>JAUDYJ010000002.1:175000-1490000 GCA_030761175.1 Masticophis lateralis | reverse complement strand
GCCTCCCTTCCCCCTCCCCTCCAGGGGGATTATGGGGGTTCTTGGTCTCCTCCCCAAATTCAGGGGTTCCCCATGAACGGCCCATAGCCCCCCCTCTTGCCTGACCTTCAAAGCCTCCAATCTGAGATTCAGAAGAAAAACGGAAGTTTCTGAAGAAGCCAAAAGACTTTTGCTCAAATCCTCTTTTCCCTCTTTCGCTTTCGCTTTTCCTCCCCTCCCTCTTTCCATGCAGCCCCTCCCACCCAGACCCTGGGCGAGGGGCGAGAGAGGGGCGACCCCCACCTGGCTACATGGGGGAAGGGTTAGGATTAGGGTCCCTCTCCCTCCTCCTGGGGGGGATGTGGGGAGGAAGGGGGAGGAGACCACGCAGAGATCGAGGCTGGTGGAGGCTCTGGAGACCCATCGGCTTCCTTCCCCCCTCCGGGGGTCCTTCCCAGCCCCTCCTCCCCCGCCCAGCCCCCTCCTTACCGGGGGTCTCCTTCCCCCCTTCGCTTCCGGGGATCCGGGCCAGCGCCCCCAGCAGCAGCATCAGGGGGAGCCCAGCCAGAGCCATGGACGCGGCCCCACAAGCGCCCCAAAGGGGGGAGAGAGACGGAGGGGCTCCCAGCCCCAGAGGAGGAATCGGAGGGTCTGGCTGGGGGGGAGGAGTTTTCCTCGGACTTCGGAAGAGGGAGAGGCCAGGAAGAGCAGGAGGACCAATGGGAATTCTCGCTTTATCAGCGTCATCGGTCTCCGGGCAGAGCCTCCCTTGACTTTACCCGATACAGGAGATAGTTCCGCGCAGAGACAGAAGCGGAGAAAGTGGGGGGGGGGGAATCCCTTCTTTCTTGGGGGGGCTGCAATTTTGGGGTCTGTTTCATGCCAGCTCCGGAGGAAAATGTCGTCTTCCTTTTGCCCCCCTCCCCCCATTATTCTCCTCCTTCCTCTGGGCGCCTGGACTGGACTAGATGCCCTTTGAGTTCCCAGAGTGCCCAGAAGGAGCCTCAGCTGGAGCTGCCGAGAGTCCAGAAGGGCAAAGTGGAGCCAGAGCTCGAGGGTCCTTCGGGGCTCAGAAGGGGAGGAGGGAGCCCCCAGCAGCTGCCCTGGAGGACAAGGGGGAGGCTCAGCCCCACAGCCAGCCGGGACTTGGGGGCCACCCGCTCCCCCCAATCCGAAGGGAAGCCATGAAAACCCTCAGCTGACACTCCACGCAGGAAGAGGCGGAGGGGATCTGCAGGGATCCCTCTTAATCCAGCCGGATCCTCCCCCTTCACGGGGTAATCTCCGTAGGGATCGCTTGGCTTCACAAGAGAAAAGGGCGTTTTCCTTCCTTGAAACACGCGTCTCCCTTGCTGAGAACGTCTGGACTGACCGGCTCCTTCAGATTTCCCGCCCCTGAACCCCGGTTGTGGAGGACTCTCCCTCTTCCTTTCTGGGGGTCGGGATCCCCTTTATCCAAGCAAAGGAGCCCCGGATGAAGATCCCGGAATGAAGTCCGGCCGTTTCTCCTCCGCTTCCCGCTCCTTTCCTCTGAGAACGGCCACATCTTTGCCATAATGCACCACAATCTCTACTATAAAGTGACATTTTGGAAGAATTTTTTGCCATCTGATTGTGCAGATCCTGATGAGATTTGCCTATTTTGACTGTGGAACAGGAAGGCCCCTAAAACAAAAGGCTCCTTTTTATTATTTTTATTAATATTATAAGAGCATAAAATAGAAAATTAAACTATTAGGGAAAGGGAAAGGGAAAGAAAGGGGAAGGAGAAGTGGGGGATAAAGGGCAAAAGGAAAAAAGAAAGGAAAAAAAACTTTTTCCCAGCATAATAAAATACAAAATGAAATTGGAGCCTCGGTTTTTATTTCTTCTGTAAGAAAATATTAACCATTTCTATAACACTCACTTAATTTAGTGTTTACAGACTCAGCCTCTCACCCTCAACAATCTGGGTCCTCATTTTACTGACCTCGGAAGGACGGAAGGCTGAGTCAAGTCCTGAGTACCATCAGGATCGAACTCTTGGCTGTGGGCAGAGGTTGCCTGGTGACTAGGCTGAGACTCCAGAAGGGCAAAGAGGAACAGGCTCAATTTGGGGGGAGGGAGGGAGCCCCCAGCAGCATCTGGACTCTGCAGGGGGCGGGGATGAGCTGGTGACTGTGGACAGGGACACACCCTGACCCCTCCGGACACTAATCCCATTTCCTGGCCCCCAGGTGAAACCCCCAAGGAAGCCTCTGACCTTTGACCCCCTTCGGTCCTGGCACAGGGGCTGCCGGAGGGGAGGTCTTACCCCCAGCGGTTTGGGTTCCAGAATGGCTGCTGTTGAGCTCAATGGGGGAGGGGAGAATCACCCCCTGAAGGACTGCTGGAGCGGAGCCTCTCTTGGGTTCAGCCCAGAGTCTGGAGGGTCTCCGGCAGCTTCCTCTTTGATGGACAGTTCCAGGCTTTCTTCCCCCTCCCCCCACAAGCAGGAGGGGGTGGGTGGGTGGAAAGCTGGGGGGGAGGGCCGATGGGGAGAATCAAAGGCTGGAAGGGACCTTAGAGATCATCTAGTCCAACCCTGTGGCCTCCAGGGATGCTTTACTTTACTTTACTTTAATTAGATTTATAAACCGCCCTACTCCTGGGGGACTCAGGGCGGTGTACAGCCATATATAAAACATTTAAATACAAAAGTTTAAAATAGAATAAAACGAATTAAATAATTTGGCTAGCATGCAGCCCCCCTCCTCCCCGCACAATTCCAGGTGGGGGGCTGCTCCATTGATTGATTGGTTCTCAGGGTCAGGAAATCCCTCCTGATCCCTTCCAGGTTGGATCCCTCTTGGACGTTTCTGATGATCCGATTTTCTATTCTAGGCTGATCGACCTTTTCCTGTGCGCTGCTCCCACTATCCAGGAATAGGAATGGGTTAACCTTCAGCCCTTGGCAGAGAACTGAGTGCTTATTTAAATAGTTTTCCCCTCCCGGCTCCCTAGCCACACCCCCGTTCCCATGATCCCCAGTCTTCACTCAGTTCCTGGCAAAGGCTGAAGTGTTTTCGAGTGCTCCTTGTGCAGGTATTGTTTTACAGTGGGGGTTTTCCCTACTTGAATTTTAACTCTAGTTTTAACTTTAGTTCGCTTTTTACCCTTCCTGGCTCCTAGGCTTTGTTATTTTTGTCCTTTTGAGTAGCATTTTTCTCTCGGTTGTGTTTTCTCTTTTTCTGCCTTTTTAAATTGCTTTCCTTTTACCGCTGAGCGCTCTGCTAGCGCTCTACAGCTGGGCGGCGGGCTCAGCGCTCCGACCACCCACGCTCCTTCCCGGCACGCTGCTAGGAGCCTGCAGCAGCAGCGCGCCCATTTAGGAAAGCCCTGTGAAGCAGCTACAGCTGGGCGGCGGGCTCGCAGCCTCCAGCCACCCACGCTTCTCTCCGGCGGCCCCCAGAGCAACAGCGCGCTCGTTTCGGAGCCCGAGAAGCCGCCAGGGCAGCAGGCTCCCGATTTCGGCTGCCCACGCTTCCTTCTGGCGCGCGGCGCGGAACCGGCAAGCGCGCCACGTGGGCAACGAGGCTACAGATTGGCAGCGGGCTCGGCCTTTTTCAGCGCCCACGCTCCACCTCCGGCGCGCTGCTTGAATCCAGGAAGCAGCAGCGTGCCTAGCGCCGGCTCCACCTCGTGGGCTTCAGCTGGGCGGCGGATTTGAAGACTCCGGCCGCCCACGCCTTTCTCAAGGCAGCCGCTTTCTCCAGTCTCGAGCGGCAGGCCACGTGGAGCAGCAGGGGCTAGCGCGCGGCAGCCCCATAGCCCCCCCCACTACGCTACAGAAAGCCGGCAGATCAAGCAAAGGGGGGGCAAGCGCGGCATTTGGACGGACCTCCGGGCCGCCATTGTGAGTCCGTCGCTCAGGCACAAGCCCACGTGCCAGCGCCATTTTGGTCGGACCCTCGGGCCGCCATTTTGGCTTGATCTCTGAAACAGCGCCTCCCTAGGCCACCAGGGAGTCAGCTACAACAAAGGCGCAGCCCAGGGAAAAGAGGGGGGGCTGGCAAGGAGGTCTTCTCCCTTCCTCCAAGAGTAACAGGGCTATTGCGGACCACCCAGGCCGCTCAATTCCCTGCGCTAGAGGGCAACACCCCTCCCTCCCCTTCACAGCAGCTCCAGCATCTTGCAGCGGCCCACAGAATCCGCCATGCCGCACTCCCCGTGGTCCTCAGATCTGGAGCCCGAATTAAGCCCCCCTCGCAAAGAGGCCAAGGAGGGGAGGAAATCATCAACCTCACGCCACCTGTCTGCACAGGATAAGGATGAGCCCAGGAGGCACAAGGCACTGGAGCGCCAGTGTGAGAAGGCCCAGAAGGCAGCATCAGCGGCTACAACTAGGGAAGCTGCGCGCCCAGAGCGATCACCAACGCCCTTTGGGGACCTAGAACAGGGTATATCGAGCCCAGCTGATATCACCCGAACCCCGATGACTCCGGAGGAGGGCAGACCGGCTCACCACGCTGACGCTAACCCGAGAACCAGGACAGCTTCAACAGCAGCCGCCACTCGCTCCTCGCATTCTAGGGCCGCTGAATACGTCGCTTCACCCCAACCAAGGGGGGGGCCAAGCACTCCATCACCCATGGACTTTCAGGCCATGCTTTCGTCAGCGTTCTCCTCTTTCCTAGCGGCCAGCTTACAACAATCCGCCCAGGTTCCCCCGCAGGTCTTCCAGACCCAAGCCTCGCATCACAATCCTCTACCGCACCAGCCGCTACAGCGGGATCAGCGGGATCAGGGGACGTTGCAGCCCCGTCCTCCTCCTCAGCAGGACCACACGATGTCCTCTTTAAGTCATCCAAGCCCCAGAAGGACTGTGTCCCCTGCCCTCAGCTCTTTGTGGACGTGATCCAGAACCCCTGGTCTCAGCCTGCCTCCCAGGCAACACCCAGCAGTCTAGATAAAAAACTCTATTGCGCTGAACAGGAACTGGAGGACATGTTAGCCCTCCCTTCTGTGGACCAACCGGTGCAAGCGCTCCTATCCTCCTCAATGATTTCCACCGACCCGTTGGATGCCTTCAAGGCAGAGGAGAAAAGGATGGAGGGGACCTTCCGAAAGACCCACCAGGCAGCCGCCTGGGCAGTGAAATCAGCAACGGTTACGTCCTTTTTTAGTAGGGCGTCCCTTATCTGGCTGCGACAACTGCAGGAGAAGCTCCCGGCTGAGGATGCTAGACTGCAACACGATATCAATAAAATTATAGCAGCCACAGAATATATAGCAGATGGGTCCCTGAATTCCGCCAAGTTTGCCTCTAGGGCCTTGGCAGCCAACACCACTGCCAGGAGGCTATTCTGGATACGCCCCTGGAAGGCTGACCTCAAAGCCAAATGGAAGCTGGTGGCTGCTCCATACAAGGCTCCCGACCTCTTTGGCCAGGCGCTGGACCCTCTATTGGTGGAGGGAAAAGATAAAAGGAAAATCCTCCCATCCCTCCACCGGCGCCAGGAGCGGAGGTATACACCTTATCCCCAGCAGCCCTTTCGGGCCGGCGCAGGATCCAGGGGGTCCTCATTTCAACGCTCGTCCTACCAGGGAGGGGACAGATTCCTGGAGAGGCACCAGTTTAGAGATAGAGGAAGAAACCACCATCCTAAGAGGGGCTCCCGTGGAACCGGATATAAGAACACCAGAAGGGGCAAGTGACTCGCCCCACCGGGGCTCCATCGGCGGAAGACTCCTCCTCTTTCAGCGCCAGTGGGCCCTGTCAACTTCGGATACCTGGGTGAACCGCACGATTTCCTCGGGCTTATCCATAGAATTTATAGGGCGGCCGCCCCAGCGCTTTGTCCGTTGCCCCATCCCAAGCTCCAAGGAATTACAGCTCCTCATGTCACAGGAGATCTCGCACCTCCTGGAAGTCAATGCGATAGAACCTGTACCAACAACTCAGCAGAGGCTAGGGTTCTACTCAACCCTCTTCCTGGTGCCCAAGAACTCCGGGGGTTGGAGAGCCATTCTGAACCTGAAACGTTTGAACCTGTCAGTCAAATACCACAGGTTCAAGATGCACTCCCTCAAGTCCATTCTGGCGGGAGTGAGGCAGGGCGACTTCTTGCAATCCGTAGACCTCCGGGAAGCCTATCTCCACGTGCCCATTCACCCAGACCACCGCAAATTCCTAAGATTCGAATATGCGGGTCACCACTACCAGTACAAGGCGATGCCGTTCGGTCTCTCTTCGGCCCCACGGACCTTCACCAACTGGTAGCCGTAGTAGCAGCCAGGCTCCGAGCGGTCCCGATCAGAGTTCTCTGCTACCTGGACGATATTCTGGTCCTGTCCTCCTCACAGGACCAAGCCATCTCAGACATGAACCGGGTGGTGAAAGCCTTTCAGGCCCACGGCTTCACCATAAATTTCGAAAAGAGTCAGCTCCATCCAACCACCAGACTTCAACATCTGGGAGCCGTCATAGACTCCATCAGCGGGTATGTCTTCCTCTCTCCGGACAGAGCACAAAGCATCCATACCCAGTCCCAACAGATCCAGGGGACAAAGAGGATCCCCCTACTCCACCTCTCGAGCCTCCTGGGGAAGATGGTCTCCTGCTTCGGTATCGTACCGTGGGCACGCAGACATTCGAGGCCCCTTCAATGGTTCCTCCTTCCGTTTCAGAGGGCAGGGTCGACCAACTCCAACCGCAAGGTACGCCTAACCCCTCAGGTCCGTCAGTCCCTCAAGTGGTGGACGATGACATCCCTTCACAAGGGTTCCACCTTCCTGGAGCCAGACAGAGTAATCCTTACCACCAACGCGAGCCTGAGGGGCTGGGGAGCCCATCTCGGCCAACTAGTGGCACAAGGTCAGTGGTCCCGCAGGGAACAACACAGCAGCATCAACCTGCTGGAGCTCCGTTCGATCCGCCTGGCCCTGCAACAACTCCAGTCCGCTGTGCAGGGGAGACATGTCCTGATACGGACAGACAACATCTCGGCCAAGGCCCATGTCAACAGAGAGGGGGGCACAAGGTCCCGTCCCCTAATGCTAGAAGCCGAGACATTATTCAGCTGGGCGGAGAGACATCTGGCATCGATCAGAGCAGATCACATATCAGGGGCGACCAATGTCAGGGCGGACTGGCTCAGTCGCGAGACAATAGACCAGTCAGAATGGCAGCTTCACCCACGCCTGTTCCAGGAGCTCTCTGCACGCTTCGGAACCCCAGCGGTGGACCTCTTCGCGACAGCGGCCAACGCCCAGTTACCTCGCTTCGTGTCTCGATACCCATCACCACGGGCGGAGGACCACGACGCGCTCCGCTGCAGGTGGCTCAGGGGCCTGTTGTATGCCTTTCCACCAATTCCCCTGTTACCACGCCTCATCAGGAAACTATTGGCGGAGAAGGCCAACCTCCTTCTGGTGGCTCCCAACTGGCCCCGGAGGCCGTGGTACGCCGACCTCGTGGCTCTGTCAGTTGCCCAGCCATGGGTGATCCCCCCGCATCGTCTAATCCTCTGACAGGGGGCGGTCACTCATCCAGACCCCCAGTGGCTGCAATTAGCCGTCTGGCACTTGAAAGGGTCATCCTGAAAAAGGACAATTTACCGGACTGTGTCGTAGACATTATGCAAGCAGCCAGGCGCCCCTCAACAGCCCGCATCTATGAAGCGACCTGGCAGGCGTTCTGCCGCGAGTGTTCTCGACAGCACACGGATCCCACATCGGCCACAATCCGGGACATCCGGCTGTTCTTGCACGCAGGCTTAACTAAAGGCCTTGCCCCAGCTACGCTAAGACGTCAGACGGCGGCCTTGTCTTCAGTACTCTCTTGTCCTCCATACCAAACCCTCGCCCAACACCCACGTATAAAGATTTTCCTGCAGGGTGCCACTAATGTGCGCCCACCCACGGTACATCGCTATCCGTCTTGGGACTTACCTCTGGTCCTCAGGGCTCTGACAGGCCCGCCCTTTGAGCCATTGGGATCAGCGCCGCTTAAACTCTTATCCCTTAACGTGACCTTTCTCCTGGCCATCACCTCCGCCAGGCGAGTATCTGAGCTGGCGGCTTTGTCAGTCCGCAAAGACCTCTGCATATTTCGAGATTCCACCGTAATCCTTCGCTTGGACCCGGCTTTCATCCCAAAGGTAAACTCCTGGTTTCATCGGGCTCAGGAGCTCATCCTCCCGGATTTCTGCCCTTCACCCCGCAACCCCCAGGAGGAACGCTGGCACACCCTCGATGTTCGGCGGGCTCTGCGCATTTACATTCGACGGACGGCATCCTTCCGACGTACAGAAGCGCTCCTGGTGTCCTGTAACCCATCCACTATGGGACAGAAGATATCAGCCTCCTCTGTCAGCCGGTGGATCAAGGCGTGCATTTCCCTGGCTTACGAACTGGAGTCCAGTCCAGTTCCGGCAAAGATATTCCCTCATTCCACTCGCAGTGCCGCCACCTCAGCAGCCTGGGCCACCCAAGCGTCCATAGTTGACATCTGCAGGGCGGCAACTTGGTCCTCTCTCACCCCCTTCATTCGCCACTACAAAATTGACGAGTATAGCTCGGCAGAAGCCTCCTTTGGACGTAGGGTTCTGCAGCAGGTGGTAGTTGAGGGGTCTTCCAGGGGCAGTCAGCACCCCGCCCGAGGGGATTAAGCTTGGGTATATCCCATTCCTGGATAGTGGGAGCAGCGCACAGGAAAATGGACGTTGTCTTACCTGAACGTCCCTTTTCTGGGCGCTGCGTACACTATCCAGACCCACCCTGTTATTTGCTTCCTGCCGTTGACCTGTGGGTCTTGTTATCTTCATCAGTTACGTGTTGTAATCAATAAAGTTGTGTTATTCTGCATAAATATTCTGTTTGCCGCATCTTCGTTCGACTGGGGATCATGGGAACGGGGGTGTGGCTAGGGAGCCGGGAGGGGAAAACTATTTAAATAAGCACTCAGTTCTCTGCCAAGGGCTGAAGGTTAACCCATTCCTATTCCTGGATAGTGTACGCAGCGCCCAGAAAAGGGACGTTCAGGTAAGACAACGTCCATTCTCAGGGCTTCAACTTCTATCAGCTGAGGTGTGGCGATGCACCTCTGGTGGGTCGCTCATGAGAGCCAATTAAAGGAAAGACACGGAGAGGTTTTCCTTGGGATGAAGCCGACCCTTGCCAAAACCTGGGTCGCCCCTTTTATTGAGTACAAACAAAGAACTGGTGTGTACAATTACATCATAAACACATGGTTAATAATAAGCCAATAATGAGGTTACAGCACATTAAGAAGCGATGCCTCAAAGGTGGGGAAAAGGGGTGAAACGGGGGGGGTAAAGGATCCTACACATATTTCTATGGTCCATCTCGAAAGCTCACCAGCCAGGCATTTCTCATGTTGCTTTGTTGTTAGAAGTGCTTATCAGTTGATATATTTCGAAATGCCAAGGCCTTCTTCTTCACTAGCAGTATGTTACATTGCTGTAGCTAGCTAGAAGGAATGTTACACCAAGATAATGTTGTCCATTGACCTGAGCTTTGTACATGCCTCGAGAGGAGAGTTTTAGATAGGGCTGGGTACAATTTGTTGCAACTTTATGTGAGCTTAGAAATAGCATAATGGCATATTGTTGTAGCAAATATCAAAGCATATCAAGCGTATGTGAAAGCATATTGCAATACATGATTATATATTGTCATAAGAAATATAATGCGTATAATTTCATACAAAAGCATATAAAAGGCATATAAAAAGTATATTGCAACATCTCCTCATTTTTTGTCTTTAAATGAAGAGAGGAAAAACTTGATTAAGTAGACAGATAAACATCTTAAAATGCAGAAATGTTCTCATCACTGGGCATAGTAAAAGGACGTTTCAGATGTAGCTGCCCATTATCCATTTGGTCACTGATGTCCTCTGAGTCCAGAAAGTACTTTGTTTCACAAACATGAACGTCTTTCCTATCAGAGAAGAAAAAACTTTTGCACAATTGGAAAAGAGAAGGAATACATTGAATGCAACAACACAGCAACACAAGAATGACAATAATACACATGATGGAATAACAGAGGCTCTTTAGCCAAGAGCCATCCGGGAGCCATGACCACAGACCATCCCACCAGGCTGGGAGGATATCTTCTCGGATCTGGGAAGCCAGCTCCTTCAAGGAATCAATCTGATGTTTGACTAGCCGGGAAGTGTCAGACAAATTGAAACAACACATGTTTTTGACAGATTCACAGCCTAAATGATGTAATAGCAATAAGAAATCTATAGCAGCACGGTTGTCTAAGACAGCATGTCTAAGTTCTGACTGTTCTAGGTTGAGAGCAGCTATCGCTGCAGATGTGAAATTGATAGTTTTTGCTAGTGAGCAAGCAATGCGATGAGCAGTCCTGTGATTGTGCATAGCTAATGCTGGAACACCAATTATGGACACAGCGAGGGAAATGTACTCAGCCTTACTCATGAGATGTATTGAGCTGTCACATGTTTCATCAAGGACCACCGTGGACCTCCTTGTTCGTTGAATGGGGTCATATGTGTGAGTAAGGTCCTGTTTGGTCGGTAGAACTGCAGTAAGGCGACTCAAACAACAGCGTGTATTAGACATGTTAGCAGGTATATAGTTGAAAGTTTTTTGACCACATGTGAAAAACCATCCATCAGGAAGCAAAACATGAGCCCAATTGTAGGAGATATTCTCATAAGAAGAACAATTGCCAGGAAATATTCCTGTGGGCATGCATGATTGTGTGATAGAAGCAGTACAATTTTGGATGTTTGCACATGTTACATGGTTTCCGCTGGCCACATGGGGTGTGGTGATGGTGTCTGGTCCCAGTCTCTTGGTCAGGACAGGAAATAACCTCTGCAGACTCTTCCTCAATCGTGGGAAGATGGATGGACGGCATCCTGTGGTGTGTGTGATGGTGTTTTAGGAAGAAAAGTTCTTACGTGTCTTCCGGGGACCCAAAGAACTCGATCAGGAAGTTGGATTGCCGCGTATCCCCGCCCCCAGGTGATAAGGTCAGCAGGACCACGCCAAGTCAAGTCCGGAAGGCAGCGGTAATAGACAGGAGGTCGAGGTGAGGTGACCGGTACAGCTGCAAAATGACGAGTAGCTGCTGAGGATGGTGGGCTGCCAGTAAGATTCAAAAAATTAAGAGTGTAAAGACAAAGATTAAGCGTATTTTGCACTGCTGGGAGACCAGGGAGCATTTTTCCCTTATTGCCCTTATATCTGTCCAGGGCATGTTTTAATGTCAAATGAGCTCGTTCTACCAGCGATTGACCCTGGCTGTTGAACGGTATTCCAAATTTATGTACAATTCCCCACTGGTTGCAGAAGGTGGCAAAAGCCGTACTAATATATGCGGGGCCATTGTCAGATTTCAATTCTTTTGGGCGTCCCAACGATGCAAAGGTCCGAATGCAATGATTGATTACATGTTTGGTGGCTTCACCTCTTTGGGGGGATGCCATGATGTAGCCAGAAAATGTATCAATGGAAACATGTAGATATTTCCAAGGGGCAAAGGGAGGGTACTGAGTAACATCCATTTGCCAAATTTGGCAGCACTCTGTCCCCCTAGGGTTCACCCCCATAGGGATAGAGTTTGCCTGTCTGCTACAGGTAGGGCACTGCTGAACAATGGCAGGGGCCTCATTTGCAGAAATGCCAAATTGTTTAATGAGTGCTTTCTTATTTTGATGAAAATAGGAGTGACTCTCCCATGGGGTGGGAGCTGTCAGAGTCAAAAAGGAAAAAGAGCCATGAGCAGCCGCTGCAGCAGGGTCCGCTACGTCATTTCCCTCCTGGAGAATCCCAGGAAAAGGTTGATGACTTCTAATATGAGGAACATGAAAAAAATGAGTGCGAGCTGAGATTAGCTTCTGCAAAGATAAAAAAAGCGAAAGTAATTGTGGTTCCAATGAGGGAGAAAGATAGGCCTCATAAATTGATTTCACTACTTGAGTGACATAGAGGCTATCCAAAATCAAGTTAAAGGGTTGATTTGGAAAAGTAGAAAAAGCCAAAATAGAGGCAGCAAGCTCTGCACGCTGAGCGGAGGTCTGCGGGGTGGGTGGGGGGTGATTTTTGTACACCATTGACCATCCTGCTGCCAGGCATAAACTCCATACGTTTTGCTTCCATCGGCAAAAATAGTTAAGGCTTGAGGAAGCGGGCTAGGGGAACATGGAGTGCGCCATTTCAGGGGAACAGTTTTTAAAAGAGCCAATCTGGGGTCTGGAGGTGCATGACAAGAGATCTCACCTGGCCAATCAGCGAGTGCGAACTGGAGGGTGTCCGAACTGGCAAGCAAGGTCTCCCAAGTGGATAAGGAACAAGGGACAAAAATGATTGAGGGTTCAATTCCAGCCAGCAACTTTGTTCTGGCACGGGCTTTTGTTATTAAAGCTGCAAAAAGAGCAGGTTTCTGGGAAATGGTGGATTTTGGGGTGTGGGACAGATGAATCCATTCAATGATTAATAGTTTCGAAGTTTTTTGCACGACAGCCCCTGTAGGTAGGCCAAGAGTATTACAAATGAGAAAGGCTAAAGGGGTGTTGTCCTGCAAACGATCTACCCAAATTTGAATAAGAGCCTCATTTACTTCTTCCAATACCTGTAAATGAGTATCATCTAATCTAATAATATCTGCTGGGTTTTTTCCCAGTGTTAATGCAGAAAACAATGGAGCAAGTTGATGAGTTGTGAGCCCCAAATATGGGCGTGCCCAATTAATGGAGCCCAAATATTGCTGTAACTGTACTAGTGTGGGGGTGCGGGGCAAGTTCAATTTTGGCAATGCGGGTGCAGCATGAGAAGCCAAAAGCTTATGACCCAGGTATGAAAAGGGTGATGCAGTTTGAACCTTTTCTGAAGCAATGTGCAGGCCATTTGCATGGAGAAGGTTTGTCAGAAAAGGCAACGTTGCTAAAACTGTACCTGGGGGCCCGCATGCAGAAACTAAAATATCGTCCATGTAATGGTATACCAGAAAATGAGGGTATGCCGTCCGATACGGCTGCAAGGTTTTATCAACAAAATATTGACACATTAGGAATAAAAATTAAGGCAACAGAGGAAAAGTCAGTAGAATCAGTAAGGAAAGGTGTAGCAAGAACACCTTGAGATGTGAAATCACGATGAGGGAAGACTAAGAGAGGCACAGTGGGGGGTAATGGAAAAGAGGTAGCTGGAGTGAGTGGAAGAAAATAAGAAGAAGCAGGCAGGGGGGCATCAATAGATTCTGCTGACAAGAGATTAAAAGAAGGAGAAGAAGAAGCAGACATAACCTCTTCAGCCTTCAGGTAACAAAAAAAAGAATTAGCCAAGTTGTTAATAAGGCCAAGAACATAGGTATTTTGTATCCCATACTAGGTAACTGCCTGTTTCAGATCTCTAATTAATTTCATGGGGATCGGTTCGATATTTGGATCGTATTCAGCAGATTCCAATTCCCCAGTTAATTTTGCATTATGTAAAGCCTTTGCAATCGCTCCAGCAGGAGATTCAGGAAGAGTAGGATTTTCCTCGCTGGGAGCAGAGGCTTCCAGAGACGCGGCAGTCAATGTCTCTGTGTTAGGAGAATGGTAAGGCGGAGGGGGGCCTGAATTCCCCCGCAAGACATTCTCATGCACTTGCAAGCATTCAATTACAAGCCGGCAAGTAGAAAGAATTTCAGGAGGGGCCCTTGGGGGCTCATTTAAATGCCTTCCTAACTTTTGCCATGTAGAAACCGCAAGAGATCCTTTGTCAGGATAGGCAGGACAGTTTTGATAAATAAATCTCAAAAGAGATTTTAAGTCAGATTTGGTTGGCAAGGGGAGAATTTTACCATGATTTCTTAATACAATAATTGAGGACTTGGTTAATTCCCTAAGTTCGTGGAGATGCGCTATCTGAGGCTTAGAGAATTCTGCTCCCATACTCACGTATCCAAGAGGAACTTGGACGGGGAGGGTGCTCTGTCCGCAGACAGCTGGCCCTGAGATGAGGGGATGCTCTGTCCGCAGACAGCCGGTCCCGATGTGCACGAAGCTTCTTCGATATCCAAGAGGAACTTGGACGGGGAGGGTGCTCTGTCCGCAGACAGCCGGCCCTGAGATGAGGGGATGCTCTGTCCGCAGACAGCCGGTCCCGATGTGCACGAAGCTTCTTCGATATCCAAGAGGAACTTGGACGGGGAGGGTGCTCTGTCCGCAGACAGCCGGCCCTGATGTGCACGAGGCTTTCTTCATTTTCTTCGCTGGTGAGCACAGGAGTACCAAGTGAGACGAATGAGGCGACGTGCTTGACCTGCAAATCACGTCGGGGTCACCAGTTGTGGCGATGCACCTCTGGTGGGTCGCTCATGAGAGCCAATTAAAGGAAAGACACGGAGAGGTTTTCCTTGGGATGAAGCCGACCCTTGCCAAAACCTGGGTCGCCCCTTTTATTGAGTACAAACAAAGAACTGGTGTGTACAATTACATCATAAACACATGGTTAATAATAAGCCAATAATGAGGTTACAGCACATTAAGAAGCGATGCCTCAAAGGTGGGGAAAAGGGGTGAAACGGGGGGGTAAAGGATCCTACACATATTTCTATGGTCCATCTCGAAAGCTCACCAGCCAGGCATTTCTCATCTTGCTTTGTTGTTAGAAGTGCTTATCAGTTGATATATTTCGAAATGCCAAGGCCTTCTTCTTCACTAGCAGTATGTTACATTGCTGTAGCTAGCTAGAAGGAATGTTACACCAAGATAATGTTGTCCATTGACCTGAGCTTTGTACATGCCTCGAGAGGAGAGTTTTAGATAGGGCTGGGTACAATTTGTTGCAACTTTATGTGAGCTTAGAAATAGCATAATGGCATATTGTTGTAGCAAATATCAAAGCATATCAAGCGTATGTGAAAGCATATTGCAATACATGATTATATATTGTCATAAGAAATATAATGCGTATAATTTCATACAAAAGCATATAAAAGGCATATAAAAAGTATATTGCAACATCGAGGAGTGTTCCCTGGAGATGCTGCCCCACTCCACGATCTGCTTGTGAGATCCCAAGGGCAGGAGTGGGACTCCAGCCAGTCTTCTCCTCCAGGAAGGGTCCCAAGTGGAGTTTCCCCCCACCCAGAGCCCAGCCAAGACCCCCCCCATCTCTTCTGGCCCAAGCCCAGAATTCAGGGAGGTTCCCCGTCTGAGCAGCAGCTCTTCCTCCATCCCCCTCCCCCCAATTCTCAGCCAAAGACCCTCAAGGCACTTTTTCCTCCCTGGAAATTTTTGTCCACAACTCCCTCCAACTTTTGTACGTGTGTTTGTACAAAATGTCTTTTGAAGAGAAATATCGTTTCCAAATAAATGCAGCTTTTCCCACTTTTCCAAATCTCTGCCTTGATTTGAAATAAACCTTTAAGCTCCATAAATCTCAGAAACATTTTATGTTAGGAAGGAGCAGATTCTCCATTCCGGCCGTTTGTTCTTTGCCAGGGAACTCAACGTTTTGCCTGCAAGGATGGTGAGAGAAAAGGAGATTTTACGGGGAAAGGAATCAGTCCTGGGACTCCCAAGTCCGAAGAATCAGCCTCTGAGATGAATTTAGTTCTTCTGGAGGGGAGTTGGAGGAAACATTTTCCCAAAAGAAGAAGAAGAAAATCCATATCCAGGGATATGATGTGTCAGAGGATCTGAGCAGATTTTCTTCCTTGTAAAAGATTTCAGGATTATTTAGGAAGGATGGGTGGAGGGACAGTATATTAAACCGAAGAATAAACTTATAATTTATAGAATAGCCTGGAATTTTAATAGAAATCCTGGGGACTTCAGCGATCCTATATCCCCCACTATAGGATTACAGCCTTTTAACCATCACAGTCTGGAAATCTCCCCCCACCCGACCCCCAAACTATCCCAAAAGAGACCTTCTGTTTCTTCTACTCCTCTTTCATTTCATCCATAGAAAACTTTTTTTCTAGTCTTTGGGAGAGATTCAGGCTCCTATGAGTGATACAAAGGCGGCTTAGACAGATCCTGAATTCCGGATCCTGTTTCAAGAGCTTTGGGGGTCCAGAGGCGGCCTGGATCCTTTCCAGGGATGGGGGGCTGGAGGGGTCCAACTCCCCCCTGGCCCAGCACCAGCCTCAGCAGCCCAGAGCCAGGTCCCCCCCCAGCAGCTGAAGGAGGCGGCAGAGTCCGAATCTGCCCCACAGTTGTGTATCTGACACAGCCCCTCACACAAAGTCAGCCCCAGATCCAGGCAGCCTCTGTGGGGCCTCCATCCCTCGCCTGACCCAGGCAGAACCTCTGGGCCCCTTTCATGCTTCCAACCCCCCAAATATTGCGATTTTCACTGAGTTCTCTCTGCCATCCCCACCTATACACACACACACAGAGTTTCTTCCTCCAGCCCCCAACAGCTGCAGAGGCGCTTGGGCTTCGCTTCCCCAGCCTGAAGCGTTGGGCTCCTCCGAAGCGGAACTGAGGAACTGGCCAGGATCCAGCAGGCAAGAAGCCTCGATTCTCCATCAGGGCAGCTCAGGGACTCTCCTCCTCCACCCCATGGCTGAGTCTGCAGGTGGGGCAGCCACAAGGTCCTCTGGCCCATTGGAAGTGGCTGAAGGGGCCCTTCCCGACTCCCGAGGAGACCCTGGAGAGCCCAGGAAACAAACCGATGGAGGGTTGGAGAAATGTCACTCAAAGGACCCAATTTCTCCCCCTTGGGACCCCTTGTGGGGAGACCCTCCCTGCTCTCTGGGGGAGGCTCTGATGGAGGAAGGAGGGGAGGGAAGAGAGGAAAAGGGGACCAGCATGGGGGGGGGGGACTCAGTTGCAATAATGGAGGGGGGAGGATGCTGACGGAAGGTCTGGAGGAGGGGGAGGGGGAGGGGTCTCCCCAGAGAAAGTCCATCCATGGGTGGCTAAGCATGGACACCAACTTGAAGGCATGAAACCATCATGAAACAACCTGATTATCAGAATCCTCTGGTCCTTTTTCCATCAGTTGAAGCAGATTGAAGGAAGTCCTTGACTTACAACGGTTCATTTAGTGATCATTTGACGTCGGGTTGGGTGGCTTCTAAGATACCCCCAAGGCTCCGTCCTTCTTTCCCCCCTTTTATATTGTTATGGAATGAAGTGACCGAACAACACTCCTGGGTCAATCAGAGAGAGAGAGGTTTTATTTGCGCAAAGACTCATAAGCCAGGTCCCAATCTTGGCTTAGAGTAAAGTCTCCATGCTTGTATGACACATTATATACTTTTCTAAACAAAGGATTCTGCTAACACAGCAACTTTTCCATATATGGTTAACATACATTTGTCATTTTTAATTGTCATTTTCTTAATTATTAAAGTTTTACATTATCTCTATCCACACTCATAATTCTTCTTGTATTTTGGCTGAAGTACAAATTTCTTCTTGTTGAAGGACAAGTTTTAGCCCATGTGGATGTCCATGACCTAATCACCTCTAGCTATATGTCTTCTGACAAGCTAGGGATGCTCCTTTCTTCTGACAAGCCATGGGGGCCTCTTTAGAGCATCAAAGGAAATTACATGTTGGCTTTTGTATTTTCTGCAGCTGCACATATTTCTTGTCTTCAGAATATAGTTGCTTTTAGAATATATTTTATAATGAATATATAAAGTTATCCAAAGATCATCTATCCTGTTCTACTCTTACATTATCCCCCCCTGTGGAAGTTTGTTTATTAATATTTTTAATATATAAACTTCCATTATTTGTATACTAAGTTCCAATAAACAAATCTACCTTATATAGAATCTAACAAAATATAATAATAAAAGTAAAGGATAAGTAGTTCTTGATTGTTATTACTCTCTCTATTCTTGGGGAGATTCTCTCCACCTTTCTATAGGTCCCATTTTCTCATATGGGTCTGTTTCAGAATCTTTATGTTCTTCGAAGGCATTAGAGCTAAACTGATGATCGATGAGAGTTTTCATTAAAACTAACTTCTTTTCGGATTGCAGTTCCTTTACTGCTCTAAAGGATTTATACAAGAAATAAAAACTAGACCTGCTTCAGCACATATTAACAAAATTTGTTTTATCCTGCCGGATCCAGGCAACCAAGAAAACCACATATCTGCTGTCTGTAACCTGTGGCTTATTTTGGAAGCCCTATCCTGCAATTCATTAGCACCTTCCTTGACCACACCTGATTTCCTTTCTCAGCTGTCAGGAGGTCTAAGGCACATCAGTTTTGTAAAATTACTGTTGCCAAGGAATCTATCTGATCTTGGACTTTGACCAAGGTTCCAACAATCTGGTTCAAGCTCTCTTGAAGCTCTTCCGACAACTGCTGAAACTGTATTACAGAGTATGTCAGACCACCTACACCTGTTCCAAGTGTAGTCCCAATTCCCATGATTGCTAATAGTGGGATCAATATTGAGTCCCTCTTCTGAACATGTCCCATAAGGGGAACAGGGATAGTATGTTCTCCAGTGACAACACCTATTTTAAGAAAATGTACCTGTTCTTGTTCAGTTTGTTGGCAAACAGAAATGTGCACTTTTCCACACAAAAAGAACACTCCTTTTTCTTCTATGCATATTCCTATGTTCATAGAGAAAGCATGACTCCGACGATGGTCTTCATTAGTCCAGACCCTTAGAGTCCCTGCCACCTGCCAGTGGTTGCAATGGGATTTCTAATGAAGGGTCCTTTTGTTTATCTCTGAGAATTGGTACTTCAAAAAGGATACATAAACCTGATTTGATCTTAAAGTTTAGCCAAACTGGAAACTGTGGAGGCTGAAATCGTTTTGGACAGCTTTCAAAGGACATATTCCATCTTCCCCACTTTCCTTTCTTAAAGCTCATTTCTGATGGTGTTAAGCAAGTAACCTTTTGTCGAAATAGGTGGTGGGCAGAGGGAAACATATCCTTTGTTAATTTCATATCCATCAAATACATCTTAGGGCCAAAGTATATTTTTGACTGACATTGTTCTTCTGTCATGGATCCTACAGGCCTACCAAGTTTCTGGTTGGCCTTCTCTTTATACACAGAAAAGGTGTTCCTATGAGGTAGCTATTAGGCCTGCAATAGGAAAATGGCTTTTACCTAGTCTTTTGAATGCCTCATAAAAATCTCCTTGTATCGGTGAGACAGGTACTTTATCTCTGCTATCCCCTTCAAGGATAATTGTAGCCTTTGTTCTAACCCAGAGTTGTGGTTTAACAGGCATAGCATGATAAGATGCAGGGTCAGCAGATAAACATAACCAACATCTTTGACCTAGGATGGGGTTATATTGATTAACAAGTTCTTGACTTAATTCCAGGATTCTGGATATGTAGTCTGCTTTATGCAATTGTTGTAGAGGCCCATTTTCCTTATCTATCCCCCCCTTTGCAGGGAATGTTAATATCGGAACCTTAGGTTGTGGAGTCACCTTAGGTCTAAAGTAATGACCCCGTGCAGAGACAATGCGTTTTTGACGGGAGCGTACTTGACCTAAAGTGTGACTACTTAGGGGAGTAGTGTTCATGATATGGTCATGTGAGAGTCCTATTGCAAACAATGTCCAAAGCCATAAACAAATCCTAATAACCTATGGTGTAAAACTCACTAGTCAGGAATAGAGTCAGTGGTACATGATGATTGGAACTAGCAGTAGGAAGAAAATCCTAGGTGTACCACAAAACCATTCCTTATACATGTAAAACAAGAGTAAAAGTAGGGCTAGGATAGCAGCTACCCATACAATCCACACCCACAACCAACCTATCTCTAACATTACTATGTGTAAGAATGCATTACATTACAATGAATAAGATATATCTACAGTGTGAAGGTTGTCTTCATCCTTACTGATCTTCAGCCGTGCGCTGGGAACCAGCTTCCGGAGTGGTTCAGCAAGGCGGACGTTCACCACCGTGCGTAGAGAGTCCATTGCCGGTAGGACTTAGCAAGGTGTATTCTTGAATGTCAGCACCAATGGTTTGTCAGTGTTTGTTACCTGGTATGTGACCGGATCACTCTGGTCTGCCGGTGTCAATCTCGTCCAATGAATCCAAGATCTTCTTTCTAAAGTCTTAAAAGGCACTATTACAAAATCCAACACATCTGGCAGAATTTGCAATGGAATCTAATCAGTTGGAGTCCTCTTCAGTTGGGAAACAGCATAGGCAACTACTTAGTCCTAAAAAGAAAAATACAAACATAGTCCAGGTGATGAAGAACGCTATTGCCACTGGTTACTGTTCGCCAGTCAGTTGGTTCCTTTGGATCCGCAATGTCAATAGATTTCCTTGGTGAGATTCCACCTTCCACTCCTTTGGGGCTGGCATGGGCCCTTTCACTTGGAGTCTAACTTCCTTACAGCTCCACACCCAATCATTGTGGTGGAAGTTGTGATCTGGAAACTCCAAAAGTGGCATCTGGGCTAAGAGTCCTTGTTTCCTAAGAACTTCAAAATATCTGGACAGTTTATATATATATATGTTGTTTCAATACTATGTTTCTGGTTTCCAGGTAATCAATGCATATGCTTCCTGACATGAAAGCTACACCAAACAACAATTCATATGATGATATTCTAATATTCTTTCTAGGTGGGATCTAAGTAAACTCTTGACACTTCTGTTGTTGTAGCATTACTGCAGGGAAGGCGTTAACCCCCCTTATAAGGCGGTCCACTATGACCAATAAATATTGTACTCTCCCCCTTCTTGGTAATTTTGTAAAATCCATTTGAGTACATTGAAATGATTTTAAAGCTGGTGATCTCCACCCATCTGATCACCCATTTGATGTTTTCTGACAGCTTGTTTATTCACCTCTTTTCACAAATTAAACATTTGTCTATAATTTGCTAAAGGGTATATTCCAATATCACCATAGCATTTTAAAAGTTCATTTACAATAGCTTGAATCCCCCAATGATTTCACCCACAGTTTGCTAAATGTATGCATTACCCCAAATGCATGCTAGGAATCTGTTTATGTTTCCTCCCAAGATGCATAGAGATTGATTTAGTGCATACACTTCACAAGTTTAAGCAGACCAATTTTGAGGCAAACCCCTTGCTTCCAGGATCTCTTAAGTGTGTCCATTTATAATAAAAATTGCTTGTTCTTGTTCCAGGGGGTGTACCTCCAAATCTGGTCTTATTTTTATTTTTATTTATTTTATTTTTATTTTATTTTGTAAATCAATTACTTTAGCACAATAATATTTTAATCCAAACTGATCCATTAATCTAGTGTTGGCTAAGAACTGTGCTGGATTCAAATTGTGATCTGTAATTAAAATGAAGTCAGGCTGCTGCATTAAAATAGCTTCATATTTTAGATGGGGTGCTCACAATAAGGGCTTCCCCAAAGGTCAATTTCCCACTTAATTGGACCGGTAGCAGCAATTGCTTGAATACATACTGGCCGTCCCCTTATTACTGGGTCCATTATGTTTGACAGGAATGCCACGGGTTTCTTTTGTCCTGTCCAGTCCTGAGCCAACACCTCTTTGTGCAAATCCATATATTGTGTTTAAAAAGATGGAAGGGCTTTTCCAAATTTGGTAAACTTAATATAGAAGCCTTGGTGAAAGCTTGTTTCAAATTTTCAAAGCTTCCTCTTTTTGTGCCCCTCCCATTTCAAATTCCAAAGTCCAGATTCAATTAATTTTGCATACAGGGGTTTGGTAAGATCAGTATTCCCTTCAACCCAAACCTCAGTATCTCCTTAGTTCTTGCTTGATTTCAGGTAGAGGTTGTAATGCCACCTCTTCTATTCTATCAGGAATGATGTTCTATTTCTTTCACTTAATTAAGTGTATTCTAATGCTTTGTTCACTCATTTTGATTTCAGTTAATTTAAAAAAATACTACTTTCTTCTGTTGGTCCTAGTATTAAATTTATCAAGAGCTCTCTGTGTAATCCAAAAAAGAGTCACCCATCGCCACTAGTACTGACTTTCATCTTCTGCCATCAAATTGTACACTTACGCTTCCCTTCTTTGGATCGGGCACCCTTTCTTTGCCTTCCGGAGGTCCCACATGATCCCAAAAACAAATCCCAAATCTTTCTGTTTATCGGTTCCACCCTCTAACTCCCATTTCTAGCTTCCAAGTCCGCACAAGTCTATGCAAACCAACTTTAAAGACAACTTTTCTGGATTACACTAAAACTTCCTTTCTCTCTTTGTTGGAAAATATAGGAAACACAAAAGAGCAGTGAAATTCCTCAAAAAGAAATAAGCAAAAAAAAAAAACGCAGGCAGAGATCCAGCCCCCACCTTAAAGAAAAAAAATACCCAATAAGGAAAAGAAAACAAATCAAAGTAATTAGAATTTTCAAAACAATCACACACAAATCAAAGGAATTTCAAAAGACTTTAAAGAGTCACAGAGAAAATCAAAAGACATTTTAGGATATAAAAAGGTTACTCTTGCAGTCCAAACAGGCTAGCTTCGGAAAGCTGTGTTTGCATTTGTCATGTCGCCTTCCTATAAACAATAAAACTGCTTCTGCTCCCAACCACCTTGAAGCAATTTCCTAGCCGGGAGCTTTTGAACCCCAGAAAGGAAAGGCTTTCCCTTCCTTCCCAACTTTCTTAACTTCCTATATTGTAAGGAGAATAGCTGCAAAGGTAAAACAATGAAGTATTTTAGATCAATGCTCTGAAGCATATTTGTATCAAACTTTAGGGTCAGTCTCTGCTTTCAATAAAATGCAAGTCAGATTCAGAAAATCTTTCAAAATCATTTCTTTTATATAGGTTTAATTAAATATTTGAAACCTCAAGAATTACCAGAAAAATAAAATCAAAATTGTTTTCAGAGCAGAAAAGAAAAGCTTTCATATGCAAATGGAACAGAGGGGGGGGGCAGGAGGCTGCAGCCGATCCCCCACTAGCCCTCCCTTCTCAGACAGAGGAAGAGAAAAGGAAAAAAAATTTAAAAGCAAGCGGAGAAGCCATACTCCCTTAAACAAACCGTATTCCGAGTCAAAAACAGTGAAGCCACAAAGGCAGGTATCAGATAGCCTTACCCCGCCTTTCTCAGGCTGGTTCAGCAGAGAGAAAAAAATGGTGAAAAGAACAAAAGCCCGCAGCCCACCCTTTTCCTGCTTTTTGCAAAGGAAGCGGGGGGGGGGGGGTCCGGAATACAGGGAGAGGGAAAAAAATGGTTAAACTGCATAGGATTCTTATCTCCTTTCGCCTCTTCAGCATCCGTTCAACAACACACAGACATTCACAGGGCACAGAATCAATCATTCCTTATGAGCTTTTAGGACACCTCACATACACACTCACATTTATGCTGCAATCAAACTGTGTACACCACACCCATGCAAAAATTTTATTTTATGCAAACCAATAATTAAAATGATGTAAAGGAGCTCAATTTTTCTAAATAGGTTTGGAAATGCCTACATACATACACATACACATACATACCATTAAACATTTCCAGATCTGTGGAGGGAAGTTGTTTGTTTTAATTTTACTTCCTTGGCTAGCCTATAGTTTATTCTTAAAGGAGTGGGGGAACTCAGAGAGCAGTTAAATCATAATTATGATTGTGGGCCCAAACTACTCTCCGTTTCCCACATCTCCAAGTCAAGATGTTCAATTAATAGACATGTCACAATTAATTCAATTCTTATTCAATTCTACACACTATCATTATAAATGCACATCAACAAAACAAAATAATTTTCAACAGAAATTACATCAAAGCAATCAATTCAAATTGTTTTCCCTTTTAGACAGGCTTTACTTTTTTATTACCTGCTAAACCCCTGGGTGGGAAGAACAATAAAACAATTTCCTTTAGTTTCTTAGTTCCTTCAGAGCTTCTTAGCTTAAAAATGGTGATTTATCAGAATGCCTACGACACTGCGGCAGGTCCCTTCTGTTCACACATTTTTTTAACTTCTTACTTTTCATTCTGTGTACTTTAACTTTTTCAAGTTCTCTACTACACAGTCCTAACATGAGACTCGAACTCATAACTTGAAGACTTAAGGCCACTCCTTGTCTTCCAGGAAATTGATCAAATTTCCTCATCCACTAATTAATAGTGGGCACCCTTGTTAAAAGAAACTAAAATTCCCTGATTTATACTTACCTGCAGGCTTGCTTTTCTTTTTTGAAATTTTTCTGTTGGGGTCTCTGTCTGATTGACCTTTGTGGGTCCTTGACTGGTCTGTTTCGCTGGTGGGTTTACGGCACCTCCTCACCGGAAGATTCCTGAGACTGCAATTGAGTCCTTGTAGCTGGCTTAATGGATGTTCCGCTTGGGAAGGAGCCGATCCCACTAGGGCAGCCGTCACTGTAGTCCCATCTGGGGTGCCAGAATTGTTATGGAATGAAGTGACCAAGCAACATTCCTGGGTCAATCAGAGAGAGAGTTTATTTGCGCAAAGACTCGTAAACCAGGTTCCAATCTTGGCTTAGAGTAAAGACTCCATGCTTGTATGACACATTATATACTTTTCTAAACAGAGGATTCTGCTAACACAGCAACTTTTCCATATATGGTTAACATACATTTGTCATTTTTAATTGTCATTTTCTTAATTATTAAAGTTTTACATTATCTCATAATTCTTCTTGTATTTTGGCTGAAGTACAATTTCTTCTTGTTGAAGGACAAGTTTTAGCCCATATGGATGTCCATGACCTAACCACCTTTAGCCATCTGTCTTCTGACAAGCTAAGGATGCTCCTTTCTTCTGACAGGTCAGGGGGGCCTCTTTAGAATATCAAAGGAAATTACATGTTGGCATTGTATTCTCTGCAGCTGCACATATTTCTTGTCTTCAGAATATAGTTGCCTTTAATATATTTTATAATGAATATATAAAGTTATCCAAAGATCATCTATCCGGTTCTACTCTTACATTATGGGGAGGGGTCACAATGATTCCCCTGTTTCCTCTGCCCCTCTCCCCAAAAAGACCCCCTGAAGCCAAAATATTTTTGCTCAAATGCCTCAGTTTCCCTCTTTCGCTTTCGCTTTTCCTCCCCTTCCTCTTCCCATGGAGCCCCCTCCCACCCAGATGCTGCGGCGGGGGGGGGTGGATGAGAGAGGCTGCGACCCCCACCTGGCTACATGGGGAAAGGGTTAGGATTAGGGTCCCTCTTCCTCCTCTTGGGGGGGGGATGTGGGGAGGAAGGGGGAGGAGACCACGCAGAGATCGAGTCTGCTGGAGGCCCTGGAGACCCATCGGCTTCCTTCCCCCCTCCGGGGTCCTTCCCAGCCCCCTCCCCCCACCCAGCCCCCTCCTTACCGGGGGTCTCCTTCCCCCCTTCGCTTCCGGGGATCCGGGCCAGCGCCCCCAGCAGCAGCATCAGGGGGAGCCCAGCCAGAGCCATGGTCGCCGCCCCACAAGCGACCCGAAGGGAGGAGAGAGACGGAGGGACTCCCAGCCCCAGAGGAGGAATCGGAGGGTCTGGAGGGGGGGAGGAGTTTTCCTCGGACTTCGGAAGAGGGAGTGTCCTCAAAGAGCAGGAGGACCAATGGGAATCCTCCCTTCTGCAGCGTCATCGGTCTCCGGCAGAGCCTCCCTTGACTTCACCCGATACAGGAGATCGTTCCGCGCAGAGAGAAGCGGAGAAAGTGGGAGGGGGAATAATTTCACTCTTGGGGGGCTGTAAGATCACACCCCCCCTTAAAGATAATACTTTGCCCTGCAGTTGTTAGAGAGCCGGCTCCCCTCCGGATGTTGAACATCTGAACATCTCCCGGCCCCTCCGAGAATCATCTCCTCCAAAGGACCCAGTCGTGAATCCTCTGCCTGGAGACGGATGACGCTCACAAAGCTCCATTTTTCATTGGTTGGGCCGGATGTTTGACTTTCTGGAAGTCAGAAATAGAATTCCGCACTGCTGCTGTTCCCTCCTCTTCATTTCCCCCCCCTCCATCTCACTCCGCCCTCGCTTTTCCCCTCCCCCTCACTCTCTTCCCTCCCCCTCACTCTCCTCCCTCCCTCGCCCCTCCACTCCTCTTCCCTCCCCCTCACTCTTCCCCCTCGTTCCCTCCCACCCCCAGTTTTCCATCCTGCTCTGCGTGGGCAGCCTTTCCTCCCTCCTGAGGCAGGACTGGGGGTGGGGCTTCCTCAGGCATCTGAGGGTGGCAGGAGAGGGGGGAGGGCTCCCGGGGGAGGAGCATACAGAGGGGCTTGGAGACCCCCAATTTCCTCCCTTGGGCCCTGGGCCTCAGGAAGCTGGGAAAGGCTAGAAGGCCACTATGTTTAGAGGTGGGGGCAAGGACCAATGAAGGTGAGACCCCCACTCATTTTAACCTTGTCCCCTCTCTCTGGACAAGGGGAATTGGGTTCCCACGAGGTCTTCCAAACGGCAGGAACTGAGAAAGGGGGGAGGGGGGAGAGTTTCGGGGAGATCAGGCAAGGCTGAAAGAGGAATGGGAAGTGAATCTTTTGAGGGAGGTGAGTTCGAGGAGGGCCTGAAGCTTCACCCTCCTTGTCTCGGGGGAGTTTCAGCCTATACAGCAGCTCAGTTGCTTCCTGGTGGTCTCCCATCCTCAGGCTAACCAGGATGATCTCTCTCTGCTAGGTGAGGGCATCGGAGGCTGGGCGGCTGCCAGCTGTTGAGGGCTGAGGATCAAATACCAGCTAATGGTTGGTGAGGCCAGATCAGAGCCCCAACCCTCTCCCAGCTGCAGCAGGCAGACATCCCACAGGGCGCGTATCCCGAGATGGCCTGGATCCTTTCCTGGGATTCGGGGGGGGGGGCGGGCAGCACCAGCCTCAGCAGGCCAGAACTGGGTCCCCTCCTGCGGCTGAAGGAGGCGACAGAGTCCGAACCTGCCCCACCATTGTGTGTTTGGACACACAAAAATCCCACACAGTGGTGGGATTTTTTTAACAACCGGTTCTGTGGGCGTGGCTTAGTTGGGGGGTGTGGCTTGGTGATCATGGGACTGGGTGGGCGTGTCTAGTTGGTCATGTGACCAGGTGGGTGTGGCTAGCTGATCATGTGACTGTGTAGGTGTGACTAGTTGGTCATGTGACCTGGTGGGTGTGGCTATGTGCATAGAGACTACTCAGAGGGCTGAAAAAAGTCATTTCTGACTGGTCCTCGCACTTATAACCATCCTCACATTTATGCCCGTTGCGGCATTTTTAATAACCGTGTCAGTCATTTCACAACTGCTTCTCTACACCATAGTGATAAGATAGAGCAAAAAATGTAAGAAGCGAGGACAGTCACAAGTTTGAAGACTGGTCAAAAGTGCGAGGACCAGTCAGAAATAACTTTTTCAGCCCTCTGAGTAGTCCATATGCATAAAAGGATACATCAATAGAGGGGGATGAAGGAAGGGAAGGGAAATTAGAGTAGGAGTGAGGGTAAGAGAGGGAGGAAGAGAGGAGGAGAAGGAGAAAGGAAGAGGAAGTAGAGAGGAGAAGAAGAAGGGGGGAAGAGAAAGTAAGAAGGAAAGAAAAGAGAGAGGTGGTAGGTTTGAGGAGAAAGATTGCTGTACAATAAAAAAGATGAAAGGGAAGAAAGCCAACCCCAAACAAATATAAATATATTAAGATAAAGAATGAATTGTTAAACTTTAAAGAATAAAAGAGAACAAATATGAATAAATAACAATAATTAGAAACACACATACAAACATACAATATATTTTCTTTGAACAGAGTATTTGGCCGGTTCACAAATTTAAACAGTGTTTAGTCATTTCAATTAAATTTACAATTTCTATATTTCCTTTTTGCCATATTTATTCCTCATCTATTTTTGTAAAAAACCAATATTACCCTTCATCCTCATCTCTAATCTTAATCAAATTCAATTTTTCCCTTCTATTCTATATTATACCCCTTCCCATTGTCATCTATTTTTATATCCATCCTCACATTGGTTAATTATGTAATATTACAGTTGTTTAATATAAATTCAACATTTTAATATAAATCAATTAGTTATATAACTACCTTTTTGTATATTAATCAATATGAACATGAATATTCCAATTATTTCCATGCAATCCAATTTCTTACAAATCAATTAATTATATTTACCAATAATAACAAACCAAATAATTTCCCCCATATATTCCTCCAAACCACAACTTAAACATTTCTGCTTTCAACACAATATACAATTAATAGTATCTCAATTATTACAATTCCCTAGTTAAATAGAGCTTTTTTTTCTTTTGTGTTTTAAAATCTTGAACTCTCCTCTTTTGCCCTAAATTTCCCATTGTTTGCACCTATCTTTTTTTGGTGAGGAAAAAGAAAAGCAATCTGCCTGCCTAATTTTCCAACGTTGCAGCAACAGCAAAGCCAATTTACTTTCAGTTTCCTTTTTCAGCATAGCTAGCTCCAGCAAGGAAGCTGTGTATCTCAGCAGGAGAAGGTCCAGGCTGCCATTCTCCTCCCCCCACCCCCAACCTGCCACTTCAGCCTCCATTTTTCACAGGTTGCAAACAGGACAAACACTCATCAGCTGTTAAATAAAAAATATGCTTTTCCATCAGATAGCAGGATCAATTCATGAGTGCTGTAGAAAAAGAGATGGGGAAGAAAATCAGAATATAAAGAGACACTTTTACTGTAAATAATATATTCTTCTTCCCTTTCATCCCCCACCTCCAAGGCAGACCCACACTGCAGGGGGGTGGTTGACAGGCAGGGACACATAGAGAGAGAATCCGCCCATTTCAGGGAGGAAGAGGCTGGGATGTTTCATATGAAGAAATAAGATAGGGCTACGATGGGGGTGGCAGCAAAGGGGGGAGCCTGGGGTCACTTGGGCAGAAATTGTGTGAATTCTCAGAAGGAGAAGGGGGGTCAGGAAAAACAGCCTCTCAAGGTTCCAACTAATGAACCCAAACGAGTGTGCATGGGGTGCCAAGAAGGATCATCTTGGATTGGAGGGGGGGGGTGCAGTTCAGGGTGCAGTTTTGGAGGGAGTTCATTAAGTTGATAGGGTCATCTCAAGGGCTGAGCTCCACCTTTCATCCGAGTACGAACGGAGCTGCAGAAAGAGCTAATGCAATGATAGAACAATACCTGAGATGCTATGTTAATTATCAGCAGTTTAGCTGGGCAGATCTGCCATTTGCTGGAGTGGCCTACAATACTGCAGTGCATAGTAGCACAGGATTCTCCCCTTTTAAAATGGCCACAGGGATGGAATTTGCCTGAATAGCCTCGGGAACCCCCCTCCACAGTGAGCCTAACAGAATGGGTGGGTTGCTTACAAAATGTGTGGGGGAATTTAAACCTGGGCTGCTCCCTCCCCAAGGGAGGAATGGGAAGGAATGGCCCCCACCTTCCCTTCCCTTTTGCAATTTCCCAAAACATGGAAAAATTCTGGGCAAGATTTTAGCATTTCTGTGTGCTTTTCTTTTTGATTGTAATACTTTTTCAGATCTCCGTAAAGAAACGTTGCCCCAAATCCAAAAAACTGCTCTATCCACAAGGAGATATTGTTCAGGCAAGTTTTTTTTTTTAAAGGAACAATTAAGGAATTTTAAAAGCCACCTATAACGCTTAGGTGAGGTTGAGATGAGGGGGAAGAGGGGAAACTCACCTGCAGGAGGTTGGATGGGAGTTGCTGGAAGGAGAAAAAGAGCCAATCAGAACCCTTCATGGGCTGGAGGACTCAATGGGACCCCTCCCCATTGATAGCCCATAACAGGTTGTGTGATCTTCACTTATAGCCCCTCAAATAAGTGAAGCTGCCAAAAATATTCCTCAGGAGAGCCCTCTTGGCCAAGCTTGATGAGAGGCCTCCCCTAGAGGGTCCCCTCCCCACAACCTCTCCTCCAGCCCCCCAGACTCACCTTTCTTGCTCTTCAGGTAGGAGAAGAGCCCCACAGCCAGGAAGGCCACTCCTATCACAGCTCCCATGATCCCCGTCCAGAGTTTGCTCCTGGCAGAGCTGGAGGAACGGGGCTCTGGGGAAGGAGAAGAAGCCTCACCTGAGCAGGAGGATCAGGCCCACCTTCCCCCAGGAGGCTCCATTCCAGCTCTCCCCATGGGGTGGGTTTCTCCCCCTTCTCAGGGCAGGATGGGGTCCACAGACCGGGAGGGGAGGAGGGGAGGGGAGGGACTTACCCCACTGGACAGTGATGGGGGCCTCCAGGCTGGCATGCTCCACCTTGCAAGTGTAGACATTCCCCCGTTGGGGCTGGGTCTCCAACATCACCTGGAGCTGGTAGGTCCAGTCTCCATTCTGGAGCTCCTCCCCGAATGCTACACCCTCCTCTTCCGGCCGGCCGTTCTTCAGCCACTGGACCTCGATCTCCACTGGGTAAAAGCCAGTCACGGTGCAGAGGAGGATGGTGTTGGGGGAAGAAGGATCCATCTTGGTGGGGGAGATGGAGACCGTGGGCTTGGCTGAAGGGAAGGAGGAGAAGGAGACTGTTATGTCCTTATAAGGACATCCGCCGGGGATTGGCTGAAGCATCCTCCGGCGGGAGTTTTGAATCCCTGTCAAGGGGCGGTGCGGCTGCCGGAGCGAATATAAGGAGAGCTCCGGCAGCGCCGCTCCAGTTCTGTTCCTGTTAATAAACGTGTTACATGAACTCCGCTGGTCCCGTCTTCATTCCTGCGCCGATCTAACACTGGCGACGAAGGACTAAGAGGAATCGACCGCGTGGCACGATCGCCAGCACCACGGAAGAGAGTCGCCGCCATCCTGCACGATGGCAACCCAGCAAGCGCTCTTCTCGTCCATCGCTCCATTCAATCCCGGACGGGAGAAATGGAGCTCATACATGATTCGGTTCCGCCAATTTCTCCGCGGAAACGGCCACAGCAATCTCGACGACGAAAGGAAGAGGGCCCTCTTCCTCGCCCACTGTGGATCCGAGGTCCTGGAGATGGCGGTGAACCTCGTCGCACCTCAGGACATCGAGGAGATGTCCTGGACAGACCTGCAAGCAGCTCTGCAAGAGCATTACGCGCCCACGGGCACCCCCATAGCGAACCGGTTCACTTTCCATCAGCGGAACCAACGCGAAGGGGAATCCATCAAAGACTTTGTTGCCGCACTCCGTCAAATCGCAGCCAACTGCGAGTTTGACCACGTAGATAATGCGCTGAGAGACCGCATCATCTTTGGCATGAGGGATGCGGGCCTCCAAAAAAAATTCCTGAGTAGGAAACTCATCCTGCTCAAAGATGTGCTTGAGGAGGCCACCACTGCCGAATCCTCGGAGCACGCGGCCGCGGAAATGCAAAAGGCGAAGGGGATCCACAAGATCCACCAGTCGATCCCCGAATCGTCTGAAGAATCCGCCACACCATCGGACTCGGACGGCGAGATGGCCGTCCACAAGGTCTCTCAGCCATATCGGCGGGAAAACCCGCAAAATGGCCGACGCGGGGAACGATGCGGCAGTTGCAGAGGCGACCACCCCAGGACATCCTGCAAATGGCGGGACGCAACCTGCCGCCGATGCCTGCGGAGGGGGCACATTGCAGAGGCATGCCGGGCCTCCAATCCAGCCCCTGAACCACCCAGACCACGGAACCGAGAGAATCGGCGCGACAATCAGAGGACATCCAAACGGTCCTCGCACCAACCCAGAGGCGACGGCTATGAAGAATCCCGGCATGGCGCGGTGAATCAGACCACCACAGCACACACCAGCAACAACAGCGCCACCAAATTCAACGTGACGCTGCTGGCCGAGGGCTCGCCCTGCACCATGGAGGTGGACACCGGGTCCGTTTTCACCATCATCGACTGGCAACAGCTGAAGAAATTCAAGCCGCAAATCACCAAAAGCCAGCTCAAACCCCTGCAGTCCAGACTGGTGGATTTCAGCGGGAATCCAATCGACGTCCTGGGCAGGACCACCCTCCACATCTCATTCAAGGACTTCGAGGGCCAGCTGCCAGTCACAATCGTGAGGAACAGCCGCCCGAACCTGCTGGGCATTGAATGGTTCCAGCTGCTGGGGCTTTCCATCGGAGGCATCCACCAGGTTAGGGTAGATGAACTCGACGCCATCATCGAAGAATTCAGCGAAGTCTTCGATGGTAAGCTGGGGAAGTACGTAGGGAAACCCATCTCCTTTAATCTGGATCAGGGTGTAACCCCCATTCGGCTCAAGCCCCGCCGGGTTCCTTTCGCCTTGAGGCCTAAAGTAGACGAGCAGCTAGATAAGCTGATCACACAAGGCGTTCTGGAACCGATCGATCATGCTTCATGGGAAACTCCCATTGTGACCCCAATGAAGCAGGATGGGTCGGTGCGCATCTGCGCTGATTATAAGGTGACGATAAATAAGGCGTTGCAGCAGAGCGCATACCCTGTGCCAGTGGTGCAGCACCTCCTGCACTCACTAGGCAAGGGCACGATTTTCGCAAAACTGGACCTGGCCCAGGCTTACCAGCAACTGCCAGTAGATTCTAAAACGGCGGAGGCTCAAACCATTGTCACACACAGGGGGGCCTTTAAGTGCAACCGTCTCCAATTCGGAGTCAGCGCCGCCCCGGGGATTTTTCAATCAATGATGGAACGCCTTCTCCAAGGCGTTCCAGGGGTAGTGCCTTACTTCGATGACGTGCTCATCTCCGGAGACTCGAAAGCACAACTTCTTGAACGGCTGAGGCTCGTCCTGCAGCGGTTCAGGGAGAAGGGCTTGAGAGTGAGACAGGATAAGTGCATCATCGGGGTCCAGGAAGTCGAGTTCCTGGGCTATCTCATCGATAGAAAGGGCATACACCCCACCAAATCAAAAGTTAAAGCCATCCATGAAGCTCCCAGCCCCAAAAATAAAGCGGAGCTTCAGGCATTCCTTGGATTGCTTAACTTTTATGCAATATTCCTCCAACAGAAAGCCACAGTTGCTGAGCCGCTTCATCGCCTGCTGGGGAAAGCGGTTTCCTGGAAGTGGGGTGACAAAGAGGAAACAGCATTCCGGGCCATTAAAAGACTATTGACATCCAACAGCGTCCTCATACAATACAATGAGACGCTACCCATCCGGCTAACCTGCGACGCATCACCATACGGGGTGGGGGCAGTCCTGAGCCACGAACTGCCCAATGGCACAGAAGCCCCCATCGCCTTCTTCTCGAAGACCATGTCCAGCACTGAACGTAACTACAGCCAGCTGGACAAAGAAGCATTGGCAATCGTCGCAGGGGTGAAGCGCTTCCACGAATACCTCTACGGAAGAAGCTTCACCATAGTCACGGACCACAAGCCGCTCCTGGGCCTCCTCGCCGGCGACAAGCAAACACCCACATTCATGTCGCCGCGAATGACACGCTGGGCCATCTTCCTCGCCGGCTACGCCTACACCCTCATTCACCAACCCGGAAAGGCCATCGCCAACGCGGACGCGCTCAGCAGATGCCCGTCCACAGACGCCGTGGAGGATCCCGCCCCCACCCTCGAGCTCCTGCACATCGACCACGACAGCAGCTGCCCAGTCACATCTGCAGACGTGGCCACGCACACCAGGAGAGACCCCACACTCCGACAAGTGCAATCTTGGATCCTGCGGGGATGGCCGGCGCAGCCTAGCGGAGAAGAATACAGCCCCTTCAGCCGCAAGCAGAAGGAGCTGTCCACGATGAAAGGCTGCCTGCTATGGGGAGACAGGGTGCTGATCCCCACCGCGCTCCAGCGGAAGACGCTCGAGACGCTACACAAGGGGCACCCGGGCATCGTCCGCATGAAGGCCCTGGCACGAAGCTACGTCTGGTGGCCATCACTGGACAAGGACATTGAGCAATGGGTCGCCGGATGTAGCCAGTGTCAGGAAGTCCGACCAGCACCCCCTCAAGCGGAGCCCACCCCCTGGGAGATGCCCAGCAGCCCCTGGTCTCGGATCCACATCGACTTCGCGGGTCCGATGCAGGGGCGCCACCTCCTCATCGTGGTTGATGCATTCTCCAAGTGGCTCGAGGTAGTTCCCATGGCATCAACCACATCGGAAGCCACCATTCGCGCCCTCCGCCGCCTCTTCGCTACGCATGGACTCCCAGACGTGTTGGTTTCCGACAACGGTCCCCAACTTACGTCCGTGCCCATGGAGGCGTTCCTAGCAGGACTGGGCATCCGCCATGCCCTCTCGGCGCCGTACAGACCGGCCGGAAACGGCCAAGCCGAGAGGATGGTGAGGCTAACCAAGGAGGCGCTCACCAAGATGGCACCGGGTGACTGGCAGGAGCGCATAGACACCTTCCTCCTCACCCAACACATAACGCCGCACGCAACCACCAAAAAGTGCCCATCGGAGCTGTTGATGGGCAGAAGACTCCGCTCACCCCTCGACAGGCTGCACCCCCAGTACCACTCGGAGGTGCCCGCAACCGCCAGCCGCCAGCTCTGCAGCTTCACCGTGGAAGACCCCGTCTATGCGTTGAACTTCCACGGCTCACCAAAATGGCTGAAAGGAAGGATTCACAGCGCAACCGGCCCGAAGTCCTATCGGGTAGAGCTGGAAGATGGACAGGTCGTGAGACGTCACATCGACCAGCTCCGCAAAAGGTGGAGGGGAGTGGACGAACAACAGTCTGGCGAGGTAGGCCTACCACACCCCGAAGAGGTAGGCCTGCCCGCCCCCGACGAGGTAGGCCTACCACAACCCCACGAGGGAGGCCTACAACACCCCGGGAGAGTGGACGCCCCGGGCTCCGCAGCAACCAGAGACGGAGCTCAGCCAGTAGACCGGGGACAATGTCCGAAGGGAAACCCGAAGCACCCAGGGGTGGACCGGGATCAACACCCCGAGGTCCGAGACCCAGCCACTAACGAAGGCAGCCATGGGGACCGAAGCCCAGACGCCCACGACACCCAACAACACCCCTGCGAGGTCGGACCGCACCAGTCCGACAACAGACAGTACCCAAAGAAAGGGCAAGTAGACCGGGGCCGACCGAGCGGGGGAGGCCAACAGCACCCCCGCAAGGGCGGCCACCGACTCACCGGCGAGGGAGACCTCCATGCATCACTACAGGGGTCTCCCCAACAACACCCTAACCACAACGAAAACCAACCCTGCGAGGAGGGCCTCCGCCACCCCAGCAGAGGAGGCCAGCGCCAACCGAGCCGAGACGACCGAGACGACCGACACCCAGACGGCGAGAGGCGGCGACCGGGAGAAACACACCAACCCCGCAGAGAAGGCCTACGCCACCCCTGCAGAGAAGGCCGCGAGAGTCCTCAGCCGACCCAGCAACGCCACCCCGGCGGAGAGGGCCTTCGCCACCCCCGCGAGGTAGGACAGCGCCACCCCGGCGAGGGCGAGACCCCGCGACCAACCCAGCAGCGCCAGCCCAGCAGAGAGGGACTACACCACCCCTGCGGAGGAGGCCTGCGACCCATCGGCGAGGAGGAACCAACGCCAAACCAACCCACCAGCAGCCCCGGGAGGGAACCGAACCCAACCGAGGAACCCGAGGGGCCGACCCAGACGCCGCCGCCGAACCGGCACCCACGACCAGACCCATCCAACCCCGACCCGGCGAGGACCGAAGGGCGCCCCCAGGGCTTACCGTGGCTCAGGAGTTCCGGACCGGTCGAACAGCGGAGATCCAACGATCGGAGCAGCGATGGAGAAGACCAGCGTCGCCCGCAGGCGGAGGTCAGCGACCTGGCCGGAGGTACGGGAGCACCGCCCGCACCTTCGACGGCCAGATCCAGCCCAGCTCCCGAGATGGCGACGGGAGCCGCAGAAGCACCCTCCGACCAGGAGGGCTGTCAGCCAACGAATGGACTGCGCAGGTCTAGTAGACTACGCAATCGGCCCACCTACTTACGTGACTTTATTGTTGATGGACAGCTTAAGATCTAGGGGGGAGGAGTGTTATGTCCTTATAAGGACATCCGCCGGGGATTGGCTGAAGCATCCTCCGGCGGGAGTTTTGAATCCCTGTCAAGGGGCGGTGCGGCTGCCGGAGCGAATATAAGGAGAGCTCCGGCAGCGCCGCTCCAGTTCTGTTCCTGTTAATAAACGTGTTACATGAACTCCGCTGGTCCCGTCTTCATTCCTGCGCCGATCTAACAGAGACACATGAGAGACACAAGAAAGAAACAACACAGAAGACAGGAAGGACAGATGCAGCACGAGTCGGATGATTCTTGAGATCTTGTTGAAAATGAAACCAGATTTTTAATTAGGTCTAATACCACAACATTTGTTTGTCTGTTGCTTAGTAAATTTAGTTATTTATTATATTTATTTACCAAAGTGGCCACAACCAACTCAAAGTCTTACAGACACTCTCCTAGCCGTGTTTGCCACATGCTCTCCGGGAGTCCAGGAGAATCTCCAGAATTGCCAACTGGATCTCTGGGACAAGGAAACTCCACCCAGAAGGAAGTGGGTTAAAGTCTCCCAACTTGGGGCTCCCAGCACCCAAAGCCCTTTGGTCTTTCCAGGGTTCAGCCGAAGCCTCTAATCCCCCATTCAGCCCCTCCCCCCACAGCCTCCATGACCCTCGAGGGGGCAGCCTCAGCATCTCCTGGGTCCCCAGAGGTGGAGATGAAACCTTATAACATCAGCAGATGGAGGAGACCTCCAGCCCTGGTGACGGATGGCCTCACCCAGCGGCTTCATGCGGAGGTTATAGAGGAGAGGAGAGAGGACGGAGCCAAATACCTCTGAGCAGCGCTGAAGGTGATCAACCAAACTTGCCAAGAGAAAGAAAGAAAGAGAGAGAGAGTGAAAGAGAGAGAGAGAGAGAGAGGAGAGTAAAGCAGATCTTTGTCCCAATTTTCTTTGGTGTTTCAATCACTTTTCAAAAAGTTTTATTTGGAGAGAAAATTTCTCCTTCCACTTTCCCTTTTCTCCCTTTAGGATCCACAAGATACAGAAATAAACAAAAAAATCAACAGATTTCAGGGGGGAAAGTGCAAAACCACCCAATTTTATGCAACCTCAACAGAAAGAGGCGTTTTAATTTAATTTAACTTAATTTAATTAGTCATATTTCTATGCCACCCAACTCCCCAGGGTCTCTGAGTGGCTAATTTTTAAGGAAAGGGCAAAGGAGGCCAATGGGGGGCAGCCCTTTGCTCCCCACAACTGCCAGAATCCCCTGAAGGAAAAGTTTCTCCTCCCATTGAAGATGAGAGACCCCGAATCCCCCCTTAGTTTAGTTTAGTTTATTAGATTTATATTAGATTTAGTTTATTAGATTTATATACCGCCCCTCTCCTGACGGACTTCAGAGCAGGAAGGGCAGGAGAGGTTTTGAGGGATCACACTCACAACACCAACAGAATTGGCACTTGGGGCACTTTCGGAGGTTATGAAAAATCACTAGATAAATAAATAAAAGTGATGAAATCTCTATATTAAATATTATTGGAATGAGAATTATTTCAAGTCCTGTGCCAGATGAGAAGAATGTTCTGTCCCTTGTAGGGGAAAAATACACTTTAAACATTGTCCAGAAACAAATTAGATAGCTGGGTATTATTATCTCCTAGAAAATATCCTCTTTGGTAGTAAAAACATTTCCAAATGCATTTTATGTGGCAGATGAAAATCCTCCCAGGTTTTCAGGGAAGAATTTAGGAGCGAAAATGAGTTTTGCCTCCAGACTGAGTATGTGGAGAGCAAAATCTCTGTTGGTTCCCCTAAAATATTCAATAATTTCCGGAAGGAGCAAATGCTCCAAGAGGCTTTTCTCTCTTAGGATCTGGAGGTTTTCCTCTTGTGGAAGAGAGATCTTATTGGATTCTATGGTGAGATGTTATTTTTGGAGAATCTCTGGAGTCACAATGGGAACATTAAACGTAACCAGTTCTTAAGTGATGATGCTTTCAAGACTTCTCTGATTCGAATAAAAGGAATATAATTTTTCTGGAAAGGCCAAATGGCAACAAGGGCAGCTAAAATCCTTGATTGGCCTCTGAAACCCCATCAGTTGGTATAAATATAGAGGATTTTTATTAGACAAAGAAATAAAATGAGAAAAAGAAATGTAGGCAATTTTGAAGGAATCTGGAAGAGAGAATGAGAGAATCTGAGGCTTCAGGGCTGAATGGAGGCCCAATTTATTCCTTATGACCCCAAATTCAGTTTTAAGGTTTATGGGTGTTTTTGGATTCTCCCCCCAAATCAGGAACCTCCCCAGGAAGGAAGACGGAAGCGATCAGGATTCCTATTATTGGGGGTTTTACATCTCGGTTTAAGGATTGAATCATGATGACAAATTCTAGGCTGCTTCCGTTACTCATTTGTTTCTTTATTGGACTAAAAAGCTGCTGGACTGGAAATGGCTCTGAAGGAAGAAAGAGGAAAGAAAAGCAGAAGATCCATAGAAAGGAGTCGACAGGGGAAAAAGTGTCCACTAATTCTTTTTTTGTTGTTTTGGGTAAAAAATGAGGTTTTATCCAAAGTGCCAAAAAGAGCATTTCTGGAGCAGAGAAAGAGAGGAAGGGGCTTCTGGCTGGGAAGAGGGAGGGAGACGGGAGGTTCCGGAATAGGAGAGAAATGAATCAGGGAGGGAGAGAAATATATAGGTAGATACGGGGAGTCCTCGACTTAGGACCACAATTGAGCCCAACATTTCTGCTGCTAAGTGAGACGTTTGTTCAATGAATTTTGCCCCATGTTACGACCTTTTTTGCCACAGTCATTAAGTGAATCAATGCAGTTGTTAAATGAGTAGCAGGGTTGTTAAATGAATCCGGCTTTCCCAGGGGCTTTGCTTATGGGAAGGTCGCAAAAGGGGATCACGTGACTCTGGGACGCTGTGACCGTCACAAGTATGAGTCTGTTGCCCATCTGGATTCTGATCACGTGACCCTGGGGAGGCTGCAACGGTCGTAAGTGTGGAAAACAGTCATAAGTCATTTTTTTTCACTGCTGCTGTAACTTTCAACGGTCACTAAAGGATTGCCAGAATTGAGCAGGAGAGAGAGAGACCTGGCTGGATTCCCCCCCACCCCCACCCCCCAAAAAAGTAATCTGGATGGATTTTCTTGTGTGTGTGTGTGTGGGGGGGAAATGGATCAAAGGGATCGCAGATTCCAGAGAGGAGGAGAGTTTGGAGCCTGGGAAGAAAAGGGAGATTTTGTCAATCTGAGAGTGCAGAATAAATAAATAAATAAATGAGGAGAAAAACCTCCAAAGGAATGAAAGGAAAGGGGGTCCTGGCATCCCCCTCCCAGGGAAGAGCCCCCCCACCCGGGCTCACCTCTCTGGCCAACCACCCGCTCCTCCCGCTTGGCCACCTCGAAGTTCAACGCCTGGTAGTTGTTCCGGCAGAAGCGATGCTCTTGGGCCTTCCAGATCTGCAGGAGCTGCTCATCCCTGTTCCAATAGTCCACATCGGGCTTCCCCAACGGAGTGACAGCCACGAACTTCCCGAGGTCGCTGTCGAAGTGGTCGGTCTCCTGCCGGTCGTAGAAGCGCCTGAACAGGAGCCTCACCCGCTGCGTCCCGTTGAGGAAGCGGCACTCGGCCTTCCCCTGGTGCAGGAAATGGGCTGCGAGGGGAAGGAAGGCCGTCAGGAGGGACTCCAGGGCCCATCATTCTCAGCTGCTGGGAGAGGAGGGGGGACACACATGGGAGGGGGGAGGGGCGGGGGACCTTCCTTGCAGGTCGTGGGGGAAGACGCCCCCTGGAGGAGGGAGCGGGAACTCTCCCAGTCCCAGAGAGGAAGGGAGGCTTCCTGGGGGGTCTGGAGGGGGAAGGGGAGGAAAGAGGGGGAGGGGTGGGAAAAGGCAGGCAGAAGCTCAACCGGTCCAGCAACCCCATTCAGTCTCTGCAGGGAAGGTCGGACCTCAAAGGGCAGGAAGGATGGGGGGGGAGGGGCTGGAGGGAAAGAAACGTCCATCCCCCCACTCTCTCTTCCTTTGGGAGGGGATATGGGGAGGGGCCACACTGAGGACATCTAGACTGACTCTCCCGGGGTCTCCCACCTTCCCTGGATCTCCCCCCTTTCTTCTTCCCCCGAATCTTCAGCCCAGCTCCCTCCCTTTGGGGGATTCTCTGGGATCCCCCCTGTCTCCTACCCCCTTCACAAAACACCCCCAACATCCTCCTCCCTCATTTCCCTCTCCCCTCCAGGGGGATCATGGGGGTGGGGGGTGTTCTGCGTCTCTTCCCCAAATGCAGGGGCTCCCCAGAAGGGCCCGAAGCCCCCCTCTTGCCTGACCTTCAAAGCCTCAAAGTTGAGATTCAGGAGAAAAAGGGAAGTTTCTGAAGAAGCCAAAAGACTTTTGCTCAAATGTGTCTTTTCCCTTCTGGGGATTCCGGGCTGAAAATTCCTCAGTTTCCCTCTTTCACTTTCGCTTTTCCTCCCCTTCCTCTTTCCATGCAGCCCCCTCCCACCCAGTCACGGCTGCGCAGAGAGGTTGCGACCCCCACCTGGCTATATGGGGGAAGGGTTAGGATTAGGGTCCCTCTCCGTCCTCCTGGGGGGGGGGATGTGGGGAGGAAGGTGGAGGAGACCACGCAGAGATCGAGGCTCTGGAGACCTATCGCTTCCTTCCCCGCTCCGGGGGTCCTTCCCAACCCCCTCCACCCCCGCCCAGCCCCCTCCTTACCGGGGGTCTCCTTTCCCCCTTCGCTTCCGGGGATCCGGGCCAGCGCCCCCACCAGCAGCATCAGGGGGAGCCCAGGAAAAGCCATGGAGGCTGCCCCACAGCGCCCCCAAAGAAAGGGGAGAAAGACGCGGAGGGTCCCAGCCCCAGAGGCGGAATTCGGGGGGAGTCTGGATTGGTGGAGGAGGCGTTTTCCTCAAATTTCGGAATTGGGAGTGACCAGAAAGACCAGGACCAATGAGAAGTCTCCCTTCTGTAGCCTCATCAGTCTCCGGGCAGCGTCTCCCTTACTTCACCCGATGGAGGAGATCGTTTAGAGCAGAGAAGAATCCCAAATTGGTTATCAAAACCTTTTTGTTCCGCCCGGCCGGGCTATCGATGTGAAGATTTTTATTAATCTGGGATTTTTAAATTTGAGGTTTTATATTGAGCCAAATTATTTAATATTTTTAATTTTTAAATTGTTGTTTGTCTTGTGCTTTTAATTAGGCTGTGCACTCAGGAGAGGGGCGGTATAGAAATATTATTATTATTATTATTATTATTATTATTATTATTATTATTATTATTATTATTATTATTATTATTCAGGCCCCTTTTCACTCCTCAATAAGTTCTGTTTTCAAGCAAATTGCAGCAAGAAATGAAAAGGGATCCTGAAAGATGGAGAAAAGATTCCTCGTGGGAATCCGTTGAAGTTTCCTGTCCCGCTCCAAAACACCCCCAGAGCCCCCCTGAGACCACCTCAAAGGGAGGGTCTCCTGCCCCCTTCACCAAAGGGAGAGTTTTGGGAGCTAATTTCCGAGGAGCCACTCAGGCCCCCAAATATCCTTCTCTCAAAGCCCTCCAGATCCTGACTGAGGAATTGGGGATTATGGGGTGGGGGGTTCTTGGTCCCTCCCCAAATTCAGGGGCTCCCCAAGAAGGGATCCAAGCTCCACTCTTGCTTGACCTTCAAAGCCTCAAATCTGAGATTCAGGCAAAAAAGAGAAAATTCCTTTTCTTATACTTTTGGTGGCATTTATGGATTCAGGTCTGAATCCTCAGTTTCCCTCTTTCGTTTTTCATCTTCCTCTTTTAACGGAAGAAACTTTGGGGGCTCCAAATTGATTCGGGCTTTGAAACTCCGCCTCTCTTGCCCCTGACCCCTTCCCCAAAGTCTCTCCTGGGGTCTCAGCCCCCCCTTTCCCCCTCTGCCCCCCAGCATCCGTGGGTCCCTCCCAGCCCCCTCCTTACCGGGCATCTCCTTCCCTCCTTCGCTCCCAGGGATCCCCGACAGCGCCGCCCCCACCAACAGCCGAGGGCCCCAGCAGAGCCCATGGATGCTGCCCCTCAACCCCCCCCCCCAGACCTAGATGTTCCCAGTCCCAGATGTGGAATTGGTGGGTCTGGACTGGGTGGCAGGTAAAGAGTTTGGGGGGAGAAGGTGGTGGGTCCCAGTCTGGGTCCCCTGATCTTCAGCGGAGTGGAGGGGAAGGGGTTAAAAAGGTCAGAGTCAGCCCGGAGAGTAGCCAGAAGAAGCAGAACCAATCAGAATTCCCCGTTACGCAGTATCATCGGTCTCTGGGCAGGGTCCTCTTCTAGCCCAACCCTCTGCTTGGGCAGGAGATCCTATAGACCGTTCTCACCACCATGGTTGTCCGGTCTCCTTTTGAAGCCTCCAGTGATGGAGCTCCCACAACTCCTGAAGGCCACTCCTGTTCCTCTGGTTGGTTGCTCTCCAGAAATCCCTCCTGAGTTCCAGGTTGCTTCTCTCCCTGGTCAGTTCCCATCCATCGTTTCTGGTCCTGCCTTCTGGTGCTTCTTCTTCCTGGCAGCCCCCCAAATATCCGGAGACGGCTGTCCTCTCTGAGGGGCTCATGACATGGGCTCTGTCATTTCTTAACTAACCTCGTTCCTTTGCATTTTAACCTGACTGACATGTCCATGTTTATTAGCTTTTCACCTTCCTCCACTGATAAACAAGCTGGAGACCCCAGAGAAGAAAAGCTGGTCAGTCCAAGTTGGGACCTGGCTTCTCTCTTTCGGGAACCCCAAAGGACTTTTCTCCCCACAATTGATGCCCCTTCAGACCTCATTTTCATAAGCCTGTGTGCTATTCTCCTGCCCCATCCACCTTCCTCCTTCAGATTTCTTTCTTCTGCTCACTATCAAAGGGGATGTAAGCAAAAGTTCCCTCTTTGAATGGGAGGAATCCCTTTTGTCTGCATATTCTCATAAATGGTAATAAAACCATCTTCCTTTCTCAGTTTGTCTCATTGGGAAAGAGGCCCACTGAGGCAGGAGCTGGAAAAGCCAGATTTGGCCTTCAAGACCCAGCCCCTTCCTCCCCTCGTCCTGGGCATCCCCCCCTCAGGAGTATCGTGGGGGTCTAGACCAGCTACCTCCTTCCCGAACCTCCTCCTCCCCCACCGAGTCCCCTCCTTACCGGGAGTCTCCTCCCCCCTTTCGCTTTTGGGGATCCGGGCCAGCAATAGGGGGAGCCCTGCAGAGCCCATGGATGCTGCCCCCCCCCAGCGCCCCAGTGGTGGGGTTCCCAAATTTTGACTACCGGTTCTGTGGGCGTGGCTTGGTGGGTGTGGCAGGGGAAGGATGCTGCAAAATCCCCATTTCCTCCTGATCAGCTGGGACTCGGGAGGCAGAGAATAGCTGGGGGCGGGGCCAATCAGAGGTGGTAGTTACTGGTTCTCCGAACGACTTAAAATTTCTGCTACCGGTTCTCCAGAACTGGTCAGAACCTGCTGGAACCCACCTCTGAAGCACCCCAAAGGGAGAGGAGAAAGAGACGGATGCTCCCTGAAGCCCACTCCACTTGCCGGGGCACTGAGGAGGCTCCCTAGATAGCAACAGCCCTCAGGCTTATATCTGCTTCCCAGGGCTTTCCGGCCCTCTCTAAGCAGTTGGCGGAGTCAGCCTCTGGCCCCCAACAATCTGGGTCCTCATTTAACCCAGGGGTCCCAAACCTTTGGTGGCCTGGATCAGGGGGAGAGGGAAAAGAGGTGATGAGCTTGTGGGGCCACTGGGGTCTGTGATGATACTCGTGCAAGAACAGAACAGAACAGAACAGAATATTGTGTTTTGGCCAAGTGTGATTGGACACATAAATCATTTGTCTCTGGGGCAGAAGCTCTCAGTGTCCATGCAAAGCAACAGAGGAATAATAATCGCATAATCATAATTCCAATAAGAGGCTGAGTAAAAACCCAGATCATCTTTGTGGCTCTTCTCTGCCCTCTTTCTAGAGTCTCCAGATCTTTTTTCTCTCCTGGTGACCAGAACTGGGTTTGGGATTTCCACTGGGGTCTCACCAAGACCATAGATAGCGGTAGGTGGATCTCATCATGCGGATCCTCTGGAATCTCCCTGGATCCAGTGGCCCCCAGACTTGACTAAGCGGCAGGTGGATTTCAGGGAAGTGGCTGTGAGGTCTGAATGGGGGTCTCGGCTGAGCAGCAGAGAGGGGGAGGGGAGGCCCGGAGTTCCTGAGTCAGTCTAGAGGATCTCCACCCCCTTCCTGTCCCCTCCCTTATAAGAAAGGGAGGCCCTGAAAAGAAGCTGGTAGGTCTCAGCAGAGAAGGTCCACCTGCCCCTCCCCCTCCCTTTCCACCCCCTCCCCCCCACCCCCTGGACCCCAGCAGCCGCTTGACCTCCGGAGGCCTGAGCTGTCTCTTCCCGGGCTTGGGCTCTCTCTTCCACACAAACAGCCCCCCCCCTTTCACCCCCGGGGCGTCCATCCTCCCCCCTGGCAGGGAATGCATAGCTTTCACGGGCTCCCCGACTCTCCGTGGCCTCTCTCAGTCGTTGCAAAGCCTGGGTGCTCAGAAGATTTTCTCTCTGTCCTTCCTGCCAGGCAGCATCTCTGCCTCGGCATCTGGTAGTTGCTACTCCTTGGGGGCTCTTCTCCAGCTCCAGTAACCTCCCCACACCCAGCGACCGCCTGGCTCTCTTCGGCTTCTCCTCCAGCTGTAAATCAGCCGTCCACTCCAAAGCCTCCCAGCCGGGGTGTGACGGGGAAGCCGCGGAGCCAGCAGCTCCCATCTGCTCCTGGTCGCTGTCTTGCTCAGCCCCCACGGGAGGTTTTCTGGGATGGCTGTTAATTGCAGACCTTGCTAATGTCAGGCATGCCTCCTTTCGGTACTCAAGAAAGAGAAACCCCGACTCCATTTTCATAGAGAAAGGTACTTTTCCCGAGTATGAACTGAATGCAGCCAAAGAAAAGCAAGGACGGAGGTAACAGGCGTGAAAATCACTTATAGGAAGCATCCTTCAAACCCTTCCCCCCAATTGTCCGGTCAAGATTATCCAATCCACATCTCCCCCAGGGGTCATGTGGGGTGCAGCTTCCATGAGCCTCGGTGGAGCAGCGGACTAAGTGCTGTTGAGTGCTAGCACCTAGCTGCCAGCTGCCTGCAATTAGTACGAGTTCAAATCTCACCAGGCTCAAGGTTGACTCGGCTTTCCATCCTTTCGAGGTAGGAAAATTGAGGACCCGGATTGTGGGGGGAATAAGCCAACTTTGTATAGAACAACACTGCTTAGGGGGGGCCGAAAGCCCTAAGAAGCAGGTATATACAAAAAAGTGTGCAGGCTATTGTTATAATGCATTGTAAGTCGCCCTGAGTCTACGGAGAAGGGCGGCATCTAAATTGGACTAATAAATAAATAAATAAATAAATAAATGGCTCTATCCTCCTGGTATGCCAGGCTGACCTTGACTGGTTCTCAGCGCTCTTCCCAGCTGCGGAGAGACGCTGAGGAAAAACTTTCTTCATTTACTCCATCAGCTCACTTCCCCCCCATCAGACACCCAGACAGCTTCCCCCTCCCCCCCCCCCCGTTACAATGGCAGCCAAGCAAGCAAGGAAAAAGAGGCGGAGGCTGACAGCGTCACTCAACCCGAAGTTGTGTAAAATGTCACAAGGAGAGGGCTGGCCAGGAAGTACAGCCCAGGAACTGGGGTGCTCCCTCCCCTTCCCCCAATGAGAAGAAGCCCCCCTCCCCTCCCCTCCCCTTCCCTCCCCTCCCCTCCCCTTCCCTTCCCTTCCCTCCCCTCCCCTCCCCTCCCCTCTCCTTCCCTTCCCTTCCCTCCCCTCCCTCCCCTTCCCTTCCCTTCCCTTCCCTTCCCTCCCCTTTCCTTCCCTCCCCTTGCTTTCCTTTCCCTTCCCTCCTCTCCTCTCCCCTTCCCTCCCCTTCCGCAATTTCCCAAAAGGTGGAAAGGATCCAAATGAGATTTTGCTCTGTTTTATTGCACTGAATTTTGGGTCCCTTCAGGAAAAGCTGCTCAAAATTTCAGCAACTTACATCACCTGCAGCAAGTGGGCTTTGTGGGGTCATTTCAAAGTTGCTTCATTTACCTCCAAGGGAAACAGAAGAAGCTGTAAGGAATTTGAAACCCCTGGGGCTCAGGTGAAGGAGGAAGAGGAGAAACTCACCTGCAGGAGGTTGGAGCAGCCCTTGTAACATCAGGGGCATTGACAAAAATCCCCCTCAAGCCATTGCGGAAGGCAGCTCTGCTTGCAACTGCTGAAATCCCGCGAGGAGACTTTTAATACCCATCAAACACCCACCTCCGCCTCTCCCGGGTCCTTGGAAGGGCTCGATGGGCGGACAAAAAGGCCAAATCCAGGCTGAACAGCTGAACGTCGCCCAGCCCCTCCGAGAACCATCTCTTCCAAAGGACCCCTTCGTGGCTCCTCTGCCTGGAGACGGATGATGCTTCTAAAGCTCCGTTTTTCATTGGTTGGGCATGATGTTCGATTTCCTGGAAGTCAGAAATAGAGTTCCACGGCACTGCAGTTCCCCCCCCCCCCCGTTGCTTTTCCCCTTCCCACCCGCTCTCGCTCTCTTCGCTCCGCCTCCCTCTCCTCCCTCCTCCTTCGCCCCTCCCCCTTCCTCCCTCCCCCTCCCTTTTTCTTCTCCCTACTTCCCCCCTTGCTCTTCCTTACTATCCCTTACTTTCCCCTTCCCTCCCCCTCCCTTTTCCCCCGGCGCCCTCCCCACTTCCCCCCCCCCAGTTTCCCGTCCTGCTCTCCGTGGGCAGCCTTTCCTCCCTCTTGAGGCAAGACTGGGGGTCGGGCTTCCTCCGGCATCTGAGGGTGGCAGGAAAGGGGGGAGGGCTCCCAGGGGAGGAGCGTACAGAGGGGCTTGGAGACCCCCAATTTCCTCCCTTGGGCCCTGAGCCTCGGGAAGGTGGGAAGGGCTAAAAGGCCACTGTGTTTAGAGGTGGGGGCAAGGACCAAGGAAGGTGAGACCCCCACTCATTTTAACCTTCTCCCCTCTCTCTGGACAAGGGGAATTGGGTTCCCACGAGGTCTTCCAAACAGCTGGAACTGAGAAAAGGGAGAGGGGAGAGTTCCAGGGAGAGGAATGGGAAGTGAATCTTTTGAGGGAGGCGAGTTCGAGGAGGGCCTGAAGCTTCCCCCTCCTTGTCTTGGAGGAGTTTCAGCCTATACAGCAGCCCAGATGCTTCCTGGTGGTCTCCTATCCTCAGGCTAACCAGGATGATCTCTCTCAGCTGGGTGAGGGCATCGGAGGCTGGGCAGCTGCCAGCTGTTGAGGGCTGAGGATCAAATATCAGCTAATGGTTGGTGATGCCAGATCAGAGCCCCAACCCTCTCCCAGCTGCAGCAGGCAGACATCCCACAGGGCGCCTATCCTGAGGAGGCCTGGATCCTTTCCTGGGATTGGTGGGGGGGAACAGCACCAGCCTCAGCAGGCCAGAACTGGGTCCCCTCCTGCAACTGAAGGAGGCAGCAGAGTCCGAACCTGCCCCACCATTGTGTGTTTGGACACAGCCAGTCACCCAAAATTGGCCCCAGATCCAGAGAGACTCTGGTGGGACTCCCATCAATCACTCTCCTGATCAAAGCAGAACTTCTGGGCTCTTTCCATGTTTCCCCTCCCCCACAAGACTTTGATTTTCTCTTGAGTTCTCCCAGACACCCCCCCCCCCACACACAAAGACATACACACACACACACACAGAGTTTCTTTCTCCAGCCCCCAAGAGCTGCAGAGGCGCTTGGGCTTCGCTTCCCCAGCCTGAAGCGTTGGGCTCCTCCGAAGCGGAACTGAGGAACTGGCCAGGATCCAGCAGGCAACAAGCCTCGATTCTTCATCAGGGCAGCTCAGGGACTCTCCTCCTCCGCCCCATGGCTGAGTCTGCAGGTGGGGCAGCCACAAGGTCCTCTGGCCCATTGGAAGCGGCTGAAGGGGCCCTTCCCCACCACCTCCTTATAGTTCTCTAGTCCTGTCCCAATCAGTTAAAGCCCATTGAAGAAAGAAGTCCTTGACTTATAGAGTCTCATTTAGTGACCATTCGAAGTTACAATGACGCTGAAAAAGTGACTCTTTGCCTAACATTCCTTCTTTTTAAAATAATTTTTATTGCTTTGAATGTTTTTAAAATACTTTCATGTAAATACCTGTTTTTAGCTTTGTTGTATGTGACCCAGAGTCACTTGTTGTGAGATGGGTGGCTATATAAATTGATAGATCGATCGATCGATAGATAGATATAGATGATAGATAGACCCTAACCCTTATATTTTGAATATAAGCAGAGTCAGTAGAAGCTTATTCGTTCACATCAGTGTGTTGTTCAGTTTGTTGCAGCCTCTTTAAATTCGTTCCAATTTCTGCCCTTGAAGGAATCTCCTCGTAGAGCCTCCACGGCTTCTGCCGGCCACAGTCTCCCTAGTTCTCTCCTGGGTCCTCTCTGATTCCCCAAGGCTTCTCTGCTGACCGGAGCGTCCCAGAGAGAGGATCGGAGGGGCCGGGAGGAGGGGGAGGGGCAGCCTGAGAGGCTCCCTGGGGGTTGGAGAAGGTCCCGTCCAGGGTCTCCCCTCCCCTGGTGGCCAAGGCCCCGTCTGGAGGGAAATGGGGGGGGGCTGCTTTCAAGGCGGCCTCTGGTCTGCTGGGTTTCCCAGGAGCCTCTTTCTTCTTCCACCAGGCGCAGGACCTGCCTCCCAGGTGAGGCCAGGGGAGTCCAAGCCCCCCACGACTCTTGGGGGGAGCTTCCTCCGGGCCTTCGCTTGGTTCATCCGTTTCCTCTCAGAATATTCCCCCATCCCTCTTTCCCCCCTTTTATGTCAACCCAAATGCCTTCAAGGAGGTTTTCCTCTTTCTTCTGTGGCGTTTCTATGGTGGTGTGGTTATTTTTTATATATATATTGTGAAACTCCACCTCCTCTTTTATTAGATCTGTTTCTTTTGAGCCCTTTAAATGTGAAGATACTCAATGGAGTAGCTGGAAGAGGAAAGTGAACAATGGTCCAGAACAGCCCGTTGTAGTCGAGTGAGGGCGGGCTCCTGTATGAGGAGATCTGCGCTCTGATTGGTTGCTTTGGGTGAAAAGGGGGCGTTTCCCTTTTTCCCGCCTTTTTCTTCTCTGCACTGCTTGAGATTTACCTCAGGATGTTCCTGACTGTTTTCTCTGCCGTGAATGTTAAATACATTTATTGGCATAAAACCAGTGGTGGGATTCAAATTGTTTAACAACTGGTTCTGTGGGTGTGGCTTATTGGGGGGTGCGGCTTGGTGGTCATGTGACTGGGTGGGTGTGGCTAGCTGGTCATGTGACTGTGTGGCCTTAGCTATGTGCATAGGGACTACTCAGAGGGCTGAAAAAAGTCATTTCTGATCGGTCCTCACACTTTTGACTGGTCCTTGTACTTATGACCATCCTCACATTTATGCCCATTGCAGCATTCTTAACAACCGTGTCACTCATTTCCCAACTGCGGTGCTTCATGTGACCGGGTGGGCGTGGCCAGGTGGTCATGTGATATCACTTCTCTGCCCTAATGACAATTTGCTCCAACGGTCGTAAGTGTGAAAAACGTTCATAAGTCACTTTTTTCAGTGCCATTGTAACTGTTGTAAGTCAAGGATTACCTGTAGAAAAATACACAAAGCTTCTTTGCTTGCAAAAAGCTGCCCTAAATACCAATCATTAGATTAGAAATACCTGCAAACTGGAGTTAAAGATCAGGGAGGGTGCCAGAGCACCTTGAGGAATTAAAATAGTTACAATGCAGTGATAACTATCAGCAGCCAAGTGAAACCCTTTAGCAGAGAGGTCATTTAAGCTCTCCAGAATGAAGCAGAGGAGCAAACAGAGTAGCTGTTGCTTGTTAAACCAATGACCAGAACAAATAGACACAGGAACTACTCAGATTTCCAAAGCTGCTGCTTTTCAGGAACAGAGATTAACATTTTTTCTTCCAAGCAAAGCTGAACAGGGAAAATTATCTCATCACTAAACATAGGATTAAACATTACCAAGCACAGAATTAAACTTCACCAAAAACCAGTTTTAGACCAAAAGTCAGAAAGGGTAAGCAAACTCACATTTGAATGTCAATCTTTCTAGCTAGCCAAGAAGCCTTGCTGAATGTCACTCATTTGGGTTCCTTGTCATTAAAAGCTTCTCCTTCATTATTCAGTTATTCCTTCAAAGTGCTGATGATTGCACCCTGGCTGGAAGAACTCCAATGGGGGAGTATTTCCTCCCATCAGCGGTGTAAAAAGCTTAAAACAACCCTTCCCCTTTAAGAAAGTCAAGGAAAAAAACAAAACAAAACTCAGAGAAGCTCTGGAACCGGAAGTGACAGTAAGTCTAAGCCTACTGCCAAGAATGTAATAAGGGTTAACAGAGAGGCAGTTTCTGTAAGCAGGGCAATAAAAACTAAGCTAGGAAACATCAGAATGTTGTAATTCCTTAGAGGATTAACCTTGTAAAGTGGAAAAAAACAAAAGGAGATTTCTTCTAACAACAGGTTCTCTGAACTGCTTAACTACCTAACCAGTAGAATCCCACCACTGCATAAGACTACAAGTTTGTGTCCGTGTCTCCCACTTTTTTTGAACAGCTGTTGTGTGATTCCTCCGCATTAAATCTCTTTAGTTGCACCTTCCAGTCGTGGGTTTCATCCCACAAAGTTTCAGTGATTGCAATAATGTCACACCTGCCTTTGGGCTCCACCTTCACCCCATTTATTCCTCATACTATGAACATCCGTGCAGAGGCATCTGAGTCCCTTTTGACTGATCCCATATTTGCTTTCTCCATCTCCTCTTCTGTCTCCGAGTTTCCCTTCTTCCTTTCCGTATTTGGTTGCTTCCCCTGAGATTGGAACTTGGAATCAGCTTCTAAAACTTGGTCTCCCTCTCCCTTCGGTCTCACTTCAAGCCCTTCGGATGAGGAGAGCCAGTTGGTGTCCACAGCCGACCTTCTGGGTTCTTGTGAGGGGCAGCTCATCCCCTGCCAGAAGCCCCCATGTGGGTGTGGTGGACCATGGTCCAAGAATCCCAGTTTCCCTCGAGAGAACCGTCCCCTAAGCCAGGGTTGACTTCCCTCCTTGGATGGTTCCCTTTATGGGGAGAGTGGAAGAGGAATCCCCCTGTGCCCCCAACTCTTTGGCTCCCTTGCCCACCTGCTCCGAGCCTCTTGGCATCGTTTCCTGGGACTTTTTCATTCCTCCCACCATGAAAGAGGAAAAAGTGGACTTCATCATTTCACTAAGCCCCTCAGTCAGTCTTTGAGAGCTGCTCCTGAGAAACCCACCAGCCTAGTTTGATTCTCTGTTCTACAAATTGCTGGTTCAGTTCCCCTGAACAAGGAATAATCTATCATCAACACATTTTTTTTTACTCAGGGAAATCTGATTTGTTTTCTGCAAATGGTATATTCGGTGTTGTCCCTTCTCCAAGTTCTTGCACACTGTCTTGCAAGGGGAGGCATTGCTGACAGGAGCCCAAATCTTCTCAGGAAATTTCAGACAATTCCTACAATCACACTCCGACCTATTTTTCCTGCAGAGTCAGTCTGGATGACCTCTGGAGAAGGTGAAGCTCAGTTGGAAGGCTATCTAGGGGCATCTATGGGTGATGGGGAGAAGGGAGGGGTCATCCACTCAGGGCTGCCCCATTGAACTGCCCCCCTTTTTCCCACAGACAAGGTCTTCCCCTCCGTGGCAATGTCTTCTACACCAGGAATGGCTTCAGATGGATTCCTTGGAGGTCATTTAGTCCAACCCCCTGCTGAAGCCTACACCATTTATACGATCGAGCAGGAGACTCTATTCCATTAGAATCTGAGCCCCAAAGAGGAAGGGAGCCATTGGGTGCCAAAATGGGGCAGGACCCTCTAGTTGTGAAGGAGAGAAATGGCTGAAATGGCTGGGTGAATGTAGGGAGAATTTCAGGTGCCCCCCAATGGCTCCCCACAAATGCTCAGGGAGCTTTTTGCTCCTCCAAAGGGGGCTTGAGGGGAAGCAGAGGAAGGGGGCCCTGAGCAGAAAGAGGGGTCCTGCCCCTTCACCTCCCTGGATCTGCCCACCCTCCTCCCGAACCAGTTCTGACTTTGGACCCAAAGTAGCCAGGATGGTGGATCCAGAGGCAGCAGAGGGAGGAGTCTCCTGTGGGGGCAGGAAAGAGGAAGAGGAGGAAGAGGAAGAGGAAGGAAGGAAGGATTCCAGGGTTTTCTTACATATGAAGTTTATTCTTTTATAGCAAAGCGAAGGGAAGGGAAGTGAGTGGAAGGAAGAATGATGGACATGAAGCTGCTGTGGGTTCAAAGCCAGGAGAGATGAGGGGAATAGAGTGACAGGTCAGCCCAGTGTCCCTGGGGAAAGTCTAGATGGTCTCCACCCCTCCCTCACAAGAAAAAGCGGCCCTGAAAGGAAGCTGGGGGGGTGGGTGTCTCAGGAGGAGAAAATCCCGGCTGCCATTCTGATCCTCCCCCAAACCTGCCATCTTCAGCTTCCATTTCTCAGAGGTTGCAAACAGGACAAAGAGTCATCAGCGACTAAATAAAAAAATATGCTTTTCAATGGATAGCAGGATTAATTCATGAGTGCTGAAGAAAAAGAGATGGGGAAGAAAATTAGAATATAGAGAGAAACCTTTACTGTAAATAACATATTTTTCTCCCTTTTCAACTCCCACCCCCAAGGCAGACCCACACTGCAGGGTGGTGGTTGATAGGCAAGGACGCATAGAGAGAGAATCCACCCATCTCAGGGAGGAAAAGGCTGGGATGCTTCATATGAACAAATAAAATGGGGCTACGATGGGGGTGGCAGCAAAGAGGGGAGCCTGGGGTCACTTGGTCAGAAATTGTGTGAATTCTCACAAGGAGAAGGGGGGCCAGGAAGAACAGCCTGTCAAGGTTCCCACTAATGAACCCAAATGAGTCTGCATGGGGAGCCAAGAAGGATTGTCTCGGACTGTGTGTGTGTGTGTGTGTGTGTGTGTGTGTGTGTGTGTGTGTGCAGTTCACAGCAAAGTTTTGGAGGGAGTTCCTTAAGATTATAGGGTCATCTCAAGGGCTGAGCTCCACCTTTCATCCAAGTACGAATGGAGCTGCAGAACGAGCTAATGCAATAATAGAACAATACCTGAGATGCTATGTTAATTATCAGCAGTTTAGCTGGGCAGATCTCTTGCCATTTCCTGGAGTGGCCTTTAATACTGCAGTGCATAGTAGCACAGATTCACCCCTTTTAAAATGGCCACAGGGATGGAATTTGCCTGAATACCCTCCAGAACCCTCCTCCACAGTGAGCCTAACAGAATGGGTGGGTTGCTTACAAAATGCATGGGGGAATGTAAACCTGGGCTGCTCCCTCCCCAAGGGAGGAATGGGAAGGAATGGCCCCCACTTTCCCTTCCCTTTTGCAGTTTCCCAAAATTTGGAAAATTTCTGGACAAGATTTTAGCATTTGGGTGTGTTTTGTTTTTGATTGCAATACTTTTTCAGAGTTCTGTAAGGAAAAGCTGCCGAAAATAAAAAAATCTGCTGTATGCACAGCAAGGAGATATTGTCCAGGCATGTTTTTTTTTAAAAGGAACAATAAGGAATTTTAAAAACCTCCAATAACTTCTAGGAGGGGTCGAGATGAGGGGGAAGAGGAGAAACTCACCTGCAGGAGGTTGGATGGGAGTTGCTGGAAGGAGAAAAAGACTCAATCAGAAATCTTCATGGGCTGGAGGACTGGAGGGGGTAGTCCCTATCCCCTTTGATAGCCCATAATAGTTTGCAGGATCTTCATGTAATAACCACTTGAGGGACAGAAGTTCTCACAAATATTTCTCAAGGGGACCCTCTTGGCCACCTGCTAAGCTTGATGAGAGACCTCCCCACAACCTCTCCTCCAGCCCCCCAGACTCACCTTTCTTGCTCTTCAGATAGGAGAAGAGCCCCACAGCCAGGAAGGCCACTCCTATCATGGCTCCCATTATCCCTGTCCAGAGTTTGCTCCTGGCAGAGCTGGAGGAACGGGGCTCTGGGGAAGGAGAAGGAGCCTCACCTGAGCAGGAAGATCAGGCCCACTCTTCGCGTTTTCCCCACAAGGAGGGTCTTTCCCCCTTCTCAGGGCAGGGTGGGGTCCCCAGATCAGGAGGGGAGGGGCTCTTACCCCACTGGACAGTGATGGGGGCCTCCAGGCTGGCGTGCTCCACCTTGCAAGTGTAGACATCCCCCCGTTGGGTCCGGGTCTCCAGCATCACCTGGAGCTGGTAGGTCCAGTCTCCGTTTTGGAGCTCTTCCCCAAAGGCCACGCCCTCCTTCTCCGGCTGCCCGTTCTTCAGCCACTGGATCTCAATCTCCACGGGGTAAAAGCCCGTCGCAATGCAGAGGAGAATGGTGTTGGGGGAAGCTGGATCCATCTTGGTGGGGGAGATGGTGACAGTGGGCTTGGCTGGAGGGAAGGAGGAGAAGGAGGCACATGAAAGACACAACAGGGCCCAGAAAAGAAGACCAAGTTGGTTAGTTCAGGCCAAGATCCCCTTTTACTCCTGAAAATATTCTGCGTTTTAAGTCATCTTCCAAAGTAAATTGCAGCAAGAAATTAAAAGGGATTCTGAAAGAGGGAAAACGTTAAATCCTTCCTGATAGGGATCAGTTGCAGTCTCCAAAAAATAATTCCCTAAATAGGCATGTCTGACAGGGATAAATGCTGGAAACGCCCAGAGGTGAAAGGAACCTTCTGCCAGATGTGGTGGACATGGAAAGAAATAACGAAGAAGAGAGGAAGGACAGACGCAGCACATGTTGGATGATTCCTGGGATCTTGTTGAAAATGAAACCACACCTTTAATTAGGTGAAATAACACATTTGTTTGTTTGTTTGTTTAATAAATTAAGTTATTTATTAAATTTATTTGCCAAAGTGGCAACAATTAACCCGAAGTCTTACAAACACTCTCCTAGCTGTGACTGCCACCTGCTCTCCGGGAGTCCAGGAGAATCTCCAGAATTGCCAACTGGGTCTCAGGGACAAGGGAACTCTACCCAGAATGACGTTGTTGAAAGTCCCCCATCTTGGGGCTCCCAACACCCAAAGCCCTTTGGTCTTTCCAGGGTTCAGCTGAAGCCTCTAATCCCCCATTCAGCCCCTCCCCCCACAGCCTCCATGACCCTCGAGGGGGCAGCCTCAGCATCTCCTGGGCCCCCAGAGGTGGAGATGTAAACTTATAACATCAGCAGACGGAGGAGACCTCCAGCCCTGGTGACGGATGGCCTCACCCAGCGGCTTCACGTTTGATGTGGATTAAAGAAAGGGGAACATGAAGGAATATTAGATTATTGGATTTAGAAGGTCATGATTTGTTGATGGGGTGGCACGTTTACTTATGGTATAAGGGAATAAAGATGCAGGGATATTTTAGACGACGTCATATACGTGAGGCTTTATTACTTAATTGGGAGAAGATTAAAAAGCAGCATTAACTGAAAATTCCAGTCTGGGTCTCAACGATTGAAGCTTTTTCTTATTCTGTAATATTTAGAAGAGGACAAATTGTTAGATACAGTGAATGAATGGATGAAAAGGCTGAACTTAAATCGAAGCAGGAACTTGAAGAACAAGGTTTTCAGATGGATTGGTTTTCTTATTGGCAAATACCTTCCAGATATGAAGAAGATGCTAAATATGAAGGTTTTTACAATAATTTGACCAATTTAGATAAGATATTAATGGGGTCTGATGACTATGTAATTAAAAAACTGTATGGTTATCTATTGGTGGTAAAATTGGAAGAGGAACAAGTTAAAGAGACAATGATAGAGACAATGGGGGAAAATTTTGGTCATGGGATTTAGAAAAATGGCAAAAATTATGGTTACAAAACTATAAAATGACAATGTCTACAGCATATAAGGAGAATTTGTATAAGATGTTTTACAAGTGGCATTTACCCCCGAAGAGAATATCCAGAATGTTCAAGAATAAATCGGAGAAATGTTGGAAGTGTCATCAGACTCCAGGATCCTATGACCACATGTGGTGGACATGCGTAGAAGCTGAAAGATATTGGACTAAGATACACAGGTGGTTGGAAAAAATGATTAAGAAACATATTGACTTTAAAGCAGAGATATTTTTACTAGGAATTTTACCAGAAATGTATAATAAAGAGTTGAGATACTTAATTGTGAATGTTTTAACAGCAGCTAGAATTGTTTTTGCTAAAAATTGGAAAGGTGAGAAGATACCTACAGAAGATGAAGTTATTAAGAAAATCCTGGAGTCTGCTGAAATGAGTAAATTGACATTTGAAATTAGAGAACAGGAAGATAAACAATATTACTTAATTTGGGATTTGTTTTAACAATGGTTAGATAACAAAGCATGGAGATGGAATATGAAACAGGAATTAAGGTAAAGATAAATATCTGAAGTGGTTTCCTTTTCTTTTTCTTGCTGTTCAACAGTGTTTAAGTGAGTATGAGACATAAAAATGTTAAACAAGAGAAATTAAATTAATGGCAATTTGGGACAAGGGATTGAGCACAAGAGAATTTTAACCGATCGACATACTGTTTGTATTTTATGTTGTTGGGGTTTTTTTTTTTGTTATAAATAAAAAAAAATTCCCCCCCCAAAAATCCCAGCAGATTATGTGATATGGCTGCAAAACCCCCCAATTTTAGGCATCATCAACAGAAAGAGGCATTTTGAAGGAAAGGCAAAGGAGCCAATGGGGGGGGGGCAGCCCTTTGCTCCCCACAAGTGCCAGAATCCCCTGAAGGAAAAGTTTCTTCCCCCATTGAAGATAAGAGACCCCGAATCGACCCTTCAGAGCAGGATGGGCAGAAGAGGTTTTGGGGGATCTCCCGATCTCTCTCAAGGATCCTTCCTGGGGGGGGGGCTTTGGGGAGATTCAGAGGGAGATCTTCCCAGATCAGGAACCGCAGGAATGGCAGGAATTGGCCACTCCTGGGGAAGGAGGTGGGGAGGGTCCCTCTGGCTCCCTCAGGGCAGCATCTGCCTGGAATTGGGGGGGGGGCAGGGAGGGGGCAGGGACCCAGAAGGGATCTTTGTGAAAGGGAAGGTGGGGGCAGTTGGTGGCTGAGGAGATCAGGCCAGTCTCAGGATCTCAGCAGAGCCTTGGAGAGGATCCCTCTTGATCTCCTCCTTCAGCAAGTGCTCCAACTGGCACAACTCTTGGATGGATTAACTGGGGAGGTGAGTCTGGATGAGCCCCCCAAGAGGGTCCACAATACATTTACATTTAATTGGATTTATATACCGCCCTACTCCCGAAGGACTCAGGGCGGTGAACAGCCACAGAATAAAAACACATAAATACAAAAATTTAAAATAGAATAAAAACGAATTAAATAATTTGGCTGAGACAAATTTAAAAACCTCAATAATTTAAAACAAATTAAAATTTCCATTTAAAAAGGGAAAGATTTAGGTCAGGCCGGCTTGATGAAATAAGAAAGTCTTGAGCGCGTGACGGAAGGTACGCAGATCCGGGATCCTCTGTATCTTCGGGTGGGGGGGGAGCTTGTTCTAGATAGTAGGTGCTCCCACAGAGAAGGCTCTCCTCCCCCCTGGGGGCTGCCAGTGGGACAATAGATCCATTCCACCCAGAGTCCTTTTTGTTTGCTGTGGAAAGATTTTCTTATTAACAGTAAATTCTATAATGCTTAAGAACAACCCATTTTTAAATGGTTATTTGTAATCCCAACCTGGGATCTGGTCAGGTTTCCAGGCAGAGAAATGGCAGCATTTCAGGTGTGGAATTGCTAAAAGAAGGCAGAGGCTTTACAAACTGAAAATGGCTTTTTTAAAAAACAGGAAATGCAAATTTTGGATGAGAAAAAGACTTTTTGCAAGAAAATGGAAGGATCAGATTTGAAATCAGTGGAAATTCAAAGGTTTCAATTTGGTACTTTTACATTTTTATTTTTATAGCCCATCCCAAATCTCCTTATTTACAAGACTGCAGACTGAAGATTTTGGGGTTCCAATTGGCCCAGATGGGAGTTGCTGGAGATTTTAATTGGATCGGAAAAAGGTATTTTTTTTCCTTTTAAATACCTACCGAGGGACACAACTTTCTCCCTCGGCCCTTCCAGGAATCCAGTTTAATAGACCAATAGAGACCTCTTGATTTAAAACAGGAGGAGGAAAAAGTACATTTTATCTGCCCCACATCAGGACATTCAAGATTTCTTTTTGATATCAAGCTTGATGCCCAATGTAGTAAAATAGGACACAGATCTACTTTTCATTTTTGATCCACATCCAGAGAATTGATGCTCATTTTGGAACATTTTGCATAAAAATATTAGAGGAAGATGGGAAATTGATGCTCCTTTGTTGGGGTCCATTGAACAAGAAAAGAGACTCAGATGTGATTTTTCCCAGAGAAATGGAGGCTGAATGAATTCTGGGGAGAGTTGAGGGAAGGTGGAGAGCCTCTCTTGGTGGGCAGAGAAAAGCTTTGGCCTCTCGGGGGAAGGAGACGCCCGGATCTCTCCGGAGAGAAAAGTCGGCTCAGAAGTCAAAGAAAAAGGAAGAGAAAATTCCCCCAAAGAGACTCAAGAAACATCCGGTGATTTCAGGTCTCCTAAACTGGAGCCGCACCAACAATTTGCTCTAAATACATGGAATATAATAAATTTTCCTGTTCTTTTAATAAAGAACAGGAACCCCGGGAGAATTATTGGCCTCTTGTCTGAAGTATTTAATGGAAGTAAAAATGATGAAGAAGAAATGATATGAATCACAATGAAATTCAGGATCACTCTTTTGGATTTATAATAAAAATGCTTTCTATTTCTGTGCATAAAGCTTCTGAGGAGCTAAAGGTTTTTCACAAACCATCCAGAGATTTTGGTCCTGTCCCTGAACCAGGGAGGGAGGGAGGAAGGAGGGAGGGGAGGGAGGAAAAGAGGACCAGGGTACTTACGGGACTGCCTTCTGCCACCTATTGCCTCCCACCGGCCGGTGCGTTCCCACAGAGAGGGTCTCCTCAGGGTGCCGTCAGCCAGACAGTGCCGGCTGGCGACCCCCAGGGGGAGAGCGTTCTCTGTGGTAGCTCCCACCCTCTGGAACGATCTCCCTCCAGATCTGAGAACTATCGCTGACCTCCGGACCTTTCGTCGGGCTTTGAAGACTCATCTCTTCCAACTTGCCGGACTTGCCTGATCCCTCCTATTTTTAAATATTTTAAATTATTTTTAAATTTTTAGAGTTTTAGAGTTTTTATTCGGTTGTATTTTCAGCCTAAATTTATATTGATTTTAGTACGTTTTAACTTATTGTATTGTATTGGTTTTAAACTGGCTGTTCACCGCCCTGAGTCTGGAAGGAGAAGGGCGGTATAGAAATTTAATAAATAAATAAATAAATAAATAAATAAAATTTATTTATTCATTCATTCATTCATTCATTCATTCATTCATTCATTCATTCTGCACTCTCAGATGTACAAAATGTTCTTCCCAGGGTCCAAACTCTCCTCCTGTCTGGAATCTGGGATCTCTTTGATCCATTTCTCCCCCCACAAGAAAATCCATTCAAATATGTTTCTTTTGGGGGGGGGGGAATCCAGACAGATCTCTCTCTCTCCTGCTCAATACTGGCAGTCCTCCAGTTAACAACATTTCGTTTAGTGACCGTTGAATGTTACAAAAGCAGTGAAAACAAATGATTTATGACTGTTTTTCACACTTACGACCGTTGCAGCCTCCCCAAGGTCACGTGATCCGAATCCAGATGCTTGGCGACAGTCTCGTACTTGTGGCGGTCACAGCGTCCCAGAGTCACGTGATCCCCTTTTGCGACCTTCCCATGAGCAAAGTCTCTGGGGAAGCCGGATTCACTTAACAACCCTGCTACTCATTTAACAACTGCAGTGATTCACTTAATGACTGACAAGAAAAGTTGTAACATGGGGCCAAATTCATTGAAGAAACATCTCACTTAGCAACAGAAATGTTGGGCTCAATTGTGGTCCTAAGTCGAGGACTCCCTGTATCTACCTATATATTTCTCTCTCTCCCTGATTCATTTCTATCCTATTCCGGAACCTCCCGTCTCCCTCCCTCTTCCCAGCCAGAAGCCCCTTCCTCTCTTTCCCTGCTCCAGAAATGCTGTTTTTGGCACTTTGGGATAAAACCTTATTTTTTACCCAAAACAAACAAACAAAAAGAATTAGTGGACTCTTTTTCCCCTGTTGACCCCTTTCTATGGATCTTCTGCTTTTCTTTCCTCTTTCTTCATTCAGAGCCATTTCTGTTGCATTTGTTCCCGGAGGCTGAAGATGAGTGAAAGAAAAAATCCACGGATAGCAGAATCAACAGCAACTTTATTGAGCATCAGACACAATTTATATAGTTTCTTAGTTTCTCAGTTCTTACCTATTATATGTGTTATTTCATTACTAGTTAACAAACAAAATTGGAGATTTGTCCATGCTTGTACATGCTGGGAACACTGCTCGAGAGGAGATTGGCTGAAGTTTGCAATGACGTGTAACCACAGTTCCAAAAACCATCCAGAAGAGCAAAATAATAACCCTACACATTTCCAATCCAGCAGTTTTTCAATCCCATAAAGAAACAAATGAGTAGCGGAAGCAGCCTAGAATTTGCGTTCATGATTCAATGCTTAAACCAAGATGTAAAAACCCCAATAATAGGAATCCTGATCGCTTCCCTCTTCCTTCCTGGGGAGGCTCCTGATTTGGGGGGAGAATCCAAAAACACCCACAAACCTATAGAGGATTTTTATTAGAGAAAGAAATAAAATGAGAAAAAGAAATGTAGGCAATTTTGAAAGAATCTGGAAGAGAGAATGAAAGAATCTGAGGCTTCAGGGCTGAATGGAGGCCCCATTTGTTTCTTATAACCCCAAATTCAGTTTTAAGGTTTGTGGGTGTTTTTGGATTCTCCCCCCAAATCAGGAGCCTCCCCAGGAAGGAAGAGGGAAGCAATCAGGATTCCTATTATTGGGGGTTTTACATTTCAGTTTAAGCATTGAATCATGATTACGAATTCTAGGCTGCTTCCGTTACTCATTTGTTTCTTTATTGGATTGAAAAGCTGCAGGACTGGAAATGGCTCTGAAGGAAGAAAGAGGAAAGAGAAGCAGAAGATCCATAGAAAGGGGTCGACAGGGGAAAAAGAGTCCACTAATTCTTTTTGTTTTGTTTTGGGTAAAAAATGAGGTTTTATCCCAAAGTGCCAAAAAGAGCATTTCTGGAGCAGGGAAAGAGAGGAAGGGGCTTCTGGCTGGGAAGAGGGAGGGAGACGGGAGGTTCCGGAATAGGAGAGAAATGAATCAGGGAGAGAGAGAAATATATAGGTAGATATAGGGAGTTCTCGACTTAGGACCACAATTGAGTCCAACATTTCTGTTGCTAAGTGAGACGTTTGTTCAATGAATTTTGCCTCATGTTACGACGTTTCTTGCCACAGTCATTAAGTGAATCACTGCAGTTGTTAAATGAGTAGCAGGGTTGTTAAGTGAATGTGGCTTTCCCAGGGACTTTGCTTATGGGAAGGTCGCAAAAGGGGATCACGTGACTCTGGGATGCTGTGACCGTCACAAGTACGAGTCTGTCACCAAGCATCTGGATTCTGATCATGTGACCCTGGGGAGGCTGCAACGGTTGTAAGTGTGGAAAACAGTCGTAAGTCATTTTTTTTCACTGCTGCTGTAACTTTCAATGGTCACTAAATGAACGGTTGTTAAGTGGAGGTCTGGCTGTATTGAGCAGGAGAGAGAGATCTGGCTGGATTCCTCCCCACCCCCACACCCCAAAAAAGTAATCTGGATGGATTTTCTTGTGTGTGGGGGGGGGGGAGGGGGAAATGGATCGAAGGGATCCCAGATTCCAGACAGGAGGAGAGTTTGGAGCCTGGGAAGGAAAGGGCTCCCTCTTGGCAGCCTCGAGATCTGGCCAGGAGAGGACCCTGGGGAGACATTTTATTTTATTTTATTTTATTTTATTTTATTTTATTTTTTTTATTTTATTTTATTTTATTTTATTTTATTTTATTTTATTTTATTATTTTATTTATTTTATTTTATTTTATTTTATTTTATTTTATTTTATTTTATTTATTTTATTTTATTTTATTTTATTTTATTTTATTTTATTTTATTTTAATTTATTTTAATTTAATTTAATTTAATTTAATTTAATTTAATTTATTTTATTTATTTTATTTATTTTATTTATTTTATTTTATTTTATTTTATTATTTTATTTTATTTATTGCTCTCTACATGGGGCTCCCTTTGGGATGCATCCGGAGGCTCCAGCTGGTACAGAATGCGGCCGCGCGGGGGATTATGGGAGCGACAGGGCACTCCCATGTGACACCTCTCCTGCGTGAGCTGCATTGGTTGCCGGTTGACTTCCGGGTGTGTTTCAAGGTGTTGGTAATCACCTTTAAAGCGCTCCATGGCTTAGGACCAGGGTACTTACGGGACCGCCTTCTGCCACCTATTGCCTCCCACCGGCCGGTTCGCTCCCACAGAGAGGGCCTCCTCAGGGTGCCGTCAGCCAGACAATGCCGGCTGGCGACCCCCAGGGGGAGAGCGTTCTCTGTGGTAGCTCCCACCCTCTGGAACGATCTCCCTCCAGATCTGAGGACTATCGCTGACCTCCGGACTTTTCGTCGGGCTCTGAAGACTCATCTCTTCCAACTTGCCGGACTTGCCTGATCCCTCCTATTTTTAAACTTTTTAGAGTTTTAGAGTCTTATTTGGTTTTACATTTTCAGCCTAAATTTATATTGGTTTTAGTATGTTTTTAACTTTTGTATTTGTATTGGTTTTAAATTGGCTGTTCACCGCCCTGAGTCCAGAAGGAGAAGGGCGGTATAGAAATTTAATAAATAAATAAATAAATAAATAAATAAATAATAAAGAGGAGGGGAGAATGGGCTTTGTGATCTTTGGGCAGCTGATGAAGCTCCTTTCCCTGAAGGGAAAATCCCCCCAGAGACCCCCAAAAGGAAGGAAGAGGGAGGGAGGCCCTGAGAGGCCCACAAAAGAGACACACTCACAACACCAACACAATTGGCACTTGGGCCACTTTCGGAGGTTATGAAAAATCACGAGATAAATGAATAAAACTGGTGAAATTTCTATATTAAATATTATTGGAATGAGAATTATTCCAATAACTTGGCCTCTGAAACCCCATTCAGTCAATAAAAATATAGAGGATTTTTATTAGAGAAAGAAATAAAATGAGAAAAAGAAATGTAGGCAACATTGAAGGAATCTGGAAGAGAGAAGGAGAGAATCTGAGGCTTCAGGGCTGAATGGAGGCCCAATTTGTTCCTTATGACCCCAAATTCAGTTTTAAGGTTTGTGGAGCCTCCCCAGGAAGGATGACAGAAGCAATCAGGATTCCTATTATTGGGGGTTTTACATTTCGGTTTAAGCATTGAATCATGATTACAAATTCTAGGCTGCTTCCGTTACTCATTTGTTTCTTTATTGGATTTAAAAGCTGCTGGACTGGAAATGGCTCTGAAGGAAGAAAGAGGCAAGAGAAGCAGAAGATCCATAGAAAGGGGTCGACAGGGGAAAAAGTGTCCACTAATTCTTTTGTTTTGTTTTGTTTTGGGTAAAAAATGAGGTTTTATCCCAAGTGCCAAAAACAGCATTTCTGGAGCAGAGAAAGAGAGGAAGGGGCTTCTGGCTGGGAAGAGGGAGGGAGACGGGAGGTTCCTGGATAGGATAGAAATGAATCAGGGAGAGAGAGAAATATATAGGTAGATACAGGGAGTCCTCGACTTAGGACCACAATTGAGCCCAACATTTCTGTTGCTAAGTGAGATGTTTGTTCAATAAATTTTGCCACAGTCCCTAAGTGAATCACTGCAGTTTTTAAATGAGTAGCAGGGTTGTTAAGTGAATCCGGCTTCCCCAGGGATTTTGCTTATGGGAAGGTCGCAAAAGGGGATCACGTGACTCTGGAACGCTGTGACCGTCACAAGTACGAGTCCATTGTGAAGCATCTGGATTCTGATCACGTGACCTTGGGGAGGCTACAACGGTCGTAAGTGTGAAAAACAGTCATACGTCATTTTTTTTCTCTGTTGTTGTAACTTTCAATGGTCACTAAATGAAATGTTGTTAAGTGGAGGACTGCCTGCATTGAGCAGGAGAGAGGTTGGATGGATTCCCCTCCCCCCCAAAAGAAACATATTTGGATGGATTTTCTTGAGGGGGGGGGGAAATGGATCAAAGGGATCCCAGATTCCAGAGAGGAGGAGAGTTTGGATCCTGGGGGAAAAAAGGGAGATTTTGCACATCTGAGTGTAGAATAAATAAATGAGGAGTAAAACCTCCATCCGGGAGGATCCTAAGGAATGAAATGGGGGGAGGGTCCCGCATCCCCCTCCCAGGGAAGAGCCCCCCCTCCCAGACTCACCTCTCCGGCCAACCACCCGCTCCTCCCTCTTGGCCGCCTCGAAGTTCAACGCCTGGTAGTTGTTCCGGCAGAAGGAATCCACTTCAGTCTTCTTGATCTGCAGATACTGCTCATCCTTGTTCCACTTGTCCACATCGGGCTTCCCCAACGGAGTGACGGCCACAAACTTCCCGAGGTCGCTGTCGAAGTGGTCGGTCTCCTGCCGGTCGTAGATGTACCTGTACAAGTATCTCACCCGCTGCGTCCCGTTGAGGAATCGGCACTCGGACTTCGCCTGGGCCAGGAAATGGGCTGCGAAGGGGAGGAGGGGAAGGAAGGCCATCAGGAGGGACTCCAGGGCCCATCGCTCCCAGCCGTTGGTAGAAGAGGAGGGGGCGGGGTGGGGGACCTTTTGGGAGAGGCTGGAGGAAGACGCCCCCTGGGGGAGGGAAAGGGAGAGGAAGGGAGGCTTCCTGGGGGGTCTGGAGGGGGGGAAGAAAGGGGGGAGGGGAGGGGCCTCCTCCAGCCTCCCAGGGTGGGAAAAGGCAGGCAGAAGCTCAACTGGTCGGGCAGATCTCCTCTCTGCAGGGAAGGTGGGATCTCAAGGGGCAGGAATTGTGGGGGGAGGACTGGAGGGAAAGTAATGTCCATACCCCACCCCACTCTCTCTTCCTTTGGGAGGGGATATGGGGAGGGGCCACAATGAGGACATCTAGACTGACTCTCCCAGGGTCTCCCAGCCATTTGAACCCCCACCTTCCCTGGATCCCCCCAGCTTCTCTTCTTCCCCCGAATCTTCAAGTCAAGGCCCCCCCTTTGGAGGATTCTCGGGATCCCCCGTTTTCTCTCCCCTTCCCCAAAAAGACCCCTGTCACCCACTCACATCACAAAGGGAGGGTCTCCAGCCCCTTCACAAAGGGGAGTTTTGGAGAGCCAATTGAGGGGAGTAACTCAGAGCCCCCAATCTCCTTCTCCCTCAGTTCTCCCCCCTCCCCTCCAGGTCCCGATTGAGCAGTGGGGTGAGGGGTGCCTGGTCTCCTTCCCAAATTCAGGGGCTCCCCCAGAAGGGTCCGAAGCCCCCCCCCGCTTGCCTGACCTTCAAAGCCTCAAAGTTGAGAGTCAGGAGAAAAGGTGAAGTTTCTGAAGAAGCCAAAAGACTTTTGCTCAAATGCCTCTTTTCCCTTCTGGGGATTCAGGGCTGAAAATGCCTCAGTTTCCCTCTTTCGCTTTTCCTCCCCTTCCTCTTTTCATGCAGCCCCCTCCCACCCAGACGCTGCTGGGGGCGGCGGCGAGAGAGGGGCCCGGCTGAGACCCCCACCTTGGCTACAAGCGGGGAAGGGGGGGAGAGGTCCCTCGTGGAGGGAAAGGGGGAGGAGACCACGCAGAGATCGAGGCTGATGGAGGATCTGGAGACCCAGCAGCTTTCTTCCCCCCTCCGGGGGTCTTTCCCAACCCCCTCCTCCCGCCAGCCCCCCCAGCCCCCTCCTTACCGGGGGTCTCCTTCCCCCCTTCGCTTCCGGGGATCCGGGCCAGCGCCCCCAGCAGCAGCATCAGGGGGAGCCCAGCCAGAGCCATGGACGCCGCCCCACAAGCGCCCCAAAGGGGGGAGAGAGACGGAGGGGCTCCCAGCCCCAGAGGAGGAATCGGAGGGTCTGAGAGGGACTTCGGAACTGAGAGTGTCCAGAAGAGCAGGAGAACCAATGGGAATTCTCGCTTTATCAGCGTCATCGGTCTCCGGGCAGAGCCTCCCTTGACTTCACCAGATACAGGAGAGAGTTCCGCGCAGAGAGAGAAGCGGAGAAAGTGGGAGGGGGAATAATTTCACTCTTGGGGGGCTGCATTCTCGGGAGTGTTTCATGCCAGCTCCGGAGGGGAGTGTGGGCTTCCTTCTCCCACCCACCCAGGATTCTCATCCAGTCCCCCTTTGTGCGCCTGGAGAGGTGGACTAGATGCCCTTTGAGTTCCCACAGTGCCCAGAGGGCGCCCAGGGTGGAGCTGGTGAGAGTCCAGAAGGGCAAAGTGGATCCAGAGCTTGAGGGGTCCTTCTGGGCTCCCCCCGACCCCAGTATGGAGGGAAGGAGCCCCCAGCGGCTGCGCTGGATGACAAGGGGGGAGGGGCAGCCCCACAGCCAGCCGGGACTTGGGGGCCACCCGCTCCCCCCAATCCAAAGGGAAGCCAGGAAAACCCTCAGCTGACCCTCCACGCAGGAAGAGGCGGAGGGGATCTGCAGGGATCCCTCCTAATCCAGCCGGATCCTCCCCCTTCAGGGGAGAATCTCCATAGGGATCTCTTGGCTTTTTAAGAAGCCACTTCTGGACTTTGTGTTGAGGCAGAAAAAATAAATAAATCTGGACTTCTGGGATTTACGAATTAAGTTAAGTTGTTGGTAAAGAAATGGTTAAAATTTACTTACAGAAGAAATAAAAACCGAGCTCCAATTTCAGTTGCTGAGAAAAGTTTTTTTCCTTTCTTTTTTCCTTTTGTCCTTTATCCCCACTTCTCCTTCGCCTTCCTTTCCCTCCCCCATTTCCCTTACACTTTTATTCTCTCTTTTATGCCCTTATAATCTTAATGGAACATCATAAAAAGGAGCCTTTTGCTTCCTCTCCCACAGCCAAAATATACAATTCTCATCATGATCTGTATAATCAGATGGAAAAATTTTCTTCCAAAATTTAACTTTCTATATATTTCTCTGCTGAAAGTAGAGATTGTTATGCATTATGGCGAAGATGTGGACATTCTCCAAGGAAAGGAGCCGGAAGCGGAGGAGAAACGGCCGAACTTCATTCCGGGATCTTCATCCGGGGCTGCTTTGCTTGGAAAAAGGGGATCCCGACCCCCAGAAAGGAAGGGGGAGATTCCTCCACAACAGGGGTTCAGGGGAGGGAAATCTGAGGGAGCCGGTCCGTCCAGACGTTCTCAGCAAGGGAGACACGTGTTTCAAGGAAGGAAAACGCCCTTTTCTCTGGTCACAAAGTTTATTTCTCCATCTCTGCCACATTTTCCATTCCATCCCTTTGTCCATCAGGGGATGGAGGTTTCTTTCCATTTTTGCATATGAAGAATTCTTGCTGCACTCAGCATGTGCAGTAATAACGTCATAAATTTATATTTCAAGTTCCTTGTCCAGGAATCCCAAAGGAAAACTTCTGGTTTTCAATAAAGGAGCTCTTACCCCCAGCGCTGTGGGGTTTTCTGGCCCACCGCATATAGGTCGGTTTCGGTTCCAGAATGGCTGCTGGTGAGCTGGGGGGGGGGAGAGAAAATCACCCCCCTGTAGAGCCGCAGGAGGGGAGCCCGGCAGCTTCCCCTTTTAAGGACAGTCCCAGGTTTTCTCCCCCTTCCCCCTATGCAGGAGGGGCTGGATGGGGCGAAGGCTTCGGGTGGGGGGAGGGCCAATGGGGAGAGGGAGGCTCAAAGGCTGAAGGGGACCTTAGAGATCTTCTAGTCCAACCCCCTGGCCGAGGCAGGAGCCCTTATCCCACCCCGGACAAACGGCTCTCCGACCTCTTGAAGGCCTCCAGGGATGGAGCCCCCCTCCTCCCCCCCAATTCCAGATGGGGGAGGGGGCTGCTGCATTGATCCATAGGTTCTCAGGTGATGCCTCCCTGTCTCCTCCCCTGGGACTTCCAAGGGGGGGGTCTGAGTTCAGCCATGGGGCTGCAAAGGGGGACCCCAGGGGGACCTTGAGAAGAGGGAAATTGTCCCTAATTGACTTAATTAGGGGGTTAATCAAAGGGGAGCCCCCCTCCCTCTCTCCCTCCAGAGGTTTCCTATTGAGCAGGAAGAAGATGGGGGGGCCATGGGGGAGGCAGCAAAGGGGGGAGCCTGGGGTCCCCTGGCCAGAAATGTCAAAGGAAAAGGGGGGAGGGGACAGGAAGGGCAATATAGAGCCTGCAGCGCTCCCTCCCCCTCCCCCAATGACAGGAATCCCCCTCCCCCCCTTCCCTCCTGCAGCGTCCCAGAACCTGGAGGAAGTTTTCGTGTTGTGTGTGTGTGTGTTTTGGTGTTTGATGGCAGCTCATTGTGGAGTTTTGCGTAAGAAAAATCTGGGTGAAATTTCAACACTTTTGTTCGTCTGGAGCACGGAGGCCCTGCAGGGAGAGTTCGAGGGCCGTTTGATTTGTTTAGAAAGATTTTTTTTAAAGAAGAATTAAAGGGTTTTTAAAACCTGGGGGGGTTCAGGTGAGGGAGGAAGAGGAGGAACTCACCTGCAGGAGGTGGGATGGGAGTTGCTGGAAGGAGAAAAAAGAGCCAATCAGGAGCCTTCATGGGCTGGGAGAGTCAGGGGAGCCCCCTCCCCATCCAGAAACTGCATGACGTTTCCTGATGGGAGAAAGCTCCCCAAATAGATTTCTCCCCACGGCTTCCTACCTATCCAGACAAGCTGGATCCCTCCATCCTGTGAAGAAGGGATTATCCAGATCTCACCCACCCCTTAAGGATGATACTTTGCCCTGCAGATGTTAGAGAGCCGGCTCCCCTCCAGAGGTTGTGGCTGCTCCATCCCTGGAGGCTTTGAGGAAGAAACTGGGCAGCCCTTTGACCAGAAGGGCCTAAGCTCTCCTGCTTGACCAGGGGGTTGGACTAGATGACCTCCAGGGTCCCTCTCCACTCTGTTATTCTGGATCCCCTGTGTTCCATTTCCAGGTGTCAGAAAAACCCCCAAATACATTTCTCCACACGGACTTCAACCTACCCAGGCAGGGTGGATCTCCCAGGGGTCAGACCTGCTGGCCCAACAAGACCTTCTGGGCCCTCTTGATGAGAGGCCTCCAGCAGATGACCCACTTCCTGTCCAGCCCCACAGACTCCCCTTTCCTGCCCTTCAGGGTGAGGTTAGGCATTGACCAAATCGCCCTCAGTCAATTGCGGAAGGCAGCTCTGCTTGCAACTGCTGAAATCCCGCGAGGAGACCTTTGGCGCCATCAAACTCCCACATCCGCCTCTCCCGGGTCCTCGGAAGGGCTCGATGGGCGGACAGAAAGGCCAAATCCAGGCTGAACAGCTGAACATCGCCTGGCGCCTCCGAGAACCATCTCCTCCAAAGCACCTAGTTGTGAATCCTCTGCCTGGAGACGGATGACGCTTCCAAAGCCCTATTTTTCATTGGGTATGACGGACGTTTGACTTTCTGGAAGTCAGAAATAGAATTCCGCGGTGCTGCCCCTCCCTCATCTTCCTTTCCCCTCCCCCCTCCCTCCCCCTCTTTCACTTCGCTCCCTCCCCACTCCCTCCCACCCCCAGTTTTCCTTTGTTCTCTGTGTGGGCAGCCTTTCCTCCCTCTTGAGGCAAGACTGGGGGTCGGGCTTCCTCCGGCATCTGAGGGTGGCAGGAAAGGGGGGAGGGCTCCCGGGGAAGGAGCGTACAGAGGGGCTTAGAGACCCCCAATTTCCTCCCTTGGGCCCTGAGCCTCGGGAAGGTGGGAAAGGCTAAAAGGCCACTGTGTTTAGAGGTGGGGGCAAGGACCAAGGAAGGTGAGACCCCCACTCATTTTAACCTTCTCCCCTCTCTCTGGACAAGGGGAATTGGGTTCCCACGAGGTCTTCCAAACGGCAGGAACTGAGAAAGGGGGGAGGGGAGAGTTTTGGGGAGATCAGGCAAGGCTGAAAGAGGAATGGGAAGTGAATCTTTTGAGGGAGGCGAGTTCAAGGAGGGCCTGAAGCTTCACCCTCGTTGTCTTGGAGGAGTTTCAGCCTATACAGCAGCCCAGATGCTTCCTGGTGGTCTCCCATCCTCAGGCTAACCAGAATGATCTCTCTCAGCTGGGTGAGGGCGTCGGAGGCTGGGCAGCTGCCAGCTGTTGAGGGCTGAGGATCAAATACCAGCTAATGGTTGGTGAGGCCAGATCAGAGTCCCAACCGTCTCCCAGCTGCAGCAGGCAGACATCCCACAGGGCGCCTATCCTGAGGAGGCCTGGATCCTTTCCTGGGATTGGGGGGTGGGTCAGCACCAGCCTCAGCAGGCCAGAACTGGGTCCCCTCCTGCGGCTGAAGGAGGCGTCAGAGTCCGAACCTGCCCCACAATTGCGTGTTTGGACACAGCCAGTCACAGAAAATTGGCCCCAGATCCAGAGAGACTCTGGTGGGACTCCCATCGCTCTCCTGATCAAAGCAGAACTTATGGGCTCTTTTCATGTTTCCCCTCCCCCACAAGACTTTGATTGAGTTCTTCCTGACACCCCCCCACTCCCCTCCCCCCCCCACACACAGAGCAGCCCTTCTTTCTCCAGCCCCAAGAGCTGCAGAGGCACTTGGGCTTCGCTTCCCCAGCCTGAAGCGTTGGGCTCCTCCGAAGCGGAACTGAGGAACTGGCCAGGATCCAGCAGGCAACAAGCCTCGATTCTCCATCAGGGCAGCTCAGGGACTCTCCTCCTCCGCCCCATGGCTGAGTCTGCAGGTGGGGCAGCCACAAGGTCCTCTGCCCCATTGGAAGCGGCTGAAGGGGCCCTTCCCCACCACCTCATTCGAGTTCTCTAGTCCTCTCTCCATCAGTTAAAGCCCATTGAAGGAAGGAGTCCTTGACTTACAACGGCTCCTCTTAGAGCCTCCGCAGCTTCTGCCAGCCAGTCTCCCTAGTCCTCTACTGGGTCCTCTCTCATGAACCAAGGCTTCTCTGCTGACCGGAGAGAGGATCGGAGGGGCCAGGAGGAGGGGGAGGGGCAGCCTTAAAGGCTTCCTGGGGGTTAGAGAAGGCCCCGTCCAGGGTCTCCCCTCCCCTGGGGGCAAAGGCCACATGTGGATGGAAATGGGGGGGGGGGCTTAGCTAATTAACAGAAAGTTCATCTCTTTCCTGGGTGGGTGGGTGGGTGGCTTCTAATATTCCCCCATGGCTCCCTCCTTCTTTCCTCCCTTTTATATTAAGCCAAATGCATTGAAGGAGGTTTTCCTCTTTCTTCTGTGGCGTTTCTAGAGTGGTTTGGATATTTCTTATATATATATATATATATATATATATATATATATATATATATATATATATATATATATATATATATATATATAGTGCAACTCCACCTCCTCTTTTCTTAGGTCTGTTTCTCTTGAGCCCTTCAAATGTGGGGCTATTCAATGGAGTAGCTGGGAGAGGAAAGTACAATGGGCCAGAAGACAGAGTGGTGGCTGATTGGTTGGAGAGTGGGGGCTCCTGCGCTCTGATTGGTTGCTGGGTGAGAAGGGGGAGTTTCCCTTTCCCCCCACCTTTTTCCTCTGGGCGCTTTTTGAGATTCACCTCACAACGTCCCTGCAGTCCCGACTCTCTTCTCTGCTGGGAATGGGGACGTTACACACCTTGATTTGCATCAAACGACAAGTTTGTGTCGGTGTCTCCCATTTCCTTTGGACAGCTGCTGCGCCCTTCCCCCCCTTCAATTCCCTTCCTTGCACCTTCCAGTTATGGGTTTCATCCCGTGAAGTTTCGGTGATTGCAACAATCTCCCACCTGCCTTTGGGCTCCACCTTCACCCCGTTTCTTCCTCGTACTTTGAGCATTGATGCCTCCGAGTCCCTTTTGACTGACCCCGTATTTGCTTTCTCCATCTCCTCTTCTGTCTCCGAGTTTCCCTTCTTCCTTTCCGTATTTGGTTGCTTCCCCTGAGATTGGAGCTTGGAATCTGCTTCTAAAACTTGGTCTCCCTTCGGTGTCACTTCAAGCCCTTCGGATGAGGCGAGCCAGTTGGTGTCCACAGCCGACCTTCTGGGTTCTTGTGAGGGGCAGCTCATCCCCTGCCAGAAGCCCCCATGTGGGTGTTGTGGACCATGGTCCAAGAATCCCAGTTTCCCTCGAGAGAACCGTCCCCTAAGCCAGGGTTGACTTCCCTCCTTGGACGGTTCCCTTTATGGGGAGAGTGGAAGAGGAATCCCCCTGTGCCCCCAACTCTTTGGCTCCCTTGCCCACCTGCTCCGAGCCTCTTGGCATCATTTCCAGGGACTTTTTCATTCCTCCCAGCATGAAAGAGGAAAAAGGGATAAGAAGCTGTGGATTGACCGTATTTTTCGGAGTATAAGACGCACCTTACTTTTTGGGGAGGAAAACAAGGAAAAAAGTATTCTGAACCAAATGGTGTAGTAATGTATTATTTAATAAAATACCAGTATAGCAGAATTATTTTTACAACCATGTAAAGTCAAAGCGGTATTAAGAACCATCATCACTGTCATTAACAAATGAGGAGAGACTTTAAAGTTCAAGCATTCCTCTAATTTTCTGGAAACTTTTCCAGGAAATTTTCAAGAATTCATCATTGTCACTGGTATCAGAGTTTAGGAAACTCAGTTGCTCACAATCACTTTTTCGCTACCTTCTTAAATACACACACACTAGGGTAGCCCATTATGCCCCCGCCCCCCCCCAAACTACAGTAACAATAGCAAGCTGAGAATTTTAGGACATTGGTGATTTGTTTCCTCCCTAACCCTAAAGCTATGCAAACAAGTGCTAACCCTAACCTTAATCCAAACCCATTATAAACAGATGCTAACCTTAACCCCTAACCCAGGGGTCTTCAAACTTGACATCTTTAAGACTTGTGGACTTCAACTCCCAGAATTCTGAGAGTTAAAGTGCAAAGCTGACATCTTTAATACTAACCTGTCAGACAGAAGCTTCTTCGAAGCAAGCGGCTCTTCGGCTTCTTAAGGCAAGAGGAGCGTTGGGAAGGTGCAGCGTTTTGTGTGTGTGTGTGTGTGTGTGTGTGTGTGGGGCAGTGGCTTCAGCAGCGGCTTCTCCAGGCAGGCAGCGATGGCTCAGATAGTTTCTACAGCTGAGGGGCAGCTCAGGCGGGAACTCAGGCAGCGGCTCAATTTATAGCAAACGGTTCCCAGAACCGTTTGCTCTTCACTTTTCTGATTGGCGGTTGGATCCCAGAATACCGCCAATCAGCTGTCTGTTGCCACAGTTGTCGCCATTGTCACCGTTCCCGCCATCACACCAACTCCCTCCCCCCTCCCCCCAGGTATGCCTGCTGCTACATTCGGAGTATAAGACGCACCCAGATTTTCACCCCCTTTTGGGGGGTAAAAAGGTGCGTCTTATACACCAAAAAATACGGTAATTATTTCTTTAAGCTCCTCAGTCACGTCTTTGATAGTTGCTCCTGGGAATCAACCAAGCAGCCTAGTTTGATGGTCTGTTCTACAGACTGCTGGTTCAGTTTCCCGGAACAATGAATCCTCTATCATCAACACGATTTTTTTCCTGAAGGAAGTCTGGTCTAATTTTTATTTCTGCAAATGGTATATTTGGTGTTGTTTCTTCTCCAGGTTCTTGCACGCCGTCTTGCAAAGGCAGGGACTTCTGACAGCCCAAATCTTCTCCGTGTTTTGAGATGGTTCCTACAACCACACTCCGGCCGATTCTTCCTGTGGTGGCCCCAAGACCCCAGATGAGGAAGGGGAGGGGAAATTCTGCCCTCAGAGATTGAGGCCGCTGGAGTCCTGCAGAGCCAGTCTGGATGACCTCTGGAGGGGGCGAGGCTCAGTTGGAGGGCTGCCTAGGGGCATCTAGGGATGCTGGGGAGAAGGGAGGGGTCTTCCACTCAGGGCTGCCCCCTTGAGCCCCCTCTTTCCCACAGAGCTGGTCTTCCCCTTCGTGGCAACGTCTCCTACACCAGGAATGGCTTCAGGGAATTTCTCAGAGGTCTCGTTCAACGCCCTGCTTGAGTAGGGGCGTCTGTCATGCCCCCGTCAGAGTCCAAATCTGAGACAGAAGACGAACAGCAGACACAGAACGGGAGTGGCTCCATTGGCCATGGAGGAAACTGGGGAAGGGAAAAGTCAGGCTGGGCAGAGCAGGGGAGAGGCAGAACAAGAGAGAGGGGGTTCAGATGAAGACCAAGGCCCACGCAGGGAACAACGCAGAAGAGAACAATGTGGGTTGCGTGGCTTACGAGGAAGGAAAGGGCCCCTATTCCCTTCACAAGGCACACCTGGGGATGGAGTTTAAAGGAGGGGCAGTTGGGAGGGGCGTTTGTCAGGAGCAGACACTGAACTCATCTAGTGTTGAGAGTTGTGGCCTTCATTCCTGGCATTCCTCCTGACTGTTTGAACGAATGCCGTACTTCTGTGTGCTTATCTTGTCTTGCCACGATTCTTGGCTTCTGGGACTCCTTATTTTGTGCTGCTGGAGTGATTGATTGCAGTCATTCTGCTCACAGGGTTTGGACTGGAGTATCTGCAGCCAGAAGCTGCTGCAGGTTTGTGGGAGAGTTTTCCTCCAGGTCGGAGAATAAACGGGACGTTGGGGGCAAAGTTGGTGCCAATAAAGGGACTCATACTGGTTCTCTGGCTGTGTTGCCTTCGTGCCACGCCCTGGGTCATCACAGGGAGACCCTACACCATTTATACCATCAAGCAGGAGACCCTACACCCATGAATGCACATGTAGCCATAACGGTGGGCATGCGAGCTCAGTTCTGGAATGCACACGCCCACTGGCCAGCTGATTTTCGGGCCTTCTGGGCCCCCTAGAAGTAGAGAAACAGGCTGTTTCCTGCCTCCGGGGGGCCTCGGGAGGTGGTGGGGAGGGCCCGTTTTTCTCTCTCCCCAAGATCCAGAGCCTTGCTAGGAGCTTGGGGAGGGCAAAAACAGCCTAACCCTAACCCTAACCCCCCGGAAGCCCTCCAGAGACCAGAAATGGCCTGTTTACCAACTTCCGGTGGGACACGTGCGCATGCCCCCCCCTTGCTCCTGGCACATGATGGCAAAAAGGTTAGCCATCACTTCCCTACACCATTAGAATCTGAGCCCCAAAGCGGGAGGGAGGGAGCCCAAAATGGGGCAGGACCCTCCGATTGTGAAGGAAATGGCTGAAATGGCTGGGTGAATGTAGGGGGAGCCTCTGGCTCCCCACAAGTGCCTGGGGAGGACTGTGTCTGCTGGCCTTCTGCTCCTCAAAAGGGGGCTTGAAGGGAAGCAGAACAAGGGGACCTCTGAGTAGGAGGGGGGATCAGCTCCTTCCCCGTCCCTGGATCTGCCCACCCTCCTCCCGAACCTGGTGGTGGATCCAGAGGCAGCAGAGGGAGGAGCCTCCTGTGGGGGCAAAAAAGAGGAAGAGGAAGGAAGGAAGGAAGGAAGGAAGGAAGGAAGGAAGGAATGAATGAATCCAGGGTTTTCCTCCTTCTGAAGTTTATTCTTTTATAGCAAAGCAAAGGGAAGGGAGGTGATGGAGATGAAGCTGCTGTGGGTTCAAAGCAGGAGTGATGAGGGGACTAGAGTGATAGGTCAGCCCAGCGTCCCTGGGGACAGTCTCCACCCCTCCCTCCCAAGAAAGAGAGGACCCGAAAGGAAGGGGGGGAGCAGTCTCAGCAGGAGAAGGTCCAGACTGCCATTCTCCTCCTCTCCCCGACCTGCCACCCTCAGCCTCCATTTCTCAGAGGCTGCAAACAGGACAAAGAGTCATACTTGACTGAAGAAAAAAAATCCTTTTGTGTCGGAGAGCAGGATTAATTCATGAGTGCTGAAGAAAAAGAGATGGGGAAGAAAATCAGAATATATAGATCATCTTTTAGTATCAATAACATATTTTCTTCCCTTTCAGCCCCCACCCCCCCAAGGCAGGCCCACACTGCAGGGGGGTGGTTGATAGGCAGAGACAGACAGAGGGAGAATCCGCCCATTGAAGGGAGGAAAAGGCTGGAGTGGACCAGGGATTCCTCCCCACTTCATCTCCAGGAGCTTCTGACTTAATTAGAGGGTTAATCAAGAGGGGAGGGGCCCCTCCCTGCAGATGCTCCAGATGAAGAGAGAAGACGGGGCTACGATGGGGGTGGCAGCAAAGGGGGGAGCCTGGGGTCACTTGGCCAGAAATTGTGTGAATTCTCACAAGGAGAAGGGGGGGCAGGAAGAACAGCCTGTCAAGGTTCCAACTAATGAACCCAAACGAGTCTGGATGGGATGCCAAGAAGGATCATCTTGGACCGGAGGGTGGGGTGCAGTTCACGGCAAAGTTTTGGAGGGAGTTCATTAAGTTGATAGGATCATCTCAAGGACTTAGCTCAGCCTCCCATCCAAGTATGAATGGAGCTTCAGAACGAGCTAACGCAATGATAGAAAAATACCTGAGATGATTGGTGGGTTATTTATCAGCAATTTAGCTGGGTAGATCTCCTGCCCTTTGCAGGAGACCTACAATACCGCAGTGCATAGTAACATGGGTGTCACCCAGGGATGAAATGTAAAATTTGCTACTACTGGTTCTGTAGGTGTGGCTTGGTGGTGGTGGGGGTAATGTGACTGGGTGGGTGTGGCCAACTTTTTTAAAAAAACATTTTCAAAGCATGTTTTTGTACAACCTCTTGGGCCGAAGAGATTGCAGAAAAAAATGCTTTGAAAAGCCTCTGAAGATCAGGCAACACAGCTGGGATCGTCAGAGGCTTTTCAAAGCATTTTTTTTTACCACCTCTTCGGCCAAAGGGGTTGTAAAAAAATGCTTTGAAAAACCTCTGAGCCGCGCAATCATCACAGGCTTTTTTTTTACTTTTAAAAGCATTTTTTTTTGGCGGAAGAGGTTGTAGATCGGGCGATCCGGTCAGAACTGGGAGCATTTCACCCCTGGTGTCACCCCTTTTAAAATAGCCACAAGGTGGAATTTTCCTCATGCCTGAATACCCTCAGGAACCCCCCTCCACAGTGAGCCTAACAGAATGGGTGGGTTGCTTACAAAATGCGTGGGGGAATTTAAACCTGGGCTGCTCCCGCCCCAAGGGAGGAATGGGAAGGAATGCCCCCCCCCCCTTCTTCTCTTTTGCAATTTCCCAAAACTTGGAAAAATTCTGGGCAAGATTTTAGCATTTGGTGTGTTTTGTTTTTGATTGCAATACTTTTTCAGAGTTCTGTAAGGAAAAGCTGCCGAAAATCCAAAAATCTGCTGTATCCATAGCAAGCAGATATTGTCTAGGCATGTTTTTCTTTTTTTTAAAGGAACAATTAAGGAATTTTAAAAACCTCCAATAACTTGTAGGAGGGGTTGAGATGAGGGGGAAGAGGAGAAACTCACCTGCAGGAGGTTGGATGGGAGTTGCTGGAAGGAGAAAAAGACTCAATCAGAAATCTTCATGGGCTGGAGGACTGGGGCGGGGGGGTAGTCCCTATCCCCTTTGATAGCCCATAATAGTTTGCAGGATCTTCACTTAATAACCACTTGAGGGACAGAAGTTCCCACAAATATTTCTCAAGGGGACCCTCTTGGCCACCTGCTAAGCTTGATGAGAGGCCTCCCCACAACCTCTCCTCCAGCCCCCCAGACTCACCTTTCTTGCTCTTCAGATAGGAGAAGAGCCCCACAGCCAGGAAGGCCACTCCTATCACAGCTCCCATTATCCCTGTCCAGAGTTTGCTCCTGGCAGAGCTGGAGGAACGGGGCTCTGGGGAAGAAGAAGGAACCTCACCTGAGCAGGAGGATCAGGCCCACCATTCTGGTTTTCTCCACAAGGAGGGTCTTTCCCCCTTCTCAGGGCAGGCTGGGGACCCCAGATCAGGAAGGGAGGGAGGGGAGGGGCTCTTACCCCACTGGACAGTGATGGGGGCCTCCAGGCTGGCGTGCTCCACCTTGCAAGTGTAGACATCCCCCCGTTGGGTCTGGGTCTCCAGCATCACCTGGAGCTGGTAGGTCCAGTCTCCATTTTGGAGCTCCTCCCCAAAGGCCACACCCTCCTTCTCTGGCCGGCCGTTCTTCAGCCACTGGATCTCAATCTCCACGGGGTAAAAGCCGGTCGCAGTGCAGAGGAGGATGGTGTTGGGGGAAGTTGGGTCCATCTTGGTGGGAGAGATGGTGACGGTGGGCTTGGCTGGAGGGAAGGAGGAGAAGGAGGCACATGAAAGACACAACAGGGCCCAGAAAAGAAGACCAAGTTGGTCAGGCCAAGGCCAAGATCCCTTTTTACTCCTGAAAATATTAAGTCATCTTCCAAAGTAAATTGCAGCAAGAAATTAAAAGGGATTCTGAGAGGGAAAAACGTTAAATCCTTCCTGATTGGGATCAGTTGCAGTCTCCAAAAAAGGATTCCCTAAATAGGCATGTCTGACAGGGATAAATGCTGGAAACGCCCAGAGGTGGAAGGAACCTTCTGCCAGATGTGGTGGACATGGAAAGAAATAACCAAGAAGACGGGAAGGACAGACGCAGCACGAGTCGGATGATTCTTGGGATCTTGTTGAAAATGAAACCACACCTTTAATTAGATGTAATAACACGTTTGTTTGTTTGTTTAATAAATTAAGTTATTTATTAAATTTATTTGCCAAAGTGGCCACAATTAACCCGAAGTCTTACAAACACTCTCCTAGCCATGACCACCACCTGCTCTCCGGGAGTCCAGGAGAATCTCCAGAATTGCCAACTGGGTCTCTGGGACAAGGAAACTCCACCCAGAATGAAGTTGTTTAAAGTATCTTGGGGGAGCTAAAAGATATTGGACTAAGATACACACGTGGTTGGAAAAAATGATTAAGAAACATATTGACTTTAAACCAGAGATATTTTTACTAGGAATTTTATCATAAATATATAATAAAGAGTTGAGATATTTAATTGTGAATGTGTTAACAGCGGCTAGAATTGTTTTTGCTAAAAATTGGAAAGGTGAGAAGATACCTACAGAAGATGAAGTTATTAAGAAAATCTTGGAGTCTGCTGAAATGAGTCAATTGACACTTGAAATTAGAGAACAGGAAGATAAACAATATTATTTAATTTGGGATTTGTTTTATCAATCGTTAAATAACAAAGCATGGAAATGAAATATGAAACAGGAATTAAGGTCATGATAAATATCTGAAATGGTTTCCTTTTCTTTTTCTTGCTGTTCAACAGTGTTTAAGTGAGTATGAGACATAAAAATGTTAAACAAGAGAAATTAAATAAATGGCAATTTGGGACAAGGGATTGAGCACAAAAGAATTTTAACCGATCGACATACTGTTTGTAATTGTATTTGAATAATGGTGATTTTATGATTTTGTTGTTGTTATAAATAAAAAAAAATTTCCAAAAAACAAATTCCAGCAGATTTTAGGGGGAAAAGTGCAAAATGTGATGTGGCTGCAAAACCCCCCAATTTTAGGCAGCCTCAACAGAAAGAGACATTTTGAAGGAAAGGGCAAAGGAGGCCAATGGGGGGCAGCCCTTTGCTCCCCACAACTGCCAGAATCCCCTGAAGGAAAAGTTTCTTCCCCCATTGAAGATGAGAGACCCCAAATCGACCCTTCAGAGCAGGAAGGGCAGAAGAGGTTTTGGGGGATCTCACAATCTCTCTCAAGGATCCTTCCGGGGGGGGGGGGCTTTGGGGAGATTCAGAGGGAGACCTTCCCAGATCAGGAACCGATCAGGAATCAGGATCAGCAGGAATCGGCCATTCCTGGAGAAGGAGGCGGGGAGGGGTCCCTCTGACTCCCTCAGGGCAGCATCTACCTGGAATTGGGTGGGGAAGGCAGGGAGGAGGAAGGGATCCAGAAGGGATCTTTGAGAAAGGGAAGGTGGGGGCAGTTGGTGGTTGAGGAGATCAGGCCATCCAAGGATCTCAGCAGAGCCTTGGAGAGGATCCCTCTTGATCTCCTCCTTCAGCAAGTGCTCCAACTGGCATAACTCTTGGATGGATTAATTGGGGGAGGGGGTGTTAGTCTGGATGAGGCCCCCAAGAGGGTCCACAATAGATCCATTCCAGCCCAGAGTCCTTTGCTAACTATTTTGTTTTCTGTTGAGGGATTTTCTTATTAACAGTAAATTCTATAACGCTTAAGAACAACCCATTTTTAAATGGTTATTTGTAATCCCAACCTGGGATCTGGTCAGCATTTCAGGTGTGAGTTGTTTTCTTTCTTCAGGAAAATCCCATTTGCCTCTTGGGACATTAAAGGCCTTTGTGGAATTGCTAAAAGAAGGCAGAGGCTTTACAAACTGAAAATCATTTTTTTAAAAAACAGGAAATGCAAATTTTGGATGAGAAAAACTCTTTTAGCAAGAAAATGGAAGGATCACATTTTAAATAAGTAGAAATTCGAAGGTTTCAATTTGGTATTTTTACATTTTTATTTTTATAGCCCATCCCAGATGAAAAAGTACATTTTATCTGCCCCACATCGTGTTATTTAATATTTATTTTTGATATCAAGCTTGATGCCTAATGAAGTAAAATAGAACACAGATCTAGTTTTCATTTTTGATCCACATCCATAGAATTGATGCTCATTTTGGAACATTTTGCATAAAAATATTAGTGAAAGATGGGAAGTTGATGCTCCTTTGTTGGGGTCCATTGAACAAGAAAAGAGACTCAGATATGATTTTTCCCAGAGAAATGGAGGCTGAATTAATTCTGGGGAGAGTTGAGGGAAGGTGGAGAGCCTCTCTTGGTGGGCAGAGAAAAGCTTTGGCCTCTCGGGGGAAGGAAACGCCCGGATCTCTCCAGAGAGAAATGTCGGCTCAGAAGTCAAAGAAAAAGGAAGAGAAAATTCCCCCAAAGAGACTCAAGAAAGATCCGGTGATTTCAGGCCTCCTAAACTGGAGCTGCACCAACAATTTGCTCTAAATACACGGAATATAATAAATTTTCCTGTTCTTTTAATAAAGAACAGGAACCCCTGGAGAATTATTTGCCTCCTGTTTGAAGTATTTTCATGGAAGTAAAAATAATACTTTTGATGAAGAAGAAATTATATGAATCACAATGAAATTCAGGATCACTCTTTTGGATTTTAGTCTGTTGAGCCTGGATAGCTCAACAGACTAAAAGCCTGTTATTAACATTCAGCTGTCTGCAATTACCGCAAGTTCGAATCTCCCCAGGCTCAAGGTTGACTCAGCCTTCCATCCTTTCTAAGGTAGGTCAATTGAGGACCCAGTTTGTGGGGGCAATAAGCTGACTTTATATAAATATACAAAAGTATGAAGGCTATTGCTTAACACATTGTAAGCTGCCCTGAGTCTCCGGAGAAGGGAGGCATATAAATCTAATTTAAAATAAATAAATAAATAAAAAATGCATTCTATTTATGTGGATAAAGCTTCTGAGGAGCTAAAGGTTTTTCACAAACCATCCAGAGATTTTGGTCCTGTCCCTGAACCAGGGAGGGAGGAAGGAGGGAAGGGAGGGAGGAAAAGAGGAGGGGAGCATGGGCTTTGGAGTCTTTGGGCAGCTGATGAAGCTCCTTTCCCTGAAGGGAAAATCCCCCCAGAGACCCCCAAAAGGAGGGAGGAGGGAGGGAGGCCCTGAGAGGCCCACAAAAGAGACACACTCACAACACCAACACAATTGGCACTTTCGGAGGTGATGAAAAATTACTAGATAAATTAATAAACCTGGTGAAATTTCTATATTAAATATTATTGGAATGAAAATTATTTCAAGTACTGTGCCAGATGACAAGAATGTTCTGTTCCTTGTAGGGGAAAAATACACTTTAAACATCGCCCAGAAACAAATTATATAGCTGGCTATTATTATCTCCAAGAAAATATCCTCTTTGGTAGTAAAAACATTTCCAAATGCATCTTATGTGGCAGGTGAAAATCCTCCCAGGTTGGCAGGGAAGAATTTAGGAGTGAAAATGAGTTTTCCCTCCAGACTGAATCTGTGGAGAGCAAAATCTCTGTTGGTTCCCCTAAAACATTCAATAATTTCCGGAAGGAGCAAATGCTCCAAGAGGCTTTTCTCTCTTAGGATCTGGAGGTTTTCCTCTTGTGGAAGAGAGATCTTATTGGATTCTATGGTGAGACGTTAGTTTTGGAGAATCTCTGGGCTCCCAATGGGAACATTAAACGTAACCAGTTCTTAAGTGATGATGCTTTCAAGACTTCTCTGATTCGAATAAAGGAATATAATTTTTCTGGAAAGGCTGAATGGCAACAAGGGCAGCTAAAATCCTTGATTGGCCACTGAAACCCCATCAGTCGGTAGAAATATAGAGGATTTTTATTAGAGAAAGAAATAAAATGAGAAAAAGAAATGTAGGCAACATTGGAGGAATCTGGAAGAGAGAAGGAGAGAATCTGAGGCTTCAGGGCTGAATGGAGGCCCAATTTGTTTCTTATGACCCCAAATTCAGTTTTAAGGTTTGTGGGTGTTTTGGATTCTCCCCCCAAATCAGGAGCCTCCCCAGGAAGGAAGACGGAAGCGATCAGGATTCCTATTATTGGGGGTTTTACATCTCGGTTTAAGCATTGAATCATGATTACAAATTCTAGGCTGCTTCCGTTACTCAGTTCTTTCTTTATTGGATTGAAAAGCTGCTGGGCTGGAAATGGCTCTGAATGAAGAAAGAGGAAAGAGAAGCAGAAGATCCATAGAAAGGGGTCGACAGGGGAAAAAGTGTCCACTAATTCTTTTTTTTGTTTTGTTTTGGGTAAAAAATAAGGTTTTATCCCAAAGTGCCAAAAAGAGCATTTCTGGAGCAGAGAAAGAGAGGAAGGGGCTTCTGGCTGGGAAGAGGGAGGGAGACGGGAGGTTCCGGAATAGGATAGAAATGAATCAGGGAGGGAGAGAAATAAATAGGTAGATACAGGGAGTCCTCGACTTAGGACCACAACTGAGCCCAAGATTTTTGTTGCTAAGTGAGATGTTTGTTCAATGAATTTTGCCCTATGTTACGACCTTTCTTGCCACAGTCATTAAGTGAATCACTGCAGTTGTTAAATGAGTAGTAGGGTTGTTAAGTGAATCCGGCTTCCTCATGGAGTTTGCTTATGGGAAGGTCGCAAAAGGGGATCACACTCGTCACAAGTACGAGTCCGTTGCCAAGCATCTGGATTCGGATCACGTGACCCTGGGGAGGCTGCAACGGCCGAAAGGAGAGAGAAAGAGAGAGACCTGGCTGGATTCTGCCCCCCCCCAAAACAACTTATCTGGATGGATTTTCTTGGGGGGGGGGGAATGGATCAAAGGGATCCCAGATTCCAGACAGGAGAGTTTGGGGCCTGGGAAGAAAAGGGCTCCGTCTTGGCAGCCTTGAAATCTCCTGGCTAGGAGAGGGCCCTGGGGAGACTTTTTTATTTTATTTTATTTTATTTTATTATTTTATTTATTTTATTTATTATTTTATTTTATTTATTTATTATTTTATTTTATTTTATTTTATTTATTTATTATTTTATTTTATTTTATTATTTTATTATTTTATTTTATTTTATTTTATTTTATTTTATTTTATTTTATTTTATTTTATTTTATTATTTTATTTTATTTTATTTTATTATTTTATTTTATTTATTTATTTATTTATTTTATTTTTCATTTATTTATTTATTTATTTAATTTTATATATTCGTTTATTTTACCTACTTACTTATTTATTGGATTGAAAAGATGCCGGAGTGGAAATGACTCAGAATAAAGAATAGAGAGAACTGAGACCTGGAGAGAAAAGTTTTTTTTAAATCCTAAAATCCCAAAGGCCCCAGAGGGGGAGGGAGCCCCCCCTTACTGGCCTTCTGGAAAGGGCTCCAAAGGGGCTCTGGGGCTTTGCTGGGGGGGGGCAGAGAGGGGGGGGCAGCCTGAATCCCCTGGAGCCTTTTCATGAGTCTCTTCATGAATGAATGAATTGATTTTTCCACTGCATGTGAATCATCCTCGCTTTTGAAAGAACCACCGAATCTTCATCCGGGAGAGTCTCAACCAAGGAAAGGAAAAGGGGGTCCCCTCCCCCAACTCCCCCCCAAACTCTCCCCCCCCCCCCCATGAACTCACCTCTCCGGCCAACCACAGAATTGCTCTGGAAAACCTCATAGTTGTTCCGGCAGAAGCGATCCACTTGGGCCTTCCCCAGCTGCAGGAACTGCTCATCCCTGTTCCACTTGTCCGCACCGGGCTGCCCCAACGGAGCGACGGCCACGAATTTCCCGAGGTCGCTGTCGAAGCGCACAAACTCCTGCTGGTCGTAGATCTGCCTGTACAGGAACCTCACCCGCTGCGTCCCGTTGAAAAAGCGGCACTCCCACTTTGCCTGGTGCAGGAAATGGGCTGCTAGGGGGAGGAGGGCCGTCAGGAGGGACTCCAGGGCCCATCGTTCCCAGCCCCTGGGAGAGGAGGGGGGACCCACGAGGGAAGGGGGAGGGGCGGGGGACCTTCCTTGGAGAGACTGGCGGAAGACGCCCCCTGGAGGAGGGAACGGGAACTCTCAGTCCCAGAGAGGAAGGGAGGCTTCCTGGGGGGTCTGGAGGGGGGAGGGCAGGGAAGAGGGGGAGGGGTGGGAAAAGGCAGGCAGAAGCTCAACCGGTCCAGCAACCCCATTCAGTCTCTGTAGGGAAGGTGGGGTCTCAAGGGGCAGGAAGGATTGGGGGGGGGGGCGGGGAAATGGAGGGAAAGAAACGCCCATCCCCCCACTCTCTCTTCCTTTGGGAGGGGACATGGGGAGAGGCCACAATGAGGAGACCTCGAAGGGCCTCTCAAAGGGGGGGGGCTCCCTTCCCCTTCACAAAAGACCCCCAACATCCTCCTCCCTCCCTCCCCCCTCCCCTCCAGGGGGATTATGGGGGTTCTTGGTCTCCTCCCCAAATTCAGGGGTTGCCCATGAAGGGCCCGAAGCCCCCCTCTTGCCTGACCTCCAAAGCCCCAAATCTGAGATTCAGTAGAAAAAGTGAAGTTTCTGAAGAAGCCAAAAGACTTTTGCTCAAATGCCTCTTTTCCCTCTTTCGCTTTTGCTTTTCCTCCTCTTCTCTTCCCATGCATCCCCCTTCCACCCAGATCCTGGGCGAGGGGCGAGAGAGGGGCGACCCCCACCTGGCTACATGGGGGAAGGGTTAGGATTAGGGTCCCTCTCCGTCCTCCTGGGGGGTCGATGTGGGGAGGAAGGGGGAGGAGACCACGCAGAGATCGAGGCTGTTGGAAGCTCTGGAGACCCATCGGCTTCCTTCCCCACCCCGGGGGTCCTTCCCAGCCCCCTCCTCCCCCGCCCAGCCCCCTCCTTACCGGGGGTCTCCTTCCCCCCTTCGCTTCCGGGGATCCGGGCCAGCGCCCCCAGCAGCAGCATCAGGGGGAGCCCAGCCAGAGCCATGGACGCCGCCCCACAAGCGCCCCGAAGGGAGGAGAGAGACGGAGGGGCTCCCAGCCCCAGAGGAGGAATCGGAGGGTCTGGAGGGGGGGAGGAGTTTTCCTCGGACTTTGGAAGAGGGAGTGTCCAGGAAGAGCAGGAGGACCAATGGGAATTCTCGCTTTCTCAGCGTCATCGGTCTCCGGGCAGAGCCTCCCTTGACTTTACCCGATACAGGAGATAGTTCCACGCAGAGACAGAAGCGGAGAAAGGGGGGGGGGAATCCCTTCTTTCTTGGGGGCGTGCAATTTTGGGGACTGTTTCATGCCAGCTCCGGAGAAGAATGTCGTCTTCCTCCCCCCCCCCCGCCCTCCGTGATTCTCCCCCAATCTCCCTTTCTCTGAGCGCCTGGACTGGGGGGTTGGACTAGATGCGCTTTGAGTTCCCAGAGTGCCCAGAAGCAGCCGAAGCTGGAGCTGTGCAGAGTCCAGAAGGGCAAAGTGGATCCAGCTCGAGGGTCCTTCGGGGCTCAGAATGGGAGGAGGGAGCCCCCAGCAGCTGCCCTGGAGGACAAGGGGGGAGGCGCAGCCCCACAGCCAGCCGGGACTTGGGGGCCACACGCTCCCCCCAATCAGAAGGGAAGCCAGGAAATCCCTCAGCTGACAGTCCACGCAGGAAGAGGCAGAGGGGATCTGCAGGAATCCCTCCTAATCCAGCCGGATCCTCCCCCTTCACGGGGGAATCTCCGTAGGGATCTCTGGGCTTTCCAAGAGAAAAGGGCGTTTTCCTTCCTTGAAACACGCGTCTCCCTTGCTGAGAACGTCTGGACGGACCGGCTCCCTCAGATTTCCCGCCCCTGAACGCCGGTTGTGGAGGAATCTCCCTCTTCCTTTCTGGGGGTCGGGATCCCCCTTTTCCAAGCAAAGCAGCCCTGGATGAAGATCCCGGAATGAAGTTCGGCCGTTTCTCCTCCGCTTCCCGCTCCTTTCCTCGGAGAACGTCCACATCTTCACCATAATGCACCACAATCTCTACTTTCACCAGAGAAATTTATAAAGTTCCATTTTGGAAGAAATTTTGCCATCTGATTGTGCAGATCGTGATGAGATTTGCCTATTTTGACTGTGGAACAGGAAGGCCCCTAAAACAAAAGGCTCCTTTTTATTCTTTTTATTAAGAGCATAATAAGAGCATAAACTAGAAAATAAAAGGAATAAGGGAATTGGGAAAGGGAAAGGAAGGGGAAGGAGAAGTGGGGGATAAAGGGCAAAAGGAAAAAAGAGAGGAAAAAACTTTCCCCAAGATAATAAAATACAAAGTGAAGTTGTACCCTGGGTTTTTATTTCTTCTGCAAGTAAGTATTAACCATTTCTATACCAACAATTTAATTTAATCCGTAAATCCCAAAACTCCAGATTTCATTTTTTTTCTGCCCAAAGTCCAGAAGTGGCTTCCAGGTAGGGTTAGGGTTAGGAATAAATCTATTCTTTCCTCTGATCAAAAAGTTTATTTTTCATTCCATCCCTTCGTCCATCCTGAGGATGGAGGTTTCTTTCCATTTTTGCATATAAGGAATTCTTGCTGCAGTCAGCATGTGCAGTAATCAAGTCATACATTAATATTTCAAGTTCCTTGTCCCGGAATCCCAAAAGGAAAACCTCTGGTTTTCAACAGACCCAGAGAGATAAATCACATTTACACATCATTCAAGAAAGACAATAATAAACCTCAGAACGGAAGAAAAAGACAGACCTCCCGTCCAACAGCCAAGAGATAAGCAGGGATCAGCACCAGACAAACAGGAAGGCAGGAAACAAGAACTCCAATCAAGGTTCCACCCAGGAGGGAAGGAGGTCTTACCCCAGTGCTGTGGGGTTGAGATCGGTTGGGGTTCCAGAATGGCTGCTGTTGAGCTCAATGGGGGAGGGGGGGATTCAGAAGGGGGGGAAGAATCACCCCCTGAAGGACCGCTGGAGCGGAGCCTGTCTTGGGTTCAGCCCAGAGTCTGGAGGGTCTCCGGCAGCTTCCTCTTTGATGGACAGTCCCAGGCTTTCTTCCCCCTCCCCCCACAAGCAGGAGGGGGTGGGTGGGAGGCTGGGGGGGGGGCGATGACGAGACTCAAAGCCTGGAAGGGACCTTAGAGATCATCTAGTCCAACCCGTGGCCTCCAGGGATGAAGCTCCCCTCCTCCCCACACAATTCCAGGTGGGGACTGCTCCATTGATTCATTGGTTCTCAGGGTCAGGAAATCCCTCCTGATCCCTTCCAGGTCGGATCCCCCTCGGAGGCTTCTGACCATCCCATTTTCCCTTCCAGGCTGATCAACCTTCTCAGGGCTTCAGCTTCTGTCAGTTGAGGGACGATCCCTGGAGACGCTGCCCCACTCCACGATCTGCTTGTGAGATCCCAAGTGACTGAGGGAGATCCCAAGGGCAGGAGTGGGACTCCAGTCGGTCTTCCCCTCCAGGAAGGGTCCCAAGTGGAGTTTCCCCCCACCCAGAGCCCAGCCAAGACCCCCCCTCCCCCCTTCTCTTCCGGCCCAAGCTCAGAATTCAGGGAGGTTCCCCGTCTCAGCAACAGCTCTTACTCCATCCCCCCACCCCCCACCCCGATTCTCAGCCAAAGGACCCTCAAGGCACTTTTTCCTCCCTGGAAATTTTGAGGGCGTTTTTGTCCACAACTCCCTCCAACTTTTGTACGTGTGTTTATACAAAACGTCTTTTGAAGAGAAATATAGTTTCCAAATAAATGCAGCTTTTCCCACTTTTCCAAATCTCTGCCTTGATTTGAAATAAACCTTTAAGCTCCATAAATCTCAGAAACATTTTATTTTAGGAAGGAGCAGATTCTCCATTCCGGCCGTTTGTTCTTTGCCAGGGAACTCAACGTTTTGCCTGCAAGGATGGTGACACAAAAGGAGATTTTATGGGGAAAGGAATCAGTCCTGGGACTCCCAAGTCCGAAGAATCAGCCTCTGAGATGAATTTAGTTCTTCTGGAGGGGAGTTGGAGGAAACATTTTCCCAAAAGAAGAAGAACAAAATCCATATCCACGGATATGATGTGTCAGAGGATCTGAGTGTATTTTCTTCCTTGTAAAAGATTTCAGGATTATTTAGGATGGATGGATGGAGGGACAGGATATTAAACCGAAGAATAAATTTATAATTTATAGAATAACCTGGAATTTTAATAGAAATCCTGGGGACTTCAAAGATCCTATATCCTTCACTATAGGATTACAGCCTTTTAACCATCACAGTCTGGAAATCTCTCCCCCCCCCCCCCCCAAACTATCCCAAAAGAGACCTTCTGTTTCTTCTTCTCCTCCTTCACTTCATCCATAGAAAACTTTTTTTCTAGTCTTTGGGGGAGATTCAGGTTCCTGTGAGTTACACAAAGGCGACTTAGACAGATCCTGAATTCCGGATCCTGTTTCAAGAGCTTTGTGGGTCCAGAGGCGGCCTGGATCCTTTCCAGGGATGGGGGGCTGGAGGGGTCCAACTCCCCCCTGGCCCAGCACCAGCCTCAGCAGCCCAGAGCCAGGTCCCCCCCAGCAGCTGAAGGAGGCGGCAGAGTCCGAATCTGCCCCACAGTTGTGTATCTGACACAGCCCCTCACACAAAGTCAGCCCCAGATCCAGGCAGCCTCTGTGGGGCCTCCATCCCTCGCCTGACCCAGGCAGAACTTCTGGGCCCCTTTCATGCTTCCAACCCCCCAAATACTGCGATTTTCTCTGAGTTCTCTCTGCCATCCCCAGCTACACACACACACACACACACACACACACACAGAGTTTCTTTCTCCAGCCCCCAAGAGCTGCAGAGGCGCTTGGGCTTAGCTTCCCCAGCCTGAAGCGTTGGGCTCCTCCGAAGCGGAACTGAGGAACTGGCCAGGATCCAGCAGGCAACAAGCCTCAATTCTTCATCAGGGCAGCTCAGGGACTCTCCTCCTCCGCCCCATGGCTGAGCCTCCAGGTGGGCAGCCACAAGGTCCTCTGGCCCATTGGAAGTGGCTGAAGGGGCCCTTCCCGACTCCCGAGGAGACCCTGGAGAGCCCAGGAAACAAACCGATGGAGGGTTGGAGAAATGTCACTCAAAGGACCCACATTCTCCCCCTTGGGACCCTTCGTGTGGAGACCCTCCCTGCTCTCTGGGGGAGGCTCTGATGGAGGAAGGAGGGGAGGGAAGAGAGGAAAAGGGGACCAGCATGGAGGGGGGGGACGCTGTTCAGAAAACCTAGAGGAGGGGGAGGGGGAGGGGTCTCCCCAGAGAAAGTCCATCCATGGGTGGCTAAGCATCTACACCAACTTGGAGGCATGAAACCATCATGAAACAACCTGATTATCAGAATTGTCTGATCCCTTTTCCATCAGTTGAAGCAGATTGAAGGAAGTCCTTGACTTACAACGGTTCATTTAGTGACCATTTGACATTGGGTTGGGTGGCCCAACGTTTACCCCTGTAGGAAGTTAGCACCCTCCCCTCTCCTGGAAGAGTGAAATATTTTTGGGAAATATTAAAAAGGCAGAATATTGTATTTTCCTGGATGAGAAATGGATGAGCATGTTTTGAAGCAGCTCCCATCTTCCTGCTCCCACCCTTTGTCAATGGGCCATGAAGGCCTGAGCCAGCCTATTCTACCTAACAAAGATCTACCTCTAGTAGGAATTGCCCAAGATCCAACAAGATAGGATTAGCCCTCTACACAATAGCAGCCGAAACTCACCACATGTGACCTGGGAAACACCTGTGACCATCAGCCAGCAAGGCTAGCTAAGGCCCCCACCCCCTGGGAGTCTGTCAACCAATCAGGATACTCTTTCTGGGCCCCAGGAAGCTCAAAGCCAGAGCGAGCATAAAAACCAAGGATTCGCTGTATCTGCCCTTTTTCTGCTCAGGAACTCCAGCCATGTGATCCTGTCCACCATGAAACCATCTTTCCAAGCGGTCTCCATGTCTCCCGTGTCTTTTCCCCCACTTGGAGCAGAACCGACAAGGATGTTTCTTCCAACCCCCCCATGGCTCCATCCTACTTTCCCCCCTTTGATAGTATCTGAAACGCCTGGAAGGAGGTTTTCCTTGTTATGGGAGAAAGGATATAAGAGACATCCCTTCGGGTCAGCCAGAGCCCGTTTTTTGCGCAATAGATCCAGAGAGTACCTAAAAACGCTGGACCCCTTAGGATTCTGAGACCCCAGTTTTATCTCTTTTCAAAGAAAGGATTCTGTTAACTCAGCAGTTGATATGGTCATATACCTTTGTTATATTTAATTGACATTTCCTAATTAAAGTTTTACATTATCCTTGCCAAACAGTCATAATTCTTCTGTAAATTCCTGGAGCATAGATTCAAATGATCTTCTGTTGATGAGCGACTTCTAGCTCATATGGAGACCCTCGACCTTACCAACCTCTCAGCTGTATGTCACTAGAATGTTCCTATCTTCGGACAACTTAGAGGCCTCCTAAAAGGATCAAAAGGATTTTAGCTGACTTTGTACTTTTTCCAACCGGATGCATTTCCTGCTTTTAGAATAGAGTGAATAGAAAGATATCCAGTGGTCATCTGTCAGATCCCGCTTCCTTTACATTATCGTCTTTCTTCTGTTACGTTTCTGGAGCGGTTTGGTTATTTCTTACATATCGTGCAATTTCACCTCCTCTTTAATTAGGTCTGTTTCTTATTTATTTATTTATTTATTATATAAAACACAAAGAAAGAGAGAAATAGGAAATGAGGGGAAGGAGAAAGAGAGGAGAAAAGAAAGTCTGAGGTTCAAGGGAAAAAGGGCTTTGACTTCCGGCTCCTTTTAGCACAGTAGAAGATTTTTAAAAAAACATTCCCGCCTCAACTTTTTGCTTTTACACATTAATATGTCACCAGCCATTTCTAGAAGGACAAATTTATCTAATGGACAAAAGGAAAGTCATGTTAGGTCTGTTTCTTTTGAACACTTTAAATGTGAAAATATTCAATTTAACAGCTGGAGAAGGAAAGTCTAGAATGGTCCAGAACATCCCGTTGTGGCTGAGGGAGGGAGGGGGGGCTCCCGCCTGAGGGGATCTGCGCTCTGATTGGTTGCTGTGGGTAGACAGGGGGCGTTTCCCTTTTTCCCCGCCTTTTTCTTCTAGTCACTGTTTGAGATTTACCTCAGGGTGTCCCTGACTGTCTTCTCTGCTGTGAATGGGAAATACATTTATATGGATATGAAACTACAAGTTTGTGTCCGTGTCTCCCTCTTCCTTTGGGCAGCTGCTGTGTGATTCCTCCACATTAAATCTCTTTAACTGCACCTTCCAGTTGTGGGTTTCATCCCACAAAGTTTCAGTGATTGCAATTTCGGTTCCACCTCCTCCACGTTTATTCCTCGTGCTTTGAACATCCGTGCAGAGGATTCTGAGTCCCTTTTTGACTATCCCATATTTGGTTTCTACATCCCCTCTTTTGTGTCCAAGTTTCCCTTCTTTCTTCCAATTTGGTTGATTCCCCTGAGATTTGAGTTTCGAATTAGCTTCTAAAACTTTCGGTTTCACTTTCAAGCCCTTCGGATGAGGCGAGCCAGTCGGTTCCCAAAGCCGACCTTCTGGGTTCTTGTGAGGGGCAGCTCATCCCCTGCCAGAAGCCCCCATGTGGGTGTGGTGGATCATGGTCCAAGAATCCCAATTTCCCTCGAGAGAACCGTCCCCTAAGCCAGGGTTGACTTGGATGGTTCCCTTTATTGGGAGAACGGAAGAGAAAACTACCTGTGCCCCCATCTCTTTGCCCTCCATGCCCACCTGCTCCGAGTCTCTTTCCAGGGACTTTTGCATTCCTCCCCGCATGAAAGAGGAAAAAGGGATAATAATCTGTGGACTTCATTATTTTAATAAGCCCCTCAGTCACGTCTTTGATAGCTGCTCCTGTGAACCAACCAACCACCCTAGTTTGATTCTCCGTTCTAGAAATGTCCGTTTTCACCTTCCCCCCGTTTCTTCCTCCCACTTTGAGCCTCCACGCAGAGGCATCGGAGTCCCCGTATCCCTGAAATGAGCCCTTTTTCGGCTCCTTCCCTAAGAGCTGTGAAGGAAGCTGCCCCCCAGGCTGGGTCCACAAGTCCCGAAGCCCCCAAGACTCCGCAGCCTCCCACAGGAGCCACTGAGGGGTGGGTGAAGGTGGTTTTCCCCTGGCTGGTCTGAATGCAGCTGAGGTCAGGAGGGCCCTTCCCTGGCCTGGTCATGCGTATCCTCAGTTTTATTTCTTATACAGATAATATAAAATGGACATTTTCTTATACATAATTAATCCTACATATACATGTTTTCCTTAAAGAAAGCATTAAAATAAGGCATTTTAATTACATTCAGAGTTGCTCTTCTACCCTTTCTTCCCTCATTTCACAGCAACCCTTCTTCTTCTCCTCCTTTCTTTCCCTTCCCTTCCTTCTCTCCTCTCCTCTCCTCCTTTCTCTTCCCTCCTCTCCTACCTCATCCTACTTCCCCTTCCTTTCCCCCACTCCTCTCTTCTTTTCCCCCTTCTCACCTTCTCTCCTACCCTTCCTTCCTCTTTTCCCTTCCTTCCCTTCCTCTCCCTCCCTCTCCTCTTCCTCTTCTCTCTCCTTTCTATCTTCTATGCTATGAAATATTCGCCTTTTGGTATCCAAGCAACTCCTGTATTCTCATAGTATATACTTTCAGTTTCTTTTCAGATTTATTCTATCTATCAGTATTGTCATCATAATTGTACATTTATTCTTCTAAATTTCTTTCTCCCCCCCCCACTCCCATCCTCCTTTTTCATTTACTCTGGTGTCATTTGGGTTTCAATTTTTTTTATCCTCTCCCTCGTTTAACTTTCTATTATCTAAATCATTTATCTCTCCTCTTATCTTCCTATTTCTTTTCTAACCATGTATAAAATCTTCCCCATGTCTTGAAAAGGCTGGGAAGGACCAGGGATTCCTCCCCATTTCATCTCCAGGGGATTCTGGAATTCTCCCTAATTGTCTTAATTAGAGGGTTAATCAAGAGGGGAGAGGCCCCTCCCTGCAGATGCTTCATATGAACAGAGAAGATGGGGCTACGATGGGGGTGGCAGCAAAGGGAGGAGCCTGGGGTCACTTGGCCAGAAACTGTGTAAATTCTCACAAGGAGAAGGGGGGTCAGGAAAAACAGCCTGTCAAGGCTCCAACTAATGAACCCAAACGAGTCTGCATGGGGAGCCAAGAAAGATCATCTGGGAAGGGTGTGTGTGTGTGGGGGGGGGTGTTTCCAATTCACATCAAAGTTTTGGAGGGATTTCATTAAGATGATAGGGTCATCTCAAGGACTTAGTTCCACCTTCCGTCCGTGTATGGACAGAGCTTCAGCAAGAGCTAATGCAATGATAGAACAATATTTGAGATGCTATGTTAATTATCTGCATTTTAGCTGGGCAGATCTCCTGCCATTTGCTGAAGTGGCTACAATACCGCAGCGTAGAGGTGGGATTCACTCATCTTCCCTTCCAGTCTGCAAATGTGAGTATGTGCGAGCACTCGCTTTGCCCACAAGTGCCACCTCTGTGCATGGACATGGCCTTCTGAGCATGTGCAGTAGTCACGCATTACGTCCGGGAGGGTGGGCAGAGTCTCCCACAGTCACCGCTACCAGTTTGCGCGATCCAGACAGAACCGGCTGAATCCCACCACTGCCGCAGTGCATAGGAGCACGGGACTCACTCCTTTTGAAATAGCCGCAGGGGTGGAATTTGTCCCCGTGGCTGAATACCCTCTGGAACCCCCCTCCACAGTGAGCCTAACACAGTGGTTCCCAAGCTTTTTCAGTCCACCGCCCCCTTGGTACTACAAACTCAGCCTCAGTGCCCCCCACCCAGGGTGGGTTCTACTTACCTTTACTTACTACCGGTTTGCAGCGAGGTCATGGCACATGCTCACTTCACTCGCGCATGGACTGCGCAGAAGCGTTTTGGTGATGTCGGGGTCGGTGGGCGGGGCCTCCTGACGGTTTTACTACCGGTTCTATAGAACCATTGAGAACCTGGGCAACCCACCACTGCCCCCCCCCTATAAATAGCATTGTTTGGAGTAGCGGTTTGCACGACCCACTAAGGAAGATAGTAACAGTAAAATACACGGAATACAGCCATTCTTTGGCCTCCTGAAGCCTTGCCCCGCAGGTCCCGTTTTTGTGAAAAATGGGCCCGTTTTTTGCAAAAATGGTGCACAGAGCCTTTGGGAGGCCTGCTCCAGTACAAATCTATCCCTGTAACAAAAATACTTCACACTATTAGTTAACGCTAAAGAAATCCCCTGAATCAGCCCATCCAGAGCAGTGAGTCTCAGCTGGGGTTCCTTTTGACTTTGCTGACCACCAGCGAGTGGGAGAAAGCAGTTTCCCAGAGGAGGGATGGAGAGGGCTGTGGGATGATGAATCCACTCCCATTCCCAGACCCCCTTGGGATCAACCTGCAGCCCCCCCACTGCCTCCTCAGGCGGTGGAGCAGTCACAAGGAGGGCTGAGAGCTGGTTTCTGTCCCACAAGTAAGATTTGGTCATCTATTTTTATATCCATTCTCATATTGGTTAATTATGTTATATTACAGTTGTTTAATACAAATTCAGCATTTTAATATAAATGAATTAGTTAAATAACTATCTTTTTTGTATATTAATCAATATGAACATAAAGATTCCAATTATTTCCATGCAGTCCAATTTCTTACAAATCAATTAATTATATTTACCAATAATAATAAACCAAATAATTTCCCCCATATATTCCTCCAAACCACAACAGCCATTGCTGCTTTCAACACAATTTACAATAGTATCTCAATTATTACAATTCCCTACTTAAATAGAGCTTTTTTTTCTTTTGTGTTTTAAAATCTTGAACTCTCCCCTTTTGCCTAAATTTCCCATTGTTTGCACCTACCTTTTATGATGAGGAAAAAGAAAAGAAATCTGCCTCTGCTTAATTTTCCAACATTGCAGCAAACAGCAAAGCCAACAACCTGCTTTACTTTCAGTTTCGTTTTCAGCTTGAATTGCACGAGAAAAAAAAATCTGCTCTAGCAATTTAGCTCTTTGTAGCAAGTGCCAGATCCCTGCGCAAAACAGCTGAGAGCAAATCAACTGAGAGTTGCGGATCTAATCAACGGGCTAATTAGCCTATGCTGAAGCTGAAAGCTGTTGTTTTTTCTTGCTGTTGGCTTGCAAGGAGGTAACTGCATGGGTCAAAGGGTGGGGGCCACACTCTTTGCCACTTAGCGCCCCCCTGCCACCCCCCCTTGCCTCTTACTGCTCCGCTAAGGCATCCCACCACCCCCCAGGGGGCGGTACTGCCCACTTTGGGAACCACTGTTTTATAGCAAAGCGAAGGGAAGGGAAGTGATGGAGATGAAGCTGCTGTGGGTTCAAAGCCAGGAGTGATGAGGGGGCTAGAGTGACAGGTCAGCCCAGCGTCCCTGGGGACAGTCTCCACCCCTCCCTCCCAAGAAAGGGAGGACCCGAAAGGAAGGGGGGGCAGTCTCAGCAGGAGAAGGTCCAGGCTGCCATTCTCTTCCTCTCCCCGACCTGCCACCTTCAGCCTCCATTTCTCAGAGGCTGCAAACACAACAAAGAGTCATACTTGTCTGAAGAAAAAAAATCCTTTTGTGTCGGAGAGCAGGATTAATTCATGAGTGCTGAAGAAAAAGAGATGGGGAAGAAAATCAGAATATATAGATCATCTTTTAGTATCAATAACATTTTTTTCTTCCCTTTCAGCCCCCACCCCCAAGGCAGGCCGACACTGCAGGGGGGTGATTGATAGGCAGAGACAGACAGAGGGAGAATCCGCCCATTGGATGGAAGAAAAGGCTGGAGTGGACCAGGGATTCCTCCCCACTTCATCTCCAGGAGCTTCTGACTTAATTAGAGGGTTAATCAAGAGGGGAGGGGCCCCTCCCTGCAGATGCTTCAGATGAAGAGAGAAGATGGGGCTACGATGGGGGTGGCAGCAAAGGGGGGAGCCTGGGGTCACTTGGCCAGAAATTGTGTGAATTCTCACAAGGAGAAGGGGGGGCAGGAAGAACAGCCTGTCGAGGTTCCAACTAATGAACCCAAACGAGTCTGGATGGGATGCCAAGAAGGATCCTCTCAGACCGGAGGGTGGGGTGCAGTTCACGGCAAAGTTTTGGAGGGAGTTCATTAACTTGATAGGATCATCTCAAGGACTTAGCTCCACCTCCCATCCAAGTATGAACGGAGCTTCAGAACGAGCTAATGCAATGATAGAACAATACCTGAGATGATTGGTGGGTTAATTATCAGTAATTTAGCTGGGCGGATCTCCTGCCATTTGCTGAAGTGACCTACAATACCGCAGTGCATAGTAACATGGGTGTGACCCAGGGATGAAATGTAAAATTTGCTACTACTGGTTCTGTAGGTGTGGCTTGGTGGTGGTGGGAGGTAATGTGACTGGGTGGGCGTGGCCAACTTTTTTTTTTTTTTAATTTCAAAGCATTTTTTTGTACAACCTCTTCGGCCAAAGAGATTGCAGAAAAAAATGCTTTGAAAAGCCTCTGAAGATCAGGCAACACAGCTGGGATCGTCAGAGGCTTTTCAAAGCGTTTTTTTTACCACCTCTTCAGCCAAAGGGGTTGTTAAAAAATGTTTTGAAAAACCTCTGATGATCCCAGCTGAGCCGCACAATCATCACAGGCTTTTTTTTTACTTTTAAAAGCATTTTTTTTGGCGGAAGAGGTTGTAGATCGGGCGATCCGGTCTGAACTGGGAGCATTTCATCCCTGGTGTCACCCCTTTTAAAATAGCCACAAGGTGGAATTTTCCTCATGCCTGAATACCCTCCGGAACCCCCCTCCACAGTGAGCCTAACAGAATGGGTGGGTTGCTTACAAAATGCGTGGGGGAATTTAAACCTGGGCTGCTCCCTCCCCAAGGGAGGAATGGGAAGGAATGGCCCCCACCTTCCCTTCCCTTTTGCAATTTCCCAAAACATGGAAAAATTCTGGGCAAGATTTTAGCATTTCTGTGTGCTTTTCTTTTTGATTGCAATACTTTTTCAGAGTTCTGTAAGGAAAAGCTGCTGAAAATCCAAAAATCTGCTGTATCCACAACCAGGAGATATTGTTCAGGCAAGTTTTTTTTTTTTAAAGGAACAATTAAGGAATTTTAAAAGCCACCTAAAACTCTTAGGAGAGGTTGAGATGAGGGGGAAGAGGGGAAACTCACCTGCAGGAGGTTGGATGGGAGTTGCTGGAAAGAGAAAAAGACCCAATCAGGACCCTTCATGGGCTGGAGGACTCAGTGGGACCCCTCCCCATTGATAGCCCATAATAGGTTGTGTGATCTTCACTTATAGCCCCTCAAATAAGTGAGGCTGCCAAAAATATTCCTCAAGGGGACCCTCTTGGCCACCTGCTAAGCTTGAGGAGAGGCCTCCCCTAGAGGGTCCCCTCCCCACAACCTCTCCTCCAGCCCCCCAGACTCACCTTTCTTGCTCTTCAGGTAGGAGAAGAGCCCCACAGCCAGGAAGGCCACTCCTATCACGGCCCCCATGATCCCCGTCCAGAGTTTGCTCCTGGCAGAGCTGGAGGAACGGGGCTCTGGGGAAGGAGAAGGAGCCTCACCTAAGCAGGAAGATCAGGCCCACCTTCCCCAGGAGGCTCCATTCCTGCTCTCCCCATGGGGTGGGTTTCTCCCCCTTCTCAGGGCAGGATTGGGTCACCAGAGCAGGAGGGGAGGGAAAAGAGGGAGGAGCTTACCCCACTGGACGGTGATGGGGGTCTCCAGGCTGGCGTGCTCCACCTTGCAAGTGTAGACATCCCCCCGTTGGGTCTGGGTCTCCAGCATCACCTGAAGCTGGTAGGTCCAGTCTCCATTCTGGAGCTCCTCCCCAAAGGCCACACCCTCTTTCTCCGGCCGGCCGTTCTTCAGCCACTGGACCTCGATCTCCACGGGGTAAAAGCCGGTCGCGATGCAGAGGAGGATGGTGTTGGGGGAAGTGGGGTCCATCTTGGTGGGGGAGATGGAGACGGTGGGCTTGGCTGGAGGGAAGGAAGGGAAGGAGCCACATGAGAGACACAACAGGAAAGAAAAGTCTTTTCTTACAAAAGTCTTTTTTTACAAGGTCTTACAGACACTCTCCTAGCTGTGACTGCCACCTGCTCTCCGGGAGTCCAGGAGAATCTCCAGAATTGCCAAATCAGGAGCCTCCCCAGGAAGGAAGACGGAAGCGATCAGGATTCCTATTATTGGGGGTTTTACATCTTGGTTTAAGCATTGAATCATGATTACGAATTCTAGGCTGCTTCCGTTACTCATTTCTTTCTTTATTGGATTGAAAAGCTGCAGGACTGGAAATGGCTCTGAAGGAAGAAAGAGGAAAGAAAAGCAGAAGATCCATAGAAAGGGATCGACAGGGGAAAAAGAGTCCACTAATTCTTTTTTTTTTGTTTGTTTTGGGTAAAAAATGAGGTTTTATCCCAAAGTGCCAAAAAGAGCATTTCTGGAGCAGAGAAAGAGAGGAAGGGGCTTCTGGCTGGGAAGAGGGAGGGAGACAGGAGGTTCCGGAATAGGATAGAAATGAATCAGGGAGGGAGAGAAATATATAGGTAGATACAGGGAGTCCTCGACTTAGGACCACAATTGAGCCCAAGATTTCGGTTGTTAAGTGAGATGTTTCTTCAATGAATTTTGCCTCATGTTACGACCTTTCTTGCCACAGTCATTAAGTGAATCACTGCAGTTGTTAAATGAGTAGCAGGGTTGTTAAGTGAATGCGGCTTTCCCAGGGACTTTGCATATCGGAAGGTCGCAAAAGGGGATCACGTGACTCTGGGATGCTGTGACCGTCACAAGTATGAGTCCATTTCCAAGCATCTGGATTCGGATCACGTGACCGTGGGGAGGCTGCAACAGTCGTAAGTGTGAAAAACAGTCATAACTCACTTTTTTTCACTGCCGTTGTAACTTTCAACGGTCACAAAATGAACTGTTGTTAAGTGGAGGACAGCCAGTATTGAGTAGGAGAGAGAGAGGTTGGATGGATTCCCCCCCACCCCCACCCCAAAAAAACCTTATCTGGATGGATTTTCTTGGGGGGGGGGGAAATGGATCAAAGGGATCCCAGATTCCAGACAGGAGGAGAGTTTGGAGTCTGGTAAGAAGATTTTGTCCATCTGAGAGTGTAGAATAAATAAATAAATAAATAAACGAGGAGTAAAACCTCCATCTGGGAGGATCCCAAGGAATGAAATGAATTAAATGAAAGGGGGGTCCCGGCGTTCCCCTCCCAGCGAAGAGCCCCCCTACCCCAGACTCACCTCTCCAGCCAATCAAGCGCTCCTCCGCCTTGGGCTCCTGGTAGTTGTATATTGTATACAACTGTATACAGTTGTATAAATTCTATCTGGATTGATTGATTGATTTTATTGTTTAGTTTATTTATTGCTATTATTAGTTTATTATTTATTCTTTTATTTAGTTAGTTTATTATTTTTTATAGAATTATTTTATTATAATTCCGAGCCTGTGTAGCGTAGGGGGCTAATGCCTCCTACTAAAGGCAGCAATTAACACCAGCTGCCTGTAATTTCTGTGAGTTCAATCCTAGCCAGGCTCAAGGTCGACTCAGCCTTCCATCCTTTCTAAGGTGGGTAAATTGAGGACCCAGTTTGTGGGGGCAATAAGCTGACTTTGTATAAATATACAAAAGGATGAAGGCTATTGCTTAACACATTGTAAGCCGCCCTGAGTCTCCGGAGAAGGGCGGCATATAAATCAAATTAAAAAAAAAATTTATTTATTACATTTATTTTATTATTTAGTTAATTTATTATTATTCTTTCTTTCTTTAGTTTATTTTATCAGTTATTTATTTTATTTATTAGTTTTTTATTTATTTAATTAATTAATTTATTTAATTTTATATATTCGTTTATTTTACTTACTTACTTATTTATTTATTGGATTGAAAAGATGCCGGAGTGGAAATGCCTCTGAATAAAGAATAGAGAGAACTGAGACCTGGAGAGAAAGGATTTCGTGGATTCCCTTTGAAGATTCTTTTTTTTTAAATCCTAAAATCCCAAAGGCCCCAGAGGGGGAGGGAGCCCCCCACTTATTGGCCTTCTGGAAAGGGCTCCAAAGGGGACTTTGCGGCTTTGCTGGGGGGGGGGGGCAGAGAGGAGGAGGCAGCCTGAATCCCCTGGAGCCTTTTAATTAGTCTCTTTATTAATCAATTAATTGATTTTTCCACTGAATTTGAATCATCCTTGCTTTGAAATAACCACCAAATCTTCATCCGGAGAGTCTCAATCAAGGAAAGGAAAAGGGGGTCCCCTCCCCCAAACTCCCCCCCAAACTCTCCCCCCCCTCCAACTCACCTCTCCGGCCAACCACAGACATCCTCTGGAAAACCCCGTAGTTGTTTCGGCAGAAGCGATCCACTCCAGACTTCCGGTACTTCAGGAGCTGCTCATCCCTGTTCCACCTGTCCACATCCACCTTCTCAAACTCCTTGACGGCCACGAACTTCCCGAGGTGGCTGTCGAAGTAAAAGGTTTCCTGCCGGTCGTAGACTTGCCTCTCCAGGTATCTCACCCGCTGCGTCCCGTTGAGGAAGTGGCACTCGAACTTCACCTGGAGCAGAAAATGGGCTGCGAGGGGGAGGGGGAGGAAGGCGGTCAGGAGAGACTCCAGGGCCCATCGTTCCCAGCCGTTGGGAGAGAAGTGGGGACCCACGTGGGAAGGGAGCGGGGTAGGGGATGTTATGTTGTTGCTGTTTAGAGCGGGAATTTCAAACTAGGGGTTGTTTCTGATTGGTTACTGGCCAGCAGCCCAACTGTATATAAAGAGGGCTGCTGCCAGCATTGAGGTGCTGAAGTCTCACCATACAATAAAGAGCTGTTGTCACTAGCCTGTCTGTGCTGCTTCGTTATTGCCCAGCCACTTCATTTGGCGACGAAGGTGAGATAGCACACAGAAGGCTCAAAAAGAGCTAACAATCAGAAACGGTGCCCACCCGGACCGTAGACTTCAGCCATGGCAGCGTAAGTGCCACCTACACCGTTCGATCCAACTCGAGAAAAATGGGGGTCCTACATGACCCGATTTGAGTGCTCACTCAAGGTGAGCGACATGCATGGGTTCTCAGCAAACTGTAAACGAGCCCTGTTCCTGAGCCATTGTGGACCTGATGTCTTTGAAATGGCTGAGTCGCTGTGCGAACCGACTCCGGTACAAACGGTACCATGGGACACACTTCAAGCAACTCTCAGGGCGCACTATGCCCCTGCACCCTCCAAGTTCATCCAGCAATACCAACTAAGGCAAAGAATCCAGAAAGAGGGGAACCGGTGACTGCCTATGTAGCAGCGCTCCGCAGGGCCGCGACCCACTGCGACTACCGTGACCTGGACGACGCGCTGCTAGAGCAGTTGATCTGCGGCGTACGAGTCACCCGGCTTCAGAGAAGGTTGCTCGCAAAGCCGGGGCTGACTCTTGCCAGTGCCCTAGATGAGGCCAGGGCACACGAAGCATCAACAAAGGCGTCGGAGGCTCTACAGCGTCCTCAGCCTGAGAAAAGTGGGTCTAAAGCGGTCCCAGTTCACCGTGAGGAGACGAGAACAAGTTCGGAAGAAGAGTCGGACGAAGATGTCTTCCGAACAGAAAAAAGGAAAGGTGAGACAAGCCGCCGTAAAGAGAGCTGTTTGAGCTGTGGTGGCCAGCATGAAAGACAAGCCTGCAAATATCGCGAGGCCATTTGCAGATGGTGCGAGAAGAGAGGTCATTTGGCGCGAGTATGCTGGGCGCAACTTCCGCGTTCTTCTAAACCACATGAGTCGACCAGCCAATCAGAGCCACCGCCACCTTCAAAACGACCTATCCAGAACAAGGGAGCCGAAAAACGCCGCGAAATTCAAACCTACAGCACGTGAGTCAGCCAAGCCAGCACAGCAACCAAAGAGAAAGTCTTCACCACCGTCAAAATCAACGGTCAACCCTGCAGCATGGAGATCGACACCGGATCTGCACTCTCCATCATGTCGTGGGCTATGCTACAGTCCCTGCTTCCGGGCTACCGAAAGAGCCAGCTATCAAAACAACGCGTCCGTCTCCTGGACTACCAGGGGAACCGCATTCCAGTCGAAGGCGTCGACACCTTCACCATTTCCTATGGCGAATTCGAAGAAAAGCTTCCGCTAACCATCGTGAGAGATCCACTACCCAGTCTCCTAGGTCTACGCTGGTTCCGAGCCCTCGGCATGGGCTTCACGGGGGTCCACAGCCTCAATGGATCATCGTTGAAGGAACAATTCCTGCACGAATTCCGGGACGTTTTTGAAGACAGCTTGGGCAAGTATGTGGGGACCCCGATTTCGTTTAATTTAAACCCAGGGGTTGCCCCAATTAGACTTAAGGCAAGGAGAGCCCCTTTCGCACTGAAACCAAAGATCGACACAGAACTAGATAAACTGATTAGCCAGGGCATTTTAGTGCCAGTTGACCACGTGAAATGGGAGACCCCGATAGTGACCCCACTTAAGGCAGATGGGTCCATAAGAATTTGCGCTGATTACAAATGTTCCATCAACAAAGTGTTGCAGCAAAGCGCTTATCCTGTTCCCGTAGTTCATCACTTACTGCACTCCCTAGGTTCAGGGAAAATCTTTGCAAAATTAGATCTTGCGCAAGCTTATCAGCAGCTGCCGGTAGACGACGCTACGGCAGAAGTGCAAACGATAGTGACTCATAGAGGGGCTTTTAAATGCACTAGGTTGCAATTTGGAGTCAGTATAGCCCCAGGCCTATTTAAATGTACAATGGAGCGCCTTCTACAAGGCCTCCCCAGAATCGTCCCGTATTTCGACGACGTCCTAATTAGTGGCCATAACGAAAAGCAACTGGCAGAACGAATCAGGTCAACCCTAACAAGATTCCGGGAAGCCGGCCTAAAACTAAAGAGATCAAAATGCAAAATTGGGGTTCCCTCAGTGGAGTTCATAGGCTATAAGATTGACAGGTTGAGAATCCACCCCACCGAAAGTAACGTGAGAGCCATTAAGAGCGCCCCTACGCCAAAAACCAAGACCGAACTGCAGGCCTTCTTAGGCCTTCTGAACTTTTACACTATGTTCTTAAAAGACAAGGCTACAGGAGCCGAACCACTACATAGACTATTGGGGAAGAACGTTCCATGGGTTTGGGGCAAAAGAGAAGCAGCAGCTTTTAACGCAGTGAAGAAGCTTCTCTCCAAGGACAGCTTTCTAATACAATATAGCTCTGAGCTGCCGCTGGTCTTAGTTTGTGACACCTCTCCGTTTGGCATCAGCGCCGTGCTCAGCCATAGACTACCGAATGGCCTAGAGGTGCCAATAGCTTACTACTCCCGGACTCTGTCATGCACAGAGCGCAATTACAGTCAACTTGACAGGGAAGCCCTAGCCGCCATCGCAGGGGTTAAAAAACTTTCACGAGTACTTGTTTGGTCGTTCTTTTGACCTAATAACCGATCATCAACCGTTGCTGGGTCTCCTTGTTGGGGACAGGCCCACCCCTGCCGCTCTGTCACCTAGAATGACTAGATGGTCAATTTTTTTGGCCGCATACTCCTATAGACTCATTCACCATCCAGGAAAAGCAATGGGCCATGCAGATGCCCTTAGCAGGTGCCCCCTGCGTGACATTTTAGACAACCCGACTCCCGAAGCCCCAATTCTTTTACTGGACGCTGTGCTGCCAGGTCCTCTATCTTCGGCTGAGGTGGCCAAAGCTTCCAAGAGAGACTCGACCATTCAGACTGTGATGGGCTGGGTCCTGCGAGGCTGGCCTACTCAAATTGACTCTACTGTATTTAAATCTTTTTGTACAAAGCGAAACGAACTTTCAATGTTGGGGGGGTGCTTACTGTGGGGAGATCATGTTGTTGTTCCTGAAATTTTTCGATACAGAGTTTTAGAAATGCTGCATGTGGGTCACCCGGGAATGGTTAGAATGAAGGGTCTTGCCCGTAGTTACGTGTGGTGGCCACATTTAGACCAAGACATTGCTGAGTGGGTGGGGAAGTGTAGGCCCTGCCAAGAGTCACATCCAGATCCCCCGGTCGCCCCAGCAAGGGAGTGGGAGAAACCCAGGGGCCCATGGGGGCGAATCCATATAGATTTCGCTGGGCCATTCCACGGCCAGTCACTCCTGATTGTGGTAGATGCATTTTCAAAGTGGCTAGAAGTTTTTCTGATGCCCTCAACTACCTCGGAGGTTGTGATTAGGGTCCTCCGCTGCCTTTTCGCCACGCATGGCCTGCCGGACACATTGGTCTCGGACAACGGGCCGCAATTCACCTCAGTCCAATTTGAAAGTTACCTCGCTGACCTGGGCATTCGGCATGCCCTATCGGCCCCTTTCCACCCGGCTTCTAATGGTCAGGCAGAACGATTCGTGAGGACCACTAAGGAAGCCTTGTCCAGATTAGAGTCCGGTGATTGGCAGGCCAAGATCGACCAATTCCTGGCAGTTCAACATGCCATTCCCTGCACAGCCACTGACCACAGTCCGGCCGAACTCCTAATGGGCCGTAAACTAAGGTGTGTTTTGGATCGCTTACATCCAAATTATTCGGCCGATAAATTTAAGGGAGAAAAGGGAGGCCTCAGGCATTTCCCAATTGGTACAACAGTCTATGCAAGGAACTATGCCACTGGTCCCTTGTGGGTAGAAGGTATCGTAACAGGGGTTTCTGGACCGAAATCTTACACAGTAGATATCGGTCAAGGGAGAATCTGGAGGCGTCACATTGACCAGCTAAGAAGGAGATTAGTTAGCGAGAACGTAGATACTGAGTACAAACCAGTCCCTAACTACCAAGGTCCTTCCAATACAGCTACCTCAAACCCGAGTGAGCCGGAGTACTTATCTGGTAAGCCGGAGTTCGAGCGCTGCCCCAGCGAGCCACTCCTCCCAGCCGGGGAAAGTCACACCTCCGAAAGAATTCCGGAGGTTCCATTGGTGGAGCCAGGAGAGACGGGAGGTCCCTCTGACCGGCTCAACGCCCCGCCTGCAACTGAACTGCGCAGGTCGACTTGGACTAAATCACGCCCAGGTCACCTGCGCGACTACATTTGTAAAAATGTAAATAATTTTGGTAATGTGCATTCTGGGAGGGGAGGGGTGTTATGTTGTTGCTGTTTAGAGCGGGAATTTCAAACTAGGGGTTGTTTCTGATTGGTTACTGGCCAGCAGCCCAACTTTATATAAAGAGGGCTGCTGCCAGCATTGAGTTGCTGAAGTCTCACCATACAATAAAGAGCTGTTGTCACTAGCCTGTCTGTGCTGCTTCGTTATTGCCCAGCCACTTCAGGGGACCTTCCTTGGAGGTTCTGGCGGAAGACGCCCCCTGGAGGAAGGAACAGGAACTCTCTCAGTCCCAGAGAGGAAGGGAGGCTTCTTGGGGGGTCTGGAGGGGGGATGGGAGGACAGAGGGGGAGGGGTGGGAAAAGGCAGGCAGAAGCTCAACCGGTCCTGCAGGGAAGGCGGGATCTCAAGGGGCGGGAAGGGGAGGGTCTGGAGGAAAAATAGCTTCCATCCCCCCCACTCTCTCTTCCTTTGGGAGGGAATATGGGGAGGGGCCACAATGAGGACATCTAGACCAACTCTCCTGAGGTCTCCCAGCCCTTCAATCTTCACCTTCCCTCCGTCTCCCCCCCTTTCTTCCTCCCCCCAAACTTCGGCCCAGCTCCCTCCCTTTGGAGGATTCTCTGGGATCCCCCCTGTTTCTCCTCACCAAAAAGGCCCCCTGCAGTTCACAGAAAGAGAACTTTCTGAAGAAGTTCTGAAGAAGTATGAAGGCTATTGCTTAACGCATTGTAAGCCGCCCTGAGTCTTCCGAGACTATCTAATTATATCTAATTTTTTAAAAAAGCCAAAAGACTTTTGCTCAAATGCCTCTTTTCCCTTCTGGGGATTCTGGTCTGAAAATGCCTGTTTCCCTCTTTCGCTTTCGCTTTTCCTCCCCTTCCTCTTCCCATGCAGCCCCCTCCTCCCCCGCCCAGCCCCCTCCTTACCGGGGCTCTCCTTCCCCCCTTCGCTTCCGGGGATCGGGGCCAGCGCCCCCACCAGCAGCATCAGGGGGAGCCCAGCCAAAGCCATGGACGCTGCCCCACAAGCCCCCCAAAGGGAGGAGAGAGACGGAGGGGCTCCCAGCACCAGAGGAGGAATTGGAGGGTCTGGATGGTGGGGAGGAGTTTTCCTCGGACTTTGGAATTGGGAGTGTCCAGGAAGAGCAGGAGGACCAATGGGAACCTTCCATTCTGTAGCGTCATCGGTCTCCGGGCAGAGTCTCCCTTGACTACACCCAATGGAGGAGATAGTTCCGGGCAGAGAGAGAAGCGGAGAAAGCGGGGGGAGGGGGGGGGGAATCCCTTCAGTCTTGGGGGGCTGCAATCTAGGGGGCTCTTTCATGCCAGCTCCGGAGGAGAATGTCGTCTTCCTTTTGCCCCTCCCCTCCCATGATTCTCCCCCAATCTCCTTTTCTCTGGGTGCCTGGACTGGACTAGATGCCCTCTGAGTTCCCGGAGTGCCCAGAAGGAGCCGAAGCTGGAGCTGCGGAGAGTCCAGAAGGGCAAAGTGGATCCAGAGCTCGAGGGTCCTTCAGGGCTCACAATGGGAGGAGGGAGCCCCCAGCAGCTGCCCTGGAGGACAAAGGGGGAGGCGCAGCCCCACAGCCAGCCGGGACTTGGGGGCCACACGCTCCCCCCAATCAGAAGGAAAGCCAGGAAAATCCTCAGCTGACACTCCACGCAGGAAGAGGCGGAGAGGGTCTGCAGGGATCTCTCCTAATCCATCCGGATCCTCCCCCTTCACGGGGGAATCTCCGTAGGGATCTCTGGGCTTTCCAAGAGAAAAGGGCGTTTTCCTTCCTTGAAACACGCGTCTCCCTTGCTGAGAACGTCTGGACGGACCGGCTCCTTCAGATTTCCCGCCCCTGAACCCCGGTTGTGGAGGACTCTCCCTCTTCCTTTCTGGGGGTCGGGATCCCCCTTTTCCAAGCAAAACAGCCCCGGATGAAGATCCCAGAATGAAGTTCGGCCGTTTCCCCTCCGCTTCCCGCTCCTTTCCTCGGAGAACGGCCACATCTTTGCCATAATGCATAACAATCTCTACTTTCAGCAGAAAAATATACAGTATAAAGTGACATTTTGGAAGAAATTTTGCCCTCTGATTGTGCAGATCGTGATCAGTTTTGCCTCTTTTGACTGTGGAACAGGAAGGCCCCTAAAACAAAAGACTCACACCATTGGAAAAAGACAATAATAAAGCTCGGAAGGGAAGAAAAAGACACACCTCCCCTCCAACAGATAAGCAGGGATCAGCTCCAGACAAACAGGAAGGCAGGAAACAAGAACTCCAATCAAGGCTCCAGCCAGGAGGGAAAGGCACCAACTCTGCCAGGGCCTAGAAACAGGCGGGAGACCCCCCCTTGCCTTGGCACTGAGGAGCTTCCCTAGATAGCAACAGCCCTTCGACTTATACACCGCTTTATACACGGCTTTTACAGCCCTCTCTAAGCGGTTTCCAGAGTCAGCCTCTTGCCCCCAACAATCTGGGTCCTCCTTTTACCCACCTAGGAAGAAGAGAAGGCTGAGTCAAGCCTTGAGCACCCTCAGGATGGAACTCCTGGCTGTGAGCAGAGGTTGCCTGGTGGACTAGATGCCCTTTGAGTTCCTGCAGTGACCAGGGGGTGTTAGATCAGCGCCGGAAAGAAACGCGGCTCAGTTGCTGTCCGTTCAGAACCTTTATTAGAGTGCAAACTGAACTGCTGGCTGTGGCTGCCGGGCCACTTTATATCCTGCTCGGTCATGCCAGCCGGCCAATGACAGTTGTTTAAATTTCCCGCCGGTGGACTCAACCAATCCCCCAGCAGATGTCCTTATAAGGATATAATACCTCTCTCCTCCTAGTTCATAGTCAGTCACTCAGGATTACGTGGTCACATAATTGCGCAGGTAGGCGGGACGCCTGACAGTTCTACCTGACCTGCACGGTTCTGTCTGTCCGGTGATGTTGCTCCGCATGAGTCTGGCTCCAGCTTGCTCCTGTTCTTGCGGCGGGGCTTCTCGGGACTCCACCATCGAGTGCACGGGGCCTCGCCTAGGGCCTCCGGCTGGAGTTGAAGAGTTGTCCGGCAGCCAGTCTGGTGCCTCATCACGGTTGGAAAGATGGGTGCTCGGGTCCGTCTGGTCGCTGTTGCCTCGAGATGGTCGTCTGAATCCCGGTAAGGTCCCTGGATCCTCGCCTAGTGTCCGGGTTTCCCCATGGGTGGAGGAGGCGGTCTGTCCCCTCTCTTGGGTACCCCTGGGTGGTGGTTGCTGTTGTGGCCCCGACCGGGCCTGGGATGTTTGGTCTACTCCATCTACACTAAATCGCCACTTGTGAAGCTTCTCGGCGGTGGTGGGTTGTCCGGCTTGTCTTTCGGGTTATACAGTGGGTGTAGTCGATCTAGCGGCAAGCGCAGTCTCCTCCCCATCAGCAGCCCTGCTGGGCTTTTCTTGGTGGTTGTATGGGGGGGTGATGTGCTGGGCTAGCAGAAACTTGTCGATTTGTTCCTGCCAGTCTCCGGTGCCCATCCTGGTGAGTGTTTCTTTTGCTGGCCTCACCATTTTTTCTACCTGTCCATTCCCGGCCGGTCGGTATGGGGTAATAAGTGCGTGCCTGATGCCTTGGCCGGCCAGGAAGTCTTCCATGGTCTTTGCGGTGAGTTGGGGCCCATTGTCGGAGACTAGGACGTCCAGCAGTCCATGGGTGGCGAAGAGTCGACGGAGTGCTCTGATGGTGGCTTCTGTCATGGTAGAGGGCATTGCGATCACCTCGAGCCACTTGGAGAATGCATCAACGACAATGAGGAGAGACTTCCCGTTCATGGGCCCGGCGAAGTCGATGTGAATCCTCGACCATGGCCCAGAAGGTTGTTCCCATTCTGTTGGCTGGACTTGCGGTGGCACTGGTCTTGTTGCCTGGCACAGGTCGCATCTGGTGATCCACGCTTCTATGTCCTTATCTAAGTCGGGCAACCAGACGTAACTCCATGCTAGACCTTTCATGCAGACAATTCCAAGGTGGCCGCTATGGAGGGTTTCCAAAGTCCTTTTCTGCAGAGTGGGAGGGATTACCACCCGGTCACCCCAGAGGAGGCAGCCCTTCATGGTGGCCAGTTCCTGCTGCCTCCTAGCAAATGGGACAAATCCCTCGCTCTGTTTCTCCCTTGGCCAGCCCCTCAAAGTCCATGACAGTAACTGCTTTAGGGTCTTGTCCTTCAGGGCAGTGGACGAGTTGGTAGAAAATGGCCCAGCGTATCATCCTGGGTGACATGAAGGTTGGCGTTGGCTTGTCCCCCGCAAGTAGCCCCAACAGCGGTTTGTGGTCGGTGACGATTGTAAAGTCTCTTCCATAGAGGTATTCGTGGAAGCGCTTTACGCCCGTCACCATTGCCAGGGCCTCCTTGTGAGCTGGCTGTAGTTTCTCTCCACCGTTGACATGGTCTTCGAAAAGAATGTGATGGGGGCTTCGGTCCCATTGGGCAGTTGGTGGCTGAGGACGGCCCCGACCCTGTAGGGTGAAGCGTCGCAAGTCAGTGATAATGGAAGTGCCTGATGATATTGGATGAGGATGCTGTCAGAGGAAAGGAGTCTTTTGGCTTTCTGAAAGGCTTCCTCTTCTTCGTTTCCCCACTTCCAAGGAGCCGCCTTCCCTAGGAGTCGGTGGAGTGGCTCAGCAACCGTGGCTTTCTGTTGCAAAAAGACACTGTAAAAATTCAGTAGTCCCAGAAAAGCCTGAAGCTCCATCTTTGTTTTGGGGGCTGGAGCCTCATGGATTGCCCTCACTTTGTTTTTGGTGTGGTGGATGCCCTTGCTATCTATTAAATAGCCCAGGAACTCGACTTCCCTGACCCCGATGACGCACTTGTCCCGTCGAACCCGTAGTCTCTTCGCCTGGAACCGCTGCAGGGCAAGCATGAGCCGGTCCATTAGTTGGGATTCTGAGGTTCCCAAGATTAGAATATCATCAAAGTAGGGCACCACCCCTGGAATGCCTTGGAGAAGGCGTTCCATCATTGATTGGAATATACCAGGGGCTGCGCTGACTCCAAACTGGAGACAGTTGCATTTAAGTGTGCCCCTGTGGGTGACAATTGTTTGTGCCTCTGCAGTTGGTTTGTCCACTGGCACTTGCTGGTAAGCCTGTGCCAGGTCCAGTTTGGCGAAAATTGACCCTCTGCCCAGTGAGTGCAACAGATGTTGCACCACTGGCACAGGGTATGCGCTCTGCTGCAGTGCCCGGTTAATGGTGCACTTATAGTCTGCACAGATGCGCACGGATCCATCTGTTTTCATGGGAGTCTCCCATGCAGCATGATCGATCGGTTCTAGGATGCCCTGGGCGATCAACTTATCCAATTGTGCATCCACTTTTGGTCTAAGGGCAAACAGAACCCTGCGGGGCTTTAGCCGAATAGGAACAATTTGGGGATCTAAATTGAAAGAAATGGGTTTCCCAAGAATTTATCTAAACTCCCGTCGAAGACGTCCTTGAAGTCCTCCAGGAGCTGGTCGAGTTCACTATTTCTAATCTGGTTGATGCCGCCAATCGTGAGCCCTAGGGGTTTGAACCACTCCACGCCCAGTAAGGTTAGACGGGCTTCCTTGACGACAGCGATGGGGAGGTCTCCGTTGAATTCTTTGAATTGGACTCTAATGCTGGTGCATCCCAGGATGCCAATGGGGTGACCCCCGAAGTTCACCAGCCTTGCCTGGATCAGTTCTAGTTGCCTTTTAGATAGCCACAGTTGTAGTTTTTTCAGCTGATTCCAGGCTATGATGGAAAAAGGTGATCCAGAGTCTATTTCCATGGACGGTCACGTGGAATTTGTCTGAGCCCTTTGTTCCAGCTTGTGCAATCATCGTCTGGTGAATGTGTCTGCTTGGGGGGTGGCTGTCGTCGTCTCGCCGCGGTTGTTGGGACTGTCTAGATGATCTTTGGTATTCGCGGTCCGATGCTCTTGAAGGCTCGAAACTTGGCTCTGCCGCTCTGCAGGCTTCTGCAATGTGGCCTTTTTGTCCGCAGCAGTGGCAGGTCGCATCCCGCCAGCGACATCTGGCGCGAGGATGGTCACCTTTGCAGCTGGCGCATCGTTCTTCCCAGCGGCCATCTTGGAACTTTTCCCGCCACTGGCGCCTTGTGACTTTGTGAACGGCCATCTTGCATTCGGATTCCGACCTCGTGGAGGTCTCCCCTGACGACTGTTGGGGATTCCTGTGGATCTTGTGGATCTTTTTGGATTTTCGCATCGCTGCTGCAGCCCTGTTGGATAACTCGGCGGCAGTGGCTTCTTCAATGACGTCTTTTAGGGACACTTTCTTCCGGCTAAGGAACTTCTTTTGGACTGTGCAGTCCCTCATGCCGAAGACGATGCGGTCCCATAGCTGGACGTTGACATTTTCGAATTCACAGCTGAACGATTCCCCCTCTAGTTGATTTCTCTGGTGGAAATCAAAACGGTTGGCTAGGGGAGTGCTCAAAAGCACGTAGTGCTGGTGGAGAAAGTCTTGCAGTTCGGACCATGGCATCTGTTCGATGTCCTGCGATGCCACAAGGTCCATGGCCATCTCCAAAACTTCCAATCTGCAATGCACCAGGAAGTGAGCCCTCTTCCTGCTGTCGTCCAGGTCGGTGATGCCGCTTCCCGCCAGGAACTGTCTGAAATGAACCATGAAGGACTTCCATTTCTCCTGGTTTGGATTGAATGCAGCCAGCGAGATTTGGGATCCTGACATGGTTCTAGTGACTAGCTCAGTGCTTCAGCTCTTTTTGGGTTGATCTGGCAATTCGTGCCCGCTGTTCTTGTCAGTTCTTCTTAGTCCTTCGTTACCAGTGTTAGAATGGCGCCGGAAAGAAATGTGACTCAGCTGCTGTCCGTTCAGAACCTTTATTAGAGTGCAAACTAAACTGCCGGCTGTGGCTGCCGAGCCGCTTTATATCCTGTTCGGGCATGCCAGCCGGCCAATGACAATTGTTTAAATTTCCCACTGGTGGAATCAACCAATCCCCCAGCAGATGTCCTTATAAGGACATAACAGGGGGAATCCAGGCTGGGGCTACTGAGACTCCAGAAGGGCAAAGAGGAGCCAGGCTCAATTTGGGGGGAGGGAGGGAGCCCTCAGCGGCATCTGGATGAGCTGGTGACTGTGGACACACACACACACACTCTGACCCCTCCGGACACCAATTCCATTTCCTAGCCCCCAGGTGAAACCTCCAGGGAAGCCTCTGACCTTTGACCCCCTTCCTTCCTGGCACAGGGACTGCCGGAGGGGAGGTCTTACCCCCAGCACTGTGGGGTTTAGGCTGGTTTGGGTTCCAGAATGGCTGCTGTTGAGCTCAATAGGGAAGGGGGGGGGAATCAGAAGTGGGGGAAGAATCACCCCCTGAAGGATTGCTGGAGCAGAGCCTGTCTTGGGTTCAGCCCAGAGTCTGGAGGGTTTCCGGCAGCTTCCTCTTTTATGGACAGTCCCAGGATTTCTTTCCCCTCCCCCCACAAGCAGGAGGGGGTGGGCGGGTGGATGGGAGGCTGGGGGAGGGAGGGCCGATGAGGAGACTCAAAGGCTGGAAGGGACCTTAGAGATCTTCTAGTCCAGCGGTTCTCAACCTGGGGGTCATGACCCCTTTGAGGGTCGAACGGCCATTTCACAGGGGTCGCCAAAACTCTCTCTTGCCCCCACCCCTACGCCTTCACTCACCCTCTGCCTCTGTTGGATCGCCGGTCGCCATTAGTTTATCCTGCCCACTCCCAATCTATTGCTGCCTCCTGAGTCCCAGCTGATGGCTAGAGGGAAAAAACTGTTTAAATTCTTGCTGCGGGGCTTCAAAGGGCCGTCCTACAGCTGATCAGTGTTAAAAGAAAACAAAAGAAAACAAACGGTGCCTGCAAAAATAGAAAAAAACAGCCCCTTTTGACTCTCAGCTGATTTGCTCTAAGCTGTTTTGCACAGGGATCTGTTTTATTGGAGCAGTTTTTTTCCCTCTAGCTATGCTGAAAAAGCGAAAATGAAAGTAAAGCAGGGTCTTTGCTGCAGCGTGACAAAATGCGGCAGAGAGAAATTTCTTTTTCTTTTTCTTTTTCCTCACCAAAAAAAGTAGGTGCAAAACTGCAAACATTGGGAAATTTAGGGCAAAAGCGGAGGTTCAAGATTTTAAAACACAAAAGAAAAAAAGCTCTATTTAACTAGGGAATTATAATAATTGAAATACTATTAATTGTATATTGTGTGAAAGCAGAAATGGTTAAGTTATGGTTTGGAGGAATATATGGGGGAAATTATTTGGTTTAGTATTAAATATAATTAATTGATTTGTAAGAAATTGGACTGCATGGAAATAATTGGAATATTTATGTTCATATTGATTAATATACAAAAAGATAGTTATATAACTAATTGATTTATATTAAAATGTTGAATTTGTATTAAACAACTCTATTACATAATTACATAATTAACCAATGTGAGGATGGATATAAAAATAGATGACAATGGGAAGGGGTATAATATAGAATAGAAGGGGAAAATTGAATTTGATTAAGATTAGAGATGAGGATGAAGGGTAATATTGGTTTTTTTTAAAAAATAGATGAGGAATAAATATGGCAAAAAGGAAATATAGAAATTGTAAATTTAATTGAAATGATTAAACACTGTTTAAACTTGTGAACCGGCCAAATACTCTGTTGAAAGAAAATACATTGTATGTTTGTATGTGTGTTTCTAATTATTGGTATTTATTCATATTTGTTCTCTTTTATTCTTTAAAGTTTAACAATTCATTCTTTATCTTAATATCTTTATATTTGTTTGGGGTTGGTTTTCTTCCCTTTCATCTCTTATTGTATAGCAATCTTTCTCTTCAAACCTACCACCTCTCTCTTTTCTTTCCTTCTTACTTTCTCTTCCTCCCCCTCTTCTTCTCTTCCCTACTTCCTCTTCCTTTCTCCTTCTCCTCCTCTCTTCCTCCCTCTCTTACCCTCACTCCTACTCTAATTTCCCTTCCCTTCCTTCGTCCCTCTCTATCGCTGTATCCTTTTAGGCATATGGACTACTCACAGGGCTGAAAAAGTTATTTCTGACTGGTCCTCGCACTTTTGATCAGTCTTCAAACTTATGACTGTCCTCACTTTTTACATTTTTTGCTCTATCTTATCACTATGGTGTAGAGAAGCAGTTGTGAAATGATGACATGGTTGTTAAGAATGCTGCACAGGCATAAATGTGAGGATGGTCATAAGTGCGAGGACCTGTCAGAAATGACTTTTTTCAGCCCTCTGAGTAGTCCCTATACACATAGCCATGCCCACCTAGTCACATGACCTCCAAGCCATGCCCGCAAAATAAGCTACGCGCACAGAACCGGTAGTAAAAACCTACGGTTATGAAGTAGCAACGAAAATAATTTTATGGTTGGGGGTCACCACAACATGAGGAACTATATTAAAGGGTCGCGGCATTAGGAAGGTTGAGAACCACTGCTCGAGTCCAACCCCGTGGCCTCCAGGGATGCAGCCCCCCTCCTCCCCGCACAATTCCAGGTGGGGGGCTGCTCCATTGATTCATTGGTTCTCAGGGTCAGGAAATCCTTCCTGATCCCTTCCAGGTCGGATCCCCCTCGGAGGCTTCCTGAAGATCTCATTTTCCTTTCCAGGCTGATCAGCCTTCTCAGGCTTCTGTCAGTTGAGGGGCAATCCCTGGAGAAGAGGGAAATTGTCCCTAATTAGGGGGTTAATCAAAGGGGAGCCCCCCTCCCTCCAGAGGTTTCCTATTGAGGAGGAGGAAGATGGGGGGGCCATGGGGGACGCAGCAAAGGGGGGGGGCTGGGGTCCCTTGGCCAGAAATTGTGTGAAACGTCAGAAGGAAAAGGGGGGGAGACACAGGAAGAGCCTGCAGTGCTCCCTCCCCCTCCCCCAATGACAGGAACCCTCCCCCCCTTCCCACCTGCAGGGTCCCAAAACCTGGAGGAAGTTTTTGTGCTTTGTGTGTGTCTGTGTTGGTGTTTGATGGCACCTTGTTGTGGAGTTTTGCGTAAGGAAAATCTGGCTGAAATTTCAACACTTTCCTTCATCTGGAGCACGGAGACCCTTCAGGGAGAATTTGAGGACAGTTCGATTTGTTTAGAAAGAATTTTTTTAAAGGAAGAATTAAAGGATTTTTAAAAACTGGGAGGGGGTGAGGTTCAGGTGAGGGAGGAAGAGCCAATCAGGAGCCTTTTTTTTATTGAAAAGTTTTAAAAAAGAGTTTACATATATATCCCCCCCACCCTCCTCCTTGCCCAACCCTTCCCCATCACCCCTCCCCCCTCCCCTACCCTTTCCCTCCCCCCCTCCCTACTTCCCAGAACAAAATACAGGGTATAATATTCAACAATCATAATCCAACATAATCTAATTAATTATAGCATCTTACATCTCTCTAGTACTTTAATTCCCCATTCATCATACTAAATTTAATTACCTAATAACATTTTTGTGTTTATTCATAATCTATCTGCAATTTTTAATCCGATATTTACTTTGAATATAATCTATCCATCTTCTCCACTCCCTCACATATTTTTCGTTTCAGTGATCCTTCAAATACGCCGAAATTTTTGCCATCTCTGCCAAGTCTGTTACTTTTAATGTCCATTCTTGAATAGTAGGCAACTCTTCCTTCTTCCCATACTGGGCCACCAACAGTCTTGCTGCAGTTATTAAACTCAAAATCAAATGAGTCTCTATAACCGTAGAATCCATGACTATACCCAACAAAAACAACTGTAGTGTAAATTTTATCCTCTTTTTAAAAATATTTTGTATAATCCACCAAATTTTTATCCAGAATGCTTTAAGCTTTTTACATGTCCACCAGATATGAAAATAAGTAGCATCCTAACAATCACATCTCCAACATTTAGATTGTAAATATGGGTACATACAAGATAATTTTTTAGGATCTAAATGCCATCTATAGAACATTTTATAAAAATTTTCTCTTAAATTTTGCGCTTGTCTAAATTTCACATTTCTTACCCATATTTTTTCCCACGTTTCCATCATTATTGGTTGCTCAAAATTTTGCGCCCATTTTATCCTACAGTCTTTAACTAACTCTGTTTCTGAGTCTATTTCTATCAGTATATTATACAACCTTGTTAAATGCATTTGACTTTGGTTCCTAACTTGTTTTATCAGATTTTCATCACTTTGTGTAATGCCGATTTTCTGATCTTGTCTCCATGTGGCTTGTAATTGCACATACTGAAACCAGGTTTGGGTTATCTTTTCCTCTTTCAATACATTCAAAGGCTTTAATTTTAGTAGACCTTCCTCTATATTAAGAATTTCTCTATATGTACTTACACCCTGCCTGCTTTCTATACTTCTATTCTCTATCGCGTGCCTGGGCGCTGTCCATATAGGTATCTTGTTGTTTAACTTATATTGATATTTCTTCCAGACACGCAATAAAGCATTCCTCAATATATGGCTTTTAAATGTTCTATCCACCTTTTTTCATACACTAAGGAAGCATGCCAACCATATACCAAATCATATCCTTCAATATTCAAGATCCTTCCATTTGTTAAATTAATCCAATCACTAGTTGCCGATAAAACAGCTGCTTCATAATATAATTTTAAATTAGGCATTTTCAAACATCCTCTTTCACGTGTATCCTGCATTATTTTTAATTTTACCCTTGGTTTCTTCCCTGCCCAAACAAATTTATTAATACCTTTCTGCCATTCTTCCAAATTAGCATCCTTTTTAAGTAACTCACCTGCAGGAGGTGGGATGGGAGTTGCTGGAAGGAGAAAAAAGAACCAATCAGGAGCCTTCATGGGCTGGGGGAGTCAGGGGAGCCCCCTCCCCATCCAGAGACTGCATGACGTTTCCTGATGGGAGAAAGCTCCCCAAATAGATTTCTCCCCACGACTTCCTACCTATCCAGACAGGCTGGATCCCTCCATCCTGTGAAGAAGGGATTATCCAGATCTCACCCACCCCTTAAGGATGATACTTTGCCCTGCAGAGGTTAGAGAGCCGGCTCCCCTCCAGAGGTTGTGGCTGCTCCATCCCTGGAGGCTTTGAGGAAGAAACTGGGCAGCCCTTTGCCCAGAAGGGCCTAAGCTCTCCTGCTTGACCAGGGGGTTGGACTAGATGACCTCCAGGGTCCCTCTCCACTCTGTTATTCTGGATCCTCTGTGTTCCATTTCCAGGTGTCAGAAAAGCCCCCAAATCCATTTCTCCACACGGACCTCAACCTACCCAGGCAGGGTGGATCTCCCAGGGGTCAGACCTGCTGGCCCAACAAGACCTTCTGGGCCCTCTTGATGAGAGGCCTCCAGCAGATGACCCACTTCCTCTCCAGCCCCACAGACTCCCCTTTCCTGCCCTTCAGGGTGAGGGTTAGGCATTGACCACATCCCCCTCAGTCAATTGCGGAAGGCAGCTCTGCTTGCAACTGCTGAAATCCCGCCAGGAGACCTTTGGCGCCATCAACCTCCCGCCTCCGCCTCTCCCGGGTCCTCGGAAGGGCTCCATGGGCGGACAGAAAGGCCAAATCCAGGCTGAACAGCTGAAAGTCGCCCGGCGCCTCCCAGAACCATCTCCTCCAAAGGACCCCTTGGTGGCTCTCTCTGCCTGGAGACGGATGACGCTCCCAAAGCTCTATTTTTCATTGGTTGGAATCGGATGTTTGACTTTCCTGAAGTCAGAAAGAGAATATTGCGCAGCTGCTCTCCCTCGTCTTCCTTTCCCCTCCCCCTCTTCCCTCCCCCTCCCGCTTCCCCCTCGCTCCCTCCCACCCTCAGTTTTCCGTCCTGCTCTGAGTCTGCAGGTGGGGCAGCCACAAGGTCCTCTGCCCCATTGGAAGCGGCTGAAGGGGCCCTTCCCCACCACGTCATTCTAGTTCTCTAGTCCTTTCTCCATCAGTTAAAGCCCATTGAAGGAAGGAGTCCTTGACTTACAACAGCTCATTTAATGATCGTTCAGTTACATGGCACTGAAAAAAGTGACTTTTTGCCTAACATTCTTTCTTTTTAAAATTCTTGAAGAGAGCGTATCTCCTCATAGAGCCTCCACAGCTTCTGCCAGCCAGTCTCCCTAGTCCTCTACTGGGTCCTCTCTGATTCCCCAAGGCTTCTATGCTGACCAGAGAGAGGATCGGAGGGGCCAGGAGGAGGGGGAGGGGCAGCCTTCAAGGCTTCCTGGGAGTTGGAGAAGGCCCCGTCCAGGGTCTCCCCTTCTCCGTCTGGAGGGAAAGGGGGGGGGGCTTAGCTAATTAACAGAAAGTTCATCTCTTTCCTGGGTGGGTGGGTGGGTGGCTTCTAATATTCCCCCATGGCTCCCTCCTTCTTTCCTCCCCTTTTATATTAAGCCAAATGCATTGAAGGAGGTTTTCCTCTTTCTTCTGTGGCGTTTCTAGAGTGGTTTGGATATTTCTTATATCTATATATCTATATATGTATATATCTATATATCTATATATCTATCTATCTATCTATCTATCTATCTATCTATCTATCTATCTATCTATATATATATATACATATATAGTGCAACCCCACCTCCTCTTTTCTAATGAACCCTTCAAATGTGGGGCTATTCAATGGAGTAGCTGGGAGAGGAAAGTACAATGGGCCAGAAGACAGAGTGCTGGCTGATTGGTTGGAGAGTCTGGGCTCCTGCGCTGTGATTGGTTGCTGGGTGAGAAGGGGGAGTTTCCCTTCCCCCCCCCCCCGCCTTTTTCCTCTGGGTGCTTTTTGAGATTCACCTCCCAACGTCCCTGCAGTCCCGACTCTCTTCTCTGCTGGGAATGGAGACGTTACACACCTTGATTTGCATCAAACGACAAGTTTGTGTCGGTGTCTCCCATTTCCTTTGGACAGCTGCTGCGCCATCCCCCCCCCCCATTCAATTCCCTTCCTTGCACCTTCCAGTTGTGGGTTTCATCCCGTGAAGTTTTGGGGATTGCAACGATGTCCCACCTGCCTTTGGGCTCCACCTTCACCCCGTTTCTTCCTCCTGCTTTGAGCATTGGTGCTTCTGAGTCTCTTTTGACTGACCCCGTATTTGCTTTCTCCATCTCCTCTTCTGTCTCCGAGTTTCCCTTCTTCCTTTCCGTATTTGGTTGATTCCCCTGAGATTGGAGCTTGGAATCTGCTTCTAAAACTTGGTCTCCCTTCGGTCTCACTTCAAGCCCTTCGGATGAGGCGAGCCAGTTGGTGTCCACAGCCGACCTTCTGGGTCCTTGTGAGGGGCAGCTCATCCCCTGCCAGAAGCCCCCATGTGGGTGTTGTGGACCATGGTCCAAGAATCCCAACTTCCCTCGAGAGAACCGTCCCCTAAGCCAGGGTTGACTTCCCTCCTTGGATGGTTCCCTTTATTGGGAGAGTGGAAGAGGAATCCCCCTGTGCCCCCAACTCTTTGGTTCCCTTCTCGGTCCACCTGCTCCGAGCCTCTTGGCATCGTTTCCAGGGACTTTTTCATTCCTCCCAGCATGAAAGAGGGAAAAGTGGATTTCATTATTTCTCTAAGCCCCTCAGTCACGTCTTTGAGAGCTGCTCCTGGGAAACAACCAACCACCTTAGTTTGATTGTCCCTCTTAGAAACGGCTGTTTCAGTTCCCCTCAACAATGAATCAACACAAGACTTTCTTTCCTTCTTAAGGAAGTCCGGTCTAATTTTTTCCCTTCTGCCATTGGTACATTTGGGGTTGTTCCTTCTCCAGGTTCTTGCACGCTGTCTTGCAAGGGGAGGCATTGCTGACAGGAGCCCAAATCTTCTCAGGCAATTTCAGACAATTCCTACAATCACATCCGACCTATTTTTCCTGTGGTGGCCCCAAGACCCCAGATGAGGAAGGGGAGGGGGAAATTCTGCCTCTGTGATTGAGACCCCTGGAGTCCTGCAGAGTCAGTCTGGATGACCTCTGGAGAGGGCGAGGCTCAGTTGAAGGGCTGTCTAGGGACATCTAGAGGTGATGGGGAGAAGGGAGGGGTCTTCCACTTAGGGCTGCCCCATTGAACTCCTCCCCATTTCCCACAGAGCAGGTCTTCCCCTCCGTGGCAATGTCTTCTCCAGCAGGAACAGCTTCAGATGGATTCCTTGGAGGTCATCTAGTCCAACCCCCTGCTCAGGCCTACACCATTTATACCATCAAGCAGGAGACTCTCTTCCATTAGAATCTGAGCCCCAAAGAGGAACGGAACCATTGGGTGCCAAAATGGGGCAGGACCCTCCAGTTGTGAAGGAGAGAAACGGCTGAAATGGCTGGATGAATGTAGGGAGAGTTTCAGGTGCCCCCCAATGGCTCCCCACAAATGCTCAGGGAGGACAGTGCCTGCTGGCATTCTGCTCCTCCAAAGGGGGCTTGAGGGGAAGCAGAGCAAGGGGGCCTCTGAGCAGAAAGGGGGGTCCTGCCCCTTCACCTCCCTGGATCTGCCCACCCTCCTCCCGAACCAGTTATGACTTCGTACCAAAAGTAGCCAGGATGGTGGATCCAGAGGCAGCAGAGGGAGGAATCTCCTGTGGGGGCAGGGAAGAGGAAGAGGAGGAAAAGGAAGAGGAAGGAAGGAAGGATTCCAGGGTTTTCTTACATCTGAAGTTTAATCTTTTATAGCAAAGCGAAGGGAAGGGAAGTGATTCGGAGGAAGAATGATGGAGATGAAGCTGCTGTGGGTTCAAAGCCAGGAGAGATGAGGGGGATAGAGTGACAGGTCAGCCCAGTGTCTCTGGGGAAAGTCTAGATGGTCTCCACCCCTCCCTCACAAGAAAGAGCGGCCCCTAAAAGGAAGCTGGGGGGGGGTCTCAGCAGGAGAAAATCCGGGCTGCCATTCTGCTCCTCCCCCAAACCTGCCATCTTCAGCTTCCGTTTCTCAGAGGTTGCAAACAGGACAAAGAGTCATCAGCGACTAAATAAAAAAATATGCTTTTGCATCGGATAGCAGGATTAATTCATGAGTGCTGAAGAAAAAGAGATGCGGAAGAAAATTAGAATATAGAGAGAAACTTTTACTGTAAATAACATATTTTTCTCCCTTTTCAACTCCCACCCCCAAGGCAGACCCACACTGCAGGGTGGTGGTTGATAGGCAAGGACACATAGAGAGAGAATCCGCCCATCTCAGGGAGGAAAAGGCTGGGATGCTTCATATGAACAAAGAAGATGGGGCTACGATGGGGAGCCAAGAAAGATCATCTTGGATTGGAGGGGGGGGGGCTCCAGTTCACGGCAAAGTTTTGGAGGGAGTTCCTTAAGATTATAGGGTCATTTCAAGGGCTTAGCTCCACCTTTCATCCAAGTACGAACGGAGCTGCAGAACGAGCTAATGCAATGATAGAACAATACCTGAGATGCTATGTTAATTATCAGCAGTTTAGCTGGGCAGATCTCCTGCCATTTGCTGGACTGGCCTTTAATACTGCAGTGCATAGTAGCACAGGATTCACCCCTTTTAAAATGGCCACAGGGATGGAATTCGCCTGAATACCCTCGGGAACCCCCCTCCACAGTGAGCCTAACAGAATGGGTGGGTGGCTTACAAAATGCGTGGGGGAATGTAAACCTGGGCTGCTCCCTCCCCAAGGGAGGAATGGAAAGGAATGGCCCCCACCTTCCCTTCCCTTTTGCAATTTCCCAAAACTTGGAAAAATTCTGGGCAAGATTTTAGCATTTCGGTGTGTTTTGTGTTTGATTGCAATACTTTTTCAGAGTTCTGTAAGGAAAAGCTGCCGAAAATCAAAAAATCTGCTGTATCCATAGCAAGCAGATATTGTCCAGGCATGTTCTTTTTAAAAAAGGAACAATTAAGGAATTTTAAAAACCTCCAATAACTTGTAGGAGGGGAAGAGGAGAAACTCACCTGCAGGAGGTTGGATGGGAGTTGCTGGAAGGAGAAAAAGACTCAATCAGAAATCTTCATGGGCTGGAGGACTGGGGGGCGGGTAGTCCCTATTCCCTTTGATAGCCCATTATAGTTTGCAGGGACTTCACATAATAACCACTTGAGGGACAGAAGTTCCCACAAATATTTCTCAAGGGGACCCTCTTGGCCACCTGCTAAGCTTGATGAGAGGCCTCCCCAGATGGTCCCCTCCCCACAACCTCTCCTCCAGCCCCCCAGACTCACCTTTCTTGTTCTTCAGATAGGAGAAGAGCCCCACAGCCAGGAAGGCCACTCCTATCACAGCTCCCATTATCCCCGTCCAGAGTCTGCTCCTGGCAGAGCTGGAGGAACGGGGCTCTGGGGAAGGAGAAGGAGCCTCACCTGAGCAGGAGGATCAGGCCCACCTTCCCCCAGGAAAGTCCATTCTGGTTTTCCCCACAAGGAGGGTCTTTCCCCCTTCTCGGGGCAGGGTGGCATCTCCAGATCAGGACGGGAGGGGCTCTTACCCCACTGGACAGTGATGGGGACCTCCAGGCTGGCGTGCTCCACCTTGCAAGTGTAGACATCCCCCCGTTGGGTCTGGGTCTCCAGCATCACCTGGAGCTGGTAGGTCCAGTCTCCATTCTGGAGCTCCTCCCCAAAGGCCACGCCCTCCTCCTCCGGCTGGCCGTTCTTCAGCCATTGGATCTCGATCTCCAAGGGGTAAAAGCCCGTCGCAGTGCAGAGGAGGATGGTGTTGGGGGAAGCTGGGTCCATCTTGGTGGGGGAGATGGTGACAGTGGGCTTGGCTGGAGAGAAGGAGAAGAAGGAGGCACATGAAAGACACAACAGGGCCCAGAAAAGAAGACCAAGTTGGTCAGGCCAAGGCCAAGATCCCTTTTTACTCCTGAAAATATTCTGTGTTTTAAGTCATCTTCCAAAGTAAATTGCGGCAAGAAATTAAAAGGGATTCTGAAAGAGGGAAAAACGTTAAATCCTTCCTGATTGGGATCAGTTGCAGTCTCCAAAAAAGATTTCCCTAAATAGGCACGTCTGACAGGGATAAATGCTGGAAACGCCCAGAGGTGGAAGGAACCTTCTGCCAGATGTGGTGGACATGGAAAGAAATAACCAAGAAGACAGGCTCCAGAATACATTTACATTTACATTTACATTTACATTTTATTGGATTTATATACCGCCCTACTCTCGAAGGACTCAGGGCAGTGAACAGCCTCAGAATAAAAACACAGAAATACAAAAATTTAAAATAGAATAAAAACGAATTAAATAATTTGGCTGAGACAAATTTAGAAACCCCAATAATTTAAAAAAAATTAAAATTTCCATTTAAAAAGGGAAGGATTTAGGTCAGGCCGGCTTGATGAAATAAGAAAGTCTTGAGCGCGCGACGGAAGGTACGCAGATCCGGGATCCTCCGTATCTCCGGGGGGGGGGGGGGAGCTCGTTCCAGGTAGTAGGTGCTCCCACAGAGAAGGCTCTCCTCCCCCCTGGGGGCCGCCAGGGGGACAATAGATCCATTCCAACCAGAGTCCTTTGCTAACCATTTTGTTTTCCTTGTTGAGGGATTTTCTTATTGACAGTAAATTCTATAACGCTTAAGAACAATCCATTTTTAAATGGTTATTTGTAATTCCAACCTCGGATCTGGTCAGGTTTCCATGCAGAGAAATAGCAGCATTTCAGGTGTGGAATTGCTAAAAGAAGGCAGAGGCTTTACAAACTGAAAATGGCTTTTTTAAAAAACAGGAAATGCAAATTCTGGATGAGAAAAAGACTTTTAGCAAGAAAATGGAAGGATCAGATTTTAAATCAGTAGAAATTCAAAGGTTTCAATTTGGTATTTTTACATGTTTATTTTTATAGCCCATCCCAAACCTCCTTATTTACAAGACTGCAGTGTGAAGATTTTGGGGTTCCAATTGGGCCAATGGGACTTGCTGGAGATTTTAATTGGATCGGAAAAAGATTTTTGTTTTTGTTTTTAAATACTTACGGAGGGACACAACTTTCTCCCTCGGCCCTTCCAGGAATCCAGTTTAATAGACAAATAGAGACCTCTTGATTTAAAACAACAGGAGTAGAAAGGACAGTTTATCTGCCCCACATCATGTCATTCAAGATTTCTTTTTGATATCAAGCTTGATGCCTAATGTAGTAAAATAGGACACAGATCTACTTTTCATTTTTGATCACACATCCATAGAATTGATGCTCATTTTGGAACATTTTGCATAAAACTATTAGAGGAAGATGGGAAGTTGATGCTCTTTTGTTGGGGTCCATTGAGCAAGAAACAAGATTCAGATGTGATTTTCCCCAGAGAAATGGAGGCTGAATGAATTCTGGGGAGAGTTGAGGGAAGGTGGAGAGCCTCTCTTGGTGGGCAGAGAAAAGCTTTGGCCTCTCGGGGGAAGGAGACGCCCGGATCTCTCCGAAGAGAAAAGTCAGCTCAGAAGTCAAAGAAAAAGGAAGAGAAAATTCCCCCAAAGAGACTCAAGAAACATCCGGTGATTTCAGGCCTCCTACACTGGAGCCACAGCAAATTGTTGGTATTATACACGGAATACTTATTGAAAGAACAGGAACCCCTGGAGAATTATTGGCCTCTTTATTTGAAGTATTTTCATGGAAGTAAAAATAATACTTTTGATGCAGAAGAAATTATATTAATAACAATGAAATTCAGGATCACTATTTTGGATTTTAGTCTGTTCAGCCTGGATAGCTCAGCAGACTAAAAGCCTGTTATTAACATTCAGCTGTCTGCAATTACCGCACGTTCGAATCTCCCCAGGCTCAAGGTTGACTCAGCCTTCCATCCTTTCTAAGGTAGGTCAATTGAGGACCCAGTTTGTGGGGGCAATAAGCTGACTTTGGATAAAATATACAAAAGTAGGAAGGCTATTGCTTAACGGATTGTAAACTGCCCTGAGTCTCCGGAGAAGGGCGGCATATAAATCTAATTTAAAAAAATAAAATAATAAAAATGCATTCTATTTATGTGGATAAAGCTTCTGAGCAGCTAAAGGTTTTTCACAAACCATCCAGAGATTTTGGTCCTGTTCCTGAACCAGGGAGGGAGGAAGGAGGGAGGGGAGGGAGGAAAAGAGGAGGGGAGCATGGGCTTTGGAGTCTTTGGGCAGCTGATGAAGCTCCTTTCCCTGAAGGGAAAATCCCCCCAGAGACCCCCAAAAGGAGGGAGGAGGGAGGGAGGCCCTGAGAGGCTCACAAAAGAGACACACTCACAACACCAACAGAATTGGCACTTGGGGCACTTTCGGAGGTTATCAAAAATCACGAGATAAATGAATAGGTGAAATTTCTATATTAAATATTATTGGAATTAAAATTATTTCAAGTACTGTGCCAGATGACAAGAATGTTGTGCTGTTTGTAGGGGAAAAATACACTTTAAATATTATCCAGAAACAAATTAAATAGCTGGGTATTATTATCTCCCAGAAAATATCCTCTTTGGTAGTAAAAACATTTCCAAATGCATCTTATGTGGCAGGTGAAAATCCTCCTAGGTTTGCAGGGAAGAATTTAGGAGTGAAAATGAGTTTTCCCTCCAGACTGAATCTGTGGAGAGCAAAATCTCTGTTGGTTCCCCTAAAACATTTAATAATTTCCAGAAGGAGCAAATGCTCCAAGAGGCTTTTCTCTCTTAGGATCTGGAGGTTTTCCCTCTTATGGAGGAAAGATCTTATTGGATTCTATGGTGAGACGTTATTTTTGGAGAATCTCTGGGCTCCCAATGGGAACATTAAACGTAACCAGTTCTTAAGTAATGATGCTTTCAAGACTTCTCTGATTCGAATAAAGGAATATAATTTTTCTGGAAAGGCCGAATGGCAACAAGGGCAGCTAAAATCCTTGATTGGCCTCTGAAACCCCATCAGTCGATAAAAATATAGAGGATTTTTATTAGACAAAGAAATAAAATGAGAAAAAGAAATGTAGGCAACATTGAAGGAATCTGGAAGAGAGAATGAGAGAATCTGAGGCTTCAGGGCTGAATGGAGGCCCAATTTGTTTCTTATGACCCCAAATTCAGTTTTAAGGTTTGTGGGTGTTTTTGGACTCTCTCCCCCCCAAATCAGGAGCCTCCCCAGGAAGGAAGACGGAAGCGATCAGGATTCCTATTATTGGGGGTTTTACATCTCGGTTTAAGCATTGAATCAAGAACACAAATTCTAGGCTGCTTCCGTTACTCATTTGTTTCTTTATTGGATTGAAAAGCTGCTGGACTGGAAATGGCTCTGAAGGAAGAAAGAGGAAAGAGAAGCAGAAGGTCCATAGAAAGGAGTCGACAGGGGAAAAAGTGTCCACTAATTCTTTTGTTTTGTTTTGGGTAAAAAATAAGGTTTTATCCCAAAGTGCCAAAAAGAGCATTTCTGGAGCAGGGAAAGAGAGGAAGGGGCTTCTGGCTGGGAAGAGGGAGGGAGACGGGAGGTTCTGGAATAGGATAGAAATGAATCAGGGAGAGAGAGAAATATATAGGTAGATACAGGGAGTCCTCGACTTAGGACCACAATTGAGCCCAACATTTCTGTTGCTAAGTGAGACGTTCGTTCAATGAATTTTGCCTCATGTTACAACCTTTCTTGCCACAGACGTTAAATGAATCACTGCAGTTGTTAAATGAGTAGCAGGGTTGTCAAGTGAATGCGGCTTTCCCAAAGGACTTTGCTTATGGGAAGGTCGCAAAAGGGGATCACGTGACTCTGGGACGCTGTGACCGTCACAAGTACGAGTCTGTTGCCAAGCATCTAGATTCTGATCATGTGACCCTGGGGAGGCTACAATGGTCGTAAGTGTGAAAAACAGTCATCAGTCATTTTTTTTCACTGCTGCTGTAACTTTCAACGGTCACTAAATGAAATGTTGTTAAGTGGAGGACTGCCAGTATTGAGCAGGAGAGAGAGAGAGAGACCTGGCTGGATTCCCCCTACCCCCAAAAAACCTTATCTGGATGGATTTTCTTGTGGGGGGGGGGAGTGGAAATGGATCGAAGGGATCCCAGATTCCAGACAGGAGGAGAGTTTGGAGCCTGGGAAGAAAAGGGGGATTTTGCACATCTGAGAGTGTAGAATAAATAAATAAATGAGTAAAACCTCCATCTGGGAGGATCCCAAGGAATGAAATGAAAGGGGGGTCCTGGCATCCCCTCCCACGGAAGAGCCCCCCCCTCCCTTCCTCCCTCCCTCCCTCCTAGGCTCACCTCTCCGGCCAATCATTTGCTCCTCCCTCTTGGCAGCCTCGAAGTTGGCCACCTGGTAGTTGTGCCGGCAGCCATCCGCAGTGGCCTTCATGCCCTGCAGGTAGAACGTATTTCTGTTCCAAGAGTCCGCAGTCGCCTTCCCCAACTCCGTGACGGCCACGAACTCCCCGCGGTCGCTGTCGAAGCGGACGTATTCCTGCCTGTTGTAGACCCACCTCTCCAGGTATCTCACCCGCTGCGTCCCGTTGAGGAAGCGGCACTCGGACTTCTGCTGGTACAAGAAATGGGCTGCGAGGGGGAGGAAGGCCGTCAGGAGGGACTCCAGGGCCCATCGTTCCCAGCTGTTGGGAGGGAGGGGGGATCTACGCAGGAAGGGGGAGGGGCGGGAACCTTCCTTGGAGGTCCTGGCGGAAGACGCCCCCTGGAGGAGGGAACGGGAACTCTCTCAGTCCCAGAGAGGAAGGGAGGCTTCCTGGGGGGTCTGGAGGGGGGAGGGGAGGAAAGAGGGGGAGGGGAGGGAAAAGTCAGGCAGAAGCTCAACCGGCCCAGCAATCCCATTCAGTCTCTGCAGGGAAGGTGGGAACTCAAGGGGCAGGAAGGATGGGGGGGGGGGGGGCTGGAGGGAAAGAAACGTCCACCCCCCCCCCCACTCTCTCTTCCTTTGGGAGGGGACTCAATGAGGACATCTAAACTGAGTCTCCTGGGGTCTCCCAGCCCTCCAGTCTTCACCTTCCCTCCATCTCTCCCCCCCCCCGCTTTCTTCCTCCCCCCAATCTTCGGCCCAGCTCCCTCCCTTTGGGTGACTGTGTAGGATCTCATTTCCTCTCCCCCCCAAAAAAGACCCCCAAGAGCCTCTCAAAGGGCGGGTCTCCCACCCCCTTCACAAAGGACCCCCAACATCCTCCTCCCTCACTTCCCCCTCCCCTCAGGGGGATTATCTGGGTGGGGGGTGTTCTGCATCTCCTCCCCAAATTCAGAGTATTTCCCCAGAAGGGCTCGAAGCCCCCCTCTTCCCCGACCTCCAGAGCCTCCAATCTGAGATTCAGGAGAAAAAGTGAAGTTTCTGAAGAAGCCAAAAGACTTTTGCTCAAATGCCTCAGTTTCCCTCTTTCGCTTTCGCTTTTCCTCCCCTTCCTCTTTCCATGCAGCCCCCTCCCAGCCAAACCCTGGGGGAGGGGCTAGAGAGGGGCGACCCCCACCCGGCTACATGGGGGAAGGGTTAGGATTAGGGTCCCTCTCCCTCCTCCTGGGGGGGATGTGGGGAGGAAGGGGGAGGAGACCACGCAGAGATCGAGGCTGGTGGAGGCTCTGGAGACCCATCGGCTTCCTTCCCCCCTCCGGGGTCCTTCCCAGCCCCCTCCTCCCCCGCCCAGCCCCCTCCTTACCGGGGGTCTCCTTCCCCCCTTCGCTTCCGGGGATCCGGGCCAGCGCCCCCAGCAGCAGCATCAGGGGGAGCCCAGCCAGAGCCATGGACGCCGCCCCACAAGCGCCCCGAAGGGAGGAGAGAGACGGAGGGGCTCCCAGCCCCAGAGGAGGAATCGGAGGGTCTGGTTGGGGTGGGGGGGAGTTTTCCTCGGACTTCGGAAGAGGGAGCGTCCAGGAAGAGCAGGAGGACCAATGGGAATTCTCCCTTCTGCAGCGTCATCGGTCTCCGGGCAGAGCCTCCCTTGACTTCGCCTGATACAGGAGATAGTTCCGCGCAGAGAGAAACGGAGAAAGTGGGGTGGGGGGGATCCCTTCAGTCTTGGGGGGCTGCAATTTGGGGGACTATTTCATGCCAGCTCCGGAGGAGAATGTCGTCTTCCTATTGCCCCCCCCCGCCCTCCGTGATTCTCCCCCAATCTCCCTTTCTCTGGGCGCCTGGACTGGACTAGATGCCCTTTGAGTTCCCAGAGTGCCCAGAAGGAGCCGAAGCTGGAGCTGCCGAGAGTCCAGAAGGGCAAAGTGGAGCCAGAGCTCGAGGGTCCTTCGGGGCTCAGAATGGGAGGAGGGAGCCCCCGGCAGCTGCGCTGGAGGACAAGGCGGGAGGCGCAGCCCCACAGCCAGCCCGGACTTGTCTTGGAGGAGTTTCAGCCTATACAGCAGCCCAGATGCTTCCTGGTGGTCTCCCATCCTCAGGCTAACCTGGATGATCTCTCTCAGCCAGGTGAGGGCATCGGAGGCTGGGCAGCTGCCAGGTGTTGAGAGCTGAGGATCAAATACCAGCTAATGGTTGGTGAGGCCAAATCAGAGCCCCAACCCTCTCCCAGCTGCAGCAGGCAGACATCCCACAGGGCACGTATCCTGAGATGGCCTGGATCCTTTCCTGGGATGGGGGGGAGGGACTGGAGGGGTCAAACTCCACCCTGGCCCAGCACCAGCCTCAGCAGGCCAGAAATGGGTCCCCTCCTGCAGCTGAAGGAGGCGTCAGAGTCTGAATCTGCCCCACAATTGTGTGTTTGGACACAGCCAGCCACACAAAATTGGCCCCAGATCCAGAGAGACTCTGGTGGGACTCCCATCGCTCTCCTGATCAAAGCAGAACTTCTGGGCTCTTTCCATGTTTCCCCTCCCCCACAAGACTTTGATTTTCTCTTGAGTTCTCCCAGACACCCCCACCCCCACCCCCCACCCCCACACACAAACACAGAGCAGCACTTCTTTCTCCAGGCCCCAACAGCTGCAGAGACTCTTCGGTTTCGCTTCCCCACGCAGAGAGCCTGAAGCCTGAAGCGTTGGGCTCCTCCGAAGCGGAACTGAGGAACTGGCCAGGATCCAGCAGGCAACAAGCCTTGATTCTCCATCAGGGCAGCTCAGGGACTCTCCTCCTCCGCCCCATGGCTGAGTCTGAGCCCCTTGGTCCTCTGTCCCATTGGAAGCGGCTGAAGGGGCCCTTCCCCAGCACCTCCTTATAATTGTCTAGTCCTCTCTCCATCAGTTAAAGCCCATTGAAGAAAGGAGTCCTTGATTTATAACAGCTCATTTAGTGACCATTTGAAGTTAAAATGGCACTGAAAAAAGTGACTTTTTGCCTAACACTCCTTCTTTTTAAAATTTTTGAAGAGAGAGTATCTCCTTGTAGAGCCTCCGCAGCTTCTGCCAGCCAGTCTCCCTAGTCCTCTACTGGGTCCTCTCTGATCCCCCAAGGCTTCTCTGCTGACTGGAGCGTCCCAGAGAGAGGATCGGAGGGGCTGGGAGGAGGGGGAGGGGCAGCCTGAGAGGCTCCCTGGGGGTTGGAGGGGGCCCCGTCCAGGGTCTCCCCTCCCCTGGTGGCCAAGGCCCCGTCTGGAGGGAAATGGGGGGGGGCTGCTTTCAAGGCGGCCTCTGGTCTACTGGGTTTCCCAGGAGCCTCTTTCATCTTCCACCAGGCGCAGAACCTGCCTCCCAGGTGAGGCCAGGTGAGTCCAAGCCCCCCACGACTCTTGGGGGGAGCTTCCTCCGGGCCTTGGCTTGGTTCATCCGTTTCCTCTGGTTGGTTGGGAGGCTCAGAATATTCCCCCATCCCTCTTTCCCCCCTTTTATCTCAACCCAAATGCCTTCAAGGAGGTTTTCCTCTTTCTTTTGTGGCATTTCCAGAGTGGTTTGGTTCTTTTATATATATATATATTGTGAAACTCCGCCTCCTCTTTTATTAGGTCTGTTTCTTTTGAGCCCTTTAAATGTGAAGCTATTCAATGGAGTAGCTGGAAGAGGAAAGTGCACAATGGTCCAGAACAGCCCGTTGTAGTCGAGTGAGGGCGGGCTCCTGTATGAGGTGATCTGCGCTCTGATTGGTTGCTGTGGGTGGAAAGGGGGCGTTTCCCTTTTTCCCGCCTTTTTCTTCCATGGGCTCAGAATGCTGGTTGAGATTTACCTCACAATCTCCCTGCATTCCCGACTATCTTGTCTGCTGCGAATGTAGATGTTAAATACATTTATTTACATAAAACTACAAGTTTGTGTCCGTGTCTCCCACTTCCTTTGGACAGCTGCTGCGTAATTCCTCCGCATTAAATCCCTTTACTTGCCCCTTCCAATTTTGGGTTTCATCCCATGAAGTTTTGGGGATTGCAACAATCTCCCACCTGCCTTTGGGCTCCACCTTCACCCCGTTTCTTCCTCGGACTTTGAGCATCCATGCAGAGGCATCTGAATCCCTTTTGACTGACCCCATATTTGCTTTCTCCATCTCCTCTTCTGTCTCCGAGTTTCCCTTCTTCCTTTCCATTCGGTTGATTCCCCTGAGATTGGAGCTTGGAATTTGCTTCTAAAACTTGGTCTCCTTCTCCCTTCGGTCTCACTTCAAGCCCTTCGGATGAGGCGAGCCAGTTGGTGTCCACAGCCGACCTTCTGGGTCCTTGTGAGGGGCAGCTCATCCCCTGCCAGAAGCCCCCATGTGGGTGTTGTGGACCATGGTCCAAGAATCCCAGTTTCCCTCGAGAGAACCATCCCCTAAGCCAGGGTTGACTTCCCTCCTTGGACGGTTCCTTTTATGGGGAGAGTGGAAGAGGAATCCCCCTGTGCCCCCAACTCTTTGGCTCCCTCGCCCACCTGCTCCGAGCCTCTTGGCATCGTTTCCAGGGACTTTTTCATTCCTCCCAGCATGAAAGAGGAAAAAGTGGACTTCATTATTTCTCTAAGCCCCTCAGTCACGTCTTTGAGAGTTGCTCCTGGGAAACAACCAACCACCTTAGTTTGATTGTCCCTCTAAGAAACGGCTGTTTCAGTTCCCCTAAACCAGTGGTTCTCAACCTTCCTATGCTGCGACCCTTTAACACAGTTCCTCATGTTGTGGGAACCCCAACCATAAAATTATTTTCGTTGCTACTTCATAACTGTAATTTTTTACTACTGGTTCTGTGCGCGTAGCTTATTTTGTGGGCGTGGCTTGGAGGTCATGTGACTGGGTGGGCATGGCTAGCTGGTCATGTGACCGGGTGGCCATGGCTATGTCTATAGGGACTACTCAGAGGGCTGAAAAAAGTCATTTGAAACCACACCTTTAATTAGGTGTAATACCACAACATTTGTTTGTTTCTTTATTTAATAAATTAAGTTACTTATTAAATTTATTTGCCAAAGTGGCCACAATTAACCCAAAGTTTTACAAACACTCTCCTAGTCGTGACTGCCACCTGCTCTCCGGGAGTCCAGGAGAATCTCCAGAATTGCCAACTGGGTCTCTGGGACAAGGAAACTCCACCCAGAAGGAAGTTGGTTAAAGTCCCCCATCTTGGGGCTCCCAACACCCAAAGCCCTTTGGCCTTTCCAGGGTTCAGCCAAAGCCTCTAATCCCCCATTCAGCCCCTCCCCCCACAGCCTCCAGGACCCTCGAGGGGGCAGCCTCAGCATCTCCTGGGTCCCCAGAGGTGGAGATGAAACCTTATAACATCAGCAGACGGAGGAGACCTCCAGCCCTGGTGACGGATGGCCTCACCCAGCGGCTTCATGCGGAGGTTATAGAGGAGAGGAGAGAGGACTCTGGGCAGCCCTGAAGGTGATCAACCGAGCTTGCCAAGGGAAAGAAAGAAAAAGAAAGAGAGGGGAGGGGAGGGGAGGGGAGGGGAGGGGAGGGAAGGGAAGGGAAGGGAAGGGGAAGGGGAAGGAGAGGAGAGGAGAGGAGAGGAGAGGATGTAACACCTCTCCTGCGCGAGCTGCACTGGCTCCCGGTGGTCTTCCGGGTGCGCTTCAAGGTTTTGGTTACCACCTTTAAAGCGCTCCATGGCTTAGGACCTGGTTATCTATGGGACCGCCTACTACCACCAACTACCATACCGGCCGGTACGCTCTCATAGAGAGGGGCTCATCCGGGTGCCGTCAGCCAAACAATGTCGGCTGGCAGCCCCCAGGGGGAGAGCTTTCTCTGTGGGGGCACCTACTATCTGGAATGAGCTCTCTCCGGACATACAGAGGATCCCGGATCTGTGCACCTTCCACCGCGCTCTTAAGGCTTTTTTATTTCACCAGGCGGGCCTGGCCTAATCTTTTTCCCTCTTTTAATATGTACAATTTTAAATTAATTCGATTTTATGCTATTTTTTAAATTTTGTATTTATGTGTTTTCATTGTTTGGCTGTTCAACGCCCTGAGTCCTTCAGGAGTAGGGCGATATATAAATCAAATAAAATGAAAATGAAATGAAATGAAATGAAATGGGAGAGGAGAGAAAAGCCGATATTTGTCCCAATTTTCTTCGGTGTTTCAATCACTTTTCAAAAAGTTTTATTTGGAGGGAGAAAATTTCTCCTCCCACTTTCCCTTTTCTCCCTTTAGGATCCACAAGATACATAAAAAAATCAGCAGAAGATTTCAGGGGAAAAAGTGCAAAGTGTGATGTGGTTGCAACCCCCCCCCCCCCAATTGCCTTGGTGGTGCAGCAGACTAAGTGCTGTTGAGTGCTAGCACTTAGCTGCCAGCTGCCTGCAATTACTGTGAGTTCAAATCTCACCAGGCTCAAGGTTGACTCAGCCTTCCATCCTTCCGAGGGAGATAAATTGAGGACCCGGATTGTGGGGGCAATAAGCTGGCTTTGTATAAAAAAGAACACCACTTAGGGAGACCCGTAAGCCCTACTAAGCAGGTAGATACAAAAAAGTATGCAGGCTATTGCTATAATGGATTGTAAGCCGCCCTGAGTCTATGGAGAAGGGCGACATATAAATTGGACAAACAAACAAACAAATAAATTTTAGGCAGCCTCAACAGAAAGAGGCATTTTTAAAGAAAGGGCAAAGGAGCCCAATGGGGGCAGCTCCCCATAACTGCCAGACGTCCATGAGGAAAGAGCTTCTTGCCCCCATTGAAGATGAGAGACCCTGAATCCCCCTTGTCAGCGTTCCAGAATAACCGAACTCCCATTAAAAACTCTGAGACAAACCCTTTCCTCAAAGTTCCCATCGATTAGAGGAGGTATACTGGCACATCTGGGAAAACCCGAATCCTAAGAGTTCTGGGTTTTCCATCAGTAAATCAAAGCCCTCAAATCCATCCCCTGCACCCATCAGTCCATCACCGGTCCTCACACTTTTGACCGGTCCTCGCACTTATGACCATCCTCAAATTTATGCCCGTTGCAGCATTCTTAACAACCGTGTCACTCATTTCATAACTGCGATGCTTCATGTGACCAGGTGGGCGTGGCCAGGTGGTCACGTGATATCGCTTCTCTGCCCTAATGACAATTTGCTGCAATGGTCGTAAGTGTGAAAAACAGTCATAAGTCACTTTTTTCAGTGCCATTGTAACTGTTGTAAATCAAGGATTACCTGTAGAAAAATACACAAAGCGTCTTTGCTTGCAAAAAGCTGCCCTAAATACCAATCATTAGATTAGAAATACCTGGAAACTGGAGTTAAAGATCAGGGAGGGTGCCAGAGCACCTTGAGGAATTAAAATAGTTACAATGCAGTGATAACTCTTGCTCATAAAGTGAAACCCTTTAGCAGAGAGGTCATTTAAGCTCTCCAGAATGAAGCAGAGGAGCAAACAGAGTAGCTGTTGCTTGTTAAACCAATGACCAGAACAAATAGACACAGGAACTAGTCAGATTTCCAAAGCTGCTTCTTGTCAGGAACAGAGATTAACATTTTTCCTTCCAAGCAAAGCTCAACAGGGAAAATTATCTCATCATTAAACACAGGATTAAACATCACCAAGCACAGAATTAAACTTCACCAAAAACCAGTTTTAGACCAAAAGTCAGAAAGGGTAAGTAAACTCACATTTGAATGTCAATCTTTCTAGCTAGCCAAGAAGCCTTGCTGGATGTCACTCATCTTGGTTCCTTGTCATTAAAAGCTTCTGCTTCCTTATTCAATTATTCCTTCAAAGTGCTGATGATTGCACCCTGGCTGGAAGAACTCCAACGGGGGAGTATTTCCTCCCAACAGCGGTGTAAAAAGCTTAAAACAACCCTTCCCCTTTAAGAAAGTCAAGGAAAAAAACAAAACAAAACTCAGAGAAGCTCTGGAACCGGAAGTGACAGTAAGTCTAAGCCTACTGCCAAGAATGTAATAAGGGTTAAGGGAGAGGCAGTTTCTGTAAGCAGGGCAATAAAAACTAAGCTAGGAAACATCAGAATGTTGTAATTCCTTAGAGGATTAACCTTGTAAAGTGGAAAAAAACAAAAGGAGATTTCTTCTAACAACAGGTTCTCTGAACTGCTTAACTACCGAACCGGTAGAATCCCACCACTGCATAAGACTACAAGTTTGTGTTTGTGTCTCCCAGTTTCTTTGAACAGCTGCTGTGTGATTCCTCCGCATCAAATCTCTTTAGTTGCACCTTCCAGTTGTGGGTTTCATCCCACAAAGTTTCAGTGATGCAATAATGTCACACCTGCCTTTGGGCTCCACCTTCACCCTATTTATTCCTCATACTTTGAGAATTATAGGCATCTGAGTCCCTTTTGACTGACCTCAAATTTGGTTTCAATATCTCCTGTTTTGTCTCTGAGTTTTCCTTCTTTCTTTCAATTTGGCTGATTCCTGTGAGATTCGAGTTTGGAATTTGCTTCTAAAACTTCGTCCCACTTCGGTTTGTGCCAAGCTCTTTGGATGAGGCAAGCCAGTTGGTTCCCACAGCTGACCTTTTGGGTTCTTGTGAGGGGCAGCTCATCCACTGCCAGAAGCCCCCCATGTAGGTGTTGTGGACTATGGTCCAAGAATCCCAATTTCCCTCAAGAGAACCATCCCCTAAGCCAACCTTGACTTCCAAGGTGCTGCCTTCCCTCCTTGGATGGTTCCCTTTATTGGGAGCATGGAAGAGAAAACCACCTGTGCCCCCAACTCTTTGGCTCCCATGCCCACCTGCTCTGAGTCTCTTGGTATCGTTTCCAGGGACTTTTTCATTCCTCCCCACATGAAAGAGGAAAAAGGGATAAGAGTCTGTGGGCTTCATTATTTTTGTAAGCCCCTCAGCCACGTTTTTGATAGTTGCTCCTGGGAAACAACCAACCACCCTAGTTTGATTGTCCCTCTTAGAAACGGCTGTTTCAGTTCCCCTAAACAATGAATCAACACAAAACTTTCTTTTCTTCTTAAGGAAGCCCGGTCTAATTTTCCCCCTCCCCCCTTGCCATTGGTCCATTTGGTGTTGTCCCTTCTCCAGGTTCTTGCACACTGTCTTGCAAGGGGAGGCATTGCCGCCAGGAGCCCAAATCTCTTCAGACAATTCCAGAGAATTCCTACAATCACACACTGACCGATTCCTCCTGTGGTGGCCCAGATGAGGATCCCAGATGAGGAACGGAGAGGATAATTCTCGGGCAGACTCGAGGCCACTGGAGTCCTGCAGAGCTAATCTGGATGACCTCTGGAGGGCTTGAGGCTCTAGGGGCATCTGGGGGTGCTGGGGAGAAGGGAGGGGTCTTCCACTAAGGGCTGCCCCATTGAACTCCCCACCTTTTCCCAAAGAGCAGGTCTTCCTCTCTGTGGCAATGTCTTTTACACCAGGAATGGCTTCAGATGGATTTCTTGGAGGTCATCTAGTCCAACCTCCTGCTCAGGCCTCCACCATTTATACCATCGAGCAGGAGACTCTCTTCCATTAGAATCTGAGCACCAAAAAGGGAGGGAGCCATTGGGTGCCAAAATGGGGCAGGACCGTCCAGTTGTAAAGGAGAGAAATGGCTGAAATGGCTGGGTGAATGTAGGGAGCGTTTCAGGTGCCCCCCAATGGCTCCCCACAAATGCTCAGGGAGGACCATGCCTGCTGGCATTCTGCTCCTCAAAGGGGGGCTTGAGGGGAAGCAGAGCAAGGGAGCCACTAAGCAGAAAGGGGGGTTCTGCCCCTTCACCTCCCTGGATCTGCCCACCCTCCTCCGGAACCAGTTCTGACATCGGACCCAAAGTAGCCGGAATGGTCGATCCAGAGGCAGCAGAGGGAGGAGCCTCCTGTGGGGGCAGGAAAGAGGAAGAGGAAGAAGAGGAAGAGGAAGGAAGGAAGGATTCCAGGGTTTTCTTACATCTGAAGTTTATTCTTTTATAGCAAAGCGAAGGGAAGGGAAGTGATTCGGAGGAAGAATGATGGAGATGAAGCTGCTGTGGGTTCAAAGCCAGGAGAGATGAGGGGGATAGAGTGACAGGTCAGCCCAGTGTCCCTGGGGAAAGTCTACATGGTCTCCACCCCTCCCTCACAAGAAAGAGCAGCCCTGAAAGGAAGCTGGGGGGGGGGTCTCAGCAGGAGAAAATCCAGGCTGCCATTCTGCTCCTCCCCCAAACCTGCCATCTTCTGCTTCCTTTTCTCAGAGGTTGCAAACAGGACAAAGAGTCATCAGCGACTAAATAAAAAAATATGCTTTGCATTGGATAGCAGGATTAATTCATGAGCGCTGAAGAAAAAGAGATGGGAAAGAAAATTAGAATATAGAGAGAAACCTTTACTGTAAATAACATATTTTTCTCCCTTTTCAACTCCCATCCCCAAGGCAGACCCACACTGCAGGGTGGTGGTTGATAGGCAAGGACATATGGAGAGAGAATCCACCCATTTCAGGGAGGAAAAGGCTGGGATGCTTCATATGAACAAAGAAGACGAGGCTACGATGGGGGTGGCAGCAAAGAGGGGAGCCTGGGGTCACTTGCCAGAAATTGTGTGAATTCTCACAAGGAGAAGGGGGGTCAGGAAAAACAGCCTGTCAAGGTTCCAACTAATGAACCCAAACGAGTCTTCATGGGGTGCCAAGAAGGATTGTCTCGGATTAGAGGGGGGGGTTTCAGTTCACAGCAAAGTTTTGGAGGGAGTTCCTTAAGATTATAGGGTCATTTCAAGGGCTTAGCTCCACCTTTCATCCGAGTACGAACGGAGGTATAGAACGAGCTAATGCAATGATAGAACAATACCTGAGATGCTATGTTAATTATCAGCAGTTTAGCTGGGCAGATCTCCTGCCATTTGCTGGAGTGGCCTTTAATACTGCAGTGCATAGTAGCACAGGATTCACCCCTTTTGAAATGGCCACAGGGATGGAATTTGCCTAAATACCCTCGGGAACCCCCCTCCACAGTGAGCCTAACAGAATGGGTGGGTTGCTGACAAAATGAGTGCGGGAATGTAAACCTGGGCTGCTCCCTCCCCAAGGGAGGAATGGGAAGGAATGGCCCCCACCTTCCCTTCCCTTTGGCAATTTCCCAAACCTTGGAAAAATTCTGGGCAAGATTTTAGCATTTGGGTGTGTTTTGTTTTTGATTGCAATACTTTTTCAGAGTTCTGTAAGGAAAAGCTGCCGAAAATCCAAAAATCTGCTGTATCCATAGCAAGGAGATATTGTCCAGGCATGTTTTTTTTTAAAAAAAAGGAACAACTAAGGAATTTTAAAAACCTCCAATAACTTGGAGGGGTTGAGATGAGGGGGAAGAGGAGAAACTCACCTGCAGGAGGTTGGATGGGAGTTGCTGGAAGGAGAAAAAGACTCAATCAGAAATCTTCATGGGCTGGACGACTGGGGGGGTAGTCCCTATCCCCTTTGATAGCCCATAATAGTTTGCAGGATCTGCACTTAATAACCACTTGAGGGACAGAGGTTCCCACAAATATTTCTCAAGGGGACCCTCTTGGCCACCTGCTTAGCTTGAGGAGAGGCCTCCCCATAACCTCCCATCCAGCCCCCCAGACTCACCTTTCTTGCTCTTCAGATAGGAGAAGAGCCCCACAGCCAGGAAGGCCACTCCTATCACGGCTCCCATTATCCCTGTCCAGAGTTTGCTCCTGGCAGAGCTGGAGGAACAGCGCTCTGGGGAAGGAGAAGGAGCCTCACCTGAGCAGGAGGATCAGGCCCACCTTCCCCCAGGAAAGTCCATTCTGGTTTTCCCCACAAGGAGGGTCTTTCCCCCTTCTCGGAGCAGGGTGGCATCCCCAGATCAGGAGGGGAGGGGCTCTTACCCCACTGGACAGTGATGGGGGCCTCCAGGCTGGCATGCTCCACCTTGCAAGTGTAGACATCCCCCCGTTGGGTCTGGGTCTCCAGCATCACCTGGAGCTGGTAGGTCCAGTCTCCGTTCTGGAGCTCCTCCCCAAAGGCCACGCCCTCCTTCTCCGGCTGCCCGTTTTTCAGCCACTGGATCTCGATCTCGAAGGGGTAAAAGCCGGTCGCGGTGCAGAGGAGGATGGTGTTGGGGGAAGAGGGCTCCATCTTGGTGGGGGAGATGGTGACGGTGGGCTTGGCTGGAGGGAAGGAGGAGAAGGAGGCACATGAAAGACAGAACAGGGCCCAGAAAAGAAGACCAAGTTGATTAGTTCAGGCCAAGATCCCTTTTTATTCCTGAAAATATTCTGTGTTTTAAGTCATCTTCCAAAGTAAATTGCAGCAAGAAATTAAAAGGGATTCTGAAAGAGGAAAAACGTTAAATCCTTCCTGATTGGGATCAGTTGCAGTCTCCAAAAAAGAATTCCCTAAATAGGCACGTGTGTCAGGGATAAATGCTGGAAACGCCCAGAGATGGAAGGAACCTTCTGCCAGATGTGGTGGACATGGAAAGAAATAACCAAGAAGACGGGAAGGACAGACACAGCACAAGTCGGATGATTCTTGGGATCTTGTTGAAAATGAAACCACACCTTTAATTAGTTGTAATAACACGTTTGTTTGTTTGTTTGTTTTTTGTTTTTTTGTTTAATAAATTAAGTTATTTATTAAATTTATTTGCCAAAGTGGCCACAATTAACCCAAAATCTTACAAACACTCTCCTAGCTGTGACTGCCACTTGCTGTCCGGGAGTCCAGGAGAATCCCCAGAATTGCAAACTGGGTCTCTGGGACAAGGAAACTCCACCCAGAAGGAAGTTGGTTAAAGTCCCCCATCTTGGGGGAGCTAAAAGATATTGGACTAAGATACACACGTGGTTGGAAAAAATGATTAAGAAACATATTGATTTTAAACCAGAGATATTTTTACTAGGAATTTTATCATAAATGTATAATAAAGAGTTGAGATATTTAATTGTGAATGTTTTACGGTGGTTCTCCTCCTACCTCTCCGACCGGTCGCAATCTGTGTTGACGGGGGCAGCGGTCGACCCCGAGGCGCCTAGTGTGTGGGGTGCCGTAGGGATCGGTCCTCTCGCCCCTCCGGTTCAACATTTATGTAAAGCCGCTGAGTGAGATCATCCGTGGTTTTGGGGTGGAGTTCCACCAGTACGCTGATGATACGCAGCTGTACATTTCCACCCCAGAACACCCCAACGATGCCGTGGAAGTGATGTCCCAGTGCCTTGAAGCCGTGCGGGCCTGGATGGGGAGAAACAGGCTTCGACTCAACCCCTCCAAGACCGAGTGGCTGTGGCTGCCGGCGTCCCGATATAGCCAGCTGACACCATCACTGGTTTTGGGGGGCGAATCATTGGCCCCCACGGAAAGGGTGCGCAACTTGGGCGTCCTCCTGGACCCACGGCTGTCTTTGGAGGATCACACGACAGCTGTGGCCAGGGGAGCTTTCTATCAGGTTCGCCTGATATGCCAGTTGCGGCCCTTTCTAGATCGGGACTCCCTACACACAGTCACTCAGGCACTCGTCACCTCTCGCCTGGACTACTGCAATGCTCTCTACATGGGGCTCCCCTTGGGGTGCACCCGGAGGCTCCAACTGGTGCAGAATGCGGCCGCGCGGGGGATTATGGGAGCGACGGGACGCTCCCATGTGACACCTCTCCTGCGCAAGCTGCATTGGTTGCCGGTGGACTTCCGGGTGCGTTTCAAGGTGTTGGTGACCACCTTTAAAGCGCTCCATGGCTTAGGACCAGGGTACTTACGGGACCGCCTTCTGCCACCAATTGCCTCCCACCGGCCGGTGCGCTCCCACAGAGAGGGTCTCCTCAGGGTGCCGTCAGCCAGACAATGTCGGCTGGCAACCCCCAGGGGGAGGGCCTTCACTGTGACAGCCCCCACCCTCTGGAACGATCTTCCTCCAGAACTGAGAACAATCGCTGACCTCCGAACTTTTCGTCGGGCCCTGAAAACTCATCTCTTTCAGCTCGCTGGTCTAGCCTGACCCTGTTGAATTTTTAAGATCTTGTATCGTAGGGTTGTGTATTTTAAATATTGAATGGTTTTAATTTTAGCCAAAGTTATATGGATTTTTAAAAATTTTTTAACTTTTATGTACCGTTTTTATCTGGCTGTCCACCGCCCTGAGTCCACAAGGAGAAGGGCGGTATACAAATCTAAACAAATAAATAAATAAATAAATAAAACAGCGGCTAGAATTGTTTTTGCTAAAAATTGGAAAGGTGAGAAGATACCTACAGAAGATGAAGTTATTAAGAAAATCTTGGAGTCTGCTGAAATGAGTCAATTGACATTTGAAATTAGAGAACAGGAAGATAAACAATATTATTTAATTTGGGATTTGTTTTATCAATGGTTAGGTAACAAAGCATGGAGATGAAATATGAAACAGGAATTAAGGTAAAGATAAATATCTGAAATGGTTTTCTTTTTCTTGCTGTTCAACAGTGTTTAAGTGAGTATGATGCATAAAAATGTTAAACAAGAGAAATTAAATAAATGGCAATTTGGGACAAGGGATTGAGCACAAAAGAATTTTAACCGATCGACATACTGTTTGTAATTGTATTTGAATAATGGTGATTCTATGGGGTTTTGTTTGTTTGTTTGTTTTGTTATAAATAAACCCCCCCCCCCCCCCCCAAAATCCCAGCAGAAGATTTCAGGGGGAAAAGTGCAAAATGTGATGTGGCTGCAAAACCCCCCAATTTTAGGCATCATCAACAGAAAGAGGCATTTTGAAGGAAAGGGCAAAGGAGCCCAATGGGGGGGGGGCAGCCATTTACTCCCCACAACTGCCAGAATTCTTCCATTGAAGATGAGACCCGAATACCCCCATCAGAACAGGAAGGACAGAAGAGGTTTTGGGGGACCTCACAATCTCTCTCAAGGATCCTTCCTGGGGGGGGGGGGGGGGGGCTTTGGGGAGATTCAGAGGGAGACCTGACCAGATCAGGAACCGCAGGAACAGCAGGAATTGGCCACTCCTGGGGAAGGAGGTGGGGAGGGGTCTCTCTGACTCCCTCAGGGCAGCATCTGCCTGGAATTGGGTGGGGGAGGCAGGGAGGAGGAAGGGATCCAGAAGGGATCTTTGGGAAAGGGAAGGTGGGGGCAGTTCGTGGTTGAGGAGATCAGGCCGTCCCAGGATCTCAGCAGAGCCTTGGAGAGGATCCCTCTTGATCTCCTCCTTCAGCAAGTGCTCCAACTGGCACAACTCTTGGATGGATTAATTGGGGAGGTTAGTCTGGATGAGCCCCCCAAGAGGGTCCACAATAGATCCATTCCAGCCCAGAGTCCTTTGCTAACCATTGTTTTTTCTGTGGAGGGATTTTCTTATTGACAGTAAATTCTACAATGCTTAAGAACAACCCATTTTTAAATGGTTATTTGTAATTCCAACCTGGGATCTGGTCAGGTTTCCAGGCAGAGAAATAGCAGCATTTCAGGTGTGGAATTGCTAAAAGAAGGCAGAGGCTTCACAAACTGAAAATGGCTTTTTTAAAAAACAGGAAATGCAAATTTTGGATGAGAAAAAGACTTTTAGCAAGAAAATGGAAGGATCAGATTTTAAATCAGTAGAAATTCAAAGGTTTCAATTTGGTATTTTTACATTTTTATTTTTATAGCCCATCCCAAACCTCCTTATTTACAAGACTGCAGTCTGAAGATTTTGGGGTTCCAATTTGGCCAGATGGGAGTTGCTGGAGATTTTATTTGGATCGGAAAAAGGTTTTTGTTTTTGTTTTTAAATACCTACCGAGGGACACAACTTTCTCCCACGACCATTCCAGGAATTCCATTTAATAGACCAATAGAGACCTCTCGATTTAAAACAGGAGGAGGAAAAAGTACATTTTATCTGCCCCACATCAGGACATTCAAGATTTCTTTTTGATATCAAGCTTGATGCCTAATGTAGTAAAATAGGAAACAGATCTACTATTCATTTTTGATCACCCATCCATAGAATTGATGCCCATTTTGGAACATTTTGCATAAAAATATTAGAGGAAGATGGGAAATTGATGCTCTTTTGTTGGGGTCCATTGAGCAAGAAAAGAGACTCAGATATGATTTTTCCCAGAGAAATGGAGGCTGAATGAATTCTGGGGAGAGTTGAGGGAAGGTGGAGAGCCTCTCTTGGTGGCCAGAGAAAAGCTTTGGCCTCTCGGGGGAAGGAGACGCCCGGAGAGAAAAGTCAGCTCAGAAGTCAAAGAAAAAGGAGGAGAAAATTCCCCCAAAGAGACTCAAGAAACATCCGGTGATTTCAGGTCTCCTAAACTGGAGCTGCACCAACAATTTGCTCTAAATACACGGAATATAATAAATTTTCCTGTTCTTTTAATAAAGAACAGGAACCCCTGGAGAATTATTGGCCTCTTGTCTGAAGTATTTTCATGGAAGTAAAAATAATACGATAGAAATGATATGATATGAATGATATGAATCACAATGAAATTCAGGATCACTCTTTTGGATTTATAATAAAAATGCTTTCTATTTATGTGGATAAAGCTTCTGAGCAGCTAAAGGTTTTTCACAAAGCATCCAGAGATTTTGGTCCTGTCCCTGAACCAGGGAGGGAGGGAGGAAGGAGGGGAGGGAGGCAAAGAGGAGGGGAGCATGGGCTTTGGAGTCTTTGGGCAGCTGATGAAGCTCCTTTCCCTGAAGGGAAAATCCCCCCAGAGACCCCCAAAAGGAGGGAGGAGGGAGGGAGGCCCTGAGAGGCCCACAAAAGAGACACACTCACAACACCAACACAATTGGCACTTGGGACACTTTCGGAGGTTATGAAAAATCACGAGATAAATGAATAAAAGTGGTGAAATTTCTATATTAAATATTATTGGAATGAGAATTATTTCAAGTACTGTGTCAGATGACAATGATGTTCTGTTCCTTGTAGGGGAAAAATACACTTTAAACATCACCCAGAAACAAATTATATAGCTGAATATTATTATCTCCATGAAAATATTATCTTTGGTAGTAAAAACATTTCCAAATGCATCTTATGTGGCAGATGAAAATCCTCCCAGGTTGGCAGGGAAGAATTTAGGAGTGAAAATGAGTTTTGCCTCCAGACTGAATCTGTGGAGAGCAAAATCTCTGTTGGTTCCCCTAAAACATTTAATAATTTCCGGAAGGAGCAAATGCTCCAAGAGGCTTTTCTCTCTTAGGATCTGGAGGTTTTTCCTCTTATGGAGGAAAGATCTTATTGGATTCTATGGTGAGACGTTATTTTGGGAGAATCTCTGGGCTCCCAATGGGAACATTAAACGTAACCAGTTCTTAAGTGATGATGCTTTCAAGACTTTTCTGATTCAAATAAAAGGAATATAATTTTTCTGGAAAGGCCGAATGGCAACAAGGGCAGCTAAAATCCTTGATTGGCCTCTGAAACCCCATCAGTCGGTAGAAATATAGAGGATTTTTATTAGACAAAGAAATAAAATGAGAAAAAGAAATGGAGGCAACATTGAAGGAATCTGGAAGAGAGAATGAGAGAATCTGAGGCTTCAGGGCTGAATGGAGGCCCCATTTGTTTCTTATGACCCCAAATTCAGTTTTAGGGTTTGTGGGTTTTTTTGGACCCTCCCCCTAAATCAGGAGCCTCCCCAGGAAGGAAGACGGAAGCGATCAGGATTCCTATTATTGGGGGTTTTACATCTCGGTTTAAGCATTGAATCATATTACAAATTCTAAGCTGCTTCCGTTACTCATTTGTTTCTTTATTGGATTGAAAAGCTGCTGGACTGGAAATGGCTCTGAAGGAAGAAAGAGGAAAGAGAAGCAGAAGATCCATAGAAAGGGGTCGACAGGGGAAAAAGTGTCCACTAATTCTTTTTTTTTGTTTTGTTTTGGGTAAAAAATGAGGTTTTATCCCAAAGTGCCAAAAAGAGCATTTCTGGAGCAGAAATACACTCATTGAGGTGTATTTTTGACCAGTTGGCCTGTTCGTGGAATGTGGCAGTTCTGGAGATTATGAATTTGTTGTTACTGTCTATGAACCTATATCCTTTCGTGCCAGTCTCATAGCCCATGAATCTAAGGCGTTTAGATATCTTGTCTCCCTTCCTAAGGAGCTGTTTGGGTATATGCACGTCTGCTGTGACTCCAAAGATGTGGAGATGGGATATCCTTGGCTTTCTATTGTACATCACCTCGTAAGGAGTCATGTTTAGCACACTTGACCAAAGTCTGTTGATCGTGTAATTCGAATAAACCAGGGCTTCGGCCCAGAAGTGTTGGCCAAGCCCAGCGTCCTCGAGGACGCACCTCACCATTGTCTGTAGCGCTGAGTTCTTGCGTTCTGCCACGCCATTCTGGAATGGCGAGAAAGGCGATGACTTAAAGTGCAGTACGCCCTTTGACCTCAGCCAGCGGGAGAAGTCATTGGATAAGAACTCTGATCCCCTGTCTGTCATGATTTTCTTGATTTTTGTGTTGTGTTGTGTCTCCACACGCTTATAGAATTCCTTAAATTTTTGATAGGTTTCACTTTTGTGTTTCAGTGTGTACACAAAGCCGTAGCGGCTGTAGTCGTCTACTATGGTTAAGAAAAACCTCTTGCCATACTTTATGGAAGGCCTGAGGGGGCCTACGAGGTCCATGTGTACCATTTCGAATAAGTGATTTGTTGAGCGTGTGGCCCTTTTGGGTTTGGGGGCTACCTTTAGCTTAGAGCGTTTGCATATAGAGCAGTCCAAATAAGTTTCACAATTCTTTATTCTTGAGCCCTCAGTACAGTCATTAGCCCTTTGAACAACAGGGAAGCTAGCGTGTCCTAACCTGCGGTGCAGCAGGTGTGCGCACTCATCATGGAGCGGCTTCCCTATATTAATCTTATCTCTGCTTTGCTTGTCTTCCTTGTGTGGTTGGGTACCCTCCCTCTCTTGCCCTTTGCTACCCTCGGTGTCTTCACTGGCGTTGGTCTTGTCCACGTAAAGGAAGGGTAGGCCCCCTTTAATCATGATTTTCCCTATGGTTATGTTTCCCTTGGTCATGGTGATTCTCCCCTCTTTGATGCTAATCTCTATCCCTGCCTCCTTGCTGAGTTTCAAGGAGGCGAGGATGTTGTGGGGTATTTCGGGTACCAACAACACTCCTTCTAGTTTCCCTAATCTGGGGAGGGTTATGTTGCCCTTTCCTGCCACTCTCACGTCGTTCTGATTAGCCACTTTGATTAGATAATTCTCCTCTGTGAAAGAAGAGAGGAGTCCTCTTTCACACGTGGTGTGATTGGTGGCCCCTGAGTCGATGAGCCACCAGGACCCATTTTCGCTAGTCTTGTTACTCTGTGTGGCTCCTCCTACTCTGCATAGGGATCCATCTCTGCTATCCCTAGAGTTGTCTCTGCTTTCCCTTTTCTCCCAGGGCCTGGGGGAATCTCTTCGCCTAGCCCTGCTGTCATGGTGACGCCTGTCTGTGTGCCTTTCGCGTGGTTCATGTTTGTATCTGTCCCTGTGCCCCCTGGTGCAGTCTCGTTTGTAGTGGCCCCTTCGTCCGCAGTTATAGCACTCGGGGGAGTCTCGGGTGGTGTCTGTGAAGGCCACTCTTCGTGTTTGTTTGTGTTCTCTAGGCGTCACCTGGTGTTCCTTTCTGTGGCTGTCCTCTGCTATGAGTAGGTTAGATAGGCTTTCTATAGTCATCTGGCCCAGGCTAAGTATGTTGAGTTGCATTAGGAAGGTTCGCCAGGAAGGGTCTAGTGAGTTGAGGATGACACTCTTCATGGTCTGCTCTGACACAATTTCCCCCCTTATTTGCAATTCTGCCTTTGCTGCATTTAGTCCCATTAGATGCTCTCCCATTGACATCCCTGGCTTAATCCTGGCTGAATAGAAGTCCTTGGAAATCTTAGTTGTTGTGGCTACACTATCGCTATAGAAGTAACCAAATATTTTCTGAACCACATCATGCACAGTCAGATCATCCTCAATGCTATAGTAAATAGTGGGTGAAATGCTGGAGATAAGGAGGCAAAAGGCCTTGTGGTGCATGCAGTCCATTTCAAATGTCCATGGTGTATCAGGTGGGTTAGTTATAAAAAACTTCAAATTTTCTTTTAGGAATAAAACTTGGAGTTGTTGATACCACTCCATTAGATTTGAACCATGCATTTTTAAAATTGGAAACCCATTTGGCAAGTTCCCTGTGTTATTTGTGTATTACTCACAGGTGGGTGTTGCTGTCCATGGTACTTGGCATGCTGGAAGTAGCAGAGCGGCTCAGGAACGCTGGAAGGTAATTTAAAAATCCCTCCTTGCATTTTTTTTTCTCTTTTAGTCCACAGGAGCTCCTGCGCATGCGCGGCGTTCACTTCGGCTGAGACTTCGTCGGGGAAGGATCTCTTCGTCTCTGCTCCGGCCAGGCTGTCCGTCCATGATGGGAAGGCCTCCGCTCCGGCTCCAGGTGTCCAGCGGCGGTCAAGGAAGGCTGTCCTCTCTGCTGGGCGGCTCCTGGTCTCTCTCTGCAGCGGCGGCGGCGGCGGCGGTGAGTATTCTCGCCATTCGGTCCGTTCCGGCAGGCGCGGCTTGGGAGTGGGGTGGCGTACCGCTACCGGGGGGTGCTGCGGCATCGGTGGGTCCCCAGCGGTGTCCGCGCCCCTTGGTAAACAGCTGGGGGGGCCTTCTCTTCTCCCCTTTGGATTTTTTACTGTTTTTGGGAAGCCCCTTTAAAATTTTTATTTTTGTCCCGAAGGCGGCGGTGAGCGTTTTTATCGCCTCTTCCACCGCCTGATCGTCGGGGATGTCCTCGGGGGGTGATTCCTCACTTTCTTCCGAGGAATCATCATTATTTTGGGGTTTTTGGGGTTCGGGCACCTCATTGGTTGGCGGATTAGCATATTCAAATTCGGTCCTTTGGAGGTCGGCCATCTTTTTTGGCCACGTGTTCAAAGATGGCCGCCATTCTTGATTTTGCGCGGGAATCCCCCCCTCAGCCTTTGGAAAATAACAGTTCTGGGGGGTTTTTCTTACCGGACTTGTGTTCAGTCGCCTCGTTTGCCGTTCTTGAGTCCTCCTGGCTTCATTCTGGCTTTGGATGAGGTAGTTGATGCCGGCCAGGAGGTCTTCGTCGGTTGTAGGGGTTTCTAGCAGGCTCATCATTTCTCTTCTGAGTCTGCTGATTTCCTTCTGTTGAATTTTTTCTTCATTTATGTCTTTTTGCCCCCGTTCATCGTCCGACGAATATTCTTCGGGGGTGTTTTCTTTTTCTTCCTCTGAAGTTATTGGCGTTGCCATGTCTTCAGTTGGTTTTCGTTGTTTTTCTCTCCTTTTGGTCTCTGACCTTGTTTGGGGTTTCTTTGGCATGTCTTCTGATTATTGGGTTGCCCAACCATCGACTGCTACCGATTTGTTGGCTTGGATCAATTTGGGGCCCAATAATATACGAAGACAGGCTGGATTATGTTTCACAGTAAGTCTTTATTTATTCATACACATCTGTTTCATTGCAGGTATCATCAGAAACAACTGGGGCAACAACAACAGGGGAAGACCTTAAATACCCGGGAGGTGGAGCTACAGGTAATGGGAAGGGGAAGAAGGAGGGGTTAGGTTCGTTTGGGCTGGTTAACCCTTGGCATGCCAAGTTACTGAGCTGGACATGCCCAGGGAGAAGATTTACTTGTAACAAATTTTGGGGGCTGTTTCATGCCAGCTCTGGAGGAGAATATCTCTTCCTTTTGCCCCCACCCCCCCGATTCTCCTCCTTTCTCTGGGCGCCTGGACTGGACTAGATGCCCTTTGAGTTCCCAGAGTGCCCAGAAGGAGCCGAAGCTGGAGCTGCCGAGAGTCCAGAAGGGCAAAGTGGAGCCAGAGCTGGAGGGTCCTTCGGGGCTCAGAAGGGGAGGAGGGAGCCCCCAGCAGCTGCCCTGGAGGACAAGGGACTTGGGGGCCACCCGCTCCCCCCAATCCGAAGGGAAGCCAGGAAAACCCTCAGCTGACCCTCCACTCAGGAAGAGGCGGAGGGGATCTGCAGGGAACCCTCCTAATCCCTCCGGATCCTCCGCCTTCCCGGGAGTGGGGGGAATCTCCATAGGGATCTCTGGGCTTTCCAAGAGAAAAGGGCGTTTTCCTCCCTTGAAACACGCGTCTCCCTTGCTGAGAACGTCTGGACGGACCGGCTCCCTCAGATTTCCCGCCCCTGAACGCCGGTTGTGGAGGAATCTCCCTCTTCCTTTCTGGGGGTCGGGATCCCCCTTTTCCAAGCCAAGCAGCCCCGGATGAAGATCCCGGAATGAAGTTCGGCCGTTTTCCTCCGCTTCCCGCTCCTTTCCTCGGAGAACGGCCACATCTTCGCCATAATGCACCACAATCTCTACTTTCAGCAGAGAAATATATAAAGTGACATTTTGGAAGAAATTTTGCCATCTGATTGTGCAGATCGTGATGAGATTTGCCAATTTTGACTGTGGAACAGGAAGGCCCCTAAAACAAAAGGCTCCTTTTTATCATTTTTATTAAGAGCATAATAAGAGCATAAATAAGAAAATAAAAGTATTAGGGAAAGGGAAAGGGAAAGGGAAAGGAAGGGGAAGGAGAAGTGGGGGATAAAGGGCAAAAGGAAAAAAGAGAGGAAAAAACTTTCCCCAGCATAATAAAATACAAAATGAAATTGGAGCCTCGGTTTTCATTTCTTCTGTAAGTAAATATTAACCATTTCTATACTAACAATTTAATTTAATCCGTAAATCCCAAAACTCCAGATTTCATTTTTTTTTTCTGCATAAAGTCCAGAAGTGGCTTCCAGGTAGGGTTAGGGTGAGGAATAAATCTCTTCTTCCCTCTGATCAAAAAGTTTATTTCACCATCTCTGCCACATTTTTCATTCCATCCCTTCGTCTATCCTGAGGATGGAGGTTTTTTTTCCATTTTTGCCTATAAGGAATTCTTGCTGCAGTCAGCATGTGCAGTAATAAAGTCATAAATTTATATTTCAAGTTCCTTGTCCAGGAATCCCAAAAAGAAAACTGGTTTTCAACAGACCCAGAGAGATAAATCACATTTACACATCATTCGAGAAAGACAATAATAAACCTCGGAAGGGAAGAAAGAGACACACCTCCCCTCCAACAGCCAAGAGATAAGCAGGGATCAGCACCAGACAAACAGGAAGGCAGGAAACAAGAACTCCAATCAAGGCTCCACCCAGGAGGGAAAGACACCAGCTCTGCCAGGGCCTAGAAACAGGCAGGAGACCCCCCTCGCCTTGGCACTGAGGAGCTTCCCTAGATAGCAACAGCCCTTTGACTTATACACCGCTTTATACACAGCTTTTACAGCCCTCTCTAAGCGGTTTCCAGAGTCAGCCTCTCACCCCCAACAATCTGGGTCCTCCTTTTACCCACCTGGGAAGAAGAGAAGGCTGAGTCAAGCCTTGAGCACCCTCAGGATGGAACTCCTGGCTGTGGGCAGAGTTTGCCTGGCGGACTAAATGCCCTTTGAGTTCCCACAGTGCCCGGTGGGAATCCAGGCTGGGGCTGTGGACACGGACACACACACACCCTAACCCCTCTGGACACTAATCCCATTTCCTGGCCCCCAGGTGAAACCTCCAGGGAAGCCTCTGACCTTTGACCTGCTTCGGTCCTGGCACAGGGGCTGCCGGAGGGGAGGTCTTACCCCCAGCGCTGTGGGGTTGAGGTCGGTTTGGGTCCCAGAATGGCTGCTCTTGAGCTCAATGGGGGCGTTTTTGTCCACAACTCCCTCCAACTTTTGTACGTGTGTTTGTACAAAACGTCTTTTGAAGAGAAATATCGTTTCCAAATAAATGCAGCTTTTCACACTTTTCCAAATCTCTGCCTTGATTTGAAATAAACCTTTAAGTTCCATAAATCTCAGAAACATTTCATGTTAGGAAGGAGCAGATTCTCCATTCCGGCCATTTGTTCTTTGCCAGGGAACTCAACGTTTTGCCTGCAAGGATGGTGAGAGAAAAGGAGATTTTACGGGGAAAGGAATCAGTCCTGGGACTCCCAAGTCCGAAGAATCAGCCTCTGAGATGAATTTAGTTCTTCTGGAGGGGAGTTGGAGGAAACATTTTCCCAAAAGAAGAAGAACAAAATCCATATCCACGGATATGATGTGTCAGAGGATCTGAGCGGATTTTCTTCCTTGTAAAAGATTTCAGAATTATTCAGGAAGGATGGGTGAAGGGAGGGACAGGATATTAAACGGAAGAATAAATTTATAATTTATAGAATAACCTGGAATGTTAATAGAAATCCTGGGGACTTCAGCGATCCTATATCCTCCACTATAGGATTACAGCCTTTTAACCATCACAGTCTGGAAATCTCCCCCACCCCCCACCCCCAAACTATCCCAAAAGAGACCTTCTGTTTCTTCTACTCCTCTTTCACTTCATCCATAGAAAACTTTGTTTCTAGTCTTTGGGAGAGATTCGGGTTCCTGTGAGTTACACAAAGGCGGCTTAGACAGATCCTGAATTCCGGATCCTGTTTCAAGAGCTTTGGGGGTCCAGAGGCGGCCTGGATCCTTTCCAGGGATGGGGGGCTGGAGGGGTCCAACTCCCCTCTGGCCCAGCACCAGCCTCAGCAGCCCAGAGCCAGGTCCCCCCCAGCAGCTGAAGGAGGCGGCAGAGTCCGAATCTGCCCCACAGTTGTGTATCTGACACAGCCCCTCACACAAAGTCAGCCCCAGATCCAGGTAGCCTCTGTGGGGCCTCCATCCCTTGCCTGACCCAGGCAGAACCTCTGGGCCCCTTTCATGCTTCCAGCCCCCCAATTATTGCAATTTTCTCTGAGTTCTCTCTCTCTCTCTCACACACACACACACATACACACACACAGAGCAGCCCTTCTTTCTCCAGCCCTCAACAGCTGCAGAGGCGCTTGGGCTTCGCTTCCCCAGCCTGAAGCGTTGGGCTCCTCCGAAGCGGAACTGAGGAACTGGCCAGGATCCAGCAGGCAACAAGCCTCGATTCTCCATCAGGGCAGCTCAGGGACTCTCCTCCTCTGCCCCATGGCTGAGTCTGCAGGTGGGGCAGCCACAAGGTCCTCTGGCCCATTGGGAGTGGCTGAAGGGGCCCTTCCCCACCACCTCATTCTAGTTCTCTAGTCCTCTCTCCATCAGTTAAAGCCCATTGAAGGAAGGAGTCCTTGACTTACAACAGTTCATTGAGTGACCGTTTGACTTTGGGGTTGGGTGGCTTCCAATGTACCCCCAAGGCTCCGTCCTTCTTTCCCCCCTTTTATATCAACCCAAACGCATGGAAGGAGCTTTTCCTCTTCCTTCTCTTGCCTTTCTAGAGCAGTTTGGTTATTTCTTACATATCCTGCAATTTCACCTCCTCTTTTCTTAGGTCTGTTTCTTATTTATTTATTTATTTATTTATTTATTTATTTTATAAAAGACAAAGAAAAACAGAAAGAGGAAATGAGGGGAAGGAGAAAGAGAGAGGAAAAGAAAGTCTGAGGTTCAAGGGAAAAAAGGAAAAAAGCTTTGACTTCTGGCTCTTTTTAGCACAGTGCAAGATTTTTTTAAAAAAAGCCATTCCAGCCTGGCAATTCTATCTAATGGACAAAAGCAAAGTCATTTTATCTCTCTTTCCTTTGAACACTTCAAATATGAAAATGCCCAATTTAACGGCTGGAGAAGGAAAGTCTAGAAAAGTCCCGAACACCCTCTTGTGGCTGAGGGAGGGAGGGAGAGTTCCTGCCTGAGGGATTCTCCGCTCTGATTGGTTGCTGTGGGTGGAAAGGGGGCGTTTCCCTTTTTTCCCGCCTTTTTCTTCTAGGCGCCGTTTGAGATTTACCTCAGGATGTCCCTGAATGTCTTCTGTGCTGAGAATCTCTTTAGGGTCCCTGAAAATAGAGGCGCCTGTAAATTAACGTGCGTTCATTTCGGAAGGCTCCTCAGGAGAGATCGGGACCGGGGTGCTTATTTGCCGAATCGATTTTTCAGAAGGAAAAGAGAGAGGGGGGTGGAGGGAGGGCGAGAGAGAGTCAGATGCTTCAGGTATCAGTTTTAGTTTAGCCTCAAAAGATTTCTGGATTTCATGCCTCCGTCTTCCTGTCTCTCGGCGAGGAGGTTTCCCGGAGAGGCGGCCGAAAGCTCCATGGGGAGGCCGCCAATCACGAGCCCCAGGGGCGCCTGCTTCCCTTCCAAGGGAACGTCTCGGCTCTTTCAAAGCGAGCGGCCGGGAAGCCGAGAGCCAGGCAGACGGACGCTGCGCTTGCTCTTGCCTCGCTCGCCGACTGAAAACAGCGCTGAAATGAAGGGGACGGAGAGTAATATGGAATACAATAAAGTAAAAATTTGTATAAATAGTAAATAATAAGGAAGAGCTGTAAAAAGAGTTTGTATATATAAATGTTGTATGTTTTGTTTTGTTTTAATGTTTCATAATAAAAATTATTTTTTAAAAAAGGAAAGAGCGCTGAGCTGCGCAGAGCGGCAAACTCCCGAGCTGAAGGAGGCTGAGGAGCGGCAGGGCGGGATCGGAGTCAGCCGGGGGGAAAGGTAGGGAGGTGTGTGGTCTCTTCCTCTGAGCAGGAGGGGGGTCCCATCCCTTCCCCTCCCTGGATCTGCCCACCCTCCTTCCGAACCACTTCTGGCTTCCAAACCAAAGTAGCCGGATGGTGGATCCAGAGGCAGCGGAGGGAGGAGCCTCCTGTGGGGGCAGGAAAGAGGAGGAGCAAGGAAAGAGGGATTCCAGGCTTTTCCTCCCTCTGAAGTTTCTTCTTTTATAGCAAAGCAGAGAAGGGAAGTGATTTGGAGGAAGAATGATGCAGATGAAGCTACTGTGAGTTCAAAGCCAGGAGAGATGAGGGGGCTAGAATGACAGGTCAGCCCAGTGTCCCTGGGGACAGTCTAGACGGTCTCCACCCCTCTCTAAGAAGAAAGAGAGCCCTGAAAGGAAGCTGGAGAGGGGTCTCAGCAGGAGAAAGTCCAGGCTGCCATTCTCCTTCTCCCACAAACCTGCCACCTTCAGCCTCCATTTCTCAGAGGTTGCAAACAGGACAAAGAGTCATCAGCTATTGAAGAAAAAATAATCCTTTTGCATCGGAGAGCAGGATTAATTCATGAGTGCTGTAAAAAAAGAGATGGGGAAGAAAATCAGAATATAAAGAGACACTTTTACTGTAAATAATATATTCTTCTTCCCTTTCATCCCCCACCCGCAAGGCAGACCCACACTGCAGGGGGGTGGTTGATAGGCAAGGACGCATAGAGAGAGAATCCGCCCATTTCAGGGAGGAAAAGGCTGGGATGCTTCATATGAAGAAAGAAGATGGGGCTAGGATGGGGGTGGCAGCAAAGAGGGGAGCCTGGGGTCACTTGGCCAGAAGTTGTGTGAATTCTCACAAGGAGAAGGGGGGTCAGGAAGAATAGCCTGTCAAGGTTTCAACTAATGAACCCAAACGAGTCTGTATGGGGTGCCAAGAAGGATCCTCTTGGACCGGAGGATGGGGTGCAGTTTGCGGCGAAGTTTGGGAGGGAGTTCATTAAATTGATAGGGTCCTCTCAAGGACTTAGCTCCACCTTTCATCCGATTACGAACGGAGGTATAGAACAAGCTAATGCAATGATAGAACAATACCTGAGGTGCTATGTTAATTATCAGCAATTTAGCTGGGCAGATCTCCTGCCATTTGCTGAAGTTACCTATAATATCGTAGTGCATAGTAGCATGGGTGTCACCCAGGGGTGAAATGTAAAATTTGTTACTACCGGTTCTGTGGGCATAGCTTGGGGGGGGGGGTAATGTGACTGGGTAGGCATGACCAACTTTTTTTTAAAAAAAAGTTTTCAAAGCATTTTTTAACTTTTCAAAGCATCGGCCGAAGAGGTTGCAGAAAAAATGCTTTGAAAAGCCTCTGAAGATCAGGCAACCCAGCTGGAATCGTCAGAGGCTTTTCAAAGTATTTTTTACCACCTTTTCAGCCAAGGAGGTTGTAAAAAAATGCTTTGAAAAGCCTCTGACGATCTCAGCTGAGCCGCGCGATCATCAGAGGCTTTTTTTTTAAAGTCTCTGACAATCCCAGCTGAGTTGCCTGATCAGCAGAGGCTTTTTTTTTCTTTTAAAAACATTTTTTCTAGAACCTACAAGGCTCTGACGATCAGACAACTCAGCTGGGATCATCAGAGGCTTTTAAAAGCATTTCTTCTACAATCTCTTAGGCTGGAGAGGTTGTAGAAAAAATGCTTTTAAAAAAGCCTCTGATGATTGTATCACTCAGCTGGGCATGGGGGCGTGCAGGAATTTTTGATACCAGTTCTTTGAACCACCCGCCGCCATCGCTACCAGATTGGGCGATCCGGTCCGAATTGGGAGCATTTCACCCCTGGTGTCACCCCTTTTAAAACAGCCACAGGGTGGAATTTTCCTCATGCCTGAATACCCTCCGGAACCCCCCTCCACAGTGAGCCTAACAGAATGGGTGGGTTGCTTACAAAATGCGTGGGGGAATTTAAACCAGGGCTGCTCCTTCCCCAAGGGAGGAATGGGAAGGAATGGCTCCCTCCTTCCCTTCCCTTCCCTTCCCTTCCCTTCCCTTTGGCAATTTCCTAAAACATGGAAAATTCTGGGCAAGATTTTAGCATTTGTGTGTGCTTTTCTTTTTTATTGCAATATTTTTTCAGATCTCCGTAAAGAAACGTTGCCCCAAATCCAAAAAACTGCTCTATCCACAACCAGGAGATATTGTTTTTTTTTAAAGGAACAATTAAGGAATTTTAAAAGCCACCTAAAACTCTTAGAAGGGGTTGAGATGAGGGGAAAGAGGAGAAACTCACCTGCAGGAGGTTGGATGGGAGTTGCTGGAAGGAGAAAAAGACCCAATCAGAACCCTTCATGGGCTGGAGGACTCAGTGGGACCCCTCCCCATTGATAGCCCATAACAGGTTGTGTGATCTTCACTTATAGCCCCTCAAATAAGTGAAGTTGCCAAAAATATTTCTCAAGAGGGCCCTCTTGGCCACCTGCTAAGCTTGAGGAGAGGCCTCCCCTAGATGGTCCCCTCCCCACAACCTCTCTCCAGCCCCCCAGACTCACCTTTCTGGCTCTTCAGGTAGGAGAAGAGCCCCACAGCCAGGAAGGCCACTCCTATCACAGCTCCCATTATCCCTGTCCAGAGTTTGCTCCTGGCAGAGCTGGAGGAACGGGGCTCTGGGGAAGGAGAAGGAGCCTCACCTCAGCAGGAGGATCAGGCCCAGCTTCCCCCGGGAGGGTCCAGTCTGGTTCCCTCTACAGGGAGGGTCTCTCTGCCTTCTCAGGCCAGGATGGGGTCCCCAGATCAGGAGGGGAGGGAAAAGAGGGAGGAGCTTACCCCACTGGATGGTGATGGGGGCCTCCAGGCTGGCATGCTCCACCTTGCAAGTGTAGACATCCCCCCGCTGGGGCTGGGTCTCCAGCATCACCTGGAGCTGGTAGGTCCAGTCTCCGTTTTGGAGCTCCTCCCCGAAGGCCACGCCCTCCTCTTCCGGCCAGCTGTTCTTCAGCCACTGGACCTCGATCTCCACGGGGTAAAAGCCGGTCGCGGTGCAGAGGAGGATGGTGTTGGGGGAAGAGGGGTCCATCTTGGTGGGGGAGATGGTGACGGTGGGCTTGGCTGGAGGGAAGGAGGAGAAGGAGGCACATGAAAGACACAACAGGAAAGGAATGACGCAGAAGATGGGAAGGAGAGACGCAGCATAATTCGGATGATTCTTGGGATCTCGTTGAAAATGAAACCAGATTTTTAATTAGGTCTAATACCACAACATTTGTTTGTTTGTTTGTTTAGTAAACTTAGTTATTAAATTTATTTGACAAAGTGGCCCCAACTAACCCAGTCTTTTTTTTTTAATTGAAAAAGTTTTACAATACAAAAATTTTTCCCCCTTTTTCACCCCTCCCCCACCCCCCTCCCATCCCCCCAACCTCCCCCCAACCCCACCCCCTCCCTCCCCATCCCACCCCTGACTTCCGCTACACATTTCTTAAAAAAAAGAAAACAGCAAGAATTTATAACAACAAGAAAAGCAAATACTATTATATATTCAATTCTAAATTGAGAGGAAGAGAGAAGAAAGAAAGAAAAGAATTAAGAAAATAAAAATAAAAAAAAAGCCCATAAACATAAGTATTTATCTAAAATTAACAAAATTATAGTAAGAAAAACACCCAGAAAGAATAACCATTATAATATTTAACCCAATTTAAAAACAAACAAACAAAAAAAAGAAACATTACTAACATTACTAATCATATGCCATACTCAATCCCCCAAGAATTATATAACCTACATATTCATATCAGGTAATATCAAATAGTTTAATCCCAACTACTCCCCTTAATTCAAAAACACAAACCCCCCCCCCGAAGAGAAGAACATAAAACATACAGTATAATGTAATTATACATATATTATTATAATTTTCCATAGCTCGAATTTCAATCTTCTCTTCATCCTGATTGAGGTTAAATCTTCTTTCTTCACATATATCCAATTCCAATAGGCTTCATCTTCTATCTGCCCCCATCAATAAAATAAAGCATTCCACATAAACCCCCCGTGTGACTTTATATAGATAGCATCCAACCATGAAGATATTGAAGATATTCACTCCTCTAGGTAGAATCATTCAAACTAACGTATTCTATTTCAACAAGAAGAAACCCAGTGCAGCTCCTCCATATCTTGAGAACAAAAAAATCAAAAAAAAAAAAAAAAGAAAATCTTAGAAACTGCATTGCCAGATGTTTTTATAAAGCTGTTTCAAATCCTGCCACCCTTTGTTGTTCAGTCCTTCTGGTTGTAAGATGTTTTCATTTCAATTCTTTCCTCTTAGATAGTAAATTCCAAAAAAGAAACTATAATAGGGTAATCACAGAACGCTGCTACTATTGCAGCAATCTGTTAAACTTGCTCAAGATGTTAAATCCAATTCAAAATAATAAAAGCTTTATAAGTCTCCAATTCAGGATAAAGACTTTATAATCCATAAATCCAACTCAGTATAAACTTTGAAAATTTTATAGCCATCTTCCAAAATTTTCAATACTTTCTGATAACAGCTGTAACTGGTGGAGGACTTCACGACACTCATTAGTTACCACTTGAATTTCCTCATTGAATTCTGGTTTCTGCTCTTTTAAAAAAAAACAAAAAACCAGGAAATGCAAATTTTGGATGAGAAAAAGTCTTTTAGCAAGAAAATGGAAGGATCAGATTTTAAAGCTGCAATTTGGTATTTTTCCATTTTTATTTTTATAGCCCATCCCAAACCTCTTTATTTACAATACTGCAGTGTGAAGATTTTGGGGTTCCAATTGGGCCAGATGGGAGTTGCTGGAGATTTTAAGTGGATTGGAAAAAGGTATTTTTTTTCTTTTTAAATACCTACCAAGGGACACAACATTCTCCCTCGGCCCTTCCAGGAATCCCATTTAATAGACAAATAGAGACCTCTTGATTTAAAACAGGAGGAGAAAAAAGTACATTTTAGCTGCCCCACATCAGGACATTCAAGATTTCTTTTTGATATCAAGCTTGATGGCTAATGTAGTAAAATAGGACACAGATATAAATCAGAGTTTCTTGTAAAATCAAATCCAGAAAGCACACACAGGTAGACGGATTCAGCAGAATTCATTAAGTTCATTATATACATAGATATGATTTTGGGGAGAGTTGAGGGAAGGTGGAGAGCCTCTCTTGGTGGGCAGAGAAAAGCTTTGGCCTCTCGGGGGAAGAGAAATTATGAAGAAGAAATGATATGAATCACAATGAAATTCAGGATCACTCTTTTGGATTTATAATAAAAATGCTTTCTATTTATGTGGATAAAGCTTCTGAGCAACTAAAGCAACAAACCATCCAGAGATTTTGATCCTGTCCCTGAACCAGGGAGGGAGGGAGGAGGGAGGGGAGGGCGGAAAAGAGGAGGGGAGCATGGGCTTTGGAGTCTTTGGGCAGCTGATGAAGCTCCTTTCCCTGAAGGGAAAATCCCCCCAGAGACCCCCAAAAGGAGGCAGGAGGGAGGGAGGCCCTGAGAGGCCCACAAAAGAGACACACTCACAACACCAACACAATTGGCACTTGGGGCACTTTCGGAGATTATGAAAAATCACTAGATAAGTGAATAAAAGTGGTGAAATCTCTATATTAAATATTATTGGAATGAGATTTATTCCAATAACTTGGCCTCTGAAACCCCATTCAGTCAATAAAAATATAGAGGATTTTTATTAGAGAAATAAAATGAGAAAAAGAAATGTAGGCAACTTTGAAGGAATCTGGAAGAGAGAATGAGAGAATCTGAGGCTTCAGGGCTGAATGGAGGCCCAATTTGTTTCTTATGACCCCAAATTCTGTTTTAAGGTTTGTGGCTGTTTTTGGACTCTCTCTCCCCCAAATCAGGAGCCTCCCCAGGAAGGAAGATGGAAGCGATCAGGATTCCTATTATTGGGGTTTTTACATCTCGGTTTAAGCATTGAATCATGATTACAAATTCTAGGCTGCTTCCGTTACTCAGTTGTTTCTTTATTGGATTGAAAAGCTGCTGGACTGGAAATGGCTCTGAAGGAAGAAAGAGGAAAGAGAAGCAGAAGATCCATTAAAAGGGGTCAACTAATTATTATTTTTATTTTGGGTAAAAAATGAGGTTTTATCTCAAAGTGCCAAAAAGAGCATTTCTGGAGCAGAGAAAGAGAGGAAGGGGCTTCTGGCTGGGAAGAGGGAGGGAGACGGGAGGTTCCTGGATAGGATAGAAATGAATCAGGGAGAGAGAGAAATATATAGGTAGATACAGGGAGTCCTCGACTTAGCACCACAATTGAGCCCAAGATTTCTGTTGCTAAGTAAGATGTTTCTTCAATGAATGTTGCCCCATGTTACGACTTTTCTCACACAGTCATTAAGTGAATCACTGCAGTTGTTAAATGAGTAACAGGATTGTTAAGTGAATGCGGCTTCCCCATGGAGTTTACTTATCGGAAGGTCGTAAAAGGGGATCACGTGACCCTGGGATGCTGTGACTGTCACAAGTCTAAGTCCGTTGCCAAGCATCTGGATTTTGACCACGTGAGCCTGGGGAGGCTGCAACGGTCATAAGTGTGAAAAACAGTCATAAATCATTTGTTTTCACTGCTTTTGTAACTTTCAACGGTCACTAAACGAACTGTTGTTAACTGGAGGACTGCCAGTATTGAGCAGGAGAGAGAGAGATCTGGCTGGATTCCCCCCCCCCCAAAAGAAACATATTTGGATGGATTTTCTTGTAGGGGGGGAGAAATGGATCAAAGGGATCCCAGATTCCAGACAGGAGGAGAGTTTGGACCCTGGGAATGTCACTGCGAACTTTTTGTACATCTGCGAGTGCAGAATGAATGAATGAATGAATGAATGAATGAATGAATGAATGAATAAATAAATAGTAAAACCTCCAAAGGAATGAAATGAAAGGGGGTCCTGGCATCCCCCTCCCAGGGAAGAGCCTCCCCTCCCGGACTCACCTCTCCGGCCAATCGTTCGCTCCTCCCTCTTGGCCGCCTCGAAGTTCAACGCCTTGTAGTTGTGCCGGCAGAAACGATCCACTTCGACCTTCGTAATCTGCAGGCGCTGCTCGTCTCTGTTCCACTTCTCCACATCGGGCTGCACCCATGGAGTCACAGCCACGACCTTCTCGAGGTCGCTGTCGAAGCGGGCGATCTCCTGCCGGTCGTAGAAGTGCCTGTCCAGGTATCTCACCCGCTGCGTCCCGTTGAGGAAGCGGCACTCGTGCTTATCCTGGGCCAGGAAATGGGCTGGGAGTGGGAGGAAGGCCGTCAGAGGGACTCCAGGGCCCATCGTTCCCAGCCCCTGGGAGAGGAGGGGGGACCCACGAGGGAAGGGGGAGGGGCGGGGGACCTTCCTTTGAGGTACTGGGGGAAGACGCCCCCTGGTGGAGGGAGGGGAAACTCTGTCAGTCCCAGAGAGGAAAGGAGGCTTCCTGGGGGGTCTGGAGGGGGGAGGGCAGGGAAGAGGGGGAGGGGTGGGAAAAGGCAGGCAGAAGCTCAATCGGTCCAGCAATCTCATTCAGTCTCTGCAGGGAAGGTGGGATTTCAAGGGGCAGGAAGGATGGAGGGGGGAGGGGCTGGAGGGAAAGTAATGTCCATCCCCCCCTCTCTTCCTTTGGGAGGGGATATGGGGAGGGGCCACACTGAGGACATCTAGACCGACTCTCCCGGGGTCTCCCACCTTCCCTGGATCTCCCCCCTTTCTTCTTCCCCCGAATCTTCAGCCCAGCTCCCTCCCTTTGGGGGATTCTCTGGGATCCCCCCTGTCTCCTGCCCCCTTCACAAAAGACCCCCAACATCCTCCTCCCTCATTTCCCTCTCCCCTCCAGGGGGATCATGGGGGTGGGGGGTGTTCTGTGTCTCTTCCCCAAATTCAGGGGCTCCCCAGAAGGGCCCGAAGCCCCCCTCTTGCCTGACCTTCAAAGCCTCAATTCTGAGAGTCAGAAGAAAAAGTGAACTTTCTGAAGAAGCCAAAAGACTTTTGCTCAAATGCCTCTTTTCCCTTCTGGGGATTCCGGGCTGAAAATTCCTCAGTTTCCCTCTTTCACTTTCGCTTTTCCTCCCCTTCCTCTTTCCATGCAGCCCCCTCCCACCCAGTCACGGCTGCGCAGAGAGGTTGCGACCCCCACCTGGCTATATGGGGGAAGGGTTAGGATTAGGGTCCCTCTCCGTCCTCCTGGGGGGGGGGATGTGGGGAGGAAGGTGGAGGAGACCACGCAGAGATCGAGGCTCTGGAGACCTATCGCTTCCTTCCCCGCTCCGGGGGTCCTTCCCAACCCCCTCCTCCTCCGCCCTCCTTACCGGGGGTCTCCTTCCCCCCTTCGCTTCCGGGGATCCGGGCCAGCGCCCCCACCAGCAGCATCAGGGGGAGCCCAGGAAAAGCCATGGAGGCTGCCCCACAGCGCCCCCAAAGGGAGGGGAGAAAGACGCGGAGGGTCCCAGCCCCAGAGGCGGAATTCGGGGGGAGTCTGGATTGGTGGAGGAGGCGTTTTCCTCAATTTCGGAATTGGGAGTGTCCAGAAAGACCAGGACCAATGAGAAGTCTCCCTTCTGCCGCGTCATCAGTCTCTGGGCAGCGTCTCCCTTACTTCACCTGATGGAGGACATCGTTGTACAGCCAGGGCTGGGCTATCGATGTGAAGATTTTTAAATTGGTTTTAATCTGGGATTTTTAAATTTGGGGTTTTATATTGAGCCAAATTATTTAATATTTTTAATTTTTAAATTGTTGTTTGTCTTGTGCTTTTAATTAGGCTGTGCACCGCCCCGAGTATAGAAATAAAATTATTATTATTATTATTATTATTATTATTATTATTGTTATTGTTATTGTTATTGTTATTATTATTATAATATTATTATTATTATTATTATTATTCAGGCCCCTTTTCACTCCTCAATAATTCTCTGTCTTTTAAATTCTGTTTTCAAGCAAATTGCAGCAAGAAATGAAAAGGGATCCTGAAAGATGGAGAAAAGATTCCTCGTGGGAATCCATTGAAGTTTCCTGTCCCGTCCCAAAACACCCCCCAGAGCCCCCCTGAGACCACCTCAAAGGGAGGGTCTCCTGCCCCCTTCACCAAAGGGAGAGTTTTGGGAGCTAATTTCCCAGGAGCCACTCAGGCCCCCAAATACCCTTCTCTCAAAGCCCTCCAGATCCTGACTGAGGAATTGGGGATTATGGGGTGGGGGGTTCTTGGTCCCTCCCCAAATTCAGGGGCTCCCCAAGAAGGGATCCAAGCTCCACTCTTGCTTGACCTTCAAAGCCTCAAATCTGAGATTCAGGCAAAAAGGAGAAAATTCTTTTTCTTCCACTTTTGGTAGCATTTGTGTATTCAGGTCTGAAAGTGCCTCAGTTTCCCTCTTTCGCTTTCCATCTCCTTCCTCTTTTAACGGAAGAAACTTTGGGGGCTCCAAACTGATTCGGGCTTTGAAACTCCGTCTCTCTTGCCCCTGACCCCTTCCCCAAAGTCTCTCCTGGGGTCTCAGCCCCCCCTTTCCCCCTCTGCCCCCCAGCATCCGTGGGTCCCTCCCAGCCCCCTCCTTACCGGGCATCTCCTTCCCTCCTTCGCTCCCAGGGATCCCCGACAGCGCCGCCCCCACCAACAGCCGAGGGCCCCAGCAGAGCCCATGGATGCTGCCCCTCAACCCCCCCCCCCAGACCTAGATGTTCCCAGTCCCAAATGTGGAATTGGTGGGTCTGGACTGGGTGGCAGGTAAAGAGTTTGGGGGGAGAAGGTTGTGGGTCCCAGTCTGGGTCCCCTGATCTTCAGCGGAGTGGAGGGGAAGGGGTTAAAAAGGTCAGAGTCAGCCCGGAGAGTAGCCAGAAGAAGCAGAACCAATCAGAATTCCCAATTACACAGTATCATCGGTCTCCGGGCAGGGTCCTCTTCTGGCCCAACCCTCTGCTTGGGCAGGAGATGCTATAGACCGTTCTCACCACCATGGTTGTCCGGTCTCCTTTTGAAGCCTCCAGTGATGGAGCTCCCCCAACTTCTGAAGGCCACTCCTGTTCCTCTGGTTGGTTGCTCTCCAGAAATCCCTCCTTAGCTCCAGGTTGCTTCTCTCCCTGGTCAGTTCCCATCCATGGTTTCTGGTCCTGCCTTCTGGTGCTTCTTCCTCCTGGCAGCCCCCCAAATATCGGGAGTCGGCTCTCCTCTCTGAGGGGCTCATGACATGGGCTCTGTCATTTCTTAACTAACCTCGTTCCTTTGCATTTTAACCTGACTGACATGTCCATGTTTATTAGCTCTTAACCTTCCTCCACTGATAAACAAGTTGGAGACCCCAGAGAAGAAAAGTTGGTCAGTCCAAATTGGGGCCTGGCTTCTCTCTTTCGGGAACCCCAAAGGACTTTTCTCCCCACAATTGATGCCCCTTCAGACCTCATTTTCATCAGCGTGTGTGCTATTCTCCTGCCCAATCCACCTTCCTCCTTCAGATTTCTTTCTTCTGCTAACTATCAAAGGGGATGTAAGGAAAAGTTCCCTCTTTGAATGGGAGGAATCCCTTTTGTCTGCATATTCTCATAAATGGTAATAAAACCATCTTCCTTTCTCAGCTTGTCTCATTGGGAAAGAGGTCCACTGAGGCGGGAGCTGAAAAAGCCAGATTTGGCCTTCAAGACCCAGCCCCTTCCTCCCCTCGTCCTGGGCATCCCCCCCTCAGGAGTATCGTGGGGGCCTAGACCAGCTACCTCCTTCCCGAACCTCCTCCTCCCCCACCGAGTCCCCTCCTTACCGGGAGTCTCCTCCCCCCTTTCGCTTCCGGAGATCCGGGCCAGCAATAGGGGGAGCCCGGCAGAGCCCATGGATGCTGCCCCACAAGCGCCCCAGTGGTGGGGTTCCCAAATTTTGACTACCGGTTCTGTGGGCGTGGCTTGGTGGGCGTGGCAGGGGAAGGCTACTGCAAAATCCCCATTTCCTCCTGATCAGCTGGGACTCGGGAGGCAGGGAATAGATGGGGGCGGGGCCAATCAGAGGTGGTAGTTACTGGTTCTCCGAACGACTTAAAATTTCTGCTACCGGTTCTCCAGAACTGGTCAGAACCTGCTGAAACCCACCTCTGAAGCACCCCCAAAGGGAGAGGAGAAAGAGACGGATGCTCCCTGAAGCCCACTCCACTTGCCGGGGCACTGAGGAGGCTCCCTAGATAGCAACAGCCCTCAGGCTTATATCCCGCTTCCCAGGGCTTTCCGGCCCTCTCTAAGCAGTTGGCGGAGTCAGCCTCTGGCCCCGACAATCTGGGTCCTCATTTAACCCAGGGGTCCCCAACCTTTGGTGGCCTGGACCAGGGGGAGGGGGAAACGAGGGGATGAGCTTGTGGGGCCACTGGGGTCTGTGATGATGCTCGTGCAGGAACAGAACAGAACAGAACAGAACAGAATATTGTGTTTTGGCCAAGTGTGATTGGACACATAAATCATTTGTCTCTGGGGCAGAAGCTCTCAGTGTCCATGCAAAGCAACAGAGGAATAATAATCGCATAATCATAATTCCAATAAGAGGCTGAGTAAAAACCCAGATCATCTTTGTGGCTCTTCTCTGCACTCTTTCTAGAGTCTCCAGATCTTTTTTCTCTCCTGGTGACCAGAACTGGGTTTGGGATTTCCACTGGGGTCTCACCAAGGCCGTAGATAGAGGTAGGTGGATCTCATCATGCGGATCCTCTGGAATCTCCCTGGATCCAGTGGCCTCCAGACTTGACTAAGCGGCAGGTGGATTTCAGGGAAGTGGCTGTGAGGTCTGAATGGGGGTCTCGGCTGAGCAGCAGAGAGGGGGAGGGGAGGCCTGGAGTTCCTGAGTCAGTCTAGAGGATCTCCACCCCCTTCCTGTCCCCTCCCTTATAAGAAAGGGAGGCCCTGAAAAGAAGCTGGTAGGTCTCAGCAGAGAAGGTCCACCTGCCCCTCCCCCTCCCTTTCCACCCCCTCCCCCCCAATCCCTGGACCCCAGCAGCCGCTTGACCTCCGGAGGCTGAGCTGTCTCTTCCCGGGCTTGGGCTCTCTCTTCCCCACAAACAGCCCCTCCCTTTCACCCCCGGGGCATCCATCCTCCCCCCTGGCAGGGAATGCATAGCTTTCACGGGCTCCCCGACTCTCCGTGGCCTCTCTCAGTCGTTGCAAAGCCTGCCAGGCAGCATCTCTGCCTCGGCATCTGGTAGTTGCTACTCCTTGGGGGCTCTTCTCCAGCTCCAGTAACCTCCCCACACCCAGCGACCGCCTGGCTCTCTTCGGCTTCTCCTCCAGCTGTAAATCAGCCGTCCACTCCGAAGCCTCCCAGCCGGGGTGTGACGGGGAAGCCGCGGAGCCAGTAGCTCCCATCTGCTCCTGGTCGCTGTCTTGCTCAGCCCCCACGGGAGGTTTTCCGGGATGGCTGTTAAGTGCAGACCTTGCTAATGTCAGGCATGCCTCCTTTCGGTACTCAAGAAAGAGAAACCCCGACTCCATTTTCATAGAGAAAGGTGCTTTTCCCGAGTATGAACTGAATGCAGCCAAAGAAAAGCAAGGACGGAGGTAACAGGCGTGAAAATCACTTATAGGAAGCATCCTTCAAACCCTTCCCCTCAATTGTCCGGTCAAGATTATCCAATCCACATCCCCCCCAGGGGTCATGTGGGGTGCAGCTTCCATGAGCCTCGGTGGAGCAGCGGACTAAGTGCTGTTGAGTGCTAGCACTTAGCTGCCAGCTGCCTGCAATTAGTGCGAGTTCAAATCTCACCAGGCTCAAGGTTGACTCGGCCTTCCATCCTTTCGAGGTAGGTAAATTGAGGACCCGGATTGTGGGGGCAACAAGCTGACTTTGTGTAGAACAACACTGCTTAGGAGGGGCCGAAAGCCCTAAGAAGCAGGTATATACAAAAAAGTATGCAGGCTATTGGTATAATGCTTTGTAAGCCGCCCTGAGTCTACGGAGAAGGGCGGCATATAAATTGGAATAATAAATAAATAAATAGATAGATAGATAGATAGATAGATAGATAGATAGATAGATAGATAGATAGATAGATAAATAAATGGCTCCATCCTCCTGGTATGCCACGCCGGTTGACCTTGAGTGGTTCTCAGCGCTCTTCCCAGCTGCGGAGAGACGCTGAGGAAAAACTTTCTTCATTTACTCCATCAGCTCACTTCCCCCCCATCAGACATCCAGACAGCTTCCCCCCCACCCCGTTACAATGGCAGCCAAGCAAGCAAGGAAAAAGAGGCGGAGGCTGACAATGTCACTCGACCCGAAGTTGTGTAAAATGTCACAAGGAGAGGGCTGGTCAGGAAGTACAGCCTAGGAACCTGGGGTGCTCCCTCCCCTTCCCCCAATGAGAAGAAGCCCCCTCCTCCCCTTCCCTTCCCTCCTCTCCCCTCCCCTTCCCTCCCCTCCTCTCCCGCAATTTCCCAAAAGGTGGAAACGATCCAAATGAGATTTTGCTGTGTTTTATTGCACTGAATTTTGGGGTCCCTTCAGGAAAAGCTGCTCAAAATTTCAGCAACTTACATCACCCGCAGCAAGTGGGCTTTGCGTGGTCATTTCAAAGTTGCTTCATTTACCTCCAAGAGAAACAGAAGAAGCTGTAAGGAATTTGAAACCCCTGGGGTTCAGGTGAAGGAGGAAGAGGAGAAACTCACCTGCAGGAGGTTGGAGCAGCCCTTGTAACATCAGGGGCATTGACAAAAATCCCCCTCAAGCCATTGCGGAAGGCAGCTCTGCTTGCAACTGCTGAAATCAGTTGCAAGCAGAGTTGCAATCAGTTGCAATACCCATCAAACACCCACATCCGCCTCTCCCAGGTCCTTGGAAGGGCTCGATGGGCGGACAAAAAGGCCAAATCCAGGCTGAACAGCTGAACATCGCCCAGCCCCTCCGGGAACCATCTTCTCCAAAGGACCCAGCGGTGGCCCCTCTGCCTGGAGATGGATGATGCTTCCAAAGCTCCGTTTTTCATTGGTTGGGCACGATGTTCGATTTCCTGGAAGTCAGAAATAGAGTTCCACGGCACTGCAGTTCCCCCCACTTGCTTTCCCCTCCCCCCCGCTCCCCCTCCCTCCCCCCGTTGCTTTTCCCCTTCCCTCCCCCTCGCTCTCTTCGCTCCCCCTCCCTCTCCTCCCTCCCTTCACTCCTCCCCCTCCCTCCCTCCCCCTCCCTTTTCCCTCTCCCTCGTTCCCCCCTTGCTCTTCCTTACTACCCCTTACTTTCCCCTCCCTCCCCCTCCCTCTTCCCCCTCGCGCCCTCCTCACTCCCCCACACCCCAGTTTTCCTTCCTGCTCTCCATGGGCAGCCTTTCCTCCCTCTTGAGCCAAGACTGGGGGTCGGGCTTCCCCAGGCACCTGAGACCGGCAGGAAAGGGGGGAGGGCTCCTGGGGGAGGAGCATACAGGGGGGCTTGAAAACCCCCAATTTCCTCCCTTGGGCCCCGAGCCTCAGGAAGGTGGGAAAGGCTAAAAGGCCATTGTGTTTAGAGGTGGGGGCAAGGACCAAGGAAGATGAGACCCCCACTCATTTTAACCTTCTCCCCTCTCTCTGGACAAGGGGAATTGGGTTCCCACGAGGTCTTCCAAACGGCAGGAACTGAGAAAGGGGGGAGGGGGAGAGTTCCAGGGAGAGGAATGGGAAGTGAATCTTCTGAGGGAGGCGAGTTCGAGGAGGGCCTGAAGCTTCACCTTCCTTGTCTTGGAGGAGTTTCAGCCTATACAGCAGCCCAGATGCTTCCTGGTGGTCTCCCATCCTCAGGCTAACCAGGATGATTTCTCGAGATGATCTGGATGCTTTCCTGGGATGGGGGGGAGGGGCTGGAGGGGTTAAACTCCACCCTGGCCCAGCACCAGCCTCAGCAGGCCAGAACTGGGTCCCCTCCTGCAGCTGAAGGAGTGGCAGACTCCGAACCTGCCCCCCAATTGTGTGTTTGGACACAGCCAGTCACAGAAAATTGGCCCCAGATCCAGAGAGACTCTGGTGGGACTCCCATCGCTCTCCTGATCAAAGCAGAACTTCTAGGCTCTTTTCACGTTTCCCCTCCCCCACAAGACTTTGATTCAATTCTTCCTGAAACCCCCCCATGCCCCCCACCCCCCACACACAGAGCAGCACTTCCTTCTCCAGCCCCCAAGAGCTGCAGAGGCGCTTGGGCTTCGCTTCCCCAGCCTGAAGCGTTGGGCTCCTCCGAAGCGGAACTGAGGAACTGGCCAGGATCCAGCAGGCAACAAGCCTCCATTCTCCATCAGGGCAGCTCAGGGACTCTCCTCCTCCGCCCCATGGCTGAGTGTGCAGGTGGGGCAGCCACAAGGTCCTCTGGCCCACTGGAAGCGGCTGAAGGGGCTCTTCCCCACCACCTCCTTATAGTTCTCTAGTTCTTTGTCCATCAGTTAAAGCCCATTGAAGGAAGAAGTCCTTGACTTATGACGGTTCATTTAGTGCCTGTTAGAAGTGACAATGACACTGAAAAAAGTGACTCTTTGCCTAATATTCCTTTTTTTTAAAATATTTTTTATTCCTTTGAATGTTTTTTTAATCCTTTCATGTATATACCAGTTTTTAGCTTGTTGTATGTGACCCAGAGTCACTTGTTGTGAGATGGGTGGCTATATAAATTTGAGATAGATAGATAGACAGGAATAGATGATAGAGAGAGAGAATGAGATGATAGACATCATGATAGATATAGATGATAGATAGACCCTAATCCTTATATTTTGAATATCAGCAGACAGTAGAAGCGTATTTGTTCACATCAGTGTGTTTGTTCGTTTGTTGCAGCCTCTTTAAATACCTTCCAATTTCTGCCCTTGAAGGAATCTCCTCACAGAGCCTCCGTGGCTTCTGCTGGCCACAGTCTCCCTAGTTCTCTCCTGGGTCCTCTCTGATTCCCCAAGGCTTCTCTGCTGACCGGAGCGTCCCAGAGAGAGGATCGGAGGGGCCGGGAGGAGGGGGAGGGGCAGTCTGAGAGGCTCCCTGGGGGTTGGAGGAGGCCCCGTCCAGGGTCTCCCCTCCCCTGGTGGCCAAGGCCCCGTCTGGAGGGAAATGGGGGGGGGGCTGCTTTCAAGGCGGCCTCCGGTCTGCTGGGTTTCCCAGGAGCCTCTTTCATCTTCCACCAGGCGCAGAACCTGCCTCCCAGGTGAGGCCAGGGGAGTCCAAGCCCCCCACGACTCTTGGGGGGAGCTTCCTCCGGGCCTTCACTTGGTTCATCCATTTCCTCTGGTTGGTTGGGAGGCTCAGAATATTCCCCCATCCCTCTTTCCCCCCTTTTATGTCAACCCAAATGCCTTCAAGGAGGTTTTCCTCTTTCTTCTGTGGCGTTTCTAGAGTGGTTTGGTTATTTTATATATATATATATATATATTGTGAAACTCCGCCTCCTCTTTTATTAGGTCTGTTTCTTTTGAATGTGAAGCTATTCAATGGAGTAGCTGGAAGAGGAAAGTGAACAATGGTCCAGAACACCCCGTTGTAGTCGAGTGAGGGCGGGCTCCTGTATGAGGGGATCTGCGCTCTGATTGGTTGCTGTGGGTGGAAAGGGGGAGTTTCCCTTTTTTCCCGCCTTTTTCTTCTCTGCACTGCTTGAGATTTACCTCAGGATGTTCCTGACTGTTTTCTCTGCCGTGAATGTTAAATACATTTATTGGCATAAAACCAGTGGTGGGATTCAAATTTTTTAACAACTGGTCTGTGGGTGTGGCTTTTTTGGGGGTGCGGCTTGGTGGTCATATGACTGGGTGGGCGTCGCTAGCTGGTCATGTGACCGGGTGGCCGTGGCTATGTGCATAGGGACTACTCAGAGGGCTGAAAAAAGTCATTTCTGATCGGTCCTCGCACTTTTGACTGGTCCTCGCACTTTTGACCATCCTCACATTTATGCCCATTGCAGCATTCTTAACAACCGTGTCACTAATTTCCCACCTGCGGTGCTTTTTGTGACCAGGTGGGCATGGACAGGTGGTCATGTGATATCACTTCTCTGCCCTAATGACAATTTGCTCCAACGGTCGTAAGTGTGAAAAGCAGTCATAAGTCACTTTTTTCAGTGCTATTGTAACTGTTGTAAGTCAAGGATTACCTGTAGAAAAATACACAAAGCTTCTTTGCTTGCAAAAAGCTGCCCTAAATACCAATCATTAGATTAGAAATACCTGCAAACTGGAGTTAAAGATCAGGGAGGGTGCCAGAGCACCTTGAGGAATTAAAATAGTTACAATGCAGTGATAACTATCAGCAGCCAAGTGAAATCCTTTAGCGGAGAGGTCATTTAAGCTCTCCAGAATGAAGCAGAGGAGCAAACAGAGTAGCTGTTGCTTGTTAAACCAATGACCAGAACAAATAGACACAGGAACTAGTCAGATTTCCAAAGCTGCTTCTTGTCAGGAACAGAGATTAACATTTTTCCTTCCAAGCAAAGCTCAACAGGGAAAATTATCTCATCACTAAATATAGGATTAAACATCACCAAGCACAGAATTAAACTTCACCAAAAACCAGTTTTAGACCAAAAGTCAGAAAAGGTAAGTAAATTCACATTTGAATGTCAATCTTTCTAACTAGCCGAGAAGTCTTGCTGAATGTCAGTCATCTTGGTTCCTTGTCATTAAAAGCTTCTGCTTCATTATTCAATTATTTAACTAGGGAATTGTAATAATTGAGATATTATTAATTGTATATTGTGTTGAAAGCAGAAATGTTAAGTTGTGGTTTGGAGGAATATATGGGGGAAATTATCTGGTTTGTTATTATTGGTAAATATAATTAATTGATTTGTAAGAAATTGGATTGCATGGAAATAATTGGAATATTCATATTGATTCATATACAAAAAAGATAGTTATATAACAAATTGATTTGTATTAAAATGTTGAATTTGTATTTAACAACTGTAATATTACATAATTAACCAATGTGAGGATGGATATAAAAATAGATGACAATGGGAAGGGGTATAATATAGAAGGGAAAAATTGAATTTGATTAAGATTAGAGATGAGGATGAAGGGTAATATTGGTTTTTTACAAAAATAGATGAGGAATAAATATGGCAAAAAGGAAATATAGAAATTGTAAATTTAATTGAAATGACTAAACACTTTTTAAATTTGTGAACCAGTCAAATACTCTGTTCAAAGAAAATACATTGTATGTTTGTATGTGTGTTTCTAATTATTGCTATTTATTCATATTTGTTCTCTTTTATTCTTTAAAGTTTAACAATTCATTCTTTATCTTAATATCTTTATATTTGTTTGGGGTTGGCTTTCTTCCCTTTCATCTTTTTTATTGTACAGCGATCTTTTTCCTCAAACCTACCACCTCTCTTTTCTTTCCTTCTTACTTTCTCTTCCCCCCCTCTTCTTCTCCTCCCTACTTCCTCTTCCTTTCTCGTTCTCCTCCTCTCTTCCTCCTTCTCTTACCCTCACTCCTACTCTAATTTCCCCTCCCTTCCTTCATCCCCCTCTACTGATGAATCCTTTTATGCATATGGACTACTCAGAGGGCTGAAAAAGTTATTTTTGACTGGTCCTCACACTTTTGACCAGTCCTCGAACTTACGACTGTCCTCACATTTTACGTTTTTTGCCCTATCTTATCACCATGGCGTAGAGAAGCAGTTGTGAAATGAGTGACATGGTTGTTAAGAATGTTGCACGGGCATAAATGTGAGGATGGTCATAAGTGTGAGGACCAGTCAAAAGTGCGAGGACCAGTCAGAAATGACTTTTTTCAGCCCTCTGAGTAGTCCCTATTCACAGAGCCATGGCCACCGGGTCACATAACCAGCTACCCCCGCCCACCCAGTCACATGGCCTCCAAGCCACGCCCACAAAATAAGCCACACCCACAGAACCGGTAGTAAAAAAATTTAGAACCCACCCCTGCTTCCCCTTTAAGAAAGTCAAGGAAAAAAACAAAACAAAACTCAGAGAAGCTCTGGAACCGGAAGTGACAGTAAGTCTAGGCATACTGCCAAGAATGTAATAAGGGTTAAGGGAGAGGCAGTTTCTGTAAGCAGAGCAATAAAGATTACGGTAGGAAACAACATCAGAATGTTGTAATTCCTTACAGGATTAACCCTGTAAAATGGGAAAAAACAAAAGGAGATTTCTTCTAACAACTGGTTCTCCAAACTGCTTAACAACTGGTTCTACCTGCCTGATTCGCCAGTTGCGGCCCTTTCTAGATCGGGACTCCTTGCGCACAGTCACTCATGCCCTCATCACTTCCCGTCTGGACTACTGTAATGCTCTCTACATGGGGTTCCCCTTGAAGTGCACACGGAGGCTCCAACTGGTCCAGAATGCAGCTGCGCGGGTGATATTGGGAGTGACATGGCGCTCACATGTGACACCACTCCTACGCGAGCTGCACTGGCTTCTGGTGGTCTTCCGGGTGCGCTTCAAGGTGTTGGTTCTTACCTTCAAACTCCTCCATGGCTTAGGACCTGGGTACCTACGAGACCACCTTCTGCAACCGATAACCTCCCACCAACCAGTACGCTCCCACAGGGTAGGCCTTCTCAGGGTGCCATCACTAAAGCAATGCCGACTAGTGGTTCCCAGAGAAAGAGCCTTTTCTGTTGGGGCACCTACCCTTTGGAACAGGTTACCCCCAGAGATACGAATGATCCCAGATCTTCGTACTTTCCGTCGTGCAGTTAAGACCTTTCTTTTTCACCAAGCCGGTCTGGCATAAATCTTTTCTAATTTTTTAAATCTTTATGCTGAAGATTCTTAACTGTTGAGCCAAACTGGCTTAATTATTTATATTCACATTCTATATGTATGTCATTTTAACTGTTCACCGCCCTGAGTCCTTCGGGAGAAGGGCGGTATAGAAATTGAATAAATAAATAAATAAACAAATAAATAAAATACCGAACCGGTAGAATACCACCACTGATCAGGGATCTCCAGATTTGGCAGCTTTAAGACTTGTGGACTTCAACGTTGAAGTCCACAAGTCTTAAAGCTGCCAAGTTTGAAGACCTCTGGTATAGATTGTTGTGCATTATGGCAAAGACATCGAAGTTCTCCGAGGAAAGGAGCAGAAAGCGGAGAAGAAATGGCCGAACTTCATTCCGGGATCTTCATCTGGGGTGGTTTGCAAGGAAAAGGGGAATCCCAAACCACAGAGAAGCTCTGGAACCAGAAGTGACAGTAAGTCTAGGCGTACTGCCAAGCATGTAATAAGGGTTAACGGAGAGGCGGTTTCTGTAAGCAGGGCAATAAAAATTAAGCTAGGAAACACCAGAAGGTTGTAATTCCTTACAGGATTAACCTTGTAAAGTGGAAAAAAACAAAAGGAGATTTCTCTAACAACAGGTTCTCTGAACTGCTTAACTACCAAACGGTAGAATCCCACCACTGCATAAGACTACAAGTTCATGTCCCTGTCTCCCACGTTTTTTGAACAGCTGCTGTGTGATTCCTCCACATTAAATCTCTTTAGTTGCACCTTCCAGTTGTGGGTTTCATCCCACAAAGTTTCAGGGATTGCAACAATGTCACACCTGCCTTTGGGCTCCACCGTCACCCCATTTATTCCTCATACTTTGAGAATTATAGGCATCTGAGTCCCTTTTGACTGACCTCAAATTCGGTTTCTACATCTCCTGTTTTGTCTCTGAGTTTTTCTTCTTTCTTTCAATTTGGCTGATTCCTGCGAGATTCGAGTTTGGAATTTGCTTCTAAAACTTCGTCCCACTTCGGCTTGTGCCAAGCCCTTTGGATGAGGCGACCCAGTTGGTTTCCACAGCTGACCTTCTGGGTTCTTGTGAGGGGCAGCTCATCCCCTGCCAGAAGCCCCCATGTGGGTGTTGTGGACCATGGTCCAAGAATCCCAGTTTCCCTCGAGAGAACCGTCCCCTAAGCCAGGGTTGACTTCCCTCCTTGGATGGTTCCCTTTATGGGGAGAGTGGAAGAGAAATCCCCCTGTGCCCCCAACTCTTTGGCTCCCTTGCCCACCTGCTCCGAGCCTCTTGCCATCGTTTCCAGGGACTTTATCATTCGTCCCAGCATGAAAGAGGAAAAAGTGGACTCCATTATTTCTCTAAGCCCCTCAGTCACGTCTTTGAGAGCTGCTCCTGGGAAACAACCAACCACCCTAGTTTGATTCTCTGTTCTACAAATTGCTGGTTCAGTTCCCCTAAACAATGAATCAACACAAGACTTTCTTTTCTTCTTAAGGAAGTCTGGTCTAATTTTTCACCCCTCCCATTGGTACATTTGGTGTTGTCCCTTCTCCAGGTTCTTGCACACTGTCTTGCAAGGGGAGGCATTGCTGACAGGAGCCCAAATCTTCTCAGACAATTTCAGAGAATTCCTACAATCACACTCTGACCGATTCTTCCTGTGCCGGCCCCAAGACCCCAGATGAGGAAGGGAGGGGGAAATTCTCGGGCAGACTCGAGGCCACTGGAGTCCTGCAGAGCCAGTCTGGATGACCTCTGGAGGGGCGAGGGTCAATTGGACGGCTGCCTAGGGGTATCTAGAGACGCTGGGGAGAAGGGAGGGGTTTTCCACTCAGGGCTGCCCCATTGAACTTCCCCCCGCTTTTCCCGAAGAGCAGGTCTTCCCCTCCATGGCAATGTCTTCTACAGCAGGAACGGCTTCAGATGGATTCCTTGGAGGTCATCTAGTCCAACCTCCTGCTCAGGCCTCCACCATTTATACCATCAAGCAGGAGACTCTCTTCCATTAGAATCTGAGCCCCAAAGAGGAAGGGAACCATTGGGTGCCAAAATGGGGCAGGACCTTCCATTCTCTTGTGAAGGAGAGAAACGGCTGAAATGGCTGGGTGAATGTAGGGGAGTCTCAGGTGCCCCTCAATGGCTCCCCACAAATGCTAAGGGTGGACCGTGCTTGCTGGGATTCGGCTCCTCCAAAGGGGGCTTGAGGGGAAGCAGAGCAAGGGGGCCTCTGAGCAGAAGGGGGGTCCTGCCCCTTCACCTCCCTGGATCTGCCCACCCTCCTCCCGAACCAGTTCTGACTTCGGACCCAAAGTAGCTGGGATGGTCGATCCAGAGGCAGCAGAGGGAGGAGCCTCCTGTGGGGGCAGGAAAGAGGAAGAGGAGGAGGAGGAGGAGGAAGAGGAAGGAAGGATTCCAGGGTTTTCTTACATATGAAGTTTATTCTTTTATAGCAAAGCGAAGGGAAGGGAAGTGATTCAGGGGAAGAATGATGGAGATGAAGCTGCTGTGGGTTCAAAGCCAGGAGAGATGAGGGTGATAGAGTGACAGGTCAGCCCAGTGTCCCTGGGGAAAGTCTAGATGGTCTCCACCCCTCCCTCACAAGAAAGAGCGGCCCTGAAAGGAAGCTGGGGGGGGGGTTCTCAGCAGGAGAAAATCCCGGCTGCCATTCTGCTCCTCCCCCAAACCTGCCATCTTCAGCTTCCCTTTCTCAGAGGTTGCAAACAGGACAAAGAGTCATCAGCGACTAAATAAAAAATATGCTTTTGCATTGGATAGCAGGATTAATTCATGAGCGCTGAAGAAAAAGAGACAGGGAAGAAAATTAGAATATAGAGAGAAACCTTTACTGTAAATAACATATTTTTCTCCCTTTTCAACTCCCATCCCCAAGGCAGACCCACACTGCAGGGTGGTGGTTGATAGGCAAGGACACATAGAGAGAGAATCCACCCATCTCAGGGAGGAAAAGGCTGGGATGCTTCATATGAACAAAGAAGATGGGGCTACGATGGGGGTGGCAGCAAAGGGGGGAGCCTGGGGTCACTTGGCCAGAAATTGTGTGAATTCTCACAAGGAGAAGGGGGGTCAGGAAAAACAGCCTGTCAAGGTTCCAACTAATGAACCCAAACGAGTCTGCATGGGGAGCCAAGAAGGATCATCTTGGATTGGAGGGTGGGGGGGGTGCAGTTCATAGTAAAGTTTTGGAGGGAGTTCCTTAAGATTATAGGGTCATTTCAAGGGCTGAGCTCCAGTGCAAACGGAGCTGCAGAACGAGCTAATGCAATGATAGAACAATACCTGAGATGCTATGTTAATTATCAGCAGTTTAGCTGGGCAGATCTCCTGCCATTTGCTGGAGTGGCCTTTAATACTGCAGTGCATAGTAGCACAGGATTTGCCCCTTTTAAAATGGCCACAGGGATGGAATTTGCCTGAATACCCTCGGGAACCCCCCTCCACAGTGAGCCTAACAGAATGGGTGGGTTGCTTACAAAATGCGTGGGGGAATGTAAACCTGGGCTGCTCCCTCCCCAAGGGAGGAATGGGAAGGAATGGCCCCCTCCTTCCCTTCCCTTTTGCAATTTCCCAAAACTTGAAAAAATTCTGGGCAAGATTTTAGCATTTGGGTGTGTTTTGTTTTTGATTGCAATACTTTTTCAGAGTTCTGTAAGGAAAAGCTGCCAAAAATCCAAAAATCTGCTGTATCCAAGCAAGCAGATATTGTCTAGGCATGTTTTTTTTAAAGGAACAATTAAGGAATTTTAAAAACCTCCAATAACTTCTAGGAGTGGTTGAGATGAGGGGGAAGAGGAGAAACTCACCTGCAGGAGGTTGGATGGGAGTTGCTGGAAGGAGAAAAAGACTCAATCAGAAATCTTCATGGGCTGGAGGACTGGGGGCTTAGTCCCTATTCCCTTTGATAGCCCATAATAGTTTGCAGGATCTTCACTTAATAACCACTTGAGGGACAGAAGTTCCCACAAATATTTCTCAAGGGGACCCTCTTGGCCACCTGCTAACCTTGATGACAGGCCTCCCCACAACCTCTCCTCCAGCCCCCCAGACTCACCTTTCTTGCTCTTCAGATAGGAGAAGAGCCCCACAGCCAGGAAGGCCACTCCTATCACAGCTCCCATTATCCCTGTCCAGAGTTTGCTCCTGGCAGAGCTGGAGGAACGGGGCTCTGGGGAAGGAGAAGGAGCCTCACCTGAGCAGGAGGATTAGGCCCACCTTCCCCCAGGAGGGTCCATTCCAGCTCTCCCCATGGGGTGGGTTTCTCCCCATTCTCAAGACACGATGGGGTCCACAGACCAGGAGGGCAGGGCGGGAGGGGAGGGACTTACCCCACTGGACAGTGATGGGGGCCTCCAGGCTGGCGTGCTCCACCTTGCAAGTGTAGACATCCCCCCGTTGGGTCTGGGTCTCCAGCATCACCTGGAGCTGGTAGGTCCAGTCTCCGTTCTGGAGCTCTTCCCCGAAGGCCACGCCCTCCTTTTCCGGCTGCCCGTTCTTCAGCCACTGGATCTCGATCTCCAAGGGGTAAAAGCCCGTTGCAGTGCAGAGGAGGATGGTGTTGGGGGAAGCTGGGTCCATCTTGGTGGGGGAGATGGTGACGATGGGCGTGGCTGGAGAGAAGGAAGAGAAGGAGGCACATGAAAGACACAACAGGGCCCAGAAAAGAAGACCAAGTTGGTTAGTTCAGGCCAAGATCCCTTTTTACTCCTGAAAATATTCTGTGTTTTAAGTCATCTTCCAAAGTAAATTGCGGCAAGAAATTAAAAGGGATTCTGAAAGAGGGAAAAACGTTAAATCCTTCCTGATTGGGATCAGTTGCAGTCTTCAAAAAAGAATTCCCTAAATAGGCATGTCTGACAGGGATAAATGCTGGAAACGCCCAGAGGTGGAAGGAACCTTCTGCCAGATGTGGTGGATATGGAAAGAAATAACCAAGACGGGAAGGACAGACGCAGCAGGAGTCGGATGATTCTTGGGATCTTGTTGAAAATGAAACCACACCTTTAATTAGATGTAATAACACGTTTGTTTGTTTGTTTGTTTGTTTGTTTAATAAATTAAATTATTTATTAAATTTATTTGCCAAAGTGGCCACAATTAACCCAAAATCTTACAAACACTCTCCTAGCTGTAACTGCCACCTGCTCTCCGGGAGTCCAGGAGAATCTCCAGAATTGCAAACTGGGTTTCAGGGACAAGGAAACTCCACCCAGAAGGAAGTTGTTTAAAGTATCTTGGGGGAGCTAAAAGATATTGGACTAAGATACACAGGTGGTTGGAAAAAATGATTAAGAAACTTTAAACCAGAGATATTTTTACTAGGAATTTTATCATAAATGTATAATAAAGAGTTGAGATATTTAATTGTGAATGTTTTAACAGCGGCTAGAATTGTTTTTGCTAAAAATTGGAAAGGTGAGAAGATACCTACAGAAGATGAAGTTATTAAGAAAATCCTGGAGTCTGCTGAAATGAGTCAATTGACACTTGAAATTAGAGAACAGGAAGATAAACAATATTATTTAATTTGGGATTTGTTTCATCAATGGTTAGATAACAAAGCATGGAGATGGAATATGAAACAGGAATTAAGGTAAAGATAAATATCTGAAGTGGTTTCCTTTTCTTTTTCTTGCTGTTCAACAGTGTTTAAGTGAGTATGAGACATAAAAATGTTAAACAAGAGAAATTAAATAAATGGCAATTTGGGACAAGGGATTGAGCACAAAGGAATTTTAACCGATCGACATACTGTTTGTAATTGTATTTGAATAATGGTGATTTTATGTTTTTGTTGTAGTTATAAATAAAAAAAAATTTCCAAAAAAAAAATTCCAGCAGATTTCAGGGGGAAAAGTGCAAAATGTGATGTGGCTGCAAAACCCCCCAATTTTAAGCATCCTCAACAGAAAGAGGCATTTTGAAGGAAAGGGCAAAGGAGCCCAATGGGGGGCAGCCCTTTGCTCCCCACAACTGCCAGAATCCCCTGAAGGAAAAGTTTCTTCCCCCATTGAAGATGAGAGACCCCAAATCGACCCTTCAGAGCAGGAAGGACAGAAGAGGTTTTGGGGGATCTCACTATCTCTCTCAAGGATCCTTCCTGGGGGGGGGGGGGAGATTCAGAGGGAGACCTGCCCAGATCAGGAATCACGGAACCGGCCACTCCTGGGGAAGGAGGTGGGGAGGGGTCCCTCTGACTCCCTCAGGGCAGCACCTGCCTGGAATTGGGTGGGGAGGCAGGGAGGAGGAAGGGATCCAGATGGGATCTTTGGGAAAGGGAAGGTGGGGGCAGTTGGTGGTTGAGGAGATCAGGTCATCCCAGGATCTCAGCAGAGCCTTGGAGAGGATCCCTCTTGATCTCCTCCTTCAGCAAGTGCTCCAACTGGCATAACTCTTGGATGGATTAATTGGGGGAGGGGGTGTTAGTCTGGATGAGGCCCCCAAGAGGGTCCACAATAGATCCATTCCAGCCCAGAGTCCTTTGCTAACTATTTTGTTTTCTGTTGAGTGATTTTCTTATTAACAGTAAATTCTATAACGCTTAAGAACAACCCATTTTTAAATGGTTATTTGTAATCCCAACCTGGGATCTGGTCAGGTTTCCATCCAGACAAATAGCAGCATTTCAGGTGTGAATTGTTTTCTTTATTCAGGAAAATCCCATTTGCCTCTTGGGACATTAAAGGCCTTTGTGGAATTGCTAAAAGAAGGCAGAGGCTTTACAAACTGAAAATCATTTTTTTAAAAAACAGGAAATGCAAATTTTGGATGAGAAAAGGTCTTTTAGCAAGAAAGTGGAAGGATCAGATTTTAAATCAGTGGAAATTCAAAGGTTTCAATTTGGTATTTTTACATTTTTATTTTTATAGCCCATCCCAGATAAAAGTACATTTTATTTGCCCCACATCGTGTTATTTAATATTTATTTTTAATATCAAGGTTGATGCCTAATGTAGTAAAATGGGACACAGATCTACTTTTCATTTTTGATCACACATCCATAGATTTGATGCTCATTTTGGAACATTTTGCATAAAAATATTAGTGAAAGATGGGAAATTGATGCTCTTTTGTTGGGGTCCATTGAGCAAGAAACAAAACTCAGATATGATTTTTCCCAGAGAAATGGAGGCTGAATGAATTCTGGGGAGAGTTGAGGGAAGGTGGAGAGCCTCTCTTGGTGGGCAGAGAAAAGCTTTGGCCTCTCGGGGAAAAGAGACGCCCGGATCTCGCCGGAGAGAAAAGTCGGCTCAGAAGTCAAAGAAAAAGGAAGAGAAAATCCCCCCAAAGAGACTCAAGAAACATCCGGTGATTTCAGGTCTCCTAAACTGGAGCCGCAGCAAATTGTTGGTATTATACACGGAATACTTATTCAAAGAACAGGAACCCCTGGAGAATTATTGGCCTCCTGTTTGAAGTATTTTCATGGAAGTAAAAATAATACTTTTGATGAAGAAGAAATTATATTAATCACAATGAAATTCAGGATCACTATTTTGGATTTTAGTCTGTTAAGCCTGGATAGCTCAACAGACTAAAAGCCTGTTATTAACATTCAGCTGTCTGCAATTACTGCAAGTTCGAATCTCCCCAGGCTCAAGGTTGACTCAGCCTTCCATCCTTTCTAAGGTAGGTCAATTGAGGACCCAGTTTGTGGGGGCAATAAGCTGACTTTGGATAAAATATACAAAAGTAGGAAGGCTATTGCTTAACGCATTGTAAACTGCCCTGAGTCTCCGGAGTTTCCGGCATATAAATCTAATTAAAATAAAATTTAAAAAAAATGCATTCTATTTATGTGGATAAAGCTTCTGAGCAGCTAAAGGTTTTTCACAAACCATCCAGAGATTTTGGTCCTGTCCCTGAACCAGGGAGGGAGGAAGGGAGGAGGGAAAGGAGGAAAAGAGGAGGGGAGCATGGGCTTTGGAGTCTTTGGGCAGCTGATGAAGCTCCTTTCCCTGAAGGGAAAATCCCCCCAGAGACCCCCAAAAGGAGGGAGGAGGGAGGGAGGCCCTGAGAGGCCCACAAAAGAGACACACTCACAACACCAACACAATTGGCACTTGGGACACTTTCGGAGGTTATGAAAAATCACGAGATAAATGAATAAAAGTGGTGAAATTTCTATATTAAATATTATTGGAATGAGAATTATTTCAAGTACTGTACCAGATGACAAGAATGTTGTGCTGTTTGTAGAGGAAAAATACACTTTAAATATCACCCAGAAACAAATTATATAGCTGAATATTATTATCTCCATGAAAATATCCTCTTTGGTAGTAAAAACATTTCCAAATGCATCTTATGTAGCAGATGAAAATCCTCCCAGGTTGGCAGGGAAGAATTTAGGAGTGAAAATGGGTTTTGCCTCCAGACTGAATATTTGGAGAGCAAAATCTCTGTTGGTTCCCCTAAAACATTTAATAATTTCCGGAAGGAGCAAATGCTCCAAGAGGCTTTTCTCTCTTAGGATCTGGAGGTTTTCCTCTTGTGGAAGAGAGATCTCATTGGATTCTATGGTGAGACGTTATTTTTGGAAAATCTCTGGAGTCACAATGGGAACATTAAACTTAACCAGTTCTTAAGTAATGAGGCTTTCAAGACTTCGAATAAAGGAATATAATTTCTCTGGAAAGGCCGAATGGCAACAAGGGCAGCTAAAATCCTTGATTGGCCTCTGAAAACCCATCAGTCGGTAGAAATATAGAGGATTTTTATTAGAGAAAGAAATAAAATGAGGAAAAGAAACTTAGGCAACATTGAAGGAATCTGGAAGAGAGAATGAGAGAATCTGAGGCTTCAGGTCTGAATGGAGGCCCAATTTGTTTTTTATGTCCCCAAATTCAGTTTTAAGGTTTGTGGGTGTTTTTGGGTTCTCCCCCCCAAATCAGGAGCCTCCCCAGGAAGGAAGACGGAAGCGATCAGGATTCCTATTATTGGAGTTTTTACATCTCGGTTTAAGCATTGAATCATGATTACAAATTCTAGGCTGTTTCTGTTACTCATCTGTTTCTTTATTGGATTGAAAAGCTGCAGGACTGGAAATGGCTCTGAAGGAAGAAAGAGGAAAGAGAAGCAGAAGATCCATAGAAAGGGGTCGACAGGGGAAAAAGAGTCCACTAATTCTTTTTTTTGTTTGTTTGTTTTGGGTAAAAAATGAGGTTTTATCCCAAAGTGCCAAAAAGAGCATTTCTGGAGCAGGGAAAGAGAGGAAGGGGCTTCTGGCTGGGAAGAGGGAAGGAGACGGGAGGTTCCGGAATAGGATAGAAAAGAATCAGGGAGAGAGAGCAATATATATGTACATACAGGGAGTCCTCGACTTAGGACCACAATTGAGCCCAAGATTTCTGTTGCTAAGTGAGATGTTTCTTCAATAAATTTTGCCTCATGTTACGACCTTTCTTGCCACAGTCATTGTGAATCACTGCAGTTGTTAAATGAGTAAGAGGGTTGTTAAGTGAATCCAGCTTCCCCAGGGACTTTGCCTATGGGAAGGTCGCAAAAGGGGACGCTGTGACTCTGTGACCGTCACAAGTCCGAGTCCGTTGTGAAGCATCTGGATTCTGATCATGTGACCCTGGGGAGGCTGCAACGGTCGTAAGTGTGAAAAACAATCCTAAGTCATTTTTTTTCACTGCCGTTGTAACTTTCAACGGTCACTAAACGAACGGTTGTTAAGTGGAGGACTGCCAGTATTGAGCAGGAGAGAGAGAGACCTGACTGGATTCCCCCCCACCCCCACCCCCACAAAACTTATCTGGATGGATTTTCTTGTGTGTGTGGGCGGGGGGAAATTTCTTGTGGGGGGGGGGTGGGGGGAAATGGATCGAAGGGATCCCAGATTCCAGACAGGAGGAGAGTTTGGAGCCTGGGAAGAAAAGGGAGATTTTGTACATCTGAGAGTGTAGAATGAATGAATGAATGAATGAATAAGTAAATAAATGCTCTATCTGGGAGGATCCAAAGGAATGAAAGGAAAGGGGGGTCCTGGCGTCCCCCTCCCAGGGAAGACCCCCCCTCCCTCCCAGACTCTTCTCTCTGGCCAACCATCTGCTCCTCCCTCTTGGCAGCATTGAAATCTCCTGGGTAGGAGAGGGCCCTGGGGAGGCTTACTTTTTTATTTTATTTTATTTTTTTTATTATTTTATTTTATTTTATTTTATTTTATTTTATTTTATTTTATTATTTTATTACTTTATTTTATTTTATTTTATTTTATTTTATTTATTTTATTTTATTTTATTTTATTTATTTTATGTTTTATTTTATTATTTTATTTTATTTTATATTTTATTTATTTTATTTTATTTTATTTATTTTATTATTTTATTATTTTATTATTTTATTATTTTATTATTTTATTATTTTATTTATTTATTTATTTTATTTTATTTTATTTTATTTTTCATTTCTTTATTTCTTTATTTAATTTTATATGCTGGTTTATTTTACCTACTTACTTATTTATTGGATTGAAAAGATGCCGGAGTGGAAATGACTCAGAATAAGGAATAGAGAGAACTGAGACCTGGAGAGAAAGGATTTTTTTTAATCCTAAAACCCCAAAGGCCCCAGAGGGGGAGGGAGGCCCCCCCCCCTTACTGGCCTTCTGGAAAGGGCTCCAAATGGGGCTCTGGGGCTTTGCTGGGGGGGGCAGAGGGGGGGAGGCAGCCTGAATCCCCTGAATTCTTTCAATGAGTCTCTTCATGAATGAATGGATGGATTTTTCCACTGAATGTGAATCATCCTCGCTTTTGAAAGAACCTCCGAATCTTCACCCGGGAGAGTCTCAACCAAGGAAAGGAAAAGGGGGTCCCCTCCCCCAACTCCCCCCAAACTCTCCCCCCCCCCCCCACCAACTCACTTCTCCGGCCAATCGCACGCTCCTCCCTCTTGGCCGCCTCGTAGTTGTACACCCCGTAGTTGTACCGGCAGACGGAATCCACTTGGGCCTTCCAGATCTGCAGGAGCTGCTCGTCTCTGTTCCACTTGTCCACATCGGGCTGCCCCAACGGAGTGACGGCCACGAACTTCCCGAGGTCGCTGTCGAAGCGGGCAATCTCCTGCCGGTCGTAGAAGCTCCTGTACAGGAGCCTCACCCGCTGCGTCCCGTTGAGGAAGCGGCACTCGCCCTTCTCCTGGTACAAGAAATGGGCTGCGAGGGGGAGGAGGGCCGTCAGGAGGGACTCCAGGTCCCATCGTTCCCAGCCGCTGGGAGAGGAGGGGGGACCCACGAGGGAAGGGGGAGGGCCAGGGGAACCTTCCCCCTGGAGGAGGGAACGGGAACTCTCAGTCCCAGAGAGGAAGGGAGGCTTCCTGGGGGGTCTGGAGGGGGGAGGGGAGGAAAGAGGGGGAGGGGTGGGAAAAGGCAGGCAGAAGCTCAACCGGTCCAGCAACCCCATTCAGTCTCTGCAGGGAGGGTTGGATCTCAAGGGGCAGGAAGGAGGGGGGGGCTGGAGGGAAAGTAACGTCCATCCCCTCCACTCTCTCTTCCTTTGGGAGGGGTCACACTGAGGACATTTAGACCGACTCTCCTGGGGTCTCCCAGCTTTTCAACCCCCACCTTCCCTCCGTCTCTCCCCCCCTTTCTTCTTCAGCCCACCTCCATCCCTTTGGGTGACTGTGGAGGATCCTCCCTGTTTCCCTTCCCCCTTCCCCAAAAGCCCCCCAATATCCTCGTCCCTCACTTCCCCCTCCCCTCCAGGGGGATTATGGGGGTTCTTGGTCTCCTCCCGAAATTCAGAGTATTTCCCCAGAAGGGCCCGAAGCCCCCCTCTTCCCCGACCTCCAGAGCCCCAAATCTGAGATTCAGGAGAAAAAGTGAAGTTTCTGAAGCAGCCAAAAGACTTTTGCTCAAATGCCTCTTTTCCCTTCTGGGGATTCAGGGCTGAAAATGCCTCAATTTCCCTCTTTCACTTTCGCTTTTCCTCCCCCTCCTCTTCCCATGCAGCCCCCTCCCACCCAGACCCTGGGGGAGGGGCGACAGAGGTGCGACCCCCACCTGGCTACATGGGGGAAGGGTTAGGATTAGGGTCCCTCTCCGTCCTCCTGGGGGGGATGTGGGGAGGAAGGGGGAGGAGACCACGCAGAGATCGAGGCTGGTGGAGGCTCTGGAGACCCATCGGCTTCCTTCCCCCCTCCGGGGGTCCTTCCCAGCCCCCTCCTCCCCCGCCCAGCCCCCTCCTTACCGGGGGTCTCCTTCCCCCCTTCGCTTCCGGGGATCGGGGCCAGCGCCCCCAGCAGCAGCATCAGGGGGAGCCCAGCCAGAGCCATGGACGCCGCCCCACAAGCGCCCCAAAGGGAGGAGAGAGACGGAGGGGCTCCCAGCCCCAGAGGAGGAATCGGAGGGTCTGGAGGGGGGGGAGGAGTTTTCCTCAGACTTCGGAAGAGGGAGCGTCCAGGAAGAGCAGGAGGACCAATGGGAATTCTCCGTTCTGCAGCGTCATCGGTCTCCGGGCAGAGCCTCCCTTGACTTCACCCGATACAGGAGATAGTTCCGCTCAGACAGAGAAGCGGTGGAAGTGGGGGGGGGGGAATCCCTTCACTCTTGGGGGGCTGCAATTTTGGGTTCTGTTTCATGCCAGCTCCGGAGGAGAATGTCGCCTTCCTTTTGCCCCCCTCCTCCCTCCATGATTCTCCTCCAATGCCTGAACTGGAGGGGCGACTAGATGCCCTTTGAGTTCCCAGAGTGCCCAGAAGGAGCCGAAGCTGGAGCTGCCGAGAGTCCAGAAGGGCAAAGTGGATCCAGAGCTCGAGGGTCCTTCGGGGCTCAGAATGGGAGGAGGCAGCTGCCCTAGAGGACAAGGGGGGAGGCGCAGCCCCACAGCCAGCCAGGACTTGGGGGCCACACGCTCCCCACAATCCGAAGGGAAGCCAGGAGAACCCTCAGCTGACACTCCACGCAGGAAGAGGTGGAGGGGATCTGCAGGGATCCCTCCTAATCCAGCCGGATCCTCTCCCCAGCCCCTCCCCTTCACGGGGTAATCTCCGTAGGGATCTCTCTGCTTCACGAGCGAAAAGGGCGTTTTCCTTCCTTGAAACCCCGGTTGTGGAGGAATCTCCCTCTTCCTTTCTGGGGGTCGGGATCCCCCTTTTCCAAGCAAAGCAGCCCCAGATGAAGATCCCGGAATGAAGTTCGGCCGTTTCTCCTCCGCTTCCCGCTCCTTTCCTCGGAGAACGGCCACATCTTCGCCATAATGCACAACAATCTCTACTTTCACCAGAGAAATATATAAAGTGACATTTTGGAAGAAATTTTGCCATCTGATTGTGCAGATCCTGATGAGATTTGCCTATTCTGACTGTGGAACAGGAAGGCCCCTAAAACAAAGGGCTCCTTTTTATTTCTTTTATTAAGATTATAAGAGCATAAAATAGAAAATAAAAGGAATAAGGAATTGGGGAAGGGAAAGAGAAAGGGAAAGAAAGGGGAAGGAGAAGTGGGGGATAAAAGGCAAAAGGAAAAAAGAAAGGAAAAAACTTTCCCCAGCATAATAAAATACAAAGTGAAATTGGAGCCTCGGTTTTTATTTCTTCTGTAAGTAAATATTAACCATTTCTATACCAACAACTTCATTTAATCAGTATATCCCAAAACTCCAGATTTCATTTTTTTCCTGCAGAAAGTCCAGAAGTGGCTTCCAGGTAGAAAAACAGCTGGAAATCTCTTCTTTCCTCTGGTCAAAAAGTTTATTTTTCATTCCACCACTTCGTCCATCCTGGAGATGGAGGTTTTTGCTGCAGTCAGCATGAGCAGTAATAAAGTCATAAATTTATATTTCAAGTTCCTTGTCCAGGAATCCCAAAAGGAAAACCTCTGGTTTTCAACAGACTCAGAGAGATAAATCACATTTACACATCATTCGAAAAAGACAATAATAAACCTCGGAAGGGAAGAAAGAGACACACCTCCCCTCCAACAGTCAAGAGATAAGCAGGGATCAGCACCAGACAAACAGGAAGGCAGGAAACAAGAACTCCAATCAAGGCTCCACCCAGGAGGGAAAGACACCAACTCTGCCGGGGCCTAGAAACAGGCAGGAGACCCCCCTCGCCTTGGCACTGAGGAGCTTCCCTAGATAGCAACAGCCCTTCGACTTATACACCGCTTTATACACGGCTTTTACAGCCCTCTCTAAGTGGTTTCCAGAGTCAGCCTCTCGCCCCCAACAATCTGGGTCCCCCTTTTACCCACCTGGGAAGAAGAGAAGGCTGAGTCAAGCCTTGAGCACCCTCAGGATGGAACTCCTGGCTGTGGGCAGAGGTTGCCTGGTGGACTAGATGCCCTTTGAGTTCCCACAGTGCTCAGGGGGAATCCAGGCTGGGGCTGCCGAGACTCCAGAAGGGCAAAGAGGAGCCAGGCTCAGTTTGGGGGGAGGGAGGGAGCCCCCAGCAGCATCTGGACTCTGCAGGGGGCTGGGATGAGCTGGTGACTGTGGACACGGACACACCCTGACCACTCCGGACACCAATCCCCACATTTCCTGGGCCCCAGATAAAACCTCCAGGGAAGCCTCTGACCTTTGACCCTCTTCCTTCCTGGTACAGGGGCTGCGGGAGGGGAGGTCTTACCCCCAGCGCTGTGGGGTTGAGGTCGGTTTGGGTTGCAGAATGGCTGCTGTTGAGCTCAATGGGGGAGGGGGAGGGGCAAATCAGAGGGGGGGGGGAGAATCACCCCCTGAAGGACTCTGGTTCAGCCCAGAGTCTGGAGGGTCTCCGGCAGCTTCCTCTTAGATGGACAGTCCCAGGCTTTCTTCCCCCTCCCCCCACAAGCAGGAGGGGGAGGCTGGGGGGGAGGGCCAATGGAGAGACTCAAAGGCTGGAAGGGACCTTAGAGATCTACTAGTCCAACCCCGTGGCCTCCAGAGATGAAGCTCCCCTCCTCCCCACACAATTCCAGGTGGGGGGCTGCTCCATTGATTCCCCCTGATCCCTTCCAGGTCGGCTCCCCCTTGGAGGCTTCTGACGATCCCATTTTCCCTTCCAGGCTGATCGACCTTCTCAGGGCTTCGGCTTCTGTCAGTTGAGGGGTGATCCCTGGAGACGTTGCCCACTCCACGATCTGCTTGTGAGATCCGAAATGACCGAGGGAGATCCCAAGGGCAGGAGTGGGACTCCACTCGGTCTTCCCCTCCAGGAAGGGTCCCAAGTGGAGTTTCCCCCCACCCAGAGCCCACCCAAGACCCCCCCTCCCCCTTTCTCTTCCGGCCCAAGCCCAGAATTCAGGGAGGTTCCCCGTCTGAGCAGTGGCTCTTCCTCCATCCTCATCCCCCAATTCTCAGCCAAAGACCCTCAAGGCACTTTTTCCTCCCTGGACATTTTGAGGGCGTTTTTGTCCACAACTCCCTCCAACTTTTGGACGTGTGTTGTATAAAACGTCTTTTGAAGAGAAATATTCTTTCCAAATAAATGCAGCTTTTCTCACCTTTCCAAATCTCTGCCTTGATTTGAAATAAACCTTTAAGCTCCATAAATCTCAGAAACATTTTATGTTAGGAAGGAGCAGATTCTCCATTCCGGCCGTTTGTTCTTTGCCAGGGAACTCAACGTTTTGCCTGCAAGGATGGTGAGAGGAAAGGAGATTTTACGGGGAAAGGAATCAGTCCTGGGACTCCCAAGTCCGAAGAATCAGCCTCTGAGATGAATTTAGTTCTTCTGGAGGGGAGTTGGAGGAAACATTTTCCCAAAAGAAGAAGAAGAAAATCCATATCCAGGGATATGATGTGTCAGAGGATCTGAGCGGATTTTCTTCTTTAGCATTACAGCCTTTTAACCATCACAGCCTGGAAATCTCCCCCCCCCCCTCAAACTATCCCAAAAGAGTCCTTCTGTTTCTTCTACTCCTCTTTCACTTCATCCATAGAAAACTTTTTTCTAGTCTTTGGGGGAGATTCAGGTTCCTGGGAGTTACACAAAGGCAGCTTAGACAGATCCTGAATTCCGGATCCTATTTCAAGAGCTTTGGGGGTCGAGAGGCGGCCTGGATCCTTTCCAGGGATGAGGGGCTGGAGGGGTCAAACTCCCCCCTGGCCCAGCACCAGCCTCAGCAGCCCAGAGCCAGGTCCCCCCCAGCAGCTGAAGGAGGCGGCAGAGTCCGAATCTCCCCACAGTTGTGTATCTGACACAGCCACTCACACAAAGTCAGCCCCAGATCCAGGCAGCCTCTGTGGGGCCTCCATCCCTCCCCTGACCCAGGCAGAACCTCTGGGCCTCTTTCATGCTCCCAACCCCCCAAATATTGTGATTTTCTCTGAGTTCTCTCTGACACACACACACACACAGAGTTTGTTTCTCCAGCCCCAACAGCTGCAGAGGCGCTTGGGTTTCGCTTCCCCAGCCTGAAGCGTTGGGCTCCTCCGAAGCGGAACTGAGGGACTGGCCAGGATCCAGCAGGCAAGAAGCCTCCATTCTCCATCAGGGCAGCTCAGGGACTCTCCTCCTCCGCCCCATGGCTGAGTCTGCAGGTGGGGCAGCCACAAGGTCCTCTGGCCCACTGGAAGCGGCTGAAGGGGCCCTTCCCAACCCACAGGAGACCCTGGAGAGCCCAGGAAACAAACCGATGGACGGTTGGAGAAATGTCCCTCAAAGGACCCACATTCTCCCCCTTGGGACCCCTTGTGGGGAGACCCTCCCTGCTCTCTGGGGGAGGCTCTGATGGAGGAAGGAGGGGAGGGAAGAGAGGAAAAGGGGACCAGCATGGAGGGGGGGGGACTCAGTTGCAATAATGGAGGGGGGAGGATGCTGACGGAAGGTCTGGAGGAGGGGGAGGGGGACGGGTCTCCCCAGAGAAAGTCCATCCATGGGTGGCTAAGCATCGACACCAACTTGAAGGTATGAAACCATCATGAAACAACCTGATTATCAGAATTGTCTGGTCCCTTTTCCATCAGTTGAAGCAGATTGAAGGAAGTCCTTGACTTACAACGGTTCATTTAGTGACCATTTGACATTGGGTTGGGTGGCCCAACGTTTACCCCTGTAGGAAGTTAGCACCCTCCCTTCTCCTGGAAGAGTGAAATATTTTGGGGAAATATTAAAAAGGCAGAATATTGTATTTTCCTGGATGAGAAATGGATGAGCATGTTTTGAAGCAGCTCCCATCTTCCTGCTCCCACCCTTTGTCAATGGGCCATGAAGGCCTGAGCCAGCCTATTCTACATAACAAAGATCTACCTCCAGTAGGAATTGCCCAAGATCCAACAAGATGGGATTAGCCCTCTACACAATATTAGCAGAAACTCACCATATGTGACCTGGGAAACACCGGTGATCATCAGCCAGCAAGGCTAGCTAAGGCCCCCACCCCCTGGGAGTCTGACAACCGATCAGGATACTCTTTCTGGGCCCCAGGAAGCTCAAAGCCAGAGAGAGCATAAAAACCAAGGATTCGCTGTATCTGCCCTTTTTCTGCTCAGGAACTCCAGCCATGTGATCCTGTCCACCATGAAACCATCTTTCCAAGCGGTCTCCATGTCTCCCGTGTCTTTTCCCCCACTTGGAGGAGAACCGACAAGGATGTTTCTTCCAACCCCCCCCCCCCCATGGCTCCATCCTACTTTTCCCCCTTTGATAGTATCTGAAACGCATGGAAGGAGGTTTTCCTTGTTATGGGAGAAAGGATATAAGAGACATCCCTTCGGGTCAGCCAGAGCCCGTGTATTGCGCAATAGATCCAGAGAGTACCTAAAAACGCTGGACCCCTTAGGATTCTGAGACCCCAGTTTTACACCTTTTCAAAGAAAGGATTCTGTTAACTCAGCAGTTGATATGGTCATATGCATTTGTTATATTTAATTGACATTTCCTAATTAAAGTTTTACATTATCCTTGCCAAACAGTCATAATTCTACTGTAAATTACTGGAGCACAGATTCAAATGATCTTCTGTTGATGAGCGACTTCTAGCTGATATGGAGACCCTTGGCCTTACCAACCTCTCAGCTGTATGTCACTAGAATCTTCCTATCTTCGGACAACTTAGAGGCCTCCTAAAAGTATCAAAAGGATTTTAGCTGACTTTGTACTTTTTCCAACCGGATGCATTTCCTGCTTTTAGAATAGAGTGAATAGAAAGTTATCCAGTGGTCATCTATCAGATCCCGCTTCCTTTACATTATCGTCTTTCTTCTGTTACGTTTCTAGAGCGGTTTGGTTATTTCTTACATATCGTGCAATTTCACCTCCTCTTTTCTTACGTCTGTTTCTTATTTATTTATTTATTATATAAAACACAAAGAAAGAGAGAAAGAGGAAATGAGGGGAAGGAGAAAGAGAGGGGAAAAGAAAGTCTGAGGTTCAAGGGAAAAAAGGCTTTGACTTCCGGCTCTTTTTAGCACAGGAGAAGATTTAAAAAAAAACATTCCCACCTCAACTTTTTGCTTTTACGCATTAATATGTCACCAACCATTTCTAGAAGGACAAATTTATCTAATGGACAAAAGGAAAATCATGTTAGGTCTGTTTCTTTTGAACACTTTAAATGTGAAAATATTCAATTTAACAGCTGGAGAAGGAAAGTCTAGAATGGTCCAGAACATCCAGTTGTGGCTGAGGGAGGGAGGGAGGGCTCCCGCCTGAGGGGATCTGCGCTCTGATTGGTTGCTGTGGGTAGACAGGGGGCGTTTCCCTTTTTTCCCGCCTTTTTCTTCTAGTCGCTGTTTGAGATTTACCTCAGGGTGTCCCTGACTGTCTTCTCTGCTGTGAATGTGAAATACATTTATATGGATATGAAACTACAAGTTTGTGTCCATGTCTCCCTCTTCCTTTGGGCAGCTGCTGTGTGATTCCTCCATATTAAATCTCTTTAATTGGACCTTCCAGTTGTGGGTTTCATCCCACAAAGTTTCAGGGATTGCAACAATGTCACACCTGCCTTTCGGTTCCACCTCCTCCACGTTTATTCCTCCTGCTTTGAGCATCCGTGCAGAAGATTCTGAGTCCCTTTTGGCTGATCCCATATTTGGTTTCTACATCCCCTCTTTTGTGTCCGAGTTCCCCTTCTTTCTTCCAATTTGGTTGATTCCCCTGAGATTTGAGTTTCGAATTAGCTTCTAAACTTTCAGTTTCACTTTCAAGCCCTTCGGATGAGGCGAGCCAGTCGGTTCCCAAAGCTGACCTTCTCGGTTCTTGTGAGGGGCAGCTCATCCCCTGCCAGAAGCCCCCATGTGGGTGTGGTGGATCATGGTCCAAGAATCCCAACTTCCCTCGAGATAACCGTTCCCTAAGCCAGGCTTGACTTGGAAGGTTCCCTTTATTGGGAGAACGGAAGAGAAAACCACCTGTGCCCCCATCTCTTTGCCCTCCATGCCCACCTGCTCCGAGTCTCTTTCCAGGGACTTTTTCATTCCTCCCCACATGTAGGAGGAAAAAGGGATAAGAATCTGTGGATTTCATTATTTTAATAAGCCCCTCAGTCACGTCTTTGATAGCTGCTCCTGGGAACCAACCAACCATCGTAGTTTGATTCTCCATTCTAGAAATGTCTGTTTTCACCTTCCCCCCGTTTCTTCCTCCGACTTTGAGCCTCCACGCAGAGGCATCCGAGTCCCCGTATCCCTGAAATGACCCCTTTTTCGGGTCCTTCCCTAAGAGCTGTGAAGGAAGCTGCCCCCCAGGCTGGGTCCACAAGTCCCGAAGCCCCCAAGACTCCACAGCCTCCCACAGGAGCCACTGAGGGGTGGGTGAAGGTGGTTTTCCCCTGGCTGGTCTGAATGCAGCTGAGGTCAGGAGGGCCCTTCCCTGGCCTGGTCATGCATATTGTTTGAATGTGGCCACATCTCTCTTTTTTTTTTTGAAGAATTTTTTCAGTTTTATTTCTTATACACATAATATAAAATCTCCATTTTCTTATACATAATTAATCCTACATATACATGTTTTCCTTAAAGAAAGCATTAAAATAAGGCATTTTAATTACATTCGGAGTTGCTCTTCTACCCTTTCTTCCCTCATTTCACAACAACCCTTCTTCTTCACCTCCTTTCTTTCCCTTCCCTTCCTCCTCTCCTCTCCTCCTTTCTCTTCCTTTCCCCCACTCCTCTCTTCTTTTCCCCCTTCTCACCTTCTCTCCTACCCTTCCTTCCCCTCCTTTTCCCTTCCTTCCATTCCTCTCCCTCCCTCTTCTCTTCCTCTCCTCCCCTGCCTCATCCTACTTCCCCTTCCTTTCCCCCACTCCTCTCTTCTTTCCCCCCTACTTACCTTCTCTCCTACCCTTCCTTCCTCTCCTTTTCCCTTCCTTCCCTTCCTCTCCCTCCCTCTTCTCTTCCTCTTCTCTTCTTCTCTCTCCTTTCTATCTTCTTTGCTGTGGAATATTCTCTTTGTTTGGTATCCGAGCAACTCCTGTATTCTAATAGTATATACTTTCTTACAGTTTCTTTTCAGATTTATTCTATCTATCAGTATTGTCATCATAATTGTACATTTATTCTTCTAAATTTCTTTCTTTCCCCCCCTCCCATCCTCCTTTTTCATTTACTCTGGTGTCATTTGGGTTTCAGGTTTTTTTTATCCTCTCCCTCGTTTAACTTTCTATTATCTAAATCATTTATCTATCCTCTTATCTTCCTATTTCTTTTCTAACCATGTATAAAATCTTCCCCATGTCTTGAAAAGGCTGGGAAGGACCAGGGATTCCTCCCCATTTCATCTCCAGGGGATTCTGGAATTCTCCCTAATTGTCTTAATTAGAGGGTTAATCAAGAGGGGAGGGGCCCCTCCCTGCAGATGCTTCAGATGAACAGAGAAGATGGGGCTAAGATGGGGGTGGCAGCAAAGGGGGCAGCCTGGGGTCACTTGGCCAGAAATTGTGAGGATTCTCACAAGGAGAAGGGGGGTCAGGAAGAACAGCCTGTCAAGGCTCCAACTAATGAACCCAAACGAGTCTGTATGGGGAGCCAAGAAGGATCATCTGGGAAGGGTGTGTGTGTGGGGGGGGGGGATGTTTCCAATTCACAGCAACGTTTTGGAGGGATTCCATTAAGATGATAGGGTCATCTCAAGGACTTAGTTCCACCTTCCGTCCGTGTAGGGACAGAGCTTCAGCAAGAGCTAATGCAATGATAGAACAATACCTGAGATACTATGTTAATTATCTGCATTTCAGCTGGGCAGATTTCCTGCCATTTGCTGAAATGGCTACAATACCGCAGTGTAGAGGTGGGATTCACTCATCTTCCCTTCCAGTCTGCAAATGTGAGTATGTGCGAGCACTAGCTTTGCTCACATGTGCCACCTCTGCGCATGGACATGGCCTCCTGAGCATGTGCAGTAGTCACGCATTACGTCCGGGAGGGTGGGCGGAGTCTCCCACAGTCACCGCTACCAGTTCGCACGATCCAGACAGAACCGGCTGAATCCCACCACTGCAGCAGTGCATAGGAGCACAGGACTCACCCCTTTTGAAATAGCCGCAGGGGTGGAATTTGTCCCCATGGCTGAATACCCTCCGGAACCCCCCTCCACAGGGAGCCTAACATAGTGGTTCCCAAGCTTTTTCAGTCCACCGCCCCCTTGGTACTACAAGCTCATCCTCAGTGCCCCCACCCAGGGTGGGTTCTACTTAACCTTTACTACCGGTTTGCAGCGAGGTCACACACACACGCTCACTTCACTCGCGCATGGACTGCGCAGAAGCGTTTTGGTGATGTCGGGGTCGGTGGGCGGGGCCTCCTGCCGGTTTTACTACCGGTTCTATAGAAACAGTGAGAACCTGGGCAACCCACCACTGCCCCCACCCCCACCCCCTATAAATAGCATTGGTTGGAGCAGCGGTTTGCATGACCCACTAACAGTAAAATACACAGAATGCAGCCATTCTTTGGCCTCCTGAAGCCTTGCCCCGCCTGTCCCGTTTCTGTGAAAAATGGGCCCTTTTTTTGCAAAAACGGTGCGCAGAGCCTTTGGGAGGCCTGCAGGCTGCTCCAGTACAAATCTATCCCTGTAACAAAAATAGCTCACACTATTAGTTCACGCTAAAGAAATCCCCTGAATCAACCCATCCAGAGCAGTGATTCTCAGCTGGGGTTCCTTTTGACTTTGCTGACCACCAGCGAGTGGGAGAAAGCAGTTTCCCAGAGGAGGGGATGGAGAGGGCTGTGGGATGATGAATCCACTCCCATTCCCAGACCCCCTTGGGATCAACCTGCAGCCCTCCCCTGCCTCCTCAGGCGGTGGAGCAGTCACAAGGAGGGCTGAGAGCTGGTTTCTGTCCCACAAGTAAGATTTGCTCCAGAACCAACCCCAGCATGAAGGTCTTTTATTTGCTCCTTGTACTCCTTGTCTTTGCATTTTTAACAGGTAATAAATTAAATGTCTGATGATGTCAAAATAGCTCAGAACTCACCTTTCTAGACAACTATTATCATGTCTAAAAGCAAGATACTCTTCTCCATCTTTTGTCTGGAGTACCATTTAATCCAGAGCCTTTTAATTCCAGAAGTCCTAGATTAAAGAATGGATTTCTGGAATTAAAGCTCCATTTTTTTTAGCTAAAACTTAGTTCACACTGTTAATTTTGCTTGAGCAGTGTGAACAATTGACAGTGTGATCCTCCAAAGGTCTGAAAATATACTATTGATTTTTCTTTGGCATTTAAACTAGCTAACCAATGTAAAATAAATGCATCAAGGAAGGACTGCAAGGCCAATTCATACTGAACCGTATTGGGTTTTCTGTTGTTATTTGAATAAAAGACAAAGAACTCAAATAGTGGCACCTAGTGCGGAACAAGGGATGAAATAGTGGGTCATTCTCAACACTTGAATTCTCTACACTTAAAATATCTAGAAATTATGATGGTTAAGTGAGTTTTTCCATGCCAGTAACTGCATGCCAGTAGAGGAGAAGCGGGAAGCACTTTTGGGACCCCGAGCTCGTTCCCTGGAGGAAAGGGCAAGCGGGCTCCGTCTGGGTGGGCGATCACTCGAGTTGCGTAGTTTAACAGGGAGACGACCGTACGGAGACTTTTGGGGGCGATTGGGGCGGGAGCCATTGCGGAAGGCAGCTCTGCTTGCAACTGCTGAAATCCCGCGAGGAGACTTTTAATGCCCATCAAATACCCACCTCCGCCTCTCCCGGGTCCTTGGAAGGGCTCGATGGGCGGACAAAAAGGCCAAATCCAGGCTGAAGAGCTGAACGTCGCCCAGCCCCTCCGAGAACCATCTCCTCCAAAGGACCCAGCGGTGGCCCCTCTGCCTGGAGACGGATGACGCTTCCAAAGCTCCATTTTTCATTGGTTGGGCACGATGTTCAATTTCCTGGAAGTCAGAAATAGAGTTCCCCCTCTTGCTTTCCCCTCCCCCCACTCCCTCCCGTCGCTTTTCCCCTTTCCTCCCCCTCGCTCTCTTCGCTCCCCCACCCTCTCCTCCCTCCCTCCCTCCTCCTTCGCCCCTCCCACTTCCTCCCTCCTCCTCCCTTTTTCTTCTCCCTACTTCCCCCCTTGCTCTTCCTTACTACCCCTTACTTTCCCCTCCCTCCCCCTCCCTCTTCCCCCGCGCGCCCTCCCCACTGCCCCCACCCCCAGTTTCCCGTCCTGCTCTCCGTGGGCAGCCTTTCCTCCCTCTTGAGGCAAGACTGGGGGTGGGGCTTCCTCAGGCACCTGAGGGTGGCAGGAAAGGGGGGAGGGCTCCCGGGGGAGGAGCGTACAGAGGGGCTTGGAGACCCCCACATTCCTCCCTTGGGCCCTGAGCCCCGGGAAGGTGGGAAAGGCTAAAAGGCTACTATATTTAGAGGTGGGGGCAAGGACCAAGGAAGGTGAGACCCCCACTCATTTTAACCTTCTCCCCTCTCTCTGGACAAGGGGAATTGGGTTCCCATGAGGTCCTCCAAACATCAGGAACTGAGAAAGGGGGGAGGGGGGAGAATTTCGGGGAGATCAAGAAAGGCTGAAAGAGGAATGGGAAGTGAATCTTCTGAGGGAGGCGAGTTCGAGGAGGGCCTGAAGCTTCACCTTCCTTGTCTTGGAGGAGTTTCGGCCTATACAGCAGCCCAGATGCTTCCTGGTGGTCTCCCATCCTCAGGCTAACCAGGCTGATTTCTAGAGATGACCTGGATCCTTTCCTGGGATGTGGGGCTGGAGGGGACAAACTCCACCCTGGCCAAGCACCAGCCTCAGCAGGCCAGAACTGGGTCCCCCCCTGCAGCTGAAGAAGGCGGCAGAGTCCGAACCTGCCCCACAATTGTGTGTTTGGACACAGCCAGCCACACAAAATTGGCCCCAGATCCAGAGAGACTCTGGTGGGATCCCATCGCTCTCGTGATCAAAGCAGAACTTCTGGGCTCTTTGCATGTTTCCCCTCCCCCACAAGGCTTTGATTTTCTCTTGAGTTCTCCCAGACACCCCCACCCCCCACATACACACACACACACACACACACACACACACACACACACACACACTCTCTCACAGAGTTTCTTTCTCCATCCCCCAAGAGCTGCAGAGGCGCTTGGGCTTCGCTTCCCCAGCCTGAAGCGTTGGGCTCCTCCGAAGCGGAACTGAGGAACTGGCCAGGATCCAGCAGGCAACAAGCCTCCATTCTCCATCAGGGCAGCTCAGAAACTCTCCTCCTCCGCCCCATGGCTGAGTCTGCAGGTGGGGCAGCCACAAGGTCCTCTGGCCCACTGGAAGCGGCTGAAGGGGCCCTTCCCCACAACTCATGATAGTTCTCTAGTCCTTTCTCCATCAGTTAAAGCCCGTTGAAGAAAGGAGACCTTGACTTATAACGGCTCATTTAGTGACCATTTGAAGTTAGAATGATGCTGAAAAAACTGACTTTTTGCCTAACATTTCTTCTTTTTAAAATATTTTTATTGCTTTGAATGCTTTTTAATCCTTTCATGTAAATACCTGTTTTTAGCATTGTTGTATGTGACCCAGAGTCACTTGTTGTGAGATGGGTGACTATATAAATTGATAGACAGACAGACAGACAGATAGAAATAGATGATATAGACAGATATAGATGATAGACCCTAACCCTTATATTTTGAATATAAGCAGAGACAGTAGAAGTTTATTCGTTCACATCAGTGTGTTGTTCAGTTTGTTGCAACCTCTTTAAATTCGTTCCAATTTCTGCCCTTGAAGGAATCTCCTCACAGAGCCTCCGTGGCTTCTGCCGGCCACAGTCTCCCTAGTCCTCTGCTGGGTCCTCTCTTATTCCCCAAGGCTTCTGTGCTGACCGGAGCGTCCCAGAGAGAGGATCGGAGGGGCCGGGAGGAGGGGGAGGGGCAGTCTGAGAGGCTCCCTGGGGGTTGGAGGAGGCCCCGTCCAGGGTCTCCCCTCCCCTGGTGGCCAAGGCCCCGTCTGGAGGGAAATGGGGGGGGGGGGCTGCTTTCAAGGCGGCCTCCGGTCTGCTGGGTTTCCCAGGAGCCTCTTTCCTCTTCCACCAGGCGCAGAACCTGCCTCCCAGGTGAGGCCAGGGGAGTCCAAGCCCCCCACGACTCTTGGGGGGAGCTTCCTCCGGGCCTTCGCTTGGTTCATCCGTTTCCTCTGGTTGGTTGGGAGGCTCAGAATATTCCCCCATCCCTCTTTCCCCCCTTTTATCTCAACCCAAATGCCTTCAAGGAGGTTTTCCTCTTTCTTCTGTGGCGTTTCTAGAGTGATGTGGTTATTTTTTATATACATAGTGCAACTTCGTCGGGAGCTGAAGACTTGGCTGTTCAAGCAAATAGGCTGACTCTGATTCTGGGTTTATTATTTATCATTAATTAGTTATTTGATTTAAAATACAATTTTATTGTACATGTTTCTTAACTTGTGTTCGCCACCCTGAGTCCTTCGGGAGAAGGGCGGCATATAAATACATGTAATAAATAAATAAATAAACTCCGCCTCCTCTTTTATTAGGTCTGTTTTTTTTGAGCACCTTAAATGTGAAGCTATTCAGTGGAGTAGCTGGAAGAGGAAAGTGAACAATGGTCCAGAACAGCCCGTTGTAGTCGAGTGAGGGCGGGCTCCTGTATGAGGAGATCTGCGCTCTGATTGGTTGCTGTGGGTGGAAAGGGGGTGTTTCCCTTTTTTCCCCCCTTTTTCTTCCATGGGCTCAGAATGCTGGTTGAGATTTACCTCACAATCTCCCTGCATTCCCGACTCTCTTCTCTGCTGCGAATGTAGTTGTTAAATATGTTTATTTAGATAAAACTACAAGTTTGTGTCCGTGTCTCCCACTTCCTTTGGACAGCTGCTGCATGATTCCTCCGCATTAAATCTCTTTACTTCCACCTTCCAATTTTGGGTTTCATCCCATGAAGTTTTGGGGATTGCAACAATGTCACACCTGCCTTTGGGCTCCACCTTCACCCCGTTTCTTCCTCGTACTTTGAGGATCCATGCAGAGGCATCTGAATCCCTTTTGACTGACCCCATATTTGCTTTCTCCATCTCCTCTTCTGTCTCCGAGTTTCCCTTCTTTCTTTCCGTATTTGGTTGGTTCCCCTGAGATTGGAGCTTGGAATTTACTTCTAAAACTTGGTCTCCCTCTCCCTTCGGTCTCACTTCAAGCCCTTCGGATGAGGCGAGCCAGTTGGTGTCCACAGCCGACCTTCTGGGTTCTTGTGAGGGGCAGCTCATCCCCTGCCAGAAGCCCCCATGTGGGTGTTGTGGACCATGGTCCAAGAATCCCAGTTTCCCTCGAGAGAACCGTCCCCTAAGCCAGGGTTGACTTCCCTCCTTGGATGGTTCCCTTTATTGGGAGAGTGGAAGAGGAATCCCCCTGTGCCCCCAACTCTTTGGCTCCCTTGCCCACCTGCTCCGAGCCTCTTGGCATCCTTTCCAGGGACTTTTTCATTCCTCCCAGCATGAAAGAGGAAAAAGTGGACTCCATTATTTCTCTAAGCCCCTCAGTCACGTCTTTGAGAGCTGCTCCTGGGAAACAACCAACCACCTTAGTTTGATTGTCCCTCTTAGAAACGGCTCTTTCAGTTCCCCTAAACAATGAATCAACACAAGATTTTCTTTTCTTCTTAAGGATCTTCACTTAATAACCACTTGAGGGACAGAAGTTCCCACAAATATTTCTCAAGGGGACCCTCTTGGCCACCTGCTTAGCTTGATGAGACGCCTCCCCACAACCTCTCCTCCACCCCCCCAGTCTCACCTTTCTTGCTCTTCAGATAGGAGAAGAGCCCCACAGCCAGGAAGGCCACTCCTATCACAGCTCCCATTATCCCTGTCCAGAGTTTGCTCCTGGCAGAGCTGGAGGAACGGGGCTCTGGGGAAGGAGAAGGAGCCTCACCTGAGCATGAGGATCAGGCCCACCTTCCCCCCGGAAAGTCCATTCTGGTTTTTCCCACAAGGAGGGTCTTTCCCCCTTCTCGGGACAGGGTGCCGTCCCCATATCAGGAGGGGAGGGGCTCTTACCCCATTGGACAGTGATGGGGGCCTCCAGGCTGGCGTGCTCCACCTTGCAAGTGTAGACATCCCCCCGTTGGGTCTGGGTCTCCAGCATCACCTGGAGCTGGTAGGTCCAGTCTCCGTTCTGGAGCTCCTCCCCGAAGGCCACGCCCTCCTTCTCCGGCCGCCCGTTCTTCAGCCACTGGATCTCGATCTCCACGGGGTAAAAGCCCGTTGCAGTGCAGAGGAGGATGGTGTTGGGGGAAGTTGGGTCCATCTTGGTGGGGGAGATGGTGACGGTGGGCTTGGCTGGAGGGAAGGAGGAGAAGGAGGCACGTGAAAGACACAGCAGGACCCAGAAAAGAAGACCAAGTTGGTTAGTTCAGGCCAAGATCCCTTTTTACTCCTGAAAATATTCTGTGTTTTAAGTCATCTTCCAAAGTAAATTGCAGCAAGAAATTAAAAGGGATTCTGAGAGGGAAAAATGTTAAATCCTTCCTGATTGGGATCAGTTGCAGTCTCCAAAAAATAATTCCCTAACTAGGCATGTCTGACAGGGATAAATGCTGGAAACGCCCAGAGGTGGAAGGAACCTTCTGCCAGATGTGGTGGACGTGGAAAGAAATAACCAAGAAGACAGGAAGGACAGATGCAGCACGAGTCAGATGATTCTTGGGATCTCGTTGGACATGAAACCACACTTTTAATTAGGTGTAATACCACAATATTTGTTTGTTTGTTTATTTAATAAATTAAGTTATTTATTAAATTTATTTGCCAAAGTGGCCGCAATTAACCCGAAGTCTTACAAACACTCTCCTAGCCGTGACTGCCACCTGCTCTCCGGGAGTCCAGGAGAATCTCCAGAATTGCAAACTGGGTCTCAGGGACAATGCAACTCCACCCAGAAAGACGTTGGTTAAAGTCCCCCATCTTGGGGCTCCCAACACCCAAAGCCCTTTGGTCTGGTCAGGGTTCAGCCGAACCTCTAATCCCCCATTCAGCCCCTCCCCCCACAGCCTCCATGACCCTCGAGGGGGCAGCCTCAGCATCTCCAGAGTCCCCAAAGGTGGAGATGAAACGTTATAACATCAGCAGACGGAGGAGACCTCCAGCCCTGCTAACGGATGGCCTCACCCAGCGGCTTCACGTCTGATGTGGATTAAAAAATGGGGAACATGAAGGAATACTCGATTATTGGATTTAGAAGGTCATGATTTGTTGATGGGGTGGCACGCTTACTTATGGTATAAGGGAATAAAGATGCAGGGATATTTTAGAAGACATCATATACGTCAGGCTTTATTACTGAATTGGGAGAATATTAAAAAGCAGCATTATCTGAAAATTCCAGTCTGGGTCTCAACGATTGAAGCTTTTTCTTATTCTGTAATATTTAGAAGAGAACAAATTGTTAGATACAGTGAATGAATGGATGAAAAGGCTGAACTTAAGTCGAAGCAGGAACTTGAAGAACAAGGTTTTCAGATGGATTGCTTTTCTTATTGGCAAATACCTTCCAGATATGAAGAAGATGCTAAATACGAAGGTTTTTACAATGATTTGACCAATTTAGATCAGATATTAATGGGGTCTGATGACTATGTAATTAAAAAACTGTATGGTTATCTATTGGTGGTAACATTGGAAGAGGAACAAGTTAAAGAGACAATGATAGTATGGGGGAAAAAAATTGGTCATGGGGTTGATTTAGAAAAATGGCAAAAATTATGGTTACAAAACTATCAAATGACAATGTCTATAGCAATATGAGGAGAATTTGGATAAGATGTTTTACAGGTGGCATTTACCCCCGAAGAGAATATCCAGAATGTTCAAGAATAAATTGGAGAAATGTTGGAAGTGTCATCAGACTCCAGGATCCCATTACCATATGTGGTGGACATGCGTAAAAGCTGAAAGATATTGGACTAAGATACACAGGTGGTTGGAAAAAATGATTAAGAAACATATTGACTTTAAACCAGAGATATTTAGTACAAATTTTACCAGAAATGTATAATAAAGAGTTGAGATACTTACTTGTGAATGTTTTAACAGCGGCTTAAATTGTTTATGCTAAATATTGGAAAGGTGAGAAGATACCTACAGAAGATGAAGTTATTAAGAAAATCCTGGAGTCTGCTGAAATGAGTCAATTGACACTTGAAATTAGAGAACAGGAAGATAAACAGTATTATTTAATTTGGGATTTGTTTTATCAATGGTTAGATAACAAAGCATGGAGATGAAATATGAAACAGGAATTAAGGTAAAGATAAATATCTGAAATGGTTTCCTTTTCTTTTTCTTGCTGTTCAACAGTGTTTAAGTGAGTATGATGCATAAAAATGTTAAACAAGAGAAATTAAATAAATGGCAATTTGGGACAAGGGATTGAGCACAAAAGAATTTTAACCGATCGACATACTGTTTGTATTTTATGTTGTTGGGGTTTTTTTGGCTACAAATAAAAAAAAATCAAAAAAAAAATCCCAGCAGATTTTGGGGGGAAAGTGGAAAGTGTGATGTGGCTGCAAAACCCTCTAATTTTATGTAGCCTCAACAGAAAGAGGCATTTTGAAGGAAAGGGCAAGGGAGCCATTTGCTCCCCACAACTGCCAGAATCCCCTGAAGGAAAAGTTTCTTCCCCCATTGAAGATGAGAGACCCCGAATCCCCCCTTCAGAGCAGGAAGGACAGAAGAGGTTTTGGGGGATCTCACAATCTCTCTCAAGGATCCTTCCTGAGTGGGGGCTTTGGGGAGATTCAGAGGGAGACCTTCCCAGATCAGGAACCGCAGGAACATCAGGAATCGGCCACTCCTGGGGAAGGAGGTGGGGAGGGGTCCCTCTGACTCCCTCAGGGCAGCATCTGCCTGGGATTGGGGGGGGGCAGGGAGGGGAGAAGGGATCCGGAAGAGATCTTTGGGAAAGGGAAGGTGGGGGCAGTTGGTGGCTGAGGAGATCAGGCCAATCCCAGGATTGATCTCCTCCTTCAGCAAGTGCTCCAACTGGCACAACTCTTGGATGGATTAATTGAGGGTATTAGTCTGGATGAGCCCCCCAAGAGGGTCCACAATAGATCCATTCCAGCCCAGAGTCCTTTGCTAACCATTTTGTTTTCTGTGGAGGGATTAAAAGATGGACAATCAATCAAAGAATTTGCAAACAAGTAGAATTTAAAGAAATGCTAGAAAAGGATTTAGGTTTTTTTAAAAAAATAAATAAGAAAGAAGATACCTCCATTCAGAATACATGGGACACCGCGAAAGCATTTATAAGAGGTTTGATTATAGCTTACACAAGGAGAAAGAACAAAGAAAGAAAACAACAGCTAAACAAGCTCCTGGAAGACTTAAAAAATATAGAACTTGAACTCCAACAACATCCCCAAAATAAAGAGATAAAAGAAAAATGGAAAGCAACAAAACATAATTTAAATTTGATGAATCAAAAAGAATTAGCACAAGGCTTCCGGTTGGCGTCTCCGTCGTTGCCGGACGGTCTTTACATGACCTTCGGCCTCGTCGCGCGTTGGAGCCGCCTGATAGCTGGCAGGCGGCTCAGAAAACCCGCTCTTTAAACGGAAGAGTGGGTAGAGCTAGTGGGGTTCGGTAGAGCCCCCTGAGTTCCCCCCAGGACCATTTTTTGTCCTGGGAGGGGCTCAGGGTGATGGCTCTCCTTCTACCTCACTGAAGCTCCGCGCAGCGAGGGACTTCTGCTTGCAGCAGGAGAGCCAGACAATGAGAGCAACACCACTAAAATGATAGAGATCTACAGCGAGCAACCTGGTGAAACCTGGACTTTCTAAAGGGGAAAAAAGCAAGTATCTGTCTTTTTAATAAATTTTAAGGAAAAAAGAGATTTAAGAAAATGCCTCAGAAAATGGCGACTGGCTTTGTTTGAGAAAATGCCTGAGAAAATGGAGAGTGGAAAGTGAAAGTGAGAGCTAAGCCTGCTTTGAAGTACCTAAAAGAAACATTCTAACAGGATTTTAAAAAGAAACAAAATTGATTTAAATAGAATCCCTTTGCTTTTTTGGGAAAAGTTAAGATTTTGTGGAAGCATGACTCCGAAAGAAAAATCAAGGAGGGGCTCTCTTACTTATCAGAGAAAGGAAAAATTAGAAAAGACTCAAGTGCAGTTGCAGGGAATTGGAAATGAGGATTTAAAAGATTTTATAACCAAGTCTTTGGGAAGTGTTGTTGAAAAGATAGAAAGCTCACAGAAGCAACTTGAGGAACTGGTACAGGAAAAATATGACAAATTGAACCAAATTATTACTAAAGTAGTTTCTGATCTCTCAAATGCGGTGTTGGAAATGGGGAAAAAAGTGGCTGAAATCAGTACAGAGGTTGATTCCAAGATGAAAGTCACAGAAGAAAAAATTTTTAAAGCTGATGCCAGAAATCAAAAAATTGAAAATGATGTGATGATGCTTCAATTTAAAGCTATGGAGTGTGCGATAAGATTAAGAGGCATAAGAGAGAACAATAGAGAAAATTTAAGAACAGTCTGTGCCAAGGCATTAGCGGTATTACTAAAGTTGGAAGATGATCAAATCCTTAGCTGTATTGAAAAAGCTTATAGGGTGAACTCACGTGTGGCCAGACAAAGGAATCTCCCTAGAGATGTTGTTGTCTATTTTACTGATAGAAGATTGAGAAATGATATTTTGCAAAAGTCCTATTCTGCCACTGTGCAGGTAGAAGGTAAACAAATTAGTGTTTATAAAGAGCTACCACCTAAGATTTTAAGAGATAGAAAAGATTTTGGATTTTTGGTGAAGGAATTGAAGAGAAGATAGATTCCATTCAGATGGGATGTACCAGTTGGTGTAATTCTGAGATATCAAGATGTGAGATATTGTTTAAATACTATTGAAAAAGCAGAACATTTTTATAACAATATTTTTAAGGGAGCCCCCATATCTTCATCCTCATCCATGTTGTTAACCATGGAAGAAGGCATTAAGGATAAAGAGTTTGAAAGAGAGACTGAGGAACAATGCAGGCAGATGGAATTAGAAACTCAAAGTGCATTAGAAGAAAAAGGACCAGTAGGTGGTTTTTCAGATGATTTTACTATGGATCTTCCAGATCTGAAAATAAAGCATCCCAGAGATTCAAGAGAGGTGGTACTGGACCTTGAACTGTCGAAGCAAGAACCGAAAGATAAACACATAACTCGAGATGAGAAGCAAATTTTATTAAAGCAGAAGCAGCAGAGGCCCAGTACTTCACAAGAGGAGAAGCGGGATGATGGCAAGCAACAGAAAGCAGAAGCCAAGGGAGGAACTAAACTGAAAACCACTGTTGTGCAACAGAAACTTCGTCAATTACTCGATTCGCTTTGTGAAACTTAAAGGATATTTATGAATGGATTGAATTCTCTACAGAAAGGATGGCAAATATTTTACTAACTGAAATAGTTTAAAAGACAATCTTGATTATACTTGATTTATACACGAAAATGGATTATAAAATTTTTGCAAAACTCATCCTGGGTTGGATTTAACATTTTGAGAAAGGTTAACAGATCGCTGCAGTAAGGTGTCTGCAGAGGATCTGTGGTTACCCTATTATAGCTTTTTGGAACTAATCATCTAGATGAAGAAAATAAAGATGAAAACATGCTGGAAACCCGAAGGAAGGAAGTGGAAAGGTCGGCAGGATTTGAAAGAGTTTTAAAGAAACATCTGGGAATGCAGCTTGTAGTCCTTATTTAAAAATTGGGAAGAGCTGTATCTGTTTTTCTTTTTATTTGATACAGCAGTAGCTAGGTTGAACGTTCTATCTAGAGGATTACAAAATACCTTTGTGGTTGGATCTTACAAATATAAAGTCACTTGGGGGGATTTTTATATGGTGAGATGTTTTTTGCTGATGGGGGCAGCTGGAATATGAAGTTTATAAAAACTATGTTGGAAGATAGTATATTCAACTTCAATCCAGATGAAGAGAAGACTAAAATTTGGATTATTGAGACAGAAAATTTTTTGACATAATTGTTACATATTATATATTATATTTTATTATTATATAATAAGGGGGATTGACTTAGGTAAATAATTATTAATATTAGATTAATAATTAATTAGAGAAATGTTTGATGTTTTTTCTGTTGATGGGGGCAGCTGGAATATACTTAATTTCAATCAAGATGAAGAAAAGACTAAAAATTGGTTTATTGATACAGAAAATTATTTGACACAGATGCTATATATTATATTTTATTATTATATAATAAGGCGGATTGACTTAGGTAAATAATTATTAATATTAGAGAAATGTTTGACATTTTTTATTTGGGTTTAAATATTATAAGAGTTGTATTGATTGATAAATGAGTATTGATGGTTGAGAAATGAGGTAAATATTACTATTACTAGTTTTTTACTATAATATTATTAGTTTTAGGAAAACTCTATTACTTATAGATTTATTTGTTATATTATTTTTCAGATTTCACTGTACTTTTTCTAGTTTAACTTAAGTAATTTGTGTGAAGGTAAAGAAATTTTTTTTTAATTTGTAGTGGAAGCCAAGGGGAGGATGGGGGGGATATGGGATTGGGGGTTGGGGGGAGTTGGGGGGGGCGAGGGGGATTGGGGGGAAGTGGGGGGGAGAAATGATAAAATTTGTATTGTAAAACTTTTTCAATAAAATAAAAAAAAAGAATTAGCACAGAAAATAAAAATTGCCAAGCAGAATTATTTTGAATTTGCGAACAAAACGGGAAGATGGCTGGCCTATAAATTGAAAAAAAACAGAGATAAAAGAATGATATAACAACTCAGAGATTCAAAAGGGGAAATTCATTATAGTAGGAAAGAAAAGAAAGAAATCATCCAGACATTCTATACTGAATTATATAAACAAGAAAAAGTAGACGTAGAAAAGATAAAACATTATATCCGATAAGGATCGGATATGCCTCCAATCACAGACAAACAAAGAGAAGTAATAAATAAACCGATAACCATGTTGGAATTGGATATGGCACTGAAAAAACTTAAAAACAATAAAACCCTGGGACCGGATGGACTTCCGGGGAATTATATAAGTCAGTGCAGGGAACAATAGGAGAGAACATGTTGGAGGTGTACAATGAGGCCTTAGAGAAGACAAAAATTCCACAGACCTGGACGGAGGCAATAATCACTATTATTCATAAGGAAGACACTGATCCTCAATTAATTCAGAACTATAGACCGATATCTCTACTAAACACAGACTACAAAGTGTTTGCCATAATTATAGCAGAAAGACTCAAAAAAGTATTGAATAACTACATACACTCGGACCAGAATGGATTTCTACCGGACCGCCAAATTAGGAATTAACGTGCTTGAATACAATGAAGCCCACCGGAAAAACAATCGGCGCTGGTTTTCCTTGATGCCCAAAAAGCATTCGATAATTTAAATTGGAAATTCCTAAAAGAACAGTTAAAGAATATGCAGTTGGGACCAAATTTGGAAAATATTATAGGGAAATTATATACAAAACAAACAGCGAAGGTAATTGTGAATGATGACATGACTGACCAATTTAACATAAGAAAATGGGTCAGACAAGGCTGTCCACTCTCCCCTCTATTGTATATCTTATCTTTGGAGATCTTGTTAAAAAAAATTAGGGAGGACCAAGAGATTAAAGGACTAAAAGTGAGACAAGAAGAATACAAGACCCAGGCTTTTGCCGAAGAACTAGTACTCATAGCAGAAGAACCCCTAGAAATAATACCAAAACTCCTTAAAAAAATAGAAGATTATGGAGAGGTGGCCGGGATAAAGATAAATAGAAATAAATCAAAATTACTAGTTAAAAATCGGACGAAAACTCAGGAAATAGATTTGGAAAAAAGTGTACAAATTCAAGTAACGAATAAAATTAAATATTTAGGTATTTGGCTGTCACCAAGAACAATTTCTATAAAAGAAAATAATTATGATAAACTAATAACACAGGTAAAAAAAGATCTGGACAATTGGAAAAGTTTGCAAATTTCATTTATGGGAAGAATCTCCACTATCAAAATGAAGAACAATCCATTTTTAAATGGTTATTTGTAATTCCAACCTGGGATCTGGTCAGGTTTCCATGCAGAGAAATAGCAGCATTTGAGGTGTGGAATTGCTAAAAGAAGGCAGAGGCTTTACAAACTGAAAATGGCTTTTTTAAAAAACAGGAAATGCAAATTTTGGATGAGAAAAAGACTTTTAGCAAGAAAATGGAAGGATCAGATTTTAAGTCAGTCGAAATTCAAAGGTTTCAATTTGGTATTTTTACATTTTTATTTTTATAGCCCATCCCAAACCTCCTTATTTACAAGACTGCAGTGTGAAGATTTTGGGGTTCCAATTGGGCCAGATGGGAGTTGCTGGAGATTTTATTTGGATCGGAAAAAGATTTTTGTTTTTGTTTTTAAATACTTACGGAGGGACACAACTTTCTCCCTCGGCCCTTCCAGGAATCCAGTTTAATAGACAAATAGAGACCTCTTGATTTAAAACAACAGGAGTAGAAAGGACAGTTTATCTGCCCCACATCATGTCATTCAAGATTTCTTTTTGATATCAAGCTTGATGCCTAATGTAGTAAAATAGGACACAGATCTACTTTTCATTTTTGATCACACATCCATAGAATTGATGCTCATTTTGGAACATTTTGCATAAAACTATTAGAGGAAGATGGGAAGTTGATGCTCTTTTGTTGGGGTCCATTGAGCAAGAAACAAGATTCAGATGTGATTTTTCCCAGAGAAATGGAGGCTGAATGAATTCTGGGGAGAGTTGAGGGAAGGTGGAGAGCCTCTCTTGGTGGGCAGAGAAAAGCTTTGGCCTCTCGGGGGAAAGAGACGCCCGGATCTCTCCGAAGAGAAAAGTCAGCTCAGAAGTCAAAGAAAAAGGAAGAGAAAATTCCCCCAAAGAGACTCAAGAAACATCCGGTGATTTCAGGCCTCCTAAACTGGAGCCACAGCAAATTGTTGTTATTATACACGGAATACTTATTGAAAGAACAGGAACCCCTGGAGAATTATTGGCCTCTTTATTTGAAGTATTTTCATGGAAGTAAAAATAATACTTTTGATGCAGAAGAAATTATATTAATAACAATGAAATTCAGGATCACTATTTTGGATTTTAGTCTGTTGAGCCTGGATAGCTCAACAGACTAAAAGCCTGTTATTAACATTCAGCTGTCTGCAATTACCGCAAGTTCGAATCTCCCCAGGCTCAAGGTTGACTCAGCCTTCCATCCTTTCTAAGGTAGGTCAATTGAGGACCCAGTTGTGGGGGCAATAAGCTGACTTTGGATAAAATATACAAAAGTAGGAAGGCTATTGCTTAAAGCATTGTAAGCTGCCCTGAGTCTCCGGAGAAGGGCGGCATATAAATCTAATTTAAAAAAATAAAATAATAAAAATGCATTCTATTTATGTGGATAAAGCTTCTGAGCAGCTAAAGGTTTTTCACAAACCATCCAGAGATTTTGGTCCTGTTCCTGAACCAGGGAGGGAGGAAGGAGGGAGGGGAGGGAGGAAAAGAAGAGGGGAGCATGGGCTTTGGAGTCTTTGGGCAGCTGATGAAGCTCCTTTCCCTGAAGGGAAAATCCCCCCAGAGACCCCCAAAAGGAGGGAGGAGGGAGGGAGGCCCTGAGAGGCTCACAAAAGAGACACACTCACAACACCAACAGAATTGGCACTTGGGGCACTTTCGGAGGTTATCAAAAATCACGAGATAAATGAATAGGTGAAATTTCTATATTAAATATTATTGGAATTAAAATTATTTCAAGTACTGTGCCAGATGACAAGAATGTTGTGCTGTTTGTAGGGGAAAAATACACTTTAAATATTATCCAGAAACAAATTAAATAGCTGGGTATTATTATCTCCCAGAAAATATCCTCTTTGGTAGTAAAAACATTTCCAAATGCATCTTATGTGGCAGGTGAAAATCCTCCTAGGTTTGCAGGGAAGAATTTAGGAGTGAAAATGAGTTTTCCCTCCAGACTGAATCTGTGGAGAGCAAAATCTCTGTTGGTTCCCCTAAAACATTTAATAATTTCCAGAAGGAGCAAATGCTCCAAGAGGCTTTTCTCTCTTAGGATCTGGAGGTTTTCCCTCTTATGGAGGAAAGATCTTATTGGATTCTATGGTGAGACGTTATTTTTGGAGAATCTCTGGGCTCCCAATGGGAACATTAAACGTAACCAGTTCTTAAGTAATGATGCTTTCAAGACTTCTCTGATTCGAATAAAGGAATATAATTTTTCTGGAAAGGCCGAATGGCAACAAGGGCAGCTAAAATCCTTGATTGGCCTCTGAAACCCCATTCAGTCAATAAAAATATAGAGGATTTTTATTAGACAAAGAAATAACATGAGAAAAAGAAATGTAGGCAATTTTGAAGGAATCTGGAAGAGAGAAGAAAAGAATCTGAGGCTTCAGGGCTGAATGGAGGCCCAATTTGTTTCTTATGACCCCAAATTCTGTTTTAAGGTTTGTGGGTGTTTTTGGACTCTCTCTCCCCCAAATCAGGAGCCTCCCCAGGAAGGAAGATGGAAGCGATCAGGATTCCTATTATTGGGGTTTTTACATCTCGGTTTAAGCATTGAATCATGATTACAAATTCTAGGCTGCTTCCGTTACTCAGTTGTTTCTTTATTGGATTGAAAAGCTGCTGGACTGGAAATGGCTCTGAAGGAAGAAAGAGGAAAGAGAAGCAGAAGATCCATTAAAAGGGGTCAACTAATTATTATTTTTATTTTGGGTAAAAAATAAGGTATTATCCCAAAGTGCCAAAAAGAGCATTTCTGGAGCAGGGAAAGAGAGGAAGGGGCTTCTGGCTGGGAAGAGGGAGGGAGACGGGAGGTTCCGGAATAGGAGAGAAATGAATCAGGGAGAGAGAGAAATATATATGTACATACAGGGAGTCCTCGACTTAGGACCACAATTGAGCCCAACATTTCTGTTGCTAAGTGAGACGTTCGTTCAATGAATTTTGCCTCATGTTACAACCTTTCTTGCCACAGACGTTAAATGAATCACTGCAGTTGTTAAATGAGTAGCAGGGTTGTCAAGTGAATGCGGCTTTCCCAAAGGACTTTGCTTATGGGAAGGTCGCAAAAGGGGATCACGTGACTCTGGGACGCTGTGACCGTCACAAGTACGAGTCTGTTGCCAAGCATCTAGATTCTGATCATGTGACCCTGGGGAGGCTACAATGGTCGTAAGTGTGAAAGACAGTCATCAGTCATTTTTTTTCACTGCTGCTGTAACTTTCAACGGTCACTAAATGAAATGTTGTTAAGTGGAGGACTGCCAGTATTGAGCAGGAGAGAGAGAGAGAGACCTGGCTGGATTCCCCCTACCCCCAAAAAACCTTATCTGGATGGATTTTCTTGTGGGGGGGGGGAGTGGAAATGGATCGAAGGGATCCCAGATTCCAGACAGGAGGAGAGTTTGGAGCCTGGGAAGAAAAGGGGGATTTTGCACATCTGAGAGTGTAGAATAAATAAATAAATGAGTAAAACCTCCATCTGGGAGGATCCCAAGGAATGAAATGAAAGGGGGGTCCTGGCATCCCCTCCCACGGAAGAGCCCCCCCCCTTCCTCCCTCCCTCCCTCCTAGGCTCACCTCTCCGGCCAATCATTTGCTCCTCCCTCTTGGCAGCCTCGAAGTTGGCCACCTGGTAGTTGTGCCGGCAGCCATCCGCAGTGGCCTTCATGCCCTGCAGGTAGAACGTATTTCTGTTCCAAGAGTCCGCAGTCGCCTTCCCCAACTCCGTGACGGCCACGAACTCCCCGCGGTCGCTGTCGAAGCGGACGTATTCCTGCCGGTCGTAGACCCACCTCTCCAGGTATCTCACCCGCTGCGTCCCGTTGAGGAAGCGGCACTCGGACTTCTGCTGGTACAAGAAATGGGCTGCGAGGGGGAGGAAGGCCGTCAGGAGGGACTCCAGGGCCCATCGTTCCCAGCCCCTGGGAGAGGAGGGGGACCTTCCTTGGAGGTCCTGGGGGAAGACGCCCCCTGGAGGAGGGAACGGGAACTCTCTCAGTCCCAGAGAGGAAGGGAGGCTTCCTGGGGGGTCTGGAGGGGGGAGGGGAGGAAAGAGGGGGAGGGGAGGGAAAAGTCAGGCAGAAGCTCAACCGGCCCAGCAATCCCATTCAGTCTCTGCAGGGAAGGTGGGAACTCAAGGGGCATGAAGGATGGGGGGGGGGCTGGAGGGAAAGAAACGTCCACCCCCCCCCCACTCTCTCTTCCTTTGGGAGGGGACTCAATGAGGACATCTAAACTGAGTCTCCTGGGGTCTCCCAGCCCTCCAGTCTTCACCTTCCCTCCATCTCTCCCCCCCCCGCTTTCTTCCTCCCCCCAATCTTCGGCCCAGCTCCCTCCCTTTGGGTGACTGTGTAGGATCTCATTTCCTCTCCCCCCCAAAAAAGACCCCCAAGAGCCTCTCAAAGGGCGGGTCTCCCACCCCCTTCACAAAGGACCCCCAACATCCTCCTCCCTCACTTCCCCCTCCCCTCAGGGGGATTATCTGGGTGGGGGGTGTTCTGCATCTCCTCCCCAAATTCAGAGTATTTCCCCAGAAGGGCTCGAAGCCCCCCTCTTCCCCGACCTCCAGAGCCTCCAATCTGAGATTCAGGAGAAAAAGTGAAGTTTCTGAAGAAGCCAAAAGACTTTTGCTCAAATGCCTCAGTTTCCCTCTTTCGCTTTCGCTTTTCCTCCCCTTCCTCTTTCCATGCAGCCCCCTCCCACCCAGACACGGGATGGGAGGGGGCTGCACCCCCACCAGGCTATATGGGGAAAGGTTAGGATTAGGGTCCCGCTCCATCCTCCTGGGGGGGTGGATGTGGGGAGGAAGGGGGAGGAGACCACGCAGAGATCGAGGCTGGTGGGGGCTCTGGAGACCCATCGGCTTCCTTCCCCCCTCCGGGGGTCCTTCCCAGCCCCCTCCTCCCCCACCCAGCCCCCTCCTTACCGGGGGTCTCCTTCCCCCCTTCGCTTCCGGGGATCCGGGCCAGCGCCCCCAGCAGCAGCATCAGGGGGAGCCCAGCCAGAGCCATGGACGCCGCCCCACAAGCGCCCCGAAGGGGGGAGAGAGACGGAGAGGCTCCCAGCCCCAGAGGAGGAATCGGAGGGTCTGGTTGGGGTGGGGGGGAGTTTTCCTCGGACTTCGGAAGAGGGAGCGTCCAGGAAGAGCAGGAGGACCAATGGGAATTCTCCCTTCTGCAGCGTCATCGGTCTCCGGGCAGAGCCTCCCTTGACTTCGCCTGATACAGGAGATAGTTCCGCGCAGAGAGAAACGGAGAAAGTGGGGTGGGGGGGATCCCTTCAGTCTTGGGGGGCTGCAATTTGGGGGACTATTTCATGCCAGCTCCGGAGGAGAATGTCGTCTTCCTATTGCCCCCCCCCCGCCCTCCGTGATTCTCCCCCAATCTCCCTTTCTCTGGGCGCCTGGACTGGACTAGATGCCCTTTGAGTTCCCAGAGTGCCCAGAAGGAGCCGAAGCTGGAGCTGCCGAGAGTCCAGAAGGGCAAAGTGGAGCCAGAGCTCGAGGGTCCTTCGGGGCTCAGAATGGGAGGAGGGAGCCCCCGGCAGCTGCGCTGGAGGACAAGGGGGGAGGCGCAGCCCCACAGCCAGCCGGGACTTGTCTTGGAGGAGTTTCAGCCTATACAGCAGCCCAGATGCTTCCTGGTGGTCTCCCATCCTCAGGCTAACCTGGATGATCTCTCTCAGCTGGGTGAGGGCATCGGAGGCTGGGCAGCTGCCAGGTGTTGAGAGCTGAGGATCAAATACCAGCTAATGGTTGGTGAGGCCAAATCAGAGCCCCAACCCTCTCCCAGCTGCAGCAGGCAGACATCCCACAGGGCACGTATCCTGAGATGGCCTGGATCCTTTCCTGGGATGGGGGGGAGGGACTGGAGGGGTCAAACTCCACCCTGGCCCAGCACCAGCCTCAGCAGGCCAGAAATGGGTCCCCTCCTGCAGCTGAAGGAGGCGTCAGAGTCTGAATCTGCCCCACAATTGTGTGTTTGGACACAGCCAGCCACACAAAATTGGCCCCAGATCCAGAGAGACTCTGGTGGGACTCCCATCGCTCTCCTGATCAAAGCAGAACTTCTGGGCTCTTTCCATGTTTCCCCTCCCCCACAAGACTTTGATTTTCTCTTGAGTTCTCCCAGACACCCCCACCCCCACCCCCCACACACAAACACAGAGCAGCACTTCTTTCTCCAGGCCCCAACAGCTGCAGAGACTCTTCGGTTTCGCTTCCCCACGCAGAGAGCCTGAAGCCTGAAGCGTTGGGCTCCTCCGAAGCGGAACTGAAGAACTGGCCAGGATCCAGCAGGCAACAAGCCTCCATTCTCCATCAGGGCAGCTCAGGGACTCTCCTCCTCCGCCCCATGGCTGAGTCTGAGCCCCTTGGTCCTCTGTCCCATTGGAAGCGGCTGAAGGGGCCCTTCCCCAGCACCTCCTTTTAATTGTCTAGTCCTCTCTCCATCAGTTAAAGCCCATTGAAGAAAGGAGTCCTTGACTTATAACAGCTCATTTAGTGACCATTTGAAGTTAAAATGGCACTGAAAAAAGTGACTTTTTGCCTAACATTCCTTCTTTTTAAAATTTTTGAAGAGAGAGTATCTCCTTGTAGAGCCTCCGCAGCTTCTGCCAGCCAGTCTCCCTAGTCCTCTACTGGGTCCTCTCTGATTCCCCAAGGCTTCTCTGCTGACCGGAGCGTCCCAGAGAGAGGATCGGAGGGGCCAGGAGGAGGGGGAGGGGCAGCCTGAGAGGCTCCCTGGGGGTTGGAGAAGGCCCCGTCCAGGGTCTCCCCTCCCCTGGTGGCCAAGGCCCCGTCTGGAGGGAAATGGGGGGGGGGGGCTGCTTTCAAGGCGGCCTCTGGTCTACTGGGTTTCCCAGGAGCCTCTTTCATCTTCCACCAGGCGCAGAACCTGCCTCCCAGGTGAGGCCAGGTGAGTCCAAGCCCCCCACGACTCTTGGGGGGAGCTTCCTCCGGGCCTTCGCTTGGTTCATCCGTTTCCTCTGGTTGGTTGGGAGGCTCAGAATATTCCCCCATCCCTCTTTCCCCCCTTTTATCTCAACCCAAATGCCTTCAAGGAGGTTTTCCTCTTTCTTTTGTGGCATTTCCAGAGTGGTTTGGTTCTTTTATATATATATATATTGTGAAACTCCGCCTCCTCTTTTATTAGGTCTGTTTCTTTTGAGCCCTTTAAATGTGAAGCTATTCAATGGAGTAGCTGGAAGAGGAAAGTGCACAATGGTCCAGAACAGCCCGTTGTAGTCGAGTGAGGGCGGGCTCCTGTATGAGGTGATCTGCGCTCTGATTGGTTGCTGTGGGTGGAAAGGGGGCGTTTCCCTTTTTCCCGCCTTTTTCTTCCATGGGCTCAGAATGCTGGTTGAGATTTACCTCACAATCTCCCTGCATTCCCGACTATCTTGTCTGCTGCGAATGTAGATGTTAAATACATTTATTTACATAAAACTACAAGTTTGTGTCCGTGTCTCCCACTTCCTTTGGACAGCTGCTGCGTGATTCCTCCGCATTAAATCCCTTTACTTGCCCCTTCCAATTTTGGGTTTCATCCCATGAAGTTTTGGGGATTGCAACAATCTCCCACCTGCCTTTGGGCTCCACCTTCACCCCGTTTCTTCCTCGGACTTTGAGCATCCATGCAGAGGCATCTGAATCCCTTTTGACTGACCCCATATTTGCTTTCTCCATCTCCTCTTCTGTCTCTGAGTTTCCCTTCTTCCTTTCCATTCGGTTGATTCCCCTGAGATTGGAGCTTGGAATTTTCTTCTAAAACTTGGTCTCCCTCTCCCTTCGGTCTCACTTCAAGCCCTTCGGATGAGGCGAGCCAGTTGGTGTCCACAGCCGACCTTCTGGGTCCTTGTGAGGAGCAGCTCATCCCCTGCCAGAAGCCCCCATGTGGGTGTTGTGGACCATGGTCCAAGAATCCCAGTTTCCCTCGAGAGAACCGTCCCCTAAGCCAGGGTTGACTTCCCTCCTTGGACGGTTCCTTTTATGGGGAGAGTGGAAGAGGAATCCCCCTGTGCCCCCAACTCTTTGGCTCCCTCGCCCACCTGCTCCGAGCCTCTTGGCATCGTTTCCAGGGACTTTTTCATTCCTCCCAGCATGAAAGAGGAAAAAATGGACTTCTTTTTTTCTCTAAGCCCCTCAGTCACGTCTTTGAGAGTTGCTCCTGGGAAACAACCAACCACCTTAGTTTGATTGTCCCTCTAAGAAACGGCTGGTTCAGTTCCCCTAAACCAGTGGTTCTCAACCTTCCTATGCTGCGACCCTTTAACACAGTTCCTCATGTTGTGGGGACCCCAACCATAAAATTATTTTCGTTGCTACTTCATAACTGTAATTTTTTACTACTGGTTCTGTGCGCGTAGCTTATTTTGTGGGCGTGGCTTGGAGGTCATGTGACTGGGTGGGCATGGCTAGTTGGTCATGTGACCGGGTGGCCATGGCTATGTCTATAGGGACTACTCAGAGGGCTGAAAAAAGTCATTTGAAACCACACCTTTAATTAGGTGTAATACCACAACATTTGTTTGTTTCTTTATTTAATAAATTAAGTTACTTATTAAATTTATTTGCCAAAGTGGCCACAATTAACCCAAAGTTTTACAAACACTCTCCTAGTCGTGACTGCCACCTGCTCTCCGGGAGTCCAGGAGAATCTCCAGAATTGCCAACTGGGTCTCTGGGACAAGGAAACTCCACCCAGAAGGAAGTTGGTTAAAGTCCCCCATTTTGGGGCTCCCAACACCCAAAGCCCTTTGGCCTTTCCAGGGTTCAGCCGAAGCCTCTAATCCCCCATTCAGCCCCTCCCCCCACAGCCTCCAGGACCCTCGAGGGGGCAGCCTCAGCATCTCCTGGGTCCCCAGAGGTGGAGATGAAACCTTATAACATCAGCAGACGGAGGAGACCTCCAGCCCTGGTGACGGATGGCCTCACCCAGCGGCTTCATGCGGAGGTTATAGAGGAGAGGAGAGAGGACTCTGGGCAGCCCTGAAGGTGATCAACCGAGCTTGCCAAGGGAAAGAAAGAAAAAGAAAGAGAGGGGAGGGGAGGGGAGGGGAGGGGAGGGGAGGGAAGGGAAGGGAAGGGAAGGGGAAGGGGAAGGAGAGGAGAGGAGAGGAGAGGAGAGGATGTAACACCTCTCCTGCGCGAGCTGCACTGGCTCCCGGTGGTCTTCCGGGTGCGCTTCAAGGTTTTGGTTACCACCTTTAAAGCGCTCCATGGCTTAGGACCTGGTTATCTATGGGACCGCCTACTACCACCAACTACCATACCGGCCGGTACGCTCTCAGAGAGGGGCTCCTCCAGGTGCCGTCAGCCAAAAAATGCCGACTGGCGGCCCCCAGGGGGAGAGCCTTCTCTGTGGGGGCACCTACTATCTGGAATGAGCTCTCTCCGGACATACAGAGGATCCCGGATCTGTGCACCTTCCGCCGCGCTCTTAAGGCTTTTTTATTTCACCAGGCGGGCCTGGCCTAATCTTTTTCCCTCTTTTAATATGTACAATTTTAAATTAATTCGATTTTATGCTATTTTTTAAATTTTGTATTTATGTGTTTTCATTGTTTGGCTGTTCAACGCCCTGAGTCCTTCAGGAGTAGGGCGATATATAAATCAAATAAAATGAAAATGAAATGAAATGAAATGAAATGGGAGAGGAGAGGAGAGAAAAGCCGATATTTGTCCCAATTTTCTTCAGTGTTTCAATCACTTTTCAAAAAGTTTTATTTGGAGGGAGAAAATTTCTCCTCCCACTTTCCCTTTTCTCCCTTTAGGATCCACAAGATACATAAAAAAATCAGCAGAAGATTTCAGGGGAAAAAGTGCAAAGTGTGATGTGGTTGCAACCCCCCCCCCCAATTGCCTTGGTGGTGCAGCAGACTAAGTGCTGTTGAGTGCTAGCACTTAGCTGCCAGCTGCCTGCAATTACTGTGAGTTCAAATCTCACCATGCTCAAGGTTGACTCAGCCTTCCATCCTTCCGAGGGAGATAAATTGAGGACCCGGATTGTGGGGGCAATAAGCTGGCTTTGTATAAAAAAGAACACCACTTAGGGAGACCCGTAAGCCCTACTAAGCAGGTAGATACAAAAAAGTATGCAGGCTATTGCTATAATGGATTGTAAGCCGCCCTGAGTCTATGGAGAAGGGCGACATATAAATTGGACAAACAAACAAACAAATAAATTTTAGGCAGCCTCAACAGAAAGAGGCATTTTTAAAGAAAGGGCAAAGGAGCCCAATGGGGGCAGCTCCCCATAACTGCCAGACGTCCATGAGGAAAGAGCTTCTTGCCCCCATTGAAGATGAGAGACCCTGAATCCCCCTTGTCAGCGTTCCAGAATAACCGAACTCCCATTAAAAACTCTGAGACAAACCCTTTCCTCAAAGTTCCCATCGATTAGAGGAGGTATACTGGCACATCTGGGAAAACCCGAATCTTAGAGTTCTGGGTTTTCCATCAGTAAATCAAAGCCCCCAAATCCATCCCCTGCACCCATCAGTCCATCACCGGTCCTCACACTTTTGACCGGTCCTCGCACTTATGACCATCCTCACATTTATGCCCGTTGCAGCATTCTTAACAACCGTGTCACTCATTTCATAACTGCGATGCTTCATGTGACCAGGTGGGCGTGGCCAGGTGGTCACGTGATATCGCTTCTCTGCCCTAATGACAATTTGCTGCAATGGTCGTAAGTGTGAAAAACAGTCATAAGTCACTTTTTTCAGTGCCATTGTAACTGTTGTAAATCAAGGATTACCTGTAGAAAAATACACAAAGCGTCTTTGCTTGCAAAAAGCTGCCCTAAATACCAATCATTAGATTAGAAATACCTGCAGACTGGAGTTAAAGATCAGGGAGGGTGCCAGAGCACCTTGAGGAATTAAAATAGTTACAATGCAGTGATAACTCTTGCTCATAAAGTGAAACCCTTTAGCAGAGAGGTCATTTAAGCTCTCCAGAATGAAGCAGAGGAGCAAACAGAGTAGCTGTTGCTTGTTAAACCAATGACCAGAACAAATAGACACAGGAACTAGTCAGATTTCCAAAGCTGCTTCTTGTCAGGAACAGAGATTAACATTTTTCCTTCCAAGCAAAGCTCAACAGGGAAAATTATCTCATCATTAAACACAGGATTAAACATCACCAAGCACAGAATTAAACTTCACCAAAAACCAGTTTTAGACCAAAAGTCAGAAAGGGTAAGTAAACTCACATTTGAATGTCAATCTTTCTAGCTAGCCAAGAAGCCTTGCTGGATGTCACTCATCTTGGTTCCTTGTCATTAAAAGCTTCTGCTTCCTTATTCAATTATTCCTTCAAAGTGCTGATGATTGCACCCTGGCTGGAAGAACTCCAACGGGGGAGTATTTCCTCCCAACAGCGGTGTAAAAAGCTTAAAACAACCCTTCCCCTTTAAGAAAGTCAAGGAAAAAAACAAAACAAAACTCAGAGAAGCTCTGGAACCGGAAGTGACAGTAAGTCTAAGCCTACTGCCAAGAATGTAATAAGGGTTAAGGGAGAGGCAGTTTCTGTAAGCAGGGCAATAAAAACTAAGCTAGGAAACATCAGAATGTTGTAATTCCTTAGAGGATTAACCTTGTAAAGTGGAAAAAAACAAAAGGAGATTTCTTCTAACAACAGGTTCTCTGAACTGCTTAACTACCGAACCGGTAGAATCCCACCACTGCATAAGACTACAAGTTTGTGTTTGTGTCTCCCAGTTTCTTTGAACAGCTGCTGTGTGATTCCTCCGCATCAAATCTCTTTAGTTGCACCTTCCAGTTGTGGGTTTCATCCCACAAAGTTTCAGTGATGCAATAATGTCACACCTGCCTTTGGGCTCCACCTTCACCCTATTTATTCCTCATACTTTGAGAATTATAGGCATCTGAGTCCCTTTTGACTGACCTCAAATTTGGTTTCAATATCTCCTGTTTTGTCTCTGAGTTTTCCTTCTTTCTTTCAATTTGGCTGATTCCTGTGAGATTCGAGTTTGGAATTTGCTTCTAAAACTTCGTCCCACTTCGGTTTGTGCCAAGCTCTTTGGATGAGGCAAGCCAGTTGGTTCCCACAGCTGACCTTTTGGGTTCTTGTGAGGGGCAGCTCATCCACTGCCAGAAGCCCCCCATGTAGGTGTTGTGGACTATGGTCCAAGAATCCCAATTTCCCTCAAGAGAACCATCCCCTAAGCCAACCTTGACTTCCAAGGTGCTGCCTTCCCTCCTTGGATGGTTCCCTTTATTGGGAGCATGGAAGAGAAAACCACCTGTGCCCCCAACTCTTTGGCTCCCATGCCCACCTGCTCTGAGTCTCTTGGTATCGTTTCCAGGGACTTTTTCATTCCTCCCCACATGAAAGAGGAAAAAGGGATAAGAGTCTGTGGGCTTCATTATTTTTGTAAGCCCCTCAGCCACGTTTTTGATAGTTGCTCCTGGGAAACAACCAACCACCCTAGTTTGATTGTCCCTCTTAGAAACGGCTGTTTCAGTTCCCCTAAACAATGAATCAACACAAAACTTTCTTTTCTTCTTAAGGAAGCCCGGTCTAATTTTCCCCCTCCCCCCTTGCCATTGGTCCATTTGGTGTTGTCCCTTCTCCAGGTTCTTGCACACTGTCTTGCAAGGGGAGGCATTGCCGCCAGGAGCCCAAATCTCTTCAGACAATTCCAGAGAATTCCTACAATCACACACTGACCGATTCCTCCTGTGGTGGCCCAGATGAGGATCCCAGATGAGGAACGGAGAGGATAATTCTCGGGCAGACTCGAGGCCACTGGAGTCCTGCAGAGCTAATCTGGATGACCTCTGGAGGGCTTGAGGCTCTAGGGGCATCTGGGGGTGCTGGGGAGAAGGGAGGGGTCTTCCACTAAGGGCTGCCCCATTGAACTCCCCACCTTTTCCCAAAGAGCAGGTCTTCCTCTCTGTGGCAATGTCTTTTACACCAGGAATGGCTTCAGATGGATTTCTTGGAGGTCATCTAGTCCAACCTCCTGCTCAGGCCTCCACCATTTATACCATCGAGCAGGAGACTCTCTTCCATTAGAATCTGAGCACCAAAAAGGGAGGGAGCCATTGGGTGCCAAAATGGGGCAGGACCGTCCAGTTGTAAAGGAGAGAAATGGCTGAAATGGCTGGGTGAATGTAGGGAGCGTTTCAGGTGCCCCCCAATGGCTCCCCACAAATGCTCAGGGAGGACCATGCCTGCTGGCATTCTGCTCCTCAAAGGGGGGCTTGAGGGGAAGCAGAGCAAGGGAGCCACTAAGCAGAAAGGGGGGTTCTGCCCCTTCACCTCCCTGGATCTGCCCACCCTCCTCCGGAACCAGTTCTGACATCGGACCCAAAGTAGCCGGAATGGTCGATCCAGAGGCAGCAGAGGGAGGAGCCTCCTGTGGGGGCAGGAAAGAGGAAGAGGAAGAAGAGGAAGAGGAAGGAAGGAAGGATTCCAGGGTTTTCTTACATCTGAAGTTTATTCTTTTATAGCAAAGCGAAGGGAAGGGAAGTGATTCGGAGGAAGAATGATGGAGATGAAGCTGCTGTGGGTTCAAAGCCAGGAGAGATGAGGGGGATAGAGTGACAGGTCAGCCCAGTGTCCCTGGGGAAAGTCTACATGGTCTCCACCCCTCCCTCACAAGAAAGAGCAGCCCTGAAAGGAAGCTGGGGGGGGGGTCTCAGCAGGAGAAAATCCAGGCTGCCATTCTGCTCCTCCCCCAAACCTGCCATCTTCTGCTTCCTTTTCTCAGAGGTTGCAAACAGGACAAAGAGTCATCAGCGACTAAATAAAAAAATATGCTTTGCATTGGATAGCAGGATTAATTCATGAGCGCTGAAGAAAAAGAGATGGGAAAGAAAATTAGAATATAGAGAGAAACCTTTACTGTAAATAACATATTTTTCTCCCTTTTCAACTCCCATCCCCAAGGCAGACCCACACTGCAGGGTGGTGGTTGATAGGCAAGGACATATGGAGAGAGAATCCACCCATTTCAGGGAGGAAAAGGCTGGGATGCTTCATATGAACAAAGAAGACGAGGCTACGATGGGGGTGGCAGCAAAGAGGGGAGCCTGGGGTCACTTGCCAGAAATTGTGTGAATTCTCACAAGGAGAAGGGGGGTCAGGAAAAACAGCCTGTCAAGGTTCCAACTAATGAACCCAAACGAGTCTTCATGGGGTGCCAAGAAGGATTGTCTCGGATTAGAGGGGGGGGTTTCAGTTCACAGCAAAGTTTTGGAGGGAGTTCCTTAAGATTATAGGGTCATTTCAAGGGCTTAGCTCCACCTTTCATCCGAGTACGAACGGAGGTATAGAACGAGCTAATGCAATGATAGAACAATACCTGAGATGCTATGTTAATTATCAGCAGTTTAGCTGGGCAGATCTCCTGCCATTTCCTAAAGTAGCCTTTAATACTGTGGTGCATAGTAGCACAGGATTCACCCCTTTTGAAATGGCCACAGGGATGGAATTTGCCTAAATACCCTCGGGAACCCCCCTCCACAGTGAGCCTAACAGAATGGGTGGGTTGCTGACAAAATGAGTGCGGGAATGTAAACCTGGGCTGCTCCCTCCCCAAGGGAGGAATGGGAAGGAATGGCCCCCACCTTCCCTTCCCTTTGGCAATTTCCCAAACCTTGGAAAAATTCTGGGCAAGATTTTAGCATTTGGGTGTGTTTTGTTTTTGATTGCAATACTTTTTCAGAGTTCTGTAAGGAAAAGCTGCCGAAAATCCAAAAATCTGCTGTATCCATAGCAAGGAGATATTGTCCAGGCATGTTTTTTTTTTAAAAAAAGGAACAACTAAGGAATTTTAAAAACCTCCAATAACTTGGAGGGGTTGAGATGAGGGGGAAGAGGAGAAACTCACCTGCAGGAGGTTGGATGGGAGTTGCTGGAAGGAGAAAAAGACTCAATCAGAAATCTTCATGGGCTGGACGACTGGGGGGGTAGTCCCTATCCCCTTTGATAGCCCATAATAGTTTGCAGGATCTGCACTTAATAACCACTTGAGGGACAGAGGTTCCCACAAATATTTCTCAAGGGGACCCTCTTGGCCACCTGCTTAGCTTGAGGAGAGGCCTCCCCATAACCTCCCATCCAGCCCCCCAGACTCACCTTTCTTGCTCTTCAGATAGGAGAAGAGCCCCACAGCCAGGAAGGCCACTCCTATCACGGCTCCCATTATCCCTGTCCAGAGTTTGCTCCTGGCAGAGCTGGAGGAACAGCGCTCTGGGGAAGGAGAAGGAGCCTCACCTGAGCAGGAGGATCAGGCCCACCTTCCCCCAGGAAAGTCCATTCTGGTTTTCCCCACAAGGAGGGTCTTTCCCCCTTCTCGGAGCAGGGTGGCATCCCCAGATCAGGAGGGGAGGGGCTCTTACCCCACTGGACAGTGATGGGGGCCTCCAGGCTGGCATGCTCCACCTTGCAAGTGTAGACATCCCCCCGTTGGGTCTGGGTCTCCAGCATCACCTGGAGCTGGTAGGTCCAGTCTCCGTTCTGGAGCTCCTCCCCAAAGGCCACGCCCTCCTTCTCCGGCTGCCCGTTTTTCAGCCACTGGATCTCGATCTCGAAGGGGTAAAAGCCGGTCGCGGTGCAGAGGAGGATGGTGTTGGGGGAAGAGGGCTCCATCTTGGTGGGGGAGATGGTGACGGTGGGCTTGGCTGGAGGGAAGGAGGAGAAGGAGGCACATGAAAGACAGAACAGGGCCCAGAAAAGAAGACCAAGTTGATTAGTTCAGGCCAAGATCCCTTTTTATTCCTGAAAATATTCTGTGTTTTAAGTCATCTTCCAAAGTAAATTGCAGCAAGAAATTAAAAGGGATTCTGAAAGAGGAAAAACGTTAAATCCTTCCTGATTGGGATCAGTTGCAGTCTCCAAAAAAGAATTCCCTAAATAGGCACGTGTGTCAGGGATAAATGCTGGAAACGCCCAGAGATGGAAGGAACCTTCTGCCAGATGTGGTGGACATGGAAAGAAATAACCAAGAAGACGGGAAGGACAGACACAGCACAAGTCGGATGATTCTTGGGATCTTGTTGAAAATGAAACCACACCTTTAATTAGTTGTAATAACACGTTTGTTTGTTTGTTTGTTTTTTGTTTTTTTGTTTAATAAATTAAGTTATTTATTAAATTTATTTGCCAAAGTGGCCACAATTAACCCAAAATCTTACAAACACTCTCCTAGCTGTGACTGCCACTTGCTGTCCGGGAGTCCAGGAGAATCCCCAGAATTGCAAACTGGGTCTCTGGGACAAGGAAACTCCACCCAGAAGGAAGTTGGTTAAAGTCCCCCATCTTGGGGGAGCTAAAAGATATTGGACTAAGATACACACGTGGTTGGAAAAAATGATTAAGAAACATATTGATTTTAAACCAGAGATATTTTTACTAGGAATTTTATCATAAATGTATAATAAAGAGTTGAGATATTTAATTGTGAATGTTTTACGGTGGTTCTCCTCCTACCTCTCCGACCGGTCGCAATCTGTGTTGACGGGGGCAGCGGTCGACCCCGAGGCGCCTAGTGTGTGGGGTGCCGTAGGGATCGGTCCTCTCGCCCCTCCGGTTCAACATTTATGTAAAGCCGCTGAGTGAGATCATCCGTGGTTTTGGGGTGGAGTTCCACCAGTACGCTGATGATACGCAGCTGTACATTTCCACCCCAGAACACCCCAACGATGCCGTGGAAGTGATGTCCCAGTGCCTTGAAGCCGTGCGGGCCTGGATGGGGAGAAACAGGCTTCGACTCAACCCCTCCAAGACCGAGTGGCTGTGGCTGCCGGCGTCCCGATATAGCCAGCTGACACCATCACTGGTTTTGGGGGGCGAATCATTGGCCCCCACGGAAAGGGTGCGCAACTTGGGCGTCCTCCTGGACCCACGGCTGTCTTTGGAGGATCACACGACAGCTGTGGCCAGGGGAGCTTTCTATCAGGTTCGCCTGATATGCCAGTTGCGGCCCTTTCTAGATCGGGACTCCCTACACACAGTCACTCAGGCACTCGTCACCTCTCGCCTGGACTACTGCAATACTCTCTACATGGGGCTCCCCTTGGGGTGCACCCGGAGGCTCCAACTGGTGCAGAATGCGGCCGCGCGGGGGATTATGGGAGCGACGGGACGCTCCCATGTGACACCTCTCCTGCGCAAGCTGCATTGGTTGCCGGTGGACTTCCGGGTGCGTTTCAAGGTGTTGGTGACCACCTTTAAAGCGCTCCATGGCTTAGGACCAGGGTACTTACGGGACCGCCTTCTGCCACCAATTGCCTCCCACCGGCCGGTGCGCTCCCACAGAGAGGGTCTCCTCAGGGTGCCGTCAGCCAGACAATGTCGGCTGGCAACCCCCAGGGGGAGGGCCTTCACTGTGACAGCCCCCACCCTCTGGAACGATCTTCCTCCAGAACTGAGAACAATCGCTGACCTCCGAACTTTTCGTCGGGCCCTGAAAACTCATCTCTTTCAGCTCGCTGGTCTAGCCTGACCCTGTTGAATTTTTAAGATCTTGTATCGTAGGGTTGTGTATTTTAAATATTGAATGGTTTTAATTTTAGCCAAAGTTATATGGATTTTTAAAAATTTTTTAACTTTTATGTACCGTTTTTATCTGGCTGTCCACCGCCCTGAGTCCACAAGGAGAAGGGCGGTATACAAATCTAAACAAATAAATAAATAAATAAATAAAACAGCGGCTAGAATTGTTTTTGCTAAAAATTGGAAAGGTGAGAAGATACCTACAGAAGATGAAGTTATTAAGAAAATCTTGGAGTCTGCTGAAATGAGTCAATTGACATTTGAAATTAGAGAACAGGAAGATAAACAATATTATTTAATTTGGGATTTGTTTTATCAATGGTTAGGTAACAAAGCATGGAGATGAAATATGAAACAGGAATTAAGGTAAAGATAAATATCTGAAATGGTTTTCTTTTTCTTGCTGTTCAACAGTGTTTAAGTGAGTATGATGCATAAAAATGTTAAACAAGAGAAATTAAATAAATGGCAATTTGGGACAAGGGATTGAGCACAAAAGAATTTTAACCGATCGACATACTGTTTGTAATTGTATTTGAATAATGGTGATTCTATGGGGTTTTGTTTGTTTGTTTGTTTTGTTATAAATAAAAAAATCCCCCCCCCCCCCAAAATCCCAGCAGAAGATTTCAGGGGGAAAAGTGCAAAATGTGATGTGGCTGCAAAACCCCCCAATTTTAGGCATCATCAACAGAAAGAGGCATTTTGAAGGAAAGGGCAAAGGAGCCCAATGGGGGGGGGGCAGCCATTTACTCCCCACAACTGCCAGAATTCTTCCATTGAAGATGAGACCCGAATACCCCCATCAGAACAGGAAGGACAGAAGAGGTTTTGGGGGACCTCACAATCTCTCTCAAGGATCCTTCCTGGGGGGGGGGGGGGGGCTTTGGGGAGATTCAGAGGGAGACCTGACCAGATCAGGAACCGCAGGAACAGCAGGAATTGGCCACTCCTGGGGAAGGAGGTGGGGAGGGGTCTCTCTGACTCCCTCAGGGCAGCATCTGCCTGGAATTGGGTGGGGGAGGCAGGGAGGAGGAAGGGATCCAGAAGGGATCTTTGGGAAAGGGAAGGTGGGGGCAGTTCGTGGTTGAGGAGATCAGGCCGTCCCAGGATCTCAGCAGAGCCTTGGAGAGGATCCCTCTTGATCTCCTCCTTCAGCAAGTGCTCCAACTGGCACAACTCTTGGATGGATTAATTGGGGAGGTTAGTCTGGATGAGCCCCCCAAGAGGGTCCACAATAGATCCATTCCAGCCCAGAGTCCTTTGCTAACCATTGTTTTTTCTGTGGAGGGATTTTCTTATTGACAGTAAATTCTACAATGCTTAAGAACAACCCATTTTTAAATGGTTATTTGTAATTCCAACCTGGGATCTGGTCAGGTTTCCAGGCAGAGAAATAGCAGCATTTCAGGTGTGGAATTGCTAAAAGAAGGCAGAGGCTTCACAAACTGAAAATGGCTTTTTTAAAAAACAGGAAATGCAAATTTTGGATGAGAAAAAGACTTTTAGCAAGAAAATGGAAGGATCAGATTTTAAATCAGTAGAAATTCAAAGGTTTCAATTTGGTATTTTTACATTTTTATTTTTATAGCCCATCCCAAACCTCCTTATTTACAAGACTGCAGTCTGAAGATTTTGGGGTTCCAATTTGGCCAGATGGGAGTTGCTGGAGATTTTATTTGGATCGGAAAAAGGTTTTTGTTTTTGTTTTTAAATACCTACCGAGGGACACAACTTTCTCCCACGACCATTCCAGGAATTCCATTTAATAGACCAATAGAGACCTCTCGATTTAAAACAGGAGGAGGAAAAAGTACATTTTATCTGCCCCACATCAGGACATTCAAGATTTCTTTTTGATATCAAGCTTGATGCCTAATGTAGTAAAATAGGAAACAGATCTACTATTCATTTTTGATCACCCATCCATAGAATTGATGCCCATTTTGGAACATTTTGCATAAAAATATTAGAGGAAGATGGGAAATTGATGCTCTTTTGTTGGGGTCCATTGAGCAAGAAAAGAGACTCAGATATGATTTTTCCCAGAGAAATGGAGGCTGAATGAATTCTGGGGAGAGTTGAGGGAAGGTGGAGAGCCTCTCTTGGTGGCCAGAGAAAAGCTTTGGCCTCTCGGGGGAAGGAGACGCCCGGAGAGAAAAGTCAGCTCAGAAGTCAAAGAAAAAGGAGGAGAAAATTCCCCCAAAGAGACTCAAGAAACATCCGGTGATTTCAGGTCTCCTAAACTGGAGCTGCACCAACAATTTGCTCTAAATACACGGAATATAATAAATTTTCCTGTTCTTTTAATAAAGAACAGGAACCCCTGGAGAATTATTGGCCTCTTGTCTGAAGTATTTTCATGGAAGTAAAAATAATACGATAGAAATGATATGATATGAATGATATGAATCACAATGAAATTCAGGATCACTCTTTTGGATTTATAATAAAAATGCTTTCTATTTATGTGGATAAAGCTTCTGAGCAGCTAAAGGTTTTTCACAAAGCATCCAGAGATTTTGGTCCTGTCCCTGAACCAGGGAGGGAGGGAGGAAGGAGGGGAGGGAGGCAAAGAGGAGGGGAGCATGGGCTTTGGAGTCTTTGGGCAGCTGATGAAGCTCCTTTCCCTGAAGGGAAAATCCCCCCAGAGACCCCCAAAAGGAGGGAGGAGGGAGGGAGGCCCTGAGAGGCCCACAAAAGAGACACACTCACAACACCAACACAATTGGCACTTGGGACACTTTCGGAGGTTATGAAAAATCACGAGATAAATGAATAAAAGTGGTGAAATTTCTATATTAAATATTATTGGAATGAGAATTATTTCAAGTACTGTGTCAGATGACAATGATGTTCTGTTCCTTGTAGGGGAAAAATACACTTTAAACATCACCCAGAAACAAATTATATAGCTGAATATTATTATCTCCATGAAAATATTATCTTTGGTAGTAAAAACATTTCCAAATGCATCTTATGTGGCAGATGAAAATCCTCCCAGGTTGGCAGGGAAGAATTTAGGAGTGAAAATGAGTTTTGCCTCCAGACTGAATCTGTGGAGAGCAAAATCTCTGTTGGTTCCCCTAAAACATTTAATAATTTCCGGAAGGAGCAAATGCTCCAAGAGGCTTTTCTCTCTTAGGATCTGGAGGTTTTTCCTCTTATGGAGGAAAGATCTTATTGGATTCTATGGTGAGACGTTATTTTGGGAGAATCTCTGGGCTCCCAATGGGAACATTAAACGTAACCAGTTCTTAAGTGATGATGCTTTCAAGACTTTTCTGATTCAAATAAAAGGAATATAATTTTTCTGGAAAGGCCGAATGGCAACAAGGGCAGCTAAAATCCTTGATTGGCCTCTGAAACCCCATCAGTCGGTAGAAATATAGAGGATTTTTATTAGACAAAGAAATAAAATGAGAAAAAGAAATGGAGGCAACATTGAAGGAATCTGGAAGAGAGAATGAGAGAATCTGAGGCTTCAGGGCTGAATGGAGGCCCCATTTGTTTCTTATGACCCCAAATTCAGTTTTAGGGTTTGTGGGTTTTTTTGGACCCTCCCCCTAAATCAGGAGCCTCCCCAGGAAGGAAGACGGAAGCGATCAGGATTCCTATTATTGGGGGTTTTACATCTCGGTTTAAGCATTGAATCATATTACAAATTCTAAGCTGCTTCCGTTACTCATTTGTTTCTTTATTGGATTGAAAAGCTGCTGGACTGGAAATGGCTCTGAAGGAAGAAAGAGGAAAGAGAAGCAGAAGATCCATAGAAAGGGGTCGACAGGGGAAAAAGTGTCCACTAATTCTTTTTTTTTGTTTTGTTTTGGGTAAAAAATGAGGTTTTATCCCAAAGTGCCAAAAAGAGCATTTCTGGAGCAGAAATACACTCATTGAGGTGTATTTTTGACCAGTTGGCCTGTTCGTGGAATGTGGCAGTTCTGGAGATTATGAATTTGTTGTTACTGTCTATGAACCTATATCCTTTCGTGCCAGTCTCATAGCCCATGAATCTAAGGCGTTTAGATATCTTGTCTCCCTTCCTAAGGAGCTGTTTGGGTATATGCACGTCTGCTGTGACTCCAAAGATGTGGAGATGGGATATCCTTGGCTTTCTATTGTACATCACCTCGTAAGGAGTCATGTTTAGCACACTTGACCAAAGTCTGTTGATCGTGTAATTCGAATAAACCAGGGCTTCGGCCCAGAAGTGTTGGCCAAGCCCAGCGTCCTCGAGGACGCACCTCACCATTGTCTGTAGCGCTGAGTTCTTGCGTTCTGCCACGCCATTCTGGAATGGCGAGAAAGGCGATGACTTAAAGTGCAGTACGCCCTTTGACCTCAGCCAGCGGGAGAAGTCATTGGATAAGAACTCTGATCCCCTGTCTGTCATGATTTTCTTGATTTTTGTGTTGTGTTGTGTCTCCACACGCTTATAGAATTCCTTAAATTTTTGATAGGTTTCACTTTTGTGTTTCAGTGTGTACACAAAGCCGTAGCGGCTGTAGTCGTCTACTATGGTTAAGAAAAACCTCTTGCCATACTTTATGGAAGGCCTGAGGGGGCCTACGAGGTCCATGTGTACCATTTCGAATAAGTGATTTGTTGAGCGTGTGGCCCTTTTGGGTTTGGGGGCTACCTTTAGCTTAGAGCGTTTGCATATAGAGCAGTCCAAATAAGTTTCACAATTCTTTATTCTTGAGCCCTCAGTACAGTCATTAGCCCTTTGAACAACAGGGAAGCTAGCGTGTCCTAACCTGCGGTGCAGCAGGTGTGCGCACTCATCATGGAGCGGCTTCCCTATATTAATCTTATCTCTGCTTTGCTTGTCTTCCTTGTGTGGTTGGGTACCCTCCCTCTCTTGCCCTTTGCTACCCTCGGTGTCTTCACTGGCGTTGGTCTTGTCCACGTAAAGGAAGGGTAGGCCCCCTTTAATCATGATTTTCCCTATGGTTATGTTTCCCTTGGTCATGGTGATTCTCCCCTCTTTGATGCTAATCTCTATCCCTGCCTCCTTGCTGAGTTTCAAGGAGGCGAGGATGTTGTGGGGTATTTCGGGTACCAACAACACTCCTTCTAGTTTCCCTAATCTGGGGAGGGTTATGTTGCCCTTTCCTGCCACTCTCACGTCGTTCTGATTAGCCACTTTGATTAGATAATTCTCCTCTGTGAAAGAAGAGAGGAGTCCTCTTTCACACGTGGTGTGATTGGTGGCCCCTGAGTCGATGAGCCACCAGGACCCATTTTCGCTAGTCTTGTTACTCTGTGTGGCTCCTCCTACTCTGCATAGGGATCCATCTCTGCTATCCCTAGAGTTGTCTCTGCTTTCCCTTTTCTCCCAGGGCCTGGGGGAATCTCTTCGCCTAGCCCTGCTGTCATGGTGACGCCTGTCTGTGTGCCTTTCGCGTGGTTCATGTTTGTATCTGTCCCTGTGCCCCCTGGTGCAGTCTCGTTTGTAGTGGCCCCTTCGTCCGCAGTTATAGCACTCGGGGGAGTCTCGGGTGGTGTCTGTGAAGGCCACTCTTCGTGTTTGTTTGTGTTCTCTAGGCGTCACCTGGTGTTCCTTTCTGTGGCTGTCCTCTGCTATGAGTAGGTTAGATAGGCTTTCTATAGTCATCTGGCCCAGGCTAAGTATGTTGAGTTGCATTAGGAAGGTTCGCCAGGAAGGGTCTAGTGAGTTGAGGATGACACTCTTCATGGTCTGCTCTGACACAATTTCCCCCCTTATTTGCAATTCTGCCTTTGCTGCATTTAGTCCCATTAGATGCTCTCCCATTGACATCCCTGGCTTAATCCTGGCTGAATAGAAGTCCTTGGAAATCTTAGTTGTTGTGGCTACACTATCGCTATAGAAGTAACCAAATATTTTCTGAACCACATCATGCACAGTCAGATCATCCTCAATGCTATAGTAAATAGTGGGTGAAATGCTGGAGATAAGGAGGCAAAAGGCCTTGTGGTGCATGCAGTCCATTTCAAATGTCCATGGTGTATCAGGTGGGTTAGTTATAAAAAACTTCAAATTTTCTTTTAGGAATAAAACTTGGAGTTGTTGATACCACTCCATTAGATTTGAACCATGCATTTTTAAAATTGGAAACCCATTTGGCAAGTTCCCTGTGTTATTTGTGTATTACTCACAGGTGGGTGTTGCTGTCCATGGTACTTGGCATGCTGGAAGTAGCAGAGCGGCTCAGGAACGCTGGAAGGTAATTTAAAAATCCCTCCTTGCATTTTTTTTTCTCTTTTAGTCCACAGGAGCTCCTGCGCATGCGCGGCGTTCACTTCGGCTGAGACTTCGTCGGGGAAGGATCTCTTCGTCTCTGCTCCGGCCAGGCTGTCCGTCCATGATGGGAAGGCCTCCGCTCCGGCTCCAGGTGTCCAGCGGCGGTCAAGGAAGGCTGTCCTCTCTGCTGGGCGGCTCCTGGTCTCTCTCTGCAGCGGCGGCGGCGGCGGCGGTGAGTATTCTCGCCATTCGGTCCGTTCCGGCAGGCGCGGCTTGGGAGTGGGGTGGCGTACCGCTACCGGGGGGTGCTGCGGCATCGGTGGGTCCCCAGCGGTGTCCGCGCCCCTTGGTAAACAGCTGGGGGGGCCTTCTCTTCTCCCCTTTGGATTTTTTACTGTTTTTGGGAAGCCCCTTTAAAATTTTTATTTTTGTCCCGAAGGCGGCGGTGAGCGTTTTTATCGCCTCTTCCACCGCCTGATCGTCGGGGATGTCCTCGGGGGGTGATTCCTCACTTTCTTCCGAGGAATCATCATTATTTTGGGGTTTTTGGGGTTCGGGCACCTCATTGGTTGGCGGATTAGCATATTCAAATTCGGTCCTTTGGAGGTCGGCCATCTTTTTTGGCCACGTGTTCAAAGATGGCCGCCATTCTTGATTTTGCGCGGGAATCCCCCCCTCAGCCTTTGGAAAATAACAGTTCTGGGGGGTTTTTCTTACCGGACTTGTGTTCAGTCGCCTCGTTTGCCGTTCTTGAGTCCTCCTGGCTTCATTCTGGCTTTGGATGAGGTAGTTGATGCCGGCCAGGAGGTCTTCGTCGGTTGTAGGGGTTTCTAGCAGGCTCATCATTTCTCTTCTGAGTCTGCTGATTTCCTTCTGTTGAATTTTTTCTTCATTTATGTCTTTTTGCCCCCGTTCATCGTCCGACGAATATTCTTCGGGGGTGTTTTCTTTTTCTTCCTCTGAAGTTATTGGCGTTGCCATGTCTTCAGTTGGTTTTCGTTGTTTTTCTCTCCTTTTGGTCTCTGACCTTGTTTGGGGTTTCTTTGGCATGTCTTCTGATTATTGGGTTGCCCAACCATCGACTGCTACCGATTTGTTGGCTTGGATCAATTTGGGGCCCAATAATATACGAAGACAGGCTGGATTATGTTTCACAGTAAGTCTTTATTTATTCATACACATCTGTTTCATTGCAGGTATCATCAGAAACAACTGGGGCAACAACAACAGGGGAAGACCTTAAATACCCGGGAGGTGGAGCTACAGGTAATGGGAAGGGGAAGAAGGAGGGGTTAGGTTCGTTTGGGCTGGTTAACCCTTGGCATGCCAAGTTACTGAGCTGGACATGCCCAGGGAGAAGATTTACTTGTAACAAATTTTGGGGGCTGTTTCATGCCAGCTCTGGAGGAGAATGTCTCTTCCTTTTGCCCCCACCCCCCCGATTCTCCTCCTTTCTCTGGGCGCCTGGACTGGACTAGATGCCCTTTGAGTTCCCAGAGTGCCCAGAAGGAGCCGAAGCTGGAGCTGCCGAGAGTCCAGAAGGGCAAAGTGGAGCCAGAGCTGGAGGGTCCTTCGGGGCTCAGAAGGGGAGGAGGGAGCCCCCAGCAGCTGCCCTGGAGGACAAGGGACTTGGGGGCCACCCGCTCCCCCCAATCCGAAGGGAAGCCAGGAAAACCCTCAGCTGACCCTCCACTCAGGAAGAGGCGGAGGGGATCTGCAGGGAACCCTCCTAATCCCTCCGGATCCTCCGCCTTCCCGGGAGTGGGGGGAATCTCCATAGGGATCTCTGGGCTTTCCAAGAGAAAAGGGCGTTTTCCTCCCTTGAAACACGCGTCTCCCTTGCTGAGAACGTCTGGACGGACCGGCTCCCTCAGATTTCCCGCCCCTGAACGCCGGTTGTGGAGGAATCTCCCTCTTCCTTTCTGGGGGTCGGGATCCCCCTTTTCCAAGCCAAGCAGCCCCGGATGAAGATCCCGGAATGAAGTTCGGCCGTTTTCCTCCGCTTCCCGCTCCTTTCCTCGGAGAACGGCCACATCTTCGCCATAATGCACCACAATCTCTACTTTCAGCAGAGAAATATATAAAGTGACATTTTGGAAGAAATTTTGCCATCTGATTGTGCAGATCGTGATGAGATTTGCCAATTTTGACTGTGGAACAGGAAGGCCCCTAAAACAAAAGGCTCCTTTTTATCATTTTTATTAAGAGCATAATAAGAGCATAAATAAGAAAATAAAAGTATTAGGGAAAGGGAAAGGGAAAGGGAAAGGAAGGGGAAGGAGAAGTGGGGGATAAAGGGCAAAAGGAAAAAAGAGAGGAAAAAACTTTCCCCAGCATAATAAAATACAAAATGAAATTGGAGCCTCGGTTTTCATTTCTTCTGTAAGTAAATATTAACCATTTCTATACTAACAATTTAATTTAATCCGTAAATCCCAAAACTCCAGATTTCATTTTTTTTTTCTGCATAAAGTCCAGAAGTGGCTTCCAGGTAGGGTTAGGGTGAGGAATAAATCTCTTCTTCCCTCTGATCAAAAAGTTTATTTCACCATCTCTGCCACATTTTTCATTCCATCCCTTCGTCTATCCTGAGGATGGAGGTTTTTTTTCCATTTTTGCCTATAAGGAATTCTTGCTGCAGTCAGCATGTGCAGTAATAAAGTCATAAATTTATATTTCAAGTTCCTTGTCCAGGAATCCCAAAAAGAAAACTGGTTTTCAACAGACCCAGAGAGATAAATCACATTTACACATCATTCGAGAAAGACAATAATAAACCTCGGAAGGGAAGAAAGAGACACACCTCCCCTCCAACAGCCAAGAGATAAGCAGGGATCAGCACCAGACAAACAGGAAGGCAGGAAACAAGAACTCCAATCAAGGCTCCACCCAGGAGGGAAAGACACCAGCTCTGCCAGGGCCTAGAAACAGGCAGGAGACCCCCCTCGCCTTGGCACTGAGGAGCTTCCCTAGATAGCAACAGCCCTTTGACTTATACACCGCTTTATACACAGCTTTTACAGCCCTCTCTAAGCGGTTTCCAGAGTCAGCCTCTCACCCCCAACAATCTGGGTCCTCCTTTTACCCACCTGGGAAGAAGAGAAGGCTGAGTCAAGCCTTGAGCACCCTCAGGATGGAACTCCTGGCTGTGGGCAGAGTTTGCCTGGCGGACTAAATGCCCTTTGAGTTCCCACAGTGCCCGGTGGGAATCCAGGCTGGGGCTGTGGACACGGACACACACACACCCTAACCCCTCTGGACACTAATCCCATTTCCTGGCCCCCAGGTGAAACCTCCAGGGAAGCCTCTGACCTTTGACCTGCTTCGGTCCTGGCACAGGGGCTGCCGGAGGGGAGGTCTTACCCCCAGCGCTGTGGGGTTGAGGTCGGTTTGGGTCCCAGAATGGCTGCTCTTGAGCTCAATGGGGGCGTTTTTGTCCACAACTCCCTCCAACTTTTGTACGTGTGTTTGTACAAAACGTCTTTTGAAGAGAAATATCGTTTCCAAATAAATGCAGCTTTTCACACTTTTCCAAATCTCTGCCTTGATTTGAAATAAACCTTTAAGTTCCATAAATCTCAGAAACATTTCATGTTAGGAAGGAGCAGATTCTCCATTCCGGCCATTTGTTCTTTGCCAGGGAACTCAACGTTTTGCCTGCAAGGATGGTGAGAGAAAAGGAGATTTTACGGGGAAAGGAATCAGTCCTGGGACTCCCAAGTCCGAAGAATCAGCCTCTGAGATGAATTTAGTTCTTCTGGAGGGGAGTTGGAGGAAACATTTTCCCAAAAGAAGAAGAACAAAATCCATATCCACGGATATGATGTGTCAGAGGATCTGAGCGGATTTTCTTCCTTGTAAAAGATTTCAGAATTATTCAGGAAGGATGGGTGAAGGGAGGGACAGGATATTAAACGGAAGAATAAATTTATAATTTATAGAATAACCTGGAATGTTAATAGAAATCCTGGGGACTTCAGCGATCCTATATCCTCCACTATAGGATTACAGCCTTTTAACCATCACAGTCTGGAAATCTCCCCCACCCCCCACCCCCAAACTATCCCAAAAGAGACCTTCTGTTTCTTCTACTCCTCTTTCACTTCATCCATAGAAAACTTTGTTTCTAGTCTTTGGGAGAGATTCGGGTTCCTGTGAGTTACACAAAGGCGGCTTAGACAGATCCTGAATTCCGGATCCTGTTTCAAGAGCTTTGGGGGTCCAGAGGCGGCCTGGATCCTTTCCAGGGATGGGGGGCTGGAGGGGTCCAACTCCCCTCTGGCCCAGCACCAGCCTCAGCAGCCCAGAGCCAGGTCCCCCCCAGCAGCTGAAGGAGGCGGCAGAGTCCGAATCTGCCCCACAGTTGTGTATCTGACACAGCCCCTCACACAAAGTCAGCCCCAGATCCAGGTAGCCTCTGTGGGGCCTCCATCCCTTGCCTGACCCAGGCAGAACCTCTGGGCCCCTTTCATGCTTCCAGCCCCCCAATTATTGCAATTTTCTCTGAGTTCTCTCTCTCTCTCTCACACACACACACACATACACACACACAGAGCAGCCCTTCTTTCTCCAGCCCTCAACAGCTGCAGAGGCGCTTGGGCTTCGCTTCCCCAGCCTGAAGCGTTGGGCTCCTCCGAAGCGGAACTGAGGAACTGGCCAGGATCCAGCAGGCAACAAGCCTCGATTCTCCATCAGGGCAGCTCAGGGACTCTCCTCCTCTGCCCCATGGCTGAGTCTGCAGGTGGGGCAGCCACAAGGTCCTCTGGCCCATTGGGAGTGGCTGAAGGGGCCCTTCCCCACCACCTCATTCTAGTTCTCTAGTCCTCTCTCCATCAGTTAAAGCCCATTGAAGGAAGGAGTCCTTGACTTACAACAGTTCATTGAGTGACCGTTTGACTTTGGGGTTGGGTGGCTTCCAATGTACCCCCAAGGCTCCGTCCTTCTTTCCCCCCTTTTATATCAACCCAAACGCATGGAAGGAGCTTTTCCTCTTCCTTCTCTTGCCTTTCTAGAGCAGTTTGGTTATTTCTTACATATCCTGCAATTTCACCTCCTCTTTTCTTAGGTCTGTTTCTTATTTATTTATTTATTTATTTATTTATTTATTTATTTTATAAAAGACAAAGAAAAACAGAAAGAGGAAATGAGGGGAAGGAGAAAGAGAGAGGAAAAGAAAGTCTGAGGTTCAAGGGAAAAAAGGAAAAAAGCTTTGACTTCTGGCTCTTTTTAGCACAGTGCAAGATTTTTTTAAAAAAAGCCATTCCAGCCTGGCAATTCTATCTAATGGACAAAAGCAAAGTCATTTTATCTCTCTTTCCTTTGAACACTTCAAATATGAAAATGCCCAATTTAACGGCTGGAGAAGGAAAGTCTAGAAAAGTCCCGAACACCCTCTTGTGGCTGAGGGAGGGAGGGAGAGTTCCTGCCTGAGGGATTCTCCGCTCTGATTGGTTGCTGTGGGTGGAAAGGGGGCGTTTCCCTTTTTTCCCGCCTTTTTCTTCTAGGCGCCGTTTGAGATTTACCTCAGGATGTCCCTGAATGTCTTCTGTGCTGAGAATCTCTTTAGGGTCCCTGAAAATAGAGGCGCCTGTAAATTAACGTGCGTTCATTTCGGAAGGCTCCTCAGGAGAGATCGGGACCGGGGTGCTTATTTGCCGAATCGATTTTTCAGAAGGAAAAGAGAGAGGGGGGTGGAGGGAGGGCGAGAGAGAGTCAGATGCTTCAGGTATCAGTTTTAGTTTAGCCTCAAAAGATTTCTGGATTTCATGCCTCCGTCTTCCTGTCTCTCGGCGAGGAGGTTTCCCGGAGAGGCGGCCGAAAGCTCCATGGGGAGGCCGCCAATCACGAGCCCCAGGGGCGCCTGCTTCCCTTCCAAGGGAACGTCTCGGCTCTTTCAAAGCGAGCGGCCGGGAAGCCGAGAGCCAGGCAGACGGACGCTGCGCTTGCTCTTGCCTCGCTCGCCGACTGAAAACAGCGCTGAAATGAAGGGGACGGAGAGTAATATGGAATACAATAAAGTAAAAATTTGTATAAATAGTAAATAATAAGGAAGAGCTGTAAAAAGAGTTTGTATATATAAATGTTGTATGTTTTGTTTTGTTTTAATGTTTCATAATAAAAATTATTTTTTAAAAAAGGAAAGAGCGCTGAGCTGCGCAGAGCGGCAAACTCCCGAGCTGAAGGAGGCTGAGGAGCGGCAGGGCGGGATCGGAGTCAGCCGGGGGGAAAGGTAGGGAGGTGTGTGGTCTCTTCCTCTGAGCAGGAGGGGGGTCCCATCCCTTCCCCTCCCTGGATCTGCCCACCCTCCTTCCGAACCACTTCTGGCTTCCAAACCAAAGTAGCCGGATGGTGGATCCAGAGGCAGCGGAGGGAGGAGCCTCCTGTGGGGGCAGGAAAGAGGAGGAGCAAGGAAAGAGGGATTCCAGGCTTTTCCTCCCTCTGAAGTTTCTTCTTTTATAGCAAAGCAGAGAAGGGAAGTGATTTGGAGGAAGAATGATGCAGATGAAGCTACTGTGAGTTCAAAGCCAGGAGAGATGAGGGGGCTAGAATGACAGGTCAGCCCAGTGTCCCTGGGGACAGTCTAGACGGTCTCCACCCCTCTCTAAGAAGAAAGAGAGCCCTGAAAGGAAGCTGGAGAGGGGTCTCAGCAGGAGAAAGTCCAGGCTGCCATTCTCCTTCTCCCACAAACCTGCCACCTTCAGCCTCCATTTCTCAGAGGTTGCAAACAGGACAAAGAGTCATCAGCTATTGAAGAAAAAATAATCCTTTTGCATCGGAGAGCAGGATTAATTCATGAGTGCTGTAAAAAAAGAGATGGGGAAGAAAATCAGAATATAAAGAGACACTTTTACTGTAAATAATATATTCTTCTTCCCTTTCATCCCCCACCCGCAAGGCAGACCCACACTGCAGGGGGGTGGTTGATAGGCAAGGACGCATAGAGAGAGAATCCGCCCATTTCAGGGAGGAAAAGGCTGGGATGCTTCATATGAAGAAAGAAGATGGGGCTAGGATGGGGGTGGCAGCAAAGAGGGGAGCCTGGGGTCACTTGGCCAGAAGTTGTGTGAATTCTCACAAGGAGAAGGGGGGTCAGGAAGAATAGCCTGTCAAGGTTTCAACTAATGAACCCAAACGAGTCTGTATGGGGTGCCAAGAAGGATCCTCTTGGACCGGAGGATGGGGTGCAGTTTGCGGCGAAGTTTGGGAGGGAGTTCATTAAATTGATAGGGTCCTCTCAAGGACTTAGCTCCACCTTTCATCCGATTACGAACGGAGGTATAGAACAAGCTAATGCAATGATAGAACAATACCTGAGGTGCTATGTTAATTATCAGCAATTTAGCTGGGCAGATCTCCTGCCATTTGCTGAAGTTACCTATAATATCGTAGTGCATAGTAGCATGGGTGTCACCCAGGGGTGAAATGTAAAATTTGTTACTACCGGTTCTGTGGGCATAGCTTGGGGGGGGGGGTAATGTGACTGGGTAGGCATGACCAACTTTTTTTTAAAAAAAAGTTTTCAAAGCATTTTTTAACTTTTCAAAGCATCGGCCGAAGAGGTTGCAGAAAAAATGCTTTGAAAAGCCTCTGAAGATCAGGCAACCCAGCTGGAATCGTCAGAGGCTTTTCAAAGTATTTTTTACCACCTTTTCAGCCAAGGAGGTTGTAAAAAAATGCTTTGAAAAGCCTCTGACGATCTCAGCTGAGCCGCGCGATCATCAGAGGCTTTTTTTTTAAAGTCTCTGACAATCCCAGCTGAGTTGCCTGATCAGCAGAGGCTTTTTTTTTCTTTTAAAAACATTTTTTCTAGAACCTACAAGGCTCTGACGATCAGACAACTCAGCTGGGATCATCAGAGGCTTTTAAAAGCATTTCTTCTACAATCTCTTAGGCTGGAGAGGTTGTAGAAAAAATGCTTTTAAAAAAGCCTCTGATGATTGTATCACTCAGCTGGGCATGGGGGCGTGCAGGAATTTTTGATACCAGTTCTTTGAACCACCCGCCGCCATCGCTACCAGATTGGGCGATCCGGTCCGAATTGGGAGCATTTCACCCCTGGTGTCACCCCTTTTAAAACAGCCACAGGGTGGAATTTTCCTCATGCCTGAATACCCTCCGGAACCCCCCTCCACAGTGAGCCTAACAGAATGGGTGGGTTGCTTACAAAATGCGTGGGGGAATTTAAACCAGGGCTGCTCCTTCCCCAAGGGAGGAATGGGAAGGAATGGCTCCCTCCTTCCCTTCCCTTCCCTTCCCTTCCCTTCCCTTTGGCAATTTCCTAAAACATGGAAAATTCTGGGCAAGATTTTAGCATTTGTGTGTGCTTTTCTTTTTTATTGCAATATTTTTTCAGATCTCCGTAAAGAAACGTTGCCCCAAATCCAAAAAACTGCTCTATCCACAACCAGGAGATATTGTTTTTTTTTAAAGGAACAATTAAGGAATTTTAAAAGCCACCTAAAACTCTTAGAAGGGGTTGAGATGAGGGGAAAGAGGAGAAACTCACCTGCAGGAGGTTGGATGGGAGTTGCTGGAAGGAGAAAAAGACCCAATCAGAACCCTTCATGGGCTGGAGGACTCAGTGGGACCCCTCCCCATTGATAGCCCATAACAGGTTGTGTGATCTTCACTTATAGCCCCTCAAATAAGTGAAGTTGCCAAAAATATTTCTCAAGAGGGCCCTCTTGGCCACCTGCTAAGCTTGAGGAGAGGCCTCCCCTAGATGGTCCCCTCCCCACAACCTCTCTCCAGCCCCCCAGACTCACCTTTCTGGCTCTTCAGGTAGGAGAAGAGCCCCACAGCCAGGAAGGCCACTCCTATCACAGCTCCCATTATCCCTGTCCAGAGTTTGCTCCTGGCAGAGCTGGAGGAACGGGGCTCTGGGGAAGGAGAAGGAGCCTCACCTCAGCAGGAGGATCAGGCCCAGCTTCCCCCGGGAGGGTCCAGTCTGGTTCCCTCTACAGGGAGGGTCTCTCTGCCTTCTCAGGCCAGGATGGGGTCCCCAGATCAGGAGGGGAGGGAAAAGAGGGAGGAGCTTACCCCACTGGATGGTGATGGGGGCCTCCAGGCTGGCATGCTCCACCTTGCAAGTGTAGACATCCCCCCGCTGGGGCTGGGTCTCCAGCATCACCTGGAGCTGGTAGGTCCAGTCTCCGTTTTGGAGCTCCTCCCCGAAGGCCACGCCCTCCTCTTCCGGCCAGCTGTTCTTCAGCCACTGGACCTCGATCTCCACGGGGTAAAAGCCGGTCGCGGTGCAGAGGAGGATGGTGTTGGGGGAAGAGGGGTCCATCTTGGTGGGGGAGATGGTGACGGTGGGCTTGGCTGGAGGGAAGGAGGAGAAGGAGGCACATGAAAGACACAACAGGAAAGGAATGACGCAGAAGATGGGAAGGAGAGACGCAGCATAATTCGGATGATTCTTGGGATCTCGTTGAAAATGAAACCAGATTTTTAATTAGGTCTAATACCACAACATTTGTTTGTTTGTTTGTTTAGTAAACTTAGTTATTAAATTTATTTGACAAAGTGGCCCCAACTAACCCAGTCTTTTTTTTTTAATTGAAAAAGTTTTACAATACAAAAATTTTTCCCCCTTTTTCACCCCTCCCCCACCCCCCTCCCATCCCCCCAACCTCCCCCCAACCCCACCCCCTCCCTCCCCATCCCACCCCTGACTTCCGCTACACATTTCTTAAAAAAAAGAAAACAGCAAGAATTTATAACAACAAGAAAAGCAAATACTATTATATATTCAATTCTAAATTGAGAGGAAGAGAGAAGAAAGAAAGAAAAGAATTAAGAAAATAAAAATAAAAAAAAAGCCCATAAACATAAGTATTTATCTAAAATTAACAAAATTATAGTAAGAAAAACACCCAGAAAGAATAACCATTATAATATTTAACCCAATTTAAAAACAAACAAACAAAAAAAAGAAACATTACTAACATTACTAATCATATGCCATACTCAATCCCCCAAGAATTATATAACCTACATATTCATATCAGGTAATATCAAATAGTTTAATCCCAACTACTCCCCTTAATTCAAAAACACAAACCCCCCCCCCGAAGAGAAGAACATAAAACATACAGTATAATGTAATTATACATATATTATTATAATTTTCCATAGCTCGAATTTCAATCTTCTCTTCATCCTGATTGAGGTTAAATCTTCTTTCTTCACATATATCCAATTCCAATAGGCTTCATCTTCTATCTGCCCCCATCAATAAAATAAAGCATTCCACATAAACCCCCCGTGTGACTTTATATAGATAGCATCCAACCATGAAGATATTGAAGATATTCACTCCTCTAGGTAGAATCATTCAAACTAACGTATTCTATTTCAACAAGAAGAAACCCAGTGCAGCTCCTCCATATCTTGAGAACAAAAAAATCAAAAAAAAAAAAAAAAAGAAAATCTTAGAAACTGCATTGCCAGATGTTTTTATAAAGCTGTTTCAAATCCTGCCACCCTTTGTTGTTCAGTCCTTCTGGTTGTAAGATGTTTTCATTTCAATTCTTTCCTCTTAGATAGTAAATTCCAAAAAAGAAACTATAATAGGGTAATCACAGAACGCTGCTACTATTGCAGCAATCTGTTAAACTTGCTCAAGATGTTAAATCCAATTCAAAATAATAAAAGCTTTATAAGTCTCCAATTCAGGATAAAGACTTTATAATCCATAAATCCAACTCAGTATAAACTTTGAAAATTTTATAGCCATCTTCCAAAATTTTCAATACTTTCTGATAACAGCTGTAACTGGTGGAGGACTTCACGACACTCATTAGTTACCACTTGAATTTCCTCATTGAATTCTGGTTTCTGCTCTTTTAAAAAAAAACAAAAAACCAGGAAATGCAAATTTTGGATGAGAAAAAGTCTTTTAGCAAGAAAATGGAAGGATCAGATTTTAAAGCTGCAATTTGGTATTTTTCCATTTTTATTTTTATAGCCCATCCCAAACCTCTTTATTTACAATACTGCAGTGTGAAGATTTTGGGGTTCCAATTGGGCCAGATGGGAGTTGCTGGAGATTTTAAGTGGATTGGAAAAAGGTATTTTTTTTCTTTTTAAATACCTACCAAGGGACACAACATTCTCCCTCGGCCCTTCCAGGAATCCCATTTAATAGACAAATAGAGACCTCTTGATTTAAAACAGGAGGAGAAAAAAGTACATTTTAGCTGCCCCACATCAGGACATTCAAGATTTCTTTTTGATATCAAGCTTGATGGCTAATGTAGTAAAATAGGACACAGATATAAATCAGAGTTTCTTGTAAAATCAAATCCAGAAAGCACACACAGGTAGACGGATTCAGCAGAATTCATTAAGTTCATTATATACATAGATATGATTTTGGGGAGAGTTGAGGGAAGGTGGAGAGCCTCTCTTGGTGGGCAGAGAAAAGCTTTGGCCTCTCGGGGGAAGAGAAATTATGAAGAAGAAATGATATGAATCACAATGAAATTCAGGATCACTCTTTTGGATTTATAATAAAAATGCTTTCTATTTATGTGGATAAAGCTTCTGAGCAACTAAAGCAACAAACCATCCAGAGATTTTGATCCTGTCCCTGAACCAGGGAGGGAGGGAGGAGGGAGGGGAGGGCGGAAAAGAGGAGGGGAGCATGGGCTTTGGAGTCTTTGGGCAGCTGATGAAGCTCCTTTCCCTGAAGGGAAAATCCCCCCAGAGACCCCCAAAAGGAGGCAGGAGGGAGGGAGGCCCTGAGAGGCCCACAAAAGAGACACACTCACAACACCAACACAATTGGCACTTGGGGCACTTTCGGAGATTATGAAAAATCACTAGATAAGTGAATAAAAGTGGTGAAATCTCTATATTAAATATTATTGGAATGAGATTTATTCCAATAACTTGGCCTCTGAAACCCCATTCAGTCAATAAAAATATAGAGGATTTTTATTAGAGAAATAAAATGAGAAAAAGAAATGTAGGCAACTTTGAAGGAATCTGGAAGAGAGAATGAGAGAATCTGAGGCTTCAGGGCTGAATGGAGGCCCAATTTGTTTCTTATGACCCCAAATTCTGTTTTAAGGTTTGTGGCTGTTTTTGGACTCTCTCTCCCCCAAATCAGGAGCCTCCCCAGGAAGGAAGATGGAAGCGATCAGGATTCCTATTATTGGGGTTTTTACATCTCGGTTTAAGCATTGAATCATGATTACAAATTCTAGGCTGCTTCCGTTACTCAGTTGTTTCTTTATTGGATTGAAAAGCTGCTGGACTGGAAATGGCTCTGAAGGAAGAAAGAGGAAAGAGAAGCAGAAGATCCATTAAAAGGGGTCAACTAATTATTATTTTTATTTTGGGTAAAAAATGAGGTTTTATCTCAAAGTGCCAAAAAGAGCATTTCTGGAGCAGAGAAAGAGAGGAAGGGGCTTCTGGCTGGGAAGAGGGAGGGAGACGGGAGGTTCCTGGATAGGATAGAAATGAATCAGGGAGAGAGAGAAATATATAGGTAGATACAGGGAGTCCTCGACTTAGCACCACAATTGAGCCCAAGATTTCTGTTGCTAAGTAAGATGTTTCTTCAATGAATGTTGCCCCATGTTACGACTTTTCTCACACAGTCATTAAGTGAATCACTGCAGTTGTTAAATGAGTAACAGGATTGTTAAGTGAATGCGGCTTCCCCATGGAGTTTACTTATCGGAAGGTCGTAAAAGGGGATCACGTGACCCTGGGATGCTGTGACTGTCACAAGTCTAAGTCCGTTGCCAAGCATCTGGATTTTGACCACGTGAGCCTGGGGAGGCTGCAACGGTCATAAGTGTGAAAAACAGTCATAAATCATTTGTTTTCACTGCTTTTGTAACTTTCAACGGTCACTAAACGAACTGTTGTTAACTGGAGGACTGCCAGTATTGAGCAGGAGAGAGAGAGATCTGGCTGGATTCCCCCCCCCCCAAAAGAAACATATTTGGATGGATTTTCTTGTAGGGGGGGAGAAATGGATCAAAGGGATCCCAGATTCCAGACAGGAGGAGAGTTTGGACCCTGGGAATGTCACTGCGAACTTTTTGTACATCTGCGAGTGCAGAATGAATGAATGAATGAATGAATGAATGAATGAATGAATGAATGAATGAATGAATGAATGAATGAATGAATAAATAAATAGTAAAACCTCCAAAGGAATGAAATGAAAGGGGGTCCTGGCATCCCCCTCCCAGGGAAGAGCCTCCCCTCCCGGACTCACCTCTCCGGCCAATCGTTCGCTCCTCCCTCTTGGCCGCCTCGAAGTTCAACGCCTTGTAGTTGTGCCGGCAGAAACGATCCACTTCGACCTTCGTAATCTGCAGGCGCTGCTCGTCTCTGTTCCACTTCTCCACATCGGGCTGCACCCATGGAGTCACAGCCACGACCTTCTCGAGGTCGCTGTCGAAGCGGGCGATCTCCTGCCGGTCGTAGAAGTGCCTGTCCAGGTATCTCACCCGCTGCGTCCCGTTGAGGAAGTGGCACTCGTGCTTATCCTGGGCCAGGAAATGGGCTGGGAGTGGGAGGAAGGCCGTCAGAGGGACTCCAGGGCCCATCGTTCCCAGCCCCTGGGAGAGGAGGGGGGACCCACGAGGGAAGGGGGAGGGGCGGGGGACCTTCCTTTGAGGTACTGGGGGAAGACGCCCCCTGGTGGAGGGAGGGGAAACTCTGTCAGTCCCAGAGAGGAAAGGAGGCTTCCTGGGGGGTCTGGAGGGGGGAGGGCAGGGAAGAGGGGGAGGGGTGGGAAAAGGCAGGCAGAAGCTCAATCGGTCCAGCAATCTCATTCAGTCTCTGCAGGGAAGGTGGGATTTCAAGGGGCAGGAAGGATGGAGGGGGGAGGGGCTGGAGGGAAAGTAATGTCCATCCCCCCCTCTCTTCCTTTGGGAGGGGATATGGGGAGGGGCCACACTGAGGACATCTAGACCGACTCTCCCGGGGTCTCCCACCTTCCCTGGATCTCCCCCCTTTCTTCTTCCCCCGAATCTTCAGCCCAGCTCCCTCCCTTTGGGGGATTCTCTGGGATCCCCCCTGTCTCCTGCCCCCTTCACAAAAGACCCCCAACATCCTCCTCCCTCATTTCCCTCTCCCCTCCAGGGGGATCATGGGGGTGGGGGGTGTTCTGTGTCTCTTCCCCAAATTCAGGGGCTCCCCAGAAGGGCCCGAAGCCCCCCTCTTGCCTGACCTTCAAAGCCTCAATTCTGAGAGTCAGAAGAAAAAGTGAACTTTCTGAAGAAGCCAAAAGACTTTTGCTCAAATGCCTCTTTTCCCTTCTGGGGATTCCGGGCTGAAAATTCCTCAGTTTCCCTCTTTCACTTTCGCTTTTCCTCCCCTTCCTCTTTCCATGCAGCCCCCTCCCACCCAGTCACGGCTGCGCAGAGAGGTTGCGACCCCCACCTGGCTATATGGGGGAAGGGTTAGGATTAGGGTCCCTCTCCGTCCTCCTGGGGGGGGGGATGTGGGGAGGAAGGTGGAGGAGACCACGCAGAGATCGAGGCTCTGGAGACCTATCGGCTTCCTTCCCCGCTCCGGGGGTCCTTCCCAACCCCCTCCTCCTCCGCCCTCCTTACCGGGGGTCTCCTTCCCCCCTTCGCTTCCGGGGATCCGGGCCAGCGCCCCCACCAGCAGCATCAGGGGGAGCCCAGGAAAAGCCATGGAGGCTGCCCCACAGCGCCCCCAAAGGGAGGGGAGAAAGACGCGGAGGGTCCCAGCCCCAGAGGCGGAATTCGGGGGGAGTCTGGATTGGTGGAGGAGGCGTTTTCCTCAATTTCGGAATTGGGAGTGTCCAGAAAGACCAGGACCAATGAGAAGTCTCCCTTCTGCCGCGTCATCAGTCTCTGGGCAGCGTCTCCCTTACTTCACCCGATGGAGGACATCGTTGTACAGCCAGGGCTGGGCTATCGATGTGAAGATTTTTAAATTGGTTTTAATCTGGGATTTTTAAATTTGGGGTTTTATATTGAGCCAAATTATTTAATATTTTTAATTTTTAAATTGTTGTTTGTCTTGTGCTTTTAATTAGGCTGTGCACCGCCCCGAGTATAGAAATAAAATTATTATTATTATTATTATTATTATTATTATTATTATTATTATTGTTGTTATTGTTATTGTTATTATTATTATTATAATATTATTATTATTATTATTATTATTCAGGCCCCTTTTCACTCCTCAATAATTCTCTGTCTTTTAAATTCTGTTTTCAAGCAAATTGCAGCAAGAAATGAAAAGGGATCCTGAAAGATGGAGAAAAGATTCCTCGTGGGAATCCATTGAAGTTTCCTGTCCCGTCCCAAAACACCCCCCAGAGCCCCCCTGAGACCACCTCAAAGGGAGGGTCTCCTGCCCCCTTCACCAAAGGGAGAGTTTTGGGAGCTAATTTCCCAGGAGCCACTCAGGCCCCCAAATACCCTTCTCTCAAAGCCCTCCAGATCCTGACTGAGGAATTGGGGATTATGGGGTGGGGGGTTCTTGGTCCCTCCCCAAATTCAGGGGCTCCCCAAGAAGGGATCCAAGCTCCACTCTTGCTTGACCTTCAAAGCCTCAAATCTGAGATTCAGGCAAAAAGGAGAAAATTCTTTTTCTTCCACTTTTGGTAGCATTTGTGTATTCAGGTCTGAAAGTGCCTCAGTTTCCCTCTTTCGCTTTCCATCTCCTTCCTCTTTTAACGGAAGAAACTTTGGGGGCTCCAAACTGATTCGGGCTTTGAAACTCCGTCTCTCTTGCCCCTGACCCCTTCCCCAAAGTCTCTCCTGGGGTCTCAGCCCCCCCTTTCCCCCTCTGCCCCCCAGCATCCGTGGGTCCCTCCCAGCCCCCTCCTTACCGGGCATCTCCTTCCCTCCTTCGCTCCCAGGGATCCCCGACAGCGCCGCCCCCACCAACAGCCGAGGGCCCCAGCAGAGCCCATGGATGCTGCCCCTCAACCCCCCCCCCAGACCTAGATGTTCCCAGTCCCAAATGTGGAATTGGTGGGTCTGGACTGGGTGGCAGGTAAAGAGTTTGGGGGGAGAAGGTTGTGGGTCCCAGTCTGGGTCCCCTGATCTTCAGCGGAGTGGAGGGGAAGGGGTTAAAAAGGTCAGAGTCAGCCCGGAGAGTAGCCAGAAGAAGCAGAACCAATCAGAATTCCCAATTACACAGTATCATCGGTCTCCGGGCAGGGTCCTCTTCTGGCCCAACCCTCTGCTTGGGCAGGAGATGCTATAGACCGTTCTCACCACCATGGTTGTCCGGTCTCCTTTTGAAGCCTCCAGTGATGGAGCTCCCCCAACTTCTGAAGGCCACTCCTGTTCCTCTGGTTGGTTGCTCTCCAGAAATCCCTCCTTAGCTCCAGGTTGCTTCTCTCCCTGGTCAGTTCCCATCCATGGTTTCTGGTCCTGCCTTCTGGTGCTTCTTCCTCCTGGCAGCCCCCCAAATATCGGGAGTCGGCTCTCCTCTCTGAGGGGCTCATGACATGGGCTCTGTCATTTCTTAACTAACCTCGTTCCTTTGCATTTTAACCTGACTGACATGTCCATGTTTATTAGCTCTTAACCTTCCTCCACTGATAAACAAGTTGGAGACCCCAGAGAAGAAAAGTTGGTCAGTCCAAATTGGGGCCTGGCTTCTCTCTTTCGGGAACCCCAAAGGACTTTTCTCCCCACAATTGATGCCCCTTCAGACCTCATTTTCATCAGCGTGTGTGCTATTCTCCTGCCCAATCCACCTTCCTCCTTCAGATTTCTTTCTTCTGCTAACTATCAAAGGGGATGTAAGGAAAAGTTCCCTCTTTGAATGGGAGGAATCCCTTTTGTCTGCATATTCTCATAAATGGTAATAAAACCATCTTCCTTTCTCAGCTTGTCTCATTGGGAAAGAGGTCCACTGAGGCGGGAGCTGAAAAAGCCAGATTTGGCCTTCAAGACCCAGCCCCTTCCTCCCCTCGTCCTGGGCATCCCCCCCTCAGGAGTATCGTGGGGGCCTAGACCAGCTACCTCCTTCCCGAACCTCCTCCTCCCCCACCGAGTCCCCTCCTTACCGGGAGTCTCCTCCCCCCTTTCGCTTCCGGAGATCCGGGCCAGCAATAGGGGGAGCCCGGCAGAGCCCATGGATGCTGCCCCACAAGCGCCCCAGTGGTGGGGTTCCCAAATTTTGACTACCGGTTCTGTGGGCGTGGCTTGGTGGGCGTGGCAGGGGAAGGCTACTGCAAAATCCCCATTTCCTCCTGATCAGCTGGGACTCGGGAGGCAGGGAATAGATGGGGGCGGGGCCAATCAGAGGTGGTAGTTACTGGTTCTCCGAACGACTTAAAATTTCTGCTACCGGTTCTCCAGAACTGGTCAGAACCTGCTGAAACCCACCTCTGAAGCACCCCCAAAGGGAGAGGAGAAAGAGACGGATGCTCCCTGAAGCCCACTCCACTTGCCGGGGCACTGAGGAGGCTCCCTAGATAGCAACAGCCCTCAGGCTTATATCCCGCTTCCCAGGGCTTTCCGGCCCTCTCTAAGCAGTTGGCGGAGTCAGCCTCTGGCCCCGACAATCTGGGTCCTCATTTAACCCAGGGGTCCCCAACCTTTGGTGGCCTGGACCAGGGGGAGGGGGAAACGAGGGGATGAGCTTGTGGGGCCACTGGGGTCTGTGATGATGCTCGTGCAGGAACAGAACAGAACAGAACAGAACAGAATATTGTGTTTTGGCCAAGTGTGATTGGACACATAAATCATTTGTCTCTGGGGCAGAAGCTCTCAGTGTCCATGCAAAGCAACAGAGGAATAATAATCGCATAATCATAATTCCAATAAGAGGCTGAGTAAAAACCCAGATCATCTTTGTGGCTCTTCTCTGCACTCTTTCTAGAGTCTCCAGATCTTTTTTCTCTCCTGGTGACCAGAACTGGGTTTGGGATTTCCACTGGGGTCTCACCAAGGCCGTAGATAGAGGTAGGTGGATCTCATCATGCGGATCCTCTGGAATCTCCCTGGATCCAGTGGCCTCCAGACTTGACTAAGCGGCAGGTGGATTTCAGGGAAGTGGCTGTGAGGTCTGAATGGGGGTCTCGGCTGAGCAGCAGAGAGGGGGAGGGGAGGCCTGGAGTTCCTGAGTCAGTCTAGAGGATCTCCACCCCCTTCCTGTCCCCTCCCTTATAAGAAAGGGAGGCCCTGAAAAGAAGCTGGTAGGTCTCAGCAGAGAAGGTCCACCTGCCCCTCCCCCTCCCTTTCCACCCCCTCCCCCCCAATCCCTGGACCCCAGCAGCCGCTTGACCTCCGGAGGCTGAGCTGTCTCTTCCCGGGCTTGGGCTCTCTCTTCCCCACAAACAGCCCCTCCCTTTCACCCCCGGGGCATCCATCCTCCCCCCTGGCAGGGAATGCATAGCTTTCACGGGCTCCCCGACTCTCCGTGGCCTCTCTCAGTCGTTGCAAAGCCTGCCAGGCAGCATCTCTGCCTCGGCATCTGGTAGTTGCTACTCCTTGGGGGCTCTTCTCCAGCTCCAGTAACCTCCCCACACCCAGCGACCGCCTGGCTCTCTCTGGCTTCTCCTCCAGCTGTAAATCAGCCGTCCGCTCCGAAGCCTCCCAGCCGGGGTGTGACGGGGAAGCCGCGGAGCCAGTAGCTCCCATCTGCTCCTGGTCGCTGTCTTGCTCAGCCCCCACGGGAGGTTTTCCGGGATGGCTGTTAAGTGCAGACCTTGCTAATGTCAGGCATGCCTCCTTTCGGTACTCAAGAAAGAGAAACCCCGACTCCATTTTCATAGAGAAAGGTACTTTTCCCGAGTATGAACTGAATGCAGCCAAAGAAAAGCAAGGACGGAGGTAACAGGCGTGAAAATCACTTATAGGAAGCATCCTTCAAACCCTTCCCCTCAATTGTCCGGTCAAGATTATCCAATCCACATCCCCCCCAGGGGTCATGTGGGGTGCAGCTTCCATGAGCCTCGGTGGAGCAGCGGACTAAGTGCTGTTGAGTGCTAGCACTTAGCTGCCAGCTGCCTGCAATTAGTGCGAGTTCAAATCTCACCAGGCTCAAGGTTGACTCGGCCTTCCATCCTTTCGAGGTAGGTAAATTGAGGACCCGGATTGTGGGGGCAACAAGCTGACTTTGTGTAGAACAACACTGCTTAGGAGGGGCCGAAAGCCCTAAGAAGCAGGTATATACAAAAAAGTATGCAGGCTATTGGTATAATGCTTTGTAAGCCGCCCTGAGTCTACGGAGAAGGGCGGCATATAAATTGGAATAATAAATAAATAAATAGATAGATAGATAGATAGATAGATAGATAGATAGATAGATAGATAGATAGATAGATAAATAAATGGCTCCATCCTCCTGGTATGCCACGCCGGTTGACCTTGAGTGGTTCTCAGCGCTCTTCCCAGCTGCGGAGAGACGCTGAGGAAAAACTTTCTTCATTTACTCCATCAGCTCACTTCCCCCCCATCAGACATCCAGACAGCTTCCCCCCCACCCCGTTACAATGGCAGCCAAGCAAGCAAGGAAAAAGAGGCGGAGGCTGACAATGTCACTCGACCCGAAGTTGTGTAAAATGTCACAAGGAGAGGGCTGGTCAGGAAGTACAGCCTAGGAACCTGGGGTGCTCCCTCCCCTTCCCCCAATGAGAAGAAGCCCCCTCCTCCCCTTCCCTTCCCTCCTCTCCCCTCCCCTTCCCTCCCCTCCTCTCCCGCAATTTCCCAAAAGGTGGAAACGATCCAAATGAGATTTTGCTGTGTTTTATTGCACTGAATTTTGGGGTCCCTTCAGGAAAAGCTGCTCAAAATTTCAGCAACTTACATCACCCGCAGCAAGTGGGCTTTGCGTGGTCATTTCAAAGTTGCTTCATTTACCTCCAAGAGAAACAGAAGAAGCTGTAAGGAATTTGAAACCCCTGGGGTTCAGGTGAAGGAGGAAGAGGAGAAACTCACCTGCAGGAGGTTGGAGCAGCCCTTGTAACATCAGGGGCATTGACAAAAATCCCCCTCAAGCCATTGCGGAAGGCAGCTCTGCTTGCAACTGCTGAAATCAGTTGCAAGCAGAGTTGCAATCAGTTGCAATACCCATCAAACACCCACATCCGCCTCTCCCAGGTCCTTGGAAGGGCTCGATGGGCGGACAAAAAGGCCAAATCCAGGCTGAACAGCTGAACATCGCCCAGCCCCTCCGGGAACCATCTTCTCCAAAGGACCCAGCGGTGGCCCCTCTGCCTGGAGATGGATGATGCTTCCAAAGCTCCGTTTTTCATTGGTTGGGCACGATGTTCGATTTCCTGGAAGTCAGAAATAGAGTTCCACGGCACTGCAGTTCCCCCCACTTGCTTTCCCCTCCCCCCCCGCTCCCCCTCCCTCCCCCCGTTGCTTTTCCCCTTCCCTCCCCCTCGCTCTCTTCGCTCCCCCTCCCTCTCCTCCCTCCCTTCACTCCTCCCCCTCCCTCCCTCCCCCTCCCTTTTCCCTCTCCCTCGTTCCCCCCTTGCTCTTCCTTACTACCCCTTACTTTCCCCTCCCTCCCCCTCCCTCTTCCCCCTCGCGCCCTCCTCACTCCCCCACACCCCAGTTTTCCTTCCTGCTCTCCATGGGCAGCCTTTCCTCCCTCTTGAGCCAAGACTGGGGGTCGGGCTTCCCCAGGCACCTGAGACCGGCAGGAAAGGGGGGAGGGCTCCTGGGGGAGGAGCATACAGGGGGGCTTGAAAACCCCCAATTTCCTCCCTTGGGCCCCGAGCCTCAGGAAGGTGGGAAAGGCTAAAAGGCCACTGTGTTTAGAGGTGGGGGCAAGGACCAAGGAAGATGAGACCCCCACTCATTTTAACCTTCTCCCCTCTCTCTGGACAAGGGGAATTGGGTTCCCACGAGGTCTTCCAAACGGCAGGAACTGAGAAAGGGGGGAGGGGGAGAGTTCCAGGGAGAGGAATGGGAAGTGAATCTTCTGAGGGAGGCGAGTTCGAGGAGGGCCTGAAGCTTCACCTTCCTTGTCTTGGAGGAGTTTCAGCCTATACAGCAGCCCAGATGCTTCCTGGTGGTCTCCCATCCTCAGGCTAACCAGGATGATTTCTCGAGATGATCTGGATGCTTTCCTGGGATGGGGGGGAGGGGCTGGAGGGGTTAAACTCCACCCTGGCCCAGCACCAGCCTCAGCAGGCCAGAACTGGGTCCCCTCCTGCAGCTGAAGGAGTGGCAGACTCCGAACCTGCCCCCCAATTGTGTGTTTGGACACAGCCAGTCACAGAAAATTGGCCCCAGATCCAGAGAGACTCTGGTGGGACTCCCATCGCTCTCCTGATCAAAGCAGAACTTCTAGGCTCTTTTCACGTTTCCCCTCCCCCACAAGACTTTGATTCAATTCTTCCTGAAACCCCCCCATGCCCCCCACCCCCCACACACAGAGCAGCACTTCCTTCTCCAGCCCCCAAGAGCTGCAGAGGCGCTTGGGCTTCGCTTCCCCAGCCTGAAGCGTTGGGCTCCTCCGAAGCGGAACTGAGGAACTGGCCAGGATCCAGCAGGCAACAAGCCTCCATTCTCCATCAGGGCAGCTCAGGGACTCTCCTCCTCCGCCCCATGGCTGAGTGTGCAGGTGGGGCAGCCACAAGGTCCTCTGGCCCACTGGAAGCGGCTGAAGGGGCTCTTCCCCACCACCTCCTTATAGTTCTCTAGTTCTTTGTCCATCAGTTAAAGCCCATTGAAGGAAGAAGTCCTTGACTTATGACGGTTCATTTAGTGCCTGTTAGAAGTGACAATGACACTGAAAAAAGTGACTCTTTGCCTAATATTCCTTTTTTTTAAAATATTTTTTATTCCTTTGAATGTTTTTTTAATCCTTTCATGTATATACCAGTTTTTAGCTTGTTGTATGTGACCCAGAGTCACTTGTTGTGAGATGGGTGGCTATATAAATTTGAGATAGATAGATAGACAGGAATAGATGATAGAGAGAGAGAATGAGATGATAGACATCATGATAGATATAGATGATAGATAGACCCTAATCCTTATATTTTGAATATCAGCAGACAGTAGAAGCGTATTTGTTCACATCAGTGTGTTTGTTCGTTTGTTGCAGCCTCTTTAAATACCTTCCAATTTCTGCCCTTGAAGGAATCTCCTCACAGAGCCTCCGTGGCTTCTGCTGGCCACAGTCTCCCTAGTTCTCTCCTGGGTCCTCTCTGATTCCCCAAGGCTTCTCTGCTGACCGGAGCGTCCCAGAGAGAGGATCGGAGGGGCCGGGAGGAGGGGGAGGGGCAGTCTGAGAGGCTCCCTGGGGGTTGGAGGAGGCCCCGTCCAGGGTCTCCCCTCCCCTGGTGGCCAAGGCCCCGTCTGGAGGGAAATGGGGGGGGGGCTGCTTTCAAGGCGGCCTCCGGTCTGCTGGGTTTCCCAGGAGCCTCTTTCATCTTCCACCAGGCGCAGAACCTGCCTCCCAGGTGAGGCCAGGGGAGTCCAAGCCCCCCACGACTCTTGGGGGGAGCTTCCTCCGGGCCTTCACTTGGTTCATCCATTTCCTCTGGTTGGTTGGGAGGCTCAGAATATTCCCCCATCCCTCTTTCCCCCCTTTTATGTCAACCCAAATGCCTTCAAGGAGGTTTTCCTCTTTCTTCTGTTGCATTTCCAGAGTGGTTTGGTTATTTTATATATATATATATATATTGTGAAACTCCGCCTCCTCTTTTATTAGGTCTGTTTCTTTTGAATGTGAAGCTATTCAATGGAGTAGCTGGAAGAGGAAAGTGAACAATGGTCCAGAACACCCCGTTGTAGTCGAGTGAGGGCGGGCTCCTGTATGAGGGGATCTGCGCTCTGATTGGTTGCTGTGGGTGGAAAGGGGGAGTTTCCCTTTTTTCCCGCCTTTTTCTTCTCTGCACTGCTTGAGATTTACCTCAGGATGTTCCTGACTGTTTTCTCTGCCGTGAATGTTAAATACATTTATTGGCATAAAACCAGTGGTGGGATTCAAATTTTTTAACAACTGGTCTGTGGGTGTGGCTTTTTTGGGGGTGCGGCTTGGTGGTCATATGACTGGGTGGGCGTCGCTAGCTGGTCATGTGACCGGGTGGCCGTGGCTATGTGCATAGGGACTACTCAGAGGGCTGAAAAAAGTCATTTCTGATCGGTCCTCGCACTTTTGACTGGTCCTCGCACTTTTGACCATCCTCACATTTATGCCCATTGCAGCATTCTTAACAACCGTGTCACTAATTTCCCACCTGCGGTGCTTTTTGTGACCAGGTGGGCATGGACAGGTGGTCATGTGATATCACTTCTCTGCCCTAATGACAATTTGCTCCAACGGTCGTAAGTGTGAAAAGCAGTCATAAGTCACTTTTTTCAGTGCTATTGTAACTGTTGTAAGTCAAGGATTACCTGTAGAAAAATACACAAAGCTTCTTTGCTTGCAAAAAGCTGCCCTAAATACCAATCATTAGATTAGAAATACCTGCAAACTGGAGTTAAAGATCAGGGAGGGTGCCAGAGCACCTTGAGGAATTAAAATAGTTACAATGCAGTGATAACTATCAGCAGCCAAGTGAAATCCTTTAGCGGAGAGGTCATTTAAGCTCTCCAGAATGAAGCAGAGGAGCAAACAGAGTAGCTGTTGCTTGTTAAACCAATGACCAGAACAAATAGACACAGGAACTAGTCAGATTTCCAAAGCTGCTTCTTGTCAGGAACAGAGATTAACATTTTTCCTTCCAAGCAAAGCTCAACAGGGAAAATTATCTCATCACTAAATATAGGATTAAACATCACCAAGCACAGAATTAAACTTCACCAAAAACCAGTTTTAGACCAAAAGTCAGAAAAGGTAAGTAAATTCACATTTGAATGTCAATCTTTCTAACTAGCCGAGAAGTCTTGCTGAATGTCAGTCATCTTGGTTCCTTGTCATTAAAAGCTTCTGCTTCATTATTCAATTATTTAACTAGGGAATTGTAATAATTGAGATATTATTAATTGTATATTGTGTTGAAAGCAGAAATGTTAAGTTGTGGTTTGGAGGAATATATGGGGGAAATTATCTGGTTTGTTATTATTGGTAAATATAATTAATTGATTTGTAAGAAATTGGATTGCATGGAAATAATTGGAATATTCATATTGATTCATATACAAAAAAGATAGTTATATAACAAATTGATTTGTATTAAAATGTTGAATTTGTATTTAACAACTGTAATATTACATAATTAACCAATGTGAGGATGGATATAAAAATAGATGACAATGGGAAGGGGTATAATATAGAAGGGAAAAATTGAATTTGATTAAGATTAGAGATGAGGATGAAGGGTAATATTGGTTTTTTACAAAAATAGATGAGGAATAAATATGGCAAAAAGGAAATATAGAAATTGTAAATTTAATTGAAATGACTAAACACTTTTTAAATTTGTGAACCAGTCAAATACTCTGTTCAAAGAAAATACATTGTATGTTTGTATGTGTGTTTCTAATTATTGCTATTTATTCATATTTGTTCTCTTTTATTCTTTAAAGTTTAACAATTCATTCTTTATCTTAATATCTTTATATTTGTTTGGGGTTGGCTTTCTTCCCTTTCATCTTTTTTATTGTACAGCGATCTTTTTCCTCAAACCTACCACCTCTCTTTTCTTTCCTTCTTACTTTCTCTTCCCCCCCTCTTCTTCTCCTCCCTACTTCCTCTTCCTTTCTCGTTCTCCTCCTCTCTTCCTCCTTCTCTTACCCTCACTCCTACTCTAATTTCCCCTCCCTTCCTTCATCCCCCTCTACTGATGAATCCTTTTATGCATATGGACTACTCAGAGGGCTGAAAAAGTTATTTTTGACTGGTCCTCACACTTTTGACCAGTCCTCGAACTTACGACTGTCCTCACATTTTACGTTTTTTGCCCTATCTTATCACCATGGCGTAGAGAAGCAGTTGTGAAATGAGTGACATGGTTGTTAAGAATGTTGCACGGGCATAAATGTGAGGATGGTCATAAGTGTGAGGACCAGTCAAAAGTGCGAGGACCAGTCAGAAATGACTTTTTTCAGCCCTCTGAGTAGTCCCTATTCACAGAGCCATGGCCACCGGGTCACATAACCAGCTACCCCCGCCCACCCAGTCACATGGCCTCCAAGCCACGCCCACAAAATAAGCCACACCCACAGAACCGGTAGTAAAAAAATTTAGAACCCACCCCTGCTTCCCCTTTAAGAAAGTCAAGGAAAAAAACAAAACAAAACTCAGAGAAGCTCTGGAACCGGAAGTGACAGTAAGTCTAGGCATACTGCCAAGAATGTAATAAGGGTTAAGGGAGAGGCAGTTTCTGTAAGCAGAGCAATAAAGATTACGGTAGGAAACAACATCAGAATGTTGTAATTCCTTACAGGATTAACCCTGTAAAATGGGAAAAAACAAAAGGAGATTTCTTCTAACAACTGGTTCTCCAAACTGCTTAACAACTGGTTCTACCTGCCTGATTCGCCAGTTGCGGCCCTTTCTAGATCGGGACTCCTTGCGCACAGTCACTCATGCCCTCATCACTTCCCGTCTGGACTACTGTAATGCTCTCTACATGGGGTTCCCCTTGAAGTGCACACGGAGGCTCCAACTGGTCCAGAATGCAGCTGCGCGGGTGATATTGGGAGTGACATGGCGCTCACATGTGACACCACTCCTACGCGAGCTGCACTGGCTTCTGGTGGTCTTCCGGGTGCGCTTCAAGGTGTTGGTTCTTACCTTCAAACTCCTCCATGGCTTAGGACCTGGGTACCTACGAGACCACCTTCTGCAACCGATAACCTCCCACCAACCAGTACGCTCCCACAGGGTAGGCCTTCTCAGGGTGCCATCACTAAAGCAATGCCGACTAGTGGTTCCCAGAGAAAGAGCCTTTTCTGTTGGGGCACCTACCCTTTGGAACAGGTTACCCCCAGAGATACGAATGATCCCAGATCTTCGTACTTTCCGTCGTGCAGTTAAGACCTTTCTTTTTCACCAAGCCGGTCTGGCATAAATCTTTTCTAATTTTTTAAATCTTTATGCTGAAGATTCTTAACTGTTGAGCCAAACTGGCTTAATTATTTATATTCACATTCTATATGTATGTCATTTTAACTGTTCACCGCCCTGAGTCCTTCGGGAGAAGGGCGGTATAGAAATTGAATAAATAAATAAATAAACAAATAAATAAAATACCGAACCGGTAGAATACCACCACTGATCAGGGATCTCCAGATTTGGCAGCTTTAAGACTTGTGGACTTCAACGTTGAAGTCCACAAGTCTTAAAGCTGCCAAGTTTGAAGACCTCTGGTATAGATTGTTGTGCATTATGGCAAAGACATCGAAGTTCTCCGAGGAAAGGAGCAGAAAGCGGAGAAGAAATGGCCGAACTTCATTCCGGGATCTTCATCTGGGGTGGTTTGCAAGGAAAAGGGGAATCCCAAACCACAGAGAAGCTCTGGAACCAGAAGTGACAGTAAGTCTAGGCGTACTGCCAAGCATGTAATAAGGGTTAACGGAGAGGCGGTTTCTGTAAGCAGGGCAATAAAAATTAAGCTAGGAAACACCAGAAGGTTGTAATTCCTTACAGGATTAACCTTGTAAAGTGGAAAAAAACAAAAGGAGATTTCTCTAACAACAGGTTCTCTGAACTGCTTAACTACCAAACGGTAGAATCCCACCACTGCATAAGACTACAAGTTCATGTCCCTGTCTCCCACGTTTTTTGAACAGCTGCTGTGTGATTCCTCCACATTAAATCTCTTTAGTTGCACCTTCCAGTTGTGGGTTTCATCCCACAAAGTTTCAGGGATTGCAACAATGTCACACCTGCCTTTGGGCTCCACCGTCACCCCATTTATTCCTCATACTTTGAGAATTATAGGCATCTGAGTCCCTTTTGACTGACCTCAAATTCGGTTTCTACATCTCCTGTTTTGTCTCTGAGTTTTTCTTCTTTCTTTCAATTTGGCTGATTCCTGCGAGATTCGAGTTTGGAATTTGCTTCTAAAACTTCGTCCCACTTCGGCTTGTGCCAAGCCCTTTGGATGAGGCGACCCAGTTGGTTTCCACAGCTGACCTTCTGGGTTCTTGTGAGGGGCAGCTCATCCCCTGCCAGAAGCCCCCATGTGGGTGTTGTGGACCATGGTCCAAGAATCCCAGTTTCCCTCGAGAGAACCGTCCCCTAAGCCAGGGTTGACTTCCCTCCTTGGATGGTTCCCTTTATGGGGAGAGTGGAAGAGAAATCCCCCTGTGCCCCCAACTCTTTGGCTCCCTTGCCCACCTGCTCCGAGCCTCTTGCCATCGTTTCCAGGGACTTTATCATTCCTCCCAGCATGAAAGAGGAAAAAGTGGACTCCATTATTTCTCTAAGCCCCTCAGTCACGTCTTTGAGAGCTGCTCCTGGGAAACAACCAACCACCCTAGTTTGATTCTCTGTTCTACAAATTGCTGGTTCAGTTCCCCTAAACAATGAATCAACACAAGACTTTCTTTTCTTCTTAAGGAAGTCTGGTCTAATTTTTCACCCCTCCCATTGGTACATTTGGTGTTGTCCCTTCTCCAGGTTCTTGCACACTGTCTTGCAAGGGGAGGCATTGCTGACAGGAGCCCAAATCTTCTCAGACAATTTCAGAGAATTCCTACAATCACACTCTGACCGATTCTTCCTGTGCCGGCCCCAAGACCCCAGATGAGGAAGGGAGGGGGAAATTCTCGGGCAGACTCGAGGCCACTGGAGTCCTGCAGAGCCAGTCTGGATGACCTCTGGAGGGGCGAGGGTCAATTGGACGGCTGCCTAGGGGTATCTAGAGACGCTGGGGAGAAGGGAGGGGTTTTCCACTCAGGGCTGCCCCATTGAACTTCCCCCCGCTTTTCCCGAAGAGCAGGTCTTCCCCTCCATGGCAATGTCTTCTACAGCAGGAACGGCTTCAGATGGATTCCTTGGAGGTCATCTAGTCCAACCTCCTGCTCAGGCCTCCACCATTTATACCATCAAGCAGGAGACTCTCTTCCATTAGAATCTGAGCCCCAAAGAGGAAGGGAACCATTGGGTGCCAAAATGGGGCAGGACCTTCCATTCTCTTGTGAAGGAGAGAAACGGCTGAAATGGCTGGGTGAATGTAGGGGAGTCTCAGGTGCCCCTCAATGGCTCCCCACAAATGCTAAGGGTGGACCGTGCTTGCTGGGATTCGGCTCCTCCAAAGGGGGCTTGAGGGGAAGCAGAGCAAGGGGGCCTCTGAGCAGAAGGGGGGTCCTGCCCCTTCACCTCCCTGGATCTGCCCACCCTCCTCCCGAACCAGTTCTGACTTCGGACCCAAAGTAGCTGGGATGGTCGATCCAGAGGCAGCAGAGGGAGGAGCCTCCTGTGGGGGCAGGAAAGAGGAAGAGGAGGAGGAGGAGGAGGAAGAGGAAGGAAGGATTCCAGGGTTTTCTTACATATGAAGTTTATTCTTTTATAGCAAAGCGAAGGGAAGGGAAGTGATTCAGGGGAAGAATGATGGAGATGAAGCTGCTGTGGGTTCAAAGCCAGGAGAGATGAGGGTGATAGAGTGACAGGTCAGCCCAGTGTCCCTGGGGAAAGTCTAGATGGTCTCCACCCCTCCCTCACAAGAAAGAGCGGCCCTGAAAGGAAGCTGGGGGGGGGGTTCTCAGCAGGAGAAAATCCCGGCTGCCATTCTGCTCCTCCCCCAAACCTGCCATCTTCAGCTTCCCTTTCTCAGAGGTTGCAAACAGGACAAAGAGTCATCAGCGACTAAATAAAAAATATGCTTTTGCATTGGATAGCAGGATTAATTCATGAGCGCTGAAGAAAAAGAGACAGGGAAGAAAATTAGAATATAGAGAGAAACCTTTACTGTAAATAACATATTTTTCTCCCTTTTCAACTCCCATCCCCAAGGCAGACCCACACTGCAGGGTGGTGGTTGATAGGCAAGGACACATAGAGAGAGAATCCACCCATCTCAGGGAGGAAAAGGCTGGGATGCTTCATATGAACAAAGAAGATGGGGCTACGATGGGGGTGGCAGCAAAGGGGGGAGCCTGGGGTCACTTGGCCAGAAATTGTGTGAATTCTCACAAGGAGAAGGGGGGTCAGGAAAAACAGCCTGTCAAGGTTCCAACTAATGAACCCAAACGAGTCTGCATGGGGAGCCAAGAAGGATCATCTTGGATTGGAGGGTGGGGGGGGTGCAGTTCATAGTAAAGTTTTGGAGGGAGTTCCTTAAGATTATAGGGTCATTTCAAGGGCTGAGCTCCAGTGCAAACGGAGCTGCAGAACGAGCTAATGCAATGATAGAACAATACCTGAGATGCTATGTTAATTATCAGCAGTTTAGCTGGGCAGATCTCCTGCCATTTGCTGGAGTGGCCTTTAATACTGCAGTGCATAGTAGCACAGGATTTGCCCCTTTTAAAATGGCCACAGGGATGGAATTTGCCTGAATACCCTCGGGAACCCCCCTCCACAGTGAGCCTAACAGAATGGGTGGGTTGCTTACAAAATGCGTGGGGGAATGTAAACCTGGGCTGCTCCCTCCCCAAGGGAGGAATGGGAAGGAATGGCCCCCTCCTTCCCTTCCCTTTTGCAATTTCCCAAAACTTGAAAAAATTCTGGGCAAGATTTTAGCATTTGGGTGTGTTTTGTTTTTGATTGCAATACTTTTTCAGAGTTCTGTAAGGAAAAGCTGCCAAAAATCCAAAAATCTGCTGTATCCAAGCAAGCAGATATTGTCTAGGCATGTTTTTTTTAAAGGAACAATTAAGGAATTTTAAAAACCTCCAATAACTTCTAGGAGTGGTTGAGATGAGGGGGAAGAGGAGAAACTCACCTGCAGGAGGTTGGATGGGAGTTGCTGGAAGGAGAAAAAGACTCAATCAGAAATCTTCATGGGCTGGAGGACTGGGGGCTTAGTCCCTATTCCCTTTGATAGCCCATAATAGTTTGCAGGATCTTCACTTAATAACCACTTGAGGGACAGAAGTTCCCACAAATATTTCTCAAGGGGACCCTCTTGGCCACCTGCTAACCTTGATGACAGGCCTCCCCACAACCTCTCCTCCAGCCCCCCAGACTCACCTTTCTTGCTCTTCAGATAGGAGAAGAGCCCCACAGCCAGGAAGGCCACTCCTATCACAGCTCCCATTATCCCTGTCCAGAGTTTGCTCCTGGCAGAGCTGGAGGAACGGGGCTCTGGGGAAGGAGAAGGAGCCTCACCTGAGCAGGAGGATTAGGCCCACCTTCCCCCAGGAGGGTCCATTCCAGCTCTCCCCATGGGGTGGGTTTCTCCCCATTCTCAAGACACGATGGGGTCCACAGACCAGGAGGGCAGGGCGGGAGGGGAGGGACTTACCCCACTGGACAGTGATGGGGGCCTCCAGGCTGGCGTGCTCCACCTTGCAAGTGTAGACATCCCCCCGTTGGGTCTGGGTCTCCAGCATCACCTGGAGCTGGTAGGTCCAGTCTCCGTTCTGGAGCTCTTCCCCGAAGGCCACGCCCTCCTTTTCCGGCTGCCCGTTCTTCAGCCACTGGATCTCGATCTCCAAGGGGTAAAAGCCCGTTGCAGTGCAGAGGAGGATGGTGTTGGGGGAAGCTGGGTCCATCTTGGTGGGGGAGATGGTGACGATGGGCGTGGCTGGAGAGAAGGAAGAGAAGGAGGCACATGAAAGACACAACAGGGCCCAGAAAAGAAGACCAAGTTGGTTAGTTCAGGCCAAGATCCCTTTTTACTCCTGAAAATATTCTGTGTTTTAAGTCATCTTCCAAAGTAAATTGCGGCAAGAAATTAAAAGGGATTCTGAAAGAGGGAAAAACGTTAAATCCTTCCTGATTGGGATCAGTTGCAGTCTTCAAAAAAGAATTCCCTAAATAGGCATGTCTGACAGGGATAAATGCTGGAAACGCCCAGAGGTGGAAGGAACCTTCTGCCAGATGTGGTGGATATGGAAAGAAATAACCAAGACGGGAAGGACAGACGCAGCAGGAGTCGGATGATTCTTGGGATCTTGTTGAAAATGAAACCACACCTTTAATTAGATGTAATAACACGTTTGTTTGTTTGTTTGTTTGTTTGTTTAATAAATTAAATTATTTATTAAATTTATTTGCCAAAGTGGCCACAATTAACCCAAAATCTTACAAACACTCTCCTAGCTGTAACTGCCACCTGCTCTCCGGGAGTCCAGGAGAATCTCCAGAATTGCAAACTGGGTTTCAGGGACAAGGAAACTCCACCCAGAAGGAAGTTGTTTAAAGTATCTTGGGGGAGCTAAAAGATATTGGACTAAGATACACAGGTGGTTGGAAAAAATGATTAAGAAACTTTAAACCAGAGATATTTTTACTAGGAATTTTATCATAAATGTATAATAAAGAGTTGAGATATTTAATTGTGAATGTTTTAACAGCGGCTAGAATTGTTTTTGCTAAAAATTGGAAAGGTGAGAAGATACCTACAGAAGATGAAGTTATTAAGAAAATCCTGGAGTCTGCTGAAATGAGTCAATTGACACTTGAAATTAGAGAACAGGAAGATAAACAATATTATTTAATTTGGGATTTGTTTCATCAATGGTTAGATAACAAAGCATGGAGATGGAATATGAAACAGGAATTAAGGTAAAGATAAATATCTGAAGTGGTTTCCTTTTCTTTTTCTTGCTGTTCAACAGTGTTTAAGTGAGTATGAGACATAAAAATGTTAAACAAGAGAAATTAAATAAATGGCAATTTGGGACAAGGGATTGAGCACAAAGGAATTTTAACCGATCGACATACTGTTTGTAATTGTATTTGAATAATGGTGATTTTATGTTTTTGTTGTAGTTATAAATAAAAAAAAATTTCCAAAAAAAAAATTCCAGCAGATTTCAGGGGGAAAAGTGCAAAATGTGATGTGGCTGCAAAACCCCCCAATTTTAAGCATCCTCAACAGAAAGAGGCATTTTGAAGGAAAGGGCAAAGGAGCCCAATGGGGGGCAGCCCTTTGCTCCCCACAACTGCCAGAATCCCCTGAAGGAAAAGTTTCTTCCCCCATTGAAGATGAGAGACCCCAAATCGACCCTTCAGAGCAGGAAGGACAGAAGAGGTTTTGGGGGATCTCACTATCTCTCTCAAGGATCCTTCCTGGGGGGGGGGGGAGATTCAGAGGGAGACCTGCCCAGATCAGGAATCACGGAACCGGCCACTCCTGGGGAAGGAGGTGGGGAGGGGTCCCTCTGACTCCCTCAGGGCAGCACCTGCCTGGAATTGGGTGGGGAGGCAGGGAGGAGGAAGGGATCCAGATGGGATCTTTGGGAAAGGGAAGGTGGGGGCAGTTGGTGGTTGAGGAGATCAGGTCATCCCAGGATCTCAGCAGAGCCTTGGAGAGGATCCCTCTTGATCTCCTCCTTCAGCAAGTGCTCCAACTGGCATAACTCTTGGATGGATTAATTGGGGGAGGGGGTGTTAGTCTGGATGAGGCCCCCAAGAGGGTCCACAATAGATCCATTCCAGCCCAGAGTCCTTTGCTAACTATTTTGTTTTCTGTTGAGTGATTTTCTTATTAACAGTAAATTCTATAACGCTTAAGAACAACCCATTTTTAAATGGTTATTTGTAATCCCAACCTGGGATCTGGTCAGGTTTCCATCCAGACAAATAGCAGCATTTCAGGTGTGAATTGTTTTCTTTATTCAGGAAAATCCCATTTGCCTCTTGGGACATTAAAGGCCTTTGTGGAATTGCTAAAAGAAGGCAGAGGCTTTACAAACTGAAAATCATTTTTTTAAAAAACAGGAAATGCAAATTTTGGATGAGAAAAGGTCTTTTAGCAAGAAAGTGGAAGGATCAGATTTTAAATCAGTGGAAATTCAAAGGTTTCAATTTGGTATTTTTACATTTTTATTTTTATAGCCCATCCCAGATAAAAGTACATTTTATTTGCCCCACATCGTGTTATTTAATATTTATTTTTAATATCAAGGTTGATGCCTAATGTAGTAAAATGGGACACAGATCTACTTTTCATTTTTGATCACACATCCATAGATTTGATGCTCATTTTGGAACATTTTGCATAAAAATATTAGTGAAAGATGGGAAATTGATGCTCTTTTGTTGGGGTCCATTGAGCAAGAAACAAAACTCAGATATGATTTTTCCCAGAGAAATGGAGGCTGAATGAATTCTGGGGAGAGTTGAGGGAAGGTGGAGAGCCTCTCTTGGTGGGCAGAGAAAAGCTTTGGCCTCTCGGGGAAAAGAGACGCCCGGATCTCGCCGGAGAGAAAAGTCGGCTCAGAAGTCAAAGAAAAAGGAAGAGAAAATCCCCCCAAAGAGACTCAAGAAACATCCGGTGATTTCAGGTCTCCTAAACTGGAGCCGCAGCAAATTGTTGGTATTATACACGGAATACTTATTCAAAGAACAGGAACCCCTGGAGAATTATTGGCCTCCTGTTTGAAGTATTTTCATGGAAGTAAAAATAATACTTTTGATGAAGAAGAAATTATATTAATCACAATGAAATTCAGGATCACTATTTTGGATTTTAGTCTGTTAAGCCTGGATAGCTCAACAGACTAAAAGCCTGTTATTAACATTCAGCTGTCTGCAATTACTGCAAGTTCGAATCTCCCCAGGCTCAAGGTTGACTCAGCCTTCCATCCTTTCTAAGGTAGGTCAATTGAGGACCCAGTTTGTGGGGGCAATAAGCTGACTTTGGATAAAATATACAAAAGTAGGAAGGCTATTGCTTAACGCATTGTAAACTGCCCTGAGTCTCCGGAGTTTCCGGCATATAAATCTAATTAAAATAAAATTTAAAAAAAATGCATTCTATTTATGTGGATAAAGCTTCTGAGCAGCTAAAGGTTTTTCACAAACCATCCAGAGATTTTGGTCCTGTCCCTGAACCAGGGAGGGAGGAAGGGAGGAGGGAAAGGAGGAAAAGAGGAGGGGAGCATGGGCTTTGGAGTCTTTGGGCAGCTGATGAAGCTCCTTTCCCTGAAGGGAAAATCCCCCCAGAGACCCCCAAAAGGAGGGAGGAGGGAGGGAGGCCCTGAGAGGCCCACAAAAGAGACACACTCACAACACCAACACAATTGGCACTTGGGACACTTTCGGAGGTTATGAAAAATCACGAGATAAATGAATAAAAGTGGTGAAATTTCTATATTAAATATTATTGGAATGAGAATTATTTCAAGTACTGTACCAGATGACAAGAATGTTGTGCTGTTTGTAGAGGAAAAATACACTTTAAATATCACCCAGAAACAAATTATATAGCTGAATATTATTATCTCCATGAAAATATCCTCTTTGGTAGTAAAAACATTTCCAAATGCATCTTATGTAGCAGATGAAAATCCTCCCAGGTTGGCAGGGAAGAATTTAGGAGTGAAAATGGGTTTTGCCTCCAGACTGAATATTTGGAGAGCAAAATCTCTGTTGGTTCCCCTAAAACATTTAATAATTTCCGGAAGGAGCAAATGCTCCAAGAGGCTTTTCTCTCTTAGGATCTGGAGGTTTTCCTCTTGTGGAAGAGAGATCTCATTGGATTCTATGGTGAGACGTTATTTTTGGAAAATCTCTGGAGTCACAATGGGAACATTAAACTTAACCAGTTCTTAAGTAATGAGGCTTTCAAGACTTCGAATAAAGGAATATAATTTCTCTGGAAAGGCCGAATGGCAACAAGGGCAGCTAAAATCCTTGATTGGCCTCTGAAAACCCATCAGTCGGTAGAAATATAGAGGATTTTTATTAGAGAAAGAAATAAAATGAGGAAAAGAAACTTAGGCAACATTGAAGGAATCTGGAAGAGAGAATGAGAGAATCTGAGGCTTCAGGTCTGAATGGAGGCCCAATTTGTTTTTTATGTCCCCAAATTCAGTTTTAAGGTTTGTGGGTGTTTTTGGGTTCTCCCCCCCAAATCAGGAGCCTCCCCAGGAAGGAAGACGGAAGCGATCAGGATTCCTATTATTGGAGTTTTTACATCTCGGTTTAAGCATTGAATCATGATTACAAATTCTAGGCTGTTTCTGTTACTCATCTGTTTCTTTATTGGATTGAAAAGCTGCAGGACTGGAAATGGCTCTGAAGGAAGAAAGAGGAAAGAGAAGCAGAAGATCCATAGAAAGGGGTCGACAGGGGAAAAAGAGTCCACTAATTCTTTTTTTTGTTTGTTTGTTTTGGGTAAAAAATGAGGTTTTATCCCAAAGTGCCAAAAAGAGCATTTCTGGAGCAGGGAAAGAGAGGAAGGGGCTTCTGGCTGGGAAGAGGGAAGGAGACGGGAGGTTCCGGAATAGGATAGAAAAGAATCAGGGAGAGAGAGCAATATATATGTACATACAGGGAGTCCTCGACTTAGGACCACAATTGAGCCCAAGATTTCTGTTGCTAAGTGAGATGTTTCTTCAATAAATTTTGCCTCATGTTACGACCTTTCTTGCCACAGTCATTGTGAATCACTGCAGTTGTTAAATGAGTAAGAGGGTTGTTAAGTGAATCCAGCTTCCCCAGGGACTTTGCCTATGGGAAGGTCGCAAAAGGGGACGCTGTGACTCTGTGACCGTCACAAGTCCGAGTCCGTTGTGAAGCATCTGGATTCTGATCATGTGACCCTGGGGAGGCTGCAACGGTCGTAAGTGTGAAAAACAATCCTAAGTCATTTTTTTTCACTGCCGTTGTAACTTTCAACGGTCACTAAACGAACGGTTGTTAAGTGGAGGACTGCCAGTATTGAGCAGGAGAGAGAGAGACCTGACTGGATTCCCCCCCACCCCCACCCCCACAAAACTTATCTGGATGGATTTTCTTGTGTGTGTGGGCGGGGGGAAATTTCTTGTGGGGGGGGGGGGTGGGGGGAAATGGATCGAAGGGATCCCAGATTCCAGACAGGAGGAGAGTTTGGAGCCTGGGAAGAAAAGGGAGATTTTGTACATCTGAGAGTGTAGAATGAATGAATGAATGAATGAATAAGTAAATAAATGCTCTATCTGGGAGGATCCAAAGGAATGAAAGGAAAGGGGGGTCCTGGCGTCCCCCTCCCAGGGAAGACCCCCCCTCCCTCCCAGACTCTTCTCTCTGGCCAACCATCTGCTCCTCCCTCTTGGCAGCATTGAAATCTCCTGGGTAGGAGAGGGCCCTGGGGAGGCTTACTTTTTTATTTTATTTTATTTTTTTTATTATTTTATTTTATTTTATTTTATTTTATTTTATTTTATTATTTTATTACTTTATTTTATTTTATTTTATTTTATTTTATTTATTTTATTTTATTTTATTTTATTTATTTTATGTTTTATTTTATTATTTTATTTTATTTTATATTTTATTTATTTTATTTTATTTTATTTATTTTATTATTTTATTATTTTATTATTTTATTATTTTATTTATTTATTTATTTTATTTTATTTTATTTTATTTTTCATTTCTTTATTTCTTTATTTAATTTTATATGCTGGTTTATTTTACCTACTTACTTATTTATTGGATTGAAAAGATGCCGGAGTGGAAATGACTCAGAATAAGGAATAGAGAGAACTGAGACCTGGAGAGAAAGGATTTTTTTTAATCCTAAAACCCCAAAGGCCCCAGAGGGGGAGGGAGGCCCCCCCCCCTTACTGGCCTTCTGGAAAGGGCTCCAAATGGGGCTCTGGGGCTTTGCTGGGGGGGGCAGAGGGGGGGAGGCAGCCTGAATCCCCTGAATTCTTTCAATGAGTCTCTTCATGAATGAATGGATGGATTTTTCCACTGAATGTGAATCATCCTCGCTTTTGAAAGAACCTCCGAATCTTCACCCGGGAGAGTCTCAACCAAGGAAAGGAAAAGGGGGTCCCCTCCCCCAACTCCCCCCAAACTCTCCCCCCCCCCCCACCAACTCACTTCTCCGGCCAATCGCACGCTCCTCCCTCTTGGCCGCCTCGTAGTTGTACACCCCGTAGTTGTACCGGCAGACGGAATCCACTTGGGCCTTCCAGATCTGCAGGAGCTGCTCGTCTCTGTTCCACTTGTCCACATCGGGCTGCCCCAACGGAGTGACGGCCACGAACTTCCCGAGGTCGCTGTCGAAGCGGGCAATCTCCTGCCGGTCGTAGAAGCTCCTGTACAGGAGCCTCACCCGCTGCGTCCCGTTGAGGAAGCGGCACTCGCCCTTCTCCTGGTACAAGAAATGGGCTGCGAGGGGGAGGAGGGCCGTCAGGAGGGACTCCAGGTCCCATCGTTCCCAGCCGCTGGGAGAGGAGGGGGGACCCACGAGGGAAGGGGGAGGGCCAGGGGAACCTTCCCCCTGGAGGAGGGAACGGGAACTCTCAGTCCCAGAGAGGAAGGGAGGCTTCCTGGGGGGTCTGGAGGGGGGAGGGGAGGAAAGAGGGGGAGGGGTGGGAAAAGGCAGGCAGAAGCTCAACCGGTCCAGCAACCCCATTCAGTCTCTGCAGGGAGGGTTGGATCTCAAGGGGCAGGAAGGAGGGGGGGGCTGGAGGGAAAGTAACGTCCATCCCCTCCACTCTCTCTTCCTTTGGGAGGGGTCACACTGAGGACATTTAGACCGACTCTCCTGGGGTCTCCCAGCTTTTCAACCCCCACCTTCCCTCCGTCTCTCCCCCCCTTTCTTCTTCAGCCCACCTCCATCCCTTTGGGTGACTGTGGAGGATCCTCCCTGTTTCCCTTCCCCCTTCCCCAAAAGCCCCCCAATATCCTCGTCCCTCACTTCCCCCTCCCCTCCAGGGGGATTATGGGGGTTCTTGGTCTCCTCCCGAAATTCAGAGTATTTCCCCAGAAGGGCCCGAAGCCCCCCTCTTCCCCGACCTCCAGAGCCCCAAATCTGAGATTCAGGAGAAAAAGTGAAGTTTCTGAAGCAGCCAAAAGACTTTTGCTCAAATGCCTCTTTTCCCTTCTGGGGATTCAGGGCTGAAAATGCCTCAATTTCCCTCTTTCACTTTCGCTTTTCCTCCCCCTCCTCTTCCCATGCAGCCCCCTCCCACCCAGACCCTGGGGGAGGGGCGACAGAGGTGCGACCCCCACCTGGCTACATGGGGGAAGGGTTAGGATTAGGGTCCCTCTCCGTCCTCCTGGGGGGGATGTGGGGAGGAAGGGGGAGGAGACCACGCAGAGATCGAGGCTGGTGGAGGCTCTGGAGACCCATCGGCTTCCTTCCCCCCTCCGGGGGTCCTTCCCAGCCCCCTCCTCCCCCGCCCAGCCCCCTCCTTACCGGGGGTCTCCTTCCCCCCTTCGCTTCCGGGGATCGGGGCCAGCGCCCCCAGCAGCAGCATCAGGGGGAGCCCAGCCAGAGCCATGGACGCCGCCCCACAAGCGCCCCAAAGGGAGGAGAGAGACGGAGGGGCTCCCAGCCCCAGAGGAGGAATCGGAGGGTCTGGAGGGGGGGGAGGAGTTTTCCTCAGACTTCGGAAGAGGGAGCGTCCAGGAAGAGCAGGAGGACCAATGGGAATTCTCCGTTCTGCAGCGTCATCGGTCTCCGGGCAGAGCCTCCCTTGACTTCACCCGATACAGGAGATAGTTCCGCTCAGACAGAGAAGCGGTGGAAGTGGGGGGGGGGGAATCCCTTCACTCTTGGGGGGCTGCAATTTTGGGTTCTGTTTCATGCCAGCTCCGGAGGAGAATGTCGCCTTCCTTTTGCCCCCCTCCTCCCTCCATGATTCTCCTCCAATGCCTGAACTGGAGGGGCGACTAGATGCCCTTTGAGTTCCCAGAGTGCCCAGAAGGAGCCGAAGCTGGAGCTGCCGAGAGTCCAGAAGGGCAAAGTGGATCCAGAGCTCGAGGGTCCTTCGGGGCTCAGAATGGGAGGAGGCAGCTGCCCTAGAGGACAAGGGGGGAGGCGCAGCCCCACAGCCAGCCAGGACTTGGGGGCCACACGCTCCCCACAATCCGAAGGGAAGCCAGGAGAACCCTCAGCTGACACTCCACGCAGGAAGAGGTGGAGGGGATCTGCAGGGATCCCTCCTAATCCAGCCGGATCCTCTCCCCAGCCCCTCCCCTTCACGGGGTAATCTCCGTAGGGATCTCTCTGCTTCACGAGCGAAAAGGGCGTTTTCCTTCCTTGAAACCCCGGTTGTGGAGGAATCTCCCTCTTCCTTTCTGGGGGTCGGGATCCCCCTTTTCCAAGCAAAGCAGCCCCGGATGAAGATCCCGGAATGAAGTTCGGCCGTTTCTCCTCCGCTTCCCGCTCCTTTCCTCGGAGAACGGCCACATCTTCGCCATAATGCACAACAATCTCTACTTTCACCAGAGAAATATATAAAGTGACATTTTGGAAGAAATTTTGCCATCTGATTGTGCAGATCCTGATGAGATTTGCCTATTCTGACTGTGGAACAGGAAGGCCCCTAAAACAAAGGGCTCCTTTTTATTTCTTTTATTAAGATTATAAGAGCATAAAATAGAAAATAAAAGGAATAAGGAATTGGGGAAGGGAAAGAGAAAGGGAAAGAAAGGGGAAGGAGAAGTGGGGGATAAAAGGCAAAAGGAAAAAAGAAAGGAAAAAACTTTCCCCAGCATAATAAAATACAAAGTGAAATTGGAGCCTCGGTTTTTATTTCTTCTGTAAGTAAATATTAACCATTTCTATACCAACAACTTCATTTAATCAGTATATCCCAAAACTCCAGATTTCATTTTTTTCCTGCAGAAAGTCCAGAAGTGGCTTCCAGGTAGAAAAACAGCTGGAAATCTCTTCTTTCCTCTGGTCAAAAAGTTTATTTTTCATTCCACCACTTCGTCCATCCTGGAGATGGAGGTTTTTGCTGCAGTCAGCATGAGCAGTAATAAAGTCATAAATTTATATTTCAAGTTCCTTGTCCAGGAATCCCAAAAGGAAAACCTCTGGTTTTCAACAGACTCAGAGAGATAAATCACATTTACACATCATTCGAAAAAGACAATAATAAACCTCGGAAGGGAAGAAAGAGACACACCTCCCCTCCAACAGTCAAGAGATAAGCAGGGATCAGCACCAGACAAACAGGAAGGCAGGAAACAAGAACTCCAATCAAGGCTCCACCCAGGAGGGAAAGACACCAACTCTGCCGGGGCCTAGAAACAGGCAGGAGACCCCCCTGGCCTTGGCACTGAGGAGCTTCCCTAGATAGCAACAGCCCTTCAACTTATACACCGCTTTATCCACGGCTTTTACAGCCTCTCTAAGCGGTTTCCAGAGTCAGCCTCTCGCCCCCAACAATCTGGGTCCCCCTTTTACCCACCTGGGAAGAAGAGAAGGCTGAGTCAAGCCTTGAGCACCCTCAGGATGGAACTCCTGGCTGTGGGCAGAGGTTGCCTGGTGGACTAGATGCCCTTTGAGTTCCCACAGTGCTCAGGGGGAATCCAGGCTGGGGCTGCCGAGACTCCAGAAGGGCAAAGAGGAGCCAGGCTCAGTTTGGGGGGAGGGAGGGAGCCCCCAGCAGCATCTGGACTCTGCAGGGGGCTGGGATGAGCTGGTGACTGTGGACACGGACACACCCTGACCACTCCGGACACCAATCCCCACATTTCCTGGGCCCCAGATAAAACCTCCAGGGAAGCCTCTGACCTTTGACCCTCTTCCTTCCTGGTACAGGGGCTGCGGGAGGGGAGGTCTTACCCCCAGCGCTGTGGGGTTGAGGTCGGTTTGGGTTGCAGAATGGCTGCTGTTGAGCTCAATGGGGGAGGGGGAGGGGCAAATCAGAGGGGGGGGGAGAATCACCCCCTGAAGGACTCTGGTTCAGCCCAGAGTCTGGAGGGTCTCCGGCAGCTTCCTCTTAGATGGACAGTCCCAGGCTTTCTTCCCCCTCCCCCCACAAGCAGGAGGGGGAGGCTGGGGGGGAGGGCCAATGGAGAGACTCAAAGGCTGGAAGGGACCTTAGAGATCTACTAGTCCAACCCCGTGGCCTCCAGAGATGAAGCTCCCCTCCTCCCCACACAATTCCAGGTGGGGGGCTGCTCCATTGATTCCCCCTGATCCCTTCCAGGTCGGCTCCCCCTTGGAGGCTTCTGACGATCCCATTTTCCCTTCCAGGCTGATCGACCTTCTCAGGGCTTCGGCTTCTGTCAGTTGAGGGGTGATCCCTGGAGACGTTGCCCACTCCACGATCTGCTTGTGAGATCCGAAATGACCGAGGGAGATCCCAAGGGCAGGAGTGGGACTCCACTCGGTCTTCCCCTCCAGGAAGGGTCCCAAGTGGAGTTTCCCCCCACCCAGAGCCCACCCAAGACCCCCCCTCCCCCTTTCTCTTCCGGCCCAAGCCCAGAATTCAGGGAGGTTCCCCGTCTGAGCAGTGGCTCTTCCTCCATCCTCATCCCCCAATTCTCAGCCAAAGACCCTCAAGGCACTTTTTCCTCCCTGGACATTTTGAGGGCGTTTTTGTCCACAACTCCCTCCAACTTTTGGACGTGTGTTGTATAAAACGTCTTTTGAAGAGAAATATTCTTTCCAAATAAATGCAGCTTTTCTCACCTTTCCAAATCTCTGCCTTGATTTGAAATAAACCTTTAAGCTCCATAAATCTCAGAAACATTTTATGTTAGGAAGGAGCAGATTCTCCATTCCGGCCGTTTGTTCTTTGCCAGGGAACTCAACGTTTTGCCTGCAAGGATGGTGAGAGGAAAGGAGATTTTACGGGGAAAGGAATCAGTCCTGGGACTCCCAAGTCCGAAGAATCAGCCTCTGAGATGAATTTAGTTCTTCTGGAGGGGAGTTGGAGGAAACATTTTCCCAAAAGAAGAAGAAGAAAATCCATATCCAGGGATATGATGTGTCAGAGGATCTGAGCGGATTTTCTTCTTTAGCATTACAGCCTTTTAACCATCACAGCCTGGAAATCTCCCCCCCCCCCCTCAAACTATCCCAAAAGAGTCCTTCTGTTTCTTCTACTCCTCTTTCACTTCATCCATAGAAAACTTTTTTCTAGTCTTTGGGGGAGATTCAGGTTCCTGGGAGTTACACAAAGGCAGCTTAGACAGATCCTGAATTCCGGATCCTATTTCAAGAGCTTTGGGGGTCGAGAGGCGGCCTGGATCCTTTCCAGGGATGAGGGGCTGGAGGGGTCAAACTCCCCCCTGGCCCAGCACCAGCCTCAGCAGCCCAGAGCCAGGTCCCCCCCAGCAGCTGAAGGAGGCGGCAGAGTCCGAATCTCCCCACAGTTGTGTATCTGACACAGCCACTCACACAAAGTCAGCCCCAGATCCAGGCAGCCTCTGTGGGGCCTCCATCCCTCCCCTGACCCAGGCAGAACCTCTGGGCCTCTTTCATGCTCCCAACCCCCCAAATATTGTGATTTTCTCTGAGTTCTCTCTGACACACACACACACACAGAGTTTGTTTCTCCAGCCCCAACAGCTGCAGAGGCGCTTGGGTTTCGCTTCCCCAGCCTGAAGCGTTGGGCTCCTCCGAAGCGGAACTGAGGGACTGGCCAGGATCCAGCAGGCAAGAAGCCTCCATTCTCCATCAGGGCAGCTCAGGGACTCTCCTCCTCCGCCCCATGGCTGAGTCTGCAGGTGGGGCAGCCACAAGGTCCTCTGGCCCACTGGAAGCGGCTGAAGGGGCCCTTCCCAACCCACAGGAGACCCTGGAGAGCCCAGGAAACAAACCGATGGACGGTTGGAGAAATGTCCCTCAAAGGACCCACATTCTCCCCCTTGGGACCCCTTGTGGGGAGACCCTCCCTGCTCTCTGGGGGAGGCTCTGATGGAGGAAGGAGGGGAGGGAAGAGAGGAAAAGGGGACCAGCATGGAGGGGGGGGGACTCAGTTGCAATAATGGAGGGGGGAGGATGCTGACGGAAGGTCTGGAGGAGGGGGAGGGGGACGGGTCTCCCCAGAGAAAGTCCATCCATGGGTGGCTAAGCATCGACACCAACTTGAAGGCATGAAACCATCATGAAACAACCTGATTATCAGAATTGTCTGGTCCCTTTTCCATCAGTTGAAGCAGATTGAAGGAAGTCCTTGACTTACAACGGTTCATTTAGTGACCATTTGACATTGGGTTGGGTGGCCCAACGTTTACCCCTGTAGGAAGTTAGCACCCTCCCTTCTCCTGGAAGAGTGAAATATTTTGGGGAAATATTAAAAAGGCAGAATATTGTATTTTCCTGGATGAGAAATGGATGAGCATGTTTTGAAGCAGCTCCCATCTTCCTGCTCCCACCCTTTGTCAATGGGCCATGAAGGCCTGAGCCAGCCTATTCTACATAACAAAGATCTACCTCCAGTAGGAATTGCCCAAGATCCAACAAGATGGGATTAGCCCTCTACACAATATTAGCAGAAACTCACCATATGTGACCTGGGAAACACCGGTGATCATCAGCCAGCAAGGCTAGCTAAGGCCCCCACCCCCTGGGAGTCTGACAACCGATCAGGATACTCTTTCTGGGCCCCAGGAAGCTCAAAGCCAGAGAGAGCATAAAAACCAAGGATTCGCTGTATCTGCCCTTTTTCTGCTCAGGAACTCCAGCCATGTGATCCTGTCCACCATGAAACCATCTTTCCAAGCGGTCTCCATGTCTCCCGTGTCTTTTCCCCCACTTGGAGGAGAACCGACAAGGATGTTTCTTCCAACCCCCCCCCCCCATGGCTCCATCCTACTTTTCCCCCTTTGATAGTATCTGAAACGCATGGAAGGAGGTTTTCCTTGTTATGGGAGAAAGGATATAAGAGACATCCCTTCGGGTCAGCCAGAGCCCGTGTATTGCGCAATAGATCCAGAGAGTACCTAAAAACGCTGGACCCCTTAGGATTCTGAGACCCCAGTTTTATCTCTTTTCAAAGAAAGGATTCTGTTAACTCAGCAGTTGATATGGTCATATGCATTTGTTATATTTAATTGACATTTCCTAATTAAAGTTTTACATTATCCTTGCCAAACAGTCATAATTCTACTGTAAATTACTGGAGCACAGATTCAAATGATCTTCTGTTGATGAGCGACTTCTAGCTGATATGGAGACCCTTGGCCTTACCAACCTCTCAGCTGTATGTCACTAGAATCTTCCTATCTTCGGACAACTTAGAGGCCTCCTAAAAGTATCAAAAGGATTTTAGCTGACTTTGTACTTTTTCCAACCGGATGCATTTCCTGCTTTTAGAATAGAGTGAATAGAAAGTTATCCAGTGGTCATCTATCAGATCCCGCTTCCTTTACATTATCGTCTTTCTTCTGTTACGTTTCTAGAGCGGTTTGGTTATTTCTTACATATCGTGCAATTTCACCTCCTCTTTTCTTACGTCTGTTTCTTATTTATTTATTTATTATATAAAACACAAAGAAAGAGAGAAAGAGGAAATGAGGGGAAGGAGAAAGAGAGGGGAAAAGAAAGTCTGAGGTTCAAGGGAAAAAAGGCTTTGACTTCCGGCTCTTTTTAGCACAGGAGAAGATTTAAAAAAAAACATTCCCACCTCAACTTTTTGCTTTTACGCATTAATATGTCACCAACCATTTCTAGAAGGACAAATTTATCTAATGGACAAAAGGAAAATCATGTTAGGTCTGTTTCTTTTGAACACTTTAAATGTGAAAATATTCAATTTAACAGCTGGAGAAGGAAAGTCTAGAATGGTCCAGAACATCCAGTTGTGGCTGAGGGAGGGAGGGAGGGCTCCCGCCTGAGGGGATCTGCGCTCTGATTGGTTGCTGTGGGTAGACAGGGGGCGTTTCCCTTTTTTCCCGCCTTTTTCTTCTAGTCGCTGTTTGAGATTTACCTCAGGGTGTCCCTGACTGTCTTCTCTGCTGTGAATGTGAAATACATTTATATGGATATGAAACTACAAGTTTGTGTCCATGTCTCCCTCTTCCTTTGGGCAGCTGCTGTGTGATTCCTCCATATTAAATCTCTTTAATTGGACCTTCCAGTTGTGGGTTTCATCCCACAAAGTTTCAGGGATTGCAACAATGTCACACCTGCCTTTCGGTTCCACCTCCTCCACGTTTATTCCTCCTGCTTTGAGCATCCGTGCAGAAGATTCTGAGTCCCTTTTGGCTGATCCCATATTTGGTTTCTACATCCCCTCTTTTGTGTCCGAGTTCCCCTTCTTTCTTCCAATTTGGTTGATTCCCCTGAGATTTGAGTTTCGAATTAGCTTCTAAACTTTCAGTTTCACTTTCAAGCCCTTCGGATGAGGCGAGCCAGTCGGTTCCCAAAGCTGACCTTCTCGGTTCTTGTGAGGGGCAGCTCATCCCCTGCCAGAAGCCCCCATGTGGGTGTGGTGGATCATGGTCCAAGAATCCCAACTTCCCTCGAGATAACCGTTCCCTAAGCCAGGCTTGACTTGGAAGGTTCCCTTTATTGGGAGAACGGAAGAGAAAACCACCTGTGCCCCCATCTCTTTGCCCTCCATGCCCACCTGCTCCGAGTCTCTTTCCAGGGACTTTTTCATTCCTCCCCACATGTAGGAGGAAAAAGGGATAAGAATCTGTGGATTTCATTATTTTAATAAGCCCCTCAGTCACGTCTTTGATAGCTGCTCCTGGGAACCAACCAACCATCGTAGTTTGATTCTCCATTCTAGAAATGTCTGTTTTCACCTTCCCCCCGTTTCTTCCTCCGACTTTGAGCCTCCACGCAGAGGCATCCGAGTCCCCGTATCCCTGAAATGACCCCTTTTTCGGGTCCTTCCCTAAGAGCTGTGAAGGAAGCTGCCCCCCAGGCTGGGTCCACAAGTCCCGAAGCCCCCAAGACTCCACAGCCTCCCACAGGAGCCACTGAGGGGTGGGTGAAGGTGGTTTTCCCCTGGCTGGTCTGAATGCAGCTGAGGTCAGGAGGGCCCTTCCCTGGCCTGGTCATGCATATTGTTTGAATGTGGCCACATCTCTCTTTTTTTTTTTGAAGAATTTTTTCAGTTTTATTTCTTATACACATAATATAAAATCTCCATTTTCTTATACATAATTAATCCTACATATACATGTTTTCCTTAAAGAAAGCATTAAAATAAGGCATTTTAATTACATTCGGAGTTGCTCTTCTACCCTTTCTTCCCTCATTTCACAACAACCCTTCTTCTTCACCTCCTTTCTTTCCCTTCCCTTCCTCCTCTCCTCTCCTCCTTTCTCTTCCTTTCCCCCACTCCTCTCTTCTTTTCCCCCTTCTCACCTTCTCTCCTACCCTTCCTTCCCCTCCTTTTCCCTTCCTTCCATTCCTCTCCCTCCCTCTTCTCTTCCTCTCCTCCCCTGCCTCATCCTACTTCCCCTTCCTTTCCCCCACTCCTCTCTTCTTTCCCCCCTACTTACCTTCTCTCCTACCCTTCCTTCCTCTCCTTTTCCCTTCCTTCCCTTCCTCTCCCTCCCTCTTCTCTTCCTCTTCTCTTCTTCTCTCTCCTTTCTATCTTCTTTGCTGTGGAATATTCTCTTTGTTTGGTATCCGAGCAACTCCTGTATTCTAATAGTATATACTTTCTTACAGTTTCTTTTCAGATTTATTCTATCTATCAGTATTGTCATCATAATTGTACATTTATTCTTCTAAATTTCTTTCTTTCCCCCCCTCCCATCCTCCTTTTTCATTTACTCTGGTGTCATTTGGGTTTCAGGTTTTTTTTATCCTCTCCCTCGTTTAACTTTCTATTATCTAAATCATTTATCTATCCTCTTATCTTCCTATTTCTTTTCTAACCATGTATAAAATCTTCCCCATGTCTTGAAAAGGCTGGGAAGGACCAGGGATTCCTCCCCATTTCATCTCCAGGGGATTCTGGAATTCTCCCTAATTGTCTTAATTAGAGGGTTAATCAAGAGGGGAGGGGCCCCTCCCTGCAGATGCTTCAGATGAACAGAGAAGATGGGGCTAAGATGGGGGTGGCAGCAAAGGGGGCAGCCTGGGGTCACTTGGCCAGAAATTGTGAGGATTCTCACAAGGAGAAGGGGGGTCAGGAAGAACAGCCTGTCAAGGCTCCAACTAATGAACCCAAACGAGTCTGTATGGGGAGCCAAGAAGGATCATCTGGGAAGGGTGTGTGTGTGTGGGGGGGGGGATGTTTCCAATTCACAGCAACGTTTTGGAGGGATTCCATTAAGATGATAGGGTCATCTCAAGGACTTAGTTCCACCTTCCGTCCGTGTAGGGACAGAGCTTCAGCAAGAGCTAATGCAATGATAGAACAATACCTGAGATACTATGTTAATTATCTGCATTTCAGCTGGGCAGATTTCCTGCCATTTGCTGAAATGGCTACAATACCGCAGTGTAGAGGTGGGATTCACTCATCTTCCCTTCCAGTCTGCAAATGTGAGTATGTGCGAGCACTAGCTTTGCTCACATGTGCCACCTCTGCGCATGGACATGGCCTCCTGAGCATGTGCAGTAGTCACGCATTACGTCCGGGAGGGTGGGCGGAGTCTCCCACAGTCACCGCTACCAGTTCGCACGATCCAGACAGAACCGGCTGAATCCCACCACTGCAGCAGTGCATAGGAGCACGGGACTCACCCCTTTTGAAATAGCCGCAGGGGTGGAATTTGTCCCCATGGCTGAATACCCTCCGGAACCCCCCTCCACAGGGAGCCTAACATAGTGGTTCCCAAGCTTTTTCAGTCCACCGCCCCCTTGGTACTACAAGCTCATCCTCAGTGCCCCCACCCAGGGTGGGTTCTACTTAACCTTTACTACCGGTTTGCAGCGAGGTCACACACACACGCTCACTTCACTCGCGCATGGACTGCGCAGAAGCGTTTTGGTGATGTCGGGGTCGGTGGGCGGGGCCTCCTGCCGGTTTTACTACCGGTTCTATAGAAACAGTGAGAACCTGGGCAACCCACCACTGCCCCCACCCCCACCCCCTATAAATAGCATTGGTTGGAGCAGCGGTTTGCATGACCCACTAACAGTAAAATACACAGAATGCAGCCATTCTTTGGCCTCCTGAAGCCTTGCCCCGCCTGTCCCGTTTCTGTGAAAAATGGGCCCTTTTTTTGCAAAAACGGTGCGCAGAGCCTTTGGGAGGCCTGCAGGCTGCTCCAGTACAAATCTATCCCTGTAACAAAAATAGCTCACACTATTAGTTCACGCTAAAGAAATCCCCTGAATCAACCCATCCAGAGCAGTGATTCTCAGCTGGGGTTCCTTTTGACTTTGCTGACCACCAGCGAGTGGGAGAAAGCAGTTTCCCAGAGGAGGGGATGGAGAGGGCTGTGGGATGATGAATCCACTCCCATTCCCAGACCCCCTTGGGATCAACCTGCAGCCCTCCCCTGCCTCCTCAGGCGGTGGAGCAGTCACAAGGAGGGCTGAGAGCTGGTTTCTGTCCCACAAGTAAGATTTGCTCCAGAACCAACCCCAGCATGAAGGTCTTTTATTTGCTCCTTGTACTCCTTGTCTTTGCATTTTTAACAGGTAATAAATTAAATGTCTGATGATGTCAAAATAGCTCAGAACTCACCTTTCTAGACAACTATTATCATGTCTAAAAGCAAGATACTCTTCTCCATCTTTTGTCTGGAGTACCATTTAATCCAGAGCCTTTTAATTCCAGAAGTCCTAGATTAAAGAATGGATTTCTGGAATTAAAGCTCCATTTTTTTTAGCTAAAACTTAGTTCACACCTGTTAATTTTGCTTGAGCAGTGTGAACAATTGACAGTGTGATCCTCCAAAGGTCTGAAAATATACTATTGATTTTTCTTTGGCATTTAAACTAGCTAACCAATGTAAAATAAATGCATCAAGGAAGGACTGCAAGGCCAATTCATACTGAACCGTATTGGGTTTTCTGTTGTTATTTGAATAAAAGACAAAGAACTCAAATAGTGGCACCTAGTGCGGAACAAGGGATGAAATAGTGGGTCATTCTCAACACTTGAATTCTCTACACTTAAAATATCTAGAAATTATGATGGTTAAGTGAGTTTTTCCATGCCAGTAACTGCATGCCAGTAGAGGAGAAGCGGGAAGCACTTTTGGGACCCCGAGCTCGTTCCCTGGAGGAAAGGGCAAGCGGGCTCCGTCTGGGTGGGCGATCACTCGAGTTGCGTAGTTTAACAGGGAGACGACCGTACGGAGACTTTTGGGGGCGATTGGGGCGGGAGCCATTGCGGAAGGCAGCTCTGCTTGCAACTGCTGAAATCCCGCGAGGAGACTTTTAATGCCCATCAAATACCCACCTCCGCCTCTCCCGGGTCCTTGGAAGGGCTCGATGGGCGGACAAAAAGGCCAAATCCAGGCTGAAGAGCTGAACGTCGCCCAGCCCCTCCGAGAACCATCTCCTCCAAAGGACCCAGCGGTGGCCCCTCTGCCTGGAGACGGATGACGCTTCCAAAGCTCCATTTTTCATTGGTTGGGCACGATGTTCAATTTCCTGGAAGTCAGAAATAGAGTTCCCCCTCTTGCTTTCCCCTCCCCCCACTCCCTCCCGTCGCTTTTCCCCTTTCCTCCCCCTCGCTCTCTTCGCTCCCCCACCCTCTCCTCCCTCCCTCCCTCCTCCTTCGCCCCTCCCACTTCCTCCCTCCTCCTCCCTTTTTCTTCTCCCTACTTCCCCCCTTGCTCTTCCTTACTACCCCTTACTTTCCCCTCCCTCCCCCTCCCTCTTCCCCCGCGCGCCCTCCCCACTGCCCCCACCCCCAGTTTCCCGTCCTGCTCTCCGTGGGCAGCCTTTCCTCCCTCTTGAGGCAAGACTGGGGGTGGGGCTTCCTCAGGCACCTGAGGGTGGCAGGAAAGGGGGGAGGGCTCCCGGGGGAGGAGCGTACAGAGGGGCTTGGAGACCCCCACATTCCTCCCTTGGGCCCTGAGCCCCGGGAAGGTGGGAAAGGCTAAAAGGCTACTATATTTAGAGGTGGGGGCAAGGACCAAGGAAGGTGAGACCCCCACTCATTTTAACCTTCTCCCCTCTCTCTGGACAAGGGGAATTGGGTTCCCATGAGGTCCTCCAAACATCAGGAACTGAGAAAGGGGGGAGGGGGGAGAATTTCGGGGAGATCAAGAAAGGCTGAAAGAGGAATGGGAAGTGAATCTTCTGAGGGAGGCGAGTTCGAGGAGGGCCTGAAGCTTCACCTTCCTTGTCTTGGAGGAGTTTCGGCCTATACAGCAGCCCAGATGCTTCCTGGTGGTCTCCCATCCTCAGGCTAACCAGGCTGATTTCTAGAGATGACCTGGATCCTTTCCTGGGATGTGGGGCTGGAGGGGACAAACTCCACCCTGGCCAAGCACCAGCCTCAGCAGGCCAGAACTGGGTCCCCCCCTGCAGCTGAAGAAGGCGGCAGAGTCCGAACCTGCCCCACAATTGTGTGTTTGGACACAGCCAGCCACACAAAATTGGCCCCAGATCCAGAGAGACTCTGGTGGGATCCCATCGCTCTCGTGATCAAAGCAGAACTTCTGGGCTCTTTGCATGTTTCCCCTCCCCCACAAGGCTTTGATTTTCTCTTGAGTTCTCCCAGACACCCCCACCCCCCACATACACACACACACACACACACACACACACACACACACACACACACTCTCTCACAGAGTTTCTTTCTCCATCCCCCAAGAGCTGCAGAGGCGCTTGGGCTTCGCTTCCCCAGCCTGAAGCGTTGGGCTCCTCCGAAGCGGAACTGAGGAACTGGCCAGGATCCAGCAGGCAACAAGCCTCCATTCTCCATCAGGGCAGCTCAGAAACTCTCCTCCTCCGCCCCATGGCTGAGTCTGCAGGTGGGGCAGCCACAAGGTCCTCTGGCCCACTGGAAGCGGCTGAAGGGGCCCTTCCCCACAACTCATGATAGTTCTCTAGTCCTTTCTCCATCAGTTAAAGCCCGTTGAAGAAAGGAGACCTTGACTTATAACGGCTCATTTAGTGACCATTTGAAGTTAGAATGATGCTGAAAAAACTGACTTTTTGCCTAACATTTCTTCTTTTTAAAATATTTTTATTGCTTTGAATGCTTTTTAATCCTTTCATGTAAATACCTGTTTTTAGCATTGTTGTATGTGACCCAGAGTCACTTGTTGTGAGATGGGTGACTATATAAATTGATAGACAGACAGACAGACAGATAGAAATAGATGATATAGACAGATATAGATGATAGACCCTAACCCTTATATTTTGAATATAAGCAGAGACAGTAGAAGTTTATTCGTTCACATCAGTGTGTTGTTCAGTTTGTTGCAACCTCTTTAAATTCGTTCCAATTTCTGCCCTTGAAGGAATCTCCTCACAGAGCCTCCGTGGCTTCTGCCGGCCACAGTCTCCCTAGTCCTCTGCTGGGTCCTCTCTTATTCCCCAAGGCTTCTGTGCTGACCGGAGCGTCCCAGAGAGAGGATCGGAGGGGCCGGGAGGAGGGGGAGGGGCAGTCTGAGAGGCTCCCTGGGGGTTGGAGGAGGCCCCGTCCAGGGTCTCCCCTCCCCTGGTGGCCAAGGCCCCGTCTGGAGGGAAATGGGGGGGGGGGGCTGCTTTCAAGGCGGCCTCCGGTCTGCTGGGTTTCCCAGGAGCCTCTTTCCTCTTCCACCAGGCGCAGAACCTGCCTCCCAGGTGAGGCCAGGGGAGTCCAAGCCCCCCACGACTCTTGGGGGGAGCTTCCTCCGGGCCTTCGCTTGGTTCATCCGTTTCCTCTGGTTGGTTGGGAGGCTCAGAATATTCCCCCATCCCTCTTTCCCCCCTTTTATCTCAACCCAAATGCCTTCAAGGAGGTTTTCCTCTTTCTTCTGTGGCGTTTCTAGAGTGATGTGGTTATTTTTTATATACATAGTGCAACTTCGTCGGGAGCTGAAGACTTGGCTGTTCAAGCAAATAGGCTGACTCTGATTCTGGGTTTATTATTTATCATTAATTAGTTATTTGATTTAAAATACAATTTTATTGTACATGTTTCTTAACTTGTGTTCGCCACCCTGAGTCCTTCGGGAGAAGGGCGGCATATAAATACATGTAATAAATAAATAAATAAACTCCGCCTCCTCTTTTATTAGGTCTGTTTTTTTTGAGCACCTTAAATGTGAAGCTATTCAGTGGAGTAGCTGGAAGAGGAAAGTGAACAATGGTCCAGAACAGCCCGTTGTAGTCGAGTGAGGGCGGGCTCCTGTATGAGGAGATCTGCGCTCTGATTGGTTGCTGTGGGTGGAAAGGGGGTGTTTCCCTTTTTTCCCCCCTTTTTCTTCCATGGGCTCAGAATGCTGGTTGAGATTTACCTCACAATCTCCCTGCATTCCCGACTCTCTTCTCTGCTGCGAATGTAGTTGTTAAATATGTTTATTTAGATAAAACTACAAGTTTGTGTCCGTGTCTCCCACTTCCTTTGGACAGCTGCTGCATGATTCCTCCGCATTAAATCTCTTTACTTCCACCTTCCAATTTTGGGTTTCATCCCATGAAGTTTTGGGGATTGCAACAATGTCACACCTGCCTTTGGGCTCCACCTTCACCCCGTTTCTTCCTCGTACTTTGAGGATCCATGCAGAGGCATCTGAATCCCTTTTGACTGACCCCATATTTGCTTTCTCCATCTCCTCTTCTGTCTCCGAGTTTCCCTTCTTTCTTTCCGTATTTGGTTGGTTCCCCTGAGATTGGAGCTTGGAATTTACTTCTAAAACTTGGTCTCCCTCTCCCTTCGGTCTCACTTCAAGCCCTTCGGATGAGGCGAGCCAGTTGGTGTCCACAGCCGACCTTCTGGGTTCTTGTGAGGGGCAGCTCATCCCCTGCCAGAAGCCCCCATGTGGGTGTTGTGGACCATGGTCCAAGAATCCCAGTTTCCCTCGAGAGAACCGTCCCCTAAGCCAGGGTTGACTTCCCTCCTTGGATGGTTCCCTTTATTGGGAGAGTGGAAGAGGAATCCCCCTGTGCCCCCAACTCTTTGGCTCCCTTGCCCACCTGCTCCGAGCCTCTTGGCATCCTTTCCAGGGACTTTTTCATTCCTCCCAGCATGAAAGAGGAAAAAGTGGACTCCATTATTTCTCTAAGCCCCTCAGTCACGTCTTTGAGAGCTGCTCCTGGGAAACAACCAACCACCTTAGTTTGATTGTCCCTCTTAGAAACGGCTCTTTCAGTTCCCCTAAACAATGAATCAACACAAGATTTTCTTTTCTTCTTAAGGATCTTCACTTAATAACCACTTGAGGGACAGAAGTTCCCACAAATATTTCTCAAGGGGACCCTCTTGGCCACCTGCTTAGCTTGATGAGACGCCTCCCCACAACCTCTCCTCCACCCCCCCAGTCTCACCTTTCTTGCTCTTCAGATAGGAGAAGAGCCCCACAGCCAGGAAGGCCACTCCTATCACAGCTCCCATTATCCCTGTCCAGAGTTTGCTCCTGGCAGAGCTGGAGGAACGGGGCTCTGGGGAAGGAGAAGGAGCCTCACCTGAGCATGAGGATCAGGCCCACCTTCCCCCCGGAAAGTCCATTCTGGTTTTTCCCACAAGGAGGGTCTTTCCCCCTTCTCGGGACAGGGTGCCGTCCCCATATCAGGAGGGGAGGGGCTCTTACCCCATTGGACAGTGATGGGGGCCTCCAGGCTGGCGTGCTCCACCTTGCAAGTGTAGACATCCCCCCGTTGGGTCTGGGTCTCCAGCATCACCTGGAGCTGGTAGGTCCAGTCTCCGTTCTGGAGCTCCTCCCCGAAGGCCACGCCCTCCTTCTCCGGCCGCCCGTTCTTCAGCCACTGGATCTCGATCTCCACGGGGTAAAAGCCCGTTGCAGTGCAGAGGAGGATGGTGTTGGGGGAAGTTGGGTCCATCTTGGTGGGGGAGATGGTGACGGTGGGCTTGGCTGGAGGGAAGGAGGAGAAGGAGGCACGTGAAAGACACAGCAGGACCCAGAAAAGAAGACCAAGTTGGTTAGTTCAGGCCAAGATCCCTTTTTACTCCTGAAAATATTCTGTGTTTTAAGTCATCTTCCAAAGTAAATTGCAGCAAGAAATTAAAAGGGATTCTGAGAGGGAAAAATGTTAAATCCTTCCTGATTGGGATCAGTTGCAGTCTCCAAAAAATAATTCCCTAACTAGGCATGTCTGACAGGGATAAATGCTGGAAACGCCCAGAGGTGGAAGGAACCTTCTGCCAGATGTGGTGGACGTGGAAAGAAATAACCAAGAAGACAGGAAGGACAGATGCAGCACGAGTCAGATGATTCTTGGGATCTCGTTGGACATGAAACCACACTTTTAATTAGGTGTAATACCACAATATTTGTTTGTTTGTTTATTTAATAAATTAAGTTATTTATTAAATTTATTTGCCAAAGTGGCCGCAATTAACCCGAAGTCTTACAAACACTCTCCTAGCCGTGACTGCCACCTGCTCTCCGGGAGTCCAGGAGAATCTCCAGAATTGCAAACTGGGTCTCAGGGACAATGCAACTCCACCCAGAAAGACGTTGGTTAAAGTCCCCCATCTTGGGGCTCCCAACACCCAAAGCCCTTTGGTCTGGTCAGGGTTCAGCCGAACCTCTAATCCCCCATTCAGCCCCTCCCCCCACAGCCTCCATGACCCTCGAGGGGGCAGCCTCAGCATCTCCAGAGTCCCCAAAGGTGGAGATGAAACGTTATAACATCAGCAGACGGAGGAGACCTCCAGCCCTGCTAACGGATGGCCTCACCCAGCGGCTTCACGTCTGATGTGGATTAAAAAATGGGGAACATGAAGGAATACTCGATTATTGGATTTAGAAGGTCATGATTTGTTGATGGGGTGGCACGCTTACTTATGGTATAAGGGAATAAAGATGCAGGGATATTTTAGAAGACATCATATACGTCAGGCTTTATTACTGAATTGGGAGAATATTAAAAAGCAGCATTATCTGAAAATTCCAGTCTGGGTCTCAACGATTGAAGCTTTTTCTTATTCTGTAATATTTAGAAGAGAACAAATTGTTAGATACAGTGAATGAATGGATGAAAAGGCTGAACTTAAGTCGAAGCAGGAACTTGAAGAACAAGGTTTTCAGATGGATTGCTTTTCTTATTGGCAAATACCTTCCAGATATGAAGAAGATGCTAAATACGAAGGTTTTTACAATGATTTGACCAATTTAGATCAGATATTAATGGGGTCTGATGACTATGTAATTAAAAAACTGTATGGTTATCTATTGGTGGTAACATTGGAAGAGGAACAAGTTAAAGAGACAATGATAGTATGGGGGAAAAAAATTGGTCATGGGGTTGATTTAGAAAAATGGCAAAAATTATGGTTACAAAACTATCAAATGACAATGTCTATAGCAATATGAGGAGAATTTGGATAAGATGTTTTACAGGTGGCATTTACCCCCGAAGAGAATATCCAGAATGTTCAAGAATAAATTGGAGAAATGTTGGAAGTGTCATCAGACTCCAGGATCCCATTACCATATGTGGTGGACATGCGTAAAAGCTGAAAGATATTGGACTAAGATACACAGGTGGTTGGAAAAAATGATTAAGAAACATATTGACTTTAAACCAGAGATATTTAGTACAAATTTTACCAGAAATGTATAATAAAGAGTTGAGATACTTACTTGTGAATGTTTTAACAGCGGCTTAAATTGTTTATGCTAAATATTGGAAAGGTGAGAAGATACCTACAGAAGATGAAGTTATTAAGAAAATCCTGGAGTCTGCTGAAATGAGTCAATTGACACTTGAAATTAGAGAACAGGAAGATAAACAGTATTATTTAATTTGGGATTTGTTTTATCAATGGTTAGATAACAAAGCATGGAGATGAAATATGAAACAGGAATTAAGGTAAAGATAAATATCTGAAATGGTTTCCTTTTCTTTTTCTTGCTGTTCAACAGTGTTTAAGTGAGTATGATGCATAAAAATGTTAAACAAGAGAAATTAAATAAATGGCAATTTGGGACAAGGGATTGAGCACAAAAGAATTTTAACCGATCGACATACTGTTTGTATTTTATGTTGTTGGGGTTTTTTTGGCTACAAATAAAAAAAAATCAAAAAAAAAATCCCAGCAGATTTTGGGGGGAAAGTGGAAAGTGTGATGTGGCTGCAAAACCCTCTAATTTTATGTAGCCTCAACAGAAAGAGGCATTTTGAAGGAAAGGGCAAGGGAGCCATTTGCTCCCCACAACTGCCAGAATCCCCTGAAGGAAAAGTTTCTTCCCCCATTGAAGATGAGAGACCCCGAATCCCCCCTTCAGAGCAGGAAGGACAGAAGAGGTTTTGGGGGATCTCACAATCTCTCTCAAGGATCCTTCCTGAGTGGGGGCTTTGGGGAGATTCAGAGGGAGACCTTCCCAGATCAGGAACCGCAGGAACATCAGGAATCGGCCACTCCTGGGGAAGGAGGTGGGGAGGGGTCCCTCTGACTCCCTCAGGGCAGCATCTGCCTGGGATTGGGGGGGGGCAGGGAGGGGAGAAGGGATCCGGAAGAGATCTTTGGGAAAGGGAAGGTGGGGGCAGTTGGTGGCTGAGGAGATCAGGCCAATCCCAGGATTGATCTCCTCCTTCAGCAAGTGCTCCAACTGGCACAACTCTTGGATGGATTAATTGAGGGTATTAGTCTGGATGAGCCCCCCAAGAGGGTCCACAATAGATCCATTCCAGCCCAGAGTCCTTTGCTAACCATTTTGTTTTCTGTGGAGGGATTAAAAGATGGACAATCAATCAAAGAATTTGCAAACAAGTAGAATTTAAAGAAATGCTAGAAAAGGATTTAGGTTTTTTTAAAAAAATAAATAAGAAAGAAGATACCTCCATTCAGAATACATGGGACACCGCGAAAGCATTTATAAGAGGTTTGATTATAGCTTACACAAGGAGAAAGAACAAAGAAAGAAAACAACAGCTAAACAAGCTCCTGGAAGACTTAAAAAATATAGAACTTGAACTCCAACAACATCCCCAAAATAAAGAGATAAAAGAAAAATGGAAAGCAACAAAACATAATTTAAATTTGATGAATCAAAAAGAATTAGCACAAGGCTTCCGGTTGGCGTCTCCGTCGTTGCCGGACGGTCTTTACATGACCTTCGGCCTCGTCGCGCGTTGGAGCCGCCTGATAGCTGGCAGGCGGCTCAGAAAACCCGCTCTTTAAACGGAAGAGTGGGTAGAGCTAGTGGGGTTCGGTAGAGCCCCCTGAGTTCCCCCCAGGACCATTTTTTGTCCTGGGAGGGGCTCAGGGTGATGGCTCTCCTTCTACCTCACTGAAGCTCCGCGCAGCGAGGGACTTCTGCTTGCAGCAGGAGAGCCAGACAATGAGAGCAACACCACTAAAATGATAGAGATCTACAGCGAGCAACCTGGTGAAACCTGGACTTTCTAAAGGGGAAAAAAGCAAGTATCTGTCTTTTTAATAAATTTTAAGGAAAAAAGAGATTTAAGAAAATGCCTCAGAAAATGGCGACTGGCTTTGTTTGAGAAAATGCCTGAGAAAATGGAGAGTGGAAAGTGAAAGTGAGAGCTAAGCCTGCTTTGAAGTACCTAAAAGAAACATTCTAACAGGATTTTAAAAAGAAACAAAATTGATTTAAATAGAATCCCTTTGCTTTTTTGGGAAAAGTTAAGATTTTGTGGAAGCATGACTCCGAAAGAAAAATCAAGGAGGGGCTCTCTTACTTATCAGAGAAAGGAAAAATTAGAAAAGACTCAAGTGCAGTTGCAGGGAATTGGAAATGAGGATTTAAAAGATTTTATAACCAAGTCTTTGGGAAGTGTTGTTGAAAAGATAGAAAGCTCACAGAAGCAACTTGAGGAACTGGTACAGGAAAAATATGACAAATTGAACCAAATTATTACTAAAGTAGTTTCTGATCTCTCAAATGCGGTGTTGGAAATGGGGAAAAAAGTGGCTGAAATCAGTACAGAGGTTGATTCCAAGATGAAAGTCACAGAAGAAAAAATTTTTAAAGCTGATGCCAGAAATCAAAAAATTGAAAATGATGTGATGATGCTTCAATTTAAAGCTATGGAGTGTGCGATAAGATTAAGAGGCATAAGAGAGAACAATAGAGAAAATTTAAGAACAGTCTGTGCCAAGGCATTAGCGGTATTACTAAAGTTGGAAGATGATCAAATCCTTAGCTGTATTGAAAAAGCTTATAGGGTGAACTCACGTGTGGCCAGACAAAGGAATCTCCCTAGAGATGTTGTTGTCTATTTTACTGATAGAAGATTGAGAAATGATATTTTGCAAAAGTCCTATTCTGCCACTGTGCAGGTAGAAGGTAAACAAATTAGTGTTTATAAAGAGCTACCACCTAAGATTTTAAGAGATAGAAAAGATTTTGGATTTTTGGTGAAGGAATTGAAGAGAAGATAGATTCCATTCAGATGGGATGTACCAGTTGGTGTAATTCTGAGATATCAAGATGTGAGATATTGTTTAAATACTATTGAAAAAGCAGAACATTTTTATAACAATATTTTTAAGGGAGCCCCCATATCTTCATCCTCATCCATGTTGTTAACCATGGAAGAAGGCATTAAGGATAAAGAGTTTGAAAGAGAGACTGAGGAACAATGCAGGCAGATGGAATTAGAAACTCAAAGTGCATTAGAAGAAAAAGGACCAGTAGGTGGTTTTTCAGATGATTTTACTATGGATCTTCCAGATCTGAAAATAAAGCATCCCAGAGATTCAAGAGAGGTGGTACTGGACCTTGAACTGTCGAAGCAAGAACCGAAAGATAAACACATAACTCGAGATGAGAAGCAAATTTTATTAAAGCAGAAGCAGCAGAGGCCCAGTACTTCACAAGAGGAGAAGCGGGATGATGGCAAGCAACAGAAAGCAGAAGCCAAGGGAGGAACTAAACTGAAAACCACTGTTGTGCAACAGAAACTTCGTCAATTACTCGATTCGCTTTGTGAAACTTAAAGGATATTTATGAATGGATTGAATTCTCTACAGAAAGGATGGCAAATATTTTACTAACTGAAATAGTTTAAAAGACAATCTTGATTATACTTGATTTATACACGAAAATGGATTATAAAATTTTTGCAAAACTCATCCTGGGTTGGATTTAACATTTTGAGAAAGGTTAACAGATCGCTGCAGTAAGGTGTCTGCAGAGGATCTGTGGTTACCCTATTATAGCTTTTTGGAACTAATCATCTAGATGAAGAAAATAAAGATGAAAACATGCTGGAAACCCGAAGGAAGGAAGTGGAAAGGTCGGCAGGATTTGAAAGAGTTTTAAAGAAACATCTGGGAATGCAGCTTGTAGTCCTTATTTAAAAATTGGGAAGAGCTGTATCTGTTTTTCTTTTTATTTGATACAGCAGTAGCTAGGTTGAACGTTCTATCTAGAGGATTACAAAATACCTTTGTGGTTGGATCTTACAAATATAAAGTCACTTGGGGGGATTTTTATATGGTGAGATGTTTTTTGCTGATGGGGGCAGCTGGAATATGAAGTTTATAAAAACTATGTTGGAAGATAGTATATTCAACTTCAATCCAGATGAAGAGAAGACTAAAATTTGGATTATTGAGACAGAAAATTTTTTGACATAATTGTTACATATTATATATTATATTTTATTATTATATAATAAGGGGGATTGACTTAGGTAAATAATTATTAATATTAGATTAATAATTAATTAGAGAAATGTTTGATGTTTTTTCTGTTGATGGGGGCAGCTGGAATATACTTAATTTCAATCAAGATGAAGAAAAGACTAAAAATTGGTTTATTGATACAGAAAATTATTTGACACAGATGCTATATATTATATTTTATTATTATATAATAAGGCGGATTGACTTAGGTAAATAATTATTAATATTAGAGAAATGTTTGACATTTTTTATTTGGGTTTAAATATTATAAGAGTTGTATTGATTGATAAATGAGTATTGATGGTTGAGAAATGAGGTAAATATTACTATTACTAGTTTTTTACTATAATATTATTAGTTTTAGGAAAACTCTATTACTTATAGATTTATTTGTTATATTATTTTTCAGATTTCACTGTACTTTTTCTAGTTTAACTTAAGTAATTTGTGTGAAGGTAAAGAAATTTTTTTTTAATTTGTAGTGGAAGCCAAGGGGAGGATGGGGGGGATATGGGATTGGGGGTTGGGGGGAGTTGGGGGGGGCGAGGGGGATTGGGGGGAAGTGGGGGGGAGAAATGATAAAATTTGTATTGTAAAACTTTTTCAATAAAATAAAAAAAAAGAATTAGCACAGAAAATAAAAATTGCCAAGCAGAATTATTTTGAATTTGCGAACAAAACGGGAAGATGGCTGGCCTATAAATTGAAAAAAAACAGAGATAAAAGAATGATATAACAACTCAGAGATTCAAAAGGGGAAATTCATTATAGTAGGAAAGAAAAGAAAGAAATCATCCAGACATTCTATACTGAATTATATAAACAAGAAAAAGTAGACGTAGAAAAGATAAAACATTATATCCGATAAGGATCGGATATGCCTCCAATCACAGACAAACAAAGAGAAGTAATAAATAAACCGATAACCATGTTGGAATTGGATATGGCACTGAAAAAACTTAAAAACAATAAAACCCTGGGACCGGATGGACTTCCGGGGAATTATATAAGTCAGTGCAGGGAACAATAGGAGAGAACATGTTGGAGGTGTACAATGAGGCCTTAGAGAAGACAAAAATTCCACAGACCTGGACGGAGGCAATAATCACTATTATTCATAAGGAAGACACTGATCCTCAATTAATTCAGAACTATAGACCGATATCTCTACTAAACACAGACTACAAAGTGTTTGCCATAATTATAGCAGAAAGACTCAAAAAAGTATTGAATAACTACATACACTCGGACCAGAATGGATTTCTACCGGACCGCCAAATTAGGAATTAACGTGCTTGAATACAATGAAGCCCACCGGAAAAACAATCGGCGCTGGTTTTCCTTGATGCCCAAAAAGCATTCGATAATTTAAATTGGAAATTCCTAAAAGAACAGTTAAAGAATATGCAGTTGGGACCAAATTTGGAAAATATTATAGGGAAATTATATACAAAACAAACAGCGAAGGTAATTGTGAATGATGACATGACTGACCAATTTAACATAAGAAAAGGGGTCAGACAAGGCTGTCCACTCTCCCCTCTATTGTATATCTTATCTTTGGAGATCTTGTTAAAAAAAATTAGGGAGGACCAAGAGATTAAAGGACTAAAAGTGAGACAAGAAGAATACAAGACCCAGGCTTTTGCCGAAGAACTAGTACTCATAGCAGAAGAACCCCTAGAAATAATACCAAAACTCCTTAAAAAAATAGAAGATTATGGAGAGGTGGCCGGGATAAAGATAAATAGAAATAAATCAAAATTACTAGTTAAAAATCTGACGAAAACTCAGGAGATAGATTTGGAAAAAAGTGTACAAATTCAAGTAACGAATAAAATTAAATATTTAGGTATTTGGCTGTCACCAAGAACAATTTCTATAAAAGAAAATAATTATGATAAACTAATAACACAGGTAAAAAAAGATCTGGACAATTGGAAAAGTTTGCAAATTTCATTTATGGGAAGAATCTCCACTATCAAAATGAAGAACAATCCATTTTTAAATGGTTATTTGTAATTCCAACCTGGGATCTGGTCAGGTTTCCATGCAGAGAAATAGCAGCATTTGAGGTGTGGAATTGCTAAAAGAAGGCAGAGGCTTTACAAACTGAAAATGGCTTTTTTAAAAAACAGGAAATGCAAATTTTGGATGAGAAAAAGACTTTTAGCAAGAAAATGGAAGGATCAGATTTTAAGTCAGTCGAAATTCAAAGGTTTCAATTTGGTATTTTTACATTTTTACTTTTATAGCCCATCCCAAACCTCCTTATTTACAAGACTGCAGTGTGAAGATTTTGGGGTTCCAATTGGGCCAGATGGGAGTTGCTGGAGATTTTATTTGGATCGGAAAAAGATTTTTGTTTTTGTTTTTAAATACTTACGGAGGGACACAACTTTCTCCCTCGGCCCTTCCAGGAATCCAGTTTAATAGACAAATAGAGACCTCTTGATTTAAAACAACAGGAGTAGAAAGGACAGTTTATCTGCCCCACATCATGTCATTCAAGATTTCTTTTTGATATCAAGCTTGATGCCTAATGTAGTAAAATAGGACACAGATCTACTTTTCATTTTTGATCACACATCCATAGAATTGATGCTCATTTTGGAACATTTTGCATAAAACTATTAGAGGAAGATGGGAAGTTGATGCTCTTTTGTTGGGGTCCATTGAGCAAGAAACAAGATTCAGATGTGATTTTCCCCAGAGAAATGGAGGCTGAATGAATTCTGGGGAGAGTTGAGGGAAGGTGGAGAGCCTCTCTTGGTGGGCAGAGAAAAGCTTTGGCCTCTCGGGGGAAGGAGACGCCCGGATCTCTCCGGAGAGAAAAATCAGCTCAGAAGTCAAAGAAAAAGGAAGAGAAAATTCCCCCAAAGAGACTCAAGAAACATCCGGTGATTTCAGGCCTCCTAAACTGGAGCCACAGCAAATTGTTGTTATTATACACGGAATACTTATTGAAAGAACAGGAACCCCTGGAGAATTATTGGCCTCTTTATTTGAAGTATTTTCATGGAAGTAAAAATAATACTTTTGATGCAGAAGAAATTATATTAATAACAATGAAATTCAGGATCACTATTTTGGATTTTAGTCTGTTGAGCCTGGATAGCTCAACAGACTAAAAGCCTGTTATTAACATTCCGCTGTCTGCAATTACTGCAAGTTCGAATCTCCCCAGGCTCAAGGTTGACTCAGCCTTCCATCCTTTCTAAGGTAGGTCAATTGAGGACCCAGTTTGTGGGGGCAATAAGCTGACTTTGTATAAAATATACAAAAGTAGGAAGGCTATTGCTTAACGCATTGTAAGCCGCCCTGAGTCTCCGGAGAAGGGCGGCATATAAATCTAATTAAAAAAAATAAAATAATAAAAATGCATTCTATTTATGTGGATAAAGCTTCTGAGCAGCTAAAGGTTTTTCACAAACCATCCAGAGATTTTGGTCCTGTTCCTGAACCAGGGAGGGAGGAAGGAGGGAGGGGAGGGAGGAAAAGAAGAGGGGAGCATGGGCTTTGGAGTCTTTGGGCAGCTGATGAAGCTCCTTTCCCTGAAGGGAAAATCCCCCCAGAGACCCCCAAAAGGAGGGAGGAGGGAGGGAGGCCCTGAGAGGCTCACAAAAGAGACACACTCACAACACCAACAGAATTGGCACTTGGGGCACTTTCGGAGGTTATCAAAAATCACGAGATAAATGAATAGGTGAAATTTCTATATTAAATATTATTGGAATTAAAATTATTTCAAGTACTGTGCCAGATGACAAGAATGTTGTGCTGTTTGTAGGGGAAAAATACACTTTAAATATTATCCAGAAACAAATTAAATAGCTGGGTATTATTATCTCCCAGAAAATATCCTCTTTGGTAGTAAAAACATTTCCAAATGCATCTTATGTGGCAGGTAAAAATCCTCCCAGGTTGCAGGGAAGAATTTAGGAGTGAAAATGAGTTTTGCCTCCAGACTGAATCTGTGGAGAGCAAAATCTCTGTTGGTTCCCCTAAAACATTTAATAATTTCCAGAAGGAGCAAATGCTCCAAGAGGCTTTTCTCTCTTAGGATCTGGAGGTTTTCCCTCTTATGGAGGAAAGATCTTATTGGATTCTATGGTGAGACGTTATTTTTGGAGAATCTCTGGGCTCCCAATGGGAACATTAAACGTAACCAGTTCTTAAGTAATGATGCTTTCAAGACTTCTCTGATTCGAATAAAGGAATATAATTTTTCTGGAAAGGCCGAATGGCAACAAGGGCAGCTAAAATCCTTGATTGGCCTCTGAAACCCCATCAGTCGATAAAAATATAGAGGATTTTTATTAGAGAAAGAAATAAAATGAGAAAAAGAAACTTAGGCAACATTGAAGGAATCTGGAAGAGAGAATGAGAGAATCTGAGGCTTCAGGGCTGAATGGAGGCCCAATTTGTTTCTTATGACCCCAAATTCAGTTTTAAGGTTTGTGGGTGTTTTTGGACTCTCTCTCCCCCAAATCAGGAGTCTCCCCAGGAAGGAAGACGGAAGCGATCAGGATTCCTATTATTGGGGGTTTTACATCTCGGTTTAAGCATTGAATCATGAACACAAATTCTAGGCTGCTTCCGTTACTCATTTGTTTCTTTATTGGATTGAAAAGCTGCAGGACTGGAAATGGCTCTGAAGGAAGAAAGAGGAAAGAGAAGCAGAAGATCCATAGAAAGGGGTCGACAGGGGAAAAAGTGTCCACTAATTCTTTTTTTTTGTTTTGGGTAAAAAATAAGGTTTTATCCCAAAGTGCCAAAAAGAGCATTTCTGGAGCAGGGAAAGAGAGGAAGGGGCTTCTGGCTGGGAAGAGGGAGGGAGACGGGAGGTTCTGGAATAGGATAGAAATGAATCAGGGAGAGAGAGAAATATATAGGTAGATACAGGGAGTCCTCGACTTAGGACCACAATTGAGCCCAACATTTCTGTTGCTAAGTGAGACGTTCGTTCAATGAATTTTGCCTCATGTTACAACCTTTCTTGCCACAGACGTTAAATGAATCACTGCAGTTGTTAAATGAGTAGCAGGGTTGTCAAGTGAATGCGGCTTTCCCAAAGGACTTTGCTTATGCGAAGGTCGCAAAAGGGGATCACGTGACTCTGGGACGCTGTGACCGTCACAAGTACGAGTCTGTTGCCAAGCATCTAGATTCTGATCACGTGACCCTGGGGAGGCTACAATGGTCGTAAGTGTGAAAAACAGTCATCAGTCATTTTTTTTCACTGCTGCTGTAACTTTCAACGGTCACTAAATGAAATGTTGTTAAGTGGAGGACTGCCAGTATTGAGCAGGAGAGAGAGAGAGAGACCTGGCTGGATTCCCCCTACCCCCAAAAAACCTTATCTGGATGGATTTTCTTGTGGGGGGGGGGAGTGGAAATGGATCGAAGGGATCCCAGATTCCAGACAGGAGGAGAGTTTGGAGCCTGGGAAGAAAAGGGGGATTTTGCACATCTGAGAGTGTAGAATAAATAAATAAATGAGTAAAACCTCCATCTGGGAGGATCCCAAGGAATGAAATGAAAGGGGGGTCCTGGCATCCCCTCCCACGGAAGAGCCCCCCCCTCCCTTCCTCCCTCCCTCCCTCCTAGGCTCACCTCTCCGGCCAATCATTTGCTCCTCCCTCTTGGCAGCCTCGAAGTTGGCCACCTGGTAGTTGTGCCGGCAGCCATCCGCAGTGGCCTTCATGCCCTGCAGGTAGAACGTATTTCTGTTCCAAGAGTCCGCAGTCGCCTTCCCCAACTCCGTGACGGCCACGAACTCCCCGCGGTCGCTGTCGAAGCGGACGTATTCCTGCCTGTTGTAGACCCACCTCTCCAGGTATCTCACCCGCTGCGTCCCGTTGAGGAAGCGGCACTCGGACTTCTGCTGGTACAAGAAATGGGCTGCGAGGGGGAGGAAGGCCGTCAGGAGGGACTCCAGGGCCCATCGTTCCCAGCTGTTGGGAGGGAGGGGGGATCTACGCAGGAAGGGGGAGGGGCGGGAACCTTCCTTGGAGGTCCTGGCGGAAGACGCCCCCTGGAGGAGGGAACGGGAACTCTCTCAGTCCCAGAGAGGAAGGGAGGCTTCCTGGGGGGTCTGGAGGGGGGAGGGGAGGAAAGAGGGGGAGGGGAGGGAAAAGTCAGGCAGAAGCTCAACCGGCCCAGCAACCCCATTCAGTCTCTGCAGGGAAGGTGGGAACTCAAGGGGCAGGAAGGATGGGGGGGGGGGCTGGAGGGAAAGAAACGTCCACCCCCCCCACTCTCTCTTCCTTTGGGAGGGGACTCAATGAGGACATCTAAACTGAGTCTCCTGGGGTCTCCCAGCCCTCCAGTCTTCACCTTCCCTCCATCTCTCCCCCCCCCCCCCGCTTTCTTCCTCCCCCCAATCTTCGGCCCAGCTCCCTCCCTTTGGGTGACTGTGTAGGATCTCATTTCCTCTCCCCCCCAAAAAAGACCCCCAAGAGCCTCTCAAAGGGCGGGTCTCCCACCCCCTTCACAAAGGACCCCCAACATCCTCCTCCCTCACTTCCCCCTCCCCTCAGGGGGATTATCTGGGTGGGGGGTGTTCTGCATCTCCTCCCCAAATTCAGAGTATTTCCCCAGAAGGGCTCGAAGCCCCCCTCTTCCCCGACCTCCAGAGCCTCCAATCTGAGATTCAGGAGAAAAAGTGAAGTTTCTGAAGAAGCCAAAAGACTTTTGCTCAAATGCCTCAGTTTCCCTCTTTCGCTTTCGCTTTTCCTCCCCTTCCTCTTTCCATGCAGCCCCCTCCCACCCAGACACGGGATGGGAGGGGGCTGCACCCCCACCAGGCTATATGGGGAAAGGTTAGGATTAGGGTCCCGCTCCATCCTCCTGGGGGGGTGGATGTGGGGAGGAAGGGGGAGGAGACCACGCAGAGATCGAGGCTGGTGGGGGCTCTGGAGACCCATCGGCTTCCTTCCCCCCTCCGGGGGTCCTTCCCAGCCCCCTCCTCCCCCGCCCAGCCCCCTCCTTACCGGGGGTCTCCTTCCCCCCTTCGCTTCCGGGGATCCGGGCCAGCGCCCCCAGCAGCAGCATCAGGGGGAGCCCAGCCAGAGCCATAGACGCCGCCCCACAAGCGCCCCGAAGGGGGGAGAGAGACGGAGAGGCTCCCAGCCCCAGAGGAGGAATCGGAGGGTCTGGTTGGGGTGGGGGGGAGTTTTCCTCGGACTTCGGAAGAGGGAGCGTCCAGGAAGAGCAGGAGGACCAATGGGAATTCTCCCTTCTGCAGCGTCATCGGTCTCCGGGCAGAGCCTCCCTTGACTTCGCCTGATACAGGAGATAGTTCCGCGCAGAGAGAAACGGAGAAAGTGGGGTGGGGGGGATCCCTTCAGTCTTGGGGGGCTGCAATTTGGGGGACTATTTCATGCCAGCTCCGGAGGAGAATGTCGTCTTCCTATTGCCCCCCCCCCGCCCTCCGTGATTCTCCCCCAATCTCCCTTTCTCTGGGCGCCTGGACTGGACTAGATGCCCTTTGAGTTCCCAGAGTGCCCAGAAGGAGCCGAAGCTGGAGCTGCCGAGAGTCCAGAAGGGCAAAGTGGAGCCAGAGCTCGAGGGTCCTTCGGGGCTCAGAATGGGAGGAGGGAGCCCCCGGCAGCTGCGCTGGAGGACAAGGGGGGAGGCGCAGCCCCACAGCCAGCCGGGACTTGTCTTGGAGGAGTTTCAGCCTATACAGCAGGCCAGATGCTTCCTGGTGGTCTCCCATCCTCAGGCTAACCTGGATGATCTCTCTCAGCTGGGTGAGGGCATCGGAGGCTGGGCAGCTGCCAGGTGTTGAGAGCTGAGGATCAAATACCAGCTAATGGTTGGTGAGGCCAAATCAGAGCCCCAACCCTCTCCCAGCTGCAGCAGGCAGACATCCCACAGGGCACATATCCTGAGATGGCCTGGATCCTTTCCTGGGATGGGGGGGAGGGACTGGAGGGGTCAAACTCCACCCTGGACCAGCACCAGCCTCAGCAGGCCAGAAATGGGTCCCCTCCTGCAGCTGAAGGAGGCGTCAGAGTCTGAATCTGCCCCACAATTGTGTGTTTGGACACAGCCAGCCACACAAAATTGGCCCCAGATCCAGAGAGACTCTGGTGGGACTCCCATCGCTCTCCTGATCAAAGCAGAACTTCTGGGCTCTTTCCATGTTTCCCCTCCCCCACAAGACTTTGATTTTCTCTTGAGTTCTCCCAGACACCCCCACCCCCACCCCCACCCCCCACACACAAACACAGAGCAGCACTTCTTTCTCCAGGCCCCAACAGCTGCAGAGACTCTTCGGTTTCGCTTCCCCACGCAGAGAGCCTGAAGCCTGAAGCGTTGGGCTCCTCCGAAGCGGAACTGAGGAACTGGCCAGGATCCAGCAGGCAACAAGCCTCCATTCTCCATCAGGGCAGCTCAGGGACTCTCCTCCTCCGCCCCATGGCTGAGTCTGAGCCCCTTGGTCCTCTGTCCCATTGGAAGCGGCTGAAGGGGCCCTTCCCCAGCACCTCCTTTTAATTGTCTAGTCCTCTCTCCATCAGTTAAAGCCCATTGAAGAAAGGAGTCCTTGACTTATAACAGCTCATTTAGTGACCATTTGAAGTTAAAATGGCACTGAAAAAAGTGACTTTTTGCCTAACATTCCTTCTTTTTAAAATTTTTGAAGAGAGAGTATCTCCTTGTAGAGCCTCCGCAGCTTCTGCCAGCCAGTCTCCCTAGTCCTCTACTGGGTCCTCTCTGATCCACCAAGGCTTCTCTGCTGACCGGAGCGTCCCAGAGAGAGGATCGGAGGGGCCAGGAGGAGGGGGAGGGGCAGCCTGAGAGGCTCCCTGGGGGTTGGAGAAGGCCCCGTCCAGGGTCTCCCCTCCCCTGGTGGCCAAGGCCCCGTCTGGAGGGAAATGGGGGGGGGGGCTGCTTTCAAGGCGGCCTCTGGTCTACTGGGTTTCCCAGGAGCCTCTTTCATCTTCCACCAGGCGCAGAACCTGCCTCCCAGGTGAGGCCAGGGGAGTCCAAGCCCCCCACGACTCTTGGGGGGAGCTTCCTCCGGGCCTTCGCTTGGTTCATCCGTTTCCTCTGGTTGGTTGGGAGGCTCAGAATATTCCCCCATCCCTCTTTCCCCCCTTTTATCTCAACCCAAATGCCTTCAAGGAGGTTTTCCTCTTTCTTTTGTGGCATTTCCAGAGTGGTTTGGTTCTTTTATATATATATATATTGTGAAACTCCGCCTCCTCTTTTATTAGGTCTGTTTCTTTTGAGCCCTTTAAATGTGAAGCTATTCAATGGAGTAGCTGGAAGAGGAAAGTGCACAATGGTCCAGAACAGCCCGTTGTAGTCGAGTGAGGGCGGGCTCCTGTATGAGGTGATCTGCGCTCTGATTGGTTGCTGTGGGTGGAAAGGGGGCGTTTCCCTTTTTCCCGCCTTTTTCTTCCATGGGCTCAGAATGCTGGTTGAGATTTACCTCACAATCTCCCTGCATTCCCGACTATCTTGTCTGCTGCGAATGTAGATGTTAAATACATTTATTTACATAAAACTACAAGTTTGTGTCCGTGTCTCCCACTTCCTTTGGACAGCTGCTGCGTGATTCCTCCGCATTAAATCCCTTTACTTGCCCCTTCCAATTTTGGGTTTCATCCCATGAAGTTTTGGGGATTGCAACAATCTCCCACCTGCCTTTGGGCTCCACCTTCACCCCGTTTCTTCCTCGGACTTTGAGCATCCATGCAGAGGCATCTGAATCCCTTTTGACTGACCCCATATTTGCTTTCTCCATCTCCTCTTCTGTCTCCGAGTTTCCCTTCTTCCTTTCCATTCGGTTGATTCCCCTGAGATTGGAGCTTGGAATTTGCTTCTAAAACTTGGTCTCCTTCTCCCTTCGGTCTCACTTCAAGCCCTTCGGATGAGGCGAGCCAGTTGGTGTCCACAGCCGACCTTCTGGGTCCTTGTGAGGAGCAGCTCATCCCCTGCCAGAAGCCCCCATGTGGGTGTTGTGGACCATGGTCCAAGAATCCCAGTTTCCCTCGAGAGAACCGTCCCCTAAGCCAGGGTTGACTTCCCTCCTTGGATGGTTCCCTTTATTGGGAGAGTGGAAGAGGAATCCCCCTGTGCCCCCAACTCTTTGGCTCCCTCGCCCACCTGCTCCGAGCCTCTTGGCATCCTTTCCAGGGACTTTTTCATTCCTCCCAGCATGAAAGAGGAAAAAATGGACTTCTTTTTTTCTCTAAGCCCCTCAGTCACGTCTTTGAGAGTTGCTCCTGGGAAACAACCAACCACCTTAGTTTGATTGTCCCTCTAAGAAACGGCTGGTTCAGTTCCCCTAAACCAGTGGTTCTCAACCTTCCTATGCTGCGACCCTTTAACACAGTTCCTCATGTTGTGGGGACCCCAACCATAAAATTATTTTCGTTGCTACTTCATAACTGTAATTTTTTACTACTGGTTCTGTGCGCGTAGCTTATTTTGTGGGCGTGGCTTGGAGGTCATGTGACTGGGTGGGCATGGCTACTTGGTCATGTGACCGGGTGGCCATGGCTATGTCTATAAGGACTACTCAGAGGGCTGAAAAAAGTCATTTGAAACCACACCTTTAATTAGGTGTAATACCACAACATTTGTTTGTTTCTTTATTTAATAAATTAAGTTACTTATTAAATTTATTTGCCAAAGTGGCCACAATTAACCCAAAGTTTTACAAACACTCTCCTAGTCGTGACTGCCACCTGCTCTCCGGGAGTCCAGGAGAATCTCCAGAATTGCCAACTGGGTCTCTGGGACAAGGAAACTCCACCCAGAAGGAAGTTGGTTAAAGTCCCCCATTTTGGGGCTCCCAACACCCAAAGCCCTTTGGCCTTTCCAGGGTTCAGCCGAAGCCTCTAATCCCCCATTCAGCCCCTCCCCCCACAGCCTCCAGGACCCTCGAGGGGGCAGCCTCAGCATCTCCTGGGTCCCCAGAGGTGGAGATGAAACCTTATAACATCAGCAGACGGAGGAGACCTCCAGCCCTGGTGACGGATGGCCTCACCCAGCGGCTTCATGCGGAGGTTATAGAGGAGAGGAGAGAGGACTCTGGGCAGCCCTGAAGGTGATCAACCGAGCTTGCCAAGGGAAAGAAAGAAAAAGAAAGAGAGGGGAGGGGAGGGGAGGGGAGGGGAGGGGAGGGGAGGGAAGGGAAGGGAAGGGAAGGGGAAGGGGAAGGAGAGGAGAGGAGAGGAGAGGATGTAACACCTCTCCTGCGCGAGCTGCACTGGCTCCCGGTGGTCTTCCGGGTGCGCTTCAAGGTTTTGGTTACCACCTTTAAAGCGCTCCATGGCTTAGGACCTGGTTATCTATGGGACCGCCTACTACCACCAACTACCATACCGGCCGGTACGCTCTCATAGAGAGGGGCTCCTCCAGGTGCCGTCAGCCAAAAAATGCCGACTGGCGGCCCCCAGGGGGAGAGCCTTCTCTGTGGGGGCACCTACTATCTGGAATGAGCTCTCTCCGGACATACAGAGGATCCCGGATCTGTGCACCTTCCGCCGCGCTCTTAAGGCTTTTTTATTTCACCAGGCGGGCCTGGCCTAATCTTTTTCCCTCTTTTAATATGTACAATTTTAAATTAATTCGATTTTATGCTATTTTTTAAATTTTGTATTTATGTGTTTTCATTGTTTGGCTGTTCAACGCCCTGAGTCCTTCAGGAGTAGGGCGTTATATAAATCAAATAAAATGAAAATGAAATGAAATGAAATGAAATGAAATGGGAGAGGAGAGGAGAGAAAAGCCGATATTTGTCCCAATTTTCTTCAGTGTTTCAATCACTTTTCAAAAAGTTTTATTTGGAGGGAGAAAATTTCTCCTCCCACTTTCCCTTTTCTCCCTTTAGGATCCACAAGATACATAAAAAAATCAGCAGAAGATTTCAGGGGAAAAAGTGCAAAGTGTGATGTGGTTGCAACCCCCCCCCCCCAATTGCCTTGGTGGTGCAGCAGACTAAGTGCTGTTGAGTGCTAGCACTTAGCTGCCAGCTGCCTGCAATTACTGTGAGTTCAAATCTCACCAGGCTCAAGGTTGACTCAGCCTTCCATCCTTCCGAGGGAGATAAATTGAGGACCCGGATTGTGGGGGCAATAAGCTGGCTTTGTATAAAAAAGAACACCGCGTGGGGAGAGCCGTAAGCCCTACTAAGCAGGTAGATACAAAAAAGTATGCAGGCTATTGCTATAATGGATTGTAAGCCGCCCTGAGTCTATGGAGAAGGGCGACATATAAATTGGACAAACAAACAAACAAATAAATTTTAGGCAGCCTCAACAGAAAGAGGCATTTTTAAAGAAAGGGCAAAGGAGCCCAATGGGGGCAGCTCCCCATAACTGCCAGACGTCCATGAGGAAAGAGCTTCTTGCCCCCATTGAAGATGAGAGACCCTGAATCCCCCTTGTCAGCGTTCCAGAATAACCGAACTCCCATTAAAAACTCTGAGACAAACCCTTTCCTCAAAGTTCCCATCGATTAGAGGAGGTATACTGGCACATCTGGGAAAACCCGAATCTTAGAGTTCTGGGTTTTCCATCAGTAAATCAAAGCCCCCAAATCCATCCCCTGCACCCATCAGTCCATCACCGGTCCTCACACTTTTGACCAGTCCTCGCACTTATGACCATCCTCACATTTATGCCCATTGCAGCATTCTTAACAACCGTGTCACTCATTTCCCAACTGCGGTGCTTCATGTGACAGGGTGGGCGTGGCCATGTGGTCACGTGATATCACTTCTCTGACCTAATGACAATTTGCTCCAACGGTCGTAAGTGTGAAAAACGGTCATAAGTCAATTTTTTCAGTGCCATTGTAACTGTTGTAAATCAAGGATTACCTGTAGAAAAATATACAAAGCTTCTTTGCTTGCAAAAAGCTGCCCTAAATACCGATCATTAGATTAGAAATACCTGCAAACTGGAGTTAAAGATCAGGGAGGGTGCCAGAGCACCTTGAGGAATTAAAATAGTTACAATGCAGTGATAACTATCAGCAGCCAAGTGAAACCCTTTAGCAGAGAGGTCATTTAAGCTCTCCAGAATGAAGCAGAGGAGCAAACAGAGTAGCTGTTGCTTGTTAAACCAATGACCAGAACAAATAGACACAGGAACTAGTCAGATTTCCAAAGCTGCTTCTTGTCAGGAACAGAGATTAACATTTTTCCTTCCATGCAAAGCTGAACAGGGAAAATTATCTCATCACTAAATACAGGATTAAACATCACCAAGCACAGAATTAAACTTCACCAAAAACCAGTTTTAGACCAAAAGTCAGAAAGGGTAAGTAAACTCACATTTGAATGTCAATCTTTCTAGCTAGCCAAGAAGCCTTGCTGAATGTCACTCATCTTGGTCCTTGTCATTAAAAGCTTCTGCTTCCTTATTCAATTATTCCTTCAAAGTGCTGATGATTGCACCCTGGCTGGAAGAACTCCAACGGGGGAGTATTTTCTCCCAACAGCGGTGTAAAAAGCTTAAAACAACCCTTCCCCTTTAAGAAAGTCAAGGAAAAAAACAAAACAAAACTCAGAGAAGCTCTGGAACCGGAAGTGACAGTAAGTCTAAGCCTACTGCCAAGAATGTAATAAGGGTTAAGGGAGAGGCAGTTTCTGTAAGCAGGGCAATAAAAACTAAGCTAGGAAACATCAGAATGTTGTAATTCCTTAGAGGATTAACCTTGTAAAGTGGAAAAAAACAAAAGGAGATTTCTTCTAACAACAGGTTCTCTGAACTGCTTAACTACCGAACCGGTAGAATCCCACCACTGCATAAGACTACAAGTTTGTGTTTGTGTCTCCCAGTTTCTTTGAACAGCTGCTGTGTGATTCCTCCGCATCAAATCTCTTTAGTTGCACCTTCCAGTCATGGGTTTCATCCCACAAAGTTTCAGTGATGCAATAATGTCACACCTGCCTTTCGGCTCCACCTTCACCCTATTTATTCCTCATACTTTGAGAATTATAGGCATCTGAGTCCCTTTTGACTGACCTCAAATTTGGTTTCAATATCTCCTGTTTTGTCTCTGAGTTTTCCTTCTTTCTTTCAATTTGGCTGATTCCTGTGAGATTCGAGTTTGGAATTTGCTTCTAAAACTTCGTCTCACTTCGGTTTGTGTCAAGCCCTTTGGATGAGGCGAGCCAGTTGGTTCCCACAGCTGACCTTCTGGGTTCTTGTGAGGAGCAGCTCATCCACTGCCAGAAGCCCCCCATGTGGGTGTTGTGGACTATGGTCCAAGAATCCCAATTTCCCTCGAGAGAACCATCCCCTAAGCCAGCCTTGACTTCCAAAGTGCTGCCTTCCCTCCTTGGATGGTTCCCTTCATTGGGAGGATGGAAGAGAAAACCACCTGTGCCCCCATCTCTTTGGCTCCCGTGCCCACCTACTCCGAGTCTCTTGGCATCTTTCCAGGGACTTTATCATTCCTCCCCACATGAAAGAGGAAAAAGGGATAAGAATCTGTGGACTTCATTATTTTTGTAAGCCCCTCAGCCACGTCTTTGCTCCTGGGAAACAACCAACCACCCTAGTTTGATTGTCCGTCTTAGAAACGGCTGTTTCAGTTCCCCTAAACAATGAATCAACACAAGACTTTCTTTTCTTCTTAAGGAAGTCCGGTCTAATTTTTTCCCTTCTGCCATTGGTACATTTGGTGTTCTCCCTTCTCCAGGTTCTTGCACACTGTCTTGCAAGGGGAGGCATTGCTGACAGGAGCCCAAATCTTCTCAGGCAATTTCAGACAATTCCTACAATCACACTCCAACCTATTTTTCCTGTGGTGGCCCCAAGACCCCAGATGAGGAAGGGAGGGGGAAATTCTGCCTCGGTGATTGAGGCCGCTGGAGTCCTGCAGAGTCAGTCTGGATGACCTCTGGAGCGGGCGAGGCTCAGTTGGAGGGCTGTCTAGAGGCATCTATGGGTGATGGGGAGAAGGGAGGGGTCATCCACTCAGGGCTGAACAATTGAACTGCCCCCCTTTTTCCCACAGAGCAGGTCTTCCCCTCCATGGCAATGTCTTCTACACCAGGAATGGCTTCAGATGGATTCCTTGGAGGTCATCTAGTCCAACCTCCTGCTCAGGCCTACACCATTTATACCATCAAGCAGGAAACTCTCTACCATTAGAATCTGAGCCCCAAAGAGGAAGGGAGCCATTGGGTGCCAAAATGGGGCAGGACCCTCCAGTTGTGAAGGAGAGAAACGACTGAAATGGCTGGGTGAATGTAGGGAGAGTTTCAGGTGCTCCCCAATGGCTCCCCACAAATGCTCAGGGAGGACTCTGCCTGCTGGCATTCTGCTCCTCAAAAGGGGGCTTGAGGGGAAGCAGAGCAAGGGGGCCTCTGAGCAGAAAGGGGGGTCCAGCCCCTTCACCCCCCTGGATCTGCCCACCCTCCTCCCGAACCAGTTCTGACTTTGGACCCAAAGTAGCCGGGATGGTTGATCCAGAGGCAGCAGAGGGAGGAGCCTCCTGTGGGGGCAGGAAAGAGGAAGAGGAGGAAGAGGAAGGAAGGAAGGATTCCAGGGTTTTCTTACATATGAAGTTTATTCTTTTATAGCAAAGCGAAGGGAAGGGAAGTGATTCGGAGGAAGAATGATGGAGATGAAGCTGCTGTGGGTTCAAAGCCAGGAGAGATGAGGGGGCTAGAATGACAGGTCAGCCCAGTGTCCCTGGGGAAAGTCTAGATGGTCTCCACCCCTCCCTCACAAGAAAGAGAGCCCTGAAAGGAAGCTCTGTGTGTGTGTGTGTGTGTGTGTGTGTGTGTGTGTTTGTGTCTCAGCAGGAGAAAATCCCAGCTGCCATTCTGCTCCTCCCCCAAACCTGCCATCTTCAGCTTCCGTTTCTCAGAGGTTGCAAACAGGACAAAGAGTCATCAGCGACTAAATAAAAAAATATGCTTTTGCATTGGATAGCAGGATTAATTAATGAGCGCTGAAGAAAAAGAGATGGGGAAGAAAATTAGAATATAGAGAGAAACTTTTACTGTAAATAACATATTTTTCTCCCTTTTCAACTCCCATCCCCAAGGCAGACCCACACTGCAGGGTGGTGGTTGATAGGCAGAGACATATGGGGAGAGAATCCACCCATTTCAGGGAGGAAAAGGCTGGGATGCTTCATATGAACAAAGAAGATGGGGCTACGATGGGGGTGGCAGCAAAGAGGGGAACCTGGGGTCACTTGGCCAGAAGTTGTGTGAATTCTCACAAGGAGAAGGGGGGGTCAGGAAAAACAGCCTGTCAAGGTTCCAATTAATGAACCCAAACGAGTCTGCATGGGGTGCCAAGAAAAATCATCTCGGATGGGGGGGGGGTGTTCCAGTTCACGGCAAAGTTTTGGAGGGAGTTCCTTAATATTAAAGGGTCATCTCAAGGGCTTTGCTCCACCTTTCATCCGAGTACAAACGGAGGTATAGAATGAGCTAATGCAATGATAGAACAATACCTGAGATGCTTTGTTAATTATCAGCAATTTAGCTGGGCAGATCTCCTGCCATTTGCTGGAGTGGCCTTTAATACTGCAGTGCATAGTAGCACAGGATTCACCCCTTTTAAAATGGCCACAGGGATGGAATTCGCCTGAATACCCTTGGGAACCCCCCTCCACAGTGAGCCTAACAGAATGGGTGGGTGGCTTACAAAATGCGTGGGGGAATGTAAACCTGGGCTGCTCCCTCCCCAAGGGAGGAATGGGAAGGAATGGCCCCCACCTTCCCTTCCCTTTGGCTATTTCCCAAAACTTGGAAAAGTTCTAGGCAAGATTTTAGATTTGGGTGTGTTTTGTTTTTGATTGCAATACTTTTTCAGAGTTCTGTAAGGAAAAGCTGCCGAGAATAAAAAAATCTGCTCTATCCACAGCAAGGAGATATTGTCCAGGCATGTTTTTTTTTTAAAAAAGGAACAACTAAGGAATTTTAAAAACCTCCAATAACTTGTAGGAGGGGTTGAGATGAGGGGGAAGAGGAGAAACTCACCTGCAGGAGGTTGGATGGGAGTTGCTGGAAGGAGAAAAAGACTCAATCAGAAATCTTCATGGGCTGGAGGACTGGGGGGGATAGTCCCTATCCCCTTTGATAGCCCATAATAGTTTGCAGGATCTGCACTTAATAACCACTTGAGGGACAGAGGTTCCCACAAATATTTCTCAAGGGGACCCTCTTGGCCACCTGCTAAGCTTGATGAGAGGCTTCCCCACAACCTCTCCTCCAGCCCCCCCAGACTCACCTTTCTTGCTCTTCAGATAGGAGAAGAGCCCCACAGCCAGGAAGGCCACTCCTATCACGGCCCCCATGATCCCCGTCCAGAGTTTGCTCCTGGCAGAGCTGGAGGAACGGGGCTCTGGGGAAGGAGAAGGAGCCTCACCTGAGTAGGAGGATCAGGCCCACCTTCCCCCAGGAGGCTCCATTCCAGCTCTCCCCATGGGGTGGGTTTCTCCCCGTTCTCAAGACACAATGGGGTCCACAGACCGGGAGGGGAGGGCAGGAGGGGAGGGCGGGAGGGGAGGGACTTACCCCACTGGACAGTGATGGGGGCCTCCAGGCTCGCGTGCTCCACCTTGCAAGTGTAGATATCGCTCCGTTGGGTCTGGGTCTCCAGCATCACCTGGAGCTGGTAGGTCCAGTCTCCGTTCTGGAGCTCCTCCCCGAAGGCCACGCCCTCCTTCTCCGGCTGCCCATTCTTCAGCCACTGGATCTCGATCTCCAAGGGGTAAAAGCCGGTTGCAATGCAGAGGAGGATGGTGTTGGGGGAAGAGGGGTCCATCTTGGTGGGGGAGATGGAGACGGTGGGCTTGGCTGGAGGGAAGGAGGAGAAGGAGACACATGAAAGACACAACAGGGCCCAGAAAAGAAGACCAAGTTGGTTAGTTCAGGCCAAGATCCCTTTTTACTCCTGAAAATATTATGTGTTTTAAATAATCTTCCAAAGTAAATTGCAGCAAGAAATTAAAAGGGATTCTGAAAGAGGGGAAAAACGTTAAATCCTTCCTGATTGGGATCAGTTGCAGTCTCCAAAGAAGAATTCCCTAAATAGGGATGTCTGGCAGGGATAAATGCTGGAAATGCCCAGAGGTGGAAGGAACCTTCTGCCAGATGTGGTGGACGTGGAAAGAAATAATCAAGAAGACAGGAAGGACAGACACAGCACGAGTCAGATGATTCTTGGGATCTCGTTGAAAATGAAACCACACTTTTAATTAGGTGTAATACCACAACATTTGTTTGTTTCTTTATTTAATAAATTAAGTTACTTATTAAATTTATTTGCCAAAGTGGCCACAATTAACCCAAAGTCTTACAAACACTCTCCTAGCTGTGACTGCCACCTGCTCTTCAGCAGTCCAGGAGAATCTCCAGAATTGCCAACTGGGTCTCTGGGACAAGGAAACTCCACCCAGAAGGAAGTTGATTAAAGTCCCCCATCTTGGGGCTCCCAACACCCAAAGCCCTTTGGCCTTTCCAGGGTTCAGACGAAGCCTCTGATCCCCCATTCAGCCACTCCCCCCACAGACTCCAGGCCCCTTGAGGGGGCAGCCTCAGCATCTCCTAGGTCCCCAGAGGTGGAGATGAAACGTTATAACATCAGCCGACGGAGGAGACCTCCAGCCCTGGTGACGGATGGCCTCACCCAGGGGCTTCATGTTTGATGTGGATTAAAGAATGGGGAACATGAAGGAATACTCGATTATTAGATTTAGAAGGTCAGGATTTGTTGATGGGGTGCCAGGCTCACTTATGGTATAAGGGAATAAAGATGCAGGGATATTTTAGAAGACATCATATACGTGAGGCTTTATTACTGAATTGGGAGAAGATTAAAAAAGAGCATTATCTGAAAATTCCAGTCTGGGTCTCAACGATTGAAGCTTTTTCTTCTTCTGTAATATTTAGAAGAGGACAAATTGTTACATACAGTGAATGAATGGATGAAAAGGCTGAACTTAAGTCGAAGCAGGAACTTGAAGAACAAGGTTTTCAGATGGATTGGTTTTCTTATTGGCAAATACCTTCTAGATATGAAGAAGATGCTAAATACGAAGGTTTTTACAATGATTTGACCAATTTAGATAAGATATTAATGGGGTCTGATGACTATGTAATTAAAAAACTGTATGGTTATCTATTGGTGGTAACATTGGAAGAGGAACAAGTTAAAGAGACAATGATAGTATGGGGGAAAAAAATTGGTCATGGGGTTGATTTAGAAAAATGGCAAAAATTATGGTTACAAAACTATCAAATGACAATGTCTATAGCAATATGAGGAGAATTTGGATAAGATGTTTTACAGGTGGCATTTACCCCTGACGAGAATATCCAGAATGTTCAAGAATAAATTGGAGAAATGTGTCATCAGACTCCAGGATCCTATGACCACATGTGGTGGACATGCGTAGAATCTAAAAGATATTGGACTAAGATACACACGTGGTTGGAAAAAATTATTAAGAAACATATTGACTTTAAAGCAGAGATATTTAGTAGGAATTTTACCAGAAATGTATAATAAAGAGTTGAGATACTTAATTGTGAATGTTTTAACAGCAGCTAGAATTATTTTTGCTAAAAATTGGAAAGGTGAGAAGATACCTACAGAAGATGAAGTTATTAAGAAAATCTTGGAGTCTGCTGAAATGAGTCAATTGACACTTGAAATTAGAGAACAGGAAGATAAACAGTATTATTTAATTTGGGATTTGTTTTATCAATGGTTAGATAACAAAGCATGGAGATGGAATATGAAACAGGAATTAAGGTAAAGATAAATATCTGAAATGGTTTCCTTTTCTTTTTCTTGCTGTTCAACAGTGTTTAAGTGAGTATGAGACATAAAAATGTTAAACAAGAGAAATTAAATAAATGGCAATTTGGGACAAGGGATTGAGCACAAAAGAATTTTAACCGACCGACATACTGTTTGTAATTGTATTTGAATAATGGTGATTTTATGGGGGGTTTTTTGTTGTTGTTATACATAAAAAAAAATTTCAAGAAAAAAAAATCCCAGCAGATTTCAGGGGGGAAAAGTAGAAAGTGTGATGTGGCTGCAAAACCCCCTAATTTTAGGCATCATCAACAGAAAGAGGCATTTTGAAGGAAAGGGCAAAGGAGCCATTTGCCCCCCACAACTGCCAGAATCCCCTGAAGGAAAAGTTTCTTCCCCCACTGAAGATGAGAGACCCTGAATCCCCCCTTCAGAGCAGGAAGGGCAGAAGAGGTTTTGGGGGATCTCATGATCTCTCTCAAGGATCCTTCCTGGGGTGGGGGCTTTGGGGAGATTCAGAGGGAGACCTTCCCAGATCAGGAACTGCAGGATCAGCAGGAATCGGCCACTCCTGAGGAAGGAGGTGGGGAGAGGTCCCTCTGACTCCCTCAGGGCAGCATCTGCCTGGAATTGAGGGGGACAGGGAGGGGGGCAGGGATCCGGAAGGGATCTTTGGGAAAGGGAAGGTGGGGGCAGTTGGTCATTGAGGAGATCAGGCCAGCCCCAGGATCTCAGCAGAGCCTCTTGATCTCCTCCTTCAGCAAGTGCTCCAACTGGCACAACTCTTGGATGGATTAATGGGGGGGATTAGTCTGGATGAGCCCCCCAAGAGGGTCCACAATAGATCCATTCCAGCCCAGAGTCCTTTGCTAAACAATATTTTGTTTTCTGTGGAGGGATTTTCTTATTGACAGAAAATTCTACAATGCTTAAGAACAATCCATTTTTAAATGGTTATTTGTAATTCCAACCTGGGATCTGGTCAGGTTTCCATGCAGACAAATAGCAGCATTTCAGGTGTGGAATTGCTAAAAGAAGGCAGAGGCTTTACAAACTGAAAATGGCTTTTTTAAAAAACAGGAAATGCAAATTCTGGATGAGAAAAAGACTTTTAGCAAGAAAATGGAAGGATCAGATTTTATTCATTATTTTATTTATTTGTTTAGATTTGTATACCGCCCTTCTCCTTGCGGACTCAGGGCGGTGGACAGCCAAATAAAAAACAGTACACAAAAGTTAAAAATTTCTTAAAAAAGCATATAACTTTGGCTAAAAATTAAAACCATTAAATATTTAAAACACCCAACCCTATAATACAGATCTTAAAAATTCAGCGGGGTCAGGCTAGACCAGCAAGCTGAAAGAGATGAGTTTTCAGGGCCCGACGAAAAGTCCGGAGGTCAGCAATTGTTCTCAGTTCTGGAGGAAGATCGTTCCAGAGGGTGGGGGCTTCCACAGAGAAGGCCCTCCCCCTGGGGGTCGCCAGCCGGCATTGTCTGGCTGACGGCACCCTGAGGAGACCCTGTCTGTGGGAACGCACCGGCCGGTGGGAGGCTATTGGCGGCAGAAGGCGGTCCCGTAAGTACCCTGGTCCTAAGCCATGGAGCGCTTTAAAGGTAGTCACCAACACCTTGAAACGCACCCGGAAGTCCACCTACCGGTAGCCAATGCAGCTCGCGCAGGAGAGGTGTCACATGGGAGCGTCCCGTCGCTCCCATAATCCCCCGCGCGGCCGCATTCTGCACTAGATTTTAAAGCTGCAATTTGGTATTTTTCCATTTTTACTTTTATAGCCCATCCCAAACCTCCTTATTTACAAGACTGCAGTGTGAAGATTTTGGGGTTCCAATTTGGCCAAATGGGAGTTGCTGGAGATTTTAATTGGATTGGAAAAAGGTATTTTTCCCCCTTTTAAATACTTACCGAGGGACACAACTTTCTCCTTCGGCCCTTCCAGGAATCCAATTTAATAGACAAATAGAGACCTCTTGATTTAAAACAGCAGGAGGACAAAGTACATTTTAGCTGCCCCACATCATGTCATTCAAGATTTCTTTTTGATATCAAGCTTGATGCCTAATGTAGTAAAATAGGACATAGATATAAATCAGAGTTTCTTGTAAAATCAAATCCAGAAAGCACACACAGGTAGACGGATTCAGCAGGATTCATTAAGTTCTTTATATACATATAGATAATTCTGGGGAGAGTTGAGGGAAGGTGGAGAGCCTCTCTTAGTGGGCAGAGAAAAGCTTTGGCCTCTCAGGGGAAGGAGACGCCCGGATCTCTCCGGAGAGAAAAGTCGGCTCAGAAGTCAAAGAAAAAGGAAGAGAAAATCCCCCCCAAACGACTCAAGAAACATCCGGTGATTTCAGGCCTCCTAAACTGGAGCCTGACCAACAATTGGCTTTAAATACATGGGATTTAATAAATATTCCTGTTCTTTTAATAAAGAACAGGAACCTCTGAAGAATTATTGGCCTCTTGTCTGAAGTGTTTTCATGGAAGGAAAAATAATACTTTTGATGAAGAAGAAATTATATGAATCACAATGAAATTCAGGATCACTCTTTTGGATTTATAATAAAGATGCTTTCTATTTCTGTGGACAAAGCTTCTGAGCAGCTAAAGGTTTTTCACAAACCATCCAGAGATTTTGGTCCTGTCCCTGAACCAGGGAGGGAGGGAGGAAGGAGGGGAGGGAGGAAGAGAGAAGGGGAACATGGGCTTTGGAGTCTTTGGGCAGCTGATGAAGCTCCTTTCCCTGAAGGGAAAATCCCCCCAGAGACCCCCAAAAGGAGGGAGGAGGGAGGGAGGCCCTGAGAGGCCCACAAAAGAGACACACTCACAACACCAACACAATTGGCACTTTCGGAGGTGATGAAAAATCACGAGATAAGTGAATAAAAGTGGTGAAATCTCTATATTAAATATTATTGGAATGAGAATTATTCCAATAACTTGGCCTCTGAAACCCCATTCAGTCAATAAAAATATAGAGGATTTTTATTAGACAAAGAAATAAAATGAGAAAAAGAAATGTAGGCAACATTGAAGGAATCTGGAAGAGAGAATGAGAGAATCTGAGGCTTCAGGGCTGAATGGAGGCCCAATTTGTTTTTTATGACCCCAAATTCAGTTTTAGGGTTTGTGGGTGTTTTTGGACTCTCCCCCCAAATCAGGAGCCTCCCCAGGAAGGAAGATGGAAGCGATCAGGATTCCTATTATTGGAGTTTTTACATCTCGGTTTAAGCATTGAATCATGATTACAAATTCTAGGCTGTTTCTGTTACTCATCTGTTTCTTTATTGGATTGAAAAGCTGCAGGACTGGAAATGGCTCTGAAGGAAGAAAGAGGAAAGAGAAGCAGAAGATCCATAGAAAGGGGTCGACAGGGGAAAAAGCGTCCACTAATTCTTTTGTTTTGTTTTGTTTTGGGTAAAAAATGAGGTTTTATCCAAAGTGCCAAAAACAGCATTTCTGGAGCAGGGAAAGAGAGGAAGGGGCTTCTGGCTGGGAAGAGGGAGGGAGATGGGAGGTTCCGGAATAGGATAGAAATGAATCAGGGAGAGAGAGAAATATATAGGTAGAAACAGGGAGTCCTCGACTTAGGACCACAATTGAGCCCAAGATTTCTGTTGCTAAGTGAGACGTTTGTTCAATGAATTTTGCCCCATGTTACAACCTTTCTTGCCACAGTCATTAAGAGAATTACTGCAGTTGTTAAATGAATAGCAGGGTTGTTAAGTGAATCCGGCTTCCCCAGGGACTTTGCTTATGGGAAGGTCGCAAAAGGGGATCACATGACTCTGGGACGCTGTGACCGTCACAAGTCCGAGTCCGTTGCCAAGCATCTGGATTCTGATCAGGTGACCCTGGGGAGGCTGCAATGGTCGTAAGTGTGAAAAACAGTCATAAGTCATTTTTTTTCACTGCTGCTGTAACTTTCAACGGTCACTAAAGGAACTGTTGTTAAGTGGAGGATTGCCAGTATTGAGCAGGGGAGAGAAAGACAGAAATCTGGCTGTATTTCCAGCCCCCCGCCCAAAAAACCATATTTGGATGGATTTTCTTGTGGGGGGGGGATGGATCAAAGGGATCCCAGATTCCAGAGAGGAGGAGAGTTTGGATCCTGGGGGAAAAAAAGGAGATTTTGCACATCTGAGAGTGTAGAATAAATAAATGAGGAGTAAAACCTCCATCCGGGAGGATCCTAAGGAATGAAATGAGGGGGGGGGGGGTCCCGGCATTTCCCTCCCTCCCTCCCAGACTCACCTCTCCGGCCAATCGTTCGCTCCTCCCTCTTGGCAGCCTCGTAGTTGGCCACCTGGTAGTTGTACCGGCAGAAAGAATCCACTTCAGCCTTCATGATCTGCAGGAACTGCTCGTCTCTGTTCCAATAGTCCACATCGGGCTTCCCCAACTCTGTGACGGCCACGAACTCCCCGCGGTCGCTGTCGAAGTAATCGATCTCCTGCCGGTCGTAGAAGTTCCTGAACAGGTATCTCACCCGCTGCGTCCCGTTGAGGAAGCGGCACTCGGCCTTATACTGGTGCAGGAAATGGGCTGCGAGGGGGAGCAAAGCCGTCAGGAGGGACTCCAGGGCCCATCGCTCCCAGCCGTTGGTAGAAGAGGAGGGGGCGGGGCGGGGGAGACTGGCAGAAGACGCCCCCTGGGGGAGGGAAAGAGAGGAAGGGAGGCTTCCTGGGGGGTCTGGAGGGGGGGGGGAAGAAAGGGGGGAGGGAGAGGAGGGAAGCTCAACTGGTCGGGCAGATCTCCTCTCTGCAGGGAAGGTGGGATCTCAAGGGGCAGGAATTGGGGGGCAGGGCTGGAGGGAAAGTAACGTCCATACCCCCCACTCTCTCTTCCTTTGGGAGGGGATATGGGGGAAGGGACACAATGAGGACATCTAGACTGACTCTCCCGGGGTCTCCCAGCTTTTCTTCTTCCCCCGAATCTTCAAGTCAAGGCCCTCCCTTTGGAGGATTCTCGGGGATCACACTTGTTTCCTCTCCCCCTCCCTAAAAAGACCCCCTGCCACCCCCGCACCTCAAAGGGAGGGTCTCCAGCCCCTTCACAAAGGGGAGTTTTGGAGAGCCAGTTGAGGGGAGCAACTCAGAGCCCCCAATCTCCTTCTCCCTCAGTTCACCCCCTCCCCTCCAGGTCCCGATAGAGCAGTGGGGTGGGGGGTTCCTGGTGTTCCCAAATTCAGGGGCTCCCCCAGAAGGCACCAACCTTCTTGCCCGACCTTCAAAGCCTCCAATCTGAGATTCAGGAGAAAAAGTGAAGTTTCTGAAGAAGCCAAAAGACTTTTGCTCAAATGCCTCAGTTTCCCTCTTTCGCTTTTGCTTTTCCTCCCCTTCCTCTTTCCATGCAGCCCCCTCCCACCCAGGCACCGGGGGAGGGGCGAGAGAGGCTGCGACCCCCACCTGGCTACATGGGGGAAGGGTTAGGATTAGGGTCCCTCTCCGTCCTCCTGCGGGTGGGTTGGATGTGGGGAGGAAGGGGGAGGAGACCACGCAGAGATCGAGGCTGGTGGAGGCTCTGGAGACCCATCAGCTTCCTTCCCCCCTCCGGGGGTCCTTCCCAGCCCCCTCCTCCCCCGCCCAGCCCCCTCCTTACCGGGGGTCTCCTTCCCCCCTTCGCTTCCGGGGATCCGGGCCAGCGCCCCCAGCAGCAGCATCAGGGGGAGCCCAGCCAGAGCCATGGACGCCGCCCCACAAGCGCCCCAAAGGGAGGAGAGAGACGGAGGGGCTCCCAGCCCCAGAGGAGGAATCGGAGGGTCTGGTTGGGGTGGGGGGGAGTTTTCCTCGGGCTTCGGAAGAGGGAGTGTCCAGAAGAGCAGGAGGACCAATGAGAATCCTCCCTTTTGTGGCGTCATCGGTCTCCGGGCAGAGCCTCCCTAGACTGCACCCGATACAGGAGATAGTTCCGCACAGAGAGAGAAGCGGAGAAAGTGGGGGGGGGGAGGGGGGATCCCTTCAGTCTTGGAGGGCTGCAATCTAGGGATCTGTTTCATGCCAGCTCCGGAGGAGAATGTTGTTAAGAGGTGGATCTGACCCAATAACTCACAGCTACAACAGTTATTCTTCAATAGTTCCTTATTGTAGGCCTGTTTAGACCACAGGCCTTCTGTATCATAAGTATTGATAAACCTCTGTCCTTCTCTTGCAGGTACACATGTGGAACTACTGGATGGCCTCGTGGTGACCCCTTTTATACACAAGGGGAGGAGCCTCAGGTAAGGTGGGATTATGGGTATGGGACCAGTTAACCCTTGCATGACTGTGTGACTGAGGGGGTGTATGAGTGTTAGACATTTCACCTGACAAAACCCCCTCTAAATGACTAATAGGTGGGATGATTAACAATTCTAGCAATATACAGATTACATGTGAATACATAATTTTGACATAAGGTATACATGTTGCTTGTGGGGAAGAGGTTTTGTAAGTATGTCTGCAGTCTGTTCCACAGTGTCACAATGTATAGCCTTAATAAACCCTATTTCAGAAAATTGTCTAACATGTTTGTACTTTATGTCGATGTGTCTTGATCTTTGGCCTACGGCATCGGCCTTTGATATTTCAATGGCTGCCTTATTGTCCTCATGAATTATTATTGGGTACGATGGCTCTGTCCAGATGCTACTGATTAAGTCATCAAACCAGATTAGATTGTTTGTGGTCTTGGATAAGCAGATGAATTCCGCTTCGGTTGTTGATGTTGCTACGAGTTTTTGTTTCCCGGTGTACCAGTGGATTGGGCTGTCATTAAGAAATAGTACGTATCCGGAAGTGCTTTTCCTGCTCTTGATGTCTCCAGCCCAATCAGCATCGGCGTAGCATGAGAGCCTTGGTTTGCTGGATAGGTTTGGTTCTAGGCATAATTGGGCATCTATGCTGTATTTTAGGTATCTGAGTAGTTTTTTTACGGCATCCCAATGAAAGGTTGTTGGTTTGCTCACATGCCTGGATAACAGGTTGACAGCTAAGGCAATGTCAGGTCTGGTCCAATTCGCTATGTATAGTAAGATCCTATTGTTGATCTGTACAGTTTATTGTCTGGGAATGGTTCAACTTCATTATACATATTTTTCAAAAAATCTGATTGCATCGGTGTTTCACTTGGCTTTGCATCTGACATATTACATTTTAGGAGTAGGTCTGTGATTTTCTCCTTTTGTGACAGCCTGAAGCCCCCGTCGGTTTTGGTCACTTGGACCCCTAGGTATTTGTCTATGTTTCCTAGTGATTTCAATGAGAAATGGTTTCCTAGTTTGGTGGCAAATATGTCACACTTGGTCTTTTCTTTGCCTATGTATAGGATGTCATCCACGTAAACAAGAATGCATTCGAATGAATCCTTTTCTCCCTTTATGAAAAGGCATTTGTCAGTCGAGGTGGCGGTGAAGCCCATGGAATTGAGAGCCTTGGCTAAGCACTCGTACCACCTTTTGCCTGACTGCTTGAGTCCATAAAGACTTTTGTTTAGGCGCCAGGTGATGTTCCTCCTTCATTGTACCCTGGTGGCGCTCTAACATAAATTTCTTTGTCCAGGTCAGCGTGCAAGTACGCTGTCTGTACATCAAACTGGAAAACCTTGAGTCCTAGGATGGTAGCGATCACTAGAGCGCTCTTGACGCTCTCAGCTCTGACCGTGGGTGAGTAGGTATCTGTATAGTCCTCAGGGTATTTCTGTGCGAACCCTTGTGCAACAAGTCTTGCTTTATATAGTGTTTTACTGTCCTCCAGGGTTTTAATTCTATACACCCACTTAGTCCCAATTGGCTTCTTACCTTCTGGGGCATGGGCTGGAGAGTAGACGTGCAATCCTCTGAGGCTTTCCATTTCTCTCTCCATGGCTTGTTTCCATTTCTCCTTTTCATCTGGAGGGAGTTTTAGTATTTCCTCGTAGGAGTTGGGTGTGAAATTGTTCCCTTGCACTGTCATTATGTAATCCTCAAACCTCTTGGGCATCTTATTTCTGTTTGCCCTTATTGGCCTGTTTGGTGGTATGTCTGTTTCTTGCAGGTTCTCAGCTTCCTTGTTTGTGAGGTTATCGAGATCAAGTATGGGATGCCCTTCCTTCCATTCCTTGGTACATAGTTTGTGTTGTTTGGTTTTGCATTGTTTGGTTTCGGCTGTTTTTTCATTGTGTGGCTTTTCTTCCTTCTGGTTCTGTGTGTGTGTGTGTTTTTATCGAGGAGGAGGTCATTGGAGTGTACCCTGGACCAATTTGAGTGCTCATGGAAGTTGGCTGACCTTGACACAATGAATTTATTATTACAGTCCACAAATCTGTAACCTTTTGTCCCTGGTTCATATCCCACAAAGCACAGTCTTTTGGATACTTTTTCCCCTTTCTTCCTGAGTTGTCGGGGGATGTGTACATCTGCAGGGACCCCAAATATGTGTAGATGAGCCAGGTTTGGTTTTCTTTTGTACATTAGTTCGTATGGGGTTTTGTTGATGGTACTGGACCAAGATCCACCTGATATGCCAGTTGCGGCCCTTTCTAGATCGGGACTCCCTACGCACAGTCACTCAGGCGCTCGTCACGTCTCGCTTGGACTACTGCAATGCTCTCTACATGGGGCTCCCCTTGGGATGCACCCAGAGGCTCCAACTGGTACAGAATGCGGCCGCGCGGGGGATTATGGGAGCGACGGGGCGCTCCCACGTGACACCTCTCCTGCGTGAGCTGCATTGGTTGCCGGTGGACTTCCGGGTGCGTTTCAAGGTGTTGGTAATCACCTTTAAAGCGCTCCATGGCTTAGGACCAGGGTACTTACGGGACCGCCTTCTGCCATCAATTGCCTCCCACCGGTCGGTTCGCTCCCACAGAGAGGGCCTCCTCAGGGTGCCGTCAGCCAGACAATGCCGGCTGGTGACCCCCAGGGGGAGAGCCTTCTCTGTGGTAGCCCCCACCCTCTGGAACGATCTTCCTCCAGAACTGAGAACGATCGCCGACCTCTGGACTTTTCGTCGGGCTTGGAAAACTTATCTTTTCCAACTTGCCGGACTTGCCTGATCCCTTCTATTTTTAAAATTTTTTAGAGTTTGATTGACCTATTTTAATATTTATCTGTTTTAAATTTTTCAGCCAAATTTATATTTGTTTTTAGTATGATTTTAACTTTTATGTATTGGTTTTTTAGTCGGCTGTTCACCGCCCTGAGTCCGTAAGGAGAAGGGCGGTATATAAGTCTAATAAATAAATAAATAAATAAATAAATAAATAAATAAATAAATAAATAAATAAATAAATAAATAAATAAATAAATAAATAAATAAATAAATAAATAAATAAATAAAACCTGTTCAGTGTGTAATTCGAGTAGTGTAATGCCTCTGACCAAAATGATTGGCCCATCCCTGCATCTTCTAGGATGCACCTCATCATTGTCTGGAGCACTCCGTTTTTTCGTTCTGAGACTCCATTTTGAAATGGCGAAAAAGGCGAAGATGTGTAGTGCATTATCCCTCGTTCCCGTAGCCAGTTGGTAAAGTCTCTGGCCATGAACTCTGAACCTCTGTCTGTCATTATTTGTTTAATTTTGGTGTTGTGTTGTAATTCCACCCTTTTGTAAAAATCCTTAAATTTTGTGAATGTTTCACTCTTATGCCTAAGTGTGTATACGTAACCGTATCTGCTATAGTCATCCACAATTGTGAGAAAGAATCTCTCCCTGTACTTAATGGATGGCCTTAGAGGCCCTACCAAGTCCATGTGTATGAGTTGGAAAGTGGAACTGGTGGTCCTCCCTGATCTCCTTGGTCTGGCGCTGATCTTAATTTTTGAGCATTTACAAACAGCACACTCTAAATAATTTTTACAATCTTTTACTTTTAACCCTTCGGTACATTCCAATGCCTTTTTTACAACAGGGAAACTGGCATGTCCCAGCCTCCTATGGAGAAGGTGGGCACACTCATCATGAATTGGTTTACCCATGGACACCTTAATTTTGTCTGTTGGGGTATGGTCCGTTGTCCCTTGGTATGTTACCTCTGTGTCTGTGTCTGCCCCATCCTTGTTAGTGGTGTTCGTGTGTATGCTCTCTTCACTTTCCCATTAGGTGTATAGTAAGGCAACACGTTGTGCATGATCACCTTTCCAGTGTTGTGGTCATGGTTGGATAGCTGCACTTTGCCCTCCTTGAATATTACTTCAGTGTTTGTGTCCTGTGTGAGTTTTGCAGTTGCTAGTATGTTCTGGGACATACATGTATGTCTGGCACATACAACACCCCCTCTACTTTCCCTATCCCTGGGATACATACGCTTCCTTTCCCTTTTACCTTGGGGTTGCTCTGGTTGGCAACCTCAATCTCAAAGTCAGTTTCTGTGAGGGAGGTGAATAATTCCTTATTGCATGTTGTGTGGTTTGTAACCCCCGAGTCTAATAGTCACATGTCCTCATGTGTCTCATGTTTCTGGTTGTGATTTGCCTGTCTGAAACCGTTTACTGCCCCTGGATTACTATCCCGTGAGCTGTCCCTGCGTTCGTTGTTCCTCCTTGGGCTGGGAGACCACCCACGTCCCCTTTCCCTATAGTGTTTGCGTTCGGGCGATTGCCTCCCTTGGTATCTTCTCCCTGGTTCGTGTCTGTCCCTGTGCTCAGTGTGTCCCCTGTCCCGGTAGTTCTTGGGGCAATCCCTTTTTATATGATTCTTGGAACCACAGGAGAAGCATTCCTTCGTGTTGCTTGCCCTGTCTTGGAATTCAACCCTCCTAATGGGCCTAGGTTCCCTCCTTACTATGTGGCGGTCCCTTCTCAGGTTATCTTCTGCTATCAACCGGTTTGAGAGTATGTCAAGAGTAATACGTTCACTATACAGACTGTCAAGTTGCATCACAAAGTTGTCCCAGCTAGGGTCTAAGGAATTTACAATAACACTCATCAAGCTTTCCTCCGTTATCACCTCCACCCTTTGGATCAACTCAGCCCTGGTCGCATTTAACTTTAGTAGGTGTTCACTCATGGTAATGCCTGGCTTCAGCCTAGCAGAGTGGAAGTCTCTGGATATTTTTGTGGTTGTGGCTCTGCTTTGGCTGTAAAATAGACCATATAATTTTTGCATAATTTCATGCACAGTCATATTGTCATCTATGCTATAATATATGGTAGGTGAAATGCTAGTTAACAGAATGCAAAATGCCTTGTGGTGTGCACAATCAACTTCGAGTGACCAAGGTTTTTCTGGTGGGTTAGAAATAAAAAAGTACACATTTTCTTTCATGAATGCTATCTGCAACTGCTGGCTCCACTCTAAAAGGTTCCTTCCATCTATTTGGAGTATTGGAAAGTTGGCTGGTAAATTTCCAGAATTTTGGGAATTATTACTTACAGGTAGCATCTGTCCATGGTCCTGGATGTGGCTGTATTCACAGTAAGGGGATGGTACATTGTGGTTTAGGTTAAAAAAAACCCTTACTTATTTTTTTTTTCTATTTTCTCTGCAGGTGGATACTGAGCATGCGCGAAGCTCATTTCGCACTGGAACTCGTCGGGTGAGGAGCTCTGTGCTTCTGCTCTCAGGCCTGGGCCTAGGCCTCTCGATGGGGTGTTGGACTCACCCTTGGTGCATCTGGAAGTCGTCCTGGAGGCCGTGAGTCGTTGCTGGGGGGATGGGTCCCCGGTGAAGATCAGCGGAGGGTGCGGCGGCGTCCCGGTCGTAGGTCAAGGACTTTCGGGTCCCAGCTGCTTGGCGGCGGCAGCGGCATTGGCGGCGGCGGCGGCATTGGCGGCGGCGGCCCCTGGTCCACGTGCGCTGGTCCTTGGATGGGTGGCGAAGCCCGGTGGAGGTCGCAGGATGGGTAAGTTGCCTGGTTGATTCTTTTCTCTTGGGTTGCGTTCCGGCAGCAGGAGGGGTGGTGAGTTTGAGTCCTGCCACATAGTTGTCCTGTAGGTGGTCGGTGTTCTTGCTTCATCGCGAAAGTGAGTAGGCTTCCCGTATAGTGTCAGGGTAGGTGTTTCATGGTAGGCGGTTGCTCCGGTATGCTTCTGGGCTCCGGAGTCCTTTTTCTGTTTCGTGATCGGCACGGGCGGTTTAAAGGCTGGGCCAAAAGCCGCTTCCAGGGTTTCTATGGCCCTTTTTATTTCAAGCTCGGACGGCGAGCTTCTGTAGTCTTGGTGTTGCCCCTCTTGATCGTCTAGGTCGTACTCATATTGTTCATGGTCCATTTTGGGGTGCTGGCAAGTTCGTGCCATTAAGTATGAACGCTGGCTTCCTATTGGCTGCTGGCCATTCCAAGATGGCCGCTCGAAGGAAAGCGAAGGATTTGGCTGGCTCTGGATCGTCCGACTGGGCTAGCCTGTCCTCTGCTGGGGTGATGGCCTCTTGTACCTTCTCTGGGGGCTCGATTGCTGCCCCGCGGTTTCCAAGAAGATTTTGAAGATTCACGATGAGGCTTTCCTCGCTTGTGGGCCCCTCCATCAGTTTCAATATGGATAGCTTCAGTTCATCTCCCCTCTGTTGAGTCTGCTGCATTTGGATGCTTGTCCCTTCCTGCAGTTCTTCATCCCTGGGTAGTGAGTTCAGATCTCCATCCTGCTCACTCTCAACTTGTGGATTTCTTGCTGCAGTACCTCTGGGCGTTAGCTGGGCGGCCATCTGCCTGGCAACTGATCTTGTGAATGCTCTATTCTTCTTTTCCGAACAAACAGCTGGACCAGTCATCATTCAGAGTTATGGGGAACCATCCACTTGCTACCGTTTGTTAAGAGGTGGATCTGACCCAATAACTCACAGCTACAACAGTTATTCTTCAATAGTTCTTTATTGTAGGCCTGTTTAGACCACAGGCCTTCTGTATCATAAGTATTGATAAATCTCTGTCCTTCTTTTGCAGGTACACATGTGGAACTACTGGATGGCCTCGTGGTGGCCCCTTTTATACACAAGGGGAGGAGCCTCAGGTAAGGTGGGATTATGGGTATGGGACCAGTTAACCCTTGAATGACTGTGTGACTGAGGGGGTGTATGAGTGTTAGACATTTCACCTGACAAATGTCGCCTTTCTTTTGCCCCCCTTCCCCCCCCGATTCTCCTCCTTTCTCTGGGCGCCTGGACTAGACTAGATGCCCTTTGAGTTCCCAGAGTGCCCAGAAGGAGCCTCAGCTGGAGCTGCCGAGACCCCAGAAAGGCAAAGTGGAGCCAGAGATCGAGGGTCCTTCGGGGCTCAGAATGGGAGGAGGAAGCCCCCGGCAGCTGCCCTGGAGGACAAGGGGGGAGGCTCAGCCCCACAGCCAGCCGGGACTTGGGGGCCACACGCTCCCCCCAATCCGAAGGGAAGCCAGGAAACCCTCAGCTGACACTCCACGCAGGAAGAGGCGGAGGGGATCTGCAGGGATCCCTCCTAATCCATCCGGATCCTCCCCCTTCACGGGGAATCTCCGTAGGGATCTCTGGGCTTTCCAAGAGAAAAGGGTGTTTTCCTTCCTTGAAACACGCGTCTCCCTTGCTGAGAACGTCTGGACGGACCGGCTCCCTCAGATTTCCCGCCCCTGAACCCCGGTTGTGGAGGACTCTCCCTCTTCCTTTCTGGGGGTCGGGATCCCCTTTTTCCAAGCAAAGCAGCCCCGGATGAAGATCCCGGAATGAAGTTCGGCCGTTTCTCCTCCGCTTCCCGCTCCTTTCCTCGGAGAACGGCCACATCTTCGCCATAATGCACCACAATCTCTCCTTTCAGCAGAAAAATATATAAAGTGACATTTTGGAAGAAATTTTGCCATCTGATTGTGCAGATCGTGATGAGATTTGCCTATTTTGACTGTGGAACAGGAAGGCCCCTAAAACAAAAGGCTCCTTTTTATTATTTTTATTAAGATTATAAGAGCATAAAATAGAAAATAAAAGTAATAAGGAATTGGGGAAGGGAAAGGGAAAGAAAGGGGAAGGAGAAGTGGGAGATAAAAGGCAAAAGGAAAAAAGAGAGGAAAAAAACTTTCCCCAGGATAATAAAATACAAAATGAAATTGGAGCCTCGGTTTTTATTTCTTCTGTAAGTAAATATTAACCATTTCTATACCAACAACTTAATTTAATCCGTAAATCCCAAAACTCCAGATTTCATTTTTTTCTGCCCAAAGTCCAGAAGTGGCTTCCAGGTAGGGTTAGGGTTAGGAATAAATCTCTTCTTTCCTCTGGTCAAAAAGTTTATTTTTTATTCCACCATTTCGTCCATCCTGGAGATGGAGGTTTCTTTCCATTTTTGCCTATAAGGAATTCTTGCTGCAGTCAGCATGTGCAGTAATAAAGTCATAAATTTATATTTCAAGTTCCTTGTCCAGGAATCCCAAAAGGAAAACTTCTGGTTTTCAACAGACTCAGAGAGATAAATCACATTTACACATCATTCAAAAAAGACAATAATAAAGCTCGAAAGGGAAGAAAGAGACACACCTCCCCTCCAACAGCCAAGAGATAAGCAGGGACCAGCACCAGACAAACAGGAAGGCAGGAAACAAGAACTCCAATCAAGGCTCCACCCAGGAGGGAAAGACACCAACTCTGCCAGGGCCTAGAAACAGGCAGGAGACCCCCCTCGCCTTGGCACTGAGGAGCTTCCCTAGATAGCCACAGCCCTTCGACTTATATACCGCTTTATACACGGCTTTTACAGTTCCCTCTAAGCGGTTTCCAGAGTCAGCCTCTCGCCCCCAACAATCTGGGTCCTCCTTTTACCCACGGAAGAAGAGAAGTCGGAGTCCAGCCTTGAGCACCCTCAGGATGGAACTCCTGGCTGTGGGCAGAGATTGCCTGGTGGACTAGATGCCCTTTGAGTTCCCGCAGTGCCCAGGGGGAATCCAGGCTGGGGCTGCCGAGACTCCAGAAGGGCAAAGAGGAGCCAGGCTCAATTTGGGGGGAGGGAGGGAGCCCCCAGCAGCATCTGGACTCTGCAGGGGGCGGGGATGAGCTGGTGACTGTGGACACGGACACACCCTGACCCCTCCGGACATCAACCCCATTTCCTGGCCCCCAGGTGAAACCCCCAAGGAAGCCTCTGACCTTTGACCCCCTTCCTTCCTGGCACAGGGGCTGCCGGAGGGGAGGTCTTACCCCCAGCGCTGTGGGGTTGAGGCTGGTTTGGGTTCCAGAATGGCTGCTGTTGAGCTCAATGGGGGAGGGGGGGATCAGAAGGGGGGGGGTAGAATCACCCCCTGAAGGACTGCTGGAGTGGAGCCTGACAGGGGTTCAGCCCAGAGTCTGGAGGATCTCCGGCAGCTTCCTCTTTGATGGACAGTCCCAGGCCTTCTTCCCCCTCTCCCCGCAAGCAGGAGGAAGTGGGTGGGTGGAAGGCTGGGGGGGGGGCGATGGGGAGACTCAAGGGCTGGAAGGGACCTTAGAGATCATGTAGTCCAACCCCGTGGCCTCCAGGGATGCAGCCCCCCTCCTCCCCACACAATTCCAGGTGGGGGGCTGCTCCATTGATTCATTGGTTCTCAGGCACAGGAAATCCCTCCTGATCCAGGTCGGATCCCGCTCGGAGGCTTCTGACGATCCTATTTTCCCTTCCAGGCTGATCAACCTTCTCAGGGCTTCAGCTTCTGTCAGTTGAGGGGTGATCCCTGGAGACGCTGCCCACTCCACGATCTGCTTGTGAGATCCCAAGTGAGCGAGGGAGATCCCAAGGGCAGGAGTGGGACTCCAGTTGGTCTTCCCCTCCAGGAAGGGTCCCAAGTGGAGTTTCCTCCCACCCAGAGCCCAGCCAAGACCCCCCCATCCCCCCTTCTCTTCCGGCCCAAGCCCAGAATTCAGGGAGGTTCCCCGTCTGAGCACCGGCTCTTCCTCCATCCCCCCCCCCCATTTCTCAGCCAAAGGACCCTCAAGGCACTTTTTCCTCCCTGGAAATTTTTGTCCACAACTCCTCCAACTTTTGTACCAGTGTTTGTACAAAACGTCTTTTGAAGAGAAATATCGTTTCCAAATAAATGCAGCTTTTCCCACTTTTCCAAATTTCTGCCTTGATTTGAAATAAACCTTTAAGCTCCATAAATCTCAGAAACATTTTATATTATGAATGAACCAGATTCTCCATTCCGGCCGTCTGATCTTTGCCAGGGAACTCAACGTTTTGCCTGCAAGGATGGTGAGAGAAAAGGAGATTTTACGGAGAAAGGAATCAGTCCTGGGACTCCCAAGTCCGAAGAATCAGCCTCTGAGATGAATTTAGTTCTTCTGGAGGGGAGTTGGAGGAAACATTTTCCCAAAAGATGAAGAAGAAAATCCATATCCATGATCTGTCCTCCCCCTTCAAAGACCCACAAAAACACAGCCAGCCGAGGGTTAACAATCACTTGGCACACTCCACAGTTCTTATCTCAACCTTGGCAGCGATATGCACACCGTCTGCCAAGGACTTTATTAGGTTACACAAACAAGAAAATCACCTATGTAGCTTTGCCGTTCATCTAGCTTCCAAGACTACGAGGTTGCTATGTTTGTTTAGCTTTGTTCGTCACAACTTCTTGACCCACTGGCCTGTCTTATATAGATAGGCTTCTGGGTGTGGTCCAGTGACTCACTGATCCTATGACTCCAATCAGTGACTCAGATCTATTTCCTCATACGCCGCAGCTGCAGTAATCTTTTCTCTCGCCTTCTTTGGCGTGTGTCCAGGAATGACGTCTCTTCCTCACTCTCATCTGAGACACCTGTTTCCCCACTACTTGGCTCTCTTTCAGCTGGCACCTGAGACGGTGCCAGAGGGGGGGGGCTGGGAGATCTGGCTGGCTCCTCTTCCTCCTGCTCAGAGCTTCCTTCCTCCAATGGGATAGGCTCAGAGGACGGGGCCACAACAATCCAGGGATATGATGTGTCAGAGGATCTGAACGGATTTTCTTCCTTGTAAAAGATTTCAGGATTATTTAGGAAGGATGGGTGGAGGGACAGTATATTAAACTGAAGAATAAATTTATAATTTATAGAATAACCTGGAATGTTAATAGAAATCCTGGGGACTTCAGCCATCCTATATCCTCCACTATAGGATTACAGCCTTTTAACCATCACAGTCTGGAAATATCTCCCCCCCCCTTAAACTATCCCAAAAGAGACCTTCTGTTTCTTCTATTCCTCTTTCATTTCATCCATAGAAAACTTTTTTTCTAGTCTTTGGGAGAGATTCGGGTTCCTGTGAGTTACACAAAGGCGGCTTGGACAGATCCTGAATTCCGGATCCTGTTTCAAGAGCTTTGGGGGTCCAGAGATGGCCTGGATCTTTTCCAAGGATGGGGGGCTGGAGGGGTCCAACTCCCCCCTGGCCCAGCACCAGCCTCAGCAGCCCAGAGCCAGGTCCCCCCCAGCAGCTGAAGGAGGCAGCAGAGTCCGAATCTGCCCCACAGTTGTGTATCTGACACAGCCACTCACACAAAGTCAGCCCCAGTTCCAGGCAGCCTCTGTGGGGCCTCCATCCCTTGCCTGACACAGGCAGAACCTCTGAGCCCCTTTCATGATTCCAACCCCCCAAATATTGTGATTTTCTCTGAGTTCTCTCTGCCATCCCCAGCTACAGAGACACACAAATACACACACACAGAGTTTCTTTCTCCAGCCCCAACAGCTGCAGAGGCGCTTGGGCTTCGCTTCCCCAGCCTGAAGCGTTGGGCTCCTCCGAAGTGGAACTGAGGAAATGGCCAGGATCCAGCAGGCAACAAACCTTGATTCTCCATCAGGGCAGCTCGGGGACTCTCCTCCTCCGCCCCATGGCTGAGCCTCCAGGTGGGGCAGCCACAAGGTCCTCTGGCCCATTGGAAGCGGCTGAAGGGGCCCTTCCCCACCACCTCCTGATAGTTCTCTAGTCCTCTCTCCATCAGTTAAAGCCCGTTGAAGAAAGGAGTCCTTGACTTATAACGGCTCATTTAGTGACCATTTGAAGTTAGAATGATGCTGAAAAAGTGACTCTTTGCCTAACATTCCTTCTTTTTAAAATATTTTAATTGTTGAATGTTTTTTAAATACTTTCATGTAAATACCTGTTTTTAGCATTGTTGTATGTGACCCAGAGTCACTTGTTGTGAGATGGGTGACTATATAAATTGATAGACAGACAGACAGACAGACAGATAGAAATAGATGATATAGACAGATATAGATGATAGATAGACCCTAACCCTTATATTTTGAATATAAGCAGAGACAGTAGAAGTTTATTCGTTCACATCAGTGTGTTGTTCAGTTTGTTGCAACCTCTTTAAATTCGTTCCAATTTCTGCCCTTGAAGGAATCTCCTCACAGAGCCTCCGTGGCTTCTGCCGGCCACAGTCTCCCTAGTTCTCTGCTGGGTCCTCTCCGATTCCCCAAGGCTTCTCTGCTGACCGGAGCGTCCCAGAGAGAGGATCGGAGGGGCCGGGAGGAGAGGGAGGGGCAGCCTGAGAGGCTCCCTGGGGGTTGGAGGAGGCCCCGTCCAGGGTCTCCCCTCCCCTGGTGGCCAAGGCCCCGTCTGGAGGGAAATGGGGGGGGGGCTGCTTTCAAGGCGGCCTCCGGTCTGCTGGGTTTCTCAGGAGCCTCTTTCATCTTCCACCAGGCCCAGAACCTGCCTCCCAGGTGAGGCCAGGGGAGTCCAAGCCCCCCACGACTCTTGGGGGGAGCTTCCTCCGGGCCTTCGCTTGGTTCATCCGTTTCCTCTGGTTGGTTGGGAGGCTCAGAATATTCCCCCATCCCTCTTTCCCCCCTTTTATCTCCACCCAAATGCCTTCAAGGAGGTTTTCCTCTTTCTTCTGTGGCGTTTCCAGAGTGGTTTGGTTATTTTATATGTATATATTGTGAAACTCCGCCTCCTCTTTTATTAGGTCTGTTTCTTTTGAGCCCTTCAAATGTGCAGCTATTCAGTGGAGTAGCTGGAAGAGGAAAGTGAACAATGGCCCAGAACACCCTGTTGTAGTCGAGTGAGGGCGGGCTCCTGTATGAGGAGATCTGCGCTCTGATTGGTTGCTGTGGGTGGAAAGGGGACGTTTCCCTTTTTCCCGCCTTTTTCTTCCATGGGCTCAGAATGCTGGTTGAGATTTACCTCACAATCTCCCTGCATTCCCGACTATCTCGTCTGCTGTGAATGTAGATGTTAAATACATTTATTTACATAAAACTACAAGTTTGTGTCCGTGTCTCCCACTTCCTTTGGACAGCTGCTGCGTGATTCCTCCGCATTAAATCCCTTTACTTGCACCTTCCAATTTTGGGTTTCATCCCATGAAGTTTTGGTGATTACAACAATGTCCCACCTGCCTTTGGGCTCCACCTTCACCCCGTTTCTTCCTCCTGCTTTGAGCATCCGTACAGAGGCATCTGAGTCCCTTTTGACTGACCCCCTATTTGCTTTCTCCATCTCCTCTTCTGTCTCCGAGTTTCCCTTCTTTCTTTCCGTATTTGGTTGCTTCCCCTGAGATTGGAGCTTGGAATCTGCTTCTAAAACTTGGTCTCCCTCTCCCTTCGGTCTCACTTCAAGCCCTTCGGATGAGGCGAGCCAGTTGGTGTCCACAGCCGACCTTCGGGGTTCTTGTGAGGGGCAGCTCATCCCCTGCCAGAAGCCCCCATGTGGGTGTTGTGGACCATGGTCCAAGAATCCCAGTTTCCCTCGAGAGAACCGTCCCCTAAGCCAGGGTTGACTTCCCTCCTTGGATGTTCCCTTTATTGGGAGAGTGGAAGAGGAATCCCCGTGCCCCCAACTCTTTGGCTCCCTTGCCCACCTGCTCCGAGCCTCTTGGCATCGTTTCCAGGGACTTTTTCATTCCTCCCACCATGAAAGAGGAAAAAGTGGACTCCATCATTTCTCTAAGCCCCTCAGTCACGTCTTTGAGAGTTGCTCCTGGGAAACAACCAACCACCTTAGTTTGATTGTCCATCTTAGAAACGGCTCTTTCAGTTCCCCTAAACAATGAATCAACACAAGATTTTCTTTTCTTCTTAAGGAAGCCCGGTCTAATTCTTTGCCCTCCCCCCTTGCCATTGGTACATTTGGTGTTCTCCCTTCTCCAGGTTCTTGCACACTGTCTTGCAAGGGGAGGCATTGCTGACAGGAGCCCAAATCTTCTCAGGCAATTTCAGAGAATTCCTACAATCACACTCCGACCTATTTTTCCTCCAGAGTCAGTCTGGATGACCTCTGGAGAAGGCGAAGCTCAGTTGGAAGGCTGTCTAGGGGCATCTATGGGTGATGGGGAAAAGGGAGGGGTCTTCCACTCAGGGCTGAACCATTGAACTGCCCCCCTTTTTCCCACAGAGCAGGTCTTCCCCTCCGTGGCAATGTCTTCTACACCAGGAACAGCTTCAGACGGATTCCTTGGAGGTCATCTAGTCCAACCTCCTGCTCAGGCCTACACCATTTATACCATCGAGCAGGAGACTCTATTCCATTAGAATCTGAGCCCCAAAGAGGAAGGGAACCATTGGGTGCCAAAATGGGGCAGGACCCTCCAGTTGTGAAGGAGAGAAATGGCTGAAATGGCTGGGTGAATTTAGGGACAGTTTCAGGTGCCCCTCAATGGCTCCCCACAAATGCTCAGGGAGGACTCTGCCTGCTGGCATTCTGCTCCTCCAAAGGGGGCTTGAGGAGAAGCAGAGCAAGGGGGCCTCTGAGCAGAAGGGGGGTCCTGCCCCTTCACCTCCCTGGATCTGCCCACCCTCCTCCCGAACCAGTTCTGACTTTGGACCCAAAGTAGCCGGGATGGTCGATCCAGAGGCAGCAAAGGGAGGAGCCTCCTGTGGGGGCAGGAAAGAGGAAGAGGAGGAGGAAGGATTCCAGGGTTTTCTTACATCTGAAGTTTATTCTTTTATAGCAAAGCGAAGGGAAGGGAAGTGATTCGGAGGAAGAATGATGGAGATGAAGCTGCTGTGAGTTCAAAGCCAGGAGAGATGAGGGGGATAGAGTGACAGGTCAGCCCAGTGTCCCTGGGGACAGTCTGGATGGTCTCCACCCCTCCCTCACAAGAAATAGAGCCCTAAAAGGAAGCTGGGGGGGGGGGGTGTCTCAGCAGGAGAAAATCCCGGCTGACATTCTGCTCCTCCCCCAAACCTGCCATCTTCAGCTTCCGTTTCTCAGAGGTTGCAAGCAGGACAAAGAGTCATCAGCGACTAAATAAAAAAATAAGCTTTTGCATTGGATAGCAGGATTAATTCATAAGTGCTGAAGAAAAAGAGACAGGGAAGAAAATTAGAATATAGAGAGAAACCTTTACTGTAAATAACATATTTTTCTCCCTTTTCAACTCCCATCCCCAAGGCAGACCCACACTGCAGGGTGGTGGTTGATAGGCAAGGACACATAGAGAGAGAATCCACCCATCTCAGGGAGGAAAAGGCTGGGATGCTTCATATGAACAAAGAAGATGGGGCTACGATGGGGGTGGCAGCAAAGGGGGGAGCCTGGGGTCACTTGGCCAGAAATTGTGTGAATTCTCACAAGGAGAAGGGGGGTCAGGAAAAACAGCCTGTCAAGGTTCCAACTAATGAACCCAAACGAGTCTGCATGGGGAGCCAAGAAGGATCATCTTGGATTGGAGGGTGGGGGGGGTGCAGTTCATAGTAAAGTTTTGGAGGGAGTTCCTTAAGATTATAGGGTCATTTCAAGGGCTGAGCTCCAGTGCAAACGGAGCTGCAGAACGAGCTAATGCAATGATAGAACAATACCTGAGATGCTATGTTAATTATCAGCAGTTTAGCTGGGCAGATCTCCTGCCATTTGCTGGAGTGGCCTTTAATACTGCAGTGCATAGTAGCACAGGATTTGCCCCTTTTAAAATGGCCACAGGGATGGAATTTGCCTGAATACCCTCGGGAACCCCCCTCCACAGTGAGCCTAACAGAATGGGTGGGTTGCTTACAAAATGCGTGGGGGAATGTAAACCTGGGCTGCTCCCTCCCCAAGGGAGGAATGGGAAGGAATGGCCCCCTCCTTCCCTTCCCTTTTGCAATTTCCCAAAACTTGAAAAAATTCTGGGCAAGATTTTAGCATTTGGGTGTGTTTTGTTTTTGATTGCAATACTTTTTCAGAGTTCTGTAAGGAAAAGCTGCCAAAAATCCAAAAATCTGCTGTATCCAAGCAAGCAGATATTGTCTAGGCATGTTTTTTTTAAAGGAACAATTAAGGAATTTTAAAAACCTCCAATAACTTCTAGGAGTGGTTGAGATGAGGGGGAAGAGGAGAAACTCACCTGCAGGAGGTTGGATGGGAGTTGCTGGAAGGAGAAAAAGACTCAATCAGAAATCTTCATGGGCTGGAGGACTGGGGGCTTAGTCCCTATTCCCTTTGATAGCCCATAATAGTTTGCAGGATCTTCACTTAATAACCACTTGAGGGACAGAAGTTCCCACAAATATTTCTCAAGGGGACCCTCTTGGCCACCTGCTAACCTTGATGACAGGCCTCCCCACAACCTCTCCTCCAGCCCCCCAGACTCACCTTTCTTGCTCTTCAGATAGGAGAAGAGCCCCACAGCCAGGAAGGCCACTCCTATCACAGCTCCCATTATCCCTGTCCAGAGTTTGCTCCTGGCAGAGCTGGAGGAACGGGGCTCTGGGGAAGGAGAAGGAGCCTCACCTGAGCAGGAGGATTAGGCCCACCTTCCCCCAGGAGGGTCCATTCCAGCTCTCCCCATGGGGTGGGTTTCTCCCCATTCTCAAGACACGATGGGGTCCACAGACCAGGAGGGCAGGGCGGGAGGGGAGGGACTTACCCCACTGGACAGTGATGGGGGCCTCCAGGCTGGCGTGCTCCACCTTGCAAGTGTAGACATCCCCCCGTTGGGTCTGGGTCTCCAGCATCACCTGGAGCTGGTAGGTCCAGTCTCCGTTCTGGAGCTCTTCCCCGAAGGCCACGCCCTCCTTTTCCGGCTGCCCGTTCTTCAGCCACTGGATCTCGATCTCCAAGGGGTAAAAGTCCGTTGCAGTGCAGAGGAGGATGGTGTTGGGGGAAGCTGGGTCCATCTTGGTGGGGGAGATGGTGACAGTGGGCTTGGCTGGAGAGAAGGAAGAGAAGGAGGCACATGAAAGACACAACAGGGCCCAGAAAAGAAGACCAAGTTGGTTAGTTCAGGCCAAGATCCCTTTTTACTCCTGAAAATATTCTGTGTTTTAAGTCATCTTCCAAAGTAAATTGCGGCAAGAAATTAAAAGGGATTCTGAAAGAGGGAAAAACGTTAAATCCTTCCTGATTGGGATCAGTTGCAGTCTTCAAAAAAGAATTCCCTAAATAGGCATGTCTGACAGGGATAAATGCTGGAAACGCCCAGAGGTGGAAGGAACCTTCTGCCAGATGTGGTGGATATGGAAAGAAATAACCAAGACGGGAAGGACAGACGCAGCAGGAGTCGGATGATTCTTGGGATCTTGTTGAAAATGAAACCACACCTTTAATTAGATGTAATAACACGTTTGTTTGTTTGTTTGTTTGTTTAATAAATTAAATTATTTATTAAATTTATTTGCCAAAGTGGCCACAATTAACCCAAAATCTTACAAACACTCTCCTAGCTGTAACTGCCACCTGCTCTCCGGGAGTCCAGGAGAATCTCCAGAATTGCAAACTGGGTTTCAGGGACAAGGAAACTCCACCCAGAAGGAAGTTGTTTAAAGTATCTTGGGGGAGCTAAAAGATATTGGACTAAGATACACAGGTGGTTGGAAAAAATGATTAAGAAACATATTGACTTTAAACCAGAGATATTTTTACTAGGAATTTTATCATAAATGTATAATAAAGAGTTGAGATATTTAATTGTGAATGTTTTAACAGCGGCTAGAATTGTTTTTGCTAAAAATTGGAAAGGTGAGAAGATACCTACAGAAGATGAAGTTATTAAGAAAATCCTGGAGTCTGCTGAAATGAGTCAATTGACACTTGAAATTAGAGAACAGGAAGATAAACAATATTATTTAATTTGGGATTTGTTTCATCAATGGTTAGATAACAAAGCATGGAGATGGAATATGAAACAGGAATTAAGGTAAAGATAAATATCTGAAGTGGTTTCCTTTTCTTTTTCTTGCTGTTCAACAGTGTTTAAGTGAGTATGAGACATAAAAATGTTAAACAAGAGAAATTAAATAAATGGCAATTTGGGACAAGGGATTGAGCACAAAGGAATTTTAACCGATCGACATACTGTTTGTAATTGTATTTGAATAATGGTGATTTTATGTTTTTGTTGTAGTTATAAATAAAAAAAAATTTCCAAAAAAAAAATTCCAGCAGATTTCAGGGGGAAAAGTGCAAAATGTGATGTGGCTGCAAAACCCCCCAATTTTAAGCATCCTCAACAGAAAGAGGCATTTTGAAGGAAAGGGCAAAGGAGCCCAATGGGGGGCAGCCCTTTGCTCCCCACAACTGCCAGAATCCCCTGAAGGAAAAGTTTCTTCCCCCATTGAAGATGAGAGACCCCAAATCGACCCTTCAGAGCAGGAAGGACAGAAGAGGTTTTGGGGGATCTCACTATCTCTCTCAAGGATCCTTCCTGGGGGGGGGGGAGATTCAGAGGGAGACCTGCCCAGATCAGGAATCACGGAACCGGCCACTCCTGGGGAAGGAGGTGGGGAGGGGTCCCTCTGACTCCCTCAGGGCAGCACCTGCCTGGAATTGGGTGGGGAGGCAGGGAGGAGGAAGGGATCCAGATGGGATCTTTGGGAAAGGGAAGGTGGGGGCAGTTGGTGGTTGAGGAGATCAGGTCATCCCAGGATCTCAGCAGAGCCTTGGAGAGGATCCCTCTTGATCTCCTCCTTCAGCAAGTACTCCAACTGGCATAACTCTTGGATGGATTAATTGGGGGAGGGGGTGTTAGTCTGGATGAGGCCCCCAAGAGGGTCCACAATAGATCCATTCCAGCCCAGAGTCCTTTGCTAACTATTTTGTTTTCTGTTGAGTGATTTTCTTATTAACAGTAAATTCTATAACGCTTAAGAACAACCCATTTTTAAATGGTTATTTGTAATCCCAACCTGGGATCTGGTCAGGTTTCCATCCAGACAAATAGCAGCATTTCAGGTGTGAATTGTTTTCTTTATTCAGGAAAATCCCATTTGCCTCTTGGGACATTAAAGGCCTTTGTGGAATTGCTAAAAGAAGGCAGAGGCTTTACAAACTGAAAATCATTTTTTTAAAAAACAGGAAATGCAAATTTTGGATGAGAAAAGGTCTTTTAGCAAGAAAGTGGAAGGATCAGATTTTAAATCAGTGGAAATTCAAAGGTTTCAATTTGGTATTTTTACATTTTTATTTTTATAGCCCATCCCAGATAAAAGTACATTTTATTTGCCCCACATCGTGTTATTTAATATTTATTTTTAATATCAAGGTTGATGCCTAATGTAGTAAAATGGGACACAGATCTACTTTTCATTTTTGATCACACATCCATAGATTTGATGCTCATTTTGGAACATTTTGCATAAAAATATTAGTGAAAGATGGGAAATTGATGCTCTTTTGTTGGGGTCCATTGAGCAAGAAACAAAACTCAGATATGATTTTTCCCAGAGAAATGGAGGCTGAATGAATTCTGGGGAGAGTTGAGGGAAGGTGGAGAGCCTCTCTTGGTGGGCAGAGAAAAGCTTTGGCCTCTCGGGGAAAAGAGACGCCCGGATCTCGCCGGAGAGAAAAGTCGGCTCAGAAGTCAAAGAAAAAGGAAGAGAAAATCCCCCCAAAGAGACTCAAGAAACATCCGGTGATTTCAGGTCTCCTAAACTGGAGCCACAGCAAATTGTTGGTATTATACACGGAATACTTATTCAAAGAACAGGAACCCCTGGAGAATTATTGGCCTCCTGTTTGAAGTATTTTCATGGAAGTAAAAATAATACTTTTGATGAAGAAGAAATTATATTAATCACAATGAAATTCAGGATCACTATTTTGGATTTTAGTCTGTTAAGCCTGGATAGCTCAACAGACTAAAAGCCTGTTATTAACATTCAGCTGTCTGCAATTACTGCAAGTTCGAATCTCCCCAGGCTCAAGGTTGACTCAGCCTTCCATCCTTTCTAAGGTAGGTCAATTGAGGACCCAGTTTGTGGGGGCAATAAGCTGACTTTGGATAAAATATACAAAAGTAGGAAGGCTATTGCTTAACGGATTGTAAGCTGCCCTGAGTCTCCGGAGTTTCCGGCATATAAATCTAATTAAAATAAAATTTAAAAAAAATGCATTCTATTTATGTGGATAAAGCTTCTGAGCAGCTAAAGGTTTTTCACAAACCATCCAGAGATTTTGGTCCTGTCCCTGAACCAGGGAGGGAGAAAGGAAGGAGAGGAGGGAGGAAAAGAGGAGGGGAGCATGGGCTTTGGAGTCTTTGGGCAGCTGATGAAGCTCCTTTCCCTGAAGGGAAAATCCCCCCAGAGACCCCCAAAAGGAGGGAGGAGGGAGGGAGGCCCTGAGAGGCCCACAAAAGAGACACACTCACAACACCAACACAATTGGCACTTTCGGAGGTTATGAAAAATCACGAGATAAATGAATAAAAGTGGTGAAATTTCTATATTAAATATTATTGGAATGAGAATTATTTCAAGTACTGTACCAGATGACAAGAATGTTGTGCTGTTTGTAGAGGAAAAATACACTTTAAATATCACCCAGAAACAAATTATATAGCTGAATATTATTATCTCCATGAAAATATCCTCTTTGGTAGTAAAAACATTTCCAAATGCATCTTATGTAGCAGATGAAAATCCTCCTAGGTTGGCAGGGAAGAATTTAGGAGTGAAAATGGGTTTTGCCTCCAGACTGAATATTTGGAGAGCAAAATCTCTGTTGGTTCCCCTAAAACATTTAATAATTTCCGGAAGGAGCAAATGCTCCAAGAGGCTTTTCTCTCTTAGGATCTGGAGGTTTTCCTCTTGTGGAAGAGAGATCTCATTGGATTCTATGGTGAGACGTTATTTTTGGAAAATCTCTGGAGTCACAATGGGAACATTAAACTTAACCAGTTCTTAAGTAATGAGGCTTTCAAGACTTCGAATAAAGGAATATAATTTCTCTGGAAAGGCCGAATGGCAACAAGGGCAGCTAAAATCCTTGATTGGCCTCTGAAAACCCATCAGTCGGTAGAAATATAGAGGATTTTTATTAGAGAAAGAAATAAAATGAGAAAAAGAAACTTAGGCAACATTGAAGGAATCTGGAAGAGAGAATGAGAGAATCTGAGGCTTCAGGGCTGAATGGAGGCCCAATTTGTTTTTTATGTCCCCAAATTCAGTTTTAAGGTTTGTGGGTGTTTTTGGGTTCTCCCCCCCAAATCAGGAGCCTCCCCAGGAAGGAAGACGGAAGCGATCAGGATTCCTATTATTGGAGTTTTTACATCTCGGTTTAAGCATTGAATCATGATTACAAATTCTAGGCTGTTTCTGTTACTCATCTGTTTCTTTATTGGATTGAAAAGCTGCAGGACTGGAAATGGCTCTGAAGGAAGAAAGAGGAAAGAGAAGCAGAAGATCCATAGAAAGGGGTCGACAGGGGAAAAAGAGTCCACTAATTCTTTTTTTTGTTTGTTTGTTTTGGGTAAAAAATGAGGTTTTATCCAAAGTGCCAAAAAGAGCATTTCTGGAGCAGAGAAAGAGAGGAAGGGGCTTCTGGCTGGGAAGAGGGAAGGAGACGGGAGGTTCCGGAATAGGATAGAAAAGAATCAGGGAGAGAGAGCAATATATATGTACATACAGGGAGTCCTCGACTTAGGACCACAATTGAGCCCAAGATTTCTGTTGCTAAGTGAGATGTTTCTTCAATAAATTTTGCCTCATGTTACGACCTTTCTTGCCACAGTCATTGTGAATCACTGCAGTTGTTAAATGAGTAAGAGGGTTGTTAAGTGAATCCAGCTTCCCCAGGGACTTTGCCTATGGGAAGGTCGCAAAAGGGGACGCTGTGACTCTGTGACCGTCACAAGTCCGAGTCCGTTGTGAAGCATCTGGATTCTGATCATGTGACCCTGGGGAGGCTGCAACGGTCGTAAGTGTGAAAAACAATCCTAAGTCATTTTTTTTCACTGCCGTTGTAACTTTCAACGGTCACTAAACGAACGGTTGTTAAGTGGAGGACTGCCAGTATTGAGCAGGAGAGAGAGAGACCTGACTGGATTCCCCCCCACCCCCACCCCCACAAAACTTATCTGGATGGATTTTCTTGTGTGTGTGGGCGGGGGGAAATTTCTTGTGTGTGGGGGGGTGGGGGGAAATGGATCGAAGGGATCCCAGATTCCAGACAGGAGGAGAGTTTGGAGCCTGGGAAGAAAAGGGAGATTTTGTACATCTGAGAGTGTAGAATGAATGAATGAATGAATGAATAAGTAAATAAATGCTCTATCTGGGAGGATCCAAAGGAATGAAAGGAAAGGGGGGTCCTGGCGTCCCCCTCCCAGGGAAGACCCCCCCTCCCTCCCAGACTCTTCTCTCTGGCCAACCATCTGCTCCTCCCTCTTGGCAGCATTGAAATCTCCTGGCTAGGAGAGGGCCCTGGGGAGACTTACTTTTTTATTTTATTTTATTTTATTTTATTTTATTTTATTTTATTTTATTTTATTTTATTTTATTTTATTTTATTTTATTATTTTATTTTATTTTATTTTATTTTATTTTATTTATTTTATTTTATTTTATTTTATTTTATTTATTTTATTTTATTATTTTATTTTATTTTATTATTATTTTATTTTATTTTATTTTATTATTTTATTTTATTTTATTTTATTTTATTTATTTTATTTTATTTTATTTATTTTATTATTTTATTTTATTTTATTTTATTTTATTTTATTTTATTTTATTTTATTTTATTTTATTATTTTATTTTATTTTATTTTATTTTATTTTATTTATTTTATTTTATTTTATTTTATTTTATTATTTTATTTTATTTTATTTCATTTTATTTTATTATTTTATTACTTTATTTTATTTTATTTATTTTATTTTATTTTAATTTAATTTAATTTATTATTTTATTTTATTTTATTTTATTTATTTTATTTATTTTATGTTTTATTTTATTATTTTATTTTATTTTATTTTATTTTATTTTATTTTATTTTATTATTTTATTTTATTTTATTTTATTTATTTTATTTTATTTTATTTTATTTTATTTTATTTTATTTTATTATTTTATTTTATTTTATTTCATTTTATTTTATTATTTTATTACTTTATTTTATTTTATTTATTTTATTTTATTTTAATTTAATTTAATTTATTATTTTATTTTATTTTATTTTATTTATTTTATTTATTTTATGTTTTATTTTATTATTTTATTTTATTTTATATTTTATTTATTTTATTTTATTTTATTTATTTTATTATTTTATTATTTTATTATTTTATTATTTTATTTATTTATTTATTTTATTTTATTTTTCATTTCTTTATTTCTTTATTTAATTTTATATGCTGGTTTATTTTACCTACTTACTTATTTATTGGATTGAAAAGATACCGGAGTGGAAATGACTCAGAATAAAGAATAGAGAGAACTGAGGCCTGGAGAGAAAGGATTTTTTAATCCTAAAATCCCAAAGGTCCCAGAGGGGGAGGGAGACCCCCCTTACTGGCCTTCTGGAAAGGGCTCCAAATGGGGCTCTGGGGCTTTGCTGGGGGGGGGGGGGCAGAGGGGGGGGCAGCCTGAATCCCCTGGAGACTTTTCATTCGTCTCTTCATGAATGAATGGATGGATGGATTTTTCCACTGAATTAGAATCATCCTCGCTTTTGAAATAACCACCAAATCTTCATCCGGGAGAGTCTCAACCAAGGAAAGGGAAAGGGGGTCCCTCCCCCAACTCTCCCCCAAACTCTCCCCCCCCCCCACGAACTCACCTCTCCGGCCAATCACAGGGCCGTCCTGGAGAACCTCGTAGTTGTGCCGGCAGACGGAATCTACTCCGGCCTTCTCCCCAACGGAGTGACGGCCACGAACTTCCCGAGGTCGCTGTCGAAGCGCACAAACTCCTGCTGGTCGTAGATCTGCCTGTACAGGAACCTCACCCGCTGCGTCCCATTGAGGAAGCGGCACTCGTGCTTCCACTGAGTAAGGAAGTGGGCTGCGAGGGGGAGGAGGGGAAGGAAGGCCGTCAGGAGGGACTCCAGGGCCCATCGCTCCCAGCCCCTGGGAGAGGAGGGGGGACCCACGAGGGAAGGGGGAGGGCCAGGGGAACCTTCCCCCTGGAGGAGGGAACGGGAACTCTCAGTCCCAGAGAGGAAGGGAGGCTTCCTGGGGGGTCTGGAGGGGGGGAGGGGGGAAAGAGGGGGAGGGGTGGGAAAAGGCAGGCAGAAGCTCAACCGGTCCAGCAACCCCATTCAGTCTCTGCAGGGAAGGTGGGACCTCAAGGGGCAGGAAGGATGTAACGTCCATCCCCCCCACTCTCTCTTCCTTGGGGAGGGGATATGGGGAGGGCCCACAATGAGGACATTTAGACCGACTCTCCCGGGGACCTCCCAGCCCTTCAGTCTTCACCTTCCCTCCGTCTCCCCCCCCCTTCTTCTTCCCCCCAATCTTCAGCCCAGCTCCCTCCCTTTGGGTGACTGTGCAGGATCCCCCGTTTCCCCTCCCCCTCCCCAAAAAGATCCCCTAGAGCCTCTCAAACGGCGGGTCTCCTGCCCTCTTCACAAAAGCCCCCCAATATCCTTCTCTCTCACTTCCCCCTCCCCTCCAGGGGGATTATGGGGGTTCTTGGTCTCCTCCCAAAATTCAGGGGTTGCCTATGAAGGGCCCGAAGCCCCCCTCTTCCCCGACCTCCAGAGCCTCCAATCTGAGATTCAGAAGAAAAACGGAAATTTCAGAAGAAGCCAAAAGCCTTTTGCTCAAATGCCTCTTTTCCCTCTTTCGCTTTCGCTTTTCCTCCCCTTCCTCTTCCCATGCAGCCCCCTCCCACCCAGACCCTGGGCGAGGGGCGAGAGAGAGGCGACCCCCACCTGGCTACATGGGGGAAGGGTTAGGATTAGGGTCCCTCTCCGTCCTCCTGGGGGGGATGTGGGGAGGAAGGGGGAGGAGACCACGTAGAGATCGAGGTTGGTGGGGGCTCTGGAGACCCATCGGCTTCCTTCCCCCCTCCGGGGTCCTTCCCAGCCCCCTCCTCCCCCGCCCAGCCCCCTCCTTACCGGGGGTCTCCTTCCCCCCTTCGCTTCCGGGGATCCGGGCCAGCGCCCCCAGCAGCAGCATCAGGGGGAGCCCAGCCAGAGCCATGGACGCCGCCCCACAAGCGCCCCAAAGGGAGGAGAGAGACGGAGAGGCTCCCAGCCCCAGAGGAGGAATCGGAGGGTCTGGATGGGGGGGGAGTTTTCCTCGGACTTCGGAAGAGGGAGCGTCTTCAAAGAACAGGAGGACCAATGGGAATTCTCCCTTCTGCAGCGTCATCGGTCTCCGGGCAGAGCCTCCCTTGACTTCACCCGATACAGGAGATAGTTCCGCCCAGAGAGAAAAGCGGAGAAAGTGGGGGAGGGGATCCCTTCAGTCTTGGGGGGGGGCTGCAATCTAGGGGGCTGTTTCATGCCAGCTCTGGAGGGGAATGTCGTCTTTCTTTTGCTCCCCCCCCCCCCGATTCTCCTCCTTCCTCTGGGCGCCTGGACTGGACTAGATGCCCTTTGAGTGCCCAGAAGGAGCCGAAGCTGGAGCTGCGGAGACTCCAGAAGGGCAAAGTGGAGCCAGAGCTCGAGGGTCCTTCGGGGCTCAGAATGGGAGGAGGGAGCCCCCCGCAGCTGCCCTGGAGGACAAGGGGGAGGCTCAGCCCCACAGCCAGCCGGGACTTGGGGGCCACCCGCTCCCCCCAATCCGAAGGGAAGCCAGGAAAACCCTCAGCTGACACTCCACGCAGGAAGAGGCGGAGGGGATCTGCAGGGATCCGTCTTAATCCATCCGGATCCTCCCCCTTCACGGGGGAATCTCCGTAGGGATCGCTTGGCTTCACAAGAGAAAAGGGCGTTTTCCTTCCTTGAAACACGCGTCTCCCTTGCTGAGAACGTCTGGACGGACCGGCTCCCTCAGACTTCCCGCCCCTGAACCCCGGTTGTGGAGGACTCTCCCTCTTCCTTTCTGGGGGTCGGGATCCCCCTTTTCCAAGCAAAGCAGCCCCGGATGAAGATCCCGGAATGAAGTTCGGCCGTTTCTCCTCCGCTTCCCGCTCCTTTCCTCGGAGAACGTCCACATCTTCGCCATAATGCACCACAATCTCTACTTTCAGCAGAAAAATATATAAAGTGACATTTTGGAAGAAATTTTGCCATCTGATTGTGCAGATCGTGATGAGATTTGCCTATTTTGACTGTGGAACAGGAAGGCCCCTAAAACAAAAGGCTCCTTTTTATTATTTTTATTAAGATTATAAGAGCATAAATAAGAAAATAAAAGTATTAGGGAAAGGGAAAGGAAGGGGAAGGAGAAGTGGGGGATAAAGGGCAAAAGGAAAAAAGAGAGGAAAAAACTTTCCCCAGCATAATAAAATACAAAATGAAATTGGAGCCTCGGTTTTTATTTCTTCTGTAAGTAAATATTAACCATTTCTATACCAACAACTTAATTTAATCCGTAAATCCCAAAACTCCAGATTTCATTTTTTTCTGCCCAAAGTCCAGAAGTGGCTTCCAGGTAGGGTTAGGGTTAGGAATAAATCTCTTCTTTCCTCTGGTCAAAAAGTTTATTTTTTATTCCACCATTTCGTCCATCCTGGAGATGGAGGTTTCTTTCCATTTTTGCCTATAAGGAATTCTTGCTGCAGTCAGCATGTGCAGTAATAAAGTCATAAATTTATATTTCAAGTTCCTTGTCCAGGAATCCCAAAAGGAAAACTTCTGGTTTTCAACAGACTCAGAGAGATAAATCACATTTACACATCATTCAAAAAAGACAATAATAAAGCTCGAAAGGGAAGAAAGAGACACACCTCCCCTCCAACAGCCAAGAGATAAGCAGGGATCAGCACCAGACAAACAGGAAGGCAGGAAACAAGAACTCCAATCAAGGCTCCACCCAGGAGGGAAAGACACCAACTCTGCCAGGGCCTAGAAACAGGCAGGAGACCCCCCTCGCCTTGGCACTGAGGAGCTTCCCTAGATAGCCACAGCCCTTCGACTTATATACCGCTTTATACACGGCTTTTACAGTTCCCTCTAAGCGGTTTCCAGAGTCAGCCTCTCGCCCCCAACAATCTGGGTCCTCCTTTTACCCACGGAAGAAGAGAAGTCGGAGTCCAGCCTTGAGCACCCTCAGGATGGAACTCCTGGCTGTGGGCAGAGATTGCCTGGTGGACTAGATGCCCTTTGAGTTCCCGCAGTGCCCAGGGGGAATCCAGGCTGGGGCTGCCGAGACTCCAGAAGGGCAAAGAGGAGCCAGGCTCAATTTGGGGGGAGGGAGGGAGCCCCCAGCAGCATCTGGACTCTGCAGGGGGCGGGGATGAGCTGGTGACTGTGGACACGGACACACCCTGACCCCTCCGGACATCAACCCCATTTCCTGGCCCCCAGGTGAAACCCCCAAGGAAGCCTCTGACCTTTGACCCCCTTCCTTCCTGGCACAGGGGCTGCCGGAGGGGAGGTCTTACCCCCAGCGCTGTGGGGTTGAGGCTGGTTTGGGTTCCAGAATGGCTGCTGTTGAGCTCAATGGGGGAGGGGGGGATCAGAAGGGGGGGGTAGAATCACCCCCTGAAGGACTGCTGGAGCGGAGCCTGACAGGGGTTCAGCCCAGAGTCTGGAGGATCTCCGGCAGCTTCCTCTTTGATGGACAGTCCCAGGCCTTCTTCCCCCTCTCCCCGCAAGCAGGAGGAAGTGGGTGGGTGGAAGGCTGGGGGGGGGGCGATGGGGAGACTCAAGGGCTGGAAGGGACCTTAGAGATCATGTAGTCCAACCCCGTGGCCTCCAGGGATGCAGCCCCCCTCCTCCCCACACAATTCCAGGTGGGGGGCTGCTCCATTGATTCATTGGTTCTCAGGCACAGGAAATCCCTCCTGATCCAGGTCGGATCCCGCTCGGAGGCTTCTGACGATCCTATTTTCCCTTCCAGGCTGATCAACCTTCTCAGGGCTTCAGCTTCTGTCAGTTGAGGGGTGATCCCTGGAGACGCTGCCCACTCCACGATCTGCTTGTGAGATCCCAAGTGAGCGAGGGAGATCCCAAGGGCAGGAGTGGGACTCCAGTTGGTCTTCCCCTCCAGGAAGGGTCCCAAGTGGAGTTTCCTCCCACCCAGAGCCCAGCCAAGACCCCCCCATCCCCCCTTCTCTTCCGGCCCAAGCCCAGAATTCAGGGAGGTTCCCCGTCTGAGCACCGGCTCTTCCTCCATCCCCCCCCCCCCCCCATTTCTCAGCCAAAGGACCCTCAAGGCACTTTTTCCTCCCTGGAAATTTTTGTCCACAACTCCTCCAACTTTTGTACCAGTGTTTGTACAAAACGTCTTTTGAAGAGAAATATCGTTTCCAAATAAATGCAGCTTTTCCCACTTTTCCAAATTTCTGCCTTGATTTGAAATAAACCTTTAAGCTCCATAAATCTCAGAAACATTTTATATTATGAATGAACCAGATTCTCCATTCCGGCCGTCTGATCTTTGCCAGGGAACTCAACGTTTTGCCTGCAAGGATGGTGAGAGAAAAGGAGATTTTACGGAGAAAGGAATCAGTCCTGGGACTCCCAAGTCCGAAGAATCAGCCTCTGAGATGAATTTAGTTCTTCTGGAGGGGAGTTGGAGGAAACATTTTCCCAAAAGATGAAGAAGAAAATCCATATCCATGATCTGTCCTCCCCCTTCAAAGACCCACAAAAACACAGCCAGCCGAGGGTTAACAATCACTTGGCACACTCCACAGTTCTTATCTCAACCTTGGCAGCGATATGCACACCGTCTGCCAAGGACTTTATTAGGTTACACAAACAAGAAAATCACCTATGTAGCTTTGCCGTTCATCTAGCTTCCAAGACTACGAGGTTGCTATGTTTGTTTAGCTTTGTTCGTCACAACTTCTTGACCCACTGGCCTGTCTTATATAGATAGGCTTCTGGGTGTGGTCCAGTGACTCACTGATCCTATGACTCCAATCAGTGACTCAGATCTATTTCCTCATACGCCGCAGCTGCAGTAATCTTTTCTCTCGCCTTCTTTGGCGTGTGTCCAGGAATGACGTCTCTTCCTCACTCTCATCTGAGACACCTGTTTCCCCACTACTTGGCTCTCTTTCAGCTGGCACCTGAGACGGTGCCAGAGGGGGGGGGCTGGGAGATCTGGCTGGCTCCTCTTCCTCCTGCTCAGAGCTTCCTTCCTCCAATGGGATAGGCTCAGAGGACGGGGCCACAACAATCCAGGGATATGATGTGTCAGAGGATCTGAACGGATTTTCTTCCTTGTAAAAGATTTCAGGATTATTTAGGAAGGATGGGTGGAGGGACAGTATATTAAACTGAAGAATAAATTTATAATTTATAGAATAACCTGGAATGTTAATAGAAATCCTGGGGACTTCAGCCATCCTATATCCTCCACTATAGGATTACAGCCTTTTAACCATCACAGTCTGGAAATATCTCCCCCCCCCTTAAACTATCCCAAAAGAGACCTTCTGTTTCTTCTATTCCTCTTTCATTTCATCCATAGAAAACTTTTTTTCTAGTCTTTGGGAGAGATTCGGGTTCCTGTGAGTTACACAAAGGCGGCTTGGACAGATCCTGAATTCCGGATCCTGTTTCAAGAGCTTTGGGGGTCCAGAGATGGCCTGGATCTTTTCCAAGGATGGGGGGCTGGAGGGGTCCAACTCCCCCCTGGCCCAGCACCAGCCTCAGCAGCCCAGAGCCAGGTCCCCCCCAGCAGCTGAAGGAGGCAGCAGAGTCCGAATCTGCCCCACAGTTGTGTATCTGACACAGCCACTCACACAAAGTCAGCCCCAGTTCCAGGCAGCCTCTGTGGGGCCTCCATCCCTTGCCTGACACAGGCAGAACCTCTGAGCCCCTTTCATGATTCCAACCCCCCAAATATTGTGATTTTCTCTGAGTTCTCTCTGCCATCCCCAGCTACAGAGACACACAAATACACACACACAGAGTTTCTTTCTCCAGCCCCAACAGCTGCAGAGGCGCTTGGGCTTCGCTTCCCCAGCCTGAAGCGTTGGGCTCCTCCGAAGTGGAACTGAGGAAATGGCCAGGATCCAGCAGGCAACAAACCTTGATTCTCCATCAGGGCAGCTCGGGGACTCTCCTCCTCCGCCCCATGGCTGAGCCTCCAGGTGGGGCAGCCACAAGGTCCTCTGGCCCATTGGAAGCGGCTGAAGGGGCCCTTCCCCACCACCTCCTGATAGTTCTCTAGTCCTCTCTCCATCAGTTAAAGCCCGTTGAAGAAAGGAGTCCTTGACTTATAACGGCTCATTTAGTGACCATTTGAAGTTAGAATGATGCTGAAAAAGTGACTCTTTGCCTAACATTCCTTCTTTTTAAAATATTTTAATTGTTGAATGTTTTTTAAATACTTTCATGTAAATACCTGTTTTTAGCATTGTTGTATGTGACCCAGAGTCACTTGTTGTGAGATGGGTGACTATATAAATTGATAGACAGACAGACAGACAGACAGATAGAAATAGATGATATAGACAGATATAGATGATAGATAGACCCTAACCCTTATATTTTGAATATAAGCAGAGACAGTAGAAGTTTATTCGTTCACATCAGTGTGTTGTTCAGTTTGTTGCAACCTCTTTAAATTCGTTCCAATTTCTGCCCTTGAAGGAATCTCCTCACAGAGCCTCCGTGGCTTCTGCCGGCCACAGTCTCCCTAGTTCTCTGCTGGGTCCTCTCCGATTCCCCAAGGCTTCTCTGCTGACCGGAGCGTCCCAGAGAGAGGATCGGAGGGGCCGGGAGGAGAGGGAGGGGCAGCCTGAGAGGCTCCCTGGGGGTTGGAGGAGGCCCCGTCCAGGGTCTCCCCTCCCCTGGTGGCCAAGGCCCCGTCTGGAGGGAAATGGGGGGGGGGGGCTGCTTTCAAGGCGGCCTCTGGTCTGCTGGGTTTCTCAGGAGCCTCTTTCATCTTCCACCAGGCCCAGAACCTGCCTCCCAGGTGAGGCCAGGGGAGTCCAAGCCCCCCACGACTCTTGGGGGGAGCTTCCTCCGGGCCTTCGCTTGGTTCATCCGTTTCCTCTGGTTGGTTGGGAGGCTCAGAATATTCCCCCATCCCTCTTTCCCCCCTTTTATCTCCACCCAAATGCCTTCAAGGAGGTTTTCCTCTTTCTTCTGTGGCGTTTCCAGAGTGGTTTGGTTATTTTATATGTATATATTGTGAAACTCCGCCTCCTCTTTTATTAGGTCTGTTTCTTTTGAGCCCTTCAAATGTGCAGCTATTCAGTGGAGTAGCTGGAAGAGGAAAGTGAACAATGGCCCAGAACACCCTGTTGTAGTCGAGTGAGGGCGGGCTCCTGTATGAGGAGATCTGCGCTCTGATTGGTTGCTGTGGGTGGAAAGGGGGCGTTTCCCTTTTTCCCGCCTTTTTCTTCCATGGGCTCAGAATGCTGGTTGAGATTTACCTCACAATCTCCCTGCATTCCCGACTATCTCGTCTGCTGTGAATGTAGATGTTAAATACATTTATTTACATAAAACTACAAGTTTGTGTCCGTGTCTCCCACTTCCTTTGGACAGCTGCTGCGTGATTCCTCCGCATTAAATCCCTTTACTTGCACCTTCCAATTTTGGGTTTCATCCCATGAAGTTTTGGTGATTACAACAATGTCCCACCTGCCTTTGGGCTCCACCTTCACCCCGTTTCTTCCTCCTGCTTTGAGCATCCGTACAGAGGCATCTGAGTCCCTTTTGACTGACCCCCTATTTGCTTTCTCCATCTCCTCTTCTGTCTCCGAGTTTCCCTTCTTTCTTTCCGTATTTGGTTGCTTCCCCTGAGATTGGAGCTTGGAATCTGCTTCTAAAACTTGGTCTCCCTCTCCCTTCGGTCTCACTTCAAGCCCTTCGGATGAGGCGAGCCAGTTGGTGTCCACAGCCGACCTTCGGGGTTCTTGTGAGGGGCAGCTCATCCCCTGCCAGAAGCCCCCATGTGGGTGTTGTGGACCATGGTCCAAGAATCCCAGTTTCCCTCGAGAGAACCGTCCCCTAAGCCAGGGTTGACTTCCCTCCTTGGATGTTCCCTTTATTGGGAGAGTGGAAGAGGAATCCCCGTGCCCCCAACTCTTTGGCTCCCTTGCCCACCTGCTCCGAGCCTCTTGGCATCGTTTCCAGGGACTTTTTCATTCCTCCCACCATGAAAGAGGAAAAAGTGGACTCCATCATTTCTCTAAGCCCCTCAGTCACGTCTTTGAGAGTTGCTCCTGGGAAACAACCAACCACCTTAGTTTGATTGTCCATCTTAGAAACGGCTCTTTCAGTTCCCCTAAACAATGAATCAACACAAGATTTTCTTTTCTTCTTAAGGAAGCCCGGTCTAATTCTTTGCCCTCCCCCCTTGCCATTGGTACATTTGGTGTTCTCCCTTCTCCAGGTTCTTGCACACTGTCTTGCAAGGGGAGGCATTGCTGACAGGAGCCCAAATCTTCTCAGGCAATTTCAGAGAATTCCTACAATCACACTCCGACCTATTTTTCCTCCAGAGTCAGTCTGGATGACCTCTGGAGAAGGCGAAGCTCAGTTGGAAGGCTGTCTAGGGGCATCTATGGGTGATGGGGAAAAGGGAGGGGTCTTCCACTCAGGGCTGAACCATTGAACTGCCCCCCTTTTTCCCACAGAGCAGGTCTTCCCCTCCGTGGCAATGTCTTCTACACCAGGAACAGCTTCAGACGGATTCCTTGGAGGTCATCTAGTCCAACCTCCTGCTCAGGCCTACACCATTTATACCATCGAGCAGGAGACTCTATTCCATTAGAATCTGAGCCCCAAAGAGGAAGGGAACCATTGGGTGCCAAAATGGGGCAGGACCCTCCAGTTGTGAAGGAGAGAAATGGCTGAAATGGCTGGGTGAATTTAGGGACAGTTTCAGGTGCCCCTCAATGGCTCCCCACAAATGCTCAGGGAGGACTCTGCCTGCTGGCATTCTGCTCCTCCAAAGGGGGCTTGAGGAGAAGCAGAGCAAGGGGGCCTCTGAGCAGAAGGGGGGTCCTGCCCCTTCACCTCCCTGGATCTGCCCACCCTCCTCCCGAACCAGTTCTGACTTTGGACCCAAAGTAGCCGGGATGGTCGATCCAGAGGCAGCAAAGGGAGGAGCCTCCTGTGGGGGCAGGAAAGAGGAAGAGGAGGAGGAAGGATTCCAGGGTTTTCTTACATCTGAAGTTTATTCTTTTATAGCAAAGCGAAGGGAAGGGAAGTGATTCGGAGGAAGAATGATGGAGATGAAGCTGCTGTGAGTTCAAAGCCAGGAGAGATGAGGGGGATAGAGTGACAGGTCAGCCCAGTGTCCCTGGGGACAGTCTGGATGGTCTCCACCCCTCCCTCACAAGAAATAGAGCCCTAAAAGGAAGCTGGGGGGGGGGGGTGTCTCAGCAGGAGAAAATCCCGGCTGACATTCTGCTCCTCCCCCAAACCTGCCATCTTCAGCTTCCGTTTCTCAGAGGTTGCAAGCAGGACAAAGAGTCATCAGCGACTAAATAAAAAAATAAGCTTTTGCATTGGATAGCAGGATTAATTCATAAGTGCTGAAGAAAAAGAGATAGGGAAGAAAATTAGAATATAAAGAGAAACCTTTACTGTAAATAACATATTTTTCTCCCTTTTCAACTCCCACCTCCAAGGCAGACCCACACTGCAGGGTGGTGGTTGATAGGCAAGGACATATGGAGAGAGAATCCGCCCATCTCAGGGAGGAAAAGGCTGGGATGCTTCATATGAACAAAGAAGATGGGGCTACGATGGGGGTGGCAGCAAAGAGGGGAGCCTGGGGTCACTTGGGCAGAAACTGTGTGAATTCTCACAAGGAGAAGGGGGATCAGGAAAAACAGCCTGTCAAGGTTCCAACTAATGAACCCAAACGAGTCTGCATGGGGAGCCAAGAAGGATCATCTCGGATTGGAGGGGGGGGGGGGGTTCAGTTCACGGCAAAGTTTTGGAGGGAGTTCCTTAATATTAAAGGGTCATCTCAAGGGCTGAGCTCCATCTTTCATCCGAGTACGAACGGAGCTGCAGAAGGAGCTAATGCAATGATAGAACAATACCTGAGATGCTATGTTAATTATCAGCAGTTTAGCTGGGCAGATCTCCTGCCATTTGCTGGAGTGGCCTTTAATACTGCAGTGCATAGTAGCACAGGATTCGCCCCTTTTGAAATGGCCACAGGGATGGAATTTGCCTGAATACCCTTGGGAACCCCCCTCCACAGTGAGCCTAACAGAATGGGTGGGTTGCTTACAAAATGCGTGGGGGAATGTAAACCTGGGCTGCTCCCTCCCCAAGGGAGGAATGGGAAGGAATGGCCCCCACCTTCCCTTCCCTTTGGCAATTTCCCAAAACTTGGAAAAATTCTGGGCAAGATTTTAGCATTTGGGTGTGTTTTGTTTTTGATTGCAATACTTTTTCAGAGTTCTGTAAGGAAAAGCTGCCGAAAATCCAAAAATCTCCTATATCCACAGCAAGGAGATATTGTCCAGGCATGTTTTTTTAAAAAAGGAACAATTAAGGAATTTTAAAAACCTCCAATAACTTGTAGGAGGGGTTGAGATGAGGGGGAAGAGAAGAAACTCACCTGCAGGAGGTTGGATGGGAGTTGCTGGAAGGAGAAAAAGACTCAATCAGAAATCTTCATGAGCTGGAGGACTGGGGGGTGGGGTAGTCCTTATCCCCTTTGATAGCCCATAATAGTTTGCAGGGTCTTCACTTAATAACCACTTGAGGGACAGAAGTTCCCACAAATATTTCTCAAGGGGACCCTCTTGGCCACCTGCTAAGCTTGATGAGAGGCCTCCCCACAACCTCTCCTCCAGCCCCCCAGACTCACCTTTCTTGCTCTTCAGGTAGGAGAAGAGCCCCACAGCCAGGAAGGCCACTCCTATCACGGCCCCCATGATCCCCGTCCAGAGTTTGCTCCTGGCAGAGCTGGAGGAACGGGGCTCTGGGGAAGGAGAAGGAGAAGGAGCCTCACCTGAGCAAGAGGATCAGGCCCACCTTCCCCCAAGAAGGTCCATTCTGGTTTTCCCCACAAGGAGGGTCTTTCCCCCTTCTCAGGGCAGGGTGGGGTCCCCAGATCAGGAAGGGAGGGAGGGGAGGGGCTCTTACCCCACTGGACAGTGATGGGGACCTCCAGGCTGGTGTGCTCCACCTTGCAAGTGTAGACATCCCCCCGTTGGGTCTGGGTCTCCAGCATCACCTGTAGCTGGTAGGTCCAGTCTCCATTTTGGAGCTCCTCCCCAAAGGCCACGCCCTCCTTCTCCGGCCGGCCGTTCTTCAGCCACTGGATCTCGATCTTCATGGGGTAAAAGCCGGTCGCAGTGCAGAGGAGGATGGTGTTGGGGGAAGAGGGATCCATCTTGGTGGGGGAGATGGAGATGGTGGGCTTGGCTGGAGGAAAGGAGGAGAAGGAGGCACATGAAAGACACAACAGGGCCCGGAAAAGAAGACCAAGTTGGTTAGTTCAGGCCAAGATCCCTTTTTACTCCTGAAAATATCCTGTGTTTTAAGTCATCTTCCAAAGTAAATTGCAGCAAGAAATTAAAAGGGATTCTGAAAGAGGGGAAAAGGTTAAATCCTTCCTGATTGGGATCAGTTGCAGTCTTCAAAAAAGAATTCCCTAAATAGGCATGTCTGACAGGGATAAATGCTGGAAATGCCCAGAGGTGGAAGGAACCTTCTGCCAGATGTGGTGGACACGGAAAGAAATAACCAAGAAGACGAGAAGGACAGACGCAGCATGAGTCAGATGATTCTTGGGATCTTGTTGAAAATGAAATCACACTTTTAATTAGTTTTAATTAAAAATTAAAAATTAGGTTTTAATTTGTTTAATAAATTAAGTTATTTATTAAATTTATTTGCCAAAGTGGCCACAATTAACCCGAAATCTTACAAACACTCTCCTAGCTGTGACTGCCACCTGCTCTCCGGGAGTCCAGGAGAATCTCCAGAATTGCAAACTGGGTCTCTGGGACAAGGAAACTCCACCCAGAAGGAAGTTGTTTAAAGTCCCCCATCTTGGGGGAGCTAAAAGATATTGGACTAAGATACATACGTGGTTGGAAAAAATGATTAAGAAACTTTAAACCAGAGATATTTTTACTAGGAATTTTATCATAAATGTATAATAAAGAGTTTAGATACTTAATTGTGAATGTTTTAACAGAAGCTAGAATTGTTTTTGCTAAAAATTGGAAAGGTGAGAAGATACCTACAGAAGATGAAGTTATTAAGAAGATCTTGGAGTCTGCTGAAATGAGTCAATTGACACTTGAAATTAGAGAACAGGAAGATAAACAATATTACTTAATTTGGGATTTGTTTTATCAATGGTTAGATAACAAAGCATGGAGATGGAATATGAAACAGGAATTAAGGTAAACATAAATATCTGAAATGGTTTCCTTTTCTTTTTCTTGCTGTTCAACAGTGTTTAAGTGAGTATGATACATAAAAATGTTAAACAAGAGAAATTAAATAAATGGCAATTTGGGACAAGGGATTGAGCACAAAAGAATTTTAACCGATCGACATACTGTTTGTAATTGTATTTGAATAATGGTGATTTTATGATTTTTTTGTTGTTATAAATAAAAAAAAAATTTCCAAAAAAAAAATTCCATCAGATTTCAGGGGGGGAAAGTGGAAAGTGTGATGTGGCTGCAAAACCCCCTAATTTTAGGCATCATCAACAGAAAGAGGCATATTTAAGGAAAGGGCAAAGGAGCCCAATGGGGGGCGGCCATTTGCTCCCCACAACTGCCAGAATCCCCTGAAGGAAAAGTTTCTTCACCCATTGAAGATGAGACCCCGAATCCCCCCTTCAGAGCAGGAAGGGCAGAAGAGGTTTTGGGGGATCTCACAATCTCTCTCAAGGATCCTTCCGGGGCGGGGGGGCCTTTGGGGAGATTCAGAGGGAGACCTGCCCAGATCAGGAACCTCAGGAACCGGCCATTCCTGGGGAAGGAGGTGGGGAGGGGTCCCTCTGACTCCCTCAGTGCAGCATGGTTATTTGTAATTCCAACCTGGGATCTGGTCAGGTTTCCATCCAGACAAATAGCAGCATTTCAGGTGTGAATTGTTTTCTTTCTTCAGGAAAATCCCATTTGCCTCTTGGGACATTAAAGGCCTTTGTGGAATTGCTAAAAGACGGCAGAGGCTTTACAAACTGAAAATCATTTTTTTAAAAAACAGGAAATGCAAATTTTGGATGAGAAAAAGTCTTTCAGCAAGAAAATGGAAGGATCAGATTTGAAATCAGTGGAAATTCAAAGGTTTCAATTTGGTATTTTTACATTTTTATTTTCATAGCCCATCCGAGATAAAAGTACATTTTATCTGCCCCACATCGTGTTATTTAATATTTCTTTTTGATATCAAGCTTGATGCCTAATGTAGTAAAATGGGACACAGATCTACTTTTCATTTTTGATCACACATCCATAGAATTGATGCTCATTTTGGAACATTTTGGATAAAAATATTAGAGGAAGATGGGAAATTGATGCTCTTTTGTTGGGGTCCATTGAGCAAGAAACAAGATTCAGATGTGATTTTCCCCAGAGAAATGGAGGCTGAATGAATTCTGGGGAGAGTTGAGGGAAGGTGGAGAGCCTCTCTTGGTGGGCAGAGAAAAGCTTTGGCCTCTCGGGGGAAGGAGACGCCCGGATCTCTCCGGAGAGAAAAATCGGCTCAGAAGTCAAAGAAAAAGGAAGAGAAAATTCCCCCAAAGAGACTCAAGAAAGATCTGGTGATTTCAGGTCTCCTAAACTGGAGCCAGACCAACAATTTGCTCTAAATACACGGAATATAATAAATATTCCTGTTCTTTTAATAAAGAACAGGAACCCCTGGAGAATTATTGGCCTCTTGTCTGAAGCATTTTCATGGAAGTAAAAATAATACTTTTGATGAAGAAGAAATTCTATGGATCACAATGAAATTCAGGATCACTATTTTGGATTTTAGTCTGTTAAGCCTGGATAGCTCAACAGACTAAAAGCCTGTTATTAACATTCAGCTGTCTGCAATTACTGCAAGTTCGAATCTCCCCAGGCTCAAGGTTGACTCAGCCTTCCATCCTTTCTAAGGTGGGTAAATTGAGGACCCAGTTTGTGGGGGCAATAAGCTGACTTTGGATAAAATATACAAAAGTAGGAAGGCGATTGTTTAACGCATTGTAAACTGCCCTGAGTCTCCGGAGTTTCCGGCATATAAATCTAATTAAAATAAAATTTAAAAAAAATGCATTCTATTTATGTGGATAAAGCTTCTGAGGAGCTAAAGGTTTTTCACAAACCATCCAGAGATTTTGGTCCTGTCCCTGAACCAGGGAGGGAGGAAGGGGGGAGGGGAGGGAGAAAAAGAGGAGGGGAGCATGGGCTTTGGAGTCCTTGGGCAGCTGATGAAGCTCCTTTCCCTGAAGGGAAAATCCCCCCAGAGACCCCCAAAAGGAGGGAGGAGGGAGGGAGGCCCTGAGAGGCCCACAAAAGAGACACACTCACAACACCAACACAATTGGCACTTTCGGAGGTGATGAAAAATCACTAGATAAATTAATAAACCTGGTGAAATTTCTATATTAAATATTATTGGAATGAGATTTATTTCAAGCACTGTGCCAGATGACAAGAATGCTGTGTTCCTTGTAGGGGAAAAATACACTTTAAACATCGCCCAGAAACAAATTATATAGCTGGGTATTATTATCTCCATGAAAATATCCTCTTTGGTAGTAAAAACATTTCCAAATGCATCTTATGTGGCAGGTGAAAATCCTCCCAGGTTGGCAGGGAAGAATTTAGGAGTGAAAATGAGTTTTGCCTCCAGACTGAATATGTGGAGAGCAAAATCTCTGTTGGTTCCCCTAAAACATTTAATAATTTCCGGAAGGAGCAAATGCTCCAAGCGGCTTTTTTCTCTCTTAGGATCTGAAGGTTTTCCTCTTGTGGAAGAGAGATCTTATTGGATTCTATGGTGAGATGTTATTTTTGGAGAATCTCTGGAGTCACAATGGGAACATTAAACCAGTTCTTAAGTAATGAGGCTTTCAAGACTTCTCTGATTCGAATAAAAGAAATATAATTTCCCTGGAAAGGCCGAATGGCAACAAGGGCAGCTAAAATCCTTGATTGGCCTCTGAAACCCCATCAGTCGGTAGAAATATAGAGGATTTTTATTAGAGAAAGAAATAAAATGAGAAAAAGAAATGTAGGCAACATTGGAGGAATCTGGAAGAGAGAATGAGAGAATCTGAGGCTTCAGGGCTGAATGGAGGCCCAATTTGTTTCTTATGACCCCAAATTCAGTTTTAGGGTTTGTGGGTGTTTTTGGACTCTCTCTCCCCCAAATCAGGAGTCTCCCCAGGAAGGAAGACGGAAGCGATCAGGATTCCTATTATTGGAGGTTTTACATCTCGGTTTAAGCATTGAATCATGATTACAAATTCTAGGCTGCTTCCGTTACTCATTTCTTTCTTTATTGGACTGAAAAGCTGCTGGACTGGAAATGGCTCTGAATGAAGAAAGAGGAAAGAAAAGCAGAAGATCCATAGAAAGGGGTCGACAGGGAAAAAAGCGTCCATTAATTCTTTTGTTTTGTTTTGGGTAAAAAATAAGGTTTTATCCCAAAGTGCCAAAAAGAGCATTTCTGGAGCAGAGAAAGAGAGGAAGGGGCTTCTGGCTGGGAAGAGGGAGGGAGACGGGAGGTTCCGGAATAGGATAGAAATGAATCAGGGAGAGAGAGAAATATATAGGTAGATACAGGGAGTCCTCGACTTAGGACCACAACTGAGCCCAAGATTTTTGTTGCTAAGTGAGATGTTTGTTCAATGAATTTTGCCCCATGTTACGACCTTTCTTGCCACAGTCATTAAGTGAATCACTGCAGTTGTTAAATGAGTAGCAGGGTTGTTAAGTGAATCCAGCTTCCTCACGGACTTTGCTTATGGGAAGGTCGCAAAAGGGGATCACACTCGTCACAAGTACGAGTCCGTTGCCAAGCATCTGGATTCGGATTACGTGACCCTGGAGAGGCTGCAACGGCCGAAAGGAGAGAGAAAGAGAGAGACCTGGCTGGATTCTGCCCCCCCCCAAAACAACTTATCTGGATGGATTTTCTTGGGGGGGTGGGTGGAATGGATCAAAGGGATCCCAGATTCCAGACAGGAGAGTTTGGGGCCTGGGAAGAAAAGGGCTCCCTCTTGGCAGCCTTGAAATATCCTGACCAGGAGAGGGCCCTGGGGAGACTATTTTATTTTATTATTTTATTTTATTTTATTATTTTATTATTTTATTATATTTTATTATTTTATTTATTTATTTATTTATTTATTTTATTTTTCATTTATTTATTTCTTTATTTAATTTTATATACTCGTTTATTTTACCTACTTACTTATTGGATATTTATTTATTGGATTGAAAAGATGGAAATGACTCAGAATAAAGAATAGAGAGAACTGAGACCTGGAAAGAAAGGATTTCATGGATTCCTTTTGAATATTCTTTTTTTAAAAATCCTAAAATCCCAAAGGCCCCAGAGGGGGAGGGAGCCCCCCCTTGCTGGCCTTCTGGAAAGGGGTCCAAATGGGGCTCTGGGGCTCTGCTGGGGGGGGGGGCAGAGAGGGGGAGGCAGCCTGAATCCCCTGAAGCCTTTTCATTCCTCTCTTCATGAATGAATGGATGGATTTTTCCACTGAATGTGAATCATCCTCGCTTTTGAAAGAACCTCTAAATCTTCTCCCGGGAGAGTCTCAATCAAGGAAAGGAAAAGGGGGTCCCCTCCCCCAACTCCCCCCCAACTCCCCCCCCCCCACGAACTCACCTCTCTAGCCAATCACAGAATTGCTCTGGAGACCCTCGTAGTTGTGCCGGCAGAAGGAATCCACTTGGGCCTTCTTGTACTGCAGGAGACCCTCATCCCTATTCCAAGAGTCCGCAATCGCCTCCCCCAACTCCGTGAGGGCCACGTGCTTCCCAAAGTCGCTGTCGAAGCGGGCGAATTCCTGCCGGTCGTAGAAGTAGCGGTCCAGGAACCTCACCCGCTGCGTCCCGTTGAGGAAGCGGCACTCGGACTTCTCCTGGTGCAGGAAATGGGCTGCGAGGGGGAAGGGAAGGAAGGCCGTCAGGAGGGACTCCAGGGCCCATCGTCCCCAGCGCCTGGGAGAGGAGGGGGAGGGGCGGGGGACCTTCCTTTGAGGCATTGGGGGAAGACGCCCCCTGGAGGAGGAAAGGGGAACTCTCTCAGTCCCAGAGAGGAAGGGAGGCTTCCTGGGGGGTCTGGAGGGGGGAGGGGAGGAAAGAGGGGGAGGGGTGGGAAAAGTCAGGCAGAAGCTCAACCGGTCCAGCAACCCCATTCAGTCTCTGCAGGGAAGGTGGGACCTCAAGGGGCAGGAAAGATGGGGGGGGCTGGAGGGAAAGAAACGTCCATCCCCCCCACTCTCTCTTGCTTTGGGAGGGGATATCGGGAGGGGCCACACTGAGGACATCTAGACCGACTCTCCCGGGGTCTCCCACCTTCCCTGGATCTCCACCCTTTCTTCTTCCCCCGAATCTTCAGCCCAGCTCCCTCCCTTTGGGGGATTCTCTGGGATCCCCCCTGTCTCCTGCCCCTTTCACAAAAGACCCCCAATATCCTTCTCTCTCACTTCCCCCTCCCCTCCAGGGGGATTATGGGGGTTTTTGGTCTCCTCCCCAAATTCAGGGACTCCCTAGAAGGGCCCGAAGCCCCCCTCTTCCCTGACCTTCAAAACCTCCAATCTGAGATTCAGGAGAAAAACGGAAGTTTCTGAAGCAGCCAAAAGACTTTTGCTCAAATGCCTCTTTTCCCTTCTGGGGATTCAGGGCTGAAAATGCCTCAGTTTCCCTCTTTTGCTTTCGCTTTTCCTCCCCCTCCTCTTCCCATGCAGCCCCCTCCCACCCAGACCCTGGGGGAGGGGTGAGAGAGGCTGCGACCCCCACCTGGCTACATGGGGGAAGGGTTAGGATTAGGGTCCCTCTCCGTCCTCCTGGGGGTGTGTGGATGTGGGGAGGAGACCACGCAGAGATCGAGGCTGGCGGAGGCTCTGGAGACCCATCGGCTTCCTTCCCCCCTCCGGGTTCCTTCCCAGCCCCCTCCTCCCCCGCCCAGCCCCCTCCTTACCGGGGGTCTCCTTCCCCCCTTCGCTTCCGGGGATCCGGGCCAGCGCCCCCAGCAGCAGCATCAGGGGGAGCCCAGCCAGAGCCATGGACGCCGCCCCACAAGCGCCCCGAAGGGGGGAGAGAGACGGAGAGGCTCCCAGCCCCAGAGGAGGAATCGGAGGGTCTGGATGGGGGGGGGGGAGTTTTCCTCGGACTTCGGAAGAGGGAGTGTCCAGGAAGAGCAGGAGGACCAATGGAAATCCTCCCTTCTGTAGCGTCATCGGTCTCTGGGCAGAGCCTCCCTTGACTTCGCCCGATACAGAAGATAGTTCCGCGCAGAGAGAGAAGCGGGGAAAGGGGGGGGGGGAATCCCTTCACTCTTGGGGGGCTGCAATTTTGGGGGCTGTTTCATTCCAGCTCCGGAGGAGACAGTCGTCTTCCTTTTGCTCCCCTCCCTCCTCCATGATTCTCCTCCAATGCCTGGACTGGAGGGGCGACTAGATGCCCTTTGAGTTCCCAGAGTGCCCAGAAGGAGCCTCAGCTGGAGCTGCCGAGAGTCCAGAACGGCAAAGTGGAGGCAGAGCTCGAGGGTCCTTCGGGGCTCAGAAGGGGAGGAGGGAGCCCCCAGCAGCTGCGCTGGAGGACAAGGGGGGAGGCGCAGCCCCACATCCAGCCGGGACTTGGGGGCCACCCGCTCACCCCAATCCGAAGGGAAACCAGGAAATCCCTCAGCTGACAGTCCGCGCAGGAAGAGACAGAGGGGATCTGCAGGGATCCCTCCTAATCCCTCCGGATCCTCCGCCTTCCCGGGAGTGGGGGGAATCTCCATAGGGATCTCTGGGCTTTCCAAGAGAAAAGGGCGTTTTCCTTCCTTGAAACACGCGTCTCCCTTGCTGAGAACGTCTGGACGGACCGGCTCCCTCAGATTTCCCGCCCCTGAACGCCGGTTGTGGAGGAATCTCCCTCTTCCTTTCTGGGGGTCGGGATCCCCCTTTTCCAAGCAAAGCAGCCCCGGATGAAGATCCCGGAAAGAAGTTCGGCCGTTTTCCTCCGCTTCCTGCTCCTTTCCTCGGAGAACGGCCACATCTTCGCCATAATGCACAACAATCTCTCCTTTCAGCAGAGAAATATATAAAGTTCCATTTTGGAAGAAATTTTGCCATCTGATTGTGCAGATCGTGATAAGATTTGCCTACTTTGACTGTGGAACAGGAAGGCCCCTGAAACAAAGGGCTCCTTTTTATTATTTTTATTAAGATTATAAGAGCATAAAATAGAAAATAAAAGTAATAAGGAATTGGGGAAGGGAAAGGGAAAGAAAGGGGAAGGAGAAGTGGGGGATAAAGGGCAAAAGGAAAAAAGAGAGAAAAAAACTTTCCCCAGGATAATAAAATACAAAATGAAATTGGAGCCTCGGTTTTTATTTCTTCTGTAAGTAAATATTAACCATTTCTATACCAACAATTTAATCAGTAAATCCCAAAACTCCAGATTTCATTTTTTTTTCCTGCACAAAGTCCAGAAGTGGCTTCCAGGTAGGGTTAGGGTGAGGAATAAATCTATTCTTTCCTCTGGTCACAAAGTTTATTTCTTCATCTCTGCCACATTTTCCATTCCATCCCTTCGTCCATCCTGGGAATGGAGGTTTCTTTCCATTTTTGCATATAAGGAATTCTTGCTGCAGTCAGCATGTGCAGTAATAAAGTCATAAATTTATATTTCAAGTTCCTTGTCCAGGAATCCCAAAAGGAAAACCTCTGGTTTTCAACAGACTCAGAGAGATGAATCAGATTTCGATCACACCATTCAAAAAAGACAATAATAAACCTCGGAAGGGAAGAAAGAGACACACCTCCCCTCCAACAGCCAAGAGATAAGCAGGGATCAGCACCAGACAAACAGGAAGGCAGGAAACAAGAACTCCAATCAAGGCTCCACCCAGGAGGGAAAGACACCAACTCTGCCGGGGCCTAGAAACAGGCAGGAGACCCCCCTCGCCTTGGCACTGAGGAGCTTCCCTAGATAGCAACAGCCCTTTGACTTATACACCGCTTTATACACGGCTTTTACAGCCCTCTCTAAGCGGTTTCCAGAGTCAGCCTCTCGCCCCCAACAATCTGGGTCCCCCTTTTACCCACCTGGGAAGAAGAGAAGGCTGAGTCAAGCCTTGAGCCCCCTCAGGATGGAACTCCTGGCTGTGGGCAGAGGTTGCCTGGTGGACTAGATGCCCTTTGAGTTCCCACAGTGCCCAGGGGGAATCCAGGCTGGGCTGCCGAGACTCCAGAAGGGCAAAGAGGAGCCAGGCTCAGTTTGGGGGGAGGGAGGGAGCCCCCAGCAGCATCTGGACTCTGCAGGGGGCAGGGATGAGCTGGTGACTGTGGACACGGACACACCCTGACCCCTCCGGACACCAGGCCCCACATTTCCTGGCCCCCAGGTGAAACCTCCAGGGAAGCCTCTGACCTTTGACCCCCTTCCGTCCTGGCACAGGGACTGCCGGAGGGGAGGTCTTACCCCCAGCGCTGTGGGGTTGAGGTCGGTTTGGGTTCCAGAATGGCTGCTGTTGAGCTCAATGGGGGCGTTTTTGTCCACAACTCCCTTCAACTTTTGTACGTGTGTTTGTACAAAACGTCTCTTGAAGAGAAATATTGTTTCCAAATAAATGCAGCTTTTCCCACTTTTCCAAATCTCTGCCTTGATTTGAAATAAACCTTTAAGTTCCATAAATCTCAGAAACATTTTATATTATGAATGAACCAGATTCTCCATTCCGGCCGTTTGATCTTTGCCAGGGAACTCAACGTTTTGCCTGCAAGGATGGTGAGAGAAAAGGAGATTTTATGGGGAAAGGAATCAGTCCTGGGACTCCCAAGTCCGAAGAATCAGCCTCTGAGATGAATTTAGTTCTTCTGGAGGGGAGTTGGAGGAAACATTTTCCCAAAAGAAGAAGAAGAAAATCCATATGCACAGATATGATGTGTCAGAGGATCTGAGCGGATTTTCTTCCTTGTAAAAGATTTCAGGATTATTTAGGAAGGATGGGTGGAGGGACAGTATATTAAACCGAAGAATAAATTTATAATTTATAGAATAACCTGGAATGTTAATAGAAATCCTGGGGACTTCAGGGATCCTATATCCTCCACTATAGGATTACAGCTCTTTAACCATCACAGTCTGGAAATCTCTGCCCCTCCCCAAACTATCCCAAAAGAGACCTTCTGTTTCTTCTACTCCTCTTTCACTTCATCCATAGAAAACTTGTTTTCTAGTCTTTGTGGGAGATTCAGGTTCCTGTGAGTTACACAAAGGCGACTTGGACAGATCCTGAATTCCGGATCCTGTTTAAAGAGCTTTGGGGGTCCAGAGGCGGCCTGGATCCTTTCCAGGGATGGGGGGCTGGAGGGGTCCAACTCCCCCCTGGCCCAGCACCAGCCTCAGCAGCCCAGAGCCAGGTCCCCCCCAGCAGCTGAAGGCGGCGGCAGATTCCGAATCTGTCCCAGAGTTGTGTATCTGACACAGCCACTCACAAAAGTCAGCCCCAGATCCAGGCAGCCTCTGTGGGGCCTCCATCCCTCGCCTGACCCAGGCAGAACCTCTGGACCCCTTTCATGCTTCCAACCCCCCAAATATTGTGCTCTTCTCTGCGTTCTCTCTGCCATCCCCAGCTACACAGACACACACACATACACACACACACACACACAGAGTTTCTTTCTCCAGCCCCCAAGAGCTGCAGAGGCGCTTGGGCTTCGCTTCCCCACGCAGCCAGCCTGAAGCCTGAAGCGTTGGGCTCCTCCGAAGCGGAACTGAGGAACTGGCCAGGATCCAGCAGGCAACAAGCCTCCATTCTCCATCAGGGCAGCTCAGGGACTCTCCTCCTCCGCCCCATGGCTGAGTCTGCAGGTGGGGCAGCCACAAGGTCCTCTGGCCCATTGGAAGTGGCTGAAGGGGCCCTTCCCGACTCCCGAGGAGACCCTGGAGATCCCAGGAAGCAAACCGATGGAGGAAAAATGTCACTCAAAGGACCCACATTCTCCCCCTTGGGACCCTTTGTGGGGAGACCCTCCCTGCTCTCTGGGGGAGGCTCTGATGGAGGAAGGAGGGGAGGGAAGAGAGGAAAAGGGGACCAGCATGGAGGGGGAGGGACTTAGTTGCAATAATGGAGGGGGGAGGATGCTGACGGAAGGTCTGGAGGAGGGGGAGGGGGAGGGGTCTCCCCAGAGAAAGTCCATCCATGGGTGGCTAAACATGGACACCAACTTGAAGGCATGAAACCATCATGAAACAACCTGATGATCAGAATCCTCTGGTCCTTTTTCCATCAGTTGAAGCAGATTGAAGGAAGTCCTTGACTTACAACGGTTCATTTAGTGACCATTTGACGTTGGGTTGGGTGGCTTCTAAGATTCCCCCAAGGCTCCGTCCTTCTTTCCCCCCTTTTATATCAACCCAAATGCATGGAAGGAGGTTTTCCTCTTTCTTCTCTTGCGTTTCTAGGGCAGTTTGGTTATTTCTTACATATCCTGCAATTTCACCTCCTCCTTTATTAGGTCTCTTTCTTATTTATTTATTTATTTATTTATTTATTTATTATATAAAGCACAAAGAAAGAGAGAAAGAGGAAATGAGGGGAAGGAGAAAGAGAGGGGAAAAGAAAGTCTGAGGTTCAAGGGAAAAAAGGAAAAAAGGCTTTGACTTTCGGCTCTTTTTAGCACAGTAGAAGATTTAAAAAAAAAACATTCCCGCCTCAACTTTTTGCTTTTACACATTAATATGTCACCAGCCATTTCTAGAAGGACAAATTTATCTAATGGACAAAAGGAAAGTCATTTTAGGTCTGTTTCTTTTGAACACTTTAAATGTGAAGATATTCAATTTAACAGCTGAAGAAGGAAAGTCTAGAATGGTCCAGAACACCCCGTTGTGGCTGAGGGAGGGAGGGGGGGCTCCCGCCTGAGGGGATCTGCGCTCTGATTGGTTGCTGTGGGTGGAAAGGGGGCGTTTCCCTTTTTTCCCGCCTTTTTCTTCTAGGCTAAGGTGACCAGATTTTAACATTGGTAAAGAGGGACACGATCGACGGGGGTGGGGGTGGGGGTTCTATCTTTTTTACTACCCGTTCTGTGGGCGTGGCTTATTTGTGGGTGTGGCTTTGAGGTCATGTGACTGGGTGGGCGTGGGTAGCTGGTCATGTGATTGGGTGGCCATGGCCATGTGTATAGGGACTACTCAGAGGGCTGAAAAAAATAATTTCTGACAGGTCCTCGCACTTTTGACTGGTCCTCACACTTATGACCATCCTCACATTTATGCCCGTTCAGCATTCTTAACAACCATGTCATCATTTCACAACTGCTTCTCTACACCATGGTGATAAGATAGGGCAAAAAATAATAAAAAGTGAGGACAGTCGTAAGTTCGAGGACTGGTCAAAAGTGCGAGGACCATTCAAAAATAACTTTTTCAGCCCTGTGAGTAGTCCATATGCATAAGGTCTCCGCACATTTTCCGAGGCCCAATTCCCCAGGCCCCAGGATTAAGGCCCGGATTTAACAGGGGGCCGTGCTCGGCTAGGGGGAAAGAAGCAACCAAATGGTCGTCCCATACAAGGCCAGGCTTTCCCCTATATCCGGAAAGCAGGACTCCTGTCTGGCTTCTCCCGCCTTTCGCTGCCTAGCCTGACGCGGCACGGAGAAGGCCGGTACTTGGGAGATGACCATAATTCTGGAATCGATCAAGAAACTCATGGTGCACAGCCCGTCTGAGGGGGGGGGAGGCGGGATGCCTCTCCCCCTAATGCGACCCCTCAGCCTGCAGAAAGGAGGCTCAGCCCCGCCCCCATTCGCTCCCTCGGTCCTGAGGCGAGAGCTTGGTCTGTCTTCTGTCTCTCTCTCTCTCTCCCCTCCTCAATTTATTCCTCCCGGGAAGATTCAGGGAATTGATGAAGGGAGGGGAATCCCAAAGATGCTTTTTTTCCCCCTCAAGACTGGAGCAACAAAAAAAAATCAGGACTTTTTGAAAACGCTGCAGGACGCGGGACAAATTTTTCAAAAGCGGGACGTCTGGTCACCTTACTTTTTGCCTAATATTCCTTCTTTTTAAAATATTTTTATTTGTGAAAAGACAGTAGAAGCTTATTCGTTCACATCAGTGTGTTGTTCCTTCATTGCAGCCTCTTTAAATACATTCCAAATTCTGCCCTAGAAGGAATCTCCTCACAGATCCTCCGTGACTTCTGCCGGCCACAGTCTCCCTAGTTCTCTGCTGGGTCCTCTCTGATTCCCCAAGGCTTCTGTGTTGACCGGAGCATCCCAGAGAGAGGATCGGAGAGGCCGGGAGGAGGGGGAGGGGCAGCCTGAGAGGCTCCCTGGGGGTTGGAGAAGGCCCCATCCAGGGTCTCCCCTCCCCTGATGGCAAAGGCCCCATATGGAGGGAAATGGGGGGGCGGCTTTCAAGGCAGCCTCTGGTCTGCTGGGTTTCCCAGGAGCCTCTTTCATCTTCCACCAGCCACAGAACCTGCCTCCCAGGTGAGGCCAGGGGAGTTCAAGCCCCCCCCCCCCGACTCTTGGGGGGAGCTTCCTTCGGGCCTTGGCTAATTAACAGGAAGTTCATCTATTTCCTCTAGTTGGTTGGGAGGCTCAGAATATTCCCCCATCCCTCTTTTCCCCCCTTTTATGTCAACCCAAATGCATTGAAGGAGGTTTTCGTCTTTCTTTTATTGCATTTCCAGAGTGGTTTGGTTATTTTATATATATATATATTGTGAAACTCCGCCTCCTCTTTTATTAGGTCTGTTTCTTTTGAGCACTTTAAATGTGAAGCTATTCAATGGAGTAGCTGGAAGAGGAAAGTGCACAATGGTCCAGAACACACCATTGTAGTCGAGTGAGGGCGGGCTCCTGTATGAGGTGATCTGCGCTCTGATTGATTGCTGTGGGTGGAAAGGGGGCGTTTCCCTTTTTCCCGCCTTTTTCTTCTCTGCACTGCTTGAGATTTACCTCAGGATGTTCCTGACTGTTTTCTCTGCCGTGAATGTTAAATACATTTACTGACATAAAACCAGTGGTGGGATTCAAATTTTTTAACAACTGGTTCTGTGGGTGTGGCTTATTTGGGATGTGTGGCTTGGTCATGTGACATCGCTTCTCTGCTCTAATGACAATTGCGGCAATGGTCGTAAGTGTGAAAAACGGTCATAAGTCACTTTTTTCAGTGTCATTGCATCTGTTGTAAGTCAAGGATTACCTGTAGAAAAATACAAAAAGCGTCTTTGCTTGCAAAAAGCTGCCCTAAATACCAATCATTAGATTAGAAATACCTGCAAACTGGAGTTAAAGATCAGGGAGGGTGCCAGAGCACCTTGAGGAATTAAAATACTTAAAATGCAATGATAACTATCAGCAGCCAAGTGAAACCCTTTAGCAGAGAGGTCATTTAAGCTCTCCAGAATGAAGCAAAGGAGCAAACAGAGTAGCTGTTGCTTGTTGAACCAATGACCAGAACAAATAGACACAGGAACTAGTCAGATTTCCAAAGCTGCTTCTTTTCAGGAATAGAGATTAACATTTTTCCTTCCAAGCAAAGTTGAACAGGGAAAATTATCTCATGACTAAACACAGGATTAAACATCACCAAAAACCAGTTTTAGACCAAAAGTCAGAAAGGGTAAGTAAACTCACATTTGAATGTCAATCTTTCTAGCTAGCTAAGAAGCCTTGCTGAATGTCACTCATTTTGGTCCTTGTCATTAAAAGCTTCTGCTTCGTTATTCAATTATTCCTTCAAAGTGCTGATCATTGCACCCTGGCTGGAAGAACTCCAACGGGGGAGTATTTCCTCCCAACAGCGATGTAAAAAGCTTAAAACAACCCTTCCACTTTAAGAAAGTCAAGGAAAAAAACAAAACAAAACTCAGAGAAGCTCTGGAACCGGAAGTGACAGTAAGTCTAGGCGTACTGCCAAGAATGTAATAAGGGTTAAGGGAGATGCAGTTTCTGTAAGAAGAGCAATAAAGATTAGGCTAGGAAACAACATCAGAATGTTGTAATTCCTTACAGGATTAACCTTGTAAAGTGGAAAAAAACAAAAGGAGATTTCTTCTAACAACTGGTTCTCCAAACTGCTTAACAACTGGTTCTACCGAACCGGTAGAATCCCACCACTGATCAGGGGTTTCCAAACTTGGCATCTTTAAGACTTGTGGACTTCAACATTGAAGTCCACAAGTCTTAAAACTGCCAAGTTTGAAGACCTCTGGTATAGATTGTTGTGCATTATGGTAAAGACATCGAAGTTCTCCGAGGAAAGGAGTGGAAAGCGGAGAAGAAATGGCCAAACTTGATTCCGGGATCTTCATCTGGACTGGTTTGCAAGGAAAAGGGGAATCCCAACCCACAGAGATGCTCAGGAACCAGAAGTGACAGTAAGTCTAGGCATACTGCCAAGAATGTAATAAGGGTTAACGGAGAGACAGTTTCTGTAAGCAGAGCAATAAAAATTAAGCTAGGAAACACCAGAATGTTGTAATTAATTACAGGATTAATCTGCTTTCTCGAGGTGGTGAATCTGGAACTTTAAAACTCTAGCAAAGTGAGCCTGACTAAGCAAACTAAAAGTTGCTGTTAGTATGTAGTAGACATCAGGAATGAATGCATTGAGCTCTTCAACATAAACAGTTCCTTTTCCTTTGACCTGACAAAGATGATTGGAAAAAGAATAAAGTTCACAGTTCGGTTCAGGCTCGTGCATCTCTCTGAAAAGTTCTTTTCTGTAAGTAACATGCACAGCTGCACCACTGTCCAAAGTCCACAAAAGCCGTCTGTCGTACTCTGGATGAGGTTCTGGATCATTGGTTAAAGCCAATGTGGCGAGTGGAGCTTGTGAATCATGCCTTGGACCACGACGACCTTGTCTACCGCCTCTGCCTCTGCCTCTGGAGTCTGTTCCTCTGGGCTGGTATGTTACGGGAGCTGGAACTCATTGGGGACAATCCCGGGTTGCATGTCCCACACGGTTGCAGATGTTGGATCTTGGCATCCTTGGAGTGTAGGTCCTTCCTCGGAAGGGACGCCTAGCTGGAGCTCTTGATGTGGGTGGTCCTCTCAAGTGTGGCGTGGCTAACATCAGTGCTTCTTCTTCAATTAAAAGTCTGCATACATTGTCCACTGTGCGTTGAGCAATAGGCACTTGGTTAATCTTTGTAATGGCATCTTTCCATTCATAGTTCAAAGAGTTAATGATAATGCAGATCATTTGAATATCTTCAATAGGATAGCCCCTTTCTCTTAATTCTTTCCTCATACCTTTCAGTTTGGTCAAATGTCCTCCAATTTGTTCACCAGGTTTCAATTTCGAACCATGGAATCCAAACATGAGCAAACATGAAGACTCAATTGAGACAGGCCTATAGCAATTTTCCAATTGGACCCAAATTTGTTGGGCTGTTGCATCAGGTGGAAAAGTAACCTGCAGTTCAGTATCCATGGACATCAATAATGTTGTGCAGGCTTTAGTCTCTAAGTCTCTTATTTCAGGCGTCCATGGTTGGGCAGGAGGGTTAAATACCATACGATGGGTGCCTTCTCTGCGTAGCAAAAGTCCAACCTCACTGACCCAGGCCTTGTAATTCTGCCCTGACATCTTTAATTTTGACTCACCAGCCAGTGGAGCAACAGAGTATGCCTGTTGAGGAATAGGCATTTGAGGTGCTGGCTGTGGGGGTAAAGGCACTTGTTGTGCTGGCATTTGTGGACCAGGGGCTGGTGCTGGTTGTACAGCTGGAGGCATGTGGGCATGAGCTTGTAGCTGTGGCATTTGAGCTGCAATATTAAAATGACTTGCTGGAGATGCAGTCATTTGCCTTTGCTGCATTAAGCGTTGTTGTGCTCCATCTAAAAAGACACCAGCACCACCAGGAGGTGCTGAAAATTGAGCCTGTGGAGACACTTGTGGCATTGCAGTTTGAATCTCTAAGTGAGTTAAGGACATATCTGACAAAGTCTGTTGCAATGCCTGTAATCGCTCTCTCAAAACGTGATGCATTTCAGCTTTCTCTTGTAAATTACTTTCGCCGGCAGATGATGCCGCAACTTTAGTTGTAGGCAGCTCAGATAATCTTTCTGCCTGTGTGGCATTTGTAATTTGAGAATAATGTGGCAAATGTGACGTGTGCACAACTCTCTGTTCTGATTTGCTTGACACAATATCCACCAGGGGGTGTGTCTTTGGCTCTGAGTGAAAAGAAGGCAAAATGGCATTTTTAGAGATTTCAAAAATGCGGGACTCTCTCTTATCTGGCTCAAGCCTAGATAAAGCCATTTTTGCCTCAGATAACTCACGTTCAAAAATTTCTATCTGGTCACGAGTTTCTTATAGCTTGCTCATGAGGAGTGACCCTGAAGGTTTAAGAGGGATAATTAAATGTTTCTCTCTCTGCATGGGAGGAAAAAGGCTTTGCCGTTTGTGGAATTTTTGGCTTGGCCCCAAGCATTTCAAAATCAGAAGGCTCTAGGAATACAGTTTGAGAGCATGCATAATTAGAAGGGGGCATTACTGACCTCAGTTGTAGTACTTCACCTTCAAAAACAGCTTTTCTGTTATTTTCCTCCTGAAGTTTCGTTAAGAGCATTTTCTCTGTTTCTTCTGCTTCTAGCTGAGTGGCAGATGCCAGGGGCTGAAATCTTGAAGATTTTTCTATGTCCTCCTCATCTGAAGAGGATAAAGCTCTGGGCTTCATTTTGTCCTTTTCCTTCATTTTGTCCTTTTTCTTCTTTCTCGGCATCTTAGAAGTTAATTATTTAGTGTTCCGCAGTCACTAAATGAACTATCTGTCTAATTAGCCTAGACGGTCATGATCAAAAGTAACGAACAAGGAAAAGCCATAAATCAACCATCCTCCTGCTGCCATTGTCAGAGCGGCAATCAGCCCCGTTACTTTGCATGGGGTAATTGCCCTCATTTTGAGTTGGATCGTGACTTTTATCCTTCTGTATACTTCGATCAATAAAACCGGAATACATCTTGTAATTAAACTCATATTTATTGTAAGAAAATAAAGACATCTCACTATCTAAATTAGATTAAATGTTGGCAAAGAATCCCCAGCCTGACCTTAGCTGGCTGGAGAACAAAGGAAAGTTTCTAGAAGAAGTGCAAAGGAATGCGGACATGCGTAGTAGGTGCTGATAAGAAACTTGGCAAACTACGGTAAGTCTGACATTTCAGAAATAATAGCTCTGCTGGTAAATATAAAAACACAGTGACATGGACCATGGTCCAAGAATCCCAATTTCCCTCAAGAGAACCATCCCCTAAGCCAGCCTTGACTTACAAGATGCTGCCTTCCCTCCTTGGATGGTTCCCTTTATTGGGAGAACATAAGAGAAAACCACCTGTGCCCGCATCTCTTGGCTCCCGTGCCCACCTGCTCTGAGTCTCTTGGCATTGTTTCCAGGGACTTTATCATTCCTCCCCACATGAAATGGGAAAAAGGGATAAGAATCTGTGGGCTTCATTATTTTTGTAAGCTGTTCAGTCACGTATTTGATAGCTGCTCCTGGGAAACAACCAACCACCCTAGTATGATTGTCCCTCTTAGAAACGGCTGTTTCAGTTCCCCTAAACAATGAATCAACACAAGACTTTCTTTTCTTCTTAAGGAAGTCCACTCTGATTTCCCCCCCCCCCCCCCCGCCATTGGTATATTTGGTGTTGTCCCTTCTCTAGGTTCTTGCATACTGTCTTCCAAGGGGAGGCATTCCTGACAGGAGCCCAATTCTCAGACAATTTCAGACATTTCCTACAATCACACACCGACCGATTAATTCATGAGTGCTGAAGAAAAAGAGATGGGGAAGAAAATTAGAATATAGAGAGAAACCTTTACTGTAAATAACATATTTTTCTTCCTTTTCATCCCCAAGGCAGACCCACACTGCAGGGTGGTGGTTGATAGGCAAGGACATATGGAGAGAGAATCCACCTATTTCAGGGAGGAAAAGGATGGGATGCTTCATATGAACAAATAAGATGGGGCTACGATGGGGGTAGCAGCAAAGAGGGGAGCCTGGGGTCACTTGGCCAGAAATTGGGTGAATTCTCACAAGGAGAAGGGGAGGTCAGGAAAAACAGCCTGTCAAGGTTCCAACTAATGAACCCAAATGAGTCTGCATGGGGTTCCAAGAAGGATTGTCTCAGACTGGGGGGGGTGTGTGCAGTTCACAGCAAAGTTTTGGAGAGAGTTCTTTAAGATTATAGGGTCATCTCAAGGGCTTAGCTCCACCTTTTATCCAAGTACGAACGGAGCTGTAGAACGAGCAAATGCAATAATAGAACAATACCTGAGATGCTATGTTAATTATCAGCAGTTTAGCTGGGCAGATCTCTTGCCATTTCCTGGAGTGGCCTTTAATACTGCAGTGCATAGTAGCACAGGATTCACCCCTTTTAAAATGGCCACAGGGATGGAATTTGCCTAAATACCTTTGGGAACCCCCCTCCACAGTGAACCTAACAGAATGGGTGGGTTGCTTACAAAATGCGTGGGGGAATGTAAACCTGGGCTGCTCCCTCCCCAAGGGAGGAATGGGAAGGAATGGCCCCCACTTTCCTTTCCCTTTTGCAGTTTCCCAAAATTTGGAAAATTTCTGGACAAGATTTTAGCATTTGGGTGTTTTGTTTTTGATTGCAATACTTTTTCAGAGTTCTGTAAGGAAAAGCTGCCGAAAATAAAAAAAATCTGCTGTATCCACAGCAAGGAGATATTGTCCAGGCATGTTTTTTTTTTAAAAAAAGGAACAATTAAGGAATTTTAAAAACCACCAATAACTGGTAGGAGGGGTTGAGATGAGGGGGAAGAAGAGAAACTCACCTGCAGGAGGTTGGATGGGAGTTGCTGGAAGGAGAAAAAGACTCAATTAGAAATCTTCATGGGCTGGAGGACTGGGGGGGGGAGTAGTCCCTATCCCCTTTGATAGCCCATAATAGTTTGCAGGATCTTCACTTAATAACCACTTGAGGGACAGACATTCCCACAAATATTTCTCAAGGGGACCCTCTTGGCCACCTGCTAAGCTTGATGAGAGGCCTCCCCACAACCTCTCCTCCAGCCCCCCAGACTCACCTTTCTTGCTCTTCAGATAGAAGAAGAGCCCCATAGCCAGGAAGGCCACTCCTATCACAGCTCCCATTATCCCTGTCCAGAGTTTGCTCCTGGCAGAGCTGGAGGAACGGGGCTCTGGGGAAGGAGAAGGAGCCTCACCTGAGCAGGAGGATCAGGCCCACCTTCCCCCAGGAGGGTCCATTCTGGTTTTCTCCACAAGGAGGGTCTTTCCCCCTTCTCAGGGCAGGGTGGGGTCCCCAGATCAGGAAGGGAGGGAGGGGAGGGGCTCTTACCCCACTGGACAGTGATGGGGGCCTCCAGGCTGGCGTGCTCCACCTTGCAAGTGTAGACATCCCCCCGTTGGGTCTGGGTCTCCAGCATCACCTGGAGCTGGTAGGTCCAGTCTCCGTTCTGGAGCTCCTCCCCGAAGGCCACACCCTCCTTTTCCGGCTGCCCATTTTTCAGCCACTGGATCTCGATCTCCACGGGGTAAAAGCCGGTTGCGGTGCAGAGGAGGATGGTGTTGGGGGAAGCTGGGTCCATCTTGGTGGGGGAAATGGTGACGGTGGGCTTGGCGGGAGGGAAGGAGGAGAAGGAGGAACATGAAAGACACAACAGGGCCCAGAAAAGGAGACTAAGTTGATTAGTTCAGGCCAAGATCCCTTTTTACTCCTGAAAATATTGTGTTTTAAGTCACCTTCCAAAGTAAATTGCAGCAAGAAATTAAAAGGGATTCTGAAAGAGGGAAAAATGTTAAATCCTTCCTGATTGGGATCCCTAAATAGGCATGTCTGACAGGGATAAATGCTGAAAACGCCCAGAGGTGGAAGGAACCTTCTGGCAGATGTGGTGGACATGGAAAGAAATAACCAAGAAGACAGGAAGGAAAGACACAGCACAAGTCAGATGATTCTTGGGATCTTGTTCAAAATGAAACCACACCTTTAATTAGGTATAATAACATGTTTGTTTGTTTGATAAATTAAGTTATTTATTAAATTTATTTGCCAAAGTGGCCACAATTAAGTCCTGAAGAGTCCAGGTGTCAGGTATGCTTCCTTCGGTATCCAGGAAAGAAAGACCCAGACTTCATTATATAATAAAGCATGGTACTTTTACTAGATATAAAGTGAACGTAATCCTGGAAAGCAGGATTCTGAGGCAAAAAGCGCAAAAGTTACAGATAGAAAGCATCCCCTCCCATTGTCCACCGTGAATCATCCAATCCAAAGGTCTCCCAGAGGTCAGGTGGGAGGACACGTCTGGCCGTGTCATCAATCAGGAATGCGGTGGCCGTTGACCTGATAGCAGCTTAAGAATCGGTTTCGTTTCCTGGCCAGTATCATACATAGCCCAGCTAGCTACCCCCCCTCCCTCCATTACTATGACAGCCAAAGCAGAGAAAAGTGGAGACTGACACCAGGAGAATCTCCAGAATTGCCAACTGGGTCTCAGGGACAAGGAAACTCCACCCAGAAGGAAGTTGGTTAAAGTCCCCCATCTTGGGGCTCCCAACACCCAAAGCCCTTTGGCCTTTCCAGGGTTCAGCTGAAACCTCTAATCCCCCATTCAGCCCCTCCCCCCATAGCCTCCATGACCCTTGAGGGGGCAGCCTCAGCATCTCCTGGGTCCCCAGAGGTGGAGATGTAAACTTATAACATCAGCAGACGGAGGAGACCTCCAGCCCTGGTGACGGATGGCCTCACCCAGCGGCTTCACGTTTGATGTGAATTAAAGAATGGGGAACATGAAGGAATACTCGATTATTGGATTTAGAAGGTCATGATTTGTTGATGGGGTGGCATGCTTACTTATGGTACAAGGGAATAAAGATGCAGGGATATTTTAGAAGACGTCATATACGTGAGGCTTTATTACTGAATTGGGAGAAGATTAAAAAGCAGCATTATCTGAGAATTCCAGTCTGGGTCTCAACGATTGAAGCTTTTTCTTATTCTGTAATATTTAGAAGAGGACAAATTGTTAGATGCAGTGAATTAATGGATGAAAAGGCTGAACTAAAGTCGAAGGAGGAACTTGAAGAACAAGGTTTTCAGATGGATTGGTTTTCTTATTGGCAAATACCTTCTAGATATGAAGAAGATGCTAAATATGAAGGTTTTTACAAGGATTTGACCAATTTAGATAAGATATTAATGGACTCTGATGACTATGTAATTAAAAAACTGTATGGTTATCTATTGGTGGTAAAATTGGAAGAGGAACAAGTTAAAGAGACAATTATTTACGGGACCGCCTACTACCACCAATAGCCTCCCACCGGCCTGTACGCTCCCATAGAGAGGGGCTCCTCCGGGTGCCATCGGCCAAACAATGCCGGCTGGCGGCCCCCAGGGGGAGAGCCTTCTCTGTGGGAGCACCTACCATCTGGAACGAGCTCCCCCCGGATATACAGAGGATCCCGGACCTGCGCACCTTCCGTCGCGCGCTCAAGATCTATTTATTCCAACAAGCCGGCCTGACCTAAGTTATTTTCCCCTTTTAATTATGAATTTTAATTTGTTTTAAATTATTGGGGTTTTAATTGTCAGCCAAATTATTTAATTCATTTTATTCTATTTTAAACTTTTGTATTTATATGTTTGATTTATGGCTGTACACCGCCCTGAGTCCCCCAGGACTAGGGCGGTTTATAATTCTAATAAATAAAAATAAAATAAAATAAATGATAGTATGGGGGGAAAATTTTGGTCATAGGATTGATTTAGAAAAATGGCAAAAATTATGGTTACAAAACTATAAAATGACAATGTCTACAGCAATATAAGGAGAATTTGTATAAGATGTTTTACAGGTGGCATTTACCCCCGACGATAATATCCAGAATGTTCAAGAATAAATCGGAGAAATGTTGGAAGTGTCGTCAGACTCCAGGATCCTATGACCACATGTGGTGGACATGCGTAGAAGCTGAAAGATATTGGACTAAGATACACACGTGGTTGGAAAAAATGATTAAGAAACATATTGACTTTAAACCAGAGATATTTTTACTAGGAATTTTACCAGAAATGTATAATAAAGAGTTGAGATACTTAATTGTGAATGTTTTAACAGCGGCTAGAATTGTTTTTGCTAAAAATTGGAAAGGTGAGAAGATACCTACAGAAGATGAAGTGATTAAGAAAATCCTGGAGTCTGCTGAAATGAATAAATTGACATTTGAAATTAGAGAACAGGAAGATAAATATTATTTAATTTGGGATTTGTTTTAACAATGGTTAGATAACAAAGCATGGAGATGAAACATGAAACAGGAATTAAGGTCATGATAAATATCTGAAATGGTTTCCTTTTCTTTTTCTTGCTGTTCAACAGTGTTTAAGTAAGTGTGATACATAAAAATGTTAAAGAAGAGAAATTAAATAAATGGCAATTTGGGACAAGGGATTGAGCACAAAAGAATTTTAACCGATCGACATACTGTTTGTAATTGTATTTGAATAATGGTGATTCTATGGGGTGTTTTTTTTTTGTTATAAATAAAAAAAATTCCCCCCCCAAAAAAATCCCAGCAGAAGATTTCAGGGGGAAAAGTGCAAAATGTGATGTGGCTACAAAACCCCCCAATTTTAGGCATCATCAACAGAAAGAGGCATTTTGAAGGAAAGGGCAAAGGAGGCCAATGGGGGGGGGCAGCCCTTTGCTCCCCACAACTGCCAGAATCCCCTGAAGGAAAAGTTTCTTCCCCCATTGAAGATGAGATACCCCGAATCCCCCCTTCAGAGCAGGAAGGGCAGAAGAGGTTTTGGGGGATCTCACGATCTCTCTCAAGGATCCTTCCTGGGGGGGGGGCTTTGGGGAGATTCAGAGGGAGACCTTCCCAGATCAGGAACCGCAGGAACAGCAGGAATCGGCCATTCCTGGGGAAGGAGGTGGGGAGGGTCCCTCTGACTCCCTCAGGGCAGCATCTACCTGGGGGGCAGGGAGGGGAGAAGGGATCCGGAAGAGATCTTTGGAAAAAGGAAAAGGGGGCAGTTGGTGGCTGAGGAGATCAGGCCAGTCCCAGGATCTCAGCACAGCCTTGGAGAGGATCCCTCTTGATCTCCTCCTTCAGCAAGTGCTCCAACTGGCACAACTCTTGGATGGATTAATTGGGGAGGTGAGTCTGGATGAGCCCCCCAAGAGGCTCCACAATACATTTACATTTACATTTACATTTACATTTTATTGGATTTATATACCGCCCTACTCCCGAAGGACTCAGGGCGGTGAACAGCCACAGAATAAAAACACATAAATACAAAAATTTAAAATAGAATAAAAACGAATTAAATAATTTGGCTGAGACAAATTTAAAAACCCCAATAATTTAAAAAAAATTAAAATTTCCATTTAAAAAGGGAAAGATTTAGGTCAGGCCGGCTTGATGAAATAAGAAAGTCTTGAGCGCGCGACGGAAGCTACGCAGATCCGGGATCCTCCGTATCTCCGGGGGGGGGGGGCTCGTTCCAGATAGTAGGTGCTCCCACAGAGAAGGCTCTCCTCCCCCCTGGGGGCTGCCAGGGGGACAATAGATCCATTCCAGCTCAGAGTCCTTTGCTAACCATTTTGTTTTCCTTGTTGGGGGATTTTCTTATTAACAGTAAATTCTATAACGCTTAAGAACAACTAATTTTTAAATTGTTATTTGTAATTCCAACCTGGGATCTGGTCAGGTTCCCATGCAGAGAAATAGCAGCATTTCAGGTGTGGAATTGCTAAAAGAAGGCAGAGGCTTTACAAACTGAAAATGGCTTTTTTAAAAAACAGGAAATGCAAATTCTGGATGAGAAAAAGATTTTTAGCAAGAAAATGGAAGGATCAGATTTTAAATCAGTAGAAATTCAAAGGTTTCAATTTGGTATTTTTACATGTTTATTTTTATAGCCCATCCCAAACCTCCTTATTTACAAGACTGCAGTGTGAAGATTTTGGGGTTCCAATTGGGCCAGATGGGAGTTGCTGGAGATTTTATTTGGATCGGAAAAAGATTTTTGTTTTTGTTTTTAAATACTTACCGAGGGACACAACTTTCTCCCTCAGCCCTTCCAGGAATTCAGTCGGGGAAGGGGGAAAGGATCCCTCTCCGTCCTCCTGGGGCGGATGTGGGGAAGAAGGGGGAGGAGACCACGCAGAGATCGAGGCTGGCGGAGGCTCTGGAGACCCATCGGCTTCCTTCCCCCCTCCGGGGGTCCTTCCCAGCCCCCTCCTCCCCCGCCCAGCCCCCTCCTTACCGGGGGTCTCCTTCCCCCCTTCGCTTCCGGGGATCCGGGCCAGCGCCCCCAGCAGCAGCATCAGGGGGAGCCCAGCCAGAGCCATGGACGCGGCCCCACAAGCGCCCCAAAGGGAGGAGAGAGACGGAGGGGCTCCCAGCCCCAGAGGAGGAATCGGAGGGTCTGGAGGGGGGGGAGGAGTTTTCCTCGGACTTCGGAACTGGGAGTGTCCAGAAGAGCAGGAGGACCAATGGGAATTCTCCCTTCTGCAGCGTCATCGGTCTCCGGGCAGAGCCTCCCTTGACTTCGCCCGATACAGGAGATAGTTCGGGGCAGAGAGAGAAGCGGAGAAAGTGGGAGGGGGAATAATTTCACTCTTGGGGGGCTGCATTCTAGGGAGTGTTTCATGCCAGCTCCGGAGGGGAGTGTGGGCTTCCTTCTCCCACCCACCCAGGATTCTCATCCAATCCCCCTTTGTGCGCCTGGAGAGGTGGACTAGATGTCCTTTGAGTTCCCAGAGTGCCCAGAGGGCGCCCAGGGTGGAGCTGGTGAGACTCCAGAAGGGCAAAGTGGAGCCAGAGCTCGAGGGTCCTTCGGGGCTCAGAAGGGGAGGAGGGAGCCCCACAGCCAGCCGGGACTTGGGGGCCACCCGCTCCCCCCAATCCGAAGGGAAGCCAGGAAAACCCTCAGCTGACAGTCCATGCAGGAAGAGGCGGAGGGGATCTGTAGGGATCCCTCCTAATCAGTGGTGAAATCTAATTTTTTTTACTACCGGTTCTGTGGGCGTGGCTTGGTGGGCGTGGCAAGGGAAGGATACTGCAAAATCCCCATTCCCACCCTACTCTGAGGCCAGCTAGAGGTAGTTTTGTCGGTTCTCTGAACTATTCAAAATTTCCATTACCGGTTTTCCAGAACCTATCAGAACCTGCTGGATTTCACCCCTGGTCCTAATCCAGCCGGATCCTCTCCCCAGCTCCCCCTTCACAGGAGAAAATGGCATTTTCCTTCCTTGAAACCCGCGTCTCCCTTGCTCAGAACGTCTGGACGGACCGGCTCCTTCCGATTCTCCTCCCCTGAACCCGAATGAAGATCCAGGAATCACGTTCGCCCTTTTCTCCTCCGCTTCCCGCTCCTTTCCTCGGAGAAAGTCCACATCTTTGCCATAATGCACAACAATCTCTTCTTTCACCAGAAAAATATATAAAGTGACATTTTGGAAGAATTTTTTTACATCTGATTGTGCAGATCGTGATGAGATTTGGATATTTTGGCTGAGGGACAGGAAGTGCCCCTAAAACAAAAGGCTCATTTTTTTGATTTTTTTATTAAGATTATAAGGGCATGAAATACAAAATAAAAGTATTAGGGAAATGGGGAAGGGAAAGGAAGGGGAAGGAGAAGTAGGGGATGAAGAGCAAAAGGAAAAAAGAGAGGAAAAAAAACCTTTTTCCCAGCACAATAAAATACAACGTGAAATTGTAGCCTCGGTTTTTATTTCTTCTCTAAGTAAATATTCACCATTTCTATAACAACAACTTAATTTAATCAGTAAATCCCAAAGTCCAGATTTCTTTTTTTTTTTTTTTTTTGCCTCAAGCACAAAGTCCAGAAGTGGCTTCCAGGTAGAGAAACAGCTGGATATCTACTCTTTTCTCGGGTCAAAAAAGTTTATTTCGCCTTCTTTGTCAACTTTTTCATTCCATCACTTCGTCCATCCTGGGGATGAAAGCTTCTTTCCATTTTTGCATATGAAGAATTCATGCTGCAGTCAGCATGTGCAGGAATAAAGTAACAAATTTATATTTCAAGTTCCTTTCCAGTAATCCCGAAAGGAAAACTTCTGGTTTTCAACAGACCCAAGGAGATAAATCACATTTACACACCATTTGAAAAAGACTATCAAACAGAGGAGACCCTATATACCTGTGATGGCGAACCTATGGCACGCGTGCCATAGGTGGCATGCAGAGCCTTATCGGTGGGCACGCAAGCTCAGCTGTGGTGCACATGTGCACGCCGGTCAGCTGATTTTTGGGCCTTCTGGACCCACTGGAAGTTGGCAAACAGGCTGTTTCCGGCCTCCGGAGGGCCTCTGGGGGGATGGGAAAGGCAGTTTTCGCCCTCCCCAGGCTCCTAGAAAGGCTCTGGAGCCTGGGCAGGGCAAAAAAATGGGCCTACTGGGCCCACTGTGCCATCACATGCCAAAAGTGGGGGAAGCACAGGGGAAGGTCATGCACGCATGCATGGGGGCAGGGCGCATAGAATTTTGGATGTGGGCACGTGCATGCCTGCTCCCCTCCCCGCTCCCCCCACTTTTGTCACGTGATGGCAAAAAGGTTAGCCATCACTGCTATATACCATTAGAATCTGAGCCCCAGAGAGGGAGGGAGGGATCCCCCTAGTTCTGAAGGAGAGAAATGGCTGAAATGGCTGGGGAAGTGTGGGGGAGTCTCAGGTGCCCCCCAATGGCTCCCCACGTGCTTGGAGAGGACCATGTCTGCTGCCATTCTGCTCCTCAAAAGAGGGCTTGAGGGGAAACAGCAAGGGGGCCTCCAAGCAGGGGGGGGTTCTGCCCCTTCCCCTCCCTGGATCTGTCCACCCTCCTCCCGAACCAGTTCTGGCTTCGGACGTGAAGAAGCTGGGATGGTGGATCCAGAGGCAGCAGAAGGAGGAGCCCCCTGTGAGGGAGGGAGGGAGGGAGGGAGGGAGGGAAGGAAGGAAGGAAGGAAGGAAGGAAGGAAGGAAGGATTACAGAGTTTTCCTCCTTCTGAACTTTATTCTTTTATAGCAAAGCAAAGGGAAGTGAAGTGATTCGTAGGAAAACTGATGTAGATGAAGCTGCTGTGGGTTCAAAGCCAGGAGAGATGAGAGGACTAGAGTGACAGGTCAGCCCAGCATCCCTGGAGACAGTCTAGATCAGCGGTCACCAACCTTTCGGACCTCAGGGACCACTAAATTCATAATTTTAAATCCCATAGACCACTAATATGAATTTTTAAGAAAGATAAATACATTTGTAAAATAATGGGCCTAGTGAAGGCGGTGGGCGTGGCCAACACAGGAGGCAGTCCTTCCGTTCCCTGATCACTTGAAGACTGCTCAGCTCCTTAACCGCGGCCCGCGATGGCCAGATGTTTCCAGCACACTCTTGCTAGCCTAGCCCTGCCCACGGCACCAAGCAACCTTGCACCTCTCTTCCTCAGCTCACCTTGTGGCTCTGGAGCAAGCAGTGAACACGGTTTGTGCTCCGCCAGGTCTAGAGCTCAGTTATTGCTCAGGCTGCTGCTACGATGAGGCAGAAAACCATGCGGCCAATCTGTTGTGGCTCCGTTACCTGAGCCTGTGTCATCAGCAGAAGAGGACTCTGAGAGTGAGGGAGAGGAGTTGGCAAGGCCTCCTTCTCCAGGACCCTCCTCTCTGGCAATGCCTCTGGAGGACACCAAAGGGCAAGAGATAGGCCCAGAGCCAAGCACGTCCCCGCAGCCACAGGTGGACAGTGATGAGGGTAATGAGTCTTGGCTGGACCCTTGCCAGCGTTGCAGAGACAGGCACGCGCAACAGAAGAAAAGGCATGCCCGTGATTAGCTGACTCACTGGACCACACCCCACAGGCTATAAAAGGGGGTGAGTTAAGCCTTCAACTCTGTAACGGACAAAACTAACAAATCCTTTGGAGTCTTCAGATTTATTCCTGCATTTCAGCTTCAGCTTTATTTCTGGACACTTGTTGTGGTGTGTATTTTCTTCTAAGTTGATAAAGGTCTTGGCAAGCAGCTGCTGGGATTGCTGCCAAGCGTCTTATCAGACTAATTGGTTGCCTGCCAGTTTATTTAACCCCCGACTGTCTGAGTGTGTGTGTGTTTGTGTGACGAGGACAGAACACAATCTGAATCGACTCCGCTCACCCCACCTAGCTGCTGCTGCTTGAGAAAAGGACGATTGTAAGAAGCAGGTGCTGTGTGTGTGTGTGTGAGAGAGAGAGAGAGAGAGGGAGGGAGAGGGAGAGAGGGAGATAGAGGACGGAGAGGAGTAACAAGAATTGTAGGCAACACTGTTTGAAAGAGTTTCATCTCCACCATTTCTCTTTCTCTCTTTCCAGAGCCTCCAGAGGCTGACAGTAGAGAGGCTGACATATGAGGAGAGCTGTCAGAAGGCAAGAGCAGCTAAAGCAAAGAGGACAACTCAGGAGTAAGGCCAAGAGATGATTGGCCCCTCCCATAAGGCTGAAAAAACCAGCAATGGCTCTTGGCCTCTTTGCCTGAAAACAAATTGATAGTCTTGCTTCACTTATCTCTTGTCGGCGTCTTCTGCTTTTTGAACTTTTGCCAAGAGAAGCCTTTGGCAGTTTGCCTAATTATACCCAGGTTGGTGATTAGACTGAAGAATTTGTGTTATGAAGAGTTTGTTTTAATTTAGTTTGGACTATGCTGAGAATGAGTTAATTCTCAGCTGTTCTAATAAAGTCTGTTCGTTTTGGAACTGTTTGTGTCGATTACGACCTACTTGGGCCTGGGTCACAACAGTCTCCACCCCTCCCTCCCAAGAAAGGGAGGCCCTGAAAGGAAACTTGGGGGGGGGTGTGTCACAGCAGGAGAAGGTCCAGGCTGCCATTCTCCTCTTCTCCCCGACCTGCCACCTTCAGCCTCCATTTCTCAGAGGCTGCAAACAGGACAAAGAGTCAAACTTGACTAAAGAAAAAAAATCCTTTTGTGTCGGAGAGCAGGATTAATTCATGAGTGCTGTGAAAAAGAGATAGGGAAGAAAATCAGAATATAAAGAGAAACTTTTAGTATCAATAACATATTTTTCTTCCCTTTCAGCCCCCACCCCCAAGGCAGCCCCAGACTGCAGGGGGGTGGTTGACAGGCAGGGACGGATAGAGGGAGATTCCCCCCATTTCAGGGAGGAAAAGGCTGGGAAGGGCAGGGATTCCTCCCCATTTTATCTGCAGGGGATTCTGGAATTCTCCCTAATTGTCTTAATGAGACGGTTAATCAAGAGGGGAGGGGCCCCCTCCTTCCTTGCAGATGTTCCAGATGAACAGAGAAGATGGGGCTAGGATGGGGGTGGCAGCAAAGGGAGGAGCCTGGGGGTCACTTGGCCAGAAATTGAGTCAAATGTCACAGGAAAAAGGGGTCAGGAAGAAGAGATCACAAACTTCCTTTCCCCCAAACCTAGAAAAATTCTAGGCGAGATTTTAGAGGTTTTCTTTTTGATTGCAATGCAATTTCAAGTTTCTGCAAGGAGAAAGTGCCCCAAATTCCAAAAATTGGCTGTGCCCACAGCAAGGAGGTTTTGTTCTGGAACCTTTTTCATTAAAAAGGAACAATTAAGGTATTTTAAAAACCACCAATAACTTTTAGGAGGTGAAATGAGGGAGGAAGAGGAGAAACTCACCTGCAGGAGGTTGGATGGGAGTTGCTGGAAGGAGAAAAAGACCCAATCAGGACCTTTCATGGGGTGGAGGATTAAGGGGATCCCACTCCCCATCAATACTATAATAGGCTGCAGGATCTTCCCTTAATGGCCCCTCAAAGAACAGAAGTTACCAAACTCAAGGGGCCCCTCCTGGCCACCTGCTAAGCTTGATGAGAAGCCTCCCCTAAATGGTCCCCTCCCCACAACCTCTCCTCCAGCCCCCCAGACTCACCTTTCTTGCTCTTCAGGTAGGAGAAGAGCCCCACAGCCAGGAAGGCCACTCCTATCACGGCCCCCATGATCCCCGTCCAGAGTTTGCTCCTGGCAGAGCTGGAGGAACGGGGCTCTGGGGAAGAAGGAGCCTCACCTGAGCAGGAGGATCAGGCCCACCATTCTGGTTTTTCCCACAAGGAGGGTCTTTCCCCCTTCTCAGGGCAGGGTGGGGTCCCCAGATCAGGAGGGGAGGGGCTCTTACCCCACTGGACAGTGATGGGGGCCTCCAGGCTGGCATGCTCCACCTTGCAAGTGTAGACATCCCCCCCGTTGGGTCTGGGTCTCCAGCATCACCTGGAGCTGATAGGTTCAGTCTCCATTCTGGAGCTCCTCCCCAAAGGCCATGCCCTCCTCCGACCATCCCTTCTTCAGTCACTGGACCTCGATCTCCACCAGGTAAAAGCCCGTCGCGGTGCAGAGGAGGATGGTGTTGGGGGAAGCAGGGTCCATCTTGGTGGGGGAGATTGTGATGGTGGGTTTGGCTGGAGGGAAGGAGGAGAAGGAGGGACCTGAGGGACACAGAAGGGTCCAGAGCAAGTTGATTAGTTTATTCATTTGTTTTCGGGCTCCTCCCTGAAGGCCACGGTGCAGGAGGAGGCACATGAGAGGCACATAAGGACCCAGAAGAGAACACCAACTTGGTTACTTCAGATGCCACATGGGACTGACCGCGTCCAGAGCCCTGGCCACCCTCTGATTCCAGGATGCACCAAGGCTTTGGCAGGGCCATGTCAAGATCTTTGCTGAGGGGTGGTTTTGGGGGGATTCTGAGGGAGACCCCTCCCTGATCACACTCTGTCTGCCGCTGGCTGGCCTCCTTCCAACAGAAGGAACTGGCCGTTCCTAGGGAAGGAGGTGGGGAGGGGTCAGAGTCCCAGATGGCAGCTTGCCCAGGATGGGGTGGCAGGGAGTGTGGAAGGGATGGGGGAGAATCTTGGGGAAAGGGAAGGAGGGGGCAGATAGAGGCTGAGGAGATCAGGCAGATTCCAGGATCACTGTAGAGCATTGGATGGGATCCCTCTTGATCTCCTCCTTCATCAAATCCTCTAACTGGCACAATTCTTAGATGGATTAATGGGATTGGGGCAGGGGTGATATGCTCCTGATTCGGACTGGATCGCCCAATCCGGTAGCCGGTGGTTCGGAGAACTGGTAGCAAAAATCCCTGCCCCTCCCCCCCATTGCCCAGCTGAGCCGCGCAATCATCAGAAGCTTTTTTTTAGTTTTTAAAAGCATTTTTTCTACAACCTCTTTGGCCGAAAAAATGCTTTTAAAAGTAAAAAACAAAAGCCTCTGATGAGTGCACGGCTCAGTTGGTATCATCAGAGGCTAAAAAAAAAAAGAGCCTCTGCCAATCAGGCAAGTCAGCTGGGATCGTCAGAGGCTTTAAAAGCATTTTTTTACAACCTCTTCAGCCGAAGAGATTGTAGAAAAAATGGTTTTATAAGTAAAAAAGAAAAGTTGACCACGCCCACTCAGTCATATTACTCCCCCCCTCCAAGCCACACCCACAGAACCAGTAGTAACAAATTTTACATTTCACCACTGGGTTGGGGGGTCTGGGTGACCCCCCCCCCCAAGAGGATCCTTTAAATTTTCACTCCATCTCAGAGTACTTTGCTAACAAAGTTTCTCTCTGTTAAGGGTTTTTGTTTAATAACAAGTTAATTTTATGATGCTAAAGAACATTCAGTTTGTTATTTGTAATTTAAATCCGGGCTCTAAACTGGATGCCACCCAGACAAAGAACAACATTTCAAGTGTGGGTTGTTGTTGTTTTTTCCATAATAAGCCCATTTGCATCTTGGAACATTAAAGATCTTTGTGGAATATCTTTAATAAAAAAGGCAGCGTCTTTATGAAGTGAAAATTGTGACTATTTGTTTGAACAAGAAATGCAAATTCCGGATGAGAATAAATATTTCAGCAAGAAAATGGATGGAGCATTTTTAAATAAGTGGAAATTGAAAACTTTCAATTTGGCATTGTATTGAAAACATCTTCAACTCGTATAATGACTTTTAGTAGCTGATTTCTGTTATTTCTGCTGTTTTTGCTTTGGTCCTTAAAAGGACTGTGGGGTTGTGTGTGAAGCCAGGAGATCCTTGCGGATGTCTGGCTACCAGTCCGTCTGTTACTCATTTAGCACCACCCAGGAGGCATGTGTGACTTAAGGATTGCCACGGAGGTGAGTAACTTTGCCTACTGAGAAAACTGGAAGGAGACCAACCAGCTCAACGTAAATAACAAGAGGTTACTCCAGATCAAGTAGCAACTCGCATTGTCAACTTAACTAGAGTACCCCATGATAAGAAACATACTAAACTAGTGAAAAGAGGACTAAAGCATCTAAAAACTCTGGGATTGCCTAACCAGGAATATGCTCGACCCTTCCAAGCAGCTGAAATAGACACTGGCCTGAAGAATGTCAAAGCTGGAAAATCTCCTGGTTTTGATGGAGTAATGCCAGAATTTATCATTCTGGACCTCACACAAGAGAATGGCTGGCAAAATTCTATAGATATCCTAACTTCCAGTAGGCTCCCTCCAGAATTTAAAATCAAGGTAATCAGCATATTAAAATCCAGAAAAGAAAGCAATAAGCCAGAAAACTATCGCCCCATTGCTCTGTTAAGTGTCTGTTATAAACTACTTGGTTGATACTTAACAGAATCGGACAGAAAATTAACGAAAAAATACCGAATGAACAGGCTGGGTTTAGATCTTATCGGAGCTGTGTTGATCAGGTCCTTAGTCTTACAAGCCATATTGAAAGCAGCTATCAGAATAAATTGAAAACATCTGTTGTGTTTGTGGATCTCACAGCAGCAGACGACACAGTATGGAGGGAGGGCCTATTAAACAAATTCCTCCACGCTGTCCCCTGTAGGACTATGGGCCGCCTAATAAATAACATGCTTTCAGCAAGGACCTTTCAAGTCATCATGGGTGACAAAATCAGTAAGCAAAGACACCTGAATAATGGACTCCCTCAGGGCTCCATGCTGGCCCCATCTCTATTTAATCTATACATTTCTGATATACCACCCATGCTATCAATAAAATTCTCTTATGCTGATGACCTGGCGTTAGCATATAGCCACAAGGACATCGAAGCTACAGAAGGAGTACTTACAGCCAACCTTACAACTTTGAGCACATACTTCCACCAATGGAGGTTAATCCCAAGTGTAAGTAAAACAGTTACATCATGTTTTCACCTCAACAACAAATTGGCAAAAAGAGAACTCAATGTATACCTAAATAACAAACTGCTCCCATACGAGGCAACACCAAAATACCTGGGGGTTACCATAGACAGGACCCTGTCCTTTAAAAAACATATTCAGAATATGGCTGCCAAGGTTAACAGCAGAAATAACATCCTACAAAAACTATGCAGAACAATTTGGGGAGCTTCGATATGCAGCCCTCGGGCTTTGCTACTCTGCAGCGGAATACTGTGCACCTGTATGGATAAACAGCTTACATACAGGACTTATTGATGTTCAACTTAACCATACGATGAGGCTAATTACTGGGTGCATAAAATCTACACCTAGTTACTGGTTACCAGTTCTTAGTCGCATACTTCCTCCGCACTTACAACCACAAGAAGCTCTCATTCGGGAGTATACCAAGATCTTGTTAAATTCCTCTCTACCTATACCTGGATACATTCCTGATCTCTTAAGATGCCGATTAAAGTCAAGAAATCCACCACTCTTAACAGCGCTTAAGTTGATGGCCGATCATCAGAACACCACACAAAAGTGGATGGAGGTGTGGAGTAGCTGTTCCCCCCAAGATGTCTCTGAGCACATCAGTCCTAGTAGTATACCTCCAGGATTTAGCCTACCCCGACACATATGGATGACATATAACAGAATTAGAACAACTCATGGGGTATGTGCTGAGTCCTTGTATAAATGGGGAAAGACACCTTCAGCACAATGTGATTGCAGGGCCCCTCGACAGACTATCCAGCATATAGTGAGGGAATGCTCTAATAGAAGGTATTCAGAAGATTCTAGGGACTTCCTCTGCATAACAATGGCAGCTACTGACTGGATCTCCAAACTCGACATTAAATTTTGAAATGTTATTTGTTTTCCTTTTAGGTTTTCCTACTACTTTTTTTATTGTTTTAATTGTTTTTAACCTGTAAAAATGAAGTGTTTTAATACTGTGTGTGACCAGCCATACGCTAAATAAATAAATAGTAGCTGATTCAGTCTTTCATCCTTCTGAGGTGGGTAAAATGAGGACCCAGATTGCTGGGGACAATATGCTGACTTTGTAAACTGCTCAGAGAGAGGGGTAAAGCATTGTAGAGTGGTATAGATGTCTAAGTGGAATTGCTATTGCAATATAGTTTCTCCCAAGCGTGGATCCTTTTATGAGAAGTAAGATGGCCATTCGGAGAAAAGCTCTTTCCACACTCCATGAATTTATACGGTTTCTCTCCTGAGTGGATCTTTTGTGTCTTCTGTTCTGCCCCAGATACGGGCTCCAAAGAACGCAGTCCTTAGTTTACTAATTAAGGACTACTAATGAACTTTCTTAGTAGCTGTTCGAACACAAGTACATTTTAAATCAGTCTTTTCTAAACAAGGGTTGTTAATTTAACTTCATTAACAGCTGACAAGAACCCAAAGAATAATAACTGAATTCTGAGGCACAGTATTTCAAAAAACAGTAATCTTACTGTGGTTGGCAGAATGCCCAGAAGCAATTTGCAGGAAAACTGACAGGAGAGAAGCAAAAGCTGACCAGACATTTCTGGAATCAAGACATGAAGAAGTATGAATGAACTTGTTTCCTGCAAATTGCCTCAGTTGTCGTCCTTCCTTAAATAGGCTAGGGGAGTGGCCAATTAGCCCCAAGCCTTACTCTTGAGAAGATCTCCTCCTGAGGAGCCAGTCCTGCCTTTTCACAGCTCTGTACTTGAGAAGAGGCTCCTCCCTCTTCACTTATGGGAGCTTCTGAAGGCCTTGGCTGAATCCCTGCCTCTGGCACCAAACCTTCCCCAGCCTCCTGATTGTCTGACTCAAGTGCCAGCTGCACAGGCTGCTGGCACATCACACCAGCCTCCTTGCTGTCGGAATCAGCTGCTAGCTGCACAGGCCGCTGACGGGCCACAGCATCTTCTAAGTCCACTGCTCTGAGTAAATGTCTTTCCACACTCCATGCATTTATATACGGCTTCTCCCCTGTGTGGATCATCTTATGGGAAATAAGATAACGTTTTTGAGCAAAGCTCTTTTCACACTCCATGCATTTATATGGCTTGTCTCCTGAGTGGATCTTTTTGTGGGTAGCAAGTCCACTGCCATGAGCAAACGTCTTTCCACACTCCATGCATTTATACGGCTTCTCCCCTGTGTGGATCATCTTATGGGAAATAAGATTATTTCTTTGAGCAAAGGTCTTTCCACACTCCATGCATTTATATGGCTTCTCTCCTGAGTGGATCATTTTGTGGCTTCTAAGTCCACTCCTCTGAGTAAACGTCTTTCCACATTCCATGCATTTATACGGCTTCTCCCCTGTGTGGATCATCTTATGGGAAATAAGATAACGTTTTTGAGCAAAGCTCTTTTCACACTCCATGCATTTGTATGGCTTCTCTCCTGAGTGGATCTCTTTGTGGGTAGTAAGTCCACTGCCATGAGCAAACGTCTTTCCACAATCCATGCATTTATACGGCTTCTCCCCTGTGTGGATCATCTTATGGGAAATAAGATGATTTCTTTGAGCAAAAGTCTTTCCACACTCCATGCATTTATACAGCTTCTCCTCTGTGTGGATCATCTTATGGGAAATAAGATTAACTCTTTGAGCAAAGGTCTTTCCACACTCCATGCATTTATATGGTTTCTGCCCTGTGTGGATCATCTTATGGTAAGTAAATGTACTACTATGAGCAAAGGTCTTTCCACACTCTACGCATTTATATGGTTTCTCCCCTGTGTGGATCCTGTTATGGACAGTACATTGCCAGCTTGTTCTAAAACATTTTCCACATTCCAAACATTTATAAGGCTTCTCTTTTGTGTCAATCGCTTTTTGAGATGTAAGGAAGTTGTTTTCAAGAGAAAGAATGAATGTCCCATTGTAATTTTGTCCATTGTGTCTTCTTATAGCATCTTCTCCTTTGTTTTGGGTTAAATAATGTTCATTTACTTGTACTTTAGTTTTGATTAGGTTCACACTTTTCCCAACATATTTTTTCCTTATTTTCTCTTCTTTGGCAAGAAAGTCTTGCACTGGAGCATCAGTGGAAGATGAGCTTTCCTGATTCCAATTCTTTGACTGGTTTCTCTCAAGGCTTTTGAATTCCATTTCAATTCCAAACTTCTCCATTCCATTTTTAGCACAGATCACTTGGAATAGTTCACAGGAATCTTGATTCTCCTGCCCATTATTACCTTTAAAGCAAAAGGGAAATGAAAATGATAACAAGGGTTTCAAGAGAAAAAGATCAAAGTGTAGAAAGTCAAGTGAATTTCCTTCTGAATTTCTCCAAAATTCCATTAGGTTGTATATTTGCATGCTTAGTGATATAGACATGATGATTTCTATATTCATGAGTCACGAAAGCTTTGAAAATATCTAGAAAACATATCTTTCTTTACAATTATCTACGGTAAATATATGCAAATCTCACTCAGAGTCAGTTTTCAGTTAAGGAATAGAATGAAATAACAGAGTTGGAAGGCACCTTGGAGGTCTTCTAGTCCAACCCCCTGCTTAGGCAGGAAACTCTACACTTCAGACAAATGGTTATCCAACATCTTTTTAAAAATTCCCAGCTTCTGCAGGCAAGTTGTTCCACTGATTAATTGTTCTAACTGTCAGGAAATTTCTCCTTAGTTCTAAGTTGCTTCTCTCCTTGATTAGTTTCCACCCATTGCTTCTTGTCCTACCCTCAAGTGCTTTGGAGAATAGCTTGACTTCCTCTTCTTTGTGGTAGCCCCTGAGATATTGGAACACTGCTATCATGTCTCCCCTAGTCCTTCTCTTCATTAAACTAGACATACCCAGTTCCTGCAATCCCTCATGTTTTAGTCTCCAGTCCCCTAATCATTTTTGTTACTCTTTTCTACACTCTTGAGTCTCAACATTTTTTTTACATTGTGGCAACCAAAACTGAATGCAATATTCCAAATGTGGCCTTACCAAGGCATTATAAAGCGGTATTAACACTTCACGTGATCTTGATTCTATCCCTCTGTTTATGCAGCCTAGAACTGTGTTGGTTTTTTTGGCATCTGCTGCACAGGGCTGGCTCATATTTAAATGGTTGTATAGTATAGTTCATGGGTCGACAAAGTGCATCTTACAGTCTGAAAAATACAGTAAGTCCCGGTGGGGTGGGGTGGGGGAATAGGTAGGGTGAACGTTGCAGCGCCTCTTCTATCATTCTTAAGTGTGAACAATGTCCGTGGTGCTGCAACTCTCATAATTTCGGGACTGGGTCTCAAGTACTTGGGGGAGGGTTGGTCGTAACTTGGAACGGTCCCTAAATGAACTGCCATAACTCGGGGATTGCCTGTTCCTTAGGATGCTCTGTGTGACATTGCATGAGGCCTTTGTTCTTGAATTGGATTGGGAGAATGCTCTTCCATGGGCTAAGTGTGAAAGTTCTATTATCAGACAATTCTGGAGGTTTCAGAGGACAAATGACAACACTCTCCTCTCACATGACCTCCAGAGGTCAAATAAAAGCTCACCTCGTTCTTCTCAGCCCCCACAGGTAAGTTCAAAGAGAAATTGAAAAATAGAGATAAGAAATGGCACAGAAAGCATCTAAGCAAAGAGACACTGACTTTTTCCTTCCTTGGAGCACGAGAAGATCCTTTCCTTCTCCCTCCCAGGAGATGATATCTGATTAGTGGTTTTTTAATAAAAACCCTAATTAAAATCTGTCTTCTTGAACTCTCTGATTGGGGACTAGAGAACTCTTACCCAGAGAGACCACGTTCCTATGGTTTTCAAGCATGACCTCCGAATGCAGCGCCTTCTGGTCAGGATCCAGCTGAGACCATTCCTCCTCAGAGAAAGACACAGCCACCTCCTCTAAGGACACAAGACTCCCCTGAACACAGAAAAAAGAACAGAACAGGAGGATTAGCAAGATCTGTTCATCTTCATCAATGATTTAGACAAGAGGATAGAAAGGGAACTCATCAAATTGGCAGACAAGTCCAAATTGATAGGAATAGCAACACTCCAGAAGATAAGCTCCAGATATAGAAGGATTGACAGATTGGGCCCCATCTAACAAAATGAAATCAACATTGAGAAACGTAAGGTTCTACATTTAGAAAAGAAAAACTAAATGCACTGACCCAGAATAGATGATACCTGACTCAACAATAGCAAGGGCAACAATGATCTTGGAGTCCTAGTGAAAACCATTTAAACACGAGTCAGCAGTATGACTCGAATTGAGTATGTCTAGTTTGATGAAAAGAAGGACTAGGGGGTGACATGATAGCAGAGTTCCAAAAAGCAATGGATGGAAACGATTCAAGGAGAGAACCAATCTACAATTAAGTGAGAACAATTAATCAGTGGAATGACTTGTCTCCAGAAATTGTGGGTGCTCCAGCCTGGAGATGATTATGAAGAAATTGGACAGCCATTTATCTGAAATGTTATAGGGCTCCCAGTCTCAGCAGGGGGTTGGACTAGAAGACCTCCAAGATCCCTACCAACTCTGTTATTCTGTTCCATTATTCCCAGGACAGTTAGACTCTATGAACCTTGCCAGGTCATCTTCATCTCTTCCGTTTACGAATGTACTCAACCGTTGAACTCTTTGCGCTGCGAGACTTCCCCCACAAAAAAGGGTCTGCAGCAGTTCCTGCCACTGTGATACATTTATTCCTATTTCTTGAAGCACTTTTTAAAAAATTGCTTCTTGTGAACTCAAAGTTGACGGAGTACTAGCAGAGCAAGATAACCAGAGGAAGCTATGCTGGCTGACAGCAACTTGAACCTGCCATTCTACTTTCCATGTTGTGGAAGAACACAAAAATCCGGGCCAAACAAGTGGGGGAAATAGAAGGAGGGAGCCCTCTGCACACCCACTTCACTTCCTGAAGGAAAGAATACAATACAATATTCACTTTTCCCTTTCTTACTTGGTTTGGAGGTTCAACTGCTGTTTGATCTCTGTCATAAAAACCAGAAAGCTTCGTTCTTTGTTTCTCTGTAAGGAATAAATAATTTCAAAATGCATAATTAACAAAATAAGAGGAGATATTCCATAGATGAGAAGAGAGAAGAGAGAACCAAGTTAAGACAGATGAGAAATCAGAGGATCTTCCATTACCTCCTGAGGTGTTCTGACTTGGATCTTCCCAAGGGATCCTCCTGAAAAATAGCTCCTGGGGGGGATTTGACAGGTTCTTCTTTCCCTCAGGATCTCTGATCTCCGCAGTGCAGCACTTCAAATAGGAGGAAGAAAAAAAGAAGCAGAATTAATGCACATCACACAACACAAATTGGATTCTTATATTCGGAACACAACATCAAAGCTCCCAATATCCATCTGTAAGGTTGAGTGAGAAAATAATGGAACAATGTCTTACAAGAATTGGTGAATTGCCATATATGATGAATGCCAGAGAAGTTGGGGAAGGAGAGGTGAAGTATTCGAACACTTTCTCTATTTCCTTCTGAGCTCCCTAAAGTCTCTCACCTGCAACTGGACCTGCTCCTTCTGCTCCTCCGCCTGGCTCAGGAGGAGGCCTTCCGCCAGGGCCACCGCCTGGGAGCTGGTCTCTGCTCCACACTCCCGCACCCAGCCCTCCATCTCTGGGGGCAGAAGGAACAGGAGATGCTGCAGAACCACCAAGTCCAGCATCTGGGCTTTGGTGTGCTTTTCTGGTCTCAGCCATCGCCTGCAAAAGCCATGGAGTCGGCTGCAAAGTCCTCGGGGACCCTCATCCTCCCGGTATTGGATGGAGGTCCAGGGCTGAACTTCTGAAGGGAGGATGGTTTCCTCGGTTTCCTCCTCCAGGATCTTCTGCCCAGTCCTTGTCCAGAGCTTCCCCCCCTTCCCAGGCTGAGCTGCTGAAGGGCCTTTTCTGGCTCCCTCCTTTCCAAAAGGTTGTGTCTCCATCCTTTCTCTGTCCTGCAGAGCAACTCCAAATGGTTCCAAGGACTCTGGTGGGGCTCCAGATGCCTTTTCCTTCAGAGGACCATTTCTGGGGCTGCAGGACTGAGCCCTGCAAGGGATTCCAGTCTTTTTCTTCTTCCCCCAATAGAAAAGTTTGCCTTGCAAAGACCACAAATGGCTTCCAGTTTCTGTATCTGAGATGGGAAGAAAAAGAAAACCAAAAATTAGAAAGTGGAATTCAGCCGCTGAGCGACCTTCCCCCAACCTGCCCGGATCACCAAGCGGCTCATCCCAGCGCAGGGCAGGTGTCTCTCCGCCCAAGAGCATGGCCGGGAAGGAGGCAGCTGGAGAGGCCGCCCCGCTTCTCTCCCCCTCCGGAGGCAGGATGGGACCCTCGGAGAACCTGGTGCGAATCCTGCCTCCTCCTCGCCCGGCTTCTCTCCTCACCTGCTGGGCCTCCCCTCCCCCCACTCGGGCTCTTCCCCGGTCCCCGCCGCCTTCCTGGTATCCCCGCTTCCCCCTGCAGGGAGAGGGCGGCTGGGGAGCATGGGAGCCGGGAAGACCACCCCCCTCACCCGGGGCACGTCTGGATGTCCCCCCCGCTAGACTCTCCTGCAGCCACTCCGCCTCCTCAGGGGCCCAAGGGGTTAAGGCGAACGAGTGCAATGTCCTAGAGAGGCAAGCTTTTGTGATGTCACAAAGGTAGCCCTGACGTTCTCTTGACAGAGGCCGCCCCCTGGTGGACATGGAGCAAAGTGTCAGGATCGTTGAGAGCGGAGTGCATGGGGAGAGGGCGGGGATGATGGGTTTAGGAGTAGGAGGAAGAAAGGCCCCTCCCAATGGCTGTCAGACAAAAGCTTCGACGTCTGTGCTTCTTTTCCATCTTTTATGTCAACCCAAATGCATTGAAGGAAAGTTTTGTCTTCTGTTCCGTTTCTAGAGTGGTTTGGTTATTTCTTCTATATAGTGCAACTCCACCCCCACCTCTTTAATTCGGTCTGCTTCTTATTTAGAGAAGAGAATAAAGAATAGAGTAAAAAAGGATAGAAAAGGGAAAAAAGAGAAAAGGAAAGGAATGACGAAAGAAAAATTCTTTCTGGCAGCCCCTGAGATCATGTCTTCCCTCGTCCTTCTTTTCATCAGACTAGAAAACATCCAGTTCCAGCAACTGTTTTATGTTTTAGCCTCTGTTGTTGTTCTCTGCATTATTTTTAGAGTCTCAAGATCTTATTTATTATACAAAACACAAAGAAAAATAGAAATGGGAAATTAAGGAAATGAGAAAGAGGGGAAAAGTCTGAGGTACAAGAAAAAAACGAAAAAGACGTTGACTCCTTTTTAGCACAGTGCAAGGAAAAAAAATCATTTCATCCTGACAAATCAAATGGAGAAAAGGAAAGTCATTTTATCTCTGTTTCCTTTGAACACTTTAAAAGTTAAAATATCCAATTTATCAGCTGAAGAAGGAAAGGGCAGAATGGTCTTGAAGACCCCGTTGTGGCTGAGGGGATCTGCGCTCTGATTGGTTGCTGCGGGTGGAAAGGGGGCGTTTCCCTCTTTCCCGCCTTTTCCTTCTGGGCGCCGTTTGAGATTTACCTCAGGATCTTCCTGACTGTTTTCTCTGCTGCGAATCTTAAATCCTTTTATAGGGAAGTAAAAGTTTGTGTCGGTGTCTCCCGCTTCCTTTGGACGGCAGCTGCCTATTTCCTCCACATTAAACCTCTTCGGTTGCCGCTTCCAGTCGGGGGTTTTGATTTTATCCCGAGAGTGTCGGAAGAAAAATCGGGTCCAGTTCCAGGAAGGGAAGAAAATGGAGGCTGCTTAAGAAAGGGGGTTGATTAACAGGCAGAAGCAACAACAGCCTGCAGTCAGAAGAGAAAGAGCTAGAAGGGATCTTGGAGGCTATCTAGTCCAGCCCCTGCTCAGGCAGGAGATCCATGCTATACCATCTCTGACAAGGGGCTGTTCAGTCTCTTCTTAAAACCCTCCAGTGATGGAGAATCCACAACTTCTGGTGGCAAGGAATTCCACGGGTTTTCTTCCCTGTCAGACAGTTTCTCTTCAGTTGTACGTTGCTTCTCTCTTTGGTTCCTTTCCACTCATTTGCCTTCTGGGGCTTTGGGGGATAATTTGGGGCCCTTTCCCTTCTCTGGGGCAGCCCCCCAAACGCTGTTCGGGGACAGCCGGGAAAGGAGCCGGATGAGGGGGAGGATTTTGGTGCCGTTTCTGCAGCGTCTGGAGACCCAGAGGCTCCTTTTGTGGGTCTTTTGTCCTCTGAGGCGGTTAGGGCTGAAGCAGCGGCCGCCTTGGACCCCGATCCCGTCAGAGAAACGCCCTTATTTCCCTCCCCTGACCCCCGGCCCTCCTTTCCCCTCCGGCCAGCCTTTCTCTCGGCCTCCTGCAACCGCCGCGGCTATTCGGGCTTCTGAGGCGAAAATAATAAATTTCTTCTCCCCTTCAATCTGAGCCAGGGGGATCCTGACCCTCAGAACAAAAGGAAGGAGGGGGGGTTTCCTACACATTTGGGGTCGAGGAGGGAATCCTGAAGGGGCCGTTTCGTCCAGACGTTCCGAGAAAGAGACGCGGATTACAAGGAGGGAAATCGCCTTTTTCTCGGAATTGAGGTGGGAGGGGCCAGAAAGAGCTGAAGCACCAATGGGAAGTCTCTCTGCTGGGGCGTCATCAGTCTCCAGGCAGAGTCCTTTGTGACGTCACCTGAAGGAGGAGGGAGAGTTCGGCGCAGAGAGCGAAACTGAAAGTGGGAGGTGGGATCCCTTCAGTCTTGGCGGAGGGGGGCTGCAGTTCAAGGGGGGAATTCAGGGCAGGCCCAGAAGGGACCCTTCATTTTCTTTGCTCTCTTCACGATTCTCAGCCAGATTTCCCTCTGTGTGCGTGGAGGGGTGTGCGAGACGTCCGCTTAGGTTCCCCCTGCCCCCGGGGGGCTAAGGAAGAGAAGGGGCGAATACCCCAGAGGCCGAGGGGGCAGCTTCACAGTCAGGGAGGGTCTGGGAGGCCAAAGGGCTGCAGCTGTGAGCGCCCGAATCCAGGAAAAGCTCTTTCTCTAAGTCTGAGTATCCCAAGGATTCTCTGTGGCTGCTGTGGGGTCCCAGTCCCCAGTCTTGGCATGGATCCAGATTGGAGCCCCCCCCCCCCCACACACACACAAGAGCTGCTCTTCTCTTCTGACTGCAGGCCGTTGTTGGTTCCGCCCGTCGATCAACCTCCTTTCATAAGCAGCCTCCATTTTCTTCCCTTCCTGGTACTAAACCTGATTTTTCTTCCAACACTCTCAGGGGATAAAAAAGAACCCCCCCGACTGGAAGGGGCAACCGAAGAGTTATTTTCCTATAAACATATTTAAGATTCGCAGCAGAGAAGAGAGTCAGGCAGATCCTGAGGTAAATCTCAAACGGCGCCCAGAAGGAAAATGGGAAACGCCCCCTTTCCACCCGCAGCAACCAATCAGAGCGCTGATCCCCTCAGGTGGGAGCCATGCCTTTCTTCCTCCTACTCCCAAGGCCATCATCCCCGCCCTCTCCCTTCCCCCTCCCATGCGTTCTTCTTTTCCACCCTTTCTACCATCCTGGCACTTCGCGCCAAATCCAGCAGGGGGCGCGCTCCGCCAAGGGGAGGTAACTCCAGGCGCTTCCCCATTGGCCCACTGGAGGGCGAAGGTCACGGCTGACTTTATGCAGGAGGCTCAGAAGGAAGTGACATTACAAAGGCTTGCATCTTTGCACTCGCTCGCCTTAACCCCTTGTGCTCCATAGAAGGCGGAGATGTTGCGGGAGAGTCTGGCGGGGGGACACACCCCAGGTGAGAGGGGACTCTCTTCCTGGGTCCCATGCTCCCCCAGCTCCGTGCAAGGGGAAGCGGGGATGCCTGGAAGGCGTTGGGAATCTGAGGAAGAGCCGAGTGGGGGGAGGGGAAGCCCAACAGGAGAGGAGAGAAGCCGGGTGAGGAGGAGGCAGGATTCGCACCGGGCACCCGGAGGGCCCCATCCTGCCTCCGGAGTGGGAGAGAAGCAGGGCGGCCACTCCAGCTGCCTCCTCCCCAGCCCTTCTCGGGTTGGGGGGAGCCCTGGGATGAGCCGCTTGGGGTTCCGGGCAATTTGGGTGAAGGTCGCTCAGCGGCTGAATTCCACTTTCTAATTCTTAGCGTTTCTTTCTCTTCCCATCTCAGATACAGAAACTGGAAGCCATTTGTGGTCTTTGCAAGGCAAACTTTTCTCTTGGGGGAAGAAGAAAAAGAGCGGAATGCCTTGCAGGGATCAGTCTTGCAGCACCAGAAATGGTCCCGTGAAGGAAAAGGCATCTGGAGACCCACCAGAGTCCTTGGAACCATTTGCAGTTGCTCTGCAGGACAGAGAAAGGATGGAGACACAACCTTTTGGAAAGGAGGGAAGCGGAAAAGGCCCTTCAGCTGCTCAGCCTGGGAAGGGGGCGAAGCTCTGGACGAGAACTGGGCAGAAGATCCTGGAGGAGGAAACCATCCTCCCTTCAGAAGTTCCGTCCTGGAACTCCATCCAATACCGGGAGGCTGAAGGTCCCCGAAGACTTTGCAGCCGACTCCATGGCTTTTGCAGGCGATGGCTGAGACCGGAAAAGCACACCAAAGCCCAGATGCTGGACCTGGTGGTTCTGGAGCAGCTCCTGGCTCTCCTGCCCCCAGAGATGGAGGGCTGGGTGCGGGAGTGTGGAGCAGAGACCAGCTCCCAGGCGGTGGCCTTGGCGGAAGGCCTCCTCCTGAGCCAGGCAGAGGAGCAGAAGGAGCAGGTCCAGCAGCAGGTGAGAGACTTTAGGGAGCTCAGAAGGGAATTGAGAAAGTGTTTGAATACTTCAACCTCTTTCCCAAACTTCTCTGACATTCATCATATGTGGAAATTCTCCAATTCTTGTAGACATTGTTCCCTTATTTTCTCACTCAACCTCATGGATGGATATTGGAGGCTTTGAGGTTTTGTTCCAAATGTAAGAATCCACTTTATGTCATGTGACATACATTAATTCTGCTTTTTTCCTCCCTCCTATTTGAAGTGCTGCACTGTGGAGATCAGAGATCCTGAGGAAAAGAAGAGCTCATCAAATCCCCCTCAGGAGCTATTTTTCAGGGGGATCCCTTGGGAAGATCCAAGTCGGGACACCTCAGGAGGTAATGGAAGATCCTCCGATTTCCCATCTGTCTTAACTTGGTTCTCTCTTCTCTTCTATAGAATACCTCCTGCTATTTTGTTAATTATATATTTTGAAATTATTTGTTCCTTACAGAGAAAAAAAGAAGTAAGCTTTCTGGTTTTTATGACGGAGATCAAACCGTGGTTGAAACTCCAAATAAAGTAAGAAAGGGAAAAGTTACTAGATTTCTATTCTCCCTTAAGGAAGTGAAGCGGGTGTGCAGAGGGCTCCCTCCTTCTATTTCCCTCCTTGTTTGGCCTGGATTATTTTTGTGTTCTTCCACAACATGGAGAGCAGAGTACCCGGTTCAAGTTCCTGTCAATTTGGTCTTGGCTGCAAATTTGATGAGTTCCCCTTCTATCCTCTTGTCTAAATCACTGATGAAGATGAACAGATCTTGCGAATCCTCCTGTTCTGTTCTTTTTTCCGTGTTCAGGAGAGTCTTGTGTCCTTTGAGGAGGTGGCTGTGTCTTTCTCTGAGGAGGAATGGTCTCAGCTGTATCCTGACCAGAAAGCGCTGCATTCGGAAGTCATGCTTGAAAATCATAGGAACGTGGCCTCTCTGGGTAAGAGTTCTCTAGTCCCCAATCAGAGAGTTCAAGAAGACATATGAGTCTAGTTAAACTCTAGTATTAAAAAAACACTAATCAAGTATCTCCTGGGAGGGAGAAGGAAAGGATCTTCTCGTGCTCCAAGGAAGGAAGGAGTCAATGTCTCTTTGCTTAGATGCTTTCTGTACCATTTCTTATCCCTATTTTTCCATTTCTATTTGAACTTACCTGTGGAGGCTGAAAAGAACGAGGTGAGCTTTTATGTGTCCTCTGGAGGTCATGTGAGAGGAGTGTGTTATTGTTTGTCCTCTGAAACATACAAAATTGTGTGTTATACAAAACCTCCAGAATTGTCTGATAATAGAACTTTCACACTCAGCCCATGGAAGAGCATTCTCCCAATCCAATTCAAAAACAAAGGCCTCATGCAATGTCACTCAGAGCATCCTAGGGTACAGATAATTCCCGAGTTACGGCAGTTCACTTAGCAACCGTTCCAAGTTACGACCAGCCCAAATACTTAAGACTCAGTCCTGAAATTACATCACAGACACCATTCACACTTACGAATGACAGAAGAGGCGCTGCAACATTCGCCCTACCTATTCCCCACCCCACCAGGACTCAACATATTTTTCAGAATTTAAGGCACACTTCTCCCTCCAACCCCCCAATAAAAATGGGTGGAAATGTATGTGAGTTTTATAGAGCAAATACGGGCCTGTGTTTGGCCTCCCAAATCCTCTGTGCGTCCTTTTTTTGCCCTCCCTGGAGTGCAGAAGAACCCTGCAGGCTAAAAACAGCCCCACTTTTGGCCTCTGGAGACTTCCTTGGATCCCGTTTTTGCCCTCCCTGGCATCGGGAAGGCTGAAAACAAGATGCACAGAGGGTTTGGGAGGCAGAGTGCTTCTGGACGCCAGGGAGGGCAAAAATGGGAGGACTTGGCCTGCAGAGAGCTTCTGGACATCGGAGAGGGCAAAAACTTTTTTTTTCTTATTTTTCTTCTCTAACCTTTGGTGTGTCTTATTGCCCGAAAAATACGATACCTTGCGACAATGTGGCAAGCTGTCGGTTCCTTTGCCTACCTTGGTGCATTTGTAGGCCTAAAGTAGTGAGAGATATGTGAGATCAGCAGTGGGAAATCTAGCTCGTAGAGTGATCTCACACTACGGTGCTTTAGGCCTCTGTTCTCTGCTAACCAAGGCTGTACGAGATCCAGGGCAAAATGCTTTGCAAAGAGAGGAAAGGCCTCTTCATTTTCAGAGACTTTTGCCCTGGATCTCGTGCAGTCCTCAGTTCTTAAAAGAATGCAGGCCTAAAGTACCGCGGTGTGAGATCATGCGAGATTAATAGCCTGAGCTCTTACACTACTGGTCTTGTGTGATCTCGCACTAAAATACTTTAGGCCTCCGTTCTCTGTGAACTAAAGCCTGTACCAGATCCAGCCAAAGAGCCCTTGCAAGACCAATGACACTTTGGGGCAGCGAAATAGTCATTCTTGAAGCCTCCCAATCTTTCCAGTCTCAGCACGAAGAGCGTTTACTAGCCAATAAGAGGCTTCAGCAAGGGATTTCGCTCCAAACTCTCATCCCTGGGATCAAGGAATGGGCTGAACGGGTGTCCCATCTGCCAGAGACACCATGAAGCAACTGCTTAAAGGTACATCAGGGAAGAAGGAGCTTGTTTCAAAATTGTTTCATTTCTCACCAGTCTCTGCTGAAATTAGCCCATCACAATAAATCTTACATTTTCTCCTAATTCCTCGTTGGATGTTTCCCCTAATTATCATGAAATTCAATGGTGAAAAAAGTAAAGTTCTACATTTAGGCAAGAAAAACAAAATGCACAGATATATTATATGTGGTACATTGCTCAATAGTAGTAACTATGAGAGGGTTCTTGGAGTCCCAGTGGACAACCATTTAAATATGAGCCAGCAGTGTGGAGCAGTTGCCAAAAAGGCCAACACAGTTCTAGGCTGCATAAACAGAGGAATCTAGCTGCTCCCCGGACCAGACACTGTTTACTGCTCTGAGTCCCAAGCAGCAAGAAACGAGGGCTGCTTTAGGCCACCAGCTGGTGCAAATATACTGAGGCAGAATGCTGATGCTGCGCAAATCCTGATGCCGCACTACAGCAGAGAGAAGAAGCCGGATTTTGCTCTCCGTTGCGGATCCCAGATTGGCCCCTGCAAGTTCTCGTCTCTCGAAGAGTGCTCACTGAAGCAGCGCAGTAAACTTCAGCCGGGCTCCTCAAGAGAGGAGAGCTTGCAGGGGGCCAATCTGGCATTTGCAATGGAGAGCAAAATCTGGCTGGGGCTGCTTTGTGTAACCGGCTGATGCAAATATACCGAGACGGAATGCTGATGTTGCACAAGTTCAAGTAGTGTTTTGCTCTTGCACTTCTTCTGGCTCCTCGTACCTCAGTCTCTCAGGGAGATGTCTGACTTCCTCTCAGCCCCAAGACACTGGCTGGCCCATGAGATGAGAAGAGAATGAGAATGAGAGAGGGAGAGAGAGAATGAGAGAGAGAGAGAATGAGAGAGAGAGAAAGACAGAATCAGAGAAAAAGAGACAGAGAGAGAGACACAAGGAAAGAGAATCAGAGAATCGGAATGAGAGAATCAGAATGAGGAAGGGGGGGGGGGGAGAGAGAGAAGAGAGAGAGTGTCTGAAGGACCCCATCCCGTCACTGGGAATCCAGGCGCTTCAGCAAGTTGCATTTCATTCGGGGCTGACAATGGATTTGTATTAGTGGTCCGCAGAATTTCAATGGGAAGTTTCCGAAAGATGCCCTAATTAATTCATGAGCCACAAGCCAAACTTCAAAAGAAATACAGTCATTTATTAGAAGCACCATTTTGGCAATATTCGGATGCAGTTAGAACTAATCCCACACAGATTTACGTTCCCCTATGACCCTGTCTCTCCCCTCCTCCCTGGCCATGTCATAAATTACATTTTCCAATTAACCACTTTGGCTAACTGTGAAACCCAAAATATTCCTACTGATTAAAATTATTAAAACAAAATTATAAACTTTGTGGTCCCTGAGGTCCAAAAGGTTGGGGACCCCTGGACTAGAAGACCTCCAAGGTCCCTTCCAACTCTTATTCTATTCTGTTCCTTAACACAAAACTGACTGAGTGAGATTTGCAAATATATGCCATGGATAATTGTAAAGAAAGAGATGTTTTCTAGATATTTTCAAAGCTTTCATGACCCATGAATATAGAAATCATCATGTCTATATCACACCACTATAGGCATGCAAACATACAACCTAATGGAATTTTGGAGAAATTTAGAAGCAAATTCACTTGACTTTCTACACTTTGATCATTTTCTCTAACCTTGTTATCATTTTCTTTTCCCTTTTCCTTGGAAGGTAATAATGGGCAGGAGAATCAAGATTCCGGTGCTCCAATGCAAGTGATCAGTGCTAAAGATGGAAGGGAGAAGTTTGGAATTCGAATAGAATTTGAAAGCAATGAGAGAAACCAGTTAAAGAATTGGAATCAGGAAAGCTCATCTTCCACTGATGCTCCGGTACAAGACTTTCTTGCCCAAGAAGAGAAAACAAGGGAAAAATATATTGGAAAAAGTGTGAAGCTAATAAAAGCAAAAGTAGAAGTAGATGAACAGGACTTAGCCCAAAACAAAAGAGAAGATGCTATAAGAAGACACAACAGACAAAATTACAATGGGACGTTGATTCTTTCTCTTGGAAATAAGTTTCTTACATCTCAAAAAGTGATTGACACAAAAGGGAGACATTTATGTTTGGAATGTAGAAAATGTTTTAGAACAAGCAGGCAACTTACTATCCATAAAAGAATCCACACAGGGGAGAAGCCATATAAATGCATGGAATGTGGAAAGACCTTTGCTCATAGATGTAATCTTATTTCCCATAAAAGAATCCACACAGGAGAGAAGCCATATAAATGCATGGAGTGTGGAAGGACCTTTGCTCATAGCAGTACACTTACTATCCATAAAAGGATCCACACAGGGGAGAAACCATATAAATGCATGGAATGTGGAAAGACCTTTGCTCGTAGCTGTAGACTTAATTTCCATGAAAGGATCCACTCAGGGGAGAAGCCATATAAATGCACGGAGTGTGGAAAGACCTTTGCTCTAAGAGTTACTCTTATTTCCCATAAGATGTTCCACAAAGGGGAGAAGCCGTATAAATGCATGGAGTGTGGAAAGATGTTTACTCAGAACACTGGACTTAAACGACACAAAAAGATCCACACAGGAGAGAAACCATATAAATGCATGGAATGTGGAAAATGTTTTAGAACAAGTAGGCAACTTACTATCCATAAAAGGATCCACACAGGGGAGAAACCGTATAAATGCATAGAGTGTGGAAAGACCTTTGCTCAAAGAGGTCATCTTATTTCCCATAAGATGATCCACACAGGGGAGAAACCGTATAAATGCATGGAGTGTGGAAAGACCTTTGCTCAAAGAGGTAATCTTATTTCCCATAAGATGATCCACACACGGGAAAAGCCATATAAATGCATGGAGTGTGGAAAGACCTTTGCCGAAAAACGTAATCTTATTTTCCATAAAATGATCCACAAAGGGGAGAAGCCGTTTAAATGCATGGAGTGTGGAAAGACGTTTACTCAGAGCACTGGACTTACAAGACACAAAAAGATCCACACAGGAGAGAAACCATATAAATGCATGGAGTGTGGAAAGACCTTTGCTTATAGTAGTGGTCTTAGAAGGCACAAAAACCTCCACACAGGGGAGAAACCATTTAAATGCATGGAGTGTGGAAAGACCTTTGCTCAAAGAGGTAATCTTACTTCCCATAAGAAAATCCACACAGGAGAGAAGCCATATAAATGCATGGAATGTGGAAAGAGTTTTGCTCAAAGAGGTAATCTTACTTCCCATAAGAAAATCCACACAGGGGAGAAGCCATATAAATGCATGGAATGTGGAAAGAGTTTTGCTCAGAATGGTCATCTTACTTCTCATAAAAGGATCCACGCTCGGGAGAAACTATATAGCAATAGCAATAGCAATTCCACTTAGACTTGGATGGACAGAAGGAGAAAGTTGTGTCACTAGGGGGATTTTAAAAAGAAGAAAAAAATCTTCCGATTCACTAGTGGATCCAGAAGTGAATTAAAATCTGTCTCCAGCAACTCCCATCTCATCAAATTGGAACCCCAAAATGTTATCACTACATTTTTGTCTAAAATTATGTTAATTTGGGGTTGGCCCATAAAAATGATTCATGCCATCTGATAATCTTTTTATCTACTAAAAGTAGTCTATACAAGTTGAAGAGGTTTTCAATAAAAATGCCAAATTAAAACTTTTCAATTTCCACTTATTTAAAAATGCTCCATCCATTTTCTCTCAACAGTGAGAAACATTAGCAAAGTACTCGGAGCTGGAATGGACGTTTTAAGGACCCTCTTGGGGAAGGCTCACTCAGACCACTACCACCCCATTAATCCATCTAAGAATTGTGCCAGTTAGAGCTTTTGGTGAAGGAGGAGATCAAGAGGGATCCCGTCCAAGGCTCTGCAGTGATCCTGGGATCTGCCTGATCTCATCAGCCCTTAATTGCCCCCACTTTCCCTTCCACACTCCCTGCCGCCCCTATCCCAGGCAAGCTGTATCTGGGACTGGGACCCAGATACAGGAGGGAGGGAGGCTGGACAGTTGCAGGTTTAGCCTGATCTGGGCGGGTATCTCCCTCTGATTCCCCCAAATTTTCCCTTTCAGCAAGAATCTCGACATGGACCTGCCAAAACCTTGGAACATCCTGGAATCAGAGGGTGGCCAGGGCTCTGGACAGAGTGATTCCCATGTAGCATCTGAATTAACTAACTTGGTCTCCTGCTCTGGGCCCTTCTGTGTCTCTCATGTCCCTCCTTCCCTCTAGCCAGCCCCTCTTGTCATCATCTACCCCACCAAGATGGACCCCACTTCCCCCAACACCATCCTCCTCTACACCACAATGGGCTTTTACCCCATAGAGATGAAGGTCCAGTGGCTGTAGAATGGGCAGCTGGAGGAGGGAATGACCTTCAGGGAGGAGCTTGTCAGCCCCAGGTCCCCCCTGCAGCTGAAGGAGGTGGCAGAGTCTGAATCTGCCCCACAGTTGTCCGTCTTTCTCTGGGGTGCTTGTGGGGCAGTATCCATGGCTTTTCCTGGGCTCCCCCTGCTGCTGCTAATGGGGGCGCTGGCCTGGATGCTGGGAAGCGAAGGGGGGATGGAGACCCCCGGTAAGGAGGGGGCTCATCGCGGGGAGGAGAGGGACTGGGCAGGACCGTCAATCCTCCTGGGGAAAGGGGGAAGAAAGGGGCTGAGGAACCACAGTAATGGGGAAAGGGGTCGAAGGCAAGAGGCGGGAGCCTCAGAAACCTCAATCTCTGTGTGGTCTCCGCTCCCTGCCTCACCCCACTTCGCCCAAAGGGAGAAGGATCAGCATCTCCCTTCGTTGTGACTATGGAGGGAGGGGGTCGTGGGAAGGCGGACAAACTGAGATGGGATGTAGTCAACCCCCCCCTCGCTCCCGTTCCTGTGAGTGGTTGGGAGTTTCCGGGCCCCACATTATGCCCGAATATGGAGCCCACAAAGTCAGTTTCACCTAAAGAGGAAGGCGTCGGAGAGCGAAAGAGGGAAACTGAGGCATTTTCAGAGCTGACTCCACAAATGTCCCCCAAAATATAAGAAAAATAACTCTTGCAGCTTCAAAAACATCAGGTTTTTTTTCTCTTGAGGCTGTGAAAGTCAGGCAAGATTTGAGCCTCAATCCATTCTGGGGGACCCTCTGAATTTGGGGAGGAGACCAAGATTCCCCCACCCCATAATCCCCCATTGCCTGATCAGAACATGGGGGGAGGGGGAGCCACAGGGGGGAACTGATGAATGGGGGGGAGTTCTGAGTTGCTTCCCTTAATTAGTCCCAGTAGACCACGCCAAATGGGAGACCCTCATTGTGACACCCATCAAGCCTGACAGGTCTGTGGGAATCTGCGCGGACTACAAATGTATGGTTAATAAGGCTCTCCAGCAGAGGGCTACCCTGTCCCAATTGTACATCATTTGCTCCATTCGCTGGGTCCTGGCAAGATCTTTGCAAAACTTGATCTTGCGCAGGTGTGCCAGCAACTACCGGTAGATGGCGCTACTGCAGAGGCACAGACTATCGTAACTCACAGCGGTGCCTTCAAATCCACTAGGCTACAATTTGGAGTTAGCGTAGCCTCCGGCCTGTTCCAAAGTATGATGGAACACCTACTACAAGGACTTCCAGGAGTAGTCCCCTATTTCGACGATGTCCTTATCAGCGCCACAGACGAAAAACAACTAGGGGACCAACTGAGGCTAGTGTTAGAGAAATTCAGAAGTCCTGACCTCCAGGTCAAATGGACAAAATGCATGATAGCAGTACCCTCAGTCGACTTCCTGGTGTACTGGATGGACACAATGGGCATTCACCCCACCGAAAGCAAGATTAGGGCCATCAAAAATGTGCCAACTCCCAAGAACAAGTCGAAGCTGCAAGCCTTCCTGGGTCTTCTTAACTTTTATGGCATCTTCCTGAGAGACAAGGCAATGGTAGCTGAACCCCTACACCAACTATTGGCTAAAAATGCATCCTGGGTTTGGGGAAAGACTGAGGCTGCTGCTTTTGCCGCCGTGAAAAATCCCCTTCCAAGACCGAGTGGCTGTGGCTGCTGGCGTCCCGATATAGCCAGCTGACACCATCACTGGCTATTGGGGGCGAATCATTGGCCCCCACAGAAAGGGTGCGCAACTTGGACGTCCTCCTGGATTCACGGTTGTCTTTAGAGGATCACACGACAGCTGTGGCCAGGGGGGCTTTCTATCAGGTCCGCCTGATACGCCAGTTGCGGCCCTTTCTAGATCGGGACTCCCTATGCACGGTCACTCAGGCTCTCGTCACTTCTCGCCTGGACTACTGTAATGCTCTCTACATGGGGCTCCCCTTGGGGTGCACCCGGAGGCTCCAACTGGTGCAAAATGTGGCCGCACGGGGGATTATGGGAGCGACTGGGCGCTCCCATGTGACACCTCTCCTGCGCGAGCTGCACTGGCTACCGGTGGACTACCGGGTGCGTTTCAAGGTGTTGGTAATCACCTTTAAAGTGCTCCATGGCTTAGGACCAGGGAACTTACAGGACCGCCTTCTGCCACCAATTGCCTCCCACCGGCCGGTTCGCTCCCACAGAGAGGGCCTCCTTAGGGCGCCGTCAGCCAGACAATGCCGGCTGGTGACCCCCAAGGAGAGAGCCTTCTCTGTGGCAGCTCCTACCCTCTGGAACGACCTTCCTCCAGAGTTAAGAACAATTTCTGACCTCCCGACTTTCCGGCGGGCTTTAAAAACACATCTTTTTCAGCTTGCCGGCTTAGCCTGATTCCTGTCAAATATTTTATTATTTTTAGAGTTTTTTATTATCTTTTAAATTAATTTGTTTTAATCTACAGCTATTTATATTTGTTCTTTTTATGAAATTTTTATGAAAGTTTGCGTACTTGCTTTTTAAATTGGCTGTGCATCGCCCTGAGTCCGTAAGGAGAAGGGCGGTATATAAATCTAATAAAACTTAAACTTTTGTCCACGGACAGTTTCCTCATTCAGTACAATGCAACGTTTCTGCTTGTACTAGTCTGCAACGCATCCCCTTTTGGAATAGGGGCCATCCTGAGCCACAGACTACCGAATGGACTAAAGGCGCCCATCGCTTTCTATTCCCGCACCCTGTCCAGGGTGAGCAGAACTACAGCCAGTTGGACAGGGAGGACCTGGCAGCCATTTCGGGAGTAAAGAAATTCCATGAATACCTGTTTGGATGGAATTTCGAACTTGTCACAGACCACCAGCTGCTTTTGGGTCTACTAGCTGGGGATCGGCCCACCCCCGCTGCCTTGTCTCCACAGATGACTCGCTGGACTATCTTTCTAGCAGCATATTCCTACCGCCTTGTCCACTGACCTGGACTGAGTTTGGGGCATGCCGATGCCCTCAGCCAATGCCTGCTACCGGACATTCTAGATGACCCCACTCTGGGGGCACCAGTCCTACTCATTGACACTTTGGACTCAGGAACTCTCACTGGCGAGAGCATCAGCTCAGGACTCTGTTCTAAAGAATGTCATGAGTTGGGTCACGAGGGGATGGCTGGGAAAGACTAAAGGGGAATTTAAATTGTTTGCATCCAAGAGAAACAAATTGTCTATGCAAGGGGGGTGTTTACTGTGGGGTGATTGAGTCGTTGTTCCTTTATGCTTAAGGGAAAAGGTTTTGTGCATATTACATGACAGGCACCCCGGGATCGTAAGAATGAAGGGGCTAGATAGGAGTTATGTTTGGTCACCACGAATGGACGACAACATCACCGAGTGGGTGGAGAAGTCAACCCTGCCAAGAGTCCAGGCCAGATCCCCCCACAGCACCAGTCAGGGACCAGGGGCCCTAGGCTAGGATCCACATAGACTTCACTGGCCCATTTCATGGCCAAACATTCCTAGTAATCATCAACACCTATTCGAAATGGCTCAAGATCATCACAAAGCAGTTCACAACTTCCAAAGCTGTAATCAAGGTGCTTCGGAAACGCTTTGCCACTCATGGATTTCCCGATACACTCGTATTGGATAATGGACCCCAATTCACCGCCACCCAGTTCGAGGGGTACCTGGCAGAGCTGGGCATCAGACATGAAAGAAAGTCAGCATTGTGTCAGGCAAACTCAGAGCACCAAGTCCATAAAGTTTGTGGATGGGTTGATGATCCATAGCGGGGACCCTGTCAATTACTTTGTGGACACTGCCATGCACCACGTCCTCCTCAGACAGGGTGTGCTGGGTATTAAAGTGAAGATCATGTTGCCCTGAGATCCCAGTGGGAAGATTGGGCCCAAGAAGCCCCTGCCGGACCACAGCATCGTGGAGCCCAAAGAAGAGATTCTGCCCACCACCCCCATCTCGGAGCAGAAGGGCACCAAACTGGAGCAGCCTCTCATGCCCCAGTCTGTGCTCACGGCGTAAGAGGTTTTTGATTTAAAACCTTGAAGTTTTATAGAAAAATCAAACATCTCTTAATAAAATTTTTGAAAGCTGGGTTTAGTTTAGTTTAGTTTAGTTTTATTGCATTTATATACCGCCCTTCTCCCCGAGGGGACTCAGGGCGGTTTACCCTGGGTGCAGTGGCGCGAGCCTGTAATCCAGCTACTCCAGAGGTTTCGGCTTGTCTTGTCCCGGTCAGTGTGAAAGGGAAAAAAACACAGCAGGCTAGCAGGATTTCTCAACGTAGATAAACAGTTTAATCACCAACACGGCCAGATGCACAGCACAAATCGAAATACAGAATCAAAGTCAGAGCTACGTGCAATCACCACGCAGTGCTATTTAACATTTCTCATAAGCTATCATCTGGCACACCCATCCCCAAAACTCCCCTCCCACTGTAGTTTCAATTTTCCGCCGAGTGTGTGCTGTTGCTGATGTCATCAAATGGCACCATGCAGAGAGCCGCAACCTTCGCCAATGGAATACGTTCTCCTGGCTGCCGTGCGAGGTTTTGCCACTGGCTGTTTGTTGGCCCAGATCTCTCCCCTCCCCCATCGTAAATGTCCACGTGTGGTGAGTCCTGGCCAGGGTTCAACAGGCAGCCCCCCTCTACCAGGGACCCATCTGTACGGAGGAGAGCAGAGGCTCTGGCTCACGACTTGACTGAAGACCTGGTGGCCACCTGGGATAGGATGGTCGCTGGGGCTTTAGATCACGTGCCTTTGCGGCCTCTGACCCAGTGCCGAACTCAATTGGCTCCTTGGTTTTCCGAGGAGCTGAGGGAGATGAAGCGCTGGAAATTTGACTTGTGCAGTATACAGGTCCTCAATGGAAGGCAATTAGTAGCAATTGTTTTTTCTGCAGTTCTAATTATCCTCTGAAGTCTGTGTCTGTCTTATTGGGTTGCAGAACCAAACCAGCAGTTATAGAGGTGCAGATGACAGATTCAATAATTCCTCTGTAGAACTGGATCAGCAGTTCCTTGGGCAGTTTGAGCTTTCTGAGTTGGCACAGAAAGAACGTTCTTGTAGAGGTAGATCAAAGGTCACGATGCCAGGCTTTGAGCAACACACTGCCTTAGCTCATGCGCTGTAGATCTTTCCTGCTTTTATGATCTAATTCTTGGCTTTGATCTGCATTATCTCACCTTCAGAGGATGGCATCTTGAGGGGAGTGTGTGAATATTTTCTAACCAATTAGGATGCTGTTACTGTCTAGTCTTTTATCTGCTTCTGTAAAAGTGTAAAAAAAATAAAGCTCTCTAAGAGACATCTTGGAACAGAGCAAAAGCCTGGACCTCTGATTTACAACACATTCTTTGTTGTTTTTTCAAAATTTATTCAAAATTTCCCCAAATCCCTCCCCCCAGGGACCCAGACTGAATGTCCAATCCCTGCTCAACATAGTGTCATGTGGGGCAAATCTTCAGGTGTTTTAATCGATCTGGAGTTCCAGGACGCTTGGCCTTGATTGGCTGTAAACAACTCCACTCAGCAGCTCAGTAATTCATGAGAGTAAACCTCCTTTATTCACATGGGCCATCTTCACACCAGCTCTTCCCAAATCCCAATGCCATGCCCACCCTCTCTGTTACTATGGCAGGCAAGCATCAAAGGGAAAACCCATGCTGGAGATCCAGTTGACACTCTTAACAATGTGTTAAGCAATAGCCTTCATACTTTTGTATATTTATATTTATACAAAGTCAGCTTATTGCCCCCAACAAACTGGGTCCTCAATTTACCCACCTTATAAAGGATGGAAGGCTGAGTCGACCTTGAGCCTGCCTGGGATTGAACTCGCCAGTAATTGCAGCAGCTGGATCTTAAATGCTGCCTTTGTAGGAGGCATTACTCCCCTACGCTACTTAATCCTTATTTTCTGTAGACTAGCCACAAATCCTGCAACTGTTCTTCATATGTTTTAGTCTTCAGGCCTTTAATCAACTTAGCTGCTCTTCTTTGAACTTTCTTCAAAGTCTAAACATTTTTTTTGAAATACGATGTGTTAGAGTTTGCAGCAATCCAACCAGTACACAAGTAAATAATTCAGCAGGATTCATTTATACAAGAAACTTCTTTATATACAATAATATACAATATGATGCATGTATACAATTCCCATGCAGCAGAAGTCAGAACCAGAACTCAGAATCCAGAAGTCATAATCACAGAAGCAATATCATACAGAGGCAATATTGCAAGGACAAAGTAACTCTTATATACAAAGTCAAGCTAAGCCACGCCCAGGCTCTGAGATGTCTGGGTCACCAAACAGTCCTCATTGGCTGACGTGTTACCACATCTATTCCAATTAGTGAACTTTTATACACTGACATGATGATCAAAACTGGATGCAGTATTGGTATTTGATTCTAACGGGGCGTGAAGAAATGAAAGTTACATACAAAGTATTATGTCGTGTTGAAAGCCCCTGTTTAAAAGAAGAGGATATTTTAAAAGGACAAGGATTTTAAAAATTAATTTAAAAAAATACCACCTAAGGATTGGAATAATTGATTTAGTTGCTGGAAAAGTATAAAGGGAAAGTTTTATTGGGAAGGGAAAAAATGGCTGGCTTTTTTGAAAGTAATGAAGGTTTACCATCATATACATCAGTAAATACACAAATACTGACTGTGGATCTCTTTAAAGAAATTTTAGAATCATTTACCTCCACATTAGTGGAAGGAATCAAGAAAGATTTTATTCAAATTTGCAACAAAGATACAAGTTTGCAAATTTGCAACAAAGATACAAAGACACAAGATATTGTATTGGTATTTCAGATGCCAAGTAACAGTGAGCTGCTGAATGAAGAGGTGGGAGAAACAATCCCGTTTAATGAGCCTTTGGAAAATGGAATGGATGCCTTTCGAATTAAGAAGTAAAGGCTGAGAGGTCTGAAGGAGCGTAACCAAGAAATACTGGGAGAGGTTTCTCCAGAGGCTTTGATACAGTTAACTGGGAAATTGTCAGGAGGTATTGGGATTTCTAACATAAGGAGGAGGATTCGAAGTGGAACTTTACAATTTTTTTATAAAAATGGATTCTCAATTGCAGTTAAAGAGGCGTGTTTACTGAAAGGAACTACTTCGCGAAGAGAACAAGATTCTAAGATACAGCAACTTCAGTTGAAAATTCAAGAATCTGTAAAAATAAAAGAAGGCAGAGGAATAAGACTGAAGAAGAAGGTTCGCAAAAAAGTTAGGAAAAAATGGAAATGGAAAAATGACAATCCTCCTTTCCTCCTTGTTGGGGAGGATAGTAATAGTAATAGTGAAAATGATTGATCATATCGGTATTTAGGGATATGATTGGTTTTGTTCTGAAAAGTTATATTCTAGCAAAATCAAGGATTTACTTATATTTAGGGATATAATTTGTTTTGAAGTTATATTAAGTCATGTTAAGTTTGAATTGTTATGGGCCACTGACCAAACTTCCACTTTTGTCTTGAAGTATATTTTAAGGAATGCTTTGTTGAAGAATTTATATATGCTGATGGGCTAAAAGAAAAATATTATGGACGTAAAAGTTATGGACAGTGTAGATCATTTAAGTTTATGGGTTAGAAGAAGGATATTACTTAACCTTTATACTTTGTTTTAAATCACATTGTTATATTAAAAAATGTTTTGTTGAAGAATAAATATAAATTTGTGGGTTATAAAGAAAATATAAGTGGTGCAAGGGTGGAGGGAAGGTTTTTATAATATTTTTATAGAAATTAAATAGTGAAGATGGTATTTAATTATACGTAGTGGATTTGTAGAGAATAAGATAAATAAATTTATGTAACATTATTAAATAAGGAATGTTTCCAGGAAGAATCAATATAAGTTTATGGGGTAAAAAGTAAAAATAAGATTTTTACAATACATTTTATTTGAGATTGATTAAAATATTTTGTTAATGTGTTAATATATGTAAGGGTTGGAGATGTGATGGTTAATTGTAATTGGGCTTTGATTGTCTAATACTGGAAGAAAGATTTGTTTATCATTGAAGAATGGACAAAAACGAAGTTGGATCAATTACTTTCAAGCAATAATTGGTTTAAATAGTTATATTTAGATATGAACAAGGGGAGTTAAAGTGCAATAGGGAGATAAAGCTATAGATAATTAGCGTATGTTCTTTTTTATGTTTGTTAAATGCTATACCCTGTATTTGCTCTGAGAAGTCCGGGGGGGGGGGGGGGGAAGGGTTGGGGCAGGAGGCGGGAGGAGGGAGGGAAAAATATGTGTAAATTTTTAAAAACTTTTCAATTAAAAAAAAACAACTGGATGCAGTATTCTAGGTGTGGTCTTACTAAGGCTTTATAAAATGGTACGTGATTCTGATTCTATGCCTCTATTTATACAATTATGAATTATATTAGTCTTTTTGGCTGTTGCCGCACACATGTAACTCATGTTTTAAGTGATCATCCATTTGGACTCCCAAGAACCCCCTCAGAATTACTGTTTCTGAGCCAGGTTTCATGCAATCTGTTTTTCTTACCCAGGTGTAAAATCTTACTTTTCTCCACATTAAGTTTCATTTTGTTAGATTCAACCTTGTCTCATTTGGATCAGAAAGACACAATATACATACACATACAAATCTGTAGAGACAGGGTGGGTCAGTGGTTAGAATGCAGTACTACAGGCTAATTGCCGACAGCCAGGAGTTCGATCCTGACCGGCTCATGGTTGATTCAGTCTTTCATCTTTCTGAGGTCGTTAAAATGAGGACCCAGATTGCTGGGGACAATATGACCATCTTTTAACCTGCTCAGAGAGTGTGGTAAACCATTGTGGAGTGGTATATAAGTCCCAAGTGGAATTGCTATTGCTATATAGGTTCTCCAGAGGGTGGATCTTTTTATGAGAAGATGACCATTCTGAGCAAAACTCTTTCCACATTCCATGCATTTATATGGTTTCTCCCTTGTGGATCATCTTATGGGAAACAAGATTACCTCTTCGAGCAAAGGTCTTTCCACACTCCATGCATTTATACGGCTTCTCTCCTGAGTGGATCTTTTTGTGGCTTCTAAGACCACTGCGCTGAGTAAATGTCTTTCCACAATCCATGCATGTATATGGCTTCTCCCCTGTATGGATCATCTTATGGGAAACAAGATAAGTACTTTGAGCAAAGGTCTTTCCACACTCCATGCATTTAAATGGCTTTTCTCCTGTGTGGATCATCTTATGGGAAATAAGATAAGCTCTCTGAGCAAAGGTCTTTCCACATTCCATGCATTTATATGGTTTCTCCCCTGTGTGGATCCTTCTATGGGAAATAAGATTACTGTTATGAACAAAGCTCTTTCCACACTCCATGCATATATATGGTTTCGCTCCTGAGTGGATCCTTTTATGGGAAATAAGATTACTGTTATGAACAAAGGTCTTTCCACACTCCATGCATTTAAATGGCTTCTCTCCCGAATGGATCCTTTTATGGGAAATAAGATTACTGTTATGAGCAAAGGTCTTTCCACACTCTATGCATTTATATGGTTTCTCCCCTGTATGGATCCTTCTATGGATAGTAAGTGGACTGTTATGAGCAAAGGTCTTTCCACATTCCATGCATTTGTAGAGCATCTCCCCAGTGTGAACCCTTTCATGGGAAGTAAGTTGCCTGCTTGTTCTAAAACATTTTCCACATTCCAAACATTTATAAGGCTTCTCTTTTGTATCACTTGCTTTTTGAGATGTAAGGAAGTTATTTCCAACAGAAAGAATGAATGTCCCATTGTAATTTTGTCCATTGTGTCTTCTTATAGCATCTTCTCCTTTGTTTTGGGTTAAATCCTGTTCATTTACTTGTACTTTAGCTTTGATCATACATTTTGCAGTATATTTTTCCCTTATTTTCTCTTGTTGGGCAAGAAAGTCTTGCATCGCAGCATCAGTGAAAGATGAGCTTTCCCGATTCCAATTCTTTGACAGATTTTTCTCGTGCCGTTCTAATTCCATTCGAATTCCAAACTTCTCCCTTCCATCTTTAGCATTGATCACTTGGAACAGTTCACAGGAATCTCGATTCTCCTGCCCAGTATTACCTTCAAAGCAAAAGGGAAAAGAAAATAATAACAAGGTTAGAGAAAAAGATCAAAGTTAGGAAGTCAAGTGAATTTCCTTCTGAATTTCTCCAAAATTACATTAGGTTGTATGTTTGCATGCCTACAGGGGTATAATATGGACATAATGATTTCTATATTCGTGAGTCCAGAAAGCTTTGGAAATATCTAGAAAACATCTCTTTCTTTATAATTATCTATATATATGCAAATCTCACTCAGAATCAGTTTTGAGTTAAGGAATAATCAGGGGAAACATCTAAGGAGGAATTAGGAGAAAACTTAAGAATTATTGGGGTGGGTTAATTTCAGCAGAGACTTGTGAGAAATGAAACAATTTTGAAACAAACTTTTTCTTCCCCAGTGTACCTTCAAGCAGCTGCTTCATGGTGTCCGTCTGGCGGGGGGGACCCCAGCTCGGCCCATTCCTTGATCCCAGCGATGAGACTTTGGAGCAAAATCCTTTTCTGAAGCCTCCCATTGCCTTGTAAACACTGTTTGTGTTGAGACTGGAAAGGTTGGGAGGCTTCAAGAATGGCTATTTCGCTTCCCCAGAGTCTCATTGACTTGCAACAGCTCTTTGGCCAGATGTGGTACACGCTTTAGTTCGCAGAGAATGGAGGCCTAAAATACTTTAGTGCGAGATCAAATGAGATCTCAGTGTTATCTCACACCACAGTACTATAGGCCTGCGTTCTTTTAAGAACTGAGGACTGCACGAGAATCAGGGCAAAATTCACTGAAAACAAAGAGGCCTTCCCTCTCTTTGCAAAGCATTTTGCCCTGGATCTCATGCCGGCCTTGGTTAGCAGAGAAAAGATGCCTAAAGCATTGTAGTGCGAGATCACATGAGATCTTTTGTGCAAGATTTCTCACTACTGATCTTGCGTATCTCTCACTATTTTACGCCTCTTTTTTTCTGCAAATTCACCAAAGTAGGTAAAGAAACTGATGGGTCACCACATCCTCGCAAGGTAAATCGCAGCAGGATGGGGTGGGGGAACAGGTAGGGCGAATGTTGTTGCAGCGGCTCTGCTGTCATTCATAACATTTGTAATTTCAGGACTGAGTCTTAAGTACTTGGGAGTGGGCTCGGTCGTAACTTGGAACGGTCACTTAGTGAATTGTCATAACTCGGGGATTGCCTGTACCTTAGATTAGATTAGATTTAGATTTATTGGATTTATATACCGCCCTACTCCCGAAGGACTCAGGGCGGTGTACAGCCAACAATAAAAATACATACGTACAAAATTTAAAAACCAACTAAAAACAGATTAAATGAATTTGGCCCGGACAGAATTAAAACACCCCAATATAATTTAAAAAATTTTTAAATTTGACACTAAAAACGGGGACTGGTTAGGCCAGGCCCGCCTGGCGAAATAGAAAAGTCTTAAGAGCGCGGCGGAAGGTGGGCAGATCCGGGATCCTCTATATCTCTGGGGGGAGCTCATTCCAGATAGTAGGTGCCCCCACAGAGAAAGCTCTCCCCCTGGGGGCTGCCAGCCGACATTGTTTGGCTGACGGCACCCGGAGGAGCCCCTCTCTATGAGAGCGTGCTGGCCGGTGGGAGTCTATTGGTGGTAGTAGGCGGTCCTGCAAGTATCCAGGTCCTAAGCCATGGAGCGCTTTAAAGGTAGTAACCAGGACCTTGAAGCGCACCCGGAAGACCACCGGGAGCCAGTGCAGCTCGCGCAGGAGAGGTGTCACATGGGAACGCCATGTCGCTCCCATCACCACCCGCGCGGCCGCACTCTGCGCCAGTTGGAGCCTCCGGGTGCTCCTCAAAGGGAGCCCCATGTAGAGAGCATTACAGTAGTCTAGACGGGAAGTGACAAGGGCGTGAGTGACCGTGAGCAAGGAGTCCCGATCCAGAAAGGGACGTAACTGGCGGATCAGGCGAACTTGATAGAAAATCCTCCCGGCCACGGCCGTCAGATGCCCTTCCAAGGACAGCCGTGAATCCAGGAGGACGCCCAAGTTACGAACCCTCTCCGTGGGGGCCAGTGATTCGCCCCCAATAGTCAGTGATGGCGCCAACTGAATATATCGGGACGTCGGAAACCACAGCCACTCGGTCTTGGATGGGTTGAACCTGAGCCTGTTCCTCCCCATCCAGATCCGCACAGCCTCCAGGCACCGGGACATCACTTCAAGGGCATCGTTGGGGTGGTCTGGGGTGGAGATGTACAGCTGAGTGTCATCAGCGTACTGATGGTACTTCACCCCAAAACCACGGATGATCTCACCCAGCGGCTTCACATAAATGTTGAACAGGAGGGGCGAGAGGACCGATCCTTGTGGCACCCCACATATAAGGGGCCTTGGGGTCGACCTCTGCCCCCCTGCCAACACAGACTGCGACCGGTTGGAGAGATAGGAGGAGAACCACCGCAACACAGTGCCTCCCACTCCCATCTCTAGCAACCGGTGCAGCATGATACCATGGTCGATGGTATCAAAAGCCGCTGAGAGGTCTAACAGGACCAGGACAGAGGAGCACCCCCTGTCCCGAGCCCTCCAGAGATCATCAACCAACGCGACCAATGCCGTTTCCGTGCTGTACCCGGGCCTGAAACCCGACTGGAACGGATCTAGATACGTCCTTAGGATGCTCTGACTGACATTGCATGAGGCCTTTGTTCTTGAACTGGATTGGGAGAATGCTCTTCCATGGGCTGAGTATGAAAATTCTGTTATCAGACAATTCTGGAGGTTTCAGAGGACAAATGACAACACTCTCCTCTCACATGACTTCCAGAGGACACATAAAAGCTCACTCGTTCTTCTCAGCCCCCACAGGTAAGTTCAAAGAGAAATGGAAAAATACAGATAAGAAATGGCAGAGAAAGCATCTAAGCAAAGAGACATTGACTCTTTCTTTCCTTGGAGTACAAGATCCTTTCCTTCTTCTTCCTGGGAGACGATATCTGATTAGTTGTTTTTAAAGTAAAAAAAGCTAACTATAATCTGAATTCTCGAACTCTCTGATTGGGGACTAGAGAACTCTTACCCAGAGAGGCCACGTTCCTATGGTTTTCAAGCATGACTTCCGAATGCAGCGCTTTCTGGTCAGGATCCAGCTGAGACCATTCCTCCTCAGAGAAAGACACAGCCACCTCCTCTAAGGACACAAGACTCTCCTGAACACGGGAAAAAAAAGAATAGAACAGGAGGATTCGCAAGATCTGTTCATCTTCATCAATGATTTAGACAAGAGGATAGAAAGGGAACTCATCAAATCTGCAGGCTAGACCAGATTGACAGGAATAAAAACACTCCAAAACAGTGGTCATCAATTGGTGGTCTGCAGACCACTGGTGGTCGAAGTGAAAATTTTGGTAGTCTGCAGAGAAATCATTGCATTTCTCTCAGAGAGCCCAGACAAGATTTCCTGCACCACTCGCCCTTCAGCACTTCCTTCTGTCTCTGGGACAGAATGGAATAGAATAACTGTCCTTCAGGCAGTTAGCTTGGCAGCCTGTTAGCAGAGAGAAGCAGCCAGAGTCAACCCTGGCCTTGCTCTCCATTGCAGATGCTAGAGCAGCCCCCTGCAAACTCTTGTTTCTCAAGGAGCACTCGCTGAAGAGGCATGGGAAACTTTGGCCAGGCTCCTCTAGAAACTAATTTGAAGGGGGCTGATCTAACGGCTGCAATGGACAGCAAAGCCAGGGTTGACTCCGGCTGCTTCCCTCTGCTGTAGTGCTTCCTGGACATGGTTTACCACTCTGAGTCCCAAGCGCTCCCTCATCAGTCCCCCGCAGCAGCTCCCCTCCAGCCGGCAGGTCGAGCCCAGCCTCGTATGCCAAGCCGACCCTTCGTCTACTTCAAACCATCCTCCATTAGGGGGACCCCACAAAGTCCTCACCACCCCTTCCATCCTTCTGCCTCCAGCCTTTTGGATGAAGTGGAAATACTGGAGCTTCAGAGTTGGGTGGCCATGGCTGGGAAGAAAAGGAAGAAAAGCAGCAGTGGTTTCAGGAGGAGGAGGAGAAAACCTCCCCCCCACACCTCCTCCTGGAAATATCATTGAGGTATCTTTGCCTGACTTTTCCATACAAAGCCAACTGGCTCTTTCCCCTTCTCTCCCGGTGGCTCTTTCTGGAAAAAAAAGACCCCTTCCTCTTTTTGTATCCAGCTGGGGCTTTCCAAAGCTGGCTTTTCCAGCGTTAGCTGCCCAAATCCCCTTTGACTGTGATTTTTAAAAATTATTATTTACATCAGCCGTCCCTTTCCGGATATCACCAGGCATTAAATACTTCTCTGTGTATTAGATTGGTGGATAAATCCCAGGCATGAATATGCCTATGTATTTAAAACGGGAATGAGCAGAAATTCTTAAAAGAAATTTAGCATGAAGCAGGGGAACTGAATTTGTTAGCTTTGCTTTCTTTGCTGCATTGCCTTGATTATGTTGTGGAAAAAATAATAATGGTGCACCGGTTAAGATTCTAAGTTGATGCTGATTAAATTTAAAATAGGACAGTTATGAACAGTGTACTGTAATGTAGGAAAGAAATGAAAAAATGGAAAAACGTTGTAGTGCTTCCTGGATGCGGTTTACCACTCTGAGCCCCAAACAGCAGGAGACAAGGCTGCCTTGGTGCCACCAGCTGGCACAAATACACCATGGTGAAGGCGGAATGCTGATGCCATGCAAATGCAAGTAGCACTTCACTCCTGCACCTTCCAACCATCACCACCGCCACTTCAGCCCGCTTGGGCCGCTTCCCCTCCCCCTCTCCGTAACAGCACCTATTATCTCATTCAGGCCAGCAAAGGCTGTGCTCCTTTTTGCATGTTGCACCACCTGCAAAGTTGCACTTTGCACATGCCACCCCCTATGGCAGACATTTCCAGCCCCACCATGGCCTGGTCCCATATTCCAGAGCTGTGGTAGTCACAGGACTGGCCCTTTGGTCATCCCAGAGCAGCTCCTCCACCCTGGCGGGTGGAGGAGCTGCTCTGGGATGACCAAAGGGCCAGTCCTGTGACTACCACAGCTCTGGAATATGGGACTGACTTTTCTACCAATGTTACCAAGCCACCATCAGTCTGCCTGTTTTCGTTTATCTTCATTCAGATTGACCAAGCTTCTTGAGAGAAGGAACGCAAAAGAGGTTTCCAGGCTGTCTGCCTGGACCAGGCACTTTCTCTCGGGCCTCCCACCTGAAGGCCTCGCAGAAGCAGACAGACCCGAAAGACAGCTCTGCCTCCCCTCCCCCCCCCCCCGGTGGTCCATGGGATTTAAAATTATGAGTTTGGTGGTCCCTGAGGTCCAAAAGGTTGGAGACCCCTGCTCCAGAAGATAAGCTCCAGATATAGAAGGATTGACAGATGGGGCCCCATCGAACAAAATGAAATCAACAGTGAGAAATGTAAGGTCCTAAATTTAGGAAAGAAAAACCAAATGCACTGGCATAAAATAGATGATACTTGGCTCAACAGTAATAAGGGCGACAGGGATCTTGGAATCCGAGTGGACATCCACTAAAACATGAGTCAGCAGTAGGCAACAGTTGCCATTAAAACCCCCAACAGAAGCATAGGCTGCATTAAGAGGGATAGAATCAAGATGACATGAAGTGTTAGTACCACTTTATAAGGCCTTGGTAAGACCACATTTGGAATATTGCATCCAGTTTTGGTTGCCAGATATAAAAAAGATCTTGAGACACTAGAAAGAGTGTAGAGAAGAGTGGACTGGAGGCTAAAACATATAAAGAACAGTTGCTGGAATCGAGTATGTCCAGTTTGATGAAAAGAAGGCCTAGGGGATGACATGATAGCAGTGTTCCAAGAAGCCATGGATGGAAACGATTCAAAGAAAGAACCAACCTACAAGTAAAGAGAAATTTCCTGATAGTGAGAACAATTAATCAGTGCAATGACTTGCCTCCTGAAATTGTGGGTCCTTCAACACTGGAGGTGTTTATGAAGAAATTTATATGTAATGTTAATATAAGCCACCCTGAGTCTTCGGAGAAAGGCGGCATATAAATTGAATTAATTAAATTAAATTAATATAGGGTTTCCTGTCTGAGCAGGGGGTTGGACTAGAACAGGGATTCCCAAACTTTTGGACCTCAGGGACCACCAAGTTCATAATTTTAAACTTCGTAGATCACTAATACAAATCCAGCACACCGGTTGCTGAAGCACCTGGACTCCCAGTGATGGGATGGGGTCCTTCAGGCACTCTCTTTCTCTCTCCCCCCCCCTCTCTCCCACTCTTTCTCTTTCTCTCATACTCTCTTTCTGTGTCTCTCCCCCCCTTTCATTCTGATTCTCTCTCTGATTCTCTTTCATTTTTGTCTCTCTCTCTCTCTCATTCTCTCTTTTCATTCTGTCTCTTTTTCTCTCTTCCATTCTGTCTCTTTCTCTCTCTCTTTCATTCTCTCTCTGATTCTTTTTCTCTCTCTCTCTCATCTCATGGGCCAGTCAGTGTCTTGGGGCTGAGAGGAAGTCAAGCATCTCCCTGAGAGACCAAGGTGCACAGAGCACCAACAAGGGCCGGAAGAAGTGTGGGGGCGAAGCACTACTTGAACTTGCGCAGCATGAGCATTCGCCTCAGTATATTTGCACCAGCTTGTGGCGCAAAGCAGCCCTCGTCTCCTGCCGCTTGGGACTCGGAGTGGTAAACGGTGACTGGTCCAGGGGGCAGCCGGATTTTACATCAGATCGGCCATCTGCAAGCTCTTGTTTTTCGAGGAGCACTCCCTGAAGCGGCGCGGGAAACTTTGGTCGAGCTCCTCGAGAGACAACAGCTTGCAGGGAGCCAATCTGGCATCCGCAAGAGAGCAAAATCCGGCTTCTCCCCAAACCAGACACTGTTTACCTCCCCGAGTCCCAAGCAGCAGGAGACGAGAGCTGCCTTGTGCCACAAATATACCAAGGCGGAATCCTGATATCGCACTACAGCAGGGAGAAGAAGCCGGATTTTGCTCTCCATTACAGACACCAGATTGGCCCCCTGCAAGCTCTCGTCTCTTGAGGAGCCCGACCAAAGTTTCCCACGCTGCTTCCGGGAGCGCTCCTCAAGAGACGAGAGTTTGTAGGGGGGCGATCTGGTGTCTGCAATGGAGAGCAAAATCCGGCTTCTTCTCTCGGCCTTAAGAGTGGGGACTGGCGTGTGGGCGGGGTGATGTGGGCAGTGCAGCCATGTGTTCCTGTGCGTGGGCCAGATTAATTGCTCGCGAGCCATATCCAGCCCAGAGGCCATAGCTTGGGGATGAGTGCAAGATATAAATTGCAAAAATATGAAAATTTCTCTGCGGACCATCAAAATTTTCCAGTGGACCACCGGTTGGTGACCACTGAACGAGAAGACCTCCAAGATCCCTACCAACTCTGTTATTCTGTTCCATTGTTCCCAAATTCCCAAAGCAGAGATATTTACTAACTTAAATTGCTACACAAATCCTAATTTTAGGTGAGAAAATGGGCAAATCTGAAAACTACTTTCACTGAAGAAATATTTGGGGAAGTTTTATCAAGTTCATTGATTCTGCAAAACCTTCAGTGCCTTTCAGTAAAGTAATCCCACTTCTGGATCAATTGATCTATCGCTCTGTCTATCACTGATTGATCTAGTAGTATGAGCCATTGGCTGAAAGGAAGAAAAGAAAGAAGACTTTCTCTGGTAAAGTCACTTCTCAGCCTTTGCAAAGCGGGAATGTTTGATCTGGTGCAAATCAGAAGATTGGAAATTATTTTGTAGCCCAAAGTACCTTGTTTACATGCTCAACACAGCCACTCCCTTTGGATTTTTAAAAAAATTAGATTTATATGCCACCCTTCTCCGGAGACTCAGGGCGGCTTACAATGCGTTAAGCAATAGCCTTCATACTTTTGTATATTTATACAAAGTCAGCTTATTGCCCCCACAAACTGGGTCCTCAATTTACCTACCTTAGAAAGGATGGAAGGCTGAGTCAACCTTGAGCCTGGTGAGATTCGAATTTACAGTAATTCCAGACAGCTGAATGTTAATAACAGGCTTTAGTCTGCTGAGCTATCCAGGCTCCTAATAGTCTGTTCTATTTTTTAATTTGATTTGCTTATTTTTTAAAATGTTATTTACACATATCAATGTGTGAATGATGTGATACCTGGGGATCACACTTTTCAATACAAATAAAGATAGTATTGTTACTCATAGTTCCTACATTTCATTTTCACTATTTCATATCATTTACACATACCCATTGCTACTGCCCTTCAGTTCCTAAACTTCCTCCTCCTCCTTTCATATATCTTAATATCTAAATATATATGTACTATTATTCCTCTCTTATTTCTATCTCTATTTTAACTTCCCCCCCATGTCATTATAATATTCAGACGTTTCTTTTCTATTTCCCATCTTTCACCTGTTTTATTATTTATATTTCCCTTATTTAGCTCTTCACATCTATTTATGTTAAAGTTTCATTCTTCATTCTTTCATTATTCAATGTCTGAATATACGCTTCTAATAGCAATCACAATCATTTATACATTTAAAGAACAGTGCCTTAAATTCATGTTCTTTCCAATCCTCCAATCTGTGTAATTCTACTATTGATAAATCTTTACATTAAAATACATTCTTTCATTTTCTGATCACCCATGGTTTAATTCTAGCATTTCACTAATCATATTTTTATACATTATTTCATAATACCATCATTCAATCTGTAATTTTCCAATTAATGCTTAATTTTAACTTATAAGTATTCATAATTTCTCTATTTTACTCTTCATACCTATTTATATTAAGATATTACCCTAATGTCTGTTGTACTACATACTAAATAATTATCCAACGTATATAATTCTAATATTAATACACATTATTGAAATACATTCATGGAAGATCTTTTACTCTCCTTTTCCCCCCCTTATCCATCATCTCTTACATAAAAATTTTAATCTTTTTTTGGCTAGCCTCCCATATTCTACTCTTACTCCATCTGTTTATTTTTGAACTATAGGTATAAATATGGCTTTTTAAAAATGGTATTGGGGCAATGTGAGTATTTATTTATTTTTCATTAGCCTTGCACCATTCCGAGTCAGAGAATTACAAAAAAAAAAAGGGACTCTAGCACTTCCTCCCACTGTGATACATTTATTCCTATTTCTTGAAAGACTTTTTAAAAATTTGCTTCTTGTAAACTCAAAATCGGCGGAGTACCTAACAGAACAAGATAACCAGAGGAAGCTATGCTGGCTGACAGGAACTTGAACCTGCTATTCTGCTCTGCATTTTATAGAAGAACACAAAAATAATCCAGGCCAAACAGGGGGGAAACTAGAAGGAGAGAGCACTCTGCACACCCGCTTCACTTCCTGAAGGGAAAACAGAAATCTAATAACTTTTCCCTTTCTTACTTGATTTGGAAGGTCAACCGCTGTTTGATCTCCATCATAAAAAACAGAATGCTTCATTCTTTGTTTCTCTGTAATAAATAATTTCAAAATGCATAATTAACAAAATAGGAGGAGGTATTCTATAGAAGAGAAGAGAAAGCAAATATAAGACAGATGGGAAATTCCATTACCACCTGAGGTGTCCCAACTTGGATCTTCACAAGGGGTCCTCCTGAAAAATAGCTCCTGAGTGGGATTTGATGAGTTCTTCTTTCCCTCAGAACTTCTGATCTCCTCAGTGCAGCACTTCAAATAGGAGGAAGAAAAAACAAAGCAGAATTAATGTACATCACACATTCGGAACACAACCTCAAAGCCCTCAATACCTATCCGTGAGGTTGACTGAGAAAACAATGGAACAATTGCCACATATGATGAACGCCAGAGAAGTTTGGGAAGGAGGGTGAAGTATTCAAACACTTTCTCTATTCCATTTTGAGCTCCCTAAAGTCTCTCACCTGCTGCTGGACCTGCTCCTTCTGCTCCTCCATCTGGCTCAGGAGGAGGCCTTCCGCCAGGGCCACCGCCTGGGAGCTGGTCTCTGCTCCACACTCCCGCACCCAGCTCTCCATCTCTGGGGGCAGAAGGAACAGGAGATGCTGCAGAACCACCAGGTCCAGCATCTGGGCTTTGGTGTGTTTTTCTGGTCTCAGCCATCGCCTGCAAAAGCCATGGAGTCGGCTGCAAAGTCCTCGGGGACCCTCAGCCTCCCGGTATTGGATGGAGTTCCAGGACGGAACTTCTGAAGGGAGGATGGTTTCCTCCTCCAGGATCTTCTGCCCAGTTCTTGTCCAGAGCTTCCCCCCCTTCCCAGGCTGAGCAGCTGAAGGGCCTTTTCTGCTTCCCTCCTTTCCAAAAGGTTGTGTCTCCATCCTTTCTCTGTCCTGCAGAGCAACTGCAAATGGCTTCAAGGACTCTGGTGGGTCTCCAGATGCCTTTTCCTTCACGGGACCATTTCTGGGGCTGCAGGGCTGATCCCTGCAAGGGATTCCGCTCTTTTTCTTCTTCCCCCAAGAGAAAAGTTTGCCTTGCAAAGGCCACAAATGGCTTCCAGTTTCTGTATCTGAGATGGGAAGAAAAAGAAACGCCAAGAATTGGAAAGTGGAATTCAGCCATTGAGCGACTTTCCCCCAACCTGCCCGGAGCCCCCTACCCCGCCTTCCCGGCATCCTGCTTCTTCCGCTTCCCCCTGCAGCGAGAGGGCAAGTGGGGAGCATGGGACCCGAAAAGAGCTTCCCACTTACCCGGGACACGTCTTGATGTCCTCCCCTCCAGCCTCTCCTGCAGCCACTCCACCTCCTCCGGGGCCCCAGGGGTTAAGGAGAGCGAGTGCAAAGTCCTAGAGAGGCAAGCGTTTGTGGTGTCAATTCCTTCGCCACCTGCTGTATAAAGGCAGCTGTGACGTTGGTCTCCAGTGGATCAATAGGGAAGCATATGGAGTTCCCTTTCGTTGGTGGAGTGCGCCCCCTGGTGGATTTGGGGCAAAGCCCAGGATTATAGAAAGCGCGGGAAAGAGGAGCGCATGAGAGGGTGAAGGGAGAGGGCGGGGAGGATGGGCTTGGAAGTAGGAGGAAAGGCCCCTCCCAATGACTCCCTGTCAGACAAAGGCTTCGACGTCTCTGCTTCTTTTTCCCCTTTTATCTTAACTCAAATGCATTGAAGGAGGTTTTCGCCTTTCTTCCGTTGCGTTTCTAGAGCGGTTTTGTTATTTCTTCTACATAGTGCAACTCCATTTCCATCTTTCATTCGATCTGCTTCTTATTTATAGAATGGAATAGAATTAGAATAGAGAAGAGGAAAAATGTTCTTTCTGGCAGCCCGAGATATGGGAAGATGCCATCACGTCTCCCCTCGTCCTTCTTTTCATCAAACTCGAAAATATCCAGTTCCAGTAACCGTTTTTTAATAGTTTTTGCCTCCATCTTTGTTGCTCTTCTCTGCATTCTTTATTTATTATACAAAACATAAAGAAAAATAGAAGTGGGAAATTGAGGGAAGGGAAAAGAGAGGGGAAAAGAGTCTGAGGCACAAGAGAGAAAAGAAAAAAAAGACGATTTATTTTTAGCACAATGCAAGTTTTTTAAAAAAAGCTATTCTAGCCTGACAATTCAATCTAATGGACAAAAGCAAAGTCATTTTATCTCTCTTTCCTTCGAACACTTTAAATGTGAAAATGCCCAATTTAACGGCTGGAGAAGGAAAGGACAGAATGAACTTGAAGACCCCGTTGTGGCTGAGGGAGGAGGGCTCGCGCCTGAGGGGATCTGCGCTCTGATTGGTTCCTGCGGGTGGAAAGGGGACGTTTCCCTTTTTCCCGCCTTTTCCTTCTGGGCGCCGTTTGAGATTTACCTCAGGATCTTCCTGACTGTTTTCTCTGCTGTGAATCTTAAATCCGTTTATAGTAAAAGTAAAAGTTTGTGTCCGTGTCTCCCGCTTCCTTTGGACAGCAGCTGCCTATTTCCTCCACATAAAACCTCTTCGGTTGCCGCTTCCAGTCGGGGATTTCTATTTTATCCCCTGAGAGTGTCGGAAGAAAACTCGGATCTAGTTCCAGGAAGGGAAGAAAACGGAGGCTGCTTAAGAAAGGAGGCTGATTGACAGGCAGAAGCAACAACGGCCTGCAGTCAGAAGAGAAAGAGAGCTGGAAGGGACCTTGGAGGCCATCTAGTCCACCCCTGCTCAGGCAGGAGATCCATGCTATACCATCTCTGACAAGGGGCTGTTCAGTCTCTTAAAACCCTCCAGTGATGGAGAATCCATGACTTCTGGTGGCAAGGAGTTCCACCGGTTAATTCTCTTCCCTGACAGGCAGTTTCTCTTCAGTTGTACGTTGCTTCTCTCATTGGTTCCTTTCCACTCATTTGCCTTCTGGGGCTTTGGGGGATAATTTGGGCCCCTTTCCCTTCTCTGGGGCAGCCCCCCAAACGCTGTTCGGGGACAGCCGGGAAAGGAGCCGGATGAGGGGGAGGATTTTGGTGCCGTTTCTGCAGCGTCTGGAGACCCAGAGGCTCCTTTTGTGGGTCTTTTGTCCTCTGAGGCGGTTCGGGCTGAAGCAGCGGCCGCCTTGGACCCCGATCCCGTCAGAGAAACGCCCTTATTTCCCTCCCCTGACCCCCGGCCCTCCTTTCCCCTCCGGCCAGCCTTTCTCTCGGCCTCCTGCAACCGCCGCGGCTATTCGGGCTTCTGAAGCGAAAATAATACTTTCTTCTTCCCTTCAAACCGAGCTTTGCCTGCGGCTGTTACCCGGCAGCCTCCGTTTTTGAAGGTTTTGCGGTGCAGAGAAGGGGGGCCTTTGGGGGGGGGGTGATGTCCCACTCAGGGACAAACAGACTGAGGGAAGACTTGTTTAAATTAAAGCTAACAGGCTTTATTCGTTAACATGTTTGTTTAAACTTTAAACAGATTTACTAGCGTTACGGCTAGCACCGCTGCTCGGCTAACAGGAGCAGCGGCTGTCAGCACTTTGACAGCGCCTTATATACTCGCGCCTGAATGGAAACAGCCAATCAGGGCGCGGCAGCGTCTGGGGACTGGAGTGGAGCCGGGACGCAGCAGGGGGGACCTGCATTTTCTTCCTCCAAGTAAAAAAAATAAATAAAGGGAGCCTTTGGGTTCAGGGCCGCTTCTTCTTCCACAGCCGAAATAAGCAGATTCCTGACGAAAAGCTCCAGATCTGCCCTTTTATACGGGGAGAATGGAATTTCTTCCAATATTTTACTTTATATCTTTTTTTTTCTGCAGAAGAAAGTATAGATTCTTATATGGCTTGAGATGGTGGCAACATAAGAGATTAACGGAGTTGGAAGGGACCTTGGAGGTCATCTAGTCCAACCCCTATCGAAGTTCTCCGCAGAAAGGAGCGGGAAGCGGAGAAGAAACGGCCAAACTTTATTCCGGATCTTCATTCGCGGCTGCTTTGCCAGGAAAAGGGGAATCCCGACCCACCGAAAGAAAGTGGGGACGGGGTGTTCCAGGAAAGAAACCTGAAGGGGCCGGTTCGTCCAGACGTTCCGAATAAGGGAAACACGTATTTCAAGGAGGGAAATCGCCTTTCCCTGGTTTACCTGAGGGTCTTCCGTGGGTCCCTTCGGATTGGGGGGGGGGGTGTCTGTGTGTGACCCCCAATTTGTCCTTGCTGGCTGGGGCTGCCCCTCCCCCCTTATCATCCAGCGCAGTCCCTGTTCCTATGGCAGAATCTCAACACTTAATGAATGGGGGAGGGTGTGTGTGTGTGTGTGTGTGTGTGTGTGTGTGTGTGTGTTCCGGCCAGAGGCTTCCAGCGCCAGAAGAAGAATGAGGTGGGGGGGGGGGGTATTGCAAAAACGATTTTGCCCAAAAAAACCTCTTATTTTTTTACTTTTGGCATTTGTGGATTCAGGTCTGAAAATGCCTCATTTTCCGTCTTTCACTTTCTCTTTCAGTGCAGGAACCTTTGGTGTCCCGAAGGTGTCCAATTCGGTGTCCCGAAGGTCCCACTCCCACCTAGCCACGGGGGGGGGGAGAAAGAGGGGGGTCCGGCTACCCTTATCCCACACCAGCTGCCTTCCCGCGATCCCCACCCAACTCTGTCACGGGGGTGGGGGGAGAGTGTCTCTCTTCGTCCTGCGGGGGGAAAATGCAGCGAGTGAGGGGTCGGAGACTACGTGGAGATGAAGGCCCGCCTCTCTTGCCCTCTACGCCTTTTCCCACAAGTGGGGTGTCAACCCCTTTCTCCCCCCTTCCCCCTAGGAGCACGCCACGTTCCCACCAGCAGCATCAGGGGGAGCCCAGCAAAGCCCATGGATGCTGCCCCACAAGCGCTTCCAAAGAGAGGAGAAATAAGCAGACGCTACCAGTCCCAGAGGCGGAATCGGTGGGTCTGGATTGGGACGTTTTCCTCAAATTTCGGAATTGGGAGGTCCCAGAAAAGCTGACGGACCAATGAGAAATTTCCGTTCTGCACGTCATCGGTCTCCGGGCAGAGTCTCCCTTGACTTCACCCGCTGAAGGAGATAATTCAGTGCAGAGAGAAACGGAGAAAGTGGGAGAGGGGTCCCTTAAGTCTTGAGGAGCCGCACCGCAGCTCAAGGGGGGGGGTGTTCATTGTAGAAATCAGGGTCCAGTCATTTGCAAGGTGCAAAGATGCCTGACTGCCTTCGCAGCGTTTATTGCTTTTATACAGTTTGTACAAGCAAAGGCAAACTAGCAACAGTGTTTTTATTGGTAGATACTACTCGCTCCTCTTAAGATGCCATCATCCTGATGGTAAAGGCAAGGTGAGATAATGCAGACCAGAGCCAGAATGAGATAATACAGGCATGCAAGATACATAGGCATCTGAGGCGCGGCAGTGTGCTGCACACAGCCTAATACCATGACCTTTAACCTCTACAATTCATGCCAACCCTGGAGGGGAGTATGGACTTCCTTTTGCCTCCCCCCGCCCCGGTTCCTGCCTGGGGCGGGAGGCTGCTGTGGATGGATAAAGAGGAGTCGCAGCCTCACAGCCACCAAGGACTTTGTGAGGGTCTCTGAACAGGTTGAAACGGGAAATCCTTGGGCTCTCTCTCTCACACACACTCACACACACAATTAATTCCTGGGTGGAAGTGCCCCTTCCCAATCATGGGGGTCAGTCTTCTCCCTCCAGAAAGCTCCTGCCTTTTGCTCCCTTCCGGGCAAAGGGGCTGCCGGAGGGCCACTTTGACCCCCAGCGCTGCGCGGTTTTCTGACCCACCGCAAATGGAAGGTCGGTTTTGGTTCAAGAAGGGCTGCTGTTGTTCTCGAGGAAGAGGGAGGGAAATCAAAGGGTGGGAAAGGGGAATCCCTCCCTCCCTCCTTCCATCCATCCATCCATCCATCCATCCATCCATCCATCCATCCATCCACTGTATCGAACTCCGTGGGAGGAAAAGCTCTCCTAGCCTCGCTCTGAAATGAAGGAGTATAAACTATGACAGAAGGAAAAAAGAAATAAAATAAAAATCCCCCCCCCCGCCACAGTTTGCATAGATGAACTGGAGCAGCCCCCAATTCTGCGCAGCCTCCAGACGGCCCTGCTGGTTCTTAAGGGGGTGGGGGAGAAAAGTCTTTCCTCCCATTTTCCCTGGGATATTTTTTTCACCTGAGGAGAGAGCAAAAAATGCCCCCCTCTGAGACTGGCACCAGGATGGCCCCCAAGAGCCCCGGGCTCTGCTCCAAAGGAAGGCCCTGGAGACCAGGCAGCTGGGGGTGGGGGGGCTCCAATCTGGATCCATGCCGAGAGTGGGTGGGTGGGACTGGGACCCCACAGCAGCCAGAGAATCCTGGGATACTCAGACTTGGAGAAAGAACCTTTCCTGGATTCGGGCTCTCTCAGCTGCAGCCCTTTGGCCTCCCAGCCCCGCCCTGACTCTGGAGCTGCCTCCTCGGCCCCTGGGGGATTCGTCCCTTCTCTTCCTTAGTCAGCCCCCCCCCCACCCACGCCCCAGTCCCTATGTCAGGGCCCCTTCCCTTCCCCCGAGTTAGCTAAAAAGAGCCCGGAGACCCCGGTGGACATCTAGTCCAACTCTCCATGCACACAGAGGGAAGTCTGGCTGAGAATCGTGAAGATAATGAAGGCTCCCTTCTGGGCCTGCCCTGAACCACCCCCCTTGATCTGCAGCCCCCCCCCCACGCCCAAGTCTGAAGGGATCCCTGCTCCCACTTTCAGTTTCGCTCTCTGCGCCGAACTCTCCCTTCTCCTTCAGGTGACGTCACAAAGGACTTTGCCTGGAGACCGATGACACCTCAGCAGAGAGACTTCCCATTACTGCTTCAGCTCTGGCCCCTCCCAACCCAAAATTCCGAGAAAAAGGCGATTTCCCTCCTTGTAATCCGCGTCTCTTTCTCGGAACGTCTGGACGAAACGGCCCCTTCAGGATTCCCTCCTCGACTCCAAATGTGTAGGAAACCCCCCCTCCTTCCTTTTGTTCTGAGGGTCAGGATCCCCCTGGCTCAGATTGAAGGGGAGAAGAAATTTATTATTTTCGCCTCAGAAGCCCGAATAGCCGCGGCGGTTGCAGGAGGCCGAGAGAAAGGCTGGCCGGAGGGGAAAGGAGGGCCGGGGGTCAGGGGAGGGAAATAAGGGCGTTTCTCTGACGGGATCGGGGTCCAAGGCGGCCGCTGCTTCAGCCCTAACCGCCTCAGAGGACAAAAGACCCACAAAAGGAGCCTCTGGGTCTCCAGACGCTGCAGAAACGGCACCAAAATCCTCCCCTCATCCGGCTCCTTTCCCGGCTGTCCCCGAACAGCGTTTGGGGGGCTGCCCCAGAGAAGGGAAAGGGGCCCAAATTATCCCCTAAAGCCCCAGAAGGCAAATGGGTGGAAAGGAACCAAAGAGAGAAGCAACGTACAACTGAAGAGAAACTGCCTGACAGGGAAGAGAATTAACCCGTGGAACTCCTTGCCACCAGAAGTTGTGGATTCTCCATCACTGCAGGGTTTTAAGAAGAGACTGAACAGCCCCTTGTCAGAGATGGTATAGCATGGCTCTCCTGCCTGAGCAGGGGCTGGACTAGATAGCCTCCAAGGTCCCTTCCAGCCCTCTCCTCTTCTGACTGCAGGCCGTTGTTGGTTCCGCCCGTCAATCAACCCCCTTTCTTAAGCAGCCTCCGTTTTCTTCCCTTCCTGGAACTGGACCCGATTTTTCTTCCGATACTCTCAGGGGATAAAATCAAAACCCCCAACTGGAAGCGGCAGCCGAAGAGGTTTAATGTGGAGGAAATAGGCAGCTGCCGTCCAAAGGAAGCGGGAGACACCGACACAAACTTTTACTTCCCTATAAAAGGATTTAAGATTCGCAGCAGAGAAAACGGTCAGGAAGATCCTGAGGTAAATCTCAAAGGGCGCCCAGAAGGAAAAGGCGGGAAAGAGGGAAATGCCCCCTTTCCTCCCGCAGCAACCAATCAGAGCGCAGATCCCCTCAGACGGGAACCATGGACAGCGGCCTTTCTTCCTTCTTCTCCCAAACCCATCTTCCCCGCCCTCTCCCTCCCCCCTCCCATGCGCTCTTCTTTCCTGCCCTTTCTATAATCCTGGCACTTTGTCCCAAATCCACGAGGCGGCGCCCTCCGCCAACGGAAAGGAACTCCAGGCGCTTCCCCATTGGCCCATTGGAGGGTGAACCTCACGGCTGGCTTTGTGCAGGAGGCTGAGAAGGAAGTGACATCACAAACGCTTGCCCCTCTAGGACTGCACTCCTGGGCCCTGGAGGAGGCGGAGAGTGGCCGGGGGACATCCAGACGTGCCCCTGGTGAGAGGAGGGGCTCTTCCTGGGTTCCATCCTTCCCTGCAGGGGGAAGCAAGGATGCCGGGAAAGCGGTGGGGATCAAGGGAAGAGCCGAATGGGGGGAGGGGAGGCCCAGCAGGAGGGGAGAGAAGCCAGGCGAGGAGGAGGAAGGATTCGCACCAGGCTCCCCGAGGGCCCCATCCTGTCCCTCCTCCTTCCCGGCCCTGCTCGGGACTTGGGACCTGCGCTGGGATGAGCTGCTTGGGGCAGGTTGGGGGAAGGTAGCTCTGTGGATGAATTCTACTTGGCGTTTCTTTCTCTTCCCATCTCAGATGCAGAAACTGGAAGCGATTTATGGCCTTTGCAAGGCAAACTTTTCTTTTGGGGGAAGAAGAAAAAGAGCGGAATCCCTTGCAGGGATCAGCCCTGCAGCCCCAGAAATGGTCCCGTGAAGGAAAAGGCATCTGGAGACCCACCAGAGTCCTTGGAGCCATTTGCAGTTGCTCTGCAGGACAGAGAAAGGATGGAGACACAACCTTTTGGAAAGGAGGGAGCCGGAAAAGGCCCTTCAGCTGCTCAGCCTGGGAAGTGGGGGAAGCTCTGGACAACAACCGGGCAGAAGATCCTGGAGGAGGAAACCATCGTTCCTTCAGAAGTTCCGCCCTGGAACTCCATCCAATACCGGGAGGCTGAGGGTCCCCGAGGTCTTTGCAGCCGACTCCATGGCTTTTGCAGGCGATGGCTGAGACCAGAAAAGCACACCAAAGCCCAAATGCTGGACCTGGTGGTTCTGGAGCAGCTGCTGGCTCTCCTGCCCCCAGAGATGGAGGGCTGGGTGCGGGAGTGTGGAGCAGAGACCAGCTCCCAGGTGGTGGCCCTGGCGGAAGGCCTCCTCCTCAGCCAGGTGGAGGAGCAGAAGGAGCAGGTCCAGTTGCAGGTAAGAGACTTCAGGGAGCTCAGAAGGGAATAGAGAAAGTGTTTGAATACTTCACCCCTCCTTCCCAACCTTCTCTGGCATTCATCATATGTGGCAATTGTTCCCTTGTTTTCTCACTCAACTTCACAGATGAATATTGGGGGCTTTGAGATTGTGTTCCAAATATAAGAATCCACTTTATCTTATGTGATGTATATTAATTCTTTTTTTTCTTCCTCCTGTCTGAAGGGCTGTACTGTGGGGATCAGAGATCCTGAGAGAAAGAAGAACTCATCAAATCCCACTCAGGAGCTATTTTTCAGGAGGATCCCTTGGGAAGATCCAAGTCTGGACACCTCAGGAGGTAATGGAACATCTTCTGATTTCCCATCTGTCTTACCTTTGCTCTCTTTTCTCTTCTATAGAATACCTCCTCCTCCTAGTTTGTTAATTATGCATTTTGAAATTATTTATTCCTTACAGAAAAACAAAGAATGAAGCTTTCTGGTTTTTCTGACGGAGATCAAACAGTAGTTGAACCTCCAAATCAAGTAAGAAAGGGAAAAGTTATTAGATTTCTATTCTCCCTTCAGGAAGTGAAGCGTGAGTATGAGAGTGCTCCCTCCTTCTATTTTCTCCCCTTGTTTGGCCTGGAATATTTTTGTGTTTTTCCGCAACATGGAGAGCAGAGTAGCCGGTTCAAGTTCCTGTCAGCCAGCATAGCTTCCTCTGGTCTTACCAAGGCATTATAAAGTCCTACCAACACATGTCATCTTGATTCTATCCCTCTTAATGCAGCCTACTATTCTGTTAGGGATTTTTTGGGGGGCAACTATAGCATACTGCTGACCCACGTTTAAGTAGTTGTCCACTAGAACTCCAAGATCCCTGTTGCCCATACTACTGTTGAACCAGGTATCACCTATTCTATGCCAGTGCATTTGGTTTTTCTTTCCTAAATGTAGAATCTTACATTTCTTACAGTTGATTTCAATCCTAACCCTAATCTTTCGATCCTTCCATATCTGGAGCTTATCTTCTGGAATGTTGTTATTCCTCTCAACTTGGTCTTGTCTACAAATATGATGAGTTCCCTTTCTATCCTCTTGTCTAAATCATTGATGAAGATGAACAGATCTTGCAAATCCTCTTGTTCTGTTCTTTTTTCCGTATTCAGGAGAGTCTTGTGTCCTTCAAGGAGGTGGCTGTGTCTTTCTCTGAGGAGGAATGGTCTCAGCTGGATCCTGACCAGAAAGCGCTGCATTCGGAAGTCATGCTTGAAAACCATAGGAATGTGATCTCTCTGGGTAAGAGTTTTCTAGTCCCCAATCAGAGATTCAAGAAGACAGATTTTAATTAGGGTTTTTCTGTGCGATTCCTCATCTGTATTTTTCCATTTCTCTTTGAACGTATCTGTGGGGGCTGAGAAGAACGAACTGTGCTTTTATGTGTCCTCTGGAGGTCATGTGAGAGGAGAGTGTTGTCATTTGTCCTCTGAAACCTTCAAAATTGTGTGAGAACAGAACTTTCACACTCAGCCCATGGAAGAGTATTCTCCCAATCCAGTTTAAGAACAAAGGCCTCATGCAATGTCAGTCAGAGCATCCTAGAGTTACAGGTAATCCCCGAGTTATGACAGTTCACTAAGTGTCCATTCCAAGTTACGACCAGCCCTCCCCCAAGTACTTAAGATTTAGTCCTGCAATTACACATCTTGCAGTATCACTGATGTCATTCACACTTACGAATGACAGCAGAGGCGCTGCAACATTCCCCCAACCCACCCCACTGGGACTCACCATATTTTTCAGAGTATAAGGCGCACTCCCCCCCCCCCCCAAAAAAGTGGGTAGAAATGTCTGTGCGTTTTATAGAGTGAATACAGGTCTGTTTTTGGCCTCCCAAATCCTCTGTGCATCCTGTTTTTGCCCTCCCTGAAGTCCAGAAGCACCCTGCAGGCTAAAAATGGCTCCGCTTTTGGTCTTTGGAGGCTTCCTTGGGTCCCATTTTTGCCCTCCCCAGCCTCAGGGAGGCTGAGAATAGGATGCGCAGAGGGTTTGGGAAGGCAAAAATAAGCCCATTTTTGGCCTGCAGAGTGCTTCTGGACACCGGGAAGGGCAAAAGCTTTTTCCCCCCTTTTTTCCTTTTCTAACCCTTGGTGCGTCTTATAGTCCGAAAAATATGGTAGCTTGCGACAATGTAGCGAACCGTCAGTTCCTTTGCCTACCTCAGTGCATTTGCAGGAAAAAAAGGTCTAAAGTAATGAGAGATACGTGACATCAGTAGTGGGAAATCTAGCCCTATTGAGCTCATGTGATCTCACACTACAGTGCTTTAGGCCTCTGTTCACTGCTAACCAAGGCCTACATGAGGTCCAGAGCAAAATGCTTTGCAAAGAGAGGGAAGGCCTCTTCGTTTTCAGAGACTTTTGCCCTGGATCTCAGTTCTTAAAAGAATGCAGGCCTAAAGTACTGCAGTTTGAGATCACGCAAGATTAATAGCCTGAGCTCTTGCACTACTGGTCTCGTGTGATCTTGCACTAAAGTACTTTAGGCTTCCGTTCTCTGTGAACAGATTCCTGTACTAGATTTAGATTTGCCCAAAGAGCCCTTGCAAGCCAATGAGACTTTGAGGCAGTGAAATAGCCATTCTTGAAACCTCCCAACCTTTCCAGTCTCAGCATGAAGAGCGTTTACAAGCCAATGGGAGGCTTCAGCAAGGGATTTCACTCCAAAGTCTCATAGCTGGGCTCAAGGAACAGGCCGAGCGGGGGTCCCAACCACCAGACGGATACTGTGAAGCAGCTGCTCCAAGGTAAATTTGGGAAGAAGGAGCTTGTTTCAAAATTCTTTCATTTCTCACAAGTCTCTGCTGAAATTAACCCATCCCAACAAATCTTAAGTTTTCTCCTAATTCCTCCTTAGATGTTTCCCCTAATTATTATGAAATTCAATGGTGAAAAAAGTAAGGTTCTACATTTAGGCAAGAAAAACAAAATGTACAAGTGGTACTTTTCATGTGGTACCTTGCTCAATAGTAGTGACTATGAGAAGATTCTTGGAGTCCTAGTGGATAACCATTTAAATATGAGCCAGCAATGTGCAGCAGCTGCCAAAAAAAGCCAACACAGTTCTTGGCTGCATAAACAGAGGAATTCGGCTGCTCCCTGGACCAGACACTATTTACTGTTATGAGTCCCAAGCAGCAGGAGATGAGGGCTGCTTTGCACCACCCGGTAGTGCAAATATGCTGAGCTAGAATGCTGATGTCACACAAATCCTGATGCCGCACTACAGCAGAGAGAAGAAGCCGGATTTTGCTCTCCATTGCCGATGCCAGATCGGCCCCTACAAGCTCTCGTCTCTCGAAGAGTGCTCACTGAAGCACAGAAAACTTCAGATGGACTCCTCGAGAGACGAGACCTTATAGGGGGCCGATCTGTCATTCACAAGGGAGAGCAAAATCTGCCTGGGGCTGTTTTGTGCCACCAGCTGACACAAATATACCAAGATGGAATGCTGATGCCGCGCAAGTTCCAGTAGTGCTTCGCTCCCGCATTTCTTCCGGCCCTTGTAGGTGCTTCACACACCTCAGTTTCTCAGGGAGATTTCTGACTTCCTCTCAGCCCCAAAACACTGGCTGGCCCATGAGATGAGAGAGAGAGAGAGAGAATCAGAGAGAGAATGAAAGAGACAGAGAATCAGAATGAGACAGAGAATGAAAGAGGGAGAACGAGAGGGAGAAAGAGAAAGAGACAGAATGAAAGAGAGAATGAGAATGAGACAGAGAGAGAGAGGGAAAGACAATAAGAGAGAGAGGAAGACAGAGAATCAGAGAGAATGAGAGAGAGACACACAATGAAAGAGAGAATCAGAGAGAGAGAATCAGAATGAGAAAGAGAGGAGGAGAGAGAGAGAGAGGAGAGAGAGTGCCTGAAGGACCCCATCTCGTCACTGGGAGTCCAGGTGCTTCAGCAAGCGGCGTGCTGGATTTGTATTAATGGTCCGCAAGATTTCAATGGGAAGTTTCCGAAAGATGCCCTAATTAATTCATGAGCCACAAGCCAAACTTCAAAAGAAATACAGTCATTTATTCGGAGCACCATTTCGGCAATATTCGGATGCAGTTAGAACTAATCCCACACAGATTTACGTTCCCCTATGACCCTGTCTCTCCCCTCCTCCCTGGCCATGTCATAAATCACATTTTCCAATTAACCACTTTGGCTAACTGTGAAACCCAAAACATTCCTATTGATTTAAATTATTAGAACAAAATTATAAACTTTGTGGTCCCTGAGGTCCAAAGGTTTGGGGACCCCTGGACTAGAAGACCTCCAAGGTCCCTTCCAACTCTGTTATTCTATTCTGTTCCTTAACACAAAACTGACTGAGTGAGATTTGCATATATACACCATAGATAATTGTAAAGAAAGAGATGTTTTCTAGATATTTTCAAAGCTTTCATGTCTCATGAATATAGAAATCATCATATCTATATTCACCACTGTAGGCATGGAAATATAAAACCTAATGGAATTTTGGAGAAATTCAGAAGGAAATTCACTTTACTTTCTACGCTTTGATCTTTTTCTCTAACCTTGTTATCATTTTCATTTCCCTTTTGCTTCGAAGGTAATAATGGGCAGGAGAATCAAGATTCCTGTGAACTGTTCCAAGTGATCAATGCTAAAAATGGAAGGGAGAAGTTTGGAATTCGAATGGAATTAGAAACCCATGAGAGAAACCAGTCAGAGAATTGGTATCAGAACAGCTCATCTTCTACTGATGCTCCGATGCAAGACTTTCTTGCCCAACAAGAGAAAATAAGGAAAAAATATATTGAAAAAAGTGTGAAGCTATTCAAAGCTAAAGTAGAAGTAAATGGACAGGATTTAACCCAAAACAAAGGAGAAAATGTTATAGAAAGACACAGCGGACAAAATTACAATGGGACATTAATTCTTTCTCTTGGAAATAACTTCCTTACATCTCAAAAAGTGATTGACACAGAAGAGAGACATTTATGTTTTGAATGTGGAAAATGTTTTAGAACAAGCAGGCAACTTACTATCCATAAAAGGATCCACACAGGGGAGAAACCATATAAATGCATGGAATGTGGAAAGACCTTTGCTCATAGCAGTACACTTACTATCCATAAAAGGATCCACACAGGAGAGAAGCCATATAAATGCATGGAGTGTGGAAAGAGCTTTGCTCAAAGAGGTCATATTATTTCCCATAAGATGCTCCACAAAGGGGAGAAGCTGTATAAATGCATGGAGTGTGGAAAGACGTTTACTCAGAGCACTGGACTTACAAGACACAAAAAGATCCACACAGGAGAGAAACCATATAAATGCATAGAGTGTGGAAAGACATTTACTCAGAGCACTGGACTTACAAGACACAAAAAGATCCACACAGGAGAGAAACCATATAAATGCATGGAGTGTGGAAAGACCTTTGCTTATAGTAGTGGCCTTAGAAGACACAAAAAGCTCCACATAGGAGAGAAACCATTTAAATGCATGGAATGTGGAAAGAACTTTGCTCATAACAATGATCTTATTTCCCATAGAATGATTCACTCGGGAGTGAAACCATATAAATGCTTGGAGTGTGGAAAGACCTTTGCTCATAGATGTAATCTTATTTCCCATAAAAGAAGCCATGCAGTAGAAAAGCCATATAAATGCACGGAATGTGGAAAGAACTTTGCTGAAAGAGGTAATCTTACTTCCCATAAGAAAATCCACACAGGAGAAAAGCCATATAAATGCATGGAGTGTGGAAAGACGTTTACTCAGAGCACTGGACTTAGAAGACACAAAAAGCTCCACACAGGAGAGAAACCATTTAAATGCTTGGAATGTGGAAAGAACTTTGCTGATAACAATAATCTTATTTCCCATAGAAGGATCCACTCGGGAGTGAAATCATATAAATGCTTGGAATGTGGAAAGACCTTTGCTCACAGATGTAATCTTATTTCCCATAAAAGAATCCACACAGGAGAGAAGCCATATAAATGCACAGAATGTGGAAAGAGCTTTGGTCAAAGAGGTAATCTTACTTCCCATAAGAAAATCCACACAGGAGAAAAGCCATATAAATGCATGGAGTGTGGAAAGACATTTACTCAGAGCAGTGGACTTAGAAGACACAAAAAGCTCCACACAGGAGAGAAACCATATAAATGCATGGAATGTGGAAAGACCTTTGCTCAGACTGGTCATATTACTTCTCATAAAAGGATCCACACTCAGGAGAAATTACATTGCTATAGCAATTCCACTTAGACTTATATACCACTCCACAATGTTTTACCACACTCTGAGCAGTTTACAAAGTGAGCATATTGTCCCCAGCAATCTGGGTCCTCATTTTAGTGACCTCAGAAGGATGAAAGACTGAATCAACCAGGATGGAACTCCTGGCTGTGGACAATTAGCCTGTAGTACTGCATTCTAACCACTGACCCACCCTGTCTCTATAGATTTGTATGTATATGCATATTGTGCCTTTCTGATCCAAATGAGACAAGGTTGAATTCAATAAAATGAAACTTAGGAGAAAAGTAAGATTTTACACCTGGACAGGAAAAACTGATTACTTGATACCTAGCGCAAAAACAGTAATTGGGAGTGGGACCTTGGGAGTCCGAATTGATGATCACTTACATGTAAGTGCATCCACTTTTGGTCATCACATTACAAAAAAATATGTTTTAAGCTTTGGAGGAAGTGCAAAGAAGAGCAGCTAAATTGATTAAAGGCCTGAGGACTAAATCATATGAAGAACAGTTGCAGGATTTGGGTATGGGTATATTCCAGTACTTGAGAGGCTGCCACAAAGAGGAGGGGGTCAATTTATTTTCCAGAACACAAGAGAGCAGGACAAGAAACAATGCCTGTGAACTAATCAAGGAGAGAAATAACCTCAAATTAAGGAGAATCTTCCTTACAGTGAAGACGATTAACCAGTAGAACAGCTTTCCTTCAGTCATTGTGGTTGCTTCATCTCTGGACTTTTTAAGAAAAGACACTTCTCTGAAATAGATCCTATAAGAATATCAATAGATCCTGAAATGGTATAGGACTGTGATGGCGAACCTATGGCATGGGTGCCACAGGTGGCATGCGGAGCCATACTGGTGGGCACGCGAGCTCAGCTCCAACACACATGCGTGCACCAGCCAGCTGATTTTCAAGTCTTCTGGGCCCACCAGAAGTTAGGAAACACACTGTTTCTGGACACCGGAGGGCCTCGTGGGGGTGGGGGTAGGGAAGGCCATTTTTGCCCTCCCCAGGCTCCTAGAAAGCTCTGGAGCCTGGGGAGAGCAAAAAACGGGCCTACCAGGCCCACCGTGCCATCACGTGCCAAAAACGGGGAGAGCACAGGGGAGTGTATAGAATTATGGATATGAGCACACGTGCGTATGACCCCACTGCACTCCCCCCACTTTTGGCACTCGATGGCAAAAAGGTTAGCCATCACTGATATAGGATCTCTTGCTTGGGCCGAAAGTGTGGATAGGGGCACCAGCCGCCAAAGACTCATACTTCAGGGCTTCGGGCACCAGGGCTCTGTCATTTCGTGGATGAACAGAAAGAGAAAGTTGTGCCTCTGGGAGGACTTTAAAAAAAATTTTTTTTCAATTCACTAGTGGATCCAGAAGTGAATTAAAGTCTCTCTCCAGCAACTCCCATCTCATCCAATTGGAAACCCAAAATGTTATCAGTGCATTTTTGTCTAAAATTAGGCTTAATTTTGGGTTGGGCCATAAAAATGATTCATGCCATCTGATAGTCTGTTCATTTACCTACTAAAAGTAATTTATACGAGTTGAAGATGTTTTCAATAAAAATGCCAAATTAAAACTTTTAATTTCCACTTATTTAAAAATGCTCCATCCATTTTCCCTCAACAGTGAGAAAAATTGTTAGCAAAGTACTCGGAGCTAGAATGAACCTTTTAAGGACCCTCTTGGGGAAGGCTCACTCAGACCACCACCACCACTCCATTAATCCATCTAAGAATTTGTTGTAAATCAGTGATGGCGGTGGGCAGTTCGGAGAACTGGTAGCAAAAATCTCTGCCCCCGCCCCCCCCCCCATGCCCAGCTGAGCCACAGGATCATCAGAGCCTTTTTTTTCTTTTAAATGGCTCTGATGATCCAAGCTCTGACGATCCCAGCTGAGTTGCCTGCAGATCAGGCAACTAAGCTGGGATCGTCAGAGCCTTTTGAAAGCATTTTTTTTTACATGGTTTTACATGTGAAAATGGTTTTAAAAGTAAGGAAAAAAAGCCATGCCCACCCAGTCACATTACCCATGTTTGGGTGATATGACAGCTGCTGATGCCAAAGTACAGTTATTAACAATCAAGCACAAACAAACTATGGTTACAGAATTGGTAGTTAAAATCGCAAAAATGGCAGCGCACGAATTCTTGGGTGTTCGTTCCACTTGTTGCTGCTGCAGCACTTCTTGCGCTTTGATGGTCAAATTCTTCACATCTCCCCATGTCACTGGATGATTGGCACGACAGGATCGGGTTGGTCACTGCACCGTCCGTAGAGTCACCTTTGCCATCTCTGGGATAGGGTTCAGGGGTTGGTGCCATGACATCCTTGGCTGGGCGTACACAACGTGTTGGGATCCACAAAGGTCCTGTAGGTGTAAACACAGCAGCCTAGCCCCGCCCCCAAGTAATCAGAGGGACCAGTCCTAATCATGTTTTGTCTGGTAATGCTCTATAATATACCAGAGGAGGCGGCAAACTTGTTTTTTGTTGAAAATGCCTCTGATAAGTGGTAACTGATAAGGAGCCTGAGTAGCGTAGGGGAGTAATGCCTCCTACAAAGGCAGCATTTAAGATCCAGCTGCTGCAATTACTTGCGAGTTCAAGCCCAGGCAGGCTCAAGGTCGACTCAGCCTTCCATCCTTTATAAGGTGAGTAAATTGAGGACCCAGTTTGTTGGGGGCAATAAGCTGACTTTGTATAAATATAAATATACAAAAGTATGAAGGCTATTGCTTAACGCATTGTAAGCCGCCCTGAGTCTCCGGAGAAGGGCGGCATATAAATCAAATTTTAAAAAAAGTGGTCGAATTAGAAATTGAAAAATTCAATTGATTCAAAGTAAATAAAACTTTTGTAACCTGTTGTGTTACCCATAACAAATTTGGGAGCTAAGAGCCCTCTTTTTATTTGTTTGTGAAGGCAGTCCTTAAAGGACCTATTAGCACGTTCCACAATGGCTTGACCTGTGGAATTATAGGGAAGACCATGAGTAACAACAATATTCCAGGTTGTACAAAATTGCAAAAAAGTCTGTGAAGAATAGGCAGGTCCGTTATCTGTTTTTAAAGAAGAGGGCTTGCCCAGAGCTGTAATGGCTGAAAAAAGATGAGAAATAACATGATTAGCTGTTTCTCCTCATTGAGGGGTAGCCCAAATCGCTCCAGAATAAGTATCAATAGATAAATGAATATATTTCTAAGGAGCCAAAGAAGGAACATGGGTAATATCCATCTGCCATAATTGATTAGAGGTGAGACCATGGGGATTAACTCCCATGTCTCCTGAGGGGGATGACCCAGAACATTGGAGACAGGATGAAACAATTTGCTTAGCTTGCTCTTGTTGAATGTCAGTGGCATCTGAAGTAACCAACTTGGTTACTTCTCTTCTGGGTCCTGTTGTGTTTCTCCCTTCCCTTTTCCTCTTTCCCTCCAGCCAAGCCTCTGTCACCATCTACCACACCAAGGTGGGCCCCACTTCCCCCAACACCATCCTCCTTTGCACCACAATGGGCTTTTACCCTGTAGAGATGAAGGTCCAGTCGCTGAAGAATGGGCAGCTGGAGAAGGAGGACGTGGCCTTTGGGGAGGAGCTCCAGTCAGCCCCATGCCAGAGCTGGGTCCCCCCCCCCCGATGCTGAAGGAGGTGGCAGAATCTGAATCTGCTCCAGTTACCCGTCTTTCTCTTTGGGGCACTTCTGGGGCAGCATCCATGGCTTTTTGCTGTTCTATGATGTGACTCTGGGCAGTTTACAGATTATAATTGAAAACAAAATATATTAAAATATTTTAATGCATATATTTTAGTAGATAAATTTAGTAGAAAAAATATAAAATTGTGCAATTTTTTTTTACCTCCAGCCCAGAGTGTTTGCGGTGGTCTCTTCACCTCCTCCCCTCATCCTTCCTGCCACTTTGTGTGGGGGCGGGCACAAAGACGCCCCAGCAGAATCCAAAATTCCCGGCCCACAGGTCTGCTGGACAAGTTGAACTTCTGCCTGCCTTTGTCCACCCTGGGAGGAAGGGGGGCACGGCAGGATAACCCCCCCACACTTTCCCCTCTTTTCATCCCCCCTCTGGACCCCCAACAGGTTCCCCTCCCCCTGGGACCCCCCAAATTCTTCCATCAGTCTCTAGCAGCAGCTCTTCCCCCCTTCCCCTTTGCGCCTGAGTCCCTACTTCTCTACTAGGGGCTGGGAATGATGGGCCCTGGAGTCCGTCCTGATGGGCCTTCCTTCCCCTCCTCCCCCTCGCAGCTCATTTCCTGTACTAGACGAAGACCAAGTGCCGCTTCCTCGATGGGACACAGCAGCTCCGGTTCCTGGGCAGGCAGATCTACGGCCGGCAGGAGTTTGTGCGCTTCGACAGCGACCGCGGGATGTTCGAGGCCGTCACTCCGTTGGGGCAGCGGGATGCGGACAAGTGGAACAGCGACCAGGTCTTCCTGCAGTACACGAAGGACCAAATGGACTCCTTGCGCCGATACAACTACGAGGGTCTCCGCAGGAATTCTATCATTGGCAGGAAAGGTGAATCGGGGGGGGGGGGCTTCCCGGGGAGGGAAATGCTGGGATCCTCTTTCATTTACTTTATTAAGATTCTCCCGGATAAATATTGACTCGTGATATATATTCTATCCTCTCAGATCTATGAAATTTATTCATTTGTATTGACTGATATTTATGATGCTTCTATACCTCCCACCTCCCTCAAAGGGCGGCTCTGAAGGGGGCTCAAAATAACACAACCCCTAAATAAAAAAATGTATAAAAATGAAAATAAGGTTGAAAATTCAATTACAGTGTAAACATTTGAAAATTGTACCATAATGACAATTAAACATGAAAATGGAGGAAAATATTCCTCTCCCCCCACCCCACCCCCAAGATCCAAAGTCTCTTCCTGTCCAGAATCTGGGATCCTTTTGATCTCCTCCCATAAATCCACCCAAATAGGATTTCTCATTGATTTCTTTGTCAAATGTTTGAAACTTTCTCTCCCCCCCCCTCCATCACACACACACACACAGATCCTGCGTGGCGTACAGATAAAATATCAAGCCACAAAAACAAACCATCAAACCAGATGCTTCAGCCCCAGAGGAGGAATCAGGGCTCTGAATTGGGGGGAGGAAGCCTTTTTCTCGGATTTATGAGTTGGGCGAGGCCAGAACGAGAAGATATACCAATGGGAATTCTCCCTGCTTGAGTGTCATCGGTCTCCGGGCAGAGTCCTTTGTGACTTCACCTGAAGGAGGAGAAAGCTCGCCACAGAGAGACAGCGGAGAAAGTGGGAGAGGGATCCGTTCAGTCTTGGGGGGGGGTCTGTAGCTCATTGGTGGCGGTTCACGGCAGGCCCTGAAGGGATCCTCCACTTGCCTCTTTTCACTATTCTGACCCAGACTTTCCTCTGTGTGCATGGAGGGGTGGACTAGATGTCTGTTTAGGTTCCCAAACTGCCCCAGGCCTTTGAAGGGGCTCCTGGTCCTTCCCTGAAAGGGGCCTTTGGGCTCTCTCAAGATCACTTGGGGGAGGGAAAGGATCTCTGAAATGGGGGGACTCGGGGGGAGCTGAGTAAGGAAGAGAAGGGGGGGCTCATGGGTGATAAGAGGGAAAGCACAGCTCCCTTGCCTGTTAGGATCCCCTGGCATCCCCCAGAGACAGGGGGCAGCCCCACAGTCAGGGAGGGGCTGGGAGGCCAAAGGGCTGCGGTTGAGAAAGGCCGAATCCAGGAAAGGCTCTTCCTCCAAGATTCCTTGGGGAAAATCTCTTTTTTTCCTAGTCTGAGTATCCCAAGGATTCTTTCTGGCTGCTGAGGGGTCCCAGTCCCCACCCCACCCCCCACTCTCGGCAGGGATCCAGATTGAAGCTCTTCTCCCCCCCACCTCAGCTGCCTGATCTATACAGACACACACCCGCCCCATGTCTCTCGGGGCCACCCTGGGGCTGCTGTCCGAGTGGGACATTTTCCGAAAGGGGGAGTTGGCAGTTCTTGCCCCGCCTCCCCACCGCAGCCTGGAAAAAAATCAGGGAAAGAGTTTTCTCCCCCCCCCCCACTTAAAGTAGAAACATTTGGAGATTACATAGGAATCGGGGCCGGTCCAGTTCATCTGAGGAAGCGGTGGAGGGGCAGTTTTATTTCCTTTTTTTCCCGATATCATAGTTTATACTCCTTCAATTCAGAGAGAGGCTAGGAGAGCTTTTCCTCCCACGGAGTTCAAGAAAATAGAAGGAAGGAAGGAAAGAAGGGAGGGAGGGAGGGAGGGGAAGGAAGGAAGGAAGGAAGGAAGGAGAGAGAGAATGAAAGAAGGAAAAGAAAGAAAGGAAAGAAAGGAAGGAAAGAAAGAAAGAGAGAGAGAGAGAGAGAGAGAGAGAGAGAGAGACTGAAATCATTCCCCCTCCCACTTTCTCCGCTTTCTCTGTCTGCTCGGATCTCTCTCTTCCATCGGGTGATGTCAAGAGAGACTCTACCCGGAGACCGATGACGCTTGCAGAAGGGAGACTTCTCATTGGTCTTCCTGCTCTTTCTGGACGCTCCCAATACCGAAATCTGAGGAAAACGCCAACTTTCCCCCAATCCAGACCCACCGATTCCGCCTCTGGGGCTGGGACTCTGGGAGCACCTCCATCTTTTTCCTCTCTCTTTGGAGCGCTTGTGGGGCAGCATCCATGGCTTTTGCAGCATCCATGGCTGATGCAGCTGGTGGGGGCGGTGGACCAGATCCCCGGAAGCGAAGGGGGGAAGGAGACCCCCGGTAAGGAGGGGGCTGGGGGGAGGAGGGGGTTGAGAAAGACCCCCGGACCCCCAGAGTGGAGAAGAAAGCTGCTGGGTGTCCAGAGCCTCCAACAACCTCGATCTCTGCGTGGCCTCCTCCCCGTTTCTCCCCAGGAGGACGGAGAGGGATCCCCCAATTTCAGGATTGTAGCCGAAGCGGGGGTCGCAGTTGGGCGCCTCTCCCGACCCCACCCACAGTGCCTGGGTCGGAGTGGGCTGCATGGGAAGAGGAAGGGAAGGAAAAGCGAAAGAGGGAAACTGAGGCATTTTCAGCCCTGAATCCCCAGAAGGAAAAAGAGGCATTTGAGCAAAAGTCTTCTTCAGAAACTTCACTTTTTCTCCTGAATCTCAGATTGGAGGTGTTAGCTCGGCGCTGGAAAGAAACGCGACTCAGCTGTTCGTTCAGAACCTTTATTAAGAGTGCAAACTGAACTGCCGGCTGGGCTGCTGAGCCTCCTTATATCCTGCTCAGGCATGCCCACCGGCCAATGACAACAGTTTAAAACTCCCGCCGGTGGGATCGACCAATCCCCCGGCGGATGTCCTTATAAGGACATAACACCCCTCCCCTCCTAGTCCTTAGTCCCTCAGTCCGTGTGCGCGATCACGTACTCGCGCAGGTAGGCAGGACGCCTGACAGTTCTGCCGGACCTGCGCGGCCCCGTCGGTGGGTTGATGTTGCTCCGGACGGGTCGAGCCCCTGCTGGCTCCGGCTCCCCCGTTCGGGAATCTCCGGACTCCGGGTGCTGTGCCCGGGTTGCGCCGCCGTCAGTCCGGTGGCCCTCCGGGCTGTTCCAGTTGCCGCAGTCGGGAGACGGTCGTCTGAACCTCGGTACGGTTCCCGGGTCCTCGTCCGGTGTCCAGGATGCCCCCAGGTCAGGGGGTGCGGCGGCTGTCCCCGTGGGTTGACCCCCGGGTGGGGGTGGTTTCGACAGTCCCATCTTGGCCTCTCCGGGTCGGTCTGCCTCGCCGGGGCAGGGTAGGACTCCCTTTTGGGGTTGTTGTTGTCCTACCTGCCGGGGTGGCGGCGTCCTTCCAGGCTGGGGTGTAGTTGGCCCTCGTCTTCTGGGTGCGGTAGGTCTACCCCGCGGGGTCGTGGCTGGCCTACCTCGTCGGGGTGGGGTAGGCCTACCTCGTCAGTCAGTGGCTGGCCTACCCTGTCTGGTCGGTGCGGGCCTACCTCGTCGGGGTGGGGCAGGCCTACCTCGTCGGGGTGGTTTTCCTCGACCTCCTCGATTCCCCTCCACCTTTTCCGGAGCTGGTCGATGTGTCGCCGGCAGGTGCGGCCATCGTCCAGCTCGACCTCGTAGGACCTTGGTCCTGTCACCCTCACGATCTGACCCTTGAGCCACTTCGGATCGGCCTGAAAGTTTAGCGCGAAAATCAACTCTCCGCAGGCGAAGCTTCTTGATGGCGGTGGTTTGTTCGGCTTGTCTTTCGGGTTGTACATCGGGTGCAGGCGATCTAGCGGTGAGCGCAGCTTCCTCCCCATCAGTAGCTCTGCCGGGCTTTTCTTTGTTGTGGTGTGGGGAGTGATGTGTTGGGTCAAGAGGAACTGGTCGATTTGTTCCTGCCAGTCCCCATTTCCCATTCTGGTCAGTGTCTCTTTAGTTAGCCTCACCATTTTCTCGGCCTGTCCGTTTCCGGCCGGTCTGTAAGGGGCGATGAGGGCGTGCCTGATTCCGTGGCCGGCCAGGAACTCTTCCATCGCCTTCGCCGTCAGCTGTGGCCCGTTGTCGGAGACGAGGGTGTCCGGAAGGCCGTGCGTGGCGAAGAGTCGTCGTAGGGCTCTGATGGTGGCTTCCGTCGTTGTGGAGGGCATGGCTATAACTTCGAGCCACTTCGAGAATGCGTCGACCACGATCAGGAGGGATTTCCCATTCATCGGCCCGGCGAAATCGATGTGGATTCGCGACCACGGTCCGGATGGTTGTTCCCACTCCGTCGGCTGTGCTTGCGGGGGTGCTGGTCTCGTTGCCTGGCACGGGTCACATCTGGCAATCCACGCCTCAATGTCTTTGTCTAAGGCGGGCCACCAGACGTAACTCCGTGCTAGGGCCTTCATTCTGACGATCCCCGGGTGACCGCAGTGGAGGGTTTGCAAGGTCCGTTTTTGTAATGATGGGGGGATGACCACCCGGTCGCCCCAGAGGAGGCAGCCTTGCATGGTGGTGAGTTCTTGCTGCCTTCTCTGGTATGGGGCAAGTTCTTGCTTCTGTGTTTCTTCTGGCCATCCCCGCAAAACCCAGGATACGACTTGCCTGAGAATCCTGTCTTTAGCGGTGTGCTGTGCTACCGTGGATGAGGACACCGGGCTGGACTGGTCATCGTCGATGTGGTGGAGGCCGAGTGTCGGTGCTGGGTCCTCGATCTGCTCGTTCAGCGGGCACCTGCTGAGGCCGTCGGCGTTTCCGATGACTTTTCCCGGCCGGTAGACCAGGCGGTAGTTGTAGCCCGACAGGAATATGGCCCAGCGTGTCATCCTGGGTGACATGAAGGGTGGGGTGGGTTTGTCCCCCGCGAGGAGGCCCAGTAGGGGCTTGTGGTCGGTGACGATTGTAAAAGCTCTTCCATATACGTATTCATGGAATCGCTTTACGCCCGCCACCATCGCCAGCGCTTCCTTATCGATCTGGCCGTAGTTTCTCTCCGCCGGGGACATCGTTTTGGAGAAGAAGGCGATGGGTGCTTCTGTCCCGTTCGGTAGTTGGTGGCTTAGGACGGCCCCGACCCCATAGGGTGAGGCGTCGCAGGTCAAGGTTAGCGGTAGCTCTCCGTTGTACTGGATGAGGAGGCTGTCGGAGGATAGGAGTCTTTTGGCTTTCTGGAAGGCTTCCTCTTCTTCGCTCCCCCACTTCCAAGGTGCCGCCTTCCCTAGGAGTCGGTGTAGTGGTTCAGCGACGGTGGCTTTCTGTTGTAAGAACACACTATAGAAATTAAGTAGTCCCAGGAAAGCCTGAAGCTCCGTTTTGTTTTTGGGGGCTGGAGCCTCGTGGATAGCCCTCACCTTGTTTTTAGTGGGGTGGATGCCCTGGCTATCAATTAAATAGCCCAGGAACTCGACTTCCCTGACTCCGATCACGCACTTGTCCCGTCGGACTCGTAGTCCCTTCGCCTGGAACCGCTGCAGGGCAAGCCTGAGCCGTTCCATTAGTTGGGATTCCGATGTCCCTGAGACTAGGACGTCATCAAAGTAGGGCACTACCCCTGGAATGCCTTGGAGAAGGCGTTCCATCATCGATTGAAAAATCCCCGGGGCAGCACTGACTCCGAACTGGAGCCTGTTGCATTTAAAGGCGCCCCGGTGCGTGACAATCGTTTGCGCCTCCGCAGTTGTCTGGTCCACTGGCAGCTGCTGATACGCCTGCGCCAGGTCCAGTTTGGCAAAAATTGATCCTTTGCCTAGTGAGTGCAACAGATGTTGCACCACTGGCACCGGATATGCGCTCTGCTGCAACGCACGGTTGATGGTGCACTTATAATCGGCGCAGATGCGCACTGATCCATCTGGCTTCATGGGGGTCACAATGGGAGTCTCCCATGCAGCGTGATCGATCGGTTCGAGGATGCCCTGGGCGATTAGTTTATCCAATTGTGCATCCACTTTTGGTCTAAGGGCAAACGGGACTCTGCGGGGCTTTAGCCGAATTGGATTGATTTGGGGGTCTAAATTTAGCGAAATGGGTTTCCCCAGGAATTTACCTAAGCTCCCGTCGAAGACGTCCTGGAAGTCTTCTAGGAGTTTGTCGAGTCGGCTAGTCCTGATTTGATTTATTCCGCCAATTGTGAGCCCTAGTGGCCTGAACCACTCCACTCCCAGTAGGGTCGGTCGGGCGTCCTTGATGACGGCGATGGGGAGGTCTCCGTTGAAGTCTTTGTATTGCACCCTGATGTTTGTTCGTCCCAGGATGCCAATGGGGTGGCCGCCGAAATCCACCAACTTCGCCTGGATTGGCTTCAATTGTCCCTTCGAGATGTTGGGCTGGAGTTTCTTGAGGTTATGCCAGGCAATGATGGAGAATGGTGAGCCAGAGTCTATCTCCATGGGGCATGGTGCCCCTTCCACGTGGACGGTCACGTGGAATTTTTCGGATCCCTCAGCTGCGGTGTGGGCGATGGTCGTCTTGTTGACTTGCCGGCCGTTGGATTTCCGCTCGTCGTTCCGCCTCGGCTGCTGGGATCGTCTAGATGACCTTTGGTATTCACGGTCCGCAGGTCTTTGCCGCTCGAATGTTGGTTCTGCCGCTCTGCAGGCCTCGGCGATGTGGCCTTTCCGTCCGCAGCGTCGGCAGGTTGCATCTCGCCAGCGACATCTGGCGCGAGGGTGGTCCCCTTTGCAGCTGGCGCATCTGTCCTCTCGGCTGCCATCTTGGTGATTTTCCCGCCTTTGGGGCCTCGTGACCTTATGGACGGCCATTTCCCCATCTGACTCCGAGCACGTGGAGATGTCTTCAGATGACTGCGGGTGGTCTCTGTGGATCTTGTGGATCCCTTTTGATCGTCGCATCGCTGCTGCTGCTCTGTCGGACGTTTCCGCCGCGGTAGCCTCTTCGATGACGTCCTTGAGGGAGATCTTTTTTCGGCTGAGGAACTTCTTTTGGACTGTACAGTCCCTCATGCCGAAGACGATCCGGTCTCGCAGCTGGACGTCCACGTTTTCGAACTCACAGCTGGCCGCGATCTTCCGGAGCGCTGATACGAACTCCTTGAAATTTTCCCCTTCATGCTGATTCCGTTGATGGAATTCGAAACGGTTGGCTAGAGGAGTGCTCGTGGGCGCGTAGTGTTCTTGGAGAACGTCTTGGAGCTCGGACCATGGCATCTGTTCGATGTCTCTGGGTGCCACGAGGTCCATCGCCATCTCCAGAACTTCGGATCCGCAGTGGGCCAGGAAGAGAGCCCTCTTCCTGTTGTCGTCCAAGTCTGTGAAGCCGCTGCCCGCCAGGAATTGTCGGAATCGCACCATGAAGGACTTCCATTTTTCCTGGCTTGGATTGAATGGAGCCAGAGAAATTTGGGGTCCCGACATGGTTCAGTGACTTGCTCAAGTGATTCAGCTCTTGGATGGCGGGTGCGGTTGTGCTGGCTGCTCGTCGGTTCTTCTTCAGTCCTTCGTCGCCAGTGTTAGCTCGGCGCTGGAAAGAAACGCGACTCAGCTGTTCGTTCAGAACCTTTATTAAGAGTGCAAACTGAACTGCCGGCTGGGCTGCTGAGCCTCCTTATATCCTGCTCAGGCATGCCCACCGGCCAATGACAACAGTTTAAAACTCCCGCCGGTGGGATCGACCAATCCCCCGGCGGATGTCCTTATAAGGACATAACAGGAGGCTTTGAAGGTCAGGTTAGAGGGGGGCTTCGGGCCCTTCTGGGGGAGCCCCTGAATTTGGGGAGGAGACCAAGAACCCCCCACCCCCATATTGGGGCTCCTCCAAAACTTTCTCCGCTTTGAGAGGCTCTTCGGGGGGCTGCAAAAGGTATTTTTGGGAGGGGGATAGGAAACAGGTGTGACCCTCTGTCATCTACAGGCAGGTAGTTAGGCTGAAGATTAGGAGGAAGAAGAAAAGCTGGGGGGGACCCATGGAAGGTGAAAGTTGAAGGGCTGGAAGACCCCGGGGTGTCAGTCTACATGTCCTCATTGTGCCCCCTCCCCATATCCCCCCCCAAAGGGAGAGTGAGGGGTATGGATATTACTTTCCCTCCAGCCCAGAAAGTTTCAGGAGGTCTCTTTAGAACCCACATTCCCTGCAGAGAGGAGATCTGGTCAACTAGTTGAACTTCTGCCTGACATTTATACATGGGGAGGATGTTGGAGATCCCACATCCCCTCCCCCTCTTTCTTTATTCCTCCCTGCCTCCCCTCCCCAGCAAATTTGCATCCTGAAAGTTTCCCCTCTCTTCCCCAGGGGGCGTCTTCCATCAGTCTCTCAGGGAAGGTCTCGCACCCCTCCCCCTTCCCATGTGGATCCCACCTCCTCTACCAGCAACTGGGAGCGATGGGCCCTGGAGTCCCTCCTGACGGTCTTCCTCCTCTTCCCCCTCCCAGCCCATTTCCTCTTCCAGCATAAGTCCGAGTGAAGCCAGATTCACTTAACAACCAGGTTACTCATTCAATAAATGCAATAATTCACTTAATGACTGTGGCAAGAATGGTCATAACATGGGGCAAAATTCATTGAACAAACATCTCACTTAGCACTAGAAATTTTAGGCTCAATTGTGGTCCTAAGTCGAGGACTCCCTGTATCTACCTATATATTTCTCTCTCTCCCTGATTCATTTCTATGCTGTTTTTGGCACTTTGGGATTAAAAAAATGTGGGTTTTTTTTTAACCTGAAATAATAATAAAAAAGAATGGAGTCTCTTCTACCTGTTGTCCCCTTAATATGGATCTTTCGTTTCTTTTTCTTCCTTCTTCATTTGAGTCATTTCCAGTCCAGCGGCTTTTCAATCCAATAAAGAAACAAATGTGTAATGGAAGCAGCCTAGGATTTATCATGATTCAATGCTGACTGTTTTCACACTTACGACCGTTGCAGCCTCCCCAGGGTCACGTGATCAGAATCCAGATGCTTGGCAACGGACTCATGACGGTCACAGTGTCCCAGACTCACGTGATCCCCTTTTGCGACCTTCCCATAAGCAAAGTCCCTGGGGAAGCCGGATTCACTTAACAACCCTCTTACTCATTTAACAACTGCAGTGATTCACTTAATGACTGTAACAAGAAAGGTCGTAACATGGGCAAAATTTATTGAACAAACCTCTCACTTATCAACAGAAATCTTGGGCTCAGTTGTGGTCCTAAGTCGAGGACTCCCTGTATCTACCTATATATTTCTCTCTCTCCCTGATTCATTTCTATCCTACTCCGGAACCTCCTGTCTCCCTCCCTCTTCCCAGCCAGAAGCCCCTTCCTCTCTTTCTCTGCTCCAGAAATGCTCTTTTTGGCACTTTGGAATAAAACCTTATTTTTTACCCAAAACAAACAAAAAAAACCTTTTTTTTCTCGTTGACCCCTTTCTATGGATCTTCTGCTTCTCTTTCCTCTTTCTCCATTCAGTCTTTTCCAGCCCAGCAGCTTTTCAGTCCAATAAAGAAACAGATGAGTAACGGAAGCAGGCTAGAATTTGTAATCATGATTCAATGCTTAAACCGAGATGTAAAACCCCCAATAATAGGAATCCTGATCGCTTCCCTCTTCCTTCCTGGGGAGGCTCCTGATTTGGGGGGAGAGTCCAAAAACACTCACAAACCTTAAAACTGAATTTGGAGTCATAAGAAACAAATTGGGCCTCCATTCAGCCCTGAAGCCTCAGATTCTCTCATTCTCTCTTCCAGATTCCTTCAAAACTGCCTACATTTCTTTTTCTCATGTTATTTCTTTGTCTAATAAAAATCTTCTATATTTCTACTGACTGATGGGGATTCAGAGGCCAAGCATTGCGCAAATCAAGGATTTTAGCTGCCCTTGTTGCCATTCGGCCTTTCCAGAGAAATTATATTTCTTTTAATAGAATCAGAGAAATCTTGAAAGCATCATTACTTAAAAACTGGTTAAGTTTAATGTTCCCATTGTGACTCCAGAGATTCTCAAAAAATAACATCTCACTGTAGAATCCAATAAGATCTCTTTTCCATAAGAGGAAAACCTCCAGATCCTAAGAGAGAAAAACCTCTTCGAGCATTTGCTCCTTCCGGAAATTATTGAACATTTTAGAAGAACCAACAGAGATTTTGCTCTCCACATATTCAGTCTGGAGGCAAAACTCATTTTCACTCCTAAATTCTTCCCTGCCAACCTGGGAGGATTTTCACCTGCCACATAAGATGCATTTGGAAATGTTTTTACTACCAAAGAGGATATTTTCTGGGAGATAATAATATCCAGCTATTTAATTTGTTTCTGGACAATGTTTAAAAATAGTTTTTTTCCCCTACAACCAACACAACATTCTTGTCATCTGGCATAACATTTGAAATAATTCTCATCCTAACAATGTGTAAACCAGAAATTTCTTCATTTCCACTAATTTATCTAGTGATTTTTGATAACCACGAAAGTGCCCCAAGGATCCCCTGCCAATTGTGTTGTTAGTGTCCCCTCCCCTCCTCTTTTCCTCCTTCCTCCTTCCCTGATTCAGGGACAAGATTGAAATTCCTGATTTGTTAAAATCCTTTTGCTGCTAATTTGTATTTTACAATACTCTATAACTCAAAAAAAATGTTTTTTAAAAAAATATTTTAAAAAATATTTTGCTGCTCACAAGTTTTATCCACCTAAGCAGAATGCATTTTTAATATGAATTCAAAATATTGATCCTGAATTGCATTGTGATTAATATAATTTCTTCCTGTGAAATCCCTCATTAAAAGTATTATTTTTACTTCAATGAAAATGTTTCTGATGACAGGCCGATAATTCTCCAGAGGGTTCTGTTGATCCCAATACCTTTGTTTCATTTCTTTTAATAAATATTCCGTGTATTTAGAGCAAATTGTTGGTCCAGCTCCAGTTTAGGAGACCTGAAATCACCGGATGTTTCCTGAGTCTCTTTGGGGGAATTTTCTCTTCCTTTTTCTTTGACTTCTGAGCTGATTTTTCTCTCCGGAGAGATCCAGGCGTCTCCTTCCCCCAAGAGGCCAAAGCTTTTCTCTGGCCACCAAGAGAAGCTCTCCACCTCCCTCAACTGTCCCCAGAATTCATTCAGCCTCCATTTCTCTGGGAAAAATTGCAACACAAAGGAGCATCAGCTTCCCATTTCTCTCTAATTGCAACACATTTATCCAAATTCAGCATCAATCCAAAGGATACATGATCAAAAATAAATAGTAAACCTGCAATTTCATTTTGTACATTAACCCTCAAATTTGATAGTAATCTTGAATATAACAATGTAGGTCAGACAAAATGTACTCTGTACTTTTGCTGATTTGAATTAAGAGGCCTTCAGATGTCTTTTTTTAAAAAATTGAATTCCTGGATGGGCAGATGGAGAAAGTTGTGTCTCTGGGTGGGTGTTTAAAAAGAACAAAAACCTTGTTCCACTTTTAAGAGTGGATCCAGAACTGAATTAAAATCTATCTCCAGCAATCTGTACTAGAACAAAATGTAATAGTTATTTCCATGTCTATCACATCTGGCAGAAAGTTCCTTCCATTTTGTGATGTTTCCAGTATTTATCAATGTTGGATTTGCCTATTTTGGCAATTGTTCCCTTTGGATGTCTGCAGCTGATCCCAGCCAGGAAGGATTTACGTATTTCCATCTTTCAGAATCCCTTTTAATAGCTGTTACTTACTTTGGAAGATGACTCAAAACACAAAATATTTTTAGGAATGAAAAGTGATCTTGGCCTGAACTAACCAACTTGGTCTTCTGTTCTGGCTCCTGTTGTATCTATCATGTCCCTCCTTCTCCTTCCCTCCAGCCAAGCCCACCGTCACCAAGATGGACCCCTGGACCTATCAGGTCCAGGTGATGCTGGAGACCCAGCCCCAGAGGGGGGACCTCTATGCTTCCCAGGTGGAGCACGCCAGCCTGGAGGCCCCCATTACCATCCAGTAGGGTAAGCCCCTCCCCTCCAACCCCTCCTGGTCTACGGACCCCATCCTGCCCTGAGCAGGGGGAGAGTTCCTCCCTGTAGGGGAAGCCAGAATGGAGCCTCCTGGGGGAAGGTGGGCCTGATCCTTCTGCTCAGCTGAGGCTCCTTCTCCTTCCCCAGAGCCCCGTTCCTCCAGCTCTGCCAGGAGCAAACTCTGGACGGGGATCATGGGGGCCGTGATAGGAGTGGCCTTCCTGGCTGTGGGGCTCTTCTCCTACCTGAAGAGCAAGAAAGGTGAGTCTGGGGGGCTGGAGGAGAGGTTGTGGGAAGGGGACCATCTAGGGGAGGCCTCTCATCAAGCTTAGCAGGTGGCCAAGAGATCCCTCTTGAGAAATATTTTTGGCAGCTGCACTTATTTGAGGGGCTAGAAGTGAAGATCACACAACCTATTATGGGCTATCAATGGGGCTGAGTCCTCCAGCCCATGAAGGGTCCTGATTGGGTCTTTTTCTCCTTCCAGCAACTCCCATCCATCCTCTTGTAGGTGTGTTGTTTGTCCTCTTCTTCCCTCATCTCAGCCCCTCCTACAATTTATAGGAGTTTTAAAAGTTTTTCTTATGGGGTGAGTATATATATATATATGAACCAAAAGGCTCCTTTTTATTCTTTTTTACTTGGAAGAAGAAAACACAGGTCCCCCCACCCAAAAAATCCCTCTCTTCTCTGCACCCCAAAAGAAACTGAGAAGCCAAGAAGAGAAACGCAAAAGCCGCTGGACGTAAAGAAACCAACCCCTCCCCCCCAGGCTGCCGGGTAACAGCCGCAGGCAAAGCTCGGTTTGAAGGGAAGAAGAAAGTATTATTTTCGCCTCAGAAGCCCGAATAGCCGCGGCGGTTGCAGGAGGCGGAGACCCCGACAGAAAGGCTGGCCGGAGGGGAAAGGAGGGCCGGGGATCAGGGGAGGGAAATAAGGGCGTTTCTCTGACGGGATCGAGGTCCAAGGCGGCCGCTGCTTCAGCCCTAACCGCCTCAGAGGACAAATGACCCATAAAAGGAGCTTCTGGATCTCCAGACGCTGCAGAAACGGCACCAAAATCCTCCCCTCATCCGGCTCCTTTCCCGGCTGTCCCCGAACAGCGTTTGAGGGGCTGCCCCAGAGAAGGGAAAGGGGCCCAAATTATCCCCCAAAGCCCCAGAAGGCAAATGAGTGGAAAGGAACCAATGAGAGAAGCAACGTACAACTGAAGAGAAACTGCCTGTCAGGGAAGAGAATTAACCGGTGGAACTCCTTGCCACCAGAAGTCATGGGCGCTTCACCACTGGAGGGATTTAAGAGACTGAACTTGTCAGAAATGGTATAGCAAGGAGTGCCTGAGCAGGAGCTGGACTAGATGGCCTCCAAGGTCCTTTCCAGCCCTCTCCTCTTCTGACTGCAGGCCGTTGTTGGTTCCGCCCGTCAATCAACTTTTCTTAAGCAGCCTCCATTTTCTTCCCTTCCTGGAACTGGACCCGATTTTTCTTCCGACACTCTCGGGGGATAAAATAGAAATCCCCGACTGGAAGCGGCAGCCGAAGAGGTTTAATGTGGAGGAAATAGGCAGCTGCCGTCCAAAGGAAGCGGGAGACACGGACACAAACTTTTACTTTTACTATAAACGGATTTAAGATTCGCAGCAGAGAAAACGGTCAGGAAGATCCTGAGGTAAATCTCAAACGGCGCCCAGAAGGAAAAGGCGGGAAAAAGGGAAACGCCCCCTTTCCACCCGCAGCAACCAATCAGAGCGCAGATCCCCTCAGGCTTGAGCCCTCCCTCCCTCAGCCACAACGGGGTCTTCAAGTTCATTCTGCCCTTTCCTTCTCCAGCCGTTAAATTGGGCATTTTCACATTTAAAGTGTTCAAAGGAAAGAGACATAAAATGACTTTGCTTTTGTGTATTAGATTGAATTGTCAGGCTGGAATGGCTTTTTAAAAAAAATCTTGCACTGTGCTAAAAAGAATCAACATCTTTTTTTTCTTTTCTCTCTTGTGCCTCAGACTCTTTCCCCCTCACTTTCTCTTTCCCTCAATTTCCAATTTCTATTTTTCTTTGTGTTTTGCATAATAAATAAATAGTATAGAGCAACAAAGATGAAAGCAAAAATATAAAAAAGCAGTTGCTGGAACTGGATATTTTCGAGTCTGATGAAAATAAGGAGGAGAGGAGGCATCTTCCCATATCTCAGGGGCTGCAGAAATAACATTTCTCTCTTCTCTAAATAAGAAGCCGGCCGAATGAAAGAGATGGAGGTGGAGTTGCACTATAAGAAAACCGCAACAGAAGAAAGGCGAAAACCTTCAATGCATTTGGGTTGATATAAAAGGGGGGAAAAGAAGCAGAGACGTTGAAGCCTTTGTCTGACAGGGAGCCATTGGGAGGGGCCTTTCCTCCTACTCCCAACCCCATCCTCCCCGCCCTCTCCCTTCCCCCTCCCATGCGCTCCTCTTTTGACGATCCTGGCACTTCGCCCAAATCCACCAGGGGGCGCCCTCTGCCAATGGAAGGGAACTCCAGGCGCTTCCCCATTGGTCCACTGGAGGCCGAACGGTTGCCTTTGTGCGGGAGGTTGTGGAGCAAGTGACATCACAAAAAGCTTGCCCCTCTAGGACATTGCACTCGCTCTCCTTAACCCCTGGGGCCCCGGAGGAGGCGGAGAGGCTGGCGGGCAAACATCCAGACATGCCCCGGGTGAGGGGGGTGGGCGCTCCTCCCGGGTCCCATGCTCCCCAGCTACCCTCTCCCTGCAGTGAGAAGCGGGATGCCGAGAAGGCGGGGGAATGGGCTCTGGGCAGGTTGGGGGAAGATCGTTCAGTGGCTGAATTCCACTTTCTAATTCTTGGCGTTTCTTTTTCTTCCCATCTCAGATACAGAAACTGGAAGCCATTTGTGGCCTTTGCAAGGCAAACTTTTCTCTTGGGGGAAGAAGAAAAAGAGCGGAATCCCTTGCAGGGATCAGTCCTGCAGCCCCAGAAATGATCCCGTGAAGGAAAAGGCAACTGAAGACCCACCAGAGTCCTTGGAGCCATTTGGAGTTGCTCTGCAGGACAGAGAAAGGATGGAGACACAACCTTTTGGAAAGGAGGGAAACGGAAAAGGCCCTTCAGCTGCTCAGCCTGGGAAGGGGGGGAAGCTCTGGACAAGAACCGGGCAGAAGATCCTGGAGGAGGAAACCATCCTCCCTTCAGAAGTTCAGCCCTGGACCTCTATCCAATACCGGGAGGCTGAGGGTCCCCGAGGACTTTGTAGCCGACTCCATGGCTTTTGCAGGCGATGGCTGAGACCAGAAAAGCACACCAAAGCCCAGATGGTGGACCTGGTGGTTCTGGAGCAGCTGCTGGCTCTCCTGCCCCCAGAGATGGAGGGCTGGGTGCGGGAGTGTGGAGCAGAGACCAGCTCCCAGGCAGTGGCCCTGGCGGAAGGCCTCCTCCTGAGCCAGATGGAGGAGCAGAAGGAGCAGGTCAAGTTGCAGGTGAGAGACTTTAGGGAGCTCAGAAGGGAATTGAGAAAGTGCTTGAATACTTCATTCCTCCTTCCCAAACTTCTCTGCCATTCATCACATGTGGCAATTCACCAATTCTTGTAAGACATTGTTCCATTGTTTTCTCACTCAACCTCACGGATGGATATTGGGGGCTTTGAGGTTGTGTTCTGAATATAAGAATCCACTTTATGTCATGTGATGTACATTAATTCTGCTTTGTTTTTCCTTCCTCCTATTTTAAGTGCTGCACTGAGGAGATCAGAGATTCTGAGGAAAAGAAGAACCCATCAAATCCCCCTCAGGAGCTATTTTTCAGGAGGATCCCTTGGGAAGATCCAAGTCGGGACACCTCAGGAGGTAATGGAAGATCCTCCGATTTCCCATCTGTCTTACCTTCACTCTCTCTTCTCTTCTATAGAATACCTCCTCCTATTTTGTTAATTATACATTTTGAAATTATTTATTCCTTACAGAGAAACAAAGAATGAAGCTTTCTGGTTTTTATGACGGAGATCAAACAGCAACTGAACCTCCGAATCAAGTAAGAAAGGGAAAAGATATTAGATTTCTATTCTCCCTTCAGGAAGTGAAGCAGAGTGCTCTCTCCTTCTATTCCCCCCCACCCTTGTTTGGCCTGGAATATTTTTGTGTTCTTCCACAACATGGAGAGCAGAATAGCAGGTTCAAGTTCCTGGCAGCCAGCATAGTTTCCTCTGGTTATCTTGTTCTGTTAGGTACTCCTCCAGTGTAGTATAGTAATAAGCAAATCATATTAAAAAATAAAGCAGACTATTAAAATCCATAGGGAGTGGTTGTGTTGAGCATGTAATCATGATTTTTTGGGCTATAAAATAATTTGCGCCTCGATTAGGAGATCAAACATTCCCGCTTTGCAAAAGCTGAGAAATGACTTTCCCTGGGAATTTTCTCTTCTTTCTTCTCTTCCTTTCAGGCAATGGCTCAGACTACTAGATCAATCAGTGATAGACAGAGCGATAGATCAGTTGATCCAGAAGTGGGATTACTTTACTGAAATGCACTGAAAGTTCTGCAGAATCAATGAACCTGATAAAACTTCCCCAAATATTTCTTCAGTGAAAGCAATTTTCAGATTTTCTCATTTTCTCACCTAAAATTAGGACTTGTGTGATGCACAGCCATTTAACTTATCTTTGCTTTGAGAACAATGGAACAGAATAACAGAGTTGGTAGGGACCTTGGAGGTCTTCTAGTCCAACCCCCTGCTCAGACTGGGAGCCCTATAACATTTCAGATAAATGGTTGTCCAATTTCTTCATAATCACCTCCAGTGTTGGAGCACCCATAATTTCTGGAGACAAGTCATTCCACTGATTAATTGTTCTCACTGTCAGGAAATTTCTCTTTACTTGTAGGTTGGTTCGCTCCTTGAATCATTTCCATCTATGGCATCTTGGAACTCTGCTCATGTCACCCCCTAGGCCTTCTTTTCATCAAGCTAGACGTACCCAATTCGAGTCATTCTGCTGACTCATGTTTAAATGGTTTTCCACTAGGACTCCAAAATCCCTGTTGCACTTATTACTGTTGAGCCAGGTATCACCTATTCTATGCCAGTGCATTTGGTTTTTCTTTCCTAAATGTAGAATCTTATGTTTCTCACAGTTGATTTTAACCCTAACCCTAATCTATCGATCCTTCTATATCTGGAGCTTATCTTCTGAGGTGTTGTTATTCCTGTCAATTTGGTCTTGTCTGCAAATTTGATGAGTTTCCCTTCTATCCTCTTGTCTAAATCATTGATGAAGATGAACAGATCTTGCAAATCCTCCTGTTCTGTTCTTTTTTCCGTGTTCAGGAGAGTCTTGTGTCCTTGGAGGAGGTGGCTGTGTCTTTCTCTGAGGAGGAATGGTCTCAGCTGGATCCTGACCAGAAAGTGCTGCATTCGGAAGTCATGCTTGAAAACCATAGGAACGTGGTCTCTCTGGGTAAGAGTTCTCCAGTCCCCAATCAGAGAGTTCAGGAAGACAGATTATAATTGGGTTTTTTATTTAAAAAACTAATCAGACACTGTCTTCTGGGAGGGAGAAGGAAAGGATCTTCTCATACTCCAAGGAAGGAAAGAGTTAATGTCTTTCCAAGTTATGACCTCCCCCAAGTACTTGAGATCCAATCCCGAAATTTTGATTGTTGCCGCACCATGGCCGTCACTCACACATACGAATGACAGCTGAGGTGCTGCAACATTCGCTCTACCTATTCCCTCACCCCTCCCCACTGGGACTTACCATATTTTTCAGATTTTAAGACGAATCCCCCCCCCCCAAAAAAAAGTGGGTGGAAATACCTGTGCGTCTTAGGGAGCAAATACAGGCCTGCTTTTGGCCTCCCAAACACAATGGGGACTGGACCCATGGAGGCCTCTGGAAGCCAAAAGCAGGTGCATTTTTGGCCTGCAGAGTGCTTCTAGATGTTTTCTAGATATTTCTAAAGCTTTTTGAACTCATGAATATAGAAATCATCATTTCCATATTACACCACTGTAAACATGCAAACATACAATCTAATGGAATTTTGGAGAAATTCAGAGGGAAATTCACTTGACTTTCTACTCTTTGATCTTTTTCTTTAAGCGTGTTATCATTTTCTTTTCCCTTTTGCTTCGAAGGTAATAATGGGCAGGAGAACCAAGTAATCTGTGCTAAAAATGGAAGGGAGAAGTTTGGAATTCGAATGGAATTAGAAACCCATGAGAGAAACCAGTCAGAGAATTGGAATCAGGAAAGCTCATCTTCCATTGATGCTCCGATGCAAGACTTTCTTGCCCAACAAGAGAAAATAAGGAAAAAATATACTGGAAAAAATGTGAACCTAATAAAAGCTAAAGTAGAAGTAAATGAACAGGATTTAACTCAAAGCAAAGGAGAAGATGCTATAAGAAGACACAATGGACAAAATTACAATGGGACATTCATTCTTTCTCTTGAAAACAACTTCCTTACATCTCAAAAAGCGATTGACACAAAAAAGAAGCCTTATAAATGTTTGGAATGTGGAAAATGTTTTAGAACAAGGTGGCATCTTACTTCCCATGAAAGGGTTCACACAGGGGAGAAACCATATAAATGCATGGAGTGTGGAAAAAACTTTGCTCATAGCAGTACACTTACTTCCCATAAGATGATCCACACAGGGGAGAAACCATATAAATGTATGGAGTGTGGAAAGACCTTTCCTCGTAGCAGTACACTTACTTTACATAAGATGATCCATGCAGGGGAGAAACCATATAAATGCATGGAGTGTGGAAAGACGTTTACTCAAAGAGGTCATTTTAGTTCACATAAGATGATCCACACAGGGGAGAAGCCATATAAATGCATGGAGTGTGGAAAGACATTTACTAATGGCAGTACACTTACTTCCCATAAGATCATCCACACAGGGGAGAAACCATATAAATGTATGGAGTGTGGAAAGAACTTTGCTCATAGCAGTACACTTACTTCCCATAAAAAGATCCACACGGGGGAGAAACCATTTAAATGCATGGAGTGTGGAAAGACCTTCGCTCAAAGAGTTACTCTTATTTCCCATAAGATGATCCACACAGAGGAAAATCCGTATAAATGCATGGAGTGTGGAAAGACGTTTACTCAGAGCAGTGGACTTGGAAGACACAAAAAGCTCCACACAGGAGAGAAACCATATAAATGCATGGAATGTGGAAAGACCTTTGCTCAAAGAGTTACTCTTATTTCGCATGAGATGATCCACACAGGGGAAAAGCCGTATAAATGCATGGAGTGTGGAAAGACGTTTGCTCATGGCAGTGGACTTAGAAGACACAAAAAGATCCACACTGGAGAGAATCCATTTAAATGCACGGAATGTGGAAAGACCTTTGCTCATAGATGTAGTCTTATTTGCCATAAAAGAAGCCACACAGGGGAAAAGCCATATACCATATTTTTCGGAGTATAAGATGCTCCGGAGTATAAGATGCATCTTAGTTTTGGGGGAGGAAAATAAGGGAAAAAAAATTCTGCCTCTGCCTACCAGCATCCACTAGTATTCATCTGGCTAATGTCCTGTCTGTGTGAGACAGTTGAGGGCTGTTTGGAAACTGAAACAGTATTTGCTGTGTGAGTAACAAGGAAGGAGACAGCAAGGAGCCTGGGTGTGGCTTAGTTCTGCAGCTCTGAGTCTGCTCTAATCTGCTGAAAAATTGAAACTGAAACTCCACTCCTCTGCTTGTGTTTGGTTGTATTTACTACCATGTTGGAAAATCTGCTTTTGGTATTATATATTGTTATGTTATATATAAAGAGAAGTTATTATCCTGCTGAATCAGTTACTTGTGTATCCTTTCTAGATGTGATTGCTGCTGCAAACTTATACCCCGAAAAATATGGTAAATGCATGGAGTGTGGAAAGACCCTTGCTGAAAATCATTATCTTATTTTCCATAAGATGATCCACATGAGAGAGAAGTCATATAAATGCATGGAATATGGAAAGAGCTGTGCTCAGAATGGAAGTCTTACTTCTCATAAAAGATTCCATGCTCAGGAGAAACTATACAGCAACAGCATTTCCACTTGGACTTATATACCAGTCCCCAATGCTTTACCACACTCTGAGCACCCAAGCAGGAAAGTGCCAAGTAGGGCAAGATCAAGGGAGCTGCATTCTGGGAGTTGGAGTCCACAGGATGTGAAGCTGCCATAGTTTCCCCTCTTCTCTAAGGGGACCCCTCCCCATCCCACTCCACCAGATCATCCTCCCCCCATTACTGCAACTGAGACCCTCCCCCTCCCTGCTGGTTCCCCTTTTCCTCTCCTTCCATCTGTAAGGTCTCAAAATACACTTGAGTCACCAAAATGCCAAAGAGAGAGACTCAAGACGAGGCTTGCAAAAAAAAGCAGATTGTATTTATGGCCAAAAACAAAACACTGGGTGGGACTATATCCAGAACATACAGATACGATGCATGCGAGGAAATAGCCACACCTTGCGAAAGGTATGCCGTCCTTTTATACCCTCAGAGGCATCAGCTTAGTCCCCAATTCTGGCCTCCTAGTTTAGGTTTGTGTGTTCCTTGTTGCCCTGCAAAGGAATAGAAGCCTCCCAATTAGCCGTATCTCTTTCTTGAGCATTCCTTTGTTCTCCCAATTGCTCATTTGGCCCCCTGGTTCTGCAAGGAAGGAGCTTATACAGATCAAAGGTGTAAGTTAGGGCTGAAGTGTAAATTATCCCTTGGATGATGTCTGCAGTTCCAACTGAGATACGTACCATGCTCTTAGATGGCACAAGAAAAACAGGAAGAAGATTGATATCGGTTCAGATCAAATGACAGGAGCATATATTTGACAGATACCAGATACATTACAGAATATGTTTGTTACAGGAGATACAAATATAAAGGCATAATATATGTGATACAAATACAGAGGCATATATGTATTACAGGAACCTAATGGTTACAGAATCTAGTATACCAGTATATCATATTCTAATACTATTTATTATATCCTTATTATTGTTTCCCTTCACATCTTTCCTCCATCAGAGCCTCCCCCAGAGAGCAAGGAGGGTCTCCACACAAAGGATCCCAAGGGGGAGAATGTGGGTCCTTTGGGCCTCCAGTGACATTTGTCCAACCCTCCATCGGTTTGTTTCTTGGGCTCTCCAGGGTCTTGAGAGTCAGGAAGGGCCCCTTCAGCCAGAGGACCAAGGGGCTGCCCCATCTGCAGACTCAGCCATAGGATGGAGGAGGAGAGTCCCTGAGCTGCCCTGATTAAGAATTGTGGCTTGTTGCCTGCTGGATCCTGGCCAGTCCCTCAGTTCCGCTTCGGAGGAGCCCAACACCTCAGGCTGGGGAAGCAAAGCCCAAGCACCTCTGCAGCTGTTGGGGGCTGGAGAAAGAAACTCTGTGTATGTGTATTTGTGTGTGTGTGTAGCTGGGGATGGCAGAGAGAACTCAGAGAAAATCACAATATTTGGGGGGTTGGAAACATGAAAGGGCTGAGAAGTTCTGCCTGGGTCAGGGGAGGGATGGAGGCCCCACAGAGGCTGCCTGGATCTGGGGCTGACTTTGTGTGAGTGGCTGTGTCAGATACACAACTGTAGGGCAGATTCGGACTCTGCCGCCTCCTTCAGCTGCTGGGGGGGACCTGGCTCTGGGCTGCTGAGGCTGGTGCTGGGCCAGGGGGGAGTTTGACCCCTCCAGCCCCCCATCCCTGGAAAGGATCCAGGCCGCCTCTGGAGCCACAAAGCTCTTTAAACAGGATCCAGAATTCAGGATCTGTCTAAGCTGCCTTTGTGTAACTCACAGGAACTTGAATCTCCCACAAAGACTAGAAAAAAAAGTTTTCTATGGATGTAGTGAAAGAGGAGTAGAAGAAACAGAAGGTCTGTTTGGGGGATAATATGGGAGGTGGGGGGGAAGAGAAGGTTTCCAGACTTTAATGGTTGATGCCATAACCATATACTTGAGAGTATAGGATTACTGTGGTTCACAGAATTTCTATTAAAATTTCAGGTTATTTTATAAATTATAAATGTATTGCTTGGTTTGATATACCGTCCACCCATCCATCCTTCCACCCTTCTTAAAATAATATTGAAACCTTTTCCAAGGAAGAAAATCCACTCAGATCCTCTGACACATGTCCATGGATATGGATTTTTCTTCTTCTTCTTTTGGGAAAATATTTCCTTCAACTGCCCTCCAGAAGAACGGAGCTAATCTCAGAGGATGGATTCTTAGGACGGAGTTTCAGGGCTGATGTCAAGAAAAATGAAGTCCAAGGCATCCATCTTCCTTTTCAAATCCATTTTATTAGGCACGCGTTAAATTGGCAAGGACTCGGTGAGGCATCTTCTTTTAACGCTGCCTAGACACAAGATTCCTCCTTCTCTTTTCACCCCCACTTACAGCAGTTGGAATTGGAGTTGGGAAAAAAAAAAGATGGGAGGGTCCATTTTCCTCGGATTTTGGGATTGGGAGTGGCCAGAAAAGCTGAAGGACAAATGAGACCTCTCCCTTCTGACGCGTCATCGGTCTCCGGGCAGAGTCGACCTTGCCTTCACCCGATGGAGGAGAGAGTTCGTTGCGGAGAGAGAAGCGGAGAAAGTGGGAGGGGGGCCGTTCAGTCTTGGAGGGCCGCAGCTCAAGGGGGGGGGGGGGTTCATGCCAGCCCTGGAGGGGAGTAGGGACTTCCTTTTGCTTCCCTCCCTGGATTCTGCTGGAGGGGAGGGGGTCTGCTGTGGATGAATGAAGGGGAGGCGCAGCCCCACCGCCACCGAGGACTTGGTGGGGATCTCTGAGCGGGCTGAAATGGGGAGTCCTTGGGCGCTTTCACACACACACACACACACACACACACACACACACACACACACACACACACACAGAGAGAGAGAGAGAGAGACACAATTCCTGGGTGGAAGTGCCCCTCCCCCAATCATGGGGGTCAGTCTCCCCCTTCCCGGAAGCTTCCGCCTTTTGCTCCCTTCCTGGCAAAGGGGCTGCTGGAGGGCCGCTTTGACCCCCAGCGCTGCGGGATTTTCCATTCTTCCTTTTTCTATTCCATTCTTCTCTATTCCATTCCATTCCATTCCATTCCATTCCATTCCATTCCATTCCATTCCATTCCATTCCATTCAGTGATGGGATTCAAGTAATTTAACAACTGGTTCTCTGCCCTAATGATTTCTTCCAAAAACCAGTTTGCCAAACTGCTCTGAAAATTAACAACCGGTTCTCCCGAAGTGGTGCAAACTGGCTGAATCCCACCACTGATTCCATTCCATTCTTATTCCATTCCATTCTTCTCTTTTCTTTTCTCTTCTATTCCATTCTTCTTTTTTCCCCTCTTTTCTCTTCTATTCCATTCTTCTCTTTTCTAGTCTATTCTATTCTATTCCACACTTCTCTATTCCATTCCATTCCATTCTTTTCTTTATTCTATTCCATTCTTCTCTATTCTATTCTATTCTATTCTATTCTATTCTATTCTATTCTATTCTATTCTATTCTATTCTATTCTATTCTATTCTATTCTTAGAAGAAGACCAAATTAAAGAGATGAAGGTGGAGTTGCACTATATAGAAGAAACAGGGGTGAAACGCTCCCAGTTTGGACCGGATTGCCCAATCCAGTAGCAATGGTTGGTTGGTTCGGAGAACCGGTAGCAAAAATCCCTGGCCACCCCACCATCCCAGCTGAGCCGCACAATTATCAGAGGCTTTTTTTTAAACTTTTAAAAGCATTTTTTCTTCCGTGGAAAAAATGCTTTCAAAAGTTAAAAAAATAAAGCCTCTGATGATCCCCTGGCTCAGCTGGGATCGTAAAATGGTTTCAAAAGGCTCTGAGGATCCCAGCTGAGTTGCCTGATCTGCAGAGGCTTTTTTTCTTCTTCTTCTTATAAATGCCTCTGACCATCAAGCAACTCGGCTGGGATCCTCAGAGCCTTTTGAAAGCATGTTTTTTACACGCTTTCAAAAGAGAAAAATGGTTTTAAAAGTAAAAAAAAAACAAAATTGGCCACGCCCATCAGTCACATTATATTCCCCCCCCCCGCACCAAGCCACGCCCACAGAACCAGTCGGAACAAATTTTAGATTTCACCACTGAGAAGAAATAACCAAACCGCTCTAGAAACGCAAGAGAAGAAAGGCAAAAACTTCCTTCAATGCATTTGGGTTGATATAAAAGGGGGGAAAAGAAGCACAGACGTCGAAGCCTTTGTCTGTCAGGGAGCCATTGGGAGGGACCTTTCCTCCTACTCCCAAGCCCATCCTCCCCGCCCTCTCCCTTCCCCCTCCCATGCGCTCCTCTTTCGACGATCCTGGCACTTTGCCCCATATCCACCAGGGGGCGGCCGCTGCTAAGAGAACGTCCTGGTTGCCTTTGTGCAGGAGGCTGCGGAGGAAGTGACATCACAAAAGCTTTCCCCTCTAGGACTTCGCACTCTCTCACCTTAACTTCCTGTGGCCCCGAGGACGCGGGAAGGCAGCGGGAGAGGCTGAGGGAAAACATTCACACGTCCCCCGGGTGAGGGGGGGGGCTCTTCCCGGGTCCCATGCTCCCCAGCCGCCCTCTCGCTGCAGGGGGAAGCGGGAATGTCGGGAAGGCGGCGAGGATCCGGGGAAGAGCCCGAGTGTGGGGGAGAGAAACGGGCGGTCTCTCCAGCTGCCTCCTTCCCGGCCCTGCTCGAGAGGACCTGGGATGAGCCGTTTGAGGCTCCGGGCAGGTTGGGGGAAGGTCGCTCAGTGGCTGAATTCCACTTTCTAATTCTTGGCGTTTCTTTTTCTTCCCATCTCAGATACGGAACCTGGAAGCCATTTGTGGCCTTTGCAAGGCAAACTTTTCTCTTGGGGGAAGAAGAAAAAGAGCGGAATCCCTTTCAGGGATCAGTCCTGCAGCACCAGAAATGGTCCCGTGAAGGAAAAGGCATCTGGAGACCCACCAGAGTCCTTGGAGCCATTTGGAGTTGCTCTGCAGGACAGAGAAAGGATGGAGACACAACCTTTTGGAAAGGAGGGAGCCGGAAAAGGCCCTTCAGCTGCTCAGCCTGGGAAGGGGGGGAAGCTCTGGACAAGAACCGGGCAGAAGATCCTGGAGGAGGAAACCATCCTCCCTTCAGAAGTTCAGCCCTGGAACTCCATCCAATACCGGGAGGCTGAGGGTCCCCGAGGACTTTGCAGCCGACTCCATGGCTTTTGCAGGCAATGGCTGAGACCGGAAAAGCACACGAAAGCCCAAATGCTGGACCTGGTGGTTCTGGAGCAGCTCCTGTTCCTTCTGCCCCCAGAGATGGAGGGCTGGGTGCGGGAGTGTGGAGCAGAGACCAGCTCCCAGGCGGTGGCCCTGGCGGAAGGTGTCCTCCTGAGCCAGGCGGAGGAGCAGAAGGAGCAGGTCAAGTTGCAGGTGAGAGACTTTAGGGAGCTCAGAAGGGAATTGAGAAAGTGTTTGAATACTTCATTCCTCCTTCCCAAACTTCTCTGGCATTCATCATATGTGGCAATTCACCAATTCTTGTAAGACATTATTCCATTATTTTCTCACTCAACCTCACGGATGGATATTAGGGGCTTTGAGGTTGTGTTCTGAATATAAGAATCCACTTTATGTCGTGTGATGTACATTAATTCTGCTTTGTTTTTCCTTCCTCCTATTTGAAGTGCTGCACTGAGGAGATCAGAGGTCCTGAGGGAAAGAAGAACTTGTCAAATCCCCCTCAGGAGCTATTTTTCAGGAGGATCCCTTGGGAAGATCCAAGTCGGGACACCTCAGGAGGTAATGGAAGATCTTCTGATTTCCCATCTGTCTTACCTTTGCTCTCTCTTCTCTTCTATAGAATACCTCCTCCTCCTAGTTTGTTAATTATGCATTTTGAAATTATTTATTCCTTACAGAGAAACAAAGAATGAAGCTTTCTGTTTTTTATGACGGAGATCAAACAGCGGTTGAACTTCCAAATCAAGTAAGAAAGGGAAAAGATATTAGATTTCCATTCTCCCTTCTGGAAGTAAAGCAGGTGTGCAGAGGGCTCCCTCCTTCTATTTCCCCCCAATTGTTTGGCCTGGGTTATTTTTGTGTTTTTCCGCAACATGGAGAGCAGAATAGCAGGTTCAAAGTTCCTGTCAGCCAGCATAGCTTCCTCTGGTTATCTTGTTCTGCTAGGTACTCCTCCAACTTTGAGTTTACAAGAAGCAATTCTTAAAAGTCCTTCAAGAAATGGGAATAAATGTATCACAGTGGCAGGAACTGCTACAGTCCCATATTTTTGGTGTAATTCTTTGATACTAAATTGTGCAAGGCTAATGAAAAATAACTAAATACTCACATTGCCACATTACCATTTTTTAAAAGCCTCATTTATAAGCAGCAGTTCAAAAATAAGCAAGTCATATTAAAAAAATAAAGCCGACTATTAAAATACAAAGGGAGTGGTCGTGTTGAGCATGTAATCATGGTACTTTCCCATTTTCTTATCTAAAATTAGGACTTGTGTGATGCACAGCCATTAAAACCTAAAGTGTTGGAGCACCCACAGTTTCTGGAGACAAGTCATTCCACTGATTAATTGTTCTCGCTATCAGGAAATTTCTCTTTACTTGTAGGTTGGTTCTTTCCTTGAATCGTTTCCATCCATTGCTTCTTGGAACACTGCTATCATGTCACCCCCTAGGCCTTCTTTTCATCAAACTAGACATATCCAATTCCAGCAACCGTACTTTATATGTCTTAGCCTCCTGTCCACTAATAATTTTGTTGCTCTTCTCTGCACTCTTTCTAGAGTCTCAAGATCTTCTTTTACATCTAGAAACCAAAAATGGATGCAATATTCCAATGTGGTCTTCCCAAGGCATTATAAAGTAGTACTAACACTTCATGTCATCCTGATTCTATCCCTCTCTTAATGCAGCCTATGATTGGGTTATTGGTTTTTGTTTTTGTTTTGTTTTTTTGGCAACTGTAGGTTACTGCTGGCTCATGTTTAAGTGGTTGTCCACTAGGACTTCAATATCCCTGTTGTCTTACTACTATTGAGCCAGGTATCACCTATTGTATGCCAGTGCATTTGGTTTTTCTTTCCCAAATTTAGGACCTAACATTTCTCACTGTTGATTTCATTTTGTTCGATGGGGCTCAATCTGTCAATCCTTCTGTATCTCCAGTTTATCTTCTAGAGTGTTTTTATTCCTGTCAAATTGGTCTTGTCTGCCAATTTTGTCTGCAAATTTGATGAGTTCCCCTTCTATCCTTTTTCTAAATCAATGATGAAGATGAACAGATCTTGTGAATCCTCCTGTTCTCTTTTTTTTCCCCGTGTTCAGGAGAGTCTTGTGTCCTTGGAGGAGGTGGCTGTGTCTTTCTCTGAGGAGGAATGGTCTCAGCTGGATCCTGACCAGAAGGCGCTGCATTCGGAAGTCATGCTTGAAAACCATAGGAACATGGTCTCTCTGGGTAAGAGTTCTCTAGTCCCCAATCAGAGAATTCAAGAAGACAGATTATAATTGGGTTTTTTTATTAGAAAACTACTAATCAGATACTGTCTCCTTTGACGGAGAAGGAAAGGATCTGGGTGTCTCGTGCTCCAAGGAAGGAAAGAGTCAATGTCTCTTTGCTTAGATGCTTTCTGTACCATTTCTTATCTCTATTTTTCCATTTCTATTTGAGTGTATTGCCCTCCTCCAAGTACTTAAGACTCAGTCCCAAAATTACAAGTGTTGCAGCACTATGGCTGTCGTTCACACTTATGAATGACAACAGGGGCACTGCAACATTCGCCCTACCTATTCCCCTACCCTGCCGGGACTTACAGTATTTTTCGGACTATAAGACGCACTTTTCCCCTCCAAAAAAGTGGGCGGAAATGTCTGTGTGCCTTATAGAGTGAATATGGGTCTGTTTTTGGCCTCCCAAATCCTCTCTCTATCCCATTTTTGCCCTCCCTGGCGTTTAGAAGCACTCTGCAGGCCAAAAACGAGCCCGCTTTTGGCCTCTGGAGGCCTCCGCGGGTCCCATTTTTGCCATCCCCGGCACCGGGGAAGCTGAAAACAGGACAAGCAGAGGGTTTGGGAGGCCAAAAATGAGCCCATTTTTGTCCTGCAGAGTGCTTCTGGACGCCAGGGAGGGCAAAAATGGGACATGCGGAGACCAAAAATGTCACAGTGTTTACAACATGACTACTATTTTGAGACAACCGAGGAGCAAAATACAGGACACAGAAGTTTGTCTTCTAAACAGTGGTTTATTTGTTTTATTTATTTATTTATTTCAATTTATAAACCGCCCTTCTCCTTACAGACTCAGGGCGGTGAACAGCCAGAATAAAACATGCTATACAAAAATTAAAAGCAAATTAAAAATATTAAATATTTTCGGCTGATAATTAAAACAATCCAATTTAAATTCAATTTCAATTTAAAACAGAGGATGGGATCAAGCCAGCCCAGCTAGCTGGAACAGATGGGTTTTTAGGGCCCGACGAAAGGTCCGGAGGTCTGGTATCCTGCGTATCTCCGGGGATAGGTCATTCCAGAGGGCGGGCGCCGCCACAGAGAAGGCTCTCCCCCTGGGGGTCGCCAGCCGACACTGTCTGGCCGACGGCAACCGGAGGAGGCCCTCTCTGTGTGAGTGTACTGGCTGGTGGGAGGCTATTGGCGGCAGAAGGTCCCGCAAATACCCAGGTCCTAAGCCATGGAGCGCTTTAAAGGTGGTCACCAACACCAAGACCACCGGGAGTCAGTGCAGCTCGCGCAGGAGAGGTGTCACATGGGAGCGCCACCTCGCTCCCATAATTCCCCGCGCGGCCACATTCTGGACCAGTTGGAGCCTCCGGGTGCACCTCAAGGGGAGCCCCATGTAGAGAGCAGTAGTCCAGACGGGAAGTCATGAGAGTGTGAGTGACCGTGAGTAGGGAGTCCCGATCTAGAAAGGGACGCAACTGGCGTATCAGGCGAACCTGATAAAAAGCCACCCTGGCCACGGCCGTCATATGTTCTTCTAAAGACAGCCGTGCGTCCAGGAGGACGCCCAAGTTTATATACAAGACTTCTATATACATACATACATGTGGTAGGCACATACCAGGCAAGCAAGCAATCTTCAACCCTACACACACAACTACGGTGCACAACAAGGAGAGAGATATACAAGGAGAGAGAGAGAGAGAGAGAAACGGCCTCTCTTATATAGACAGCTTCTTAAAGAGGCAATAACCCTGATGACACATCCTGGTCACAGCCTTACAGCAGCTGGTCAGGTTTAAATCCTCATTACCCTGTTTTGGTTTTTTTTTTTTCTTGTTTTCCTTCTCTAAATTGAGGTGCGTCTTATGTGACCTTGCACTAAAGTACTTAGGCTTCTGTCCTCTGTGAACTGATGCCTGTACCAGATCCGGCCAAAGAGCCCTTGGAATCCAATGAGTCCTTGAATGAGACCTTGGAGCAGTGAAACAGCCATTCTTGAAGCCTCCCAACCTTTCCAGTCTCAGCACGAAGAGCGTTTACACGCCAATGGGAAGCTTCAGCAAGGGATTTCGCTCCAAAGTCTCATCGCTGGGATGAAGGATAGACACCGTGGAGCAGCTGCTCCAAGGTACACTGGGGAAGAAGAAAAACAATTTCAATTTCAACAATTTTGGTTCTCACAGGCCTCTGCTACAATTAACCCATCCCAATGAAACTTAAGTTTTTTCCTGTTTCCCCCTTGAATATTTCCCCTGATTATTCCTTACTCACTGACTCTGAGTGAGATTTGCATATATATAGATAAATGTAAAGAAAGAAATGTTTTCTATATATTTTCAAAGCTTTCATGAGTCATGATTATAGAAATCATCATGTCCATTGTATGCCCTGTAGGCATACAAACATGCAACCTAATTGAATTTTTGAGAAATTCAGAAGGAAATTCACTTGACTTTCTAACTTTGATTTTTTTCTCTAACCTTATCGTTTTCATTTCCCTTTTGCTTTGAAGGTAATAATGGGCAGGAGAATCATGATTCCTGTGAACTGTTGCAAGTGATCAATGCTAAAGATGGAAGGGAGAAGTTTGGAATTCGAATGGAATTCGAAAGCCATGAGAGAAACCACTCAAAGAATTTGAATCAGGCAAGTTCATCTTCCACTGATGCTCCGATGCAAGACTCACTTGCCCAACAAGAGAAAATAAGGAAAAAATATGTTGGGAAAAGTATGAAGCTAATCAAAACTAAAGTACAAGTAAATGAACACTATTTAGCCCAAAACAAAGGAGAAGACGCTATAAGAAGACATAACAGACAAAATTATAAAGGGACATTCGTTCTTTTTCTTGGGAATAACTTCCTTACATCTCAAACAGTGATTGATACAAAAGAGAAGCATTATAAATGTTTGGTATGTGGAAAATGTTTTAAAACAAGCAGGCAACTTATTTCCCATAACATCATCCACACAGGAGAGAAGCCATACAAATGTATGGAGTGTGGAAAGACCTTTGCTCATAAAAGTACACTTACTATTCATAAAAGAATCCACACAGGGGAGAAACCATATAAATGCATAGAGTGTGGAAAAACATTTGCTCAGAGCGGTGGACTTAAAAGCCACCAAAATGTCCACTTAGGAGAGAAACCGTATAAATGTATGGAATGTGGAAAGTCCTTTGCTTATAGTAGTGGATTTAGAAGTCACAAAAAGCTCCACACAAGAGAGAAAGCACTTAAATGCACGGAATGTGGAAAGAACTTTGCTGAAAGAGATCATCTTATTACCCATAAAATAATCCACACAGAGGAGAAGCCGTACAAATGCATGGAGTGTGGAAAAACATTTGCTCAGAGCAGTGGACTTAGAAGCCACCAAAAGGTCCACTCAGGAGAGAAACCGTATAAATGCATGGAGTGTGGAAAGACCTTTGCTTATAGTAGTGGATTTAGAAGTCACAAAAAGCTCCACACAGGAGAGAAACCATTTAAATGCACGGAATGTGGAAAGAGCTTTGCTCAAAGAGGTCATTTTATTTCCCATAAGATGATCCACACAGGGGAGAAGCCGTATAAATGCATGGAGTGTGGAAAGATGTTTACTCAGAGCAGTGCACTTAGAAGTCATAAAAAGATCCATTCAGGAGAGAAACCGTATAAATGCAAGGAGTGTGGAAAGACCTTTGCTCAAAGAAGTAATCTCGTTTCCCATAAAATTATCCACACAGGAGAGAAACCATTTAAATGCATGGAATGTGGAAAGACCTTTACTCAAAGAGGTAATCTCATTTCCCATAAAATTGTCCACACAGGAGAGAAGCCATATAAATGCAAGGAGTGTGGAAAGACCTTTGCTTATAATAGTGGATTTAGAAGTCACAAAAAGCTCCACACAGGAGAGAAACCATTTAAATGCACGGAATGTGGAAAGACCTTTGCTCAAAGCAATGGACTTAGAGGCCACCGAAAGGTCCACTCAGGAGAGAAACCGTACAAATGTATGGAGTGTGGAAAGACCTTTGCTTATAGTAGTTCACTTACTATCCATAAAAGAGTCCACACAGGGGAGAAACCATATAAATGCATAGAGTGTGGAAAGATGTTTGCTCAGAGCAGTGGACTTAGAAGCCACCAAAAGGTCCACTCAGGATGGAAACCGTATGAATGCATGGAGTTTGGAAAGATGTTTACTCAGAGCAGTGCTTTGAAGAGTTCGTTTAAGTGGCAAACAATTATGGAGAGAACAATTACAGACCCGGAAAAAGAAAAGGACTGTTAAGGAGAGAGCGCAAAATCTTTAAAAACATAGAAAGATTGGATCACTAACTTTTATTGGCAATAAGGCATTTTAAAATGCTAATACTATTGTTAGAATTTTGATTATTTGTTTGAATAAACACAGTGGAACTTGTTAGAATATATGCAATGTTGGAGTTAATCAGAAAGCACCATCTACTGGTGAATGGAATACATAGTCCTTTAACCCTGGGAAAATACTATTAAGACAGAAGAGAAAGTGGAAACAACACCTGGAGGACTGCTGTGCTATCTATTGTTCTATATTTAACTACTCCACGACTACTGGACCTCAAATGGTGAAAATACAGAAAACATATAAGTAAAGCAACTTTCAACTATTGGGAGTCAGGTTTGAATTTATAGAGGGGACTTAAAAATTTGGAAATTTTCCTGGATTACCTAAAAAGAGTTAAATTGACTATTTGTGGGATATAAAGAACTATATTACTGTATTCCTGGAGTCCAGCAACAGGACTGAGTAAATTGTTTCCAGACAGACTGTCTGAGGGGAAAGATAATTGAGATTCTGAGGCAGTGATAGACCATTGACAGGCTATTTGGATTTATTTTTTAAAAAGGCAAGATGTTTCGGCAGGGGGAAATAAGTGTGTTGCAAAAAGAATTGGTGGCGATGTTCCAAAGCATTTATGATTCTATGACAAGGAATCACAGGGAGATAATAGATTTAATGAATAATATAAATGGGAAGCTAGAAAGTGCTTCACAAGGGATAATGAAAAATGATCAAAAAGCCCAGGAAATAGAGGAGATAATAGAACAGGGGAAACGATAGAATGGGCAAATCAACAAACAAAACAAGAAGATAGGAAGGAGAAAGTAATAAAAATTAATGAAGTAATTCATTAATTACTTCAATTACTTCAATTTGGGAGGCAAGTAAAAAAACGAATAAGAATTGAAATATTAAAACGGGCAAGATATGATGGATAGAGGAAATGTTTTGTAATACAAGATTGACATTATTAGGAGCTAGAATAGAGGCAGACACAAGAAATGGGGAATAATATGCATATCTTTATATAATATATTAAAAGTAATAGATATAAGAATTAGATGTTGAAAGATGGTGATACTTTTAATGATATTGCTGTTATTAGAATGGGGGATTAAGATGTTGAACAAATAATGAAGGCCTATATTTTAACAAATATGTATAATATTATATAAGTATGACAAATATAAATAATATTAATATTATCACCATTACTTGTATTTAAAGAAATGATACCCAGAGGCCTCACTGTTCATGTATTAATAGTGATATATATTTAAAAATTTTAAAAAAATTTTAAAAAAAGATCCACTCAGGAGAGAATCCATTTAAATCCATGGAATGTGGAAAGACCTTTACTGATAGATGTAATCTTATTTCCCATAAGAGAAGCCACACGGGAGAAGCCATATAAATGCATGGAGTGTGGAAAGACCTTTGCTGAAAAATGTAATCTTATTTCCCATAAGATGATCCACTTCAATAAATCACTAGGAATGTGCCATGTTCCTTCTTGCTTCAAATGCTCCACTATCATAAAGCTAAGCAAAATCACATCAGATACCTGTACAATTACAGGTATATCCCCCCAAGAATGTACCCCGCCCCAAGAATGTGTGCTTTCTTCACTTCTCTCTATATACCAATGACTGCATCTCAAACAATCCATCTGTTAAGCTACTGAAGTTTACAGACGATACAACATTGATTGGTCTCATTCGAGACAATGATGAATCCGCAAACAGATGGGAGGTTGAACAACTAGGGCCAGGAGGGGGAAGTCCCTCTTGTTGATATGTGCCCACCTGGTTTCCATGCATTTCATCAGCCAAGGTCACAGGGGAGGGGCGGGGGGGGTTATTAACGAGGGTCTTAGTCCGAGGGAGACTACTGTTCCTCAGGCAGCCGGATGTGAGTCCCTCCTTGTGAAGTGGGGTCATGGGGTGCAGATGGGCCTGCTAGTCACGTACCTGGCTCCCTGCCATGTGGCAGTAGCCCTGCCCAAGCTACTCGACGTTATAGCTATGGTGGCGGTTGATACCCCCAGGCTTATGGTCATGGGGGATTTTAACCTGCCATCCGTCGGCGAGGCATCTGAGGCGGCCCGGGAGTTCATGGCTTCCATGACGGCCATGGACCTGACCCAGTTAATTCATGGCTGTACTCACACAGGGGGAAACACACTGGACCTGGTTTTTGTCTCTGGCCAGTGGTTGAGGGATCTTGAGATAGGGGATATAGCGATTGAGCCCTTGTCATGGTCAGATCACTCCCTCCTTCACTTAGACCTTCAAACCGCCACACCCCGCCGCAGGGAAGCGGAACCGATGAGGTGGTTCCACCCAGGCACCTGATGGGTCCAGATAGGTTCCAGACGGAGCTTGGGCCACTTCCTAAGGCTCTGGCACACAGCTTGGCTGAAGACCAGTGGCTGCCTGGGAGAGGGCGGCCGTTGGAGCTTTGGACCGGGTCATGCCTTTGTGGTCTCTGACCTGGCACCGGTCTCACCTAGTTCCTTGGTTCACCGAGGAGCTGAGGGAGATGAAGCGCCAGAAAAGACACCTAGAGAGCAGTTGGAGGGCTAGTCGTTCTGAATCCGACCAAACACTGGTAAGGTCTTATATTAAGACCTACCTGGTGGCGATAAAAGTGGAGAAGAGTAATTATTTTTCCGCTCATTGCATCATCAGATAATCACCCAGCCGCTCTGTTTAGGGTGATCTGCTCCCTGCTCCACCAGGGGGCATGGGAGGACCCCTTGGAGGGTAGGGCTGAGGACTTTGTACAATATCTGTATGATAAAAATATTTACAGACCCCTCGCATCCAGAACATAAATTATTTCAACTCCTACTCTCAAAACAACGCTATAGAGCGGGAAGCATCGCAGTGAGACAGGGAATTAGTGGGCTCTGATGAGCTCCGCAAAAACCCGGACTGATGAACTGTCGCTAAGGGTCTTCGGACTGGAACCTTCCTGTAGGGTTGGGGATGAAGAAGAGGCACCTCGGAAGACCAAGAGGAATAGGCAAATTCCTTGAAGGTCAGAGGAAGCTCTCTACAACTTGGGGAGGGGGCGGGGCAGCAGCCATTGTGACTGTCACGAAGCTGGGCAATCGGACTAAGCATTGAACAGGAGCGGTGAATGGAATGGTGTTTTTTGAAGCCGGGTGAGTGACAGCCAACTCATAATAATGAAAAAAAATCTTTAAATCTGAAGACCTCTAGCGAAAAAACGGCAGCTAATGAGCATGGGGGGGAAGAAAAAATGATGTTGAAGCATAATTTTAAAGGGACAAAAACCTGAATAGAAAATTGTCTTTTGAACAAAATTACTTGGAAAATAATTTGGAAAGTTTTAAAAATGAAAGAAATTACCCCAAGATTGATTAAACGATCGGAAAGAAATAAATAGATCCTTTTTCTCTCCTCTCGCAAATTTTAAGAAAAACAAAAGAGAATGGACAATAAACCCTGCAATAGAAGTGCTGTATAAACAAAAGGAAAAAAGAAGTGAAAAGAGCTGTTTAAATTTGGACTGGACTATAAAACTGTTTGGTATTTTTAAAGCTAAAAAAGAAAAAGAGAAACTAGTTAAAATTGTTAATCTTGATTGAAACAAAATGAATACTTGTTAGATAACCGGAAAGTGTGGACTGCAGAGAGACGCCTTCAAGAGCAAAAAGGAACACTGTAACTTGGTATGTGTTTTGGAAAATTGGGAACTTTACAGATTAACAGCCGTGAGAACTTTTGGGGAAGATTCCTTTGTCTGCAAGCGGCTTGACTTTGGGGGCGGGGGGAAAGGAATACAACTGAACTTTTAAAATTGGAATAATACTAACTTAAAAAGAATAAAATGGCACAGGAAATTAGAGAAATGATCAAATTGATGTACTTGTTGTGGAAAATGGAAATAAGAGAAAATGATGCATGGGGAATTAAAATCTGAAGACATAAAAAATGAGATAAAGCATGCTCAAGCTGACAAGTAAACAAAGACGGAGAAGCAAGACAGGCTGAAAATAAAGAAGATAAAATGTGATTAAATATGAAAAAGTAATTATGTGGATAGTAATAATAAAAAAGAGGTTTTTAGATATTACATTGGGATTAACAATGAAAGAAATAGAGACTATAGAAAGAGACAAATATGGAAAGAAGGGTGGAACAGAATGAATATAAAGAATTTAGGAGCCTGGATAGCTCAACAGAACAGACTATTAGGAGCCTGGATAGCTCAGTAGACTAAAGCCTGTTATTAACATTCAGTTGTCTGCAATTACCGCAAGTTCGAATCTCCCCAGGCTCAAGGTTGACTCAGCCTTCCATCCTTTCTAAGGTGGGTAAATTGCCGACCCAGTTTGTGGGGGCAATAAGCTGACTTTGTATAAATATACAAAAGTATGAAGGCTATTGCTTAATGCATTGTAAGCCGCCCTGAGTCTCTGGAGAAGGGCGGCATATAAATCAATTTTTTTTAAAAAAAGAGAGAAAAAGGGTGGAAAACAGCTGGAAATATACAGCTGGAAAAATAATAATAGAAGAATCCAGGACTTTGAAATACAGAATGATAATATTGGGCTAAACAGCAGGCTAAACAGTGGTGAAATTTTTAAAAAAAGAGAAAAGCGAGAGGAAACAATGGGAACTATAGGGCAAAATGGGAGAGATTAGGATTTTAAAGCACGGGAAAAAAAGGGGAAAGAAAAAGGTAAAAATTAAAATTAAAAAGAAAAGGAGAAAGAAATGAAAGAGGAATATAAGGTATACATATAGATTTGAAATATGTATTGTAAGAAATAATGGCAAATCATATGGTGAAAATGAATTGAACAATAATTGGAATATTATCATTTGTATTTTTGAAATCTAGATAATGATGTTTTGTTTTGTTTTTTAGAAATTTGAATAAGTTTAAATTGTAATAATTGAAATAATTTTAATGGTTTATGGTGGTGTGTATAGAAATGATTAAGTGAGGATTTGGAACAATACATGGGGAAGGTCTATGAGTAGAGGATAATAGCCAGAATATTTTTAAATTTAATTAAGGAAATTGTAATAAATGAAATATTTTTAATTGCATATCGTAGTGAAAGGATAAATGTTTAAGATGTGGTTCGGAGGAACATATAGGGAAAATTATTTGATGTATGAAAATGGAACTAATTGGAATAGCCACGTTTATATCCTTTTTTTTCTTGTTTGTATATATAAATGGATAAGATATTTACATAATTAATTGATTTATATTAAAATGTTGGACTGTATTACCTAAGAAAATGTATGTTATACAGCAAGTGGGTTCACTATTCCTATAAGAATTGAACAATTATAACACACAAAATTAATTATTCTGATGATGGATACAAAATAGATGACAATGTGAAGGGGTTTAATATAGAATAGAAGGGGAAAATGGAATTTGGTTAAAATTAGAAATGAAAATGAAGGGTAATATTGGTAAAAAAATAGATGAAAATAAATACTATGGCAAAAAGGAGGTACAGAAATTGTAATTTTTGTTGTAAGGATTAAAAACTGTTTAAATTTGTTAACTGGCCAAATACTCTGTTCAGCAAAAATACACTGTGTGTGTGTGTGTGTGTGTGTGTGTGTGTGAAAAATAAAATATTTTTACCAAAAAAATCAACAACGCTATAGAGCACTGCACACCAAGACACCTAGATACAAGAACAGTTTTTTCCCGAAAGCCACCCCTGTGCTAAACAAATAATTCCCTCAACACTGTCAAACTATTCACATTAGGCTGCATTACTATTGCTATTGGTCTTCTCATTGTTCCTGTCGCCCATCTCCTCCCACTTGTGACTGCATGACTGTAACTTTGTTGCTTGTCTCCTTGCGATTTATATTTATATTGATTGTTTCCTAATATGTATTTATTTATTTATTTATTTGTTTGTTTGTTTGTTTCAATTTATAAACCGCCCTTCTCCTTGCGGACTCAGGGCAGTGAACAGCCAGAATAAAACATGGTATACAAAAATTAAAAACAATTAAAAAATATTAAATATTTTCGGCTGACAATTAAAACAGTCCAATTTAAAATCAATTTCAATTTAAAACAGAGGATGGGATCAAGCCAGCCCAGCTAGATGAAACAAATGGGTTTTAAGGGCCCGACGAAAAGTCCGGAGGTCTGATATCCTGCGTATCTCCGGGGGTAGGTCATTCCAGAGGGCGGGTGCCGCCACAGAGAAGGCTCTCCCCCTGGGGGTCGCCAGCCGACATTGTCTGGCCGACGGCACCCGGAGGAGGCCCTCTCTGTGCGAGCGTACTGGCCGGTGGGAGACTAATATGATTTGATTGCTTATTGCACAGTGACTGTCACTGGGTGTTGTGCCCTGTGATTCTTGACAAGTGTATCTTGTCTTTTGATGTACACTGAGAGCGTATGCACCAAAGACAAATTCCTTGTGTGTCCAATCACACTTGGCCAATAAAGAATTCTATATTCTATATTCTTCACATAGAAGATAAGCCATACAAATGCATGGAATGTGAAAAGAGTTTTGCTCAGAATGGTCATCTTACTTATCACAAAAGGATCCATGCTTGGGTGAAACTATATAGAAATAGCAATTCCACTTAGACATACTGTATATAAACTGGTCAGGATTGAACTCCTGGCTGTGGGTAATTAGCCTGTAGTACTGCATTCTAACCACTGACCCACCATGTCTCTATAGATTTGTATTTGTATGCATATTGTGCCTTTCTGATCCAAATGAGACAAGGTTGAATCCAACAAAATGAAACTTAATGTGGAGAAAAGTAAATTTTACACCTGGGCAGGAAAAACAGATTACTTGAAACCTGGCTCAGAAACAGTAATTGTGAGATGGACTTTGGGAATCCGAATGGATGATCACTTACACGTAAGTCATGTGTGCGTGGCAACAGCCAAAAAAGCTAATATGATCCTTGATGGTATGCCTCCCAAACTGGTTACTTCCTCAGCAGGATCTGGGCTCATGTAGATCAGTATGCAGACCAATACATGTCAGACCGGGACTTGGTATCGGCAATTTCTGATGGGATGAATGAAGGGGAGGCTTCTGAATGGACAGATGCACAATGAGGGCGCTGTGGAACTAAATGATGCTGATGGGTTTGTTGCACTACTCTAGGCCAGATTTGAAGGCCCAGATCTAATAAACGTAAACAAAGCCACACTAAAGATGATGAAGCAAGGTAATCAACCCATAAAAGACTTTGAATCAGACCTTAGACCGGTCACCCCCACCGCAAAACCCCAGGAGAGAAGCCTCCTCGGAGAGGTTTAGCTAGACGGCCCCTTTCAAAGTCTGCCAAAGTCACCCCCCTCAACTGGCAGGGGTGATTAAATGCTATCGGTGTGGACAACCGGGACATTGAACTTCTGAGTGCCTGGCCCCCTACCCCAGTTCCATAACAATGTCCTGCCACAGCCACTCGAGGTAAAAGGGCTCCAACAAAGGCCAGAAACACCAGTTGATTCGCCAGGCAAGCTGTAGAGGTTCTACTGAAGAGAGCAAGGAACCTCCAGCCAAAGAAGCCCCTCCCAACAAGGCCAGCAAAGATGACGACCTGATGGTGAGTTCACCCATCCCCCACTTTTCAATTAAAATGGTGGTGCCAGAAACAAGGGAGGAAGGAGAACTGCCAGGCTGCACCAGATGTTTAATTGGACTTCCAATTGTTGAACAATTGGGGATCAGAACAAGAACCTTAAAGTGCCCAATTAAATTTCTCCAGGTGGATGGAACGTTAATTGGAGGGGTCCCAGCCATCCATATTACAGAACTGGTTAGATTGGAAATTGGAAGACATCATGAACTTATATTTGTAATAGCCCCAAAGATGTCGAATCTGTCATACTGGGCCTGGCTTGGCTGGACAAATGGGCCCTCACCATCAAATGGGAAGATGGATACCAGAAAATTATAATGGGTGTTGGCCTACTACCCCCTGTCCCTCCTCCCAAGGAACAGCCTACCCATAAGGGCGAGCTGCCAGAAACACCAGCTGCTGATTCAGACAGGCCTCCAGGTGAACCTCAGATTCCTAAGGTATATACAGACTTAGCCGAAGCATTCAGCAAGGAAGAATGTAACCTCCTCCCCCCCTCATCGGCCCTCGGATTGTGCCATCGAATTAGAACCAGGAGCCAAGTTGCCAAAACCCAGGATGTACTCCATGACACCTGCTGAAATGACTGAGTTGAGGAAGTACATTGATACCTACCTAGCCAGAGGGTTCATTGAGCCTGCAAAATCCAGGGTGAATGCCCCCGTATTGTTTAAAGAGAAGAAAGATGGAGGGCTGAGATTATGTGTCAACTTTAGGGGTGTAAACTACATTTGCATACAAAATACCTACCCCCTACCCCTAATGAAAGACTTGCTGAACCACTTGTCAAAAGGCAAGATTTTCACCTAAGGGAAGCCTACTACTGGGTTCGCATAAAGGAGGGAGATGAATGGAAGACTGGGCAGCTTCCAATTCAGGGTTATGCCTTTTGGACTCCAAGGGGCCCCTGCAGTCTTCATGCAACTGATCAATGAAGTTCTGCATGAGCACCTATATAAGGGGGTCCTTGTTCAGCTGAATGACATTCTTATATTCAGCAAAAATATGGAAGAACATGTCAAATTAGTCAGGCAACTGTTGAAAAATCTCCTAGCAGCCAAACGTTATGCAAAGCTGTCAAAATGTGAGTTCCATAAGGAGTCCTTGGACTACCTGGGCCACAGGGTGTTGAATCAAGGAATCGAAATGGATCCAGGAAAGGTGAAGGTGGTGCTAGACTGGCAACCCCCATGAACCCGTAAGGAACTTCAAAGCTTCCTGGGGTTTGCAAATTTTTACAGACAATTCATCCCTTCCTTCGCTGAGGTTGCTCTATCCTTAACGGAATTACTAAAAACTGGTCCGTCTCCCAGCAAGCCAAAAACCTAGGCAACCCCTAGCTTGGACAATGGACTGTTAAAAATCCTTTGAACAATTAAAATGCCTATTTGCAGTGGAGCCAGCCCTCCAGCACCCTGACCCAAATTTTATTTATTTATTTATATTTATTTATTTATTTATTTATTCAATTTTTATACCGCCCTTCTCCCGAAGGACTCAGGGCGTACAGCCACAATAAAATAATAAAGATACAAAATTTAAAAACAATTAAAACAAATTAAATATTTTTGGCCCTTCTGTTAAAAAACCCACAAGCTTAAGACACCCCCCATCCCAATTCTTTTTTAAGCCAGTCCAGCCTGTTGAAAAAGCAGAGTCTTAAGGGCATGGCAAAAGGTGCGCAGGTTGGGAATCATACGTAGCCCTGGAGGCAGTTCATTCCAGAGGGCGGGTGCCCCCACAGAGAAGGCTCTCCCCCTGGGGGTTGCCAGTCTACATTGTTTGTCCTGAGGAGTCCCTCTCTGTGGGATCGTGTTGGTTGGTGGGAGGCTATTGGTGGCAGAAGGCGATCCCATAAGTATCTGAGTCCTAAGCCATGGAGCACTTTAAAGGTGGTAACCAACACCTTGAACTGCACCAGGAAGACCGCTGGAAGCCAGTGCACCTCGCGCAGGAGAGGTGTCACATGGGTGCGACAAGTCGCTTCCATAATCACCCACGTGGCCGCATTCTGACCAGTTGGAGCCTCCGAGTCCCCTTCAAGGGGAGCCCCATGTAGAGAGCATTACAGTAGTCCATACAGGACGTGACGAGGGTGTGAGTGACATTGTGCAGGGTGTCCCGGTCCAGAAAGGGATGCAATTGGTAAATCAGGCAAGCCTGATAGAAAGCCCCCCTGGCCACAGCCATCATATGGTCTTCTAAAGATAGCTGTGCATCCAGGAGGACACCCAAAGTGCAAGCCCTCTCTGTGGGGGCCAGGGTTTCACCCCCAATAGCCAGTGATGGAACCAGCTGGCTATACCGGGACGCCGGGAGCTATAGCCACTCAGTCTTGGAGGGGTTGAGTCTGAGCCTGTTTCTCCCTATGCAGATCCATACGGCCTCCAGACATTGGACCATCATGTCAAGGGCATCATTGGGGTGGTCTGGGGTGAAGATATACAGCTGAGTATCATCAGCGTAGAGATGGCACTTCACCCCAAAACCACGGATGATCTCCCCCAGCGGCTTCATATAAATGTTGAACAAAAGGAGCGAGAATAAACCCTTTGTGGTCCAGGCTGACACATGTGATGTGGCAGTGGCAGCTATTCTGCTGCAAAGGAATTCCCAAAACGAACTAATATTGTGTGCTTATGTATCGAGAAAGTTAACGGACATGGAGCACAGATGGGTGGTATGGGAGAAGGAGGCTTTTGTGGTGCGATGGGCTCTCCTATCCTGGAGGCACTTCTTAGAGGGGGTTAAGGAGCCTTTCAAAGTGTGGACTGACCACAAAAACCTTGAGGCACTGAAGACACCACAGAAGCTTTCCCCTAAGCTAGGCTCAGTATTTCAAATGCTTTAACTTTAACCTGAAATAAATTCCGGGGGGTGGGGAGGGGAAGCTGATGGTCTCTCCCATAAGCCCGTTTGACAGCCAAAGAGAAGAGATAGTTCATGCCATAATCTCCGAGACCCAACCAGCAGCCCAAGCCCAGACTAGAATGCAAACGCGCCGTGGTTCCAGCTCCCTGAAGACAAGTTGACAGCAGAGCTAAAAGCGGTGCTCTCAACTGATTCCTAGTTTGAGGAAAACCAGATGGACCTAACCCTAAGAGAGGGATTGGTTTAGAAGGGGAGTAAGATTTATGTGCCCAGCAGCATGCGACTCCTGGTGGTAAAGAGGGGTCATGATTCTCAACTAGGGGAGCACTTTTTTTTAAAAAAAAAGCCCACCATTTGACTAGGAGACAATTCTGGTGGCCAAGAATGAAAGCCGACTTAGGGGACTATGCTAAAAGCTGCACCACCATGAAGTCCAGACCAGGGAAGCCCCCTGAGCTTCTCCAAACCGTGGCCGAACCCACCAAACCCTGGGAGAAGATTGCGATGGACTTCATAGTTGAACTCCCTGACAGCAGAGGGATCAAGATGATTTGGACTGTCATTGATTTATTCTCCAAACAAGCACAGTTCACTGCCTGTAGCAGACTACCGTCAGCCAAAAAGCTGGCAAAGCTTTTCGTGAAGCATATCTACAAACTACATGGAGTTCCAAGGAGAATAATATCATATCGCGGGGTCCAATTTACTGCTAAATTCTGGAAGGCATTCCTGCAGTCCATTGGGTCATCCCAGGGGCTTAGCTCAGCTTTCCACCCATTGACTAACGGATCCGCTGAAAAATTGAATGCAATGGTGGAACAGTACATCAGATGTTATGTAAATTATCAACAAGAAAACTGGGTGGGGTTATTACCATTCGCAGAAGTGGCTTATAATAATGCAGTACACAGCAGTAATGGGTTGACTCCTTTTTAAATAACTACGGGCATGGATTTTGTGCCGATGCCTGAGTTGCCTGGAGAGCCACCTACTTCCATGTCCCTACAGAATGGATGACCTCATTATAAAAGGGTTGGGCGAATATTAAGAAAAGTTTAGTTGAATCAGCAGAAAAATATAAGGCCCAGGCTGACAAACGCCGGTCTCTCCACATTTCCGAAAGGAGATAAGGTGTATTTGTCAACCAAATTCCTAAGATTGTGGTTACCTAGTAAGACGTTTGGACCCAAATTCATAGGTCCCTTCCCTATAGTGAAAGTGATTAACCCAGTGACTGTCCAACTTAGTGTCCCTCATATATTAGGGAAAGTGCACCCAGTTTTTCACAGTAGCTTATTGAAACCAGCAAAAAAAATCTAACTTAAGCCCTCCCCCTTTTTTTATTTATATGCCGCCGTTCTCCGAAGACTCAGGGCTGCTTATAATGCTTTAAGCAATAGCCTTTATACTTTTGTATATTTATACAAAGTCATCTTATTGCCCCCACAAACCGGGTCCTCAATTTACCTACCTTAGAAAGGATGGAAGGCTGAGCCAACCTTGAGCCTGGCAAGATTTGAACATGAAGTAATTGCAGACAGCTGGATGTTAATTAGGGTGCTTAGTCTGCAGAGCTATCCAGGCTCCCTTACCAGCTGCTCCCCACATCCTTTGGTAGTACAAGAGGAGACTCATTATGAAGTGAAGATCCTTAAGTCTAGACTGTACAGGGGTCGGTTACAGTATTTGGTACACTGAAAAAGGTACCTGTTGTCTGAAGCCACTTGGGTGAAAAGTTGGGATGTGAATGCTGATGGAACAGAGGAGTGAGGGGATGGTTTTGGGGTTTTTGATTTACTGCGGGAAAACCTGGACCTCTCAGATTCAGGTTTTCCCAAGATGTGCATGTTTACCTATTCTAGTAAATAGAACTTTGAAAAATGCTTGCTTGTGAGTTGGGTTTTTTTCTGGAACGCTGACACCAACTAGCACACAAGTAAATAATTCAGCAGGATTCATTTATAGTAGAAACTTGTTTATATTACAATAATATAAAGTATGATGCATGTATACAATACCCATGCAGAATCCAGAAGTCATAAATACAGAAGCAATACAAACACAGAAGGCAAAGATCCAAGGACAAACTAACTCTTATATACAGACCAGTAACCCTAAGCCAATGATGGCTAACCTTTTTGCCATCGCATGCCAAAAGCGGAGGAAGCGTGGTGGGGTCACACGCACACGTGCCCACATCCATAATTCTATGCGCCTCCCCCTGCTTTTGGCACGTGGTGGCATGGTGGGCCTGGTAGGCTAGTTCTTTGCTTTCCCGAGGCTCCAGAGCCTTCCTACGAGCCTGGGGAGGGCATAAATGGCCTTCCCCATCCCTCCCCCAAGAGGCCTCCAGAGGCCGGAAACAGTGTGTTTCCTGACTTCTGGTGGGCCTAGAAGCCCACCAGAAGGCCCTAGAAGGCCCGAAAATCAGCTGGCTGGCCCATACATGCATGCCGGAGGTGAGCTCCTGTGCCCACCGATATGGCTCTGCATGCCAGCTGTGGCCCCCTGCCATAGGTTCGCCATCACTGCCCTAAGCCATGCCCAGTCTCCAAACCGTCTGGCTCACAACAGGTGCTGTTTCTTAGTAACCAAACACTTCCCATTGGCTGACCTTGTTATGTCTATCCCAGCTCATAATTTCCCATATACTGACACTTATCCCTTTATGGCTGAAATAGACATTAACTGAATAACTTAATATTCTTCCCATGGTGCACTCCACCCAATGGCTTGGTCATTATATCTGCCAGCATGTCCTCTGAAGAACAGTGAAACAAGCTAATTAATTTACACTTGATGACTTCTCTGACATTACAATACTTAATGTTCACATGCTTGCTTCTATTCTTTACTCTGACACCTGTTGCCATTTGCTGATTTCAATAAGCTACTGTGAAACATGATGTACTCAAGGGTGGGTTCTAAATTTTTTCACTACCAGTTCTGTGGACATGGCTTATTTTGTGGGCATGGCTTGATAGTCATGTGACAATTCTTTAGGATTTAGCAGAGGTACTGGTCTACCAGGCTTTTAACTGCTTGCAAAGGTGTACCGGTGTATTCATTTGTTTTTGGAGGCACTGGTCTACCCATTTATTTTTGGAGGCAGTGGTTTACCCATTTATTTTTGCAGGCAGCGGTCTACTCATTTGTTTTTGGAGGCACTGGTCTACCACCACACTGCCTTTTAACACTGATCAGCTGTAGAGTGGCCCTTTGAAGCCCCGTGGCAAGAATTTATAGTTTTTTTTTCCTTCTAGCCCAGTGGTTCTCAACTGTGGGTCGCGACCCCTTTGGGGGTTGATGTTATATGCGATCTCGATGGATGGCCCAATAACGTACAGAGACACACAAGACGTTAATCAGAACATGTCTTTATTTTCTGATGTTTCTTTCTTGCAGGTACACACAGGACTGGACTGCAGGATCAACATGTGGTGACCTTAAGAACCCAGGAGGAGTGGTTTCAGGTAAGGGGCGTTCCAGGGAAGGGGAGGGGTTCAGGTGCTCTTGGGTTAACCCCTGGGGTGCCAAGCTAGGGAAACAACACTGAGCAGGTAGGGCATTTACACCTAACAAATCCCCCTCTAAATGCCTAGCCTGTGAGGGTGTATTTAATAGGGGTTGTATGGGGTTGATGAGTATACCCAACCTATATGTGAGGTATGTGTGTTGTTTGGATGGCAGTGGCTTGGTGAGTATATCTGCTGTCTGTTCCTTGGTGTCGCAGTGACTGGTGTTTATGAAACCTATCTTGGATACCTGTCTTACATGTTTGTGCTTTATGTCGATGTGCCTAGACCTCTGACCTATGGCATTTGCAGTTGAGATATCTATGGTGGCCTTGTTGTCCTCGAAGATGGTTATGGGGTGGACAGGTTCGGCCCAGATGCTGGACAGCAGGTCGTTGAACCAGATCAGGTTGTTGGCTGCCTTGGATAAGCAAAAGTATTCGGCTTCAGTGGTGGAGGTGACCACTAGGTTCTGTTTGTCCGTGTACCAATGCCAGCCCCTGGCATTGGCTGGAATGCAGGTGCATGATATAATCTTCTAAGTACTTAGGTAGTTGGTTCCTCGTAGACCTGACTGGTCTTTTGGGGATCGACTCGCTGTCATGCAGGAACCTTGCTTCCCTTTGTGTAAGCGTGTCTACCTTAGCTTTGGGTGCTCGTCCTTGCATACGTTGTCGTTGGTCCCGAAGTGGCTGGGCATTTCTGCTTCCTCATTTGTTGCATTCGGTGTGCTTGGGCCGCCTAGTTCTTGGCTGCTGGTAGGTGCCTCGCGTTGGTGGTAGATCTCGTTCAGATGTATCCTGGACCAGTTGGCCTGCTCATGAAAAGTAGCGGTTCTGGACACTATAAAACGGTTATTATTGTCTATGAATTTGAACCCCTTGGTCCCCGGTTCATAGCCCATGAATTTTAGGCGCTTGGATACCTTGTCCCCCTTCCGTCATAATTGTTTGGGGATGTGCACATCTGCAGTGACCCCAAACACATGCAGATGTGATATCTTTGGTTTTTTGCCATGCATTATTTCGTAAAGGGTTTTGCCTACCACATTGGACCATGTTCTATTGAGAGTATAATTAGAGTAGGCCAGTGCCTCTGCCCAGAAATGTTGCCCCAGCCCAGAGTCCTCTAAGGCGCACCTCACCATAGTCTGCAGCATGGAATTCCTCCGTTCTACAACGCCATTCTGGAAGGCTGAGAACGGGGAGGAAGTAAAGTGCAGGATGCCCTTTGACCTTAACCACCGTGAGAATTCCCCTGATAGGAATTCTGACCCCCTGTCAGTCATTATCTGTTTAATTTGCGTGTTGTTCTGTACCTCTACCCTTTTGTAGAATTCTTTGAACCTGAGGTAGGTCTCGCTTTTGTACTTCAAGGCGTATACGAAACCATAGCGGCTGTAATCGTCCACTATGGTGAGAAAAAACCTTTTACCGTGTTTTACTGATGGTCTTAGGGGCCCTACCAAGTCCATGTGCACCAGGTCAAAAGTGTGGCTGGTGGTGTGAGAGGCCCTTTTAGGTCTGGGTGCGATTTTCAGTTTAGAACACTTGCACACCGAGCAGTCCAGGTAGTTTTCACAATTCTTTATTCTGGTTCCCTCAGTACAGTCAACCATTTTTTGTATCACAGGAAAGCTGGCGTGCCCTAGTTTGCGGTGCAGGAGGTGGGCGCAGTCATCATGAATGGGTCTGCCTATGGTGACCTTCCCTGTGCTCTGCGTGTTGGTCTTGCCTGTGTTTGGATTATTGCTTGTGTCTGTTTCTGTATTGGTGTTGGTGTTGGAAGTGTCAGCTTTCCCTGCGAGTAGGTACGGAAGTCCTTCTCTAATGTCTACCTTCCCTAGACTCTTGGTGACCTTGCTCACGTGCATTTCTCCCCCTTTGAGTGACACCTCAACCCCTAGCTCGGTGCTGAGCTTCAATGCTGCTAGAATGTTGTGCGGTATTTCGGGGACCAGCAACACCCCCTCTACTTTCCCTATCACTGGGAGAGTCACATCCCCCCTGCCTGTCACTCGTACCTCGCTCTGGTTGGCCACTTTAATTGAGAAATCCTCCTCCTTGAATGAGGAGAGTAAACCTCTGTTGGGGGTGGTGTGGTTGGTGGTTCCGGAATCGATGAGCCACAAGGTGTTCCCCTTGTCTGTTCTGATGGGGTATGAGTGCCCACCTATACTGTATGATGACCCGGGTCTGTTGTCCCTGGAGCCCTCTCTGTTCCCCCTGCGATCCCTCGGTGTGGGCGAATCCCTATGCCTGTACCTGTCATCAGGGGAGCATCTGTCTGGGTACCTGTCCCTGTGTTCTCACCTGTCCCTTTTTTTTTTTTTAATTGATTTATATGCCACCCTTCTCCGGAGACTCAGGGCGGCTTACAATGCGTTAAGCATTGTGGGTTCTGGGGTAATCCCTTTTGTAGTGTCCCTTGGAGCCGCAGTTGTAACACTCGGCGGGGTCCTGTGCCCTGTCCTGAAAGGCTACCCTTTTGGTGGGCCTGGGCTCTCTACGTGTTTGTTGGCGGTTCCTTCTGAAGTTGTCTTCAGCGATCAGTTTACTGGTTAGTCTCTCTAGGGATATGTGACCTAGGGTGTCTGTGCCTAACTGGTTAATGAATGTCTCCCAGGATGGGTCTAGTGAGTTGACTATTACGCTCGTCATTGTTCGTTCTGACACTGTCTCCCCTCTAAGGTGTAGGTCTGCTCTAACTGCGTTCAGGGCGAGTAGGTGTTCCCCCATGGATATCTGGGGTCTCATTCTAGTGGAGTAGAAGTCCTTGGAGATTTGGGTCATGGTGGCCACGTTTTCACTGTAGAACAGTGTAAATAACAGCTGCACCACCTCTGAAACTGTCATGTTCTGCCCTATGCTGTAGTATATGGAAGGGGACAGGCTAGAGATTAAAATGCAAAAAGCCCTGTGGTGCAGGCAATCCTGCTCCAGGGTCCAAGGTCTCTCTGGTGGGTTGGTTACATACAACAAAACATTTTCCTTTAAAAATATAACTTGTAGTTGCTGGTACCATTCCAGCAAATTGAACCCATCGGATTTTAATTTGGGGAAGTCATTGGGTAAATTCCCTGTGTTATTGCTGTTGGTACTTACAGCTGGAGTCTGTCCATGATGTTGTATGTGTGGAAAGTCACAGTATGGCGTGGGGATGCTGTTTGGCAATTTAAAATTCCCTCCATACATTTTTTCTTCTTCTTCTCTCCACAGGCCGCTCTGCGTATGCGCGAAGTCCATTCTGCCTGTGGAGTCATCGGGGAAGGATCTCCTGCTCGTGGTTCCAGCGAAGAGGCCTCTCCTGGGTTCATGGGCCTCTGTCACATCCTTGGTGGCCCAGCGATGGTCCAGGGAGTTCCAAAGGTCCGCCTCCCAGCCGGACTGCATACCTGGATCCCTTCCAAAGGTCCGCCTCCCAGCCGGACTGCATACCTGGATCCCTTTGGTGCGATCGCGGCGACGGTGGCGGCGGTGAGTAGTCGTCCCAGTCCTCGCTTTCCGTCGCGCTGGGTCTTGCTGCGGGCCGGTGCCTCAGCCTCGGTGCAGGTCGCAGGGCCTTCTCCTCGGCGCAGCTGTCCGGTCCTTGGGTCTGGGTGGTTTGGGGCTCTTTCCCTTCCCGTCCGGTGCTCTCCTTTCTCCTGCTGGGCCTTCGGGGTGGATCTGGGTTGGGCCCAAAGGTGGCGGCGAGCGTCCGGATGGCCCTTTCTATTTCCCTTTCGCTCGGGGAGGCTAGTAGTTCTGCTTCTGGCCTTTCTCCCTCTGAGCTTTCCCCTTCATCGCTGTTTTGGGGGCTGTAGCTCTCCCCGGTCGGCCATCTTGGATTTCCCCTTTTGGCTTGTTGGTGGTCGGCCAATTTTTCGGACCACGTGTCCAAAGATGGCCACCACCTGGGGATCGGTACAGGGCTGAGGGCCCTGGTTTCCGTGGCATGCCCAGCCTGGGGGGTCTTGCTTACCAGGTGGGCGCCTCTTGGCTTGGGTGTGCGGTTGCGGCTGTCTGGCTCTGCTTTGTATCCACGGACGAGGTTCTGGATCTTTGTTGCAAGGTCCTCGTCCGTCTCAGTTGATCCTAGCAAGCACATTATTTTTTGTCTGAGCTTGCTGTGGTCGGATTTCTCTGCTTCATCTTCGTTTTGGCTTTCGACCCCCTCCTCGTCCTCTGACTGGTGGATTTCGGGGCCTGCTTCTTCACGGAGCTGTGATGGTGTCCCCACCGGGGAATCACCAGTGGTGGAGTGATATTCCTCCATTGTGGTGCTTGTTCCTTCTTTCTCTCGTAGGTGTTGTGTCTCCTTGTTATTTATTTTATTTTATTTATTTGTTTAGATTTGTATACCGCCCTTCTCCTTGCGGACTCAGGGCAGTGGACAGCCAAATAAAAACAGTACACAAAAGTTAAAAATTTCTTAAAAAGGCATATAACTTTGGCTAAGAAATTAAAACCATTAAATATTAAAATACCCAACCATATAATACAAATCTTAAAAACTTAACGGGGTCAGGCTAGACCAGCAAGCTGAAAGAGATGGGTTTTCAGGGCCCGACGAAAAGTCCGGAGGTCGGGAATTCTTCTTAGTTCTGGAGGGAGATCGTTCCAGAGGGTGGGGGCTGCCACAGAGAAAGCCCTCCCCCTGGGGGTCACCAGCCGACATTGTCTGGCTGACGGCACCCTGAGGAGACCCTCTCTGTGGGAGCGCACCGGCCGGTGGGAGGCTATTGGTGGCAGAAGGCGGTCCCGTAAGTACCCTGGTCCTAAGCCATGGAGCGCTTTAAAGGTGGTCACCAGCACCTTGAAACGCACCCGGAAGTCCACCGGCAGCCAATGCAGCTCGCGCAGGAGAGGTGTCACGTGGGAGCATCCCGTCGCTCCCATAATCCCCCGTGCGGCCGCATTCTGCACCAGTTGGAGCCTCCGGGTGCACCCCAAGGGGAGCCCCATGTAGAGAGCATTGCAGTAGTCCAGGCGAGAGGTGACGAGTGCCTGAGTGACTGTGCGTAGGGAGTCCCGATCTAGAAAGGGCCGCAACTGGCGTATCAGGTGAACCTGATAGAAAGCTCCCCTGGCCACAGCTGTCGTGTGATCCTCCAAAGACAGCCGTGGGTCCAGGAGGACGCCCAAGTTGCATACCCTTTCCGTGGGGGCCAATGATTCGCCCCCAATAACCAGCGATGGTGTCAGCTGGCTATCTCGGGACGCCGGCAGCCACAGCCACTCGGTCTTGGAGGGGTTGAGTCGAAGCCTGTTTCTCCCCATCCAGGCCCGCACGGCTTCAAGGCACTGGGACATCACTTCCACGGCATCGTTGGGGTGGTCTGGGGTGGAAATGTACAGCTGCGTATCATCAGCGTACTGATGGAACTCCACCCCAAAACCACGGATGATCTCACCCAGCGGCTTTACATAAATGTTGAACAGGAGGGGCGAGAGGACCGATCCCTGCGGCACCCCACACACCAGGCGCCTCGGGGTCGACCGCTGCCCCCGTCAACACAGATTGCGACCGGTCGGAGAGGTAGGAGGAGAACCACCGTAAAACAGTGCCTCCCACCCCCAGTCCCTCCAACCGGCGCAACATGATACCATGGTCGATGGTATCAAAAGCCGCTGAGAGGTCTAATAACACCAGGATAGAGGAATAACCCCTACCCCGGGCCCGCCAGAGATCATCCACCAACGCGACCAATGCCGTTTCGGTGCTGTAACCAGACCTGAAGCCGGACTGGAGCGGGTCTAAATAGACAGCTTCATCCAGGTACCGAGGGAGCTGCCACGCAACCACACTCTCAACAACCTTCGCTAAAAAGGGAAGGTTGGAGACTGGACGATAGTTAGCTAAAATAGCCGGGTCCAGGGAGGGCTTCTTGAGGAGGGGCCTCACCACCGCCTCCTTCAAGGCGGCCGGTAGGGCACCCTCACTCAAAGAAGCATTTATGATCTCCTGGAGCCAGCCTCATGTAACCTCCCGGGAGGCCAGCACCAACCAGGAGGGACACGGGTCCAATAAACATGTGGTTGCGTTCAGTCTCCCCAAGGTCCTGTCCACGTCCTCGGGAGCCACAGGATCGAACTCAGCCCAGATAACACTCTCAAGACCTGCCTCAGTCACCTCGCCCGAACTAACCCAGTCGGCGGCCAGGTCGTCCCGAATCTGAGTTATTTTGTCATCCAGATATTGAACAAAATTCTCAGCACGACCCTGCAAGGGATCCTCCTGCGCTCCCGGATGAAGGAGGGAGCGGGTCACCCTAAACAGGGCGGCTGGGCGATTATCTGATGACGCGATAAGAGCGGCAAAATAGTTAGATTTTGCCGCTTTTATTGCCACTAAGTAAGTCTTAATGTGAGCTCTTACTAGTGTCAAGTCAGATTCAGAGCGACTGGCCCTCCAACCGCTCTCTAGGCGTCTTCTCCGGCGTTTCATCTCCCTCAGCTCCTCAGTAAACCAAGGAGTTCGACGCCGGGTCAGAGGCCGCGAAGGCACGACGCGGTCCAAGGCCCCACCGGCTGCCCTATTCCAGGCAGCCACCAGATCCTCAGCCGAGTCGTGTGTCAGTGTCTCAGGAAATGGCCCAAGCTCCGTCTGGAACCTATCAGGATCCATCAGGCGCCTGGGGCGGAACCACCTGGTCGGTTCCGCCTCCCTGCGGTGAGGTGCAGCGGTCTGAAAGTCGAGTCGAAGGAGCGAGTGGTCCGTCCATGACAAGGGCTCCACAAGTATATCCCCAATATCTAGACCACTCAACCACTGACCAGAGACAAAAACTAGATCCAGGGTGTGTCCACCAATGTGGGTCGGGCCCCGAATTACCTGGGTCAGGTCCATGGCCGTCATGGAAGCCATGAACTCCCAGGCTAACTCAGATGTCTCACCGATAGATGGCAGGTTGAAATCCCCCATGACCATAAGCCTAGGGGTATCAACCGCCACCTCGGCTACAACATTGAGAAGCTCGGGCAGGGTTGTTGCCACGTGGCAGGGAGCCAGGTACGTGACTAACAAACCCATCTGCCCACCATGACCCCACCTCACGAAGATGGACTCACACCCGGCTATCTGAGGTACAGTGGTCTCCCTCGGACTCAGACCTTCCTTAATAATGACCGCTACTCCCCCACCCCTCCCCTGAGCTCTCGGATGGCCAAACCATCCTCTGCTACCATTCTGTTATATGCGATCTCAATGGATGGCCCAATAACGTACAGAGACACACAAGACGTTAATCAGAACATGTCTTTATTTTCTGATGTTTCTTTCTTGCAGGTACACACAGGACTGGACTGCAGGATCAACATGTGGTGACCTTAAGAACCCAGGAGGAGTGGTTTCAGGTAAGGGGCGTTCCAGGGAAGGGGAGGGGTTCAGGTGCTCTTGGGTTAACCCCTGGGGTGCCAAGCTAGGGAAACAACACTGAGCAGGTAGGGCATTTACACCTAACAGTTGAATGACCCTTTCACAGGGGTCGCCTAAGACAGTGAGAAATTTTAATATTTTTGCATTTTTGCAGGTGGTGCAATACGGAAAAAGGAGTGCAGCCCTCGCCAAATGGAATATATGGCGCTGTTGTGGCGGTGGGGGAGGGGGCAGCACAAGTGGGAAGAAGCAGCGTTGGCGATGGTTGGAAGCTGCGGGAGCAAAGCACTACTTTCATTTGCACGGCAACAGCATTCCACCTTGGTATATTTGTGCCAGCCAGCGGCACAAGGCAGCCCTCATCTACTGCCACTTGCGACTTGGAGCGGTAAATGGTGAGTCGTCCGGGGAGAAGCCGGATTTTGCTCTCCATCACAGACGCCAGATCAGTCCCCTGCAAGCTCTTGTCTCTTGAGGAGCGCTTCCTGAAGCGGCACTGGAAACCTTGGTCAGGCTCCTTGAGAGATAAGAGTTTACCGGGGGCCGATCTGGCATCTGCAATGGAGAGCAAACTCCAGCTGCTCCCCGAACCAGATGCTGTTTACCGCTCTGAGACCCAAGCAGCAGGAAATGAGAACTGCCTTTCACCGCAAATATACCAAGGCAGAATCCTGATGCCGCACTTAGAACAGAGAGAAGCTGGATTTTGCTCTCCATTGCAGACATCATATCGGCCCCTTGCAAGCTCTCATATCTTGAGGAGCCCAACCAAAGTTTCCAGCGCCACTTCAGGGAGCGCTCCTCGAGAGACGAGAGCTTGCAGGGGGCCGATCTGGCACCTGCAATGGAGAGCAAAATCTGTCTGCTACCCAGAGGAGTCACCATTTACCGCTCCGAGTCCCAAGTGGCAGGAGATGAGGGCTGCCTTGGCCACCAGCTGGCGCAAATATACCAAGGCGAATGCTCATGTCGGGCAAGTTCAAGTAGTGCTTTGCTCCCACACTTCTTCCGGCCCTTGTTGGTGCTCCGCGCATATCGGTCTCTCAGGGAGATACTTCCTCTCAGCCCCAAGACACTGGCTGGCCCATGAGATGAGAGAGAGAGAATGAGAGTGAGTCAGAATGAGAGAGAAAGAGACAAAGAATGAGAGAGAGAGAGAATCAGAATGAGACAGAGAAAGAGGCAAAGAATGAGAAAGACAGAATGAAAGAGAGAATAAGAAAGAGACAGAGAATGAAAGAGAATCAGAGAAACAGTGAGAGAATCAGAGAGACAAAATGAAAGAGAATCAGAGAGAAAGAATCAGAATGAGAGAATCTTAATGAGAGAGAAAGAGCGTGGGGGAGAGAGAAAGAGAATGGGGGAGAGAGAGAAAGAGTGGGAGAGAGAGAGAAAGAGAGTAGGGGAGAGAAAGGGGGGAGAGAATGAGAAAGTGGGAGAGAGAATGAGAAAGGGGGAGAGAGAAAGGGGGGAGAAAGAGAGAATGAGAAAGAGGGGGGAAAGAAAAAGAGGGGGGAGAGAATGAAAGTGGGAGAGAGGAGAGAGGGGAGAAAGAGAGAATGGGAGAGAGTGGGAGAGAGAGAGAGAGAGAGAGGAGGGAAAGAGCGGGGAGGGGGAGAGAGAGGAGGGAGAATGCCTGAAGGACCCCATCCCATCACTGGGAGTCCAGGCGCTTCAGTAAGCAGCATGCTGGATTCGTAATAGTGGTCCACGAAATTTAAATTATGAACTTGGTGGTCCCTGAAGTCCAAAAGGTTGGGGACCCCTGGCCTAAGACCATCGGAAAACACGTATTTTTGATGGTTTTAGGAATAATTTTATGGTTGGGGGTCACAAACCGTATTAAAGGATCGCAGCATTAGGAAAGTCGAGAACCACTGTTGTAACCAATCGGCTGGGACTCAGGATGCAGCAATAGATTGGGGGTGGGGCCAAATAAAAGGTAAGAATAATGCGGGGGGGGGGCGGAGAACCGATTCGGTGACGTCATATCGTCATCGCTACCGGCTTGGCGGAACCAGGAGGAACCCACCACTGGGTGCACTTTTTCTAATATGCGAAGGAGTCTAAGTTGAACAGTCACTAGGTTAATCACTTTCACTCTAGGGAAGGGACCTATGAATTTGGGTCCAAACGTCTTGCTAGGTAACCTCAATCTTAGGTATTTGCACGTTTCCAAATCGGTAGTAGTTAAGTAGATTTCACCCCTGGGGAAAACCCATGCTGGAGATCCAGTTGACACTCCTAATCCTGTTTTTCTGTAAACTAGCCATGCCCAAATCCTGCAACTGTTTTATATGTTTTCGTCTTCAGGCCTTTAATCATCTTAGCTGCTCTTTGCACTTTTCCAAAGTCTAAACATCATTTTTGTAATGTGATGTGTTAGAGTTTGCAGCAATCCACCAGCACACAAAGAAATAATTCAGCAGGATTTATTTATATAAGAAACTTTTTTATATATAATATACAGTATGATGCATGTATACAATTCCCATGCAGCAGAAGTCAGAACCAGAACTCAGAATCCAGAAGTCATAATCATAGAAGCAATATCATACAGAAGCAATATTGCAAGGACAAAATAATTTTTATATACAAATTAGTCAAGCTAAAACCATGCCCAGGCTCCGAACTGTCTGGGTCCCCAAACAGTCCCCATTGACTGACCTGTTACCACGCCTATTCCAATTAATGAACTATTATACACTGACATGATGACCAAAACTGAATGCAGTTTCCCAGTGTAGAATTACTAAGGCTTTATAAAATGGCATGTGATTCTGATTCTATGACTCCGTTTATACAATCATGGATTATATTAGCTTTCTTGGCTGCTGCCACACACACACGACTCATTATTTAAGTGATCATCCATTGTGAAGGTCCCCCTCACATTTACTGTTTTTGAGCCAGGTTTCAAGTAATCTGTTTTTCCTGCAAACGTGTAAAATCTTATTTTTCTCCACATTAAGTTTCATTTTGTTGGATTCAACCTTGTCTCATTTGGATCAGAAAGACACAATATGCATACACATAAAAATCTAGAGAGACATGGCGGATCAGAGGTTAAAATGAAGTACTACAGGCTAATTGTCCACAGCCAGGAGTTCGATCCTGTCTGGCTTATGGTTCATTCAGTCTTTCATCTTTCTGAGGTCCCTGAAATGAGGACCCAGATTGCTCGGGACAATATGCCGACCTTGTAATCTGCTAAGAGAGTATGGTAAAGCATTGTGGACTGGTATAAAAGTCCAAGTGGAATTGCTATTACGATATAGTTTCTCCCAAGCGTGGATCCTTTTATCAGAAGTAAGAAGACCAGTCTGAGCAAAGCTCTATCCACATTCCATGCATTTATATGGTTTCTCCCGTGTGAATCATTTTATGGGAAATAAGATTACGTTTTTCAACAAAGATCTTTCCACATTCCATGCATTTAAATGGCTTCTCTCTTGAGTGGATCTTTTTGTGTTTTTTAAGTCCATTGCCATGAGTAAACATCTTTCCACAATCCATGCATTTATACGGCTTCTCTCCTGTGTGGGTCATTTTATGGAAAATAAGATTAGCTCTTCGAGCAAACGTCTTTCCACACTCCATGCATTTATACGGTTTCTCCCCTGTGTGGATCATTTTATGGAAAATAAGATTACATCTTCGAGCAAAGGTCTTTCCACACTCCATGCATTTATACGGCTTTTCCCCTGTGTGGATCCTTTTATGCATAGTAAGTGTACTACTATGAGCAAAGGACTTTCCACATTCCATGCATTTATATGGTTTCTCTCCTGTGTGGATCCTTTTATGCATAGTAAGTGTACTGCTCCGAGCAAAGGTCTTTCCACACTCCATGCATTTAAATGGCTTCTCTCTTGAGTGGATCTTTTTGTGTCTTTTAAGTCCACTGCTCTGAGTATACGTCTTTCCACACTCCATGCATTTATACGGCTTCTCTCCTGTATGGATCATCTTATGGGAAATAAGATTACGTTTTTCAGCAAAGCTCTTTCCACACTCCATGCATTTATACGGCTTCTCTCCTGTATGGATCATCTTATGGGAAATAAGACTACGTTTTTCAGCAAAGCTCTTTCCACATTCCATGCATTTATACGGCTTCTCTCCTGTATGGATCATCTTATGGGAAATAAGATTACGTTTTTCAGCAAAGCTCTTTCCACATTCCATGCATTTATACGGCTTCTCGCCTGTGTGGATCATCTTATGGGATATAAGATAAGCTCTTTGAGCAAAGGTCTTTCCACACTCTATGCATTTATGTGGTTTCTCCCCTGTGTGGATCCTTTCATGGGAAGTAAGTGTACTTCTATGAGCAAAGGTCTTTCCACACTCCATGCATTTATATGGTTTCACTCCCGAGTGGATCCTTCTATGGGAAATAAGATTACTGTTATGAGCAAAGGTCTTTCCACACTCCATGCATTTATATGGTTTTTCTCCTGTGTGGATCCTTTTATGAATTGTAAGTGTATTGCTCTGAGCAAAAGTCTTTCCACACTCCATGCATTGGTAGAGCGTAGCCCCAGTGTGAACCCTTTTATGGAAAGTAAGTTGCCTGCTTGTTCTAAAACATGTTCCACATTCCAAACATTTATAAGGCTTCTCTTTTGTGTCAATCACTTTTTGAGATGTAAGGAAGTTATTTCCAAGAGAAAAAATGAATGTTCCGTGGTAATTTTGTCCACTGTGTCTTCTTATAGCATCATCTCCTTTGTTTTGGGTTAAATAGTGTTCATTTCCTTCTACTTTAGCTTTGATTACATTCACATTTTTTGCAGTATATATTTCCTTTATTATCCCTTCTTGGTCAAGAAAGTCTTGCATCGGAGCATCAATGGAAGATAAGCTTTCCTGATTCCAATTCTTTGACTGGTTTCTCTCATGGGTTTCAAATTCCATTCGAATTCCAAACTTCTCCCTTCCATCTTTGGCATCGATCACTTGGAACAGTTCACAGGAATCTTGATCCTGCCCATTATTACCTTCAAAGCAAAAGGGAAATGAAAATGATAACAAGGTTAGAGAAAACAATCAAAGTGTAGAAGGTCAAGAATTTCCTTCTGAATTTCTCTGAAATTCCATTAGGTCGTATGTTTGCATACTTAACAGGGTTGTGATATAGACATGATTTTATTTATTTATTATTTATTAGTTCAATTTATATGCCGCCCTTCTCTGGAGACTCAGGGCGGCTTACAATGCATTAAGCAATAGCCTTCATACTTTTGTATATACCTGCTTAGTAGGGCTTTCGCCCCCCCCCCCCCCCCCCAAGCGGTGTTCTTTTTTATACAAAGTCAGCTTATTTCCACAATCCGGGTTCTCATATCGAAATGATAATTTCTAGATTCATGAGTCATGACAGCTCTGAAAATATCTAGAACACATCTCTTTCTCTACAATTATCTATCTATCTATCTATCTATCTATCTATCTATCTATCTATCTATCTATCTATAAATTTTAGTTATTTTAGTTCTGGAGTTCATATATATATGAAGGTGGTGGTGCAGTGGTTAGAATGTAGTACTGCAGCTACCTCAGCTGACTGCTAGTTCAGCAGATCAGCAGATCAAATCTCACTGGCTCAAGGTTGAGTCAGCCTTCCATCCTTCCGAGGTGAGTAAAATGAGGACCCAGATTGTTGGAGGCAATATGCTATTTAGTAAGGAATAATCAGGGGAAACATCTAAGGAGAAATTAGGAGAAAACTTAAGAATTATTGGGGATTAATTTCAGCAGAGACCTGTGAGAAATGGAACAATTTTAAAACAAGCTCTTTCTTCCCTGGTATATCTTGGAGCAGCTGCTCCACAGTGTCTGTCCGGTGTGTGGGATCCCCATTCAGCCCATTCCTTGATCCCAGCGATGAGACTTTGGAGCAAAATCCCTTGCTGAAGCCTCCCATTGGCATATAAATGCTCTTCGTGCTGAGAGTAGAAAGGTTGGGAGGCTTCAAGAATGGCTATTTCGTTGCCCCAAAGTCTCACTGGCTTGCAATAGCTCTTTGGCAGGATCTGGTACAGGCTTTACTTCACAGAGAACGGAGGCCTAACATACTTTAGTGGAAGATCAAACAAGATCAGTAGTGCAAGATCTCAGGCTCGTAATATCACATGATCTCGCACTGAAGTACTTTAGGCCTGCGTTCATTTAAGAACTGAGGACTGCATGAGATCCATGGCAAAAGTCTTTGAAAACGAAGAGGACTTTCCTCTCTTTGCAAAGCATTTTGCCCTGGATATTGTGCAGGCGTTGGTTAGTAGAGAAAAAAGGCCTAGAGCACTGTAGCGTGAGTTCACATGAGATCAATAGTGCTAGATTGATACTGATCTCGCATATCTGTCACTATTTTAGGCCTCTTTTTTCTGCAAATGCAAAGAAGCAGGCAAAAGAACCGACAGCTTGCCACATTGTCCCAAGGTAAGTATCGGCAGGGTGGGGTAATAGGTAGGGCGAATGTTGCAGTCTCTGCTGTCATTCTTAAGTGTAAACGATGGCCGTGGTGTTGCAACACATAATTTCGAGACTGATTCTCAAGTAATTGGGGAAGGGCTGGTCATAACTTGGAACAGTCGCTAAGTAAACTGTTGTAACTTGGGGATTACCTGTATCCTAGGATGCTCTGAGTCACACCTCATGAGGCCTTTGTTTTTGAACTGGATTGGAAGAATGCTCTTCCATGGGCTGAGTGTGAAACTTCTGTTCTCACACAATTTGGGGAGGTTTCAGAGGACAAATGACAACACTCTCCTCTCACATGACTTCCAGAGGACACATAAAAGCTCACCTCGTTCTTCTCAGCCCCCATAGATAAATTCAAATAGAAATGGAAAAATACAGATAAGAAATGGCAGAGAAAGCATCTAAACAAAGAGACATTGACTCTTTCCTTCCTTGGAGTACAAGAAGGCCAGATCCTTTCCTTCTCCCTCCAGGAGAGGATATCTGATTAGTGGTTTTTTAATAAAAAAGCCAACTATAATCTGTCTTTTTGAATTCTCTGATTGGGGACTAGAGAACTCTTACCCAGAGAGACCACGTTCCTATGGTTTTCAAGCATGACTTCCGAATGCAGCGCCTTCTGGTCAGGATCCAGCTGAGACCATTCCTCCTCAGAGAAAGACACAGCCACCTCCTCCAAGGACACAAGACTCCCCTGAACACGGAAAAAAGAACAGAAGAGGAGGATTCACAAGATCTGTTCATCTTCATCATTGATTTAGGCAACAGGATAGAAGGAGAACTCATCAAATTTGCAGACAAGACCAAATTGACAGGAACACCAACACTCCAGAACAGGGGTTTGCAACCTTAAACAGTCAAAGAGCCACTTGGGCCCGTTTCCCACAGAAAAAACAACCCAGGAGCCACAAAACCTAGGCGGGCGTGGTCAACCTGCTGTCATTCACTTCCACCCAGTCACATGACCCCCTAGCCAAACCTATCCAGCCACAAAACCCTTCTCTCACTATCTCTCCCCCCCCCAGTATCTTGCCCTGCCCCTCTCCCTCTGTATCTGTCTGCGCCCCTCTGTATCTTTCTCTGTATCTCTCCCCCTTCCTCCCTGTGTATCAGTGTGTGTCTATGTCTCTCTCTCTCTATGGGTATCACTGTGTGTGTCTGTCTCTCTCTCCCTCTCCCTCTCTTTGTGTATATGTCTCTCTCTCTCTCTCTCTTCCTTTTATTTCTTCCTTCTGGAAATCTAGACTGGCTGAGGAGTAATCGCCAGCTGCAGAAGAGGCTTCTTTTAGGGTGACCCTCCTCCTTCTCCACTTGGTATGGCGGGGTCGGGAGAGTGCATACACATGGGGATACCCTCCTCAGAGCAAAGGCGTGTGCGGCTGCTCATTTGAGGGTCTTAACAGGACACGGCTTCTTTCCTGCACTAAAGATCTGGTCATCGCTTTGCCATGACAGCCCCCGCCCTGCAGCTCTTCAGCCAAATATGGAGGAAGCGAGCTCCAGCCCGAAGCAGTAGGAAGCGAAGGCTGTCTTACGCGCAAACATGGCGTGAAGGCAGATACAGGACCACTTTGCTCCTGTACTAAGGCTCTGGTGACCCTACTCTTGGCTATTCCTTTTATTTCTTCTTTTTTGAAATCCGGGCTGGCTGAGGAACAATCGCCAGCTGCAGCAGAGGCTTCCCTCTTCGGCTCTGCTAAAGTACAGCAAGGGCATGAGCGGAGAAGGGTGGCTGCTCATTTAAGGTCTTCTCACGTCTGCACCAGAAGTGGGTTTCAGCAGGTTCTGACCAGTTCTGGAGAACCGGTAGCAGAAATTTTGAGTAGTTCGGAGAACTGGTAGTAAAAATTCTGACTGGCCCCACCCCCATCTATTCTCTGTCTCCTAAATCCCAGCTGATTGGGAGGAAATGGAGATTTTGCAGTAACCTTTCCCTGGAGCGGGGATGGAATGGAGATTTTACAGTATCCTTCCTCTGCCATGCCCACAGAACCAGTAGTAAAAAAATTTGAAACCCCCCACTGGTCTTTACCCTCCCAGCCCTGCCATAGCCAGCCAGGGGGTCGTGAGAGAAGGAGGGGAGGAGGAGAGTCACCCAAAGGGAAGCCTCTGCCACAATTGGTGATCATTCCTCAGCCAGCCCATCCCCCTTTTCTTCGTCCCCTAACCCTAACCCTAACTCTCGTGTTAGTGAGGCACGGCCAGGAGCAACAAGCAGCAAGAGTGAGGCGACGGAGAATCAGACCCAGCCGCTTCTCCATCCTCTGCCATCGCCCTTACCCTCTCAGGCCAGGTGAGAGAGGGCATGGGGCAGGGCCAGCCAGTGATGGGACAGGGAACGGCAGCAGAGGGCCCAAAGAGCCGCATACGGCTCCGGAGCTGTAGGTTGCTAACACTCGCTGCAGAAGATAAGCTCAAGATACAGAAAGGTAGACAGACTGGGCCCCATCTAACAAAATGAAATTAACTGTGAGAAATGTAAGGTTCTACATTTAGGAAACAAAAAGAAATGCACTGGCATAGAATAGGTGATACCTGGCTCGATAGTAGTAAGGGCAACAGGATGTCAGCGTTCCAGAAAACCCCCCAACTCCAAGTAAAGACTCTGAAACAAGCATTTTTCAAACTTCTATTTACTAGAATAGATAAACTGGCACATCTGGGAAAACCCAAATCTGATAGGCCTGGGTTTTCCCACAGTAAGTCAAAACCCCCAAACCATCCCCTCACTCCTCAGTTGATCACATGCTCCAATTAACCACCGTCCCATCTCAAGACATCATTCCGACCACTCCTTCTCCAGATGCAGAATCGCCCTGACCTTGACTGACAGGAAGAACGCTATTATGTCTACAGACAACCCCTCTACTAAATCCCGTCGTCCTACTTTCCCACACGAGAAGGTAGTAGCATGGAATCTTCCAGCGTAATATGGATTCCAAAGCTAGCACAGGGATTTTTAGAGTCCTAGTGGACAACCACTTACATGAGTCAGCAGCATGCATTGTTGTTAGTTGCAAAGTCGTGTCTGACCCATCAAAACCCCATGGAAAATGTTCCTCCAGGCCTTCCTGTCCTCTACCATCCCCCCAAGTTCTTTAATTAAGAAATTAAAAGTGTCTTTTAATTTCTTGGCTGTAGTTCCCATCTGCGGTGATCTTGGAGACCTGAAAATATAATCTGTCACTACCTCCATTTCTGCCGCATCTATTTGCCAGGAATTGAAAGGGCCAGATGCCATGATCTTAGTTTTCTTAATGTTGAGTTTCAAGCCAACTCTTGCCCTCTCCTTCTTCACCCGCATCAAGACGCTCTTTAGTTCTTCACATTCTGTCATTAGAGTGGTATCATTTGCATATCTGAGGTTATTTCTCCCAGCAATCTTAACTCCAATTTGTGATTCATCTAGCCCCACCTTTCTCATGATGTGCTCTGCATATAAGTTAAATAGGCAGGGCAACAGTATACAGCTTTGCCAAAATCCTTTCCCAATTTTGAACCAATCAGTGGTTCTGTGTCCAGATCTCACCGTTGCTTCTTGACCCACATATAGGTTTCTGAAGAGAGAAAGAAATAAATCCCATCTCTTTAAGAACTTGCCACAATTTGTTGTGATCTACACAATCAAATATTTAGCATAGTCAATGAAGCAGATGTTTTTCTGGAACTTCCTAGCTTTTTCCATGATCCAGCATATGTTGACAATTTGATCTCTAGTTCTTCTGCCTCTTCGAAATCATGCCTGTACTTCTGTTAGTTCTTGATTCACTTACTGCTGGAGCCTAGCTTGTAGGATTTTGAGCATAACTTTACTAGCATGTGTAATGAGTGCAATGGTACGTTAGTTTGAACATTCTTTGGCATTGCCCTTCTTTGAAATTGGAATGTAAACTGACCTTTTCCAGCTTTGTGGCCACTGTTGAGTTTTCCAAATTTGCTGGCAAATTGAGTGTAGACCTTTTACTGCATAATCTTTTAATATTTTTGAATAGTTCAGCTGGAATACTGTCTCCTCCAATAGCTTTGTTGTGGCTCAAATTTCCTAAGACCCATTTGAGTTCACATTCCAGGATGTCTGGCTCGAGGTCAATGAGCGCCCTATCGTGGTTATCAGAGATGTTAAACTTGTATAGTTCTTCTGTATAATTTTGCCATCTCTTTTTAATCTCTTCTGCCTCTGCTAGATCCCTGCCATTTTGGTCCTTTATCATGCCCATTTTTGCATGAAACACTCCCTTCATATCTCCAATTTTCTTGAAGAGATCGCTGGTCCTCCCTATTCTATATGTGCAAGGGGAAGCTTTACCTTGTCAGCCTCTCAAATTGCATTTCATTCAGGGCTGACATAGTAAAGGGGGGGTTAAATTACTGCAATAGAATGATTTAGAGAATGGCCAATAGAATAAGGGAACAAGCCAGGAAAGGGAGGGCATTTGGAGCAGAAGTCATTTCCTGGCTGCATATGAGTTTGTAAGGACGTTGTTCTAATAAATAAATGTTTTTTTTTCTTTATTATCAAAATGTGAGAGGCACGTTATTTCTTTCTTAGACAACTCCGTCTCAGACATACCTTACTGTATATTCATCAGGGATATGATTTAGTTCATACCTGAGTGGCCTAGAGCTTTTCCTTATTTTTGTCAATTGAAGCCTACATTTTGCAATGAGAAGCTCATGATCTGAGCCACAGTCAGCTCCTGGTCTTGTTTTTACTGACTATATAGAGCTTCTCCATCTTTGGCTGCAGAGCACATAATCAATCTGATTTCTGTGTTGACCGTCTGATGATGTCCATGTGTAGAGTCGTCTCTTGGGTTGTTGGAAAAGAGTGTTTGCTATGACCATCATATTCGCTTGACAAAATTCTACCAGCCTGTGCCCTGCTTCATTTTGAAGTCCAAGGCCAAACTTTCCTGTTATTCTGGTTATTGTTTGGCTTCCTACTTTAGCATTCCAATTCCCCATGATGATAAGGACGTCATTTTTTGGTGTTAATTCTATAAGGTGGTGTAGGGCTTCATAGAACCAGTCAACTTCATCCTTTTCAGCACCAGTGGTTGGGGCATAGACTTGGACTATTGTGATGTTGAATGGTTTGCCTTGGATTCGAACTGAGATAATTCTGTCATTTTGGGATTGTATCCCAGTATTGCTTTTCCTATTCTTTTATTGACTATGAAGGCTACTCCATTTCTTCTGAGGGATTCTTGCTCGCAGTAGTATACCTGATGGTCATCTGAATTAAATTCACCCATTCCTGTCCATTTTAGTTCACTGATTCCTAAGATATTGATGTTCAGTCTTGTTATCTCTTGTCTGACCACGTCCAGCTTGCCTTTATTCATGGATCTTACATTTCAGGTTTCTATGGAGAATAGATCTTTACAGCATCAGACTTTCCTTTCACCACCAGATACATCCACAGCTGAGCGTCCTTTCGGCTTTGGCCCAGTCACTTCTGGCACTACTAGTACTATCCCGCTGCTCTTCCCCAGTAGTATATCGGACACCTTCCAACCTGAGGGGCTCATCTTCCAGTATCGTATCTTTTTGCCTTTTGGTATTGTCCATGGGGTTTTCATGGCAAAGATACTGGTGTGGGTTGCCATTTCCTTCTCCAATTTATCATGTTTTGTCAGAGCTCTCTGCTATGACCTGTCTGTCTTGGGTGGCCATGGGATGACATGAAGTGTTAGTAACACTTTATAATGCCTTGATAAGACCACATTTGGAATATTGCATCCACTTTTGGTTGCCAGATGTAAAAAAGATCTTGAGACTCTAGAAAGAGTGCAGAGAAGAGTGGATTGGAAGCTAAAACGTATGAAGAACGGTTGCTGGAATTGGGTATGTCTAATTTGAAAAGAAGGCCTAGGGGGTGACATGATAGCAGTGTTCCAAGAAGCAATGGATGGAAACAATTCAAGGAGAGAGCCAATCTATAGGTAAAGAGAAATTTCCTGACAGTGAGAACAATTAATCAGTGGAATGACTTGTCTCCAGAAATTATGGGTGCTCCAACACTGGAGGTGATTATGAAGAAATTGGACAGCCATTTATCTGAAATGTTATAGGGTTTCCTGTCTCAGCAGGGGGTTGGACTAGAAGACCTCCAAGATCCCTACCAACTATGTTATTCTGTTCCATTGTTCCCAAATTCCTAAAGTAAATATATGCACTAAGTTAAATGGCTGTACATCACACAAGTCCTAATATTAGGTGAGAAAATGGGCAAATCCGAAAATTGTTTTTACTAAAGAAATATTTGGGGCAGTTTTATCAAGTTCATTGATTCTGCAAAACCTTCAGTCCCTTTCAGTAAAGTAATGCCACCTCTGGATCAACTGATCTATAACTATGTCTATCATTGATTGATCAAGTAGACTGAGGCATTGCCTGAAAAGAAGAAAAGAAAGAAGAGGAAATTCCCCGGGAAAGTCATTTCTCAGCCTTTGCAAAGTGGGAATGTTTGATCTCCTAATCGAGGCGCAAATCAGAGTATTGGAAGTTATTTTGTAGCCCAAAGTATTGTGATTACATGCTCAATACGGCCACTCCCTTTGGATTTTAATAGTCTGTTTTATTTTCATTTTCATTATTTCATATCATTTACACATACCCTTTATTACCGCCCCTCAGTTCTTAAACCTCCTTCTTTTCCTTATCTTAATATCTAAATATATATGTACTACTATTCCTCCCTTATTTCAATCTCTATTTTAACATTTCCTCCCCCCATATCACTATAATATTCAGACATTTCTATTTCCCATTTTTCACCTGTTTTATTATTTATATTTCCCTTATTTAGCTCTTCACATCTATTTGTTAGTTTCATCCTTCATTCTTTCATTATTCAGTGTCTCAATGTACGCTTCTAATATCAATCACAATCATTTAAACATTTAAAGAACAGTGCCTTAAATTCATGTTCTTTCCAATCCTCCAATCAGTGTAATTCTACTATTGACAAACCTTTCCATTAAAATATATTCTTTCATTTTCTGATCACCCATGGTTTAATTCTAGCATTTCACTAATCATATTTTTATACATTATTTCATAATACCATCATTCAAACTATAATTTTCCAATTAATGCTTAATTCTTACTTATAAGTATTAATAATTTATTTTACTCTTCATACCTATTTATATTAAGATATTATCCTACATACAAAATAATTATCCAACCTACATAATTCTAATATTAATACACATTATTGAAATATATTCATGAAAGATCTTTTACCCCACCTTATCCATCATCTCTTACCTCCGTAAAAACTTTGTCTTTTTTTTTTTTGGCTTGCCTCCCATATTCTTCTCTTACTCCATCTGCTTATTTTTGAACTACAGGTTATAAATATGGCTTTTTAAAAATGGTATTGTGGCAATGTGAGTATTTATTTATTTTTCATTAGCTTTGCACAATTCTGAGTGAAAGAATTACAAAAATAACATGGGACCTAGCAGTTCCTGCCACTGTGATACATTTATTTCTATTTCTTGAATGACTTTTTAAAAATTGCTTCTTATGAACTCAAAGTTGGAGGAGTACCTAGCAGAGCAAGATAACCAGAGGAAGCTATGCTGGCTGACAGGAACTTGAATTTGCTATTCTGCTCTGCATGTTATGGAAGAACGCAAAAATAATCCAGGCCAAACAAGGGGGGGAAATATAAGGAGGGAGCACTCTGCACATCCGCTTCACTTCCTGAAGAGAGAATAGCAATCTAATAACTTTTCCTTTTCTTACTTGAGTTGGAGGATCAACCGCTGTTTGATCTCCGTCAGAAAAACCAGAAAGCTTCATTCTTTGTTTTTCTATAAGGAATAAATAATTTCAAAACGCATAATTAACAAAATAGGAGGAGCTATTCTATAGAAGAGAAGAGAGAGCAAAGGTAAGACAGATGGGAAATCGGAGGAGCTTCCATTACCTCCTGAGGTGTCCTGACTTGGATCTTCCCAAGGGATCCTACTGAAAAATAGCTTCTGAGGGGGATTTGATGGGTTCTCCTTTCCCTCAGAATCTCTGATCTCTACAGTGCAGCACTTCAAATAGGAGGAAGGAAAAAAGAAGCAGAATTAATGTATGTCACATGACACAAAGTGGATTCTTATATTTGGAACACAACCTCAAAGCCCCCAATATCCATCCATGAGGTTGAGTGAGAAAACAATAGAACAATGTCTTACAAGAATTGGTGAACTGCCAGAGAAGTTTGGGAAGGAGAGGTGTTCAAACACTTTCTCTATTCCCTTCTGAGCTCCCTAAAGTCTCTCACCTGCAACTGGATCTGCTCCTTTTGCTCCTCTGCTTGGCTCAGGAGGAGGCCCTCTGCCAGGGCCACCGCCTGGGAGCTGGTCTCTGCTCCACACTCCCGCACCCAGCCCTCCATCTCTGGGGGCATTAGGAACAGGAGATGCTCCAGAACCACCTGGTCCAGCATCTGGGCTTTGGTGTGCTTTTCTGGTCTCAGCCATCGCCTGCAAAAGCCATAGAGTTGGCTGCAAAGTCCTCGGGGACCCTCAGCCTCCCAGTATTGGATGATGTTCCAGGGCTGAACTTCTGAAGGGAGGATGGTTTCCTCCTCCAGGATCTTTTGCTCAGTTCTTGTCCAGAGCTTCGCCCCATTCCCAGGCTGAGCAGCTGAAGGGCCTTTTCCGGCTCCCTCCTTTCCAAAAGGTTGTGTCTCCATCCTTTCTCTGCCTGCAGAGCAACTGCAAATGGCTTCAAGAACTCTGGTGGGTCTCCAGATGCCTTTTCCTTCACGGGACCATTTCTGGGGCTGCAGGACTGATTCCTGCAAGGGATTCCGCTTTTTCTTCTTCCCCCAAGAGAAAAGTTTGCCTTGCAAAGACCACAAATGGCTTCCAGTTTCTGTATCTGAGATGGGAAGAAGAAACGCCAAGAATTAGAAAGTGGAATTCAGCCACTGAGCGACCTTCCCCCAATCTGCCCGGAGCCCCAAGCGGTTCATCCCAGCGCAGGTCCCAGGTCCCCTCGAGTAGGGCCGGGAAGGAAGCAGCTGGAGCGGCCGCCCTGCTTCTCTCCCCCCACTCGGGCTCTTTCCCGGATCCCCGGCGCCTTCCCGGTATCCCCACTTCCCCCTGCAGAGAAAGAGCGGCTGGGGAACATGGGACCCAGGAAGAGCGTCCACCCGCATCCAGGGAACCTCTGGCTGTCCCCCCGCTAGACTCTCCCGCAAATCTTCCACCTCCTCCGGGCCTCCAGGGATTAAGGAGAGCGAGTGTCGCGTCCTAGAGAGGCAAGGCTCCAGTGGACCAATGGGGAAGTCCTGGAGTTCCTTTTCCTTGGCAGAGGGCGCCCCCTGGTGGGCTTGGTGCGAAGTGGCCGGATGGTAGAAAGGGCGGGAAAGAGGAGAGCGTCTGAGGGGACGGGACAGGGCAGGCATGATGGGCTTGGGAGTAGGAGGAAAGGCCTCGGCGTCTCTTTCTCCATCTTCCTCTCCTTCCTGTCCAGGAACCGTCTGTGGAGATGGAGAAAACCTCTCCGGAGCCTCCCTGAAGGTTCCGCGGAGATCGGAGGAGGCCTCCAAAGGGGCCAAATCCTGTCAGGCGGGCGGTCAGAAGAGGAGGACCGGGGGGCTCTCTGGGGGACTCCGGCCTGAAGGGGAGGAAGGTGGGAGACGGGCAGGGAGGCCTCCATGAGGGAAAAGGATTGGGGAGAGACCGAGGAGGGAGAGAAAAAGGCTCCGCAATGGAGGAAAAGCTGGAAATCTCTGGAATTTCTGGCCAGAAATTTTACCTCAGAACGAGGCTCCTTCATTGGGAAGCGAAGGGGGGGAAATGGCGCCTCCTCTCTGACTGGAGAGAGAATCAGGAGAGAAACTGAGGGAGGAAAAGGGTGGAAAAGGGAGATGAAGGAGGAGGAGGAGGAAGAGGGAAAAAAACATTTCCACGTAGGGATCGAGGGGGAGATTCGCCTCCAGAGAAGAGAGGAGGAAGCGGAGCCTTTGCGGGGGTTGAAGGCGGGAATCTCCCCCATTTTCCTCGCTACTCTCCTCCTCTTTTAGGTGACGTGACAAGGGACTCTGCCCGGAGACCGATGACGCGGGAGCAGCGAGAACTCCCATTGGTCCAAAGTCCGAGGAAAAGGCTCCAATCCAGAAGCGCCGATTCCTCCTGGCAGAGACGCCCCCTCCCCTCCCCCCCAGGTCACAGATCAAAGGGTTCTGCCAAAGGGGGGGCGGAGCCCAGAGCCAGGGAAGACTTGGGGGGTCACAGACACGCCAACCCCCCAGTCCGAAGGGAAGCCGCGGAAAATCCTCAGCTAACCCAGGAAGAGGCGGAGAGAATCTGCAGTCCAGCCGGATCCTTCCCGCAGCTTCCCCGGAGAATCCCCCGCTCGGCTCCTTCGGGAAAGGCTTCGGCGGAGCGGGGGAAGAAACGTGGCTTCCCTCCTTGGAACCCGCGTCTCTTGCTCAGAAGGTCTGGACGCAGCAGCTCCTTCCCATTCAGGGCTCCCTCCCCTCCCCCTCCCCAAACAGCCCCCCCTTCCCCACTCCTGGGGCCTCCGTCCCTTTCCGCCCCCTCCTCCCTCCCTCGCTTCCGGGCACCGGGGCCAGCGCCCCCACCAGCAGCAGCCTCAGGGCCATGGATGCTGCCCCACAAGCGGAGGGGCGAAAGACGCGGAGGCTCCCAGCCCCAGGGACGGAATCGGTGGATCCGGATGGGGTGGGGCGTTTCTCGTCTCGAATATCAGCCTTGGGAGAGCAGAGGAGAACCAATGGGAATCCTCCTTTCTTCAGCGTAATCGGTCTCCGGGCAGAGACTCCCTTGACTTCATCCGATGGAGGGGAGAGTTCGGCTAGGGGGCGGGGGGCTTCGATCTTGGTTTGCCTGCCAAGCCCCGAACGGAACTATAGGGTTCATTTTGTCCTCCCCCCCACCGGATCCGGAGCGGGGCTGCAGTGGGTGAGAGAAGGGGAGGCGCAGCCCAGAGCCGGGGAAGACTTGGGGGTCTCTGAGCGGGCGGGCTCGCTGGGGAGTCCTTGGGCAAAGGGACCGACAGCGCTAATACCGCCAGCAGCTCCGTTTTTGGTTCCAGAATCCCTGTCATTGATCTCAATTGGGGTGGGGGGAGGTAAGAGGAAGGGCTCCTTTCCTTCCTCTATTGAATTCACTGGGAGGAAAAACCTCTCATAGCCTGGCTGGGAATCGAAGGAGTAGAAACTATGACAGAAGAAGAAGAAAAAAGGAAAAATTCTGCTAAAGGTTGTGGGGGGCTGGGGTCCGGGGAGAGTGGCAAAGAATAATCTTTGCTCCGATTCTTTTCCAAGTTGAGGAGAAAATGTTGGGAAAATGTCCCCCTCGGAGAGAAGCCAAAGCCCCCACCCCACCCCAACAGCCATGGGCTCCACCTCCATGCGAGGGAGGGGAGGGTCAATGGGGACAAGGCAGCTCTTGGGGGGCACAGCTGCAATCTGGCTCCATGCCGAGAGCATGGGTGGGACCCCAGAGGTGCCAGAGAAAATGTTTAGGATACAGAAGCAGATTTTTCCCCTGAGGGATCTTGGAGGAAGAGCCTTTCATGGATTGGGCCCTTTTCAGCCTTGGCCCTCCAAGCCCTTGCCGACTCTGGGGCTCTCCCAATACCTCTCGGGGAAGCCCGGGCAGTGGGGCTGCGCTTCCCTTCCCATCACCGAGGAGACCCTTCCTCCGGATTAGAACCAACCTCCACTGCTCAGGGGGAGGGGGATTCCTCCCTTCCCCTCCTTACGCAGTCCCCCCCTCCCAAGTACTCCCCCAAGTGAGGGACCCTCCCCCTCCCTCAAGTGATGTTTTTTGCTGTCCCCAGCCTCAGACTTTTTCCCCCCACTCTCCTTCCCTTAATTTCCTATTTCTATTTTTCTTTGTGTTTTACATAATAAACACAAACAAACAAGATCTTGAGACTCTAAAAAGTGCTAACTCCTGTATTTTTCTGCAACATTTTGGGCCCTGTAGGAGGAGGAGAGGCTGCGGGAGAGTCTAATTCTTGGCGTTTCTTTTTCTTCCCATCTCAAATACAGAAACTGGAAGCCATTTGTGTTCTTTGCAAGGCAAACTTTTCTCTTGGGGGAAAAAGAAAAAGAGCGGAATCCCTTGGAGGGATCAGTCCTGCAGCCCCAGAAATGGTCCCGTGAAGGAAAAGGCAACTGGAGACCCATCAGAGTCCTTGGAGCCACTTGGAGTTGCTCTGCAGGACAGAGAAAGGATGTAGATAGAACCTTTTGGAAAGGAGGGAGCTGGGAAAGGCCCTTCAGCTGCTCAGCCTGGGAAGGGAGGGAAGCTCTGGACAAGAACTGGGCAGAAGATCCTGGAGAAGGAAACCATCCTCTTGCAGAATCAATGAACTTGATAAAATTTCCCCAAATATTTCTTCAGTGAAAGCAATTTCCGGATTTGCCCATTTTCTCACCTAAAATTAGGACTTGTGTGATGCAATGCCATTTAACTTGGTGCATATCTTTACCTTGGGAATTTGGGAACAATGGAACAGAATAACATAGTTGGTAGGGATCTTGGAGATCTTCTAGTCCAACCCCCTGCTGAGACAGGAAACCCTATAACATTTCAGATAAATGGCTGTCCAATTTCTTTTTAAACACCTCCAGTGTTGGAGCACCCACAATTTCTGGAGGCAAGTCATTCCACTGATTAATTTTTCTCACTGTCAGGAAATTTCTCTTTACTTGTACTCTCTTTACTTCTCTCCTTGAATCGTTTCCATCCATGGCTTTTTGGAACACTGCTATCATGTCACCCCCTAGTCCTTCTTTTCAAACTAGACATACCCACTTTCAGTTTCGCTCTGAGCCGAAAACTCCCTCCTCCTTCAGGTGACGTCACAAAGGACTCTGTCTGGAGACCGAGGACGCCTAAGCAGAGAGAATTCCCATTGGTGCTTCAGCTCCTTCTGGCCCCTCCCAACTCAACGGTCCGAGAAAAACACACAAAGACAGCTTCGTTCAACGTGGATATCCTGCCGTATAAGAGCTGCTGTGCTGGGTGACAAGGGGGACAGCGAGGTACCGAGGACAAGTTGGGGCTCACAGGCAGACACCCCCGAATCCGAAGAGATCCACGGAAACCCCTCAGCTAAACTAGGGAGAGACGCCGCTTCGCTTCGGGGCAGAAAAAGGCGACTCCCGTCCTTGAAATCCGCGTCTCTCTTGTTCGGCAGGTCTGGACGAAGCGGCTGCTCCAACCCCCCCCCCCCACTTTCCTTTCCTTGTGTGGGTCAGGATCCCCATTTCCTTTCAAAGCGGCCCCGAACGGAGACCCCGGGTTAAATTTGGCCATTTCTCCTCCGCCTTTCCCCGGAGACCTTCCACAGCAGGGGCTGGACTAGATGGCCTCCAAGGTCCCTTCCAGCTCTCTTCTCTTCTGACTGCAGGTCGTTGTTGGTTCCGCCCGTCAATCAGCCTCCTTTCTCAAGCAGCCTCCGTTTTCTTCCCTTCCTGGAACTGGACCCGATTTTTCTTCCGATACTCTCAGGTGATAAAATCAAAATCCCCGACTGGAAGCGGCAACCGAAGAGGTTTAATGTGGAGGAAATAGGGAGCTGCCGTCCAAAGGAAGCGGGAGACACGGATACAAACTTTTACTTTTATTTTCCTATAAACGGATTTAAGACTCGCAACAGAGAAAACGGTCAGGAAGATCCTGAGGTAAATCTCAAACGGCGCCGAGAAGGAAAAGGCGGGAAAAGGGGAAACGCCCCCTTTCCACCCGCAGCAACCAATCAGAGCGCAGATCCCCTCAGGCGGGAGCCCCCCCCCCCTCAGCCACAACCGGGTCTTCGAGAGCATTCTAGACTTTCCTTCTCCAGCCGTTAAATTGGGCATTTTCACATTCAAAGTGTTCAAAGGAAAGAGAGATAAAATGACGTTGCTTTTGTGTGTTAGATTGAATTGTCAGCCTGGAATAGCTTTTTTAAAAAAATCTTGCACTGTGCTAAAAAGAAGTCAATGTCTTTTTCCCATTTTTTTCTCTTGTACCACAGACTTTCTTTTCCTGTCTTTCTCCTTTTCTTGATTTCCTATTTATTTTTTTTTATCTTTTCTATAATAAATAAATAAGATCTCGAGGCTCTAGAAAGAGTGCAGAGAAGAGCCACAAAGATAGAGGCTAAAACAAACGGTTGCTGGAACTGGATATTTTCTAATCTGATGAAAAGAAGGAAGGGAGACATGATGGCATCCACCCATATCTCAGAGGCTCCCAGAAAGAATATTGCTTTTTTCTTTTCTATTCCGTTTAATTCTTCTCTTCTGTATTCTATTCCATTCTTCTCTTCTCTCTTGTATTCTATTCTATTCCATTCCATTCCATTCTTTTCTATTCTATTCTATTCCATTCTTCTCTTTTCTATTCTTCTCTTTTCTGTTGTATTCCATTCCATTCTTCCCTATTCCATTCTGTTCCATTCCATTTTTCTCTATTCTATTCTATTCCGTTCTTTTCCATTCCATTCCATTCTTCCCTATTCTATTCCATTCTTCTCTATTCTATTCCATTCTTCCCTATTCCCTCTGTTGTATTCCATTCAATTCTTCCCTATTCTCTTTTCTCTTCTATTCCATTCTTCTCTTCTATTCCATTCTTCTCTATTCCATTCCATTCCACTTCTCTTTTCTATTCTATTCCATTCTTCTCTATTCCATTCTATTCCATTCCACTCTTCTCTTTTCTATTCTATTCCATTCCATTCTTTTCTAGTCTATTCCATTCATCTCTTTTCTATTTTATTCCATTCCATTCTTCCCTTTTCTATTCCATTCTTCTCTTTTCTATTCCATTCCATTCTTCTCTATTGTATTCCATTCTTCTCTATTCTATTCTACTCCATTCTCTTTTCTGTTCTATTCCATTCCATTCTTTTCTATTCCATTCCATTCCATGCCATTCTTCTCTATTCTATTCTATTCAATTTCATTCTTTTCTTCTCTATTCTATTCTATTTTATTCCACTCTTCTCTTCTCTTCTCTTCTCTTCTCTTCTCCATCCCTTCCCTTCCCTTCTCTTCTCTAAATAATAAGCAGACCAAATTAAAGAGATGGAGGTGGAGTTGCACTATATAGAAGAAATAACCAAACCACTATAGAAACGCAAGAGAAGAAAGGCAAAAACTTCCTTCAATGCATTTGGGTTGATCTAAAAGGGGAAAAAGAAGCACAGACGTCGAAGCCTTTGGCTAACAGGGACCCATGGAGAGGGGCATTTCCTCCTATTCCCATGGCCATCATCCCCCGCCCTCTCCCTTCCCCCTCCCATGCGCTCCTCTTTCGACGATCCTGGCACTTTGCTCCATATCCACCAGAGGGCGGCATCTGCCAAGAGAACGTCAAGGTTGTCTTTGTACAGGAGGCTGCAAAGAAAGTGACACCACAAACGCTTGCCTCTATAGGACTTTGCACTCCTCTCCTTAACCCATGGGGCCCCGGAGGAGGGGGAGAGTCTGCGGGGGAACATCCAGAAATACCTTGGGTGAGGCGGGGGATCCTCCCGGGTCCCATGCTCCCCAGCTACACTTTCCCTGCAGTGGGAAGCGGGACGCCGGGAAGGCGGGGGAATGGGCCCCGGGCAGGTTGGGGGAAGGTCGCTCAGCGGCTGAATTCCACTTTCTAATTTTTGGTATTTGTTTTTCTTCCCATCTCAGATACAGAAACTGGAAGCCATCTGTGGTCTTTGCAAGGAAGCTTTTCTCTTGGGGGAAGAAGAAAAAGAGCGGAATCCCTTGTAGGGATCAATCCTGCAGCCCCAGAAATGGTCCCGTGAAGGAAAAGGCATCTGGAGACCCACTAGAGTCCTTGGAGCCATTTGGAGTTGCTCTGCAGGACAGAGAAAGGATGGAGACACAACTTTTTGGAAAGGAGGGAGCTGCTGAGTCTGGGAAGAGAGGGAAGCCCTGGACAAGAACTGGGCAGAAGATCCTGGAGGAGAAAACCATCCTCCCTTCAGAAGTTCAGCCCTGGACCTCCACCCAATACCGGGAGGCTGAGGGTCCCCGAGGACTTCGCAGCCGACTCCATGGCTTTTGCAGGCGATGGCTGAGACCGGAAAAGCACACCAAAGCCCAGATGCTGGACCTGGTGGTTCTGGAGCAGCTGCTGGCTCTCCTGCCCCCAGAGATGGAGGGCTGGGTGCGGGAGTGTGAAGCAGAGACCAGCTCCCAGGCGGTGGCTCTGGCGGAAGGCCTCCTCAGCCAGGCAGAGGAGCAGAAGGAGTAGATCCAGTTGCAGGTGAGAGATTTTGGGGAGCTCAGAAGGAAATAGAGAAAGTGTTTGAATACTTCACCCTCCTTTCCAAACTCCTCTGACATTAATCATATGTGGCAATTCACCAATTCTTGTAGAACATTGTTCCCTTATTTTCTCACTCACTCACAGATGGATATTGGGTGCTTTGAGATTGTGTTCCGAATATAAGAATCCACTTTGTGTCATGTGATGTACATTAATTCTGCTTCTTTTTTCCTTCCTCCTATTTGAAGTGTTGCACTGCAGAGATCAGAAATCCTGAGGGAAAGAAGAACCTGTCAAATCCCCCTCAGGAGCTATTTTTCAGGAGAATCCCTTGGGAAGATCCAAGTTTGGACACCTCAGAAGGTAATGGAAGACCTTCCGATTTCCAATCTGTCTTACCTTTGCTCTCTCTTCTATGGAATAGCTCCTCCTATTTTGTTAATTATGCATTTTGAAATTATTTATTTCCTACAGAGAAACAAAGAATAAAGCATTCCGGTTTTTATGAAGGAGATCAAACAGCGGTTGAACCTGTTGTGGCCCTGTCCTCTGAGCCTATCCCATTGGAGGAAGGAAGCTCCGAGCATGAGGAAGAGGAGCCAGCCAGATCTCCCAGCCCCCCCCCCCCCCCCGGCACCGTCTCAGGTGCCAGCTGAAAGAGAGCAAAGTACTGGGGAAACAGGTGTCTCAGATGAGAGTGAGGGAGAGACGTCATTCCTGGATGCACGTCAACGAAGGTGAGATAAGCGCTTGCAGCAGCTGAGGAGACGTGCGAAGGAATAGAGCTGAGTCACTGGACTTGAGTCACAGGACCAATGAGTCACTGGACCACACCCCAGAAACTATATAAGAGAGGGTGGTGGTCAATGATCCCTGTGACGAACAATAACTCAATCTGGTAGTCACTGGAGCTAAAAGAACGGATTTTGGCAAAACTACGTATGTGATTTTCTTTCTGTGAACAATTAAAGCACTTGGCAGACGGTGTGCATATCGCTGCCAAGTTGGAGATAAGAACTGTGGTGTGTGCCAAGTGCTTCTTTAACCCTCGACTGGCTGTGTTTTTGTGGGTGTATGTAGAGGGGGACAGATCACCAATCCAGATCCATACGGCTTCCAGACATCGGACCATCATGTCAAGGGCATCATTGGGGTGGTCTGGGATGAAAATATACAGCTGAGTATCATCAGCGTAGAGATGGCACTTCACCCCAAAACCACAGATGATCTCCCCCAGCGGCTTCACATAAATGTTGAACAAAAGGAGCGAGAATAAACCCTTTGTGCTCCAGGCTGACACATGTGATGTGGCAGTGGCAGCTATTCTACTGCAAAGGAATTCCCAAAACGAACTAATGCTGTGTGCTTACGTATCGAGAAAGTTAACGGACATGGAGCATAGATGGGCGGTATGGGAGAAGGAGGCTTTCGTGGTGCGATGGGCTCTCCTATCCTGGAGGTACTTTCTAGAGGGGGTTAAGGAGCCTTTCAAAGTGTGGACTGACCACAAAAACCTTGAGGCACTGAAGACACCACAGAAGCTTTCCCCTAAGCTAGGCTCAGTATTTCAAATGCTTTAACTTTAACCTGAAATAAATTCCGGGGGGTGGGGAGGGGAAGCTGATGGTCTCTCCCATAAGCCCGTTTGACAGCCAAAGAGAAGAGATAGTTCATGCCATAATCTCCGAGACCCAACCAGCAGCCCAAGCCCAGACTAGAATGCAAACGCGCCGTGGTTCCAGCTCCCTGAAGACAAGTTGACAGCAGAGCTAAAAGCGGTGCTCTCAACTGATTCCTAGTTTGAGGAAAACCAGATGGACCTAACCCTAAGAGAGGGATTGGTTTAGAAGGGGAGTAAGATTTATGTGCCCAGCAGCATGCGACTCCTGGTGCTAAAGAGGGGTCATGATTCTCAACTAGGGGAGCACTTTTTTTTTAAAAAAAGCCCACCATTTGACTAGGAGACAATTCTGGTGGCCAAGAATGAAAGCCGATTTAGGGGACTATGCTAAAAGCTACGCCACCATGAAGTCCAGACCAGGGAAGCCCCCTGAGCTTCTCCAAACCGTGGCCGAACCCACCAAACCCTGGGAGAAGATTGCGATGGACTTCATAGTTGAACTCCCTGACAGCAGAAGGATCAAGATGATTTGGACTGTCATTGATTTATTCTCCAAACAAGCACAGTTCACTGCCTGTAGCAGACTACCCTCGGCCAAAAAGCTGACAAAGCTTTTCATGAAGCATATCTACAAACTACATGGAGTTCCAAGGAGAATAATATCACATCGCGGGGTCCAATTTACTGCTAAATTCTGGAAGGCATTCCTGCGGTCCATTGGGTCATCCCAGGGGCTTAGCTCAGCTTTCCACCCATTGACTAACGGATCCGCTGAAAAATTGAACGCAATGGTGGAACAGTACATCAGATGTTATGTAAATTATCAACAAGAAAACTGGGTGGGGTTATTACCATTCACAGAAGTGGCTTATAATAATGCAGTACACAGCAGTAATGGGTTGACTCCTTTTTAAATAACTACGGGCATGGATTTTGTGCCGATGCCTGAGTTGCCTGGAGAGCCACCTACTTCCATGTCCCTAACAGAATGGATGGCCTCATTATAAAAGGGTTGGAAGAATATTAAGAAAGGTTTAGCTGAATCAGCAGAAAAATATAAGGCCCAGGCTGACAAACGCCGGTCTCTCCAGCCACATTTCCGAATAGGAGATAAGGTGTATTTGTCAACCAAATTCCTAAGCTTGCGGTTACCTAGCAAGACGTTTGGACCCAAATTCATAGGTCCTTTCCCTAGAGTGAAAGTGATTAACCCAGTGACTGTCCAACTTAGCCTCCCTCGCATATTAGGGAAAGTGCACCGTTTTTCACAGTTGAAAAAGTTATTGAAACCAGCACAAGAATCTAACTAACCCTAACTCTAACCCTAACTTTTTAAAAATTTATTTATATGTCTTCTCCGAAGACTCAGGGCGGCTTACAATGCGTTAAGCAATAGCCTTCATACTTTTGTCATATTTTATCCAAAGTCAGCTTATTGCCCCCACAAACTGGGTCCTCAATTTACCTACCTTAGAAAGGATGGAAGGCTGAGTCAACCTTGAGCCTGGCGAGATTTGAACATGAAGTAATTGCAGACAGCTGGACGTTAATTAGGGTGCTTAGTCTGCAGAGCTATCCAGGCTCCCTTACCAGCTGCTCCCCACATCCTTTGGTAGTACAAGAGGAGACTCATTATGAAGTGAAGATCCTTAAGTCTAGACTGTACAGGGGTCGGTTACAGTATTTGGTACACTGAAAAGGGTACCTGTTGTCTGAAGCCACTTGGGTGAAAAGTTGGGATGTGAATGCTGATGGAACTGAGGAGTGAGGGGATGGTTTTGGGGTTTTTGATTTACTGCGGGAAAACCTGGACCTCTCAGATTCAGGTTTTCCCAAGATGTGCATGTTTACCTATTCTAGTAATTAGAACTTTGAAAAATGCTTGCTTCCAACTAGCAGACAAGTAAATAATTCAGCAGGATTCATTTATAGAAGAAACTTGTTTATATACAATAATATAAAGTACGATGCATGTATATAATAGGTTTTTTTTTCCTTCTAGCCCAGTGGTTCTCAACCTGTGGGTTGCACCCCTTTGGGGGTTGAATGACCCTTTCACAGGGGTCGCCTAAGACAGTGTGAAATTTTCATATTTTTGCATTTTTGTAGGTGGTGCAAGACGGAAAAAGGAGTGCAGCCCTCGCCATCCGGAATATATGGCGCTGTTGTGGCGGTGGGGGAGGGGGCAGCACAAGCGGGAAGAAGCGGTGTTTGCGATGGTTGGAAGCTGCGGGAGCAAAGCACTACTTTCATTTGCACGGCAACAGCATTCCACCTTGGTATATTTGTGCCAGCCAGCGGCGCAAGGCAGCCCTCATCTCCTGCCACTTGGGACTTGGAGCAGTAAATGGTGAGTCGTCCGGGGAGCAGCCTATTTTGCTCTCCATCGCAAGCTCTCGTCTCTTGAGGAGCGCTTCCTGAAGCGGCATTGGAAACCTTGGTCAGGCTCCTTGAGAGATAAGAGCTTACAGGGGGCTGATCTGGCATCTGCAATGGAGAGCAAAATCTAGCTGCTCCCCGAACCAGATGCTGTTTACCGCTCTGAGCCCCAAGCAGCAGGAAACGAGGACTGCCTTGCACCGCAAATATACCAAGGCAGAATCCTGATGCCGCACTTACAACAGAGAGAAGCTGGATTTTGCTCTCCATTGCAGACACCATATTGGCCCCTTGCAAGTTCTCATCTCTCGAGGAGCCCAACCAAAGTTTCCAGCGCCACTTCAGGGAGCGCTCCTCGAGAGACGAGAGCTTGCAGGGGGCCGATCTGGCACCCGCAATGGAGAGCAAAATCCGTCTGCTACCCGGATGAGTCACCATTTACCACTCCGAGTCCCAAGTGGCAGGAGATGAGGGCTGCCTTGGCCACCAGCTGGCGCAAATATACAAGGCGAATGCTCATGTCGGCAAGTTCAAGTAGTGCTTTGCTCCCACACTTCTTCCGGCCCTTGTTGGTGCTCCGCGCACCTCGGTCTCTCAGGGAGATGCTTGACTTCCTCTGAGCCCCAGGACACTGGCTGGCCTATGAGATGAGAGAGAGAGAGAATGAGAGAGAGTGAGTCAGAATGAGAAAGAGACAAAGAATGAAAGAGAGAAAGAGAATCAGAATGAGACAGAGAAAGAGACAAAGAATGAGAAAGAATGAAAGAGAATCAGAGAAACAGTGAGAGAATGAGAGAGACAAAATGAAAGAGAATCAGAGAGAATCTGAATGAGAGGGAAAGAGCGTGGGGGAGAAAGAGCATGGGGGGGAGAGAAAGAGAGAGTGGGGGAGAGAAAGAGTGGGGGAGAGAGAGGGGGGAGAGAATGAGAAAGAGAAGGGGGAGTCAGAGAAGGGGGGAGAAAGAATGAGAGGGGGGAGAGAATGAGAAAGGGGGGAGAAAAAGAGGGGGGAGAATGAAAGAAAGTGGGAGAGAGGAGGGGAGAAAGAGAATGAGAGAGTGGGGGAGAGAGAGAAGGAGGGAGAGAAAGAGAGGGGGGGAGAGAGAGGAGGGAGAGTGCCTGAAGAACCCCATCCTATCATTGAGAGTCCAGATGCTTCAGTAAGCAGCATGCTGGATTCGTAATAGTGGTCCACGAAATTTAAATTATGAACTTGGTGGTCCCTGAAGTCCAAAAGGTTGGGGACCCCTGGCCTAAGACCATTGGAAAACACGTATTTTTGATGGTTTTAGGAATAATTTTATGGTTGGGTGTCACCACAACATGACAAACTGTATTAAAGGGTCACAGCATTAGGAAAGTTGAGAACCACTGTTCTAGCCAATCAGCTGGGACTCAGGATGCAGCAACAGATTGGGGGTGGGGCCAAATAAAAGGTAAAAATAACACGGGGGGTGGGGCAGAACCGATTCAGTGACATCATATCATCATCGCTACTAACTCGGCGGAACCAGTCCAAACCAGGAGGAACCCACCACTGGGTGCACTTTTCCTAATATGCGAAGGAGGCTAAGTTGAACAGTCACTAGGTTAATCAGTTTCACTATAGGGAAGGGACCTATGAATTTGGGTCCAAACGTCTTGCTAGGTAACCTCAATCTTAGGTATTTGCACGTTTCCAAATCGGTAGTAGTTAAGTAGATTTCACCCCTGGGGAAAACCCATGCTAGAGATCCGGTTGACATTCTTAATCCTGTTTTTCTGTAAATTAACCATGCCCAAATCCTGCAACTGTTTTATATGTTTTAGTCTTCAGGCCTTTAATCATCTTAGCTACTCTTTTTGCTTTTCCAAAGTCTAAACATCTTTTTTGTAATGTGATGTGTTAGAGTTTGCAGCAATCCACCAGCACACAAATAAATAATTCAGCAGGATTTATTTATACAAGAAACTTCTTTATGTACAACAATATACAGTATGATGCATGTATACAATTCCCATGCAGCAGAAATCAGAACCAGAACTCAGAATCCAGAAGTAATAATCATAGAAGCAATATCATACAGAAGCAATATTGCAAGGACAAACTAATTCTTATATACAAATTAGTCAAGCTAAAACCACGCCCAGGCTCCGAGCTGTCTGGGTCCCCAAACAGTCCCCATTGACTGACCTGTTACCACGCCTATTCCAATTAATGAACTATTATACACTGACATGATGACCAAAACTGAATGCAGTTTCCCAGTGTAGAATTACTAAGGCTTTATAAAACGGTACATGATTCTGATTCTATGACTCCATTTACACAATTATGGATTATATTAGCTTTCTTGGTTGCTGCCACACACACGACTCATTATTTAAGTGATCATCCATTCGGACACCCAAGGTCCCCCTCACAATTACTGTTTTTCAGCCAGGTTTCAAGTAATCTGTTTTTCCTGCAAACGAGTAAAATCTTATTTTTATCCACATTAAGTTTCATTTTGTTGGATTCAACCTTGTCTCATTTGGATCAGAAAGACACAATATGGATACACATAAAAATCTAGAGAGACATGGCGAATCAGTGGTTAAAATGCAGTACTACAGGCTAATTGTCCACAGCCAGGAGTTCGATCCCGTCTGGCTTATGGTTGATTCAGTCTTTCATCTTTCTGAGGTCCCTGAAATGAGGACCCAGATTGCTCGGGACAACATGCCAACCTTGTAACCTGCTCAGAGAGTGTGGTAAAGAATTGTGGAGTGGTATATAAGTCCAAGTGGAATTGCTATTGCTATTGCAATTGCTAGATTCTCCGGAGCGTGGATCCTTTTATGAGAAGATGACCATTCTGAGCAAAGCTCTTTCCACTTTCCATGCATTTATATGGTTTCTCCGCTGTGTGGCTCCTTTTATCGGAAATAAGATAACCTCTTTGAGCAAAGGCCTTTCCACATTCCGTGTATTTAAATTGCTTCTTTCCTGAGTGAATCTTTTTGTGGCTTCTAAGTCCACCGCTCAGAGCAAATGTCTTCCCACACTACACGCATTTATATGGCTTCTCCTGTGTGGATCAACTTATGGGAAATAAGATTACCACTTTGAGCGAAGGTCTTTCCACATTCCATGCATTTAAATGGCTTCTCTCTTGAGTGAATCTTTTTGTGTCTTTTAAGTCCATTGCCATGAGTAAACGTCTTTCCACAATCCATGCATTTATATGGCTTCTCCCCTGTGTGGATCATTTTATGGGAAATAAGATTACCACTTTGCGCAAAGGTCTTTCCACACTCCATGCATTTATACGGCTTCTCTCCTGTGTGGGTCATTTTATGGAAAATAAGATTACCTCTTCGAGCAAACGTCTTTCCACACTCCATGCATTTATACGGTTTCTCCCCTGTGTGGATCATCTTATGGAAAATAAGATTACCTCTTCGAGCAAAGGTCTTTCCACACTCCATGCATTTATACGGCTTCTCCCCTGTGTGGATCCTTTTATGCATAGTAAGTGTACTACTATGAGCAAAGGACTTTCCACATTCCATGCATTTATATGGTTTCTCTCCTGTGTGGATCCTTTTATGCATAGTAAGTGTACTGCTCAGAGCAAAGGTCTTTCCACACTCCATGCATTTATATGGTTTCTCTCCTGAGTGGATCATCTTATGGGAAATAAGATTACCACTTTGAGCAAAGGTCTTTCCACATTCCATGCATTTAAATGGCTTTTCCCCTGTGTGGATCTTTTGGTGGATTGTAAGCTTAGTGCTCAGAGCAAAGGTCTTTCCACACTCCATGCATTTATATGGTTTCTCTCCTAAGTGGATCTTTCTATGGGAAGCAAGATAACTGCATCGAGCAAAGGTCTTTCCACACTCCATGCATTTATATGGTTTCTCCCCTGTGTGGATCCTTTTATGGATAGTAAGTGTACTTCCATGAGCAAAGGTCTTTCCACACTCCATGCATTTGTATGGTTTCATTCCCGAGTGGATCCTTCTATGGGAAATAAGATTGTTGTTATGAGCAAAGTTCTTTCCACATTCCATGCATTTAAATGGTTTCTCTCCTGAGTGGATCTTTTTGTGGCTTCTAAGTCCACTGCTCTGAGTAAACGTCTTTCCACACTCCATGCATTTATACGGCTTCTCTCCTGTATGGATCATCTTATGGGAAATAAGATTACGTTTTTCAGCAAAGCTCTTTCCACATTCCATACATTTATATGGCTTCTCGCCTGTGTGGATCATTTTATGGGATATAAGATAAGCTCTTTGAGCAAAGGTTTTTCCACACTCTATGCATTTATATGGTTTCTCCCCTGTGTGGATCCTTTCATGGGAAGTAAGTGTACTTCTATGAGCAAAGGTCTTTCCACACTCCATGCATTTATATGGTTTCACTCCCGAGTGGATCCTTCTATGGGAAATAAGATTACTGTTATGAGCAAAGGTCTTTCCACACTCCATGCATTTATATGGTTTTTCTCCTGTGTGGATCCTTTTATGAATTGTAAGTGTATTGCTCTGAGCAAAGGTCTTTCCACACTCCATGCATTGGTAGAGCGTCGCCCCAGTGTGAACCCTTTTATGGGAAGTAAGATGCCTGCTTGTTCTAAAACATGTTCCACATTCCAAACATTTATAAGGCTTCTCTTTTGTGTCAATCACTTTTTGAGATGTAAGGAAGTTATTTCCAAGAGAAAAAATGAATGTTCCGTGGTAATTTTGTCCACTGTGTCTTCTTATAGCATCATCTCCTTTGTTTTGGGTTAAATAGTGTTCATTTCCTTCTACTTTAGCTTTGATTACATTCACATTTTTTGCAGTATATATTTCCTTTATTATCTCTTCTTGGTCAAGAAAGTCTTGCATCGGAGCATCAATGGAAGATGAGCTTTCCTGATTCCAATTCTTAGACTGGTTTCTCTCATGGGTTTCAAATTCCATTCGCATTCCAAACTTCTCCCTTCCATCTTTGGCATCGATCACTTGGAACAGTTCACAGGAATCTTGATCCTGCCCATTATTACCTTCAAAGCAAAAGGAAAATGAAAATGATAACAAGGTTAGAGAAAACAATCAAAGTGTAGAAGGTCAAGAATTTCCTTCTGAATTTCTCTGAAATTCCATTAGGTCGTATGTTTGCATACTTAACAGGGTTGTGATATAGACATGATTTTATTTATTTATTATTTATTAGTTCAATTTATATGCCGCCCTTCTCTGGAGACTCAGGGCGGCTTACAATGCATTAAGCAATAGCCTTCATACTTTTGTATATACCTGCTTAGTAGGGCTTCCCCCCCTCCCCCCCCCCCCACAAGCAGTGTTCTTTTTTATACAAAGTCAGCTTATTTCCACAATCCGGGTTCTCATATAGAAATGATGATTTCTATATTGATGAGTCATGACAGCTCTGAAAATATCTAGAACACATCTCTTTCTTTACAATTATCTATCTATTTATCTATACATTTTAGTTATTTTAGTTCTGCAGTTCATATATATATGAAGGTGGTGGTGCAGTGATTAGAATGCAGTACTGCAGCTACCTCAGCTGACTGCTAGTTCAGCAGATCAAATCTCACTGGCTCAAGCTTGAGTCAGCCTTCCATCCTTCCGAGGTGAGTAAAATGAGGACCCAGATTGTTGGAGGCGGGAGGTGGAGGACACATAAAAGCTCACCTCGTTCTTCTCAGCCCCCATAGATAAATTCAAATAGAAATGGAAAAATACAGATAAGAAATGACAGAGAAAGCATCTAAACAAAGAGACATTGACTCTTTCCTTCCTTGGAGTACAAGAAGGCCAGATCCTTTCCTTCTCCCTACAGGAGAGGATATCTGATTAGTGGTTTTTTAATAAAAAAGCCAACTATAATCTGTGTTTTTGAATTCTGTGATTGGGGACTAGAGAACTCTTACCCAGAGAGACCACGTTCCTATGGTTTTCAAGCATGACTTCCGAATGCAGCGCCTTCTGGTCAGGATCCAGCTGAGACCATTCCTCCTCAGAGAAAGACACAGCCACCTCCTCCAAGGACACAAGACTCCCCTGAACACGGAAAAAAGAACAGAAGAGGAGGATTCACAAGATCTGTTCATCTTCATCAATGATTTAGGCAACAGGATAGAAGGAGAACTCATCAAATTTGCAGACAAGACCAAATTGACAGGAACACCAACACTCCAGAACAGGGGTTTGCAACCTTAAACAGTCAAAGAGCCACTTGGGCCCATTTCCCACAGAAAAAACAACCCAGGAGCCACAAAACCTGGGTGGGCGTGGTCAACCTGCTGTCATTCACTCCCATCCAGTCACATGACCCCCTAGCCAAACCTATCCAGCCACAAGACCCTTCTCTTACTATCTCTCCCCCCCCCCGTATCTCGCTCTGCCCCTCTCCCTCTGTATCTGTCTGCCCGCCTCTGTATCTTTCTCTGTATCTCTTCCCCCTCCTCCCTCTCTTCCCCTCTCCCACTCTGTGTATCAGTGTGTTTCTATGTCTCTCTCTCTCTATGGGTATCACTGTGTGTGTCTGTCTCTCTCTCCCTCTCCCTCTCTTTGTGTATATGTCTCTCTCTCTCTTCCTTTTATTTCTTCCTTCTGGAAATCTAGACTGGCTGAGGAGTGATCGCCAGCTGCAGAAGAGGCTTCCTTTAGGGTGACCCTCCTTCTTCTCCACTTGGTATGGCGGGGTCGGGAGAGTGCACACACATGGGGATACCCTCCTCAGAGCAAAGGCATGTGTGGCTGCTCATTGAAGGGTCTTAACAGGACACGGCTTCTTTCCTGCACTAAAGATCTGATCATTGCTTTGCCGTGACAGCCCCCGCCCTGCAGCTCTTCAGCCAAATATGGAGGAAGCGAGCTCCAGCCTGAAGCAGTAGGAAGCGAAGGCTGTCTTACGCGCAAACATGGCATGAAGGCAGATACAGGACCACTTTGCTCCTGTACTAAGGCTCTGGTGACCCTACTCTTGGCTATTCCTTTTATTTCTTCTTTTTTGAAATCCGGGCTGGCTGAGGAACAATCGCCAGCTGCAGCAGAGGCTTCCCTCTTTGGCTCTGCTAAAGTACAGCAAGGGCATGAGCGGAGAAGGGTGGCTGCTCATTTAAGGTCTCCTCACGTCTGCACCAGAAGTGGATTTCAGCAGGTTCTGATCAGTTCTGGAGAACCGGTAGCAGAAATTTTGAGTAGTTCGGAGAACTGGTAGTAAAAATTCTGACTGGCCCCACCCCCATCTATACTCTGCCTCCTAAATCCCAGCTGATTGGGAGGAAATGGAGATTTTGCAGTAACCTTTCCTTGGAGCGGGGATGGAATGGAGATTTTACAGTATCCTTCCTTTGCCACGCCCACAGAACCAGTAGTAAAAAAATTTGAAACCCACCACTGGTCTTTACCCTCCTGGCCCCGCCATAGCCAGCCAGGGGGTCGCGAGAGAAGGAGGGGAGGAGGAGAGTCACCCAAAGGGAAGCCTTTGCCACAACTGGTGATCATTCCTCAGCCAGCCCATCCCCCTTTTCTTCGTCCCCTAACCCTAACCCTAATCCTCGTGTTAGTGAGGCACGGCCAGGAGTAACAAGCAGCAAGAGTGAGAGGATGGAGAAGCGGCCGCTTCTCCATCCTCTGCCATCGCCCTTACCCTCTCAGGCCAGGTGAGAGAGGGCATGGGGCAGGACCAGCCAGTGATGGGACAGGGAGCGGTAGCAGAGGGCCCAAAGAGCCGCATACGGCTCCAGAGCTGTAGGTTGCTAACACCCGCTGCAGAAGATAAGCTCAAGATATAGAAAGGTAGACAGACTGGGCCCCATCTAACAAAATGAAATTAACTGTGTGAAATGTAAGATTCTACATTTAGGAAACAAAAAACAAATGCACTGGCATAGAATAGGTGATACCTGGCTCGATAGTAGTAAGGGCAACAGGATGTCAGCGTTCCAGAAAAACCCCCAACTCCAAGTAAAGACTCTGAAACAAGCATTTTTCAAACTTCTATTTACTAGAATAGATAAACTGGCACATCTGGGAAAACCAAAATCTGATAGGTCTGGGTTTTCCCACAGTAAGTCAAAACCCCCAAACCATCCCCTCACTCCTCAGTTGATCACATGCTCCAATCAACCACCGTCCCATCTCAAGACATCATTACGACCACTCCTTCTCCAGATGCAGAATCGCCCTGACCTTGACTGACAGGAAGAACGCTATTATGTCTACAGACAACCCCTCTACTAAATCCCTCCTCCTACTTTCCCACACATGAGAAGATAGTAGCATGGAATCTTCCAGCCTAATATGGATTCCAAAGCTGGCACAGGGATTTTTAGAGTCCTAGTGGACAACCTCTTACATGAGTCAGCAGCATGCATTGTTGTTAGTTCCAAAGTCGTGTCTGACCCATCAAAAGCCCATGGACAATGTTCCTCCAGGCCTTCCTGTCCTCTACCATCCCAAGTAGTTCCCATCTGCGGTGATCTTGGAGACCTGAAAATATAATCTGTCACTACCTCCATTTCTGCCCCATCTATTTGCCAGGAATTGAAAGGGCCAGATGCCATGATCTTAGTTTTCTTAATGTTGAGTTTCAAGCCAACTTTTGCCCTCTCCTTCTTCACCCGCATCAAGACGCTCTTTAGTTCTTCACATTCTGTCATTAGAGTGGTATCATTTGCATATCTGAAGTTGTTATTTCTCCCAGCAATCTTAACTCCAATTTGTGATTCCTTTCTCATGATGTGCTCTGCATATAAGTTAAATAGGCAGGGCAACAGTATACAGCTTTGCCGAAATCCTTTCCCAATTTTGAACCAATCAGTGGTTCTGTGTCCAGATCTCACCGTTGCTTCTTGACCCACATATAGGTTTCTGAAGAGAGAAAGAAATAAATCCCATCTATTTAAGAACTTGCCACAATTTGTTGTGATCTACACAATCAAATTATTTAGCGTAGTCAATGAAGCAGATGTTTTTCTGGAACTTCCTAGCTTTTTCCATGATCCAGCGTATGTTGACAATTTGATCTCTAGTTCTTCTGCCTCTTCGAAATCATGCCTGTACTTCTGTTAGTTCTCAATTCACTTACTGCTGGAGCCTAGCTTGTAGGATTTTGAGCATAACTTTACTAGCATGTGTAATGAGTGCAATGGTACGTTAGTTTGAACATTCTTTGGCATTGCCCTTCTTTGAAATTGGAATGTAAACTGACCTTTTCCAGCTTTGTGGCCACTGTTGAGTTTTCCAAATTTGCTGGCAAATTGAGTGTAGACCTTTTACTGCATAATCTTTTAATATTTTTGAATAGTTCAGCTGGAATACTGTCTCCTCCAATAGCTTTGTTATGGCTCAAATTTCCTAAGACCCATTTGAGTTCACATTCCAGGATGTCTGGCTCGAGGTCAATGAGCGCCCTATCGTGGTTATCAGAGATGTTAAGCTTGTATAGTTCTTCTGTATAATTTTGCCATCTCTTTTTAATCTCTTCTGCCTCTGCTAGATCCCTGCCATTTTGGTCCTTTATCATGCCCATCTTTGCATGAAACACTCCATATCTCCAATTTTCTTGAAGAGATCTCTGGTCCTCCCTATTCTATATGTGCAAGGGGAAGCTTTACCTTTACCTTGTCAGCCTCTCAAGTTGCATTTCATTCAGGGCTGACATAGTAAAGGGGGGGTTAAATTACTGCAGTAGAATGATTTAGAGAATGGCCAATAGAATAAGGGAACAAGCCAGGAAAGGGAGGGCATTTGGAGCAGAGGTCATTTCCTGGCTGCATATGAGTTTGTAAGGACGTTGTTCTAATAAATAAATGTTTTTTTTTCTTTATTATCAAAATGTGAGAGGCACATTATTTCTTTCTTAGACAACTCTGTCTCAGACATACCTTACTGTATATTCATCAGGGATATGATTTAGTTCATACCTGAGTGGCCTAGAGCTTTTCCTTATTTTTGTCAATTTAAGCCTACATTTTGCAATGAGAAGCTCATGATCTGAGCCACAGTCAGCTCCTGGTCTTGTTTTTACTGACTATATAGAGCTTCTCCATCTTTGGCTGCAGAGCACATAATCAATCTGATTTCTGTGTTGACCGTCTGATGATGTCCATATGTAGAGTCGTCTCTTGGGTTGTTGGAAAAGAGTGTTTGCTATGACCATCATATTCGCTTGACAAAATTCTACCAGCCTGTGCCCTGCTTCATTTTGAAGTCCAAGGCCAAACTTTCCTGTTATTCTGGTTATTGTTTGGCTTCCTACTTTAGCATTCCAATCCCCCATGATGATAGGGACGTCATTTTTTGGTGTTAATTCTATAAGGTGGTGTAGGGCTTCATAGAACCAGTCAACTTCATCCTCTTCAGCACCAGTGGTTGGGGCATAGACTTGGACTATTGTGATGTTGAACGGTTTGCCTTGGATTCGAACTGAGATAATTCTGTCATTTTGGGATTGTATCCCAGTATTGCTTTTCCTATTCTTTTATTGACTATGAAGGCTACTCCATTTCTTCTGAGGGATTCTTGCTCGCAGTAGTATACCTGATGGTCATCTGAATTAAATTCACCCATTCCTGTCCATTTTAGTTCACTGATTCCTAAGATACTGATGTTCAGTCTTGTTATCTCTTGTTTGACCACGTCCAGCTTGCCTTTATTCATGGATCTTACATTTCAGGTTTCTATGGAGAATAGATCTTTACAGCATCAGACTTTCCTTTCACCACCAGATACATCCACAGCTGAGCGTCCTTTCGGCTTTGGCCCAGTCACTTCTGGCACTACTAGTACTATCCCGCTGCTCTTCCCCAGTAGTATATCGGACACCTTCCAACCTGAGAGGCTCATCTTCCAGTATCGTATCTTTTTGCCTTTTGGTACTGTCCATGGGGTTTTCATGGCAAAGATACTGGTGTGGGTTGCATTTCCTTCTCCAATGTATCATGTTTTGTCAGAGCTCTCTGCTATGACCTCATAGTTTCATTGAGCTACACAATCCCCTTCACCAGTAATCCATGAAGAGGAGCAGTATGCTACAGTTGCCCAAAAAAATCCCCAACAGAATCATAGGCTGCATTAAGAGGCATAGAATCAAGATGATATGAAGTGTTAGTAACACTTTATAATGCCTTGATAAGTATACACTTTATAATGCCTTGATAAGACCACATTTGGAATATTGCATCCACTTTTGGTTGCCAGATGTAAAAAAGATCTTGAGACTCTAGAAAGAGTGCAGAGAAGAGTGGACTGGAAGCTAAAACATATAAAGAACGGCTGCTGGAATTGAGTATGTCTAGTTTGATGAAAAGAAGGAGTGGGGGTGACATGATAGCAGTGTTCCAAGAAGCCATGGATGGAAACGATTCAAGGAGAGAACCAACCTACAAGTAAAGAGAAATTTCCTGACAGTGAGAACAATTAATCAGTGGAATGACTTGTCTGCAGAAATTATGGGTGCTCCAACACTGGAGGTGATTATGAAGAAATTGGACAGCCATTTATCTGAAATGTTATAGGGTTTCCTGTCTCAGCAGGGGGTTGGACTAGAAGACCTCTAAGATCCCTACCAACTATGTTATTCTGTTCCATTGTTCTCAAATTCCTAAAGTAAAGATATGCACTAAGTTAACTGGCTGTGTATCACACAAGTCCTAATATTAGGTGAGAAAATGGGCAAATCCGAAAATTGTTTTCACTAAAGAAATATTTGGGGCAGTTTTATCAAGTTCATTGATTCTGCAAAACCTTCAGTCCCTTTCAGTAAAGTAATGCCACTTCTGGATCAACTGATCTATAACTATGTCTATCATTGATTGATCAAGTAGACTGAGGCATTGCCTGAAAAGAAGAAAAGAAAGAAGAGGAAATTCCCCGGGAAAGTCATTTCTCAGCCTTTGCAAAGTGGGAATGTTTGATCTCCTAATCGAGGCGCAAATCAGAGTATTGGAAGTTATTTTGTAGCCCAAAGTATTGTGATTACATGCTCAATACGGCCACTCCCTTTGGATTTTAATAGTCTGTTTTATTTTCATTTTCATTATTTCATATCATTTACACATACCCTTTATTACCGCCCCTCAGTTCTTAAACCTTCTTCTTTTCCTTATCTTAATATCTAAATATATATGTACTATTATTCCTCCCTTATTTCAATCTCTATTTTAACATTTCCTCCCCCATATCACTATAATATTCAGTCATTTCTATTTCCTATCTTTCACTTGTTTTATTATTTATATTTCCCTTATTTAGCTCTTCACATCTATTTGTTAGTTTCATCCTTCATTCTTTCATTATTCAGTGTCTCAATGTACGCTTCTAATACCAATCACAATCATTTAAACATTTAAAGAACAGTGCCTTAAATTCATGTTCTTTCCAATCCTCCAATCAGTGTAATTCTACTATTGACAAACCTTTCCATTAAAATATATTCTTTCATTTTCTGATCACCCATGGTTTAATTCTAGCATTTCACTAATCATATTTTTATACATTATTTCATAATACCATCATTCAAACTATAATTTTCCAATTAATGCTTAATTCTTACTTATAAGTATTAATAATTTATTTTACTCTTCATACCTATTTATATTAAGATATTACCCTACATACAAAATAAATATCCAACCTACATAATTCTAATATTAATACACATTATTGAAATATATTCATGGAAGATCTTTTACCCCCCCTCCCCCTATCCATCATCTCTTATCTCCGTAAAAACTTTGTCTTTTTTTTTTTGGCTTGCCTCCCATATTCTTCTCTTACTCCATCTGCTTATTTTTGAACTACAGGTTATAAATATGGCTTTTTAAAAATGGTATTGTGGCAATGTATTTATTTATTTTTCATTAGCTTTGCATATTTCTGAGTGAAAGAATTACAAAAATAACATGGGACTCTAGCAGTTCCTGCCACTGATACATTTATTTCTATTTCTTGAAGGACTTTTTAAAAATTGCTTCTTATGAACTCAAAGTTGGAGTACCTAGGCAGAGCAAGATAACCAGAGGAAGCTATGCTGGCTGACAGAAACTTGAACTTGCTATTCTGCTCTGCATGTTATGGAAGAACGCAAAAATAATCCAGGCAAAACAAGGGGGGGAAATATAAGGAGGGAGCACTCTGCACACCCGCTTCACTTCCTGAAGGGAGAATAGAAATCTAATAACTTTTCCCTTTCTTACTTGATTTGGAGGTTCAACCACTGTTTGATCTCCGTCAGAAAAACCAAGAAGCTTCATTCTTTGTTTCTCTATAAGGAATAAATAATTTCAAAATGTAATTAACAAAATAGGAGGAGCTATTCCATAGAAGAGACGAGAGAGCAAAGGTAAGACAGATGGGAAATCGGAGGAGCTTCCATTACCTCTTGAGGTGTCCTGACTTGGATCTTCCCAAGGGATCCTCCTGAAAAATAGCTTCTGAGGGGGATTTGATGGGTTCTTCTTTCCCTCAGAATCTCTGATCTCTACAGTGCAGCACTTCAAATAGGAGGAAAGAAAAAAGAAGCAGAATTAATGTATGTCACATGACATAAAGTGGATTCTTATATTTGGAACACAACCTCAAAGCACCCAATATTCTTCTGTGAGTTTGAGTGAGAAAACAAGGGAACAATGTCCTACAAGAATTGGTGAATTGCCACATATAATGAATGTCAGAGAAGTTTGGGAAGGAGGGTGAAATATTCAAACACTTTCTCTATTCCCTTCTGAGCTCCCTAAAGTCTCTCACCTGCAACTGGATCTGCTCCTTCTGCTCCTCTGCTTGGCTCAGGAGGAGGCCTTCCGCTAGGGCCACCGCCTGGGAGCTGGTCTCTGCTCCACACTCCCGCACCCAGCCCTCCATCTCTGGGGGAAGAAGGAACAGGAGATGCTGCAGAACCACCTGGTCCAGCATCTGGGCTTTGGTGTGTTTTTCTGGTCTCAGCCATTGCCTGCAAAAGCCATGGAGTCGGCTGCAAAGTCCTCGGGGACCCTCAGCCTCTCGGTATTGGATGAAGTTCCAGGACTGAACTTCTGAAGGGAGGATGGTTTCCTCCTCCAGGATCTTCTGTCCAGTTCTTGTCCAGAGCTTCCCCCCCTTCCCAGGCTGAGCAGCTGAAGGGCCTTTTCCGGCTCCCTCCTTTCCAAAAGGTTGTGTCTCCATCCTTTCTCTGTCCTGCAGAGCAACTCCCAATGGCTCCAAGGACTCTGGTGGGTCTCCAGATGCCTTTTCCTTCATGGGACCATTTCTGGGGCTGCAGGACTGATCCCTCCAAGGGATTCCGCTCTTTTTCTTCTTCCCCCAAGAGAAAAGTTTGCCTTGCAAAGACCACAAATGGCTTCCAGTTTCTGTATCTGAGATGGGAAGAAAAAGAAACGCCAAGAATTAGAAAGCGGAATTCAGCCACTGAGCGACCTTCCCCCAACCTGCCCGGAGCCCCAAGCGGTTCATCCCAGCGCAGGGCCCAGGTCCCCTCGAGCAGGGCCGGGAAGGAGGCAGCTGGAGCGGCCGCCCTGCTTGTCCCCCCTCACTCGGGCTCTTCCCCGGATCCCCGGCGCCTTCCCGGTATCCCCACTTCCCCCTGCAGAGAAAGAGCGGCTGGGGAGCATGGGACCCAGGAAGAGCGTCCACCCCCATCCAGGGAACCTCTGGCTGTCCCCCCGCTAGACTCTCCCGCAAGTCCTCCACCTCTTCCGGGCCTCCAGGGGTTAAGGAGAGCGAGTGTGGCGTCCTAGAGAGGCAAGGCTCCAGTGGACCAATGGGGAAGTCCTGGAGTTCCTTTTCCTTGGCAGAGGGCGCCCCCTGGTGGGCTTGGCGCGAAGTGGCAGGGTGGTAGAAAGGGCGGGAAAGAGGAGAGCGTCTGAGGGGACGGGACAGGGCGGGCATGATGGGCTTGGGAGTAGGAGGAAAGGCCTCGGCGTCTCTTTCTCCATCTTCCTCTCCTTCCTGTCCAGGAACCGTCTGTGGAGATGGAGGAAAACCTCTCCGGAGCCTCCCTGAAGAACAGCCGCCCTGAAGGCTCCGCGGAGATCGGAGGAGGCCTCAAAAGGAGCCAGATCCTGTCAGGAACGGGCGGGCGGTCAGAAGAGGAGGACCGGGGGGCTCTCTGGGCGGCTCCGGCCTGAAGGAGAGGAAGGTGGGAGACGGGCAGGGAGGCCTCCATGAGGGAAAAGGATTGGGGAGAGACCGAGGAGGAAGGAGGGAGAGAAAAAGGCTCCGCAATGGAGGAAAAGCTGGAAATCTCTGGAGAGGCCAGAAATTTTACCTCAGAACGAGGCTCCTTCATTGGGAAGCGAAGGGGGGGGGAATGGCGCCTCCTCTCTGACTGGAGAGAAACTGAGGGAGGAAGAGGGTGGAAAAGGGAGATGGAGGAGGAGGAGGAGGAAGAGGGGAAGAAAACATTTCCACGTAGAGATCGAGGGGGAGATTCGCCTCCAGAGAAGAGAGGAGGAAGTGGAGCCTTTGCGGGGGTTGAAGGCGGGGATTCCCCCCATTTTCCCCGCTTCTCTCCCTCCTCCTTCAGATAACGTCACAAGGGACTCTGCCCGGAGACCGATGACGCTGGAGCAGCGAGAATTCCCATTGGTCCAAAGACCGAGGAAAAGGCTCCAATCCAGAAGCGCCGATTGCTCCTGGCAGGGACGCCCCCTCCCCCTCCCTTCAGTTCACAGAATTCCAGAGGAAATTTTACCTCAGAACGAGGCTCCTTCATTGGGAAGCGAAGGGGGGGAAATGGCGCCTCCTCTCTGACTGGAGAGAATCAGGAGAGGAAGAGGGTGGAAAAGGGAGATGAAGCTCAACTGGGAGGAGGAAGAGGGAAAAAAACATTTCCACGTAGGGATCGAGGGGGAGATTCGCCTCCAGAGACGAGAGGAGGAAGCGGAGGTTGAAGGCTGGGATTCCCCCCCATTTTCCCCGCTTCTCTCCTCTTTTAGGTGACGTGACAAGGGACTCTGCCCGGAGACCAATGACGCGGGAGCAGCGAGAACTCCCATTGGTCCAAAGTCCGAGGAAAAGGCTCCAATCCAGAAGCGCCGATTCATCCTGGGAGAGACGCCCCCTCCCCTCCCCCCCCAGGTCACAGATCAAAGGGTTCTGCCGAAGGGAGGGAAAGGGGGGGCGGAGCCCAGAGCCAGGGAAGACTTGGGGGTCTCTGAGCGGGCTGGCTGGGGAGTCCTTGGGCAAAGGGACCGACAGCGCTGTGGGGGTGTCTGACCCACCGCAAATACCACCAGCAGATCCGTTTTTGGTTCCAGAATCCCTGTCATTGATCTCAATTGGGGTGGGGGGAGGTAAGAGGAAGGGCTCCTTTCCTTCCTCTATTGAATTCACTGGGAGGAAAAACCTCTCATAGCCTGGCTGGGAATCGAAGGAGTAGAAACTATGACAGAAGAAGAAGAAAAAAGGAAAAATTCTGCTAAAGGTTGTGGGGGGGCTAGGGTCCGGGGGGAGTGGCAAAGAATAATCTTTGCTCCGATCCTTTTCCAAGATGAGGAGAAAATGTTGGGAAAATGTCCCCCTCGGAGAGAAGCCAAAGCCCCCGCCCCGCCAGCCATGGGCTCCACCTCCATGCGAGGGAGGGAAGGGTCAATGGGGACAAGGCAGCGCTTGGGGGGCACAGCTGCAATCTGGCTCCATGCCGAGAGGATGGGTGGGGTTGGGACCCCAGAGCTGCCGGAGAAAATCTTTAGGATACAGAAGCAGATTTTCCCCTGAGGGATCTTGGAGGAAGAACCTTTCCTGGATTGGGCCCTTTTCAGCCTTGGCCCTCCAAGCCCCTCCCGACTCTGGGGCTCCCCCCATACCTCTTGGGGAAGCCCGGGCAGTGGGGCTGCGCTTCCCTTCCCATCACCGAGGAGACCCTCCCTCCGGATTAGAACCAACCTCCGCTGCTCCGGGGGAGGGGGATTCCTCCCTTCCCCTCCTTACGCAGTTCCCCCCTCCCAAGTACTCCCCCAAGTGAAGGACTCTCCCCCTCCCTCAAGTGAGCAGGAGAAAGACTGGAGGCCCCTTTCAGAGAAGGACCAAGGCCCCTTCGTCGCCCCCCTGGGCAGTTTGTGAACCTAAAAGAACATCTAGTGCCCCCCTCCATGCACACAGAGGAAAGGCTAGCTGAGAATCGTGAAAGCAAAGAAAGTGGAGAGTCTTCTCAGGTGACGCACAAAGGACTCTGCCTGGAGACTGATGACGCTGAAAGCAGGAAGAGTTCCCACTGGTGCTTCAGCTCCTTCCGGCCCCTCCCAGATCAAAAGTCTGAGAAACCCTCCCTCGCCCCACCAATTGCTCCTCTGGAGCTGGAAGCACCTGGCCAGAACACATAAACACACGCTCATTAAAGGTTAAGATTCTGTGTAGGAAGAGCTACTGCACTGGATGACAAAGGGAGAGGGGCAGCCCTGCAGCCAGCGAGGGCAAGTTGGGGATCACACACACACCCGAATCCGAAGGGACCCACGGAAACCCTCAGCTAAAGCAGGGAAAGTCGCCGCTTTGATTCAGGGGAGAAAAAAACCATTTCCTTCCTTGAAACATGTGTCTCTCTTGCATGGAAGGTCTGGGTGAACCGGCCCCTTCCAATTTCCCGCTCTTTGACCCCAAATGCGAAATACCCTCTTTCTTTCTGTGGGTCAGGGTCCCCTTTTTCCTTGCAAAGAAAGAAGATCCCGGAATAAAGTTGGGTCGTTTCTCCTCCGCTTCCCGCTCCTTTTCGCAGAGAACTTCGACAGGGGTTGGACTAGAAGACCTCCAAAGTCCCTTCAAGCTCTCTTCTCTTCTGACTGCAGGCTGTTGTTGGTTCTGCCCGTCAATTAACCTGCTTTCTTAAGCAGCTTCCATTTTATTCTCTTCCTGGAACTGGATCTGATTTTTCTTCCGACACTCTTGGGATAAAATTGAAACCCCCAAATGCTGTGATGGCGAACCTGTTACGTGTAGCCATATCAGTGGGCACTCCAGCTCACCTCTGGTGTGCATGCGTGTGCCAGTCAACTGATTTTCGGGCCTTCTGGGCCCACCAGAAGTAGGGAAACAGGCTGTTTCCTGCCTCCAGAGGGCATGGCTCCTGGCACGCGATGGCCAGGTAGGCCTGTTTTCCTTTCTCACCTGGCTCCAGAGCCTCTCTATGCATCTGGGAAGGGTGAAAACAGCCTTCCACACCCCCTCGGAGGCCTGAAAGGGCTCATTTCCCAACTCCTGGTGGGACAGAAAGTGATGTTTTTTGCTGTCCCCAGCCTCAGACTTTTTTTTTTTTTAATTTGATTTATATGCTGCCCTTCTCCGGAGACTCAGGGCAGCTTACAATGTGTTAAGCAATAGCCTTCATACTTTTGTATATTTATACAAAGTCAGCTTATTGCCCCCAACAAACTGGGTCCTCAATTTACCCACCTTATAAAGGATGGAAGGCTGAGTCGACCTTGAGCCTGGCGAGGATTGAACTCACAGAAATTACAGGCAGCTGGTGTTAATTGCTGCCTTTAGTAGGAGGCATTAGCCCTCTACGCTACACAGGCTCTTTCCCCCCACTCTCCTTCCCTTAATTTCCTATTTCTATTTTTCTTTGTGTTTTACATAATAAACACAAACAAAGAAGATCTTGAGACTCTAAAAAGTGCTAGAAAGATGGAGGCTAAAACATAAAAAACGGCTGCTGGAACTGAAGGTTGAAGAGGTTGAAACCTTTGCCTGACGGCGCCATAGAAAGGAGCCTTTCTTCTCCCTACTACCAAACCCATCATCCCCACCCTCTCCCTTCCCCCTCCCATGCACTCTTCTTTCCACCATCCTGGAACTTTGAACTGAATCCAACAGGGGGGTGCCCTCTGCCAAGGGAAGGGAACTCCAGGCGCTTACCCATTAGCCCACTGGAGCCTTGCCTCTCTAGGACTTGCTCTCCTTAACCCTTGTAAAGTAGGACGGAAAGTGAAATTTGGATATAAGAGAAATGATACGGGGTTGGCTTGGATGATCTCTAAAGGGTCCTTTGACTTGTTATTGTAAGAGACAGTTGCTGGGTTCAAAAAGTCAAACCGCAGAGTAGCTAATTTTCTCTTGCCATGTCAAAATGCACAACTAAAAAACCACATGGATCAGCATGGATCAGCTTTCCTGCCTAAGCAATAAGGGGGCCTAGCAGATGAGGCAGATTTCACATGTCCCGTTTTTGCTACTTTTGAACATTATAAGAACGCGTGTTTTAAACAGAACTTTGTTTAGATGTTAGATGAATATATTTCTGTCTGAACCATTTTGGCCAAAATAAAGTTTTTCTTGATTTCAAAATCTAACTCCTGTATTTTTCTGCAACATTTCGGGCCCTGTAGGAGGAGGAGAGGCTGCGGGAGAGTCTAATTCTTGGCGTTTCTTTTTCTTCCCATCTCAAATACAGAAACTGGAAGCCATTTGTGTTCTTTGCAAGGCAAATATTTCTCTTGGGGGAAGAAAAAGAGTGGAATCTCTTGCAAGGATCAGTCCTGCAGCACCAGAAATAGTTCTGTGAAGAAAAAGGCATCTGGAGATTCACCAGAGTCCTTGGAGCCACTTGGAGTTGCTTTGCAGGACAGAGAAAGGATGTAGATACAACCTTTTGGAAAGGAGGGAGCTGGGAAAGGCCCTTCAGCTGCTCAGCCTGGGAAGGGAGGGAAGCTCTGGACAAGAACTGGGCAGAAGATCCTGGAGAAGGAAACCATCCTCTTTTTGCAGAATCAATGAACTTGATAAAATTTCCCCAAATATTTCTTCAGTGAAAGCAATTTCCGGATTTGCCCATTTTCTCACCTAAAATTAGGACTTGTGTGATGCAATGCCATTTAACTTGGTGCATATCTTTACCTTGGGAATTTGGGAACAATGGAACAGAATAACATAGTTGGTAGGGATCTTGGAGATCTTCTAGTCCAACCCCCTGCTGAGACAGGAAACCCTATAACATTTCAGATAAATGGCTGTCCAATTTCTTTTTAAACACCTCCAGTGTTGGAGCACCCACAATTTCTGGAGGCAAGTCATTCCACTGATTAATTTTTCTCACTGTCAGGAAATTTCTCTTTACCTGTAGATTGTTTCTCTCCTTGAATCGTTTCCATCCATGGCTTCTTGGAACACTGCTATCATGTCACCCCATAGTCCTTCTTTTCAAACTAGACATACCCACTCTCTGAGCCCAAAACTCCCTCCTCCTTCAGGTGACGTCACAAAGGACTCTGCCTGGAGACCGAGGACGCCTCAGCAGGGAGAATTCCCATTGGTACTTCAGCTCCTTCTGGCCCCTCCCAACTCAACGGTCCGAGAAAAACACAGAAACACACCTTCGTTCAACGTGGATATCCTGCCATGTGAAGAGCCGCTGCGCTGGGTGACAAGGAGGGAGCGAGGTACCGAGGACAAGTTGGGGCTCACAGGCAGACACCCCCACTCCCAATCCGAAGAGATCCACGGAAACCCCTCAGCTAAACTAGGGAGAGACGCCGCTTCGCTTCGGGGCAAAAAAAGGCGACTCCCCTCCTTGAAACCCGCGTCTCTCTTGCTCGGCAGGTCTGGACTAAGCGGCCGCTCCAAAATCCCCCCCCCCCCACTTTCCTTTCCTTGTGTGGGTCAGGATCCCCATTTCCTTTCAAAGCGGCCCCGAACGGAGACCCCGGGTTAAAGTTTGGCCGTTTCTCCTCCGCCTCCCGCTCCTTTCCCCGGAGACCTTCCACAGGGGCTGGACTAGTTGGCCTCTAAGGTCCCTTCCAGCTCTCTTCTCTTCTGACTGCAGGTCGTTGTTGGTTCCGCCCGTCAATCAGCCTCCTTTCTCAAGCAGCCTCCGTTTTCTTCCCTTCCTGGAACTGGACCCGATTTTTCTTCCGATACTCTCAGGGGATAAAATCAAAATCCCCGACTGGAAGCGGCAGCCGAAGAGGTTTAATGTGGAGGAAATAGGCAGCTGCCGTCCAAAGGAAGCGGGAGACACGGACACAAAACTTTTACTTTTATTTTCCTATAAACGGATTTAAGATTCGCAGCAGAGAAAACAGTCAGGAAGATCCTGAGGTAAATCTCAAACGGCGCCCAGAAAGAAAAGGCGGGAAAAAGGGAAACGCCCCCTTTCCACCCGCAGCAACCAATCAGAGCGCAGATCCCCTCAGGCGCGAGCCCTCCCTCCCTCAGCCACAACGGGGTCTTCAAGTTCATTCTGCCCTTTCCTTCTCCAGCCGTTAAATTGGGCATTTTCACGTTTAAAGTGTTCAAAGGAAAGAGAGATAAAATGACTTTGCTTTTGTGTATTAGATTGAATTGTCAGGCTGGAATGGCTTTTTAAAAAAATCTTGCACTGTGCTAAAAAGAAGTCAATGTCTTTTTCCCATTTTTTTCTCTTGTACCACAGACTTTCTTTTCGTGTCTTTCTCCTTTTCTTGATTTCCTATTTCTATTTTTCCTTGTGTTTTGTATAATAAATAAATAAATAAGATCTTGAGACTCTAGGAGAGTGCAGAGAAGAGCATCAAAGATGGAGGCTAAACATATTAAGAAACGGTTGCTGGAACTGGATATTTTCTAATCTGAAGAAAAGAAGGACGAGGGGAGACATGATGGTATCCACCCATATCTCAGAGGCTCCCAGAATATTGCTTTTTTCTTTTCTATTCCGTTTAATTCTTCTCTTCTGTATTCTATTCCATTCTTCTCTTTTCTATTCTATTCCATTGCATTCTTCTCTTTTCTATTCTATTCTATTCCATTCTTCTCTTTTCTATTCTTCTCTTTTCTGTTGTATTCCATTCCATTCTTCCCTATTCCATTCTGTTCCATTCCATTGTTCTCTATTCTATTCTATTCCATTCTTTTCCATTCCATTCCATTCTTCCCTATTCTATTCTATTCCATTCTTATCTATTCTATTCCATTCTTCCCTATTCCCTCTTGTATTCCATTCCATTCTTCCCTTTTCTATTCCATTCTTCTCTTCTCTTCTCTTCTCTTCTCTTCTCTTTTCTATTCCATTCCATTCTTCTCTATTATATTCCATTCTTCTCTATTCTATTCTGCTCCATTCTCTTTTCTGTTCTATTCCATTCCATTCTTCTCTTTTCTATTCCATTCCATTCCATTCCATTCTTCTCTTGTCCATTCTATTCAATTTCATTCTTTTCTTTTCTTCTCTATTCTATTCTATTTTATTCCACTCTTCTCTTCTCTTCTCTTCTCTTCTCTTCTCTTCTCTTCTCTATCCCTTCCCTTCCTTCCCTTCCCTTCTCTTCTCTAAATAATAAGCCGACCAAATTAAAGAGATGGAGGTGGAGTTGCACTATATAGAAGAAATAACCAAACCACTATAGAAACACAAGAGAAGAAAGGCAAAAACTTCCTTCAATGCATTTGGGTTGATCTAAAAGGGGAAAAAGAAGCACAGACGTCGAAGCCTTTGGCTAACAGGGACCCATGGAGAGGGGCATTTCCTCCTATTCCCATGGCCATCATCCCCCGCCCTCTCCCTTCCCCCTCCCATGCGCTCCTCTTTCGACGATCCTGGCACTTTGCTCCATATCCACCAGAGGGCGGCATCTGCCAAGAGAACGTCAAGGTTGTCTTTGTACAGGAGGCTGCGAAGGAAGTGACACCACAAACGCTTGCCTCTCTAGGACTTTGCACTCCCTCTCCTTAACCCATGGGGCCCCGGAGGAGGGGGAGAGTCTGCGGGGGAACATCCAGAAGTACCTTGGGTGAGGCGGGGGCTCCTCCCTGGTCCCATGCTCCCCAGCTACCCTTTCCCTGCAGTGGGAAGCAGGATGCCGGGAAGGCGGGGGAATGGGCCCCGGGCAGGTTGGGGGAAGGTCGCTCAGTGGCTGAATTCCACTTTCTAATTTTTGGTATTTGTTTTTCTCAGATCTCATCTCAGATACAGAAACTGGAAGCCATTTGTGGTCTTTGCAAGGCAAGCTTTTCTCTTGGGGGAAGAAGAAAAAGAGCGGAATCCCTTGCAGGGGTCAGTCCTGCAGCCCCAGAAATGGTCCCGTGAAGGAAAAGGCATCTAGAGACCCACCAGAGTCCTTGGAACCATTTGGAGTTGCTCTGCAGGACAGAGAAAGGATGGAGACACAACCTTTTGGAAAGGAGGGAGCTGCTCAGTCTGGGAAGAGAGGGAAGCTCTGGACAAGAACTGGGCAGAAGATCCTGGAGGAGGAAACCATCCTCCCTTCAGAAGTTCAGTCCTGGACCTCCATCCAATACCGGGAGGCTGAAGGTCCCCGAGGACTTTGCAGCCGACTCCATGGCTTTTGCAGGCGATGGCTGAGACCGGAAAAGCACACCAAAGCCCAGATGCTGGACCTGGTTGTTCTGGAGCAGCTGCTGGCTCTCCTGCCCCCAGAGATGGAGGGCTGGGTGCGGGAGTGTGGAGCAGAGACCAGCTCCCAGGCGGTGGCCCTGGCGGAAGGCCTCCTCCTGAGCCAAGCAGAGGAGCAAAAGGAGCAGATCCAGTTGCAGGTGAGAGACTTTAGGGAGCTCAGAAGGAAATAGAGAATCTGTTTGAATACTTCACCCTCATTTCCAAACTCCTCTGACATTAATCATATGTGGCAATTCACCAATTCTTGTAGAACATTGTTCCCTTGTTTTCTCACTCACTAACGGATGGATATTGGGTGCTTTGAGGTTGTGTTCCGAATATAAGAATCCACTTTGTATTCATGTGATGTACATTAATTCTGCTTCTTTTTTCCTTCCTCCTATTTGAAGTGCTGCACTGCAGAGATCAGAAATCCTGAGGGAAAGAAGAACCTGTCAAATCCCCCTCAGGAGCTATTTTTCAGGAGAATCCCTTGGGAAGATCCAAGTTTGGACACCTCAGAAGGTAATGGAAGACCTTCCGATTTCCAATCTGTCTTACCTTTGCTCTCTCTTCTATGGAATAGCTCCTCCTATTTTGTTAATTATGCATTTTGAAATTATTTATTCCCTACAGAGAAACAAAGAATAAAGCATTCCGGTTTTTATGAAGGAGATCAAACAGCGGTTGAACCTCCAAATCAAGTAAGAAGGGAAAAGATATTAGATTTCCATTCTCCCTTCTGGAAGTGGGTGTGCAGAGGGCTCTCTCCTTCTCTCCCCCTTGTTTGGCCTGGATTATTTTTGTGTTCTTCCACAACATGGAGAGCAGAATGGCAGATTCAGGTTGCTGTCAGCCAGCATAGCTTCCTCTTGTTATCTTGGTCTGTTAAGTACTCTGCCAACTTTGAATTTACAAGAAGCAATTTTAAAAAGTCTTTGAAGAAATGGGAATAAACATATCACAGTAGCAGGAACTACTAGAGACCCATTTTTTTGGTGTAATTCTTTGACGCGGAATTATGCAAGGCTAATGAAAAATAACTAAACACTCACATTGCCATATTGCCAATGCTCAGACTACTAGATCAATAAATGATAGACAAAGTGATAGATCAGTTGATCCAGAAGTGGGATTACTTTACTGAAAGGGATTGAAGGTTTTGCAGAATCAATGAACTTGATAAATTTTCATATTTTCCCATTTTTTCACCTAAAATTAGGACTTGTGTGATACACAGCCAGTTAACTTAGTGTATCTTTGCTTTGGGAATTTGGGAACAATGGAACAGAATAACATTAGAATCTTGGAGCTTTTCTAGTCCAACCCCCTGTTCAGACAGGAAGCCCTATAACATTTCAGATAAATGGCTGCCCAATTTCTTCATAAACACCTAAAGTGTTGGAGCACCCACAGTTTCTGGAGACAAGTCATTCCACTGATTAATTGTTCTCACTGTCAGGAAATTTCTCTTTACCTATAGATTGGCTCTCTCCTTGAATCGTTTCCATCCATTGCTTCTTGGAACACTGCTATCATGTCACCCCCTAGGCCTTCTTTTCATCAAACTAGACATATACCCAATTCCAGCAACCGTACTTTATATGTCTTAGCCTCCTGTCCACTAATAATTTTGTTGCTCTTCTCTGCACTCTTTCTAGAGTCTCAAGATCTTCTTTTACATTTAACCAAAAGTGGATGCAATATTCCAATGTGGTCTTCCCAAGGCATTATAAAGTGGTACTAACACTTCATGTCATCCTGATTCTATCCCTCACTTAATGCAGCCTATGATTGGGTTATTGGTTTTTTTTTGGCAACTGTAGGCTACTGCTGGCTCATGTTTAAGTGGTTGTCCACTACGACTTCAAGATCCCTTTTGCCTTACTACTGTTGAGCCAGGTATCACCTATAATATGCCAGTGCATTTGGTTTTTCTTCCCCAAATTTAAGACCTAACATTTCTCACTGTTGATTTCATTTTGTTAGATGAGTCCCAATCTGTCGATCCTTCTATATCTCGAGCTTATCTTCTGAAGTGTTGTTATTCCTGTCAGTTTGGTCTTATCTGCCAATTTGATGAGTTCCCTTTCTATCCTCTTGTCTAAATCATTGATGAAGATGAACAGATCTTGTGAATCCTCCTGTTCTGTTCTTTTTTCCGTGTTCAGGAGAGTCTTGTGTCCTTCGAGGAGGTGGCTGTGTCTTTCTCTGAGGAGGAATGGTCTCAGCTGGATCCTGACCAGAAAGCGCTGCATTCGGAGGTCATGCTTGAAAACCATAGGAACATGGTCTCTCTGGGTAAGAGTTCTCTAGTCCCCAATCAGAGAGTTCAAGAAGACAGATTATAATTGGGTTTTTTTATTAGAAATCTACTAATCAGATACTGTCTCCTTTGAGGGAGAAGGAAAGGATCTGGGCGTCTCGTGCTCCAAGGAAGGAAAGAGTCAATGTCTCTTTGCTTAGATGCTTTCTGTACCATTTCTTATCTCTATTTTTCCATTTCTATTTGAGTGTATTGCCCTCCTCCAAGTACTTAAGACTCAGTCCCAAAATTACAAGTGTTGCAGCACCACAGCTGTCGTTCACACTTACGAATGACAGCAGAGGCACTGCAACATTCGCCCTACCTATTCCCCTACCCCGCCAGGACTTACAGTATTTTTCGGACTATAAGATGCACTTTTCCCCTCCAAAAAAGTGGGTGGAAATGTCTGTGTGCCTTATAGAGTGAATATGGGTCTGTTTTTGGCCTCCCAAATCCTCTCTATATCCTATTTTTGCCCTCCCTGGCGTTTAGAAGCACTCTGCAGGCCAAAAACGAGCCCGCTTTTGGCCTCTGGAGGCCTCCGCGGGTCCCATTTTTGCCATCCCCGGCACCGGGGAAGCTGAAAACAGGACAAGCAGAGGGTTTGGGAGGCCAAAAATGAGCCCATTTTTGTCCTGCAGAGTGCTTCTGGATGCCAGGGAGAGCAAAAACGGGACATGTGGAGACCAAAAATGTCACAGTGCTTACAACATGACTACTATTTTGAGACAACCCAGAAACAAAATACAGGACACAGAAGTTTGTCTTATAAACAGTGGTTTATATACAAGACTTCTATATACATACATACATGTGGTAGGCACATACCAGGCAAGCAAGCAATCTTCAACCCTACATGAAGAACTACGGTCCACATAGAACACAACAAGGAGAGAGATACACAAGGAGAGAGAGAGAGAAACGGCCTCTCTTATATAGACAGCTTCTTAAAGCGGCAATAACCCTGATGACACATCCTGGTCACAGCCTTACAGAGGCTGGTCAGGTTTAAATCCTCATTACCCTGTTTGTTTGTTTTTTTCTTGTTTTCCTTCTCTAAATTGAGGTGCGTCTTATGTGACCTTGCACTAAAGTACTTTAGGCCTCTGTCCTCTGTGAACTGATGCCTGTACCAGATCCGGCCAAAGAGCCCTTGGAATCCAATGAGTCCTTGAATGAGACCTTGGAGCAGTGAAACAGCCATTCTTGAAGCCTCCCAACGTTTCCAGTCTCAGCACGAAGAGCGTTTACACGCCAATGGGAAGCTTCAGCAAGGCATTTCGCTCCAAAGTCTCATCGCTGGGATGAAGGATAGACACCATGGAGCAGCTGCTCCAAGGTACACTGGGGAAGAAGGAAAACAATTTCAAAAAATTGTTTTGGTTCTCACAGGTCTCTGCTGCAATTAACCCACCCCAATGAAACTTAAGTTTTCTCCTATTTCCCCCTTGAATATTTCCCCTGATTATTCCTTACTCACTGACTCTGAGTGAGATTTGCATATATATAGATAAATGTAAAGAAAGAAATGTTTTCTATATATTTTCAAAGCTTTCATGACTCATGAATATAGAAATCATTATGTCCATTGCCCGCCCTGTAGGCATGCAAACATGCAACCTAATTGAATTTCTGAGAAATTCAGAAGGAAATTCACTTGACTTTCTAACTTTAATTTTTTTCTCTAATCTTCTCGTTTTCATTTCCCTTTTGCTTTGAAGGTAATACTGGGCAGGAGAATCATGATTCCTGTGAACTGATGCACATGATCAATGCTAAAGATGGAAGGGAGAAGTTTGGAATTCGAACGGAATTTGAAAGTCATGAGAAAAACCAGTCAAAGAATTGGAATCAGGAAAGCTCATCTTCCACTGATGCTCCAATGCAAGACTTTCTTGCCCAACAAGAGAAAATAAGGAAAAAATATATTGGAAAAAATGTGAACCTAATCAAAACTAAAGTACAAGTAAATGAACACTATTTAGCCCAAAACAAAGGAGAAGATAGTATAAGAATAAACAACGGACAAAATTATAATGGGACATTCATTCTTTTTCTTGGGAATAACTTCCTTACATCTCAAAAAGTGATTGATACAAAAGAGAAGCCTTATAAATGTTTGGAATGTGGAAAATGTTTTAGAACAAATGGGCATCTTACTTCCCATAAAAGGATTCACACAGGGGAGAAACCATATAAATGCATGGAGTGTGGAAAGACCTTTGCTCATAGAGGTAATCTTATTCCCCATAAAATGACCCACACAGGGGAAAAGCCGTATAAATGCATGGAGTGTGAAAAGACCTTTGCTCAAAGACGTCACCTTATTTCCCATAAGATGATCCACACAGGGGAGAAACCATATAAATGCATGGAGTGTGGAAAGACCTTCGCTCTGAGCAGTACACTTACTATCCATAAAAAGATCCACATGGGGGAAAAGCCATTTGAATGCATGGAGTGTGGAAAGAACTTTGCTCAAAAAGGTCATCTTATTTCCCATAACATGATCCACACAGGGGAGAAGCCATATAAATGTATGGAGTGTGGAAAGACCTTTGCTCATAGCAGTACACTTACTATCCATAAAAGAATCCACACAGGGGAGAAACCATATAAATGCATAGAATGTGGAAAGACCTTTGCTCAAAGAGGTCATCTTATTTCCCATAAAATGGTCCACACAGGGGAGAAGCCGTATAAATGCCTGGAGTGTGGAAAGACGTTTGCTCAGAGCAGTGGACTTAGAAGCCACCAAAAGGTCCACTCAGGAGAGAAACCGTATAAATGCATGGAGTGTGGAAAGACCTTTGCTTATAGTAGTGGATTTAGAAGTCACAAAAAGCTCCACACAGGAGAGAAAGCATTTAAATGCACGGAATGTGGAAAGGCCTTTGCTCAAAGAGGTCATCTTATTTCCCATAAAATGATCCACACAGGGGAGAAGCCGTATAAATGCATGGAGTGTGGAAAGATGTTTACTCAGTGCAGTGGACTTAGAAGTCATAAAAAGATCCACTCAGGAGAGAAACCATATAAATGTACAGATTGTGGAAAGACCTTTTCTTATAGTAGTGGATTTAGAAGTCACAAAAAGTTCCACACAGGAGAGAAACCATTTAAATGCATGGAATGTGGAAAAACCTTTGCTCAAAGAGGTAATCTTATTTCCCATAAGATGATCCACACAGGGGAGAAGCTGTATAAATGCATGGAGTGTGGAAAGACTTTTACTTATGGCAGTGGACTTAGAAGCCACAGAAAAGTCCATTCAGGAGGCTTCTGATTGATATCGTGGCTTTGTCAGACGCAAAAAGTGGGCTCCATGAACTCGCACTGAATCCCTTCATTGGAAGATCCTATAAAGGGCTAAAGTCACTCACCAGTGGTGATGCCCTGAAGGCTGCATAGAGTGGCAGTTCTCCTGCTTGATCCAGATCTAATTCCCTCTCATCTGACAAAGAGAGGCAGCTATTATGGCTACCATGAAGCGGGGGCAGTCAAAGAAACAAAGAATTTGCTAGAGCGGTGTGTGAACAGTGAGTGGAACTGGGTGAGGTGATTTTTTTTTTTTAATCTAAAACCAACCCTAAAGAAAATAAACTCTGGAAATGGGATTCTTTGAAGAGTTTGTTTTAAGTGGCAAACAATTATGGAGAGAACAATTACAGACCCGGAAAAAAAGAAAAGAATATTAAGAAGAGAACACAAAATCTTTAAAAACATAGAAAGATTGGATCACTAACTTTTATTGGCAATAAGGCATTTCAAAATGCTAATATTATTGTTAGAATTTTGATTATTTGTTTGAATAAACACAACGGAACTTGTTAGAATTTATTCAATGTTGGAGTTAAGCGGAAAGCACTAGCATACTCCTTTAATAAGGTTGACTCAGCCTTCCATCCTTTCTAAGGTAGGTAAATTGAGGACCCAGTTTGTGGGGGCAATAAGCTGACTTTGCATAAAAATATACAAAAGTATGAAGGCTATTGCTTAGCGCATTTAAGCCGCCCTGAGTCTCCGGAGAAGGATGGCATATAAATCTAATTAATGGGCATATAAATCTAATTAATGGGGTTCCGCCTCCCTGCGATGGGGTTACACCCCATCGCAGGGAGGCGGAACCAACTAGGTGGTTCCGCCCCAGGCGCCTGATGGATCCTGATAGGTTCCAGACGGAGCTTGGGCCATTTCCTGAGACACTGACACGCGACTCGGCTGAGGACCTGGTGGCTGCCTGGGATAGGGCAGCCGGTGGGGCCTTGGACCGGGTCGCGCCTTTGCGGCCTCTGACCCGGCGCCGAACTCACTTATCTCCTTGGTTCACCGAGGAGCTGAGGGAGATGAAGCGCCGGAAAAGACGCCTAGAGAGTGGTTGGAGGGCGAGTCGCTCTGAATCCGACTTAACACTAGTAAGAGCTCATATTAAGACTTACTTAGTGGCAATAAAAGCGGCAAAATCTAATTATTTCACCGCTCTTATTGCGTCATCAGATAATCGCCCAGCCGCCCTGTTTAGGGTGACCCGCTCCCTCCTTCACCTGGGAGCGCGGGAAGATCCCTTGCAGGGTCGTGCTGAGGATTTTGTTCAATATCTGGATGATAAAATAACTCAGATTCGGGATGAGCTGGCCTCTGACTGGGTTAGTTCGGGCGAGGTGACTGAGCCCAGTCTTGAGAGTGTTATCTGGGCTGAGTTCGATCCTGTGGCTCCTGAGGACGTGGACAGGATCCTGGGTGGACTGAACGCTACCACATGTTTGTTGGACCCGTGTCCCTCCTGGTTGGTGCTGGCCTCCCGGGAGGTTACACGAGGCTGGCTCCAGGAGATTATAAATGCTTCTTTGGGTGAGGGTGTCCTTCCGCCTGCCTTGAAGGAGGCGGTGGTGAGGCTCCTCCTCAAGAAGCCCTCCCTGGACCCGGCTGTTTTGGTAAATTATCGTCCTGTCTCCAACCTTCCCTTTCTAGCGAAGGTTGTTGAGAGTGTGGTGGCGCAGCAGCTCCCTCGATACCTGGATGAAGCCGTCTATTTAGACCCGCTCCAGTCCGGCTTCAGGTCTGGGTACAGCACCGAAACGGCATTGGTCGCGTTGGTGGATGATCTCTGGAGGGCCCGGGGTAGGGGGTATTCCTCTATCCTGGTGCTGTTAGACCTCTCAGCGGCTTTTGATACCATCGACCATGGTATCATGTTGCGCCGGTTGGAGGGATTGGGGGTGGGGGGCACCGTTCTGCGGTGGTTCTCCTCCTACCTCTCCGACCGGTCGCAATCGGTGTTGACAGGGGGGCAGCGGTCGACCCCGAGGCGCCTAGTGTGTGGGGTGCCACAAGGGTCGGTCCTCTCGCCCCTCCTGTTCAACATTTATGTAAAGCCGCTGGGTGAGATCATCCGTGGTTTTGGGGTGGAATTCCATCAGTACGCTGATGACACTCAGCTGTACATTTCCACCCCAGACCACCCCAACGATGCCGTGGAAGTGATGTCCCAGTGCCTTGAAGCTGTGCGGGTCTGGATGGGGAGAAACAGGCTTCGACTCAACCCCTCCAAGACCGAGTGGCTGTGGCTGCCGGCGTCCCGATATAGCCAGCTGACTCCATCGCTGGTTATTGGGGGCGAATCATTGGCCCCCACGGAAAGGGTGCGCAACTTGGGCGTCCTCCTGGATCCACGGCTGTCATTAGAGGATCATACGACAGCTGTGGCCAGGGGGGCTTTCTATCAGGTCCGCCTGATACGCCAGTTGCGCCCCTTTCTAGATCGGGACTCCCTGCGCACAGTCACTCAGGCGCTCGTCACGTCTCGCTTGGACTACTGTAATGCTCTCTACATGGGGCTCCCCTTGGGATGCATCCGGAGGCTTCAACTGGTACAGAATGCGGCCGCGCGGGGGATTATGGGAGCGACAGGGCGCTCCCATGTGACACCCCTCCTGCGTGAGCTGCATTGGTTGCCGGTTGATTTCCGGGTGCGTTTCAAGGTGTTGGTAATCACCTTTAAAGCGCTCCATGGCTTAGGACCAGGGTACTTACGGGACCGCCTTCTGCCACCTGTTGCCTCCCACCGGCCGGTTCGCTCCCACAGAGAGGGCCTCCTCAGGGTGCCGTCAGCCAGACAGTGCCGGCTGGCGACCCCCAGGGGGAGAGCATTCTCTGTGGTAGCCCCCACCCTCTGGAACGATCTCCCTCCAGATCTGAGAACTATTGCTGACCTCCGGACCTTTCGTCGGGCGTTGAAGACTCATTTCTTCCAACTTGCCGGACTTGCCTGATCCCTCCTATTTTTAAATATTTTTAAATATTTTAAATTTTAAATTATTTTAAATTATTTAAATTTTTAGAGTTTTAAATGTTTTATTCGATATATTTTCAGCCTAAATTTATATGGACTTTTAGTACATTTTAACTCACTGTATTGTTATTGGTTTTAAATTGGCTGTTCACCGCCCTGAGTCCGGAAGGAGAAGGGCGGTATAGAAATTCGATTAATAAATAAATAAATAATAAATAAAAAAAAAACCTAGGAAAATACTGATAAGACAGAAGAGAAAGTGGAAACAACACCTGGAGGACTGCTGTGTTATCTATTGTTCTATATTTAACTACTCCACGACTACTGGACCTCAAATGGTGAAAATACAGAAGACATCTTAAGTAAAGCAACTTTCAAATATTAGGAGTCAGAATTGAATTTATAGAGGTGACTTAAAAAATTTAGAAATTTTCCTGGATTACCTAAAAAGAGCTAAATTGACTATTTGTGGGATATAAAGAACTATATTACTATATTCCTGGAGGAGCAGCAACAGGACTGAGTAAATTGTTTCCAGACCGACTGTCTGAGGAGAAAGATAATGGAGATTCTGGGGCAATGATACACCATTGATAGACTATTTGGACTTATTAAAAAAAGGCAAGATGTTTCAGCAGGGGGAAATAAGTGTGTTGCAAAAAGAATTGGTGGCGATGTTCCAAAGCATTTATGATTCTATGACAAGGAATCACAGGGAGATAATAGATTTAATGAATAATATAAATGGGAAGTTAGAAAGTGCTTCACAAGAGATAATGAATAATGATCAAAAAGCCCAGGAAATAGAGGAGATAATAGAGAGACCAGGGGAAAAGATAGAATGGACAAATCAACAAAGAAAACAAGATAGGAAGGAGCCTTGGTGGCGCAGCGGACTAAAGTGCTGTTAAGTAGCACTTAGCTGCCAGCTGCCTGCAATTACTGCGAGTTCAAATCTCACCAGGCTCAAGTTTGACTCAGCCTTCCATCCTTCCGAGGTACGTAAAATGAGGACCTGGCTTGTGGGGGCAATAAGCTGACTTTGTATAAAAAAAAGAACACTGCTTGGGCGGGGGGGGCGAAAGCCCTACTAAGCAGGTATATAGAAAAGTATGAAGGCAATTGCTTAACACATTGTAAGCCGCCCTGAGTCTCCGGAGAAGAGCAGCATATAAATCGAACCAATAAATAAATAAATAAATAAATAATGGCTTGGGACCTGGATATTTACGAGATCGCCTTCTCCCACCGGCCAGTATGCTCCCACAGAGAGGGACTCCTCAGAATACTGTTGGTCAAACTATGTCAACTAGCGTCCCCCAGAGGGAGAGCCTTCTCTGTGGGGGCTCCCACCCTCTGGAATGAATTGCCTCCAGAGATACGTATGATCCCCAACCTACGTACCTTTCGCCGTGCCCTTAAGACCTTACTGTTTCATCAGGCTGGGGTGGGCTGGCTAAATAATGAATTTTAATGGGTGTTTTAGTTTTTGAGTTTTTAATATAGGGCCAAATTATTTAATATGCTTTAAACTGTTTTTTCAATTTTGCGATATATGTTGCTTTACTGTGACTGTGCACTGCCCTGAGTGCCTCGGGAGAAGGGCGGTATAAAAATTTAAATAATAAATAAATAAATAATCAAAATTAATGAAGTAATTCAGGGAAAGTACATGCTAAAAGACCAAAAAATTATTTTGGACAAACAGCAAGGTACTTTTGAAAAGAAAGTTGGGCAGATCCCCTGGAGGCTTGGCAGCAAAAGATAGTAGAGATGGAAGAAATACTTAAGTTAAACAGGAAAGATATAGATAGAGAAGAAGACTTAAGGCAGGAATCTGGGAGGCAAGTGAATGAATAAGAATTGAAATATTAAAACAGGCAAGAGATGATAGATAGAGGAAATGTTTTGTAATACATAAGAGCTCTATTCTACTCCTAATAATGGCATTATTGGGAGTTAGAATACAGGCAGACGCAAGAAATGGGGAATAATAATATGCATATTTTTATATAATATATTAAAAATAATAGCTAGATATAAGAATTAGATGTTGAAAGTTGGTGACACTGTATGTTTTAATGATATCGCTATTGTTATTAGAATGGGAGATTAAAATGTTGAACAATTAAATAATGAAGGCCTATATTTTAACAAATATGTATAATAACACTACAATTATATAAGTACGACTTAAATATCAAATAATATTAATATCTCTACTACTTGTATTTAAAGAAATGATACCCAGATGCCTCATTGTACATGTATTGCTATTGATGTATATTTAAAAAATTAAACATTTTTTTAAAAAAGATCCACTCAGGAGAGAAGCCATTTAAATCCACAGAATGTAGGAAAACCTTTGCTGATAGATGTAATGTTATTTCTCATAAGAGAAGCCACACAGGGGAGAAGCCATATGAATGCATGGAGTGTGGAAGGACCTTTGCTGAAAAATGTAATCTTATTTCCCATAAAATAATCCACTTCAATAAATCACTAGAAATGTGCCACGTTCCTTCTTGCTTCAAATACTCCCCTATCATCCCAGTGCCGAAGAAGCCCTCCATCAAGGAACTGAATGACTACAGACCATTTGCTCTAGCATCTGTAGTTATGAAAACCTTTGAAAGGCTAATGCTGTCCCACTTGAAATCCATCACAGATCCACTGTTAGACCCCCTACAATTTGCATACCGAGCAAATCGATCAACAGATGATGCTGTTCATATTTATTTTATTTATTTATTATTAAATTTATATTCCACCCTACTCCCGAAGGACTCAGGGCGGTGAACAGCCAAAAGATAAAAATACATAATAATACAAACATTAAAAGAATCATTTAAAATATATTAAATAGTTTGGCCCAAGATACAAATTAAAACACCCCTGTTTAGACAAATTAAAAATTTAAAAGCAGCATAAGTTAGGCCAGGCCAGCCTGCTAGAATAGGAATGTTTTGAGGGCCCGGCGGAAAGCACGGAGATCTGGGATCCTCCATATCTCCGGAGGGAGCTTGTTCCACAGGGCAGGTGCCCCCACAGAGAAGGCTCTCCCCCTGGGGGCCGCCAGTCAACACTGTTTGACTGACGGCACCCTGAGGAGCCCCACTCTATGGGAGCATACTGGTCGGTGGGAGGCCACTGGTGTCAGAAGGCAGTCCCGTAAATACCCTGGCCAGGGGGCACTCTAAAGGTGGTAACCAAAACCTTGAAGCGCACCCGGAAGACCACCGGCAGCCAGTGCAGCTCGCGCAGGAGGGGGGTCACATGGGAGCGCCACATCGCTCCCATAACCACCGGAGTGGCCGAATTCTGGATTAACTGGAGCCTCCGGGTGCTCCTCAAGGGGAGCCCCATAAAGAAAGCATTGCAGTAATCCAGGCGGGAAGTGACGAGGGCATGAGTGACTGTTTTTAACGAGTCCCAATCTAGAAAGGGACGCAACTGGCGGATCAGGCGACCCTGATAAAACGCTCTGCACTACATCCTACAATGTCTTGAATCTCCAAAGACCTATGCAAGGGTCCTCTTTGTAGATCAGTCGTTCTCAACCTGTGGGTCGCGACCCCTTTGGGGGTCGAACGACCATTTTACAGGAGTCACCTAAGACCATCGGAAAACACATCATCACGCTAACCCCATGACATACACCCCGAAGTATTTTATGGTTGGGGGTCACCACAACATGAGGAACTGTATTAAAGGGTCACGGCATTAGGAAGGTTGAGAATCACTGTTGTAGATGGTATTCAGCATTCAATACCATCATACCGGACATTCTTCTAACAAACTAAACCAGCTAGCAGAACCTGAACACACTTTTAAGTGGATCACAAGCTTCCTAACAGACAGGAAGTAGCAGGTGAAGCTAAGCAAAATCACAGCAGATACCTGTACAATTAGCACAAGCCCCCCCCAAGGATGTGTGTTTTCTTCACTTCTCTCTATAGATCAATGACTGCATCTCAAACGATCCATCTGTTAAACTACTGAAGTTTGCAGATGATACAACACTGATTCGTCTCATTCGAGACAATGATGAATCCACATACAGATGGGAGGTTAACCAACTAGCCTTGTGATGTGACTGAAACAATCTGGAACTGAACACACTCAAAACCATAGAAATGGTGGTAGACTTTAGGAGAAACCCTTCCGTACTTCCACCTCTCACAATACTAGACAACATAGTATCAACAGTAGAGACCTTCAAATTTCTAGGTTCTATCATATCTCAAGACCTAAAATGGATACCTAACATCAAAAATTTAATCAGAAAAGCACAACAGAGAATGTTCTTTCTGTTCCAACTAAGGAAGCTCAAACTGTCCAAGGAGCTGCTGATACAGTTCTACAGAGGAATTATTGAATCCGTCATCTGCACCTCTATAACTGGGGTCTAGGGGAGCTCTACCCAAACCCTTCTGCTCTTCTCTCCCCCTTTCCCCAAGGGGGAGAGTTTCGAGCTGCTAGACAGCTGATTTTCGCTGTTCTAGCGGCTAACAGAGTCTCGGGGCTGGAGCTCCAAAAGGAGTTTCCATCGGCGTTCGCGGAGCCACAGGAAGTCCAACAATCAACACATCTTGACAAAAAGAGATAACCTCACATGAAGGGATGAAACTTTACGTTCCAGTATCCCTCCGCTTTCAAAATGGCCACTGCGTGTTGAGTCTCTGCCGGGGGGTGAATGTTTTGGCCTAAAACAGGACCTTCGGGGGGGTTGTTTGTGACTACCCCCCCGACATGGGTGGAAGGAGGACTTACCAGACAGCCGGGGGAGCTGTTGTGAGCTTCTGAGTTCTTTTTCGCCGTTCCTGGGTAAGGGATAGGACCGACGGCTGCAGCGGGCTCAGTGAGCTGCAAACAGCATCCGGGCTTCCAATGATGATTTCCAGCGGCCGGCGGCGGAGTTGTGGGGCCTTGGAGAGGCTGGAGCGACTGAGCCGGCGGGCCGGGTCGTTGGGAGACCGAGGAGCAGGGTCGGAGTGGGCCCTCTCTTGGAATGTCGAGGAGGGTTTCCTGGCGAGTCTGGGAGGTTTCGAGCCGGTCGGATGGAGGAGAGAGGAGCCAGAGCTGGAGTGGTGGAGCCAAAGGAGTTGGAGGGGGCTCGCTGTCTTGGGTTTTTCCTCTCCTGCCACCGACGGCGAATCTGAGACCTGCTGTACCCATGAACTATCAAGGGACCACCTTGCCCTCTGCTGGTCGCCGCTGAGAATACCTGCTGTTACATCGGCTGTGCCTATGTTCTTTCTTGGGCACACTTCGGGCATGAAAGACCTCTGGGGGGTCGACCCTGGGCCCCCTTTTTAGATCTCTGGGGCCCCACCCAGGTTTAAGCGAATTTGAACTCAGACTTGGACGGCCGGGATGGCTCTGGTCTTTCCTCCTTTATGGAACTGGTGTATTCTGGGCGGGACTTCCCACTGCCGTGAGAGGGCAGTTGTGGTTCTAGGACATCGAACTGACTGTGCAGGGGTGAGAGTCCTGTCATTGTCAAGGAGACCGCCGAACAGAACTCTTAGACAAGTTTTGAGAAACTGTCGTAGTGAGAGGACGATGGGGGGTACCAACTATGCCTCATCCAGTGTTGTGAGAGGACGCCTGGGTGGGGAGATTCTGATGTCTGCAAGAGTTCTCACCCAGTCCCTAGTCCGCTAATATTATCTCCTGATGGCCATTTTCATCACATCCTTTTTATGGCTGGTTATGGCTCCACGTTTTTACTCTAAATCTGACTTATTGGCTTTAAGGAATGCCCCCCATTCCTGGATGTGGCCAACCGGCCTAGCTAAAAAATACCTCAAGGACGGATCCTGGGATCCCGAGAGGTGGCATGAAGGCGTTGGGGTTTTTAAAAGTTCACTGTATTTGTTTTTAACACGTTTTTTAAGGGGTGGGAGGGAAAATGACAGGTGTATGACTGGGATGGGTTTGGGGGGCAACCCACAGTTATTGGGGGGGGCTGAGAGGGCTAGTTCCTATACTGTGGAGGGCGCTTCCATCGGCATTGTGGGTGGGAGGGGCAGATATAGCGGTGGCAGGGGGCCATATCGTGTTAAGGGAGGACGTGCTCGCTATTTGCGAGCGATCGCGTGCTCCGGCCCCCAATGCCTTTCTCGCTCCCCGGGTTGTTCAGATTCTCAGGCCCCGGGCCTTCGGCTGATGTTGTGCAATGCCAGGTCCGTGGTAAATAAAGCCCCCCTCATTTGTGATCTTGCCCAGGAGGGGGGTGCGGACCTGGTAGGTATTACGGAAACCTGGTTGGGCCCGGAGGGGGGGGTCCCCCTCGTAGAGATGTGCCCACCGGGTTTCTTTGCATTCCATCGGCCAAGGTCCCAGGGGAGGGGTGGGGGGGTGGCGGTTCTGGTAAAGGAAAGTCTTGTCCCTAGGGAGGCCACTGTACCTCAGATAGCTGGATGTGAGTCTCTCCTCGTGAAGTGGGGACATGGGAGGCAGATGGGTTTGCTGATTGCGTACCTGGCTCCCTGCCACGTGTCGGCTGCCCTGCCCGAGCTGCTAAGCGTGATTGCCGAGGTGGCGGTTGAGACCCCCAGGCTTATGGTCATGGGGGATTTCAACCTGCCATCTGTCGGCGAGGCGTCTGAGTTGGCTCGGGAGTTCATGGCTTCCATGACGGCCATGGACCTGACCCAATTAATTCATGAACCCACTCACATGGGAGGACACACTCTGGACTTGATTTTTGTCTCTGGTCAGTGGATAAATGATCTTGAATTAGGGGAGATAGTGATTGAGCCCTTGTCATGGTCAGATCATTCCCTTCTTAGGCTCGACTTTCTAACCGCCATACCCCGCTGCAGGGAGGCGGAACAGATTAGATGGTTCCGCCCCAGGCGCCTGATGGACCCGGAGAGGTTCCAGACGGAGCTTGGGCCATTTCCTGAGGATCTGACACATGGCTCGGCTGAGGGGTTGGTGGCCGCCTGGGATAGGGCGGCCGCTGATGCTTTAGACCGAGTCGTGCCTTTGCGGCCTCTGACCCGTCGCCGAGCTTACCTGGCTCCTTGGTTCTCTGAGGAGCTTAGGGAGATGAAGCGCCGGAAAAGACGCCTAGAGAGCAGTTGGAGGTCCAGCCGTTCCGAGTCCGACCGAACACTGGTAAGAGCTCATATTAAGACTTACCTAGTGGCGATAAAAGCGGCAAAATGTAACCATTTTTCCGCTCTTATTGCATCGGCAGATAACCGCCTAGCCGCCCTGTTCAGGGTGACCCGCTCCCTCCTCCATCCGGGAGCGCGGGAGGACCCCTTGCAGGGTCGTGCTGAGGATTTTGTTCAGTTTCTGCACGATAAAATCACTCAGATTCGGGATGGTCTGGTCTCCAACTGGGTAGATACAGGTGGGATGATGGAGGTCGGTCTTGAGGATGTCATCTGGGAGGAGTTTGATCCTGTTGCTCCCGAGGACGTGGACAGAATACTCAGGCGGCTGAACGCGACCACATGTTTATTGGACCCGTGTCCCTCCTGGTTGGTGCTGGCCTCCCAGGAGGTTACACGAGGCTGGCTCCAGAGGATTATTAATGCTTCTTTGAGTGAGGGTGTCTTGCCAGTTGCCTTGAAAGAGGCGGTGGTGAGGCCCCTCCTCAAGAAGCCTTCTCTGGACCCAGCTATTTTGGCTAATTATCGTCCAGTCTCCAACCTTCCCTTCTTGGCGAAGGTTGTTGAGAGTGTGGTGGCGCATCAGCTTCCTGGGTATCTGGATGAAGCTGTCTATCTGGATCCGCTCCAGTCCGGCTTCAGGCCCGGGTACAGCACGGAAACGGCATTGGTCGCGTTGGTGGATGATCTCTGGAGGGCTCGGGATAGGGGTTGCTCCTCTATCCTGGTCCTGTTAGATCTCTCAGCGGCTTTTGATACCATCGACCATGGTATCATGCTGCGCCGGCTGGAGGGGTTGGGAGTGGGGGGCACCGTTTTGCGGTGGTTCTCCTCCTATCTCTCCGACCGGTCGCAGACGGTGTTGGCAGGGGGGCAGAGGTCGACCCCGAGGCGTCTCTCTTGTGGAGTGCCGCAAGGGTCGGTCCTTTCGCCCCTTCTGTTCAACATCTATGTGAAGCCGCTGGGCGAGATCATCCGTGGCTTTGGGGTGAAGTTCCATCAGTACGCTGATGACACTCAGCTGTACTTCTCCACCCCAGGCCACCCCAACGATGCCGTGGAAGTGATGTCCCGATGCCTGGAGGCCGTGCGGATCTGGATGGGGGGCAACAGGCTCCAACTCAACCCCTCCAAGACCGAGTGGCTGTGGCTTCCGGCATCCCGATATGGTCAGTTGACTCCATCACTGACCATTGGGGGCGAGTCATTGGCCCCCACGGATAGGGCTCGCAACTTGGGCGTCCTCCTGGATGCACGGCTGTCTTTGGAGGAGCATGTGACAGCCGTGGCCAGGGGGGCTTTTTATCAGGCTCGCCTGATACGCCAGTTGCGTCCCTATCTAGATCGGGATTCCGTACGCACAGTCACTCAGGCACTCGTCATTTCCCGCCTGGACTACTGCAATGCTCTCTACATGGGGCTCCCCTTGAGGTGCACCCAGAGGCTCCAACTGGTGCAGAATGCGGCCGCGCGGGGGATTATGGGAGCAAGGGGGCGCTCCCATGTGACACCTCTCCTGCGTGAGCTGCATTGGCTTCCGGTGGTCTTCCGGGTGCGCTTCAAGGTGTTAGTGACCACCTTTAAAGCGCTCCATGGCATAGGGCCTGGGTACTTGCGGGACCGCCTTCTGCCACCGATAGCCTCCCACCGGCCAGTTCGCTCCCACAGAGAGGGACTCCTCAGGGTGCCGTCGGCCAGACAATGTCGGCTGGCGACACCCAGGGGGAGAGCCTTCTCTGTGGCAGCACCAGCCCTCTGGAACGATTTGCCCCCGGAGATCCGTACGATACCCGATCTCCGGGCTTTCCGCCGTGCCCTAAAAACTTTTTTATTTCGTCAAGCTGGGCTGGCGTAACCCCCCCCCCTCTTTTTTTTTATGCTTAAAGTTTTATGGGTTTTAAATTTTAATTGCCTATTGGGTTTTAAATTTATTGGGCCAAAATTATTTAATTCTTTTATTAATATTTTAAATTTTGTATTGGAGTGTTTTTTATTCTTGGCTGTACACCGCCCTGAGTCCACTAGGAGAAGGGCGGTATATAAATTTAAATAAATAAATAAATAAAATAAATAATCCTCCAGAGAAGCCATGACATTACACCGGCAGGCCACTTCGGGTTCCTAAAGACTTTATATTTAGCATGGAGGTAGTTCTGGTGGCCTGGCATAAAGAAAGACGTGGACAGTTATGTGAAAAGTTGCATCACCTGCAGCACAATGAAGAAATGACCAGGAAAAATCCCCAGACTGCTGCAACTGGCCTAACTTTTTCCCTTTTATAACGTAAATTTTAAATTTGTTTTAACCATTGGAGTGTTTTAATTTGTCTTGGGCCTAAATTGTTTAATATGGTTTTATATTGCTTTTAAATTTTGTATCTATGTGTTTTGTCTTTCAGCTGTTCACTGCCCTGAGTCCTTTGGGAGTAGGGCAGTATATAAATCCAATAAAACTAAAAACTAAAAACTAAAATTGGTAGCAAAACCAACGAGACCATGGGAGGAGATCGCAATGGACTTTATAGTGGAGTTGCCAAAAAGTGGGGGAAACACGGTGATCTGGACCGTAATAGACCTATTCTCCAAACAAGCACACTTCATACCCTGCAGCAGACTACCCTCAGCCCACCAGTTGGCCAAACTGTTCCTGAAGGACATCTACTGCCTGCATGGAGTACCAGAGAATCAACTTGGACAGAGGGGTCCAGTTCATGGCTAAATTCTGGAGGAGTTCCTGAAATCCATTGGATTGTCCCAGACATAGCTCGGCCTTTCATCCGAGCACCAATGGGGGGGTAGAGAGACTGAACGCCATGGTAGAGCAGTACCTGAGATGCTACATGAACTATCAGCAGTCCAATTGAGTGAACCTCCTGCCTTTCACTGAGATTGCATACAATAATGTGGTTCACAGTAGCATGGGACTAACCCCCTTCAAAGTAGTGAGCAGCATGGACTTCATCCCAATGCCTGAGTATCCAAGGGATCCCCTCTCCTCAGTCAGCTTGACCAATTGGATGTCAATGCTGAAAGCAACCTGGAAGAACGTCAAAAAAGCGCTAGCTAAAGCGGCACAAACCTGTAAGAAATAGGCAGAGAAACACCGAGCTCCGCAACAGCCATTCCAGTTGGGAGAGAAGGTCTACCTCTCCACAAAATATTTAAGGTTAAATCTCGCTAGCAAGAAGCTGGGGTCAAAGTTTATGGGACCATTCTCCATAGTAAAGATCATCAACCCAATCACAGTGCAATTAAAATTGCCCCGACTGCTAGAGAAGACACACTCGGTATTCCATAATAGCCTCTTAAAACCTGGGGTCAAATCGACCCAGAGGCCACTATCCTGCGAGCCCACAGACCCCGTCATTATAGGGAGTCAAACCCATTATGAGGTGCAGCAAATCTTTGATTCGAGGTGGCACAGGAGACAACTCCAATACTTAATTAAGTGGAAGGATTACCCCTTATCAGAGGCCTCTTGGGTAGAGAGTAGGAACATCCAGGCTGATTGCCTTATAACAAAATCCCACGCAAAAAATCCGAACAAGCCTGGGGGGGGGGGGAACCATCCCTAAATCCTTACCTGTACTCAAATTATTTTTGCCTTGCATAGGTTGCCTTCAGGAAGCGAGGGGAGCTAAATGTCAACTCGCAAAAGATTTCTAGTCTGCTCTCGAGTTGTCATTAGAAGCAAGAAGGGAGCACATTCCACGCATACATTCTTCCAACGGTGAATCTCAGATTACCAAAGCTGGAGGGGGTGAGTCTCTACAGCCCATGGGAGTGCCTTGTTGGAGAATGTGATTTATGATAGATTGAAAGGCGTGGTTGCTCTTATGTGCAGCAGAGCAAACCTCACTTGAGTAGATGCTGGCATGTTGCTCTTAATAAATCATTGGATTCCTTTTAAAACTTGGCTCGAGACTCATTATTTAGTTAGGGCATCTGTTGGAACCTTCACACTTTATTTGGCTGAAAGTCCAGGAAATAAACCACTGTAGTCAGTTCTACTGCGGAGGCAGAATTTATAGCTCTATCTGAACTTTATTCAGAGGTAACTTGGTATGTACAACTGTTACATGATTTAAGTGTAAAGGTAAATTATGCTTTAACAGTGGATGAGGATAATGCTGCTTGCATTAAAACGGCAACAGGTGACAGAGTAAAGAGTATTGTAATGTCAGAGAAGCCAACAAGTGTTAATTAATTAGCTTGCTTCACTGTTCTTCAGAGGACAAGCTGACAGATATAATGACCAAGCCATTGGATGGAGTGCACCATGGGAAGAATATTAAGTTATTCAACAAACTTCTATTTCAATCATAAGGGGATAAGTGTCAGTATATGGGAAATTATGAGCTGGGATAGACGTAACAAGGTCAGCCAATGGGAACTGTTTGGTTATTAAGAAACAGCACCTGTTGTGAGCCAGACGGTTTGGAGACTGGGCATGACTTAGGGTTACTGGTCTATATATAAGAGTCAGTGAAAAAGAGCCTTGGTGGCGCAGCAGACTAAAGTGTTATTAAGTAGCACCAGCTACTTGCAATTACTACAAGTTCAAATCTCACCAGGCTCAAGGTTGACTCAGCCTTCCTTTCTTTTAAGGTAGGTAAAATGAGGACCTGGATTGTGGGGGCAATAAGCTGACTTTGTATAAAAAAGAACACCGCTTAGGGGGAGCCCGAAAGCCCTACTAAACAGGTATATACAAAAGTATGAAGGCGATTGCTTAACGCATTGTAAGCCGTCCTGAGTCTCGGCATATAAATCGAACTAATAAATAGTTTGTCCTTGGATCTTTGCCTTCTGTGTTTGTATTGCTTCTGTATTTATGACTTCTGGATCATAAATGGGTATTATATACATGCATCATGCTTTATATTATTGCATATAAACAAGTTTCTTCTACAAATGAATCCTGCTGAATTATTTACTTGTGTGCTAGTTGGTGTCAGTGTTCCAGAAAAAAACCCAACTTCAATTAAAAACTCTGAAGCAAACATTTTCTCAGAGTTCTATTTATTAGAGTAGGTATACTGGCACATCTTGGGAAAACCTGAATTTGAGTGTTCAGGGTTTTCCCTCAGTAAATCAAACCCCCCAAAATCATCCCCTCACTCGTCAGATGATCACATGCTCCAATCACCATGCATCCCATCTCAAGACAGCACTCCAATCACTCCATCCCCAGAAGCAGGATCATCCTGACCTTGAGCGGAAGGAAGAATGCTATTTTGTCTAAATACAATCCCTCTACTAAATCCCCCCTCCTACTTTCTCACATATAGAAGGTGGCAGCGGGGAAGCTTCCGGCCTAATATGGCTTCTGAAGCTGACAGGCATCCCCCCCCGAAGAAAAAAACACACCCTGGAAAATAAAATAGGCAAAACACAAAAAAAGGGGTTAATGCATTGTACATAAAACCGCTTAACTCACTCTCCCCTCTCCAGGAGGACCCTTTGGTTTTTCTGGAAATTTGTCGTGAAATTTACTAGTCTATCAGCTTTCACGTTCCAACTTTTCACGCAAGTAGCTTCAGACAACGGGTACCCTTTCCAGTCTACCAAATACTAGAGCCTGGTTTAGCTCTGCAGACTAAAGCACCGTAATTAAAATCCAGCTGTCTGCAATTACACCAGTTCGAATCTCCCCAGGCTGACTCAGCCTTCCATCCTTTATAAGGTAGGTAAATTGAGGACCCAGTTTGTGGGGGCAATAAGCTGACTTTGTATAAATATACAAAAGTATGAAGGCTATTGCTTAACGCATTGTAAGCCTCCCTGAATCTTCGGAGAAGGGCGGCATATATATCAATTTTTTAAAAAAAACTGTAACTGACCCCTGTATAGCCTAGTCAAGGATCTTAACTTCCTGAGTCTCCCCTTGTCTTATCAAAGGAGGGGGGAGCAACTGGTAAAGGTTTTAAGTTAGATCCTATTGCTGGTTTCAATAAGCTACTGTGAAACACTGGGTGCACTTTCCCTAATATATGAGGGAGGTTAAGTTGAACAGTTACTGGGTTAATCACTTTCACTATAGGGAAGGAACCTATGAATTTGGGTCCAAACGTCTTGCTAGGTAACCTCAATCTTAGGTATTTGATTGACAAATGCATCTTATCTCCTATTCAAAAAGGTGGTTGGAGAGGTGGTCGACCTCACGGCTCCCCAGTCTTCCTGGTCATTCCATAGGTTGACATTATGTGCTCAGCCCCTACGGTAGACTAGGACTAGGGTTGGCTGATAAAGCAGATCTTGCTTAAGGTCAGCCCTGCCTCCGTTCAAATCCCAAGAAAGAAAACCCCAACTCCACTGAAGTAGAGAAGAGGTACTTTTACTGAGTCTGAAATTATAGCAGCGAAAGAAAAGCAAGATCTGAGCCAAAAGGCATGAAAATTACATATAGAATAGAATTCTTTCTTGGCCAAGTGTGATTGGACACACAAGGATTTTGTCTTGGTGCGTATGCTCTCAGTGTACATAAAAGAAAAGATACGCTCATCAAGAATCATATGGTACAACACTTGATAGTCACAGGGAACAAATAAACAATCAAATCATATTAGGAAAGTCAATATAAATTGTAAGGATACAAGTAACAAGGTTACAGTCATACAGTCATAAGTGGGAGGATATGGGTGATACGAACGATGAGAAGATTAATAGTAATGCAGACTTAATAACTAGTTTGACAGTGTTGAGGGAATTATTTGTTTAGCAGAGTGATGGCGTTCGGGAAAAAACTGTCTTTATGTCTAGTTGTTCTGGTGTGCAGTGCTCTATAGTATCGTTTTGAAGGTAGGAGTTGGAAACAGTTTATGCCCAGGATGTGAGGGACATGTAAATATTTTCACAGCCCTCTTTTTGACTCGTGCAGTATACAGGTACTCAATGGAAGGCAGTTGGTAGTAATTGTTTTTTCTGTAGTTCTAATTATCCTCTGGGTCTGTCTCGTTGGGTTGCAGAACCAAACCAGACAATTATAGAAGTGCAGATGACAGACTCAATAATTCCTCTGTAGAACTGGATCAGCAGCTCCTTGGGCAATTTGAGATTCTGAGTTGGCGCAGAAAGAACATTCTTTGTTGTTTTTTTTTGGTTATTCAAAATTTCCCAAAATCCCTCCCCACAAGGACCCAGACTGAATGTCCAATCCCCACCTCACATAATGTCATGTGGGAAATCTTCAGGTCTTTTCATCCATCTGGAGTTCCAGGACTTTGACTGGCTGTAAACAACTCCAGGCTTTGACTGGCTGTAAACAAGTCCACTCAGCAGCTAGTAATTCGTGAGAGTAAACCTCCTTTATTCACATGGGCCACCTTCACACCAGCTCTCTTCCCAAACTCCAATGCCATTCCCCCTCCCTCCCTGTTACTATGGCAGCGGATAGCAAGCAAGCATCAAAGGGAAAACCCACGCTGGAGATCCAGTTGTCACTCCTAATCCTTCTTTTCTGTAGACTAGCCACACCCAAATCCTGCAACCTTTCTTCATATGTTTTAGTCTTCAGGCCTTTAATCAACTTAGCTACTCTTCTTTGCACTTTCTCCAAAGTCCAAACATCTTTTTTGTAACGTGATGTATTACAGTTTGCAGCAATCCAACCAGCACACAAGTAAATAATTCAGCAGGATTCATTTATACAAGAAACTTCTTTATATACAGTAATATACAGTATGATGCATGTATACAATTCCCATGCAGAAGTCAGAACCAGAAGTCAGAATCATAGAAGCAATATACAGAGACAATACTGCAAGGATAAAGTAACTCTTATATATTTAAAGTCAAGCTAAGCCATGCCCAGGCTCCGAGATGTCTGGGTCACCAAACAGTCCCCATTGGCTGACCTGTTACCATGTTTATTCCAATTAATGAACTCTTATACACTGACATGATGACTAAAACTGAATGCAGTATTCCAGGTGTGGTCTTACTAAGGCTTTATAAAATGGTATGAGATTCTGATTCTATGCCTGTTTATACAATCATGAATTATATTAGCTTTTTTGGCTGCTGCCGCACACACGTGACTCATGTTTAAGTGATCATCCATTTGGACTCCCAAGGTCCTCCTCACAATTAGTTTTTGAGCCAAGTTTCATGTAATCTGTTTTTCCTGCCAACGTGTAAAATCTTACTTTTCTCCACATTAAGTTTCATTTTGTTGGATTCAACCTTGTCTCATTTGGATCAGAAAGGCACAATATGCATACACATACAAATCTGTAGAGACAGGGTGGGTCAGTGGTTAGAATGCAGTACTACAGGCTAATTGTCCACAGCCAGGAGTTCGATCCTGACTGGCTCATGGTTGATTCAGTCTTTCATATTTCTGAGGTCACTAAAATGAGGACCCAGATTGCTGGGGACAATATGCTAACCTTGTAACCTGCTCAGAGAGTGTGGTAAAGCATTGTGGAGTGGTATATAAGTCCAAGTGGAATTGCTATTGCTATTGCAATTGCTAGTTTCTCCGGAGCGTGGATCCTTTTATGAGAAGATGACCATTCTGAGCAAAGCTCTTTCCACTTTCCATGCATTTATATGGTTTCTCCCATGTGGATCATCTTATGAGAAATAAGATTACGTTTTGCAACAAAGGTCTTTCCACATTCCATGAGTTTATATGGCTTCTCCTCTGTATGGATCTTTTTGTGGCTTCAAAGTCCACTGCTCAGGGCAAAGGTCTTTCCACACTCCATGCATTTATATGGTTTCTCTCCTGAGTGGATCCTTTTATGGGAAATAAGATTACCTCCTTTAGCAAAGGTCTTTCCACATTCCATGCATCTTTTTATAAACTTTTTTATTTTTATTTTTCATCAACATATTTAAATGTACAGTCTTTTGTCCATCATTAAACATTATTCATTCATCTCATTCTTTAACTTCCATTTGCTAATTAGTTATTCGGGTCTGCTCTTTTACCATCTCCTTTCTTTGTTTTAATACAACTTTCCTTTTATTCTTCCCCTCTCTCTCCTCTTCTATCTCTATTTTCCTCATTCCTCCTCTCCTTCCCTTTTCTACTTCCTCCTCTTTCCCCTCTCCTCTTTCTCCCTTTCTTACCCTCTCTACTACTCCTTTTCTTCTTTCTTCCTCTCCTTTTCCCATTCTTCTCTTCTCTTCTCATCTCCCAACTCCCCTCCTTCCCCCTCTCTACTCCTCTCCCCTTTTCCACTCCCTTGTTGTTTCCTTTTTCAATTCAATCTGAGATGGTATTTGAGCAGCCCCGATTTCTATTCACATACATCTTCATTTCAGATTTCTTTTTTACTTGATATCTCTTCTTACATTCCAGTACATTATTAATCAATCCATGTATTATTCTATGCATTTAAATGGTTTTCTCTCCTGTGTGGAGCTTTTTGTGGATAGTAAGTCCACCACTGTAAGCAAAGATTTTTCCACACTACATGCATTTATACGGCTTCTCTTCTGAGTGGATCTTTTTGTGTCTTCTAAGTCCATTGCCATGAGTAAACGTCTTTCCACACTCCATGCATTTATACAGCTTTTCCCCTGTGTGGGTCATTTTATGGAAAATAAGATTACCTCTTCGAGCAAACATCTTTCCACACTCCATGCATTTATACGGCTTCTCCCCTGTATGGATCATTTTATGGAAAATAAGATTACCTCTTTGAGCAAAGGTCTTTCCACACTCCATGCATTTATATGGCTTCTCCCCTGTGTGGATCCTTTTATGCATAGTAAGTGTACTGCTATGAGCAAAGGTCTTTCCACACTCCATGCATTTATATGGTTTCTCTCCTGTGTGGATCCTTTTATGCATAGTAAGTGTACTGCTATGACCAAAGGTTTTTCCACACTCCATGCATTTATATGGTTTCTCTCCTGAGTGGATCATTTTATGGGAAATAAGATTACCACTTTGAGCAAAGGTCTTTCCACATTCCATGCATTTAAATGGCTTTTCCCCTGTATGGATCTTTTGGTGGATTGTAAGTTTAGTGCTCAGAGCAAAGGTCTTTCCACACTCCATGCATTTATATGGTTTCTCTCCTAAGTGGATTTTTTTATGGGAAGCAAGATAACTGCGTAGAGCAAAGGTCTTTCCACATTCCATGCATTTATATGGTTTCACTCCTGAGTGGATCCTTTTATGGGAAATAAGATTATTGTTATGAGCAAAGGTCTTTCCACACTCCATGCATTTAAATGGTTTCTTTCCTGAGTGGATCTTTTTGTGGCTTCTAAGTCCACTGCTCTGAGCAAAGGTCTTTCCACACTCCATGCATTTATACGGCTTCTCCCCTGTGTGGATCATCTTATGGGATATAAGGGAACCTCTCTGAGCAAAGGATTTTCCACATTCTATGCATTTATATGGTTTCTCCCCTGTGTGGATCCTTTCATGGGAAGTAAGTGCACTTCTATGAGCAAAGGTCTTTCCACACTCCATGCATTTATATGGTTTCGCTCCCGAGTGGATCCTTCTATGGGAAATAAGATTACTTTTATGAGCAAAGGTCTTTCCACACTCCATACATTTATACGGCTTCTCCCCTGTGTGGATCATATTATGGGAAATAAGATGACGTTTTTCAGCAAAGCTCTTTCCACACTCTATGCATTTATACGGCTTCTCCCCTGTGTGGATCATCTTATGGGAAATAATATGATTTCTTTGAGCAAAGGTCTTTCCACACTCCATGCATTTATATGGTTTTTCCCCTGTGTGGATCCTTTTATGGGTAGTAAGTGTACTGTTATGAGCAAAGGTCTTTCCACACTCCATGCATTTGTAGAGCTTCTCCCCAGTGTGAATCCTTTTATGGGAAGTAAGATGCCACCTTGTTCTAAAATATTTTCCACATTCCAAACATTTATAAGGCTTCTCTTTTGTGTCAATCACTTTTTGAGATGTAAGGAAGTTATTTCCAAGAGAAAAAATGAACGTTCCATTGTAATTTTGTCCACTGTGTCTTCTTATAGCATCATCTCCTTTGTTTTGCATTAAATAGTGTTCATTTACTTGAACTTTAGCTTTGATTACCTTCACACTTTTTGCAGTATATTTTTCTCTTATTTTCTCTTCTTGGGAAAGAAAGTCTTGCATCGGAGCATCAGTGGAAATTGAGCTTTCCTGATTCCAATTCTTTGACTGGTTTCTCTCATGGCTTTCGAATTCCATTTGAATTCCAAAGTTCTCCCTTCCATCTTTATCACTGATCACTTGGAACAGTTCATAGGAATCTTGATTCTCCTGCCCATTATTACCTTCAAAGTAAAAGGGAAACAAAAATGATAACAAGGTTAGAGAAAAAGATCAAAGTGTAGGAAATTTCCTTCTGAATTTCTCTGAAATTCCATTAGGTTGTATGTTTGCATGCTTACAGGGATGTGATATAGACATGATGATTTCTATTGTCAGCAATAATTGATAGGCTAACAACTCACAAGCAAGCTAGGAGGGAGGAAACAGTAGGAATCAAGCCTCCACCATCCAGCATGACGACAGCAAAAACAACACAGTTGATTACAAGTGGGAGATGACTAGAAGGACCTATTACATGCGCAAGGGCTAAATTGATTAATGGCATATAAAGGCAGAGATCTCTGTAATGGTAGTTTAATACCATTAGCTCAAGGTTGACTCAGCCTTCCATCCTTTCGAGGTAGGTAAAATGAGGACCCGGATTGTGGGGGCAATAAGCTGACTTTGTATAAAAAAAGAACACCGTTTACAGGGGGCCAAAAGCCCTACTAAGCAGGTATATACAAAAGTATGAAGGCTATTGCTTAATGCATTGTAAGCCGCCCTGAGTCTCTGGAGAAGGGCGGCATATAAATCGAACCAATAAATAAATAAATAAATAAATACATACATACATACATACATACATACATACATACATACATACATACTACTCTGACAATGTCAGCAGATGGCTGACGAAAGCTTAGTAAAATAAAATTTTAATTCTTTAAAAATGTATGTATGTGTGTATGTATGTATGTATGTATGTATGTATGTATGTATGTTTTCTTTTTTTCATAGGCCTTTATGTGTATTTCTCTTTAGCCAGGTTCTTCCTACATAAACCAAGATTTTTATGCAGCCCTAGTTCAGTGAAATCACAATCCACCAATTTCTAGGCTTTTTTCAGGCAGCCAGCAAGCACCCTGATCTCTCAAAGGGCAGCAGGATGCTTGCTGGCTGCCTAAAATAAGCCAGCAATATATATGCTTTCTTCTCTTATCGTAGTTTTTTGTATGTATTTTTCTTCAACCAGGTATTTTCCTACGTAAACCAAGTTTCTCAAATTGCAGCCATAGCTCAGTGAAATCACATCCACTATCCTAGGCTTCTTCAGACAGCAAGCATGCATTTTGCTGCCTATTGGTAAACCAATATAGATTTATTTTGGACTGATTGGTCCTCATCAGTTAGCCACACCCTTACCATATGTTTCCTCCCCACAGAGACTAAGTATTTGCTTTCTTCTCTTATCGTAGGTTTTTGTATGTATTTTTCTTCAACCGGGTATTTTCCTAGATAAACCAAGTTTCTCAAATTGCAGCATATTGCATATATATAGATTTATATTAGTCTCCCAATAGGCAGCAAAATGCATGCTTGCTGTCTGAAGAAGCCTAGGATAGTGGATGTGATTTCACTGAGCTGTGGCTGCAATCACGTGAGATCAATAGTGCTAGATTTCCCACTACTGATTTCAGGTATCTCTCACTGCTTTAGGCCTCTTTTTTCTGCAAATGCACCAAAGCAGGCAAAGGAATCGACAGCTTGCTACATAGAAACAAGATAAGTCCCGGCAGGGTGGGATGGGGGAATAGGTAGGGCAACTGTTGTTGTAACGCCTCTGCTGTCATTCCTAAGTGTGAATGATGGCTGTGGTGCTGTAAGATTTATAATTTCGGGACTGAGTCTTAAGTACTTGGGAGTGGGCTAGGTTGTAACTTGGAACGGTCACTTAGGGAACTGTCATAACTTGGGGATTACCTGTACCTTAGGATGCTCTGAGTGACATTGCATGAGGCCTTTGTTCTTGAATTGGATTGGGAGAATGCTCTTCCATGGGCTGAGTGTGAAAGTTCTGTCCTCACACAATTTGGGGAGGTTTCAGAGGACAAATGACAACACACTCCTCTCACATGACCTCCAGAGGACACATAAAAGCACACCTCATTCTTCCTAGCCACAGATACGTTTAAAGAGAAATGGAAAAATAAGGATAAGAAATGGCAGAGAAAGCACCTAAGCAAAGAGACATTGACTTTTTCCTTCCTTGGAGCATGAGAAGATCCTTTCCTTTTCCCTCCCAGGAGACGATATCTGATTAGTGGTTTTTTAATAAAAACCCTAATTAAAATCTGTCTTCTTGAACTCTCTGATTGGGGACTAGAGAACTCTTACCCAGAGAGACCACGTTCCTATGGTTTTCAAGCATGACCTCCGAATGCAGCGCTTTCTGGTCAGGATCCAGCTGAGACCATTCCTCCTCAGAGAAAGACACAGCCACCTCCTCGAAGGACACAAGACTCCCCTGAACACGGAAAAAAAAGACAGAACAGGAGGATTCACAAGATCTGTTCATCTTCATCATTGATTTAAGCAACAGGATAGAAGGAGAAGTCATCAAATTTGCAGACAAGACCAAATTGACAGGAACACCAACACTCCAGAACAGGGGTTTGCAACCTTAAACACTCAAAGAGCCACTTGGGCCCATTTCCCACAGAAAAAACAACAACCTAGGAGCCACAAAACCTGGGTGGGCATGGTCAATCCGATGTCACTCACTCCCATCCAGTCACATGACCTCCTAGCCAAACCTACTCAGCCACAAAACTCTTCTCACTATCTCTCTCCCCCCCATATCTCTCTCTGCCCCCTCCCTCTCTCTGCCCCCCTCTATATCTTTCATTGTATCTCTCTCCCCCCCTCCCTATCTTCCCCTCTCTCCGTGTATCATTGTGTGTCTATATCTCTCTCTCTGTATGTATCACTCTGTGGGTCTATGTCTCTCCCTCCCTCTCTCTGTGTATATGTCTATCTCCCCCTCCCTCTCTCTCCTCCTTTTATTTCTTCTTTCTCGAAATCCAGGCTGGCTGAGGAACTGAGGAATGATTGCCAGCTGCAGAAGAGTCTTCCTTTCGGGGGACCCTCTTCCTCCTTCTCCTCTTGCTATGGTAGGGTTGGGAGGATGCGCACATGTGGGGAGACCCTCCTCAGAGCAAAGGCGTGTGTGGCTGCTCAACTGAGGGTCTTAACAGGACATGGCTTCTCTCCTGCACTAAGGCTCTGGTCATCGTTTTGCCGTGACCTCCCTCCCCACAGCTCTTCGGCCGAGCATGGACGAAGCGAGCTCCAGCCCAAAGCGGTAGGAAGCAAAGGCTGCCTTATGCACAAACATGGTGTGAAGGCAGATACAGGACCACTTCGCTCCTGCACTAAGGCTCCAGCGACCCTCTTCTTGGCTATTTCTTTTATTTCTTTTTTGAAATCTTTTTTGAAGGCATGCCCAGCACCAACAAGCAGCAAGAGTGAGTTCTCCATCCTCCGCCATCCCCCTTACCTTCTCAGGCCAGGCAAGGGAGGGCGTGGTGCAGGGCCAGCCAGTGATGGGACAGGGAGCAGCAGTAAAGGGCCCAAAGAGCCGCATGTGGCTCCGGAGCTGTGGGTTGCCAACCCCCACTCCAGAAGATAAGCTCAAGATATAGAAGGATAGACAGACTGGGCCCCATCTAACAAAATGAAATCAACTGTGAGAAATGTAAGGTTCTACATTTAGGAAAGAAAAACCAAATGCACTGGCATAGAATAGGTGATACCTGGCTCGATAGTAGTAAGGGCAACAGACTGTCAACATTCCAGAAAAAAACCCAACTCCAAGTAAAGACCCTGAAGCAAGCATTTTTCAAAGTTCTATTTACTAGAAAAGGTAAACGGGCACATCTGGGAAAACCCGAATCTGAGAGGTCCGGGTTTTCCCTCAGTAAGTCAAAACCCCCAAAACCATCCCTCAGTCGTCAGTCAATCACATGCTCCAATCAACCACCGTCCCATCTCAAGACATCACTCCAACCACTCCTTCTCCAGATACAGGATCGCCCTGACCTTGAATGACAGGAAGAATGCTATTATGTCTACGGACAACCCCTCTACTAAATCCCCCCTCCTACTTTCTCACATGTGAGAAGGTGGCAGCATGGAATCTTCCAGCCTAATATGGATTCCAAAGCTGGCACAGGGATTTTTAGAGTCCTAATGAACAACCACTTACACCTGAGTCAGCACTATGCGTTGTTGTTAGTTGCGACCCCATGGACAACGTTCCTCCAGGCTGTTGTGGCCCATCAGTGGCCTGTGCAGCTAGTAGCTGATTCCGACAGCGAGGAGTCTGACCATAGCTTTGACAATACACACTTTTGTTGGCAAAGTGATGTCTCTGCTTTTTAGTATGTGTCTAGATTTGCCATAGCTTTCCTCTCCAGGAGCAAGCGTTTTTTAATTTCTTGGCTGTAGTCCCCATCTGCGGTGATCTTGGAGCCCAGGAAAATAAAATCTGTCACTACCTCCATTTCTGCCCCGTCTATTTGCCAGGAATTGAGCGGACCAGATGGCATGATCTTAGTTCTCTTAATATTGAGTTTCAAGCCAACTTTTGCCCTCTCCTTCTTCACTCGCATCAAGAGGTTCTTTAGTTCCTCTTCATTTTCTGCCGTTAGAGTGGTATCATCTGCATATCTGAGGTTGTTGATATTTCTCCCAGCAATCTTAATTCCAATTTGTGATTCATCTAGCCCCGCCTTTCTCATAATGTGCTCTGCATATAAGTTAAATAGGCAGGGCGACAGTATACAGCTTTGCTGAAATCCTTTCCCAATTTTGAACCAATCAGTGGTTCTGTGTCCAGTTCTCACTGTTGCTTCTTGACCCACATATAGGTTTCTGAACAGACAAGTAAGATGGTCTGGTACTCCCATCTCTTTAAGAACATGCCACAATTTGTTGTGATCCACACAATCAAAGGCTTTAGCACAGTCAGTGAAGCAGATGTTTTTCTGGAACTCCCTAGCTTTCTCCATGATCCAGCGTATGTAGGCAATCTGATCTCTAGTTCCTCTGCCTCTTCGAAATCCTGCCTGTACTTCTGATAGTTCTCGATCCACATACTGCTAGAGCCTAGATTGTAGGATTTTGAGCATAACTTTACTAGCATGTTTAATCAATTCAATGGTGCAGTAATTTGAACATTCTTTCGCATTGCCCTTCTTTGAAATTGGAATGTAAACTGACCTTTTCCAACCTTGTGGCCACTGTTGAGTTTTCCAAATTTGCTGGCACTTTTACTGCATCATCTTTTAATATTTTGAATAGCTCAGTGGAATACTGTCTCCTCCAATAGCTTTGTTGTTGCTCAAATTTCCTAAGGCCCATTTGAGTTCATATTCCAGGATGTCTGGCTCAAGGTCAGTGGCCACCCCATCGTGGTTATCAGGGATGTTAAGCTTGTATAGTTCTTCTGTATAATTTTGCCATCTCTTTTTAATCTCTTCTGCCTGTTAGATCTCTGCCATTTTGGTCCTTTATCATGCCCATCTTTGCGTGAAACATTCCCTTCATATCTCCAATTTTCTTGAAGAGATCTCTGGTCCTCCCTATTCTATTGTTTTCTTCTATTTTTTTGCACTGTTCATTTAAGAAGGCACCTATTCTAGCTATTCTCCGGAATTCTGCATTCAATTGGGTGTATCTTTTTCTTTTGCCTTTCATTTCCCTTATCTCCTCAGCTATTTGTAAAGCTTCCTCAGACAGCCATTTTACTTTCTTGCATTTCTTTTTCTTTGGGATGATTTTAGTTGCTACCTCTTGTACAATGTTGTGAACCTCCGTCCATAGTTCTTCAGGCACTCTGTCTATCAAATCTAATTCCTTAAATCTATTTGTCACCTCTACTGTATATTCAAGAAATGTGGTGGCTCAGTGGCTAAGACGCTGAGCTTGTAGATCGAAAGGTCAGCAGTTCAGCGATTTGAATCCCTAGTGCAGCGTAACAGGTGAGCTCCCGTTACTTGTCCCAACTTCTCCCAACCTAGCAGTTCAAAAGCATGTAAAAAATGCAAGTAGAAAAATAGGGACCACCTTTGGTGGGAAGGTCAGCATTGTGTGTGCCTTTGGCGTTTAGTCATACTGGCCACAAGACCACGGAGACGTCTTTGGACAATGCTGACTCTTCAACTTTGAAAAGGAGATGAGCACCACCCCCTAGAGTTGGGAGCATGCGCAAGGGGAACCTTTACCTTTACCTTACTATATATTCATCAAGGATATTATTTAGTTCATACCTGAGTGGCCTAGTGCTTTTCTTTACTTTCAATTTAAGCCTACATTTTGCAATGAGAAGCTCATGATCTGAGCCACAGATCATAGTCTTGTTTTTACTGACTGTATAGAGCTTCTCCATCTTTGGCTGCAGAGCACATAGTCAATCTGATTTCTGTGTTGACCGTCTGATGATGTCCATGTGTAGAGTCGCCTCTTGGGTTTTTAGAAAAGAGTGTTTGCTATGACCATCATATTCGCTTGACAAAATTCTACCAGCCTGTGCCCTGCTTCATTTTGTACTCCAAGGCCAAACTTGCCTGTTATTCCAGTTATTGTTTGGCTTCCTACTTTAGCATTCCAATCCCCCATGATGATAAGGACGTCATTTTTTGGTGTTAATTCTATAAGGTGCTGTAGGGCTTCCTACAACCAGTCAACTTCATCTTCTTCAGCACCAGTGGTTGGGGCATAGACTTGGACTATTGTGATGTTGAATGGTTTGCCTTGGATTCGAACTGAGATAATTCTGTCATTTTGGGGATTGTATCCCAGTATTGCTTTTTCTATTCTTTTATTGACTATGAAGGGTACTCCATTTCTTTTGAGGGATTCTTGCCCGTAGTATACCTGATGGTCATCTGAATTAAATTCACCCATTCCTGTCCATTTTAGTTTGCTGATTCCTAAGATGTCGATATTCAGTCTTGTCATCTCATTTGACCACGTCCAGCTTACCTTGATTCATGGATCTTACATTTCAGGTTCCTATGGAGAATGGATCTTTACAGCATCGGACTTGCCTTTCACAACCAGATATATCCACAGCTGAGCGTCCTTTCAGCTTTAGCCCAGTTGCTTCTGGCACTACTAGTACTAGCCCTCTGCTCTTCCTCAGTAGCATATTGGACACAGGGGTGAAATGCTCCCGGTTTGGACTAGCTCGAGCAAGTAGGTAGCGGAGATTGAGGCTAGTTCGCCAAACTGGGAGCAATGGCTGGCTGGCCATGCCCTGAACTGCTCCGCGGCCTGCAGTCCTGCCATGCTTGCCTGCCTTCCATGCTGCCTTCCTGGCATTCCGGTGGCCAGCTTGCAAAGGCAGGCGAGCAGAAGTCCACATGGAAGGCAGGCAAGCATGGCAGGGCTGCGGGGAAGGAGCTAGCAGTTTACTTCCTCCCCCTCACTCAAGCAGCGGCTTCCCTGCTCAGCCCCGACAAGTTATGCATCCATAACAATGGGGTTGTTCAGGAGGTGGTGCTTCAGGAGGGCAGGTGGCCATATTCATTATAGTTGTCAGCTGCAGATGTCTGCCTGCCCACCCAAAGAACCACCTCTGTGAACAAAACAATCCCATTGCGCTACGCCTCCTTTTGCAGCCAAACGTGCCCAGCTGTGCATGCCCTTTTCTCAAATGGGCTGTGCATGGGGCACTTGGAGAGAGAGCGAACAAGAGAGCTTTCCAACCTCTTTTGTGTGTGTGTGTGTGTGTGTGTGTGTAAGGGAGCGATCTGAAGCCGAGGCACCCAAACTTGCGGCAACGGCGCGGGCGGCTTCTGAACAGCCCTGAGTCAGCCAGCTCCACCTGACCTACTCCCTGAGTCTTGCCATTCTCCTCACCTGCCACCCCCTCAAATAGCGGCAGGCTCTGCGGGACAACAGGACCTCTCATTTTTCCCAGAGCACGGCGTATGCTTGCTACCTCTGCTTGTCTGCTTGCAAGCGATGATCTTCTCTGCTTCTCTTGGGATGCTGGTGCGGGCACCCTGGATGCATAGCTTGTTGGGGCTGAGCAGGGAAGCCACTGCTTGAGTGGGGTGGGGATGGGGCGAGAAGAACGGCAAGACTCAGAGAGTAGGTCAGATGGAGCTAGCTGCTCAGAAGCTGCCGTCACTGCTGCCAGAAGTTTGGGTGCCTCAGCTTCAGATCGCTCCCTCCCTCTCTCTCACACAGGTTGGAAAGCTAGCTTGCTAGCTCTCTATCCAAGCGCCCCATGCACAGCACAGTGACAAGAATGACGTCAAACTGGCCACGCCCACTGTCACATGACCACCAAGCCATGCCGCACCAAGCCACTCACACAGAACCGGTAGCAAAAAAATTTAGATTTCACCCCTGATTGAACATCTTCCAACTTGAGGGGCTCATCTTCCAGCATCATATCTTCTTGCCTTTTGGTACTGTCCATGGGGTTTTCATGGCAAAGATACTGGAGTGGGTTGCCATTTCCTTCTCCAGTAGATCACGTTTTGTCAAAGCTCTCTGCTATGACCTGTCCGTCTTGGGTGGCCTTGCATGGCATAGCTCATCATTTCATTGAGCTACACAAAGCCCTTCGCTATGACAAGGCAGTAATCCATGAAGAGGAGCAATATGCTACAGTTGCCAAAAAAACAGAATCATAGGCTGAATTAAGAGGGATAGAATTAAGATGACATGAAGTATTAGTACCACTTTATAATGCCTTGGTAAGACCACACTTGAAATATTGCATCCAGTTTTGGTTCCAGATGTATAAAAGATCTTGGGACTCTAGAAAGAGTGCAGAGAAGAGTGGATTGGAGGCTAAAATGTATAAAGAATGGTTGCTGGAATTGGGTATGTCTAGTTTCATGAAAAGAAGGACTAGGGGGTGACATAATAGCAGTGTTCCAAGAAGCAATGGATGGAAATGATTCAAGGAGAGGATCAACCTACAAGTAAAGAGAAATTTCCTGACAGTGAGAACAATTAATCAGTGTAATGGCTTGGCTCCAGAAATTGCAGGTGCTCCAGCACTGGAGGTGATTATGAAAAAAACTGGACAACCATTTATCTGAAATGTTATAGGGCTCCCAGTCTGCGCAGGGGGTTGGACTAGAAGATTTCCAAGATCCCTACCAACTCTGTTATCCTGTTCCATTGTTCCCAAATTCCGTAGTAAAGATATGCACTAAGTTAAATGGCTATGAATCATACAAGTCCTAATATTAGGTGAGAAAATGGGAAAATCTTAAAATTGCTTTCACTGAAGAAATATTTGGGGAAGTTTTATTAAGTTCATTGATAAGTTCATTCATCTCTAGTTTAACTTTTTCCCCCATATCCCTATAATTTTCAAAGACGTTTCTTTTCTATTTCCCACTTTCACCTGTTTTATTATTTATATTTCCCTTATTTAGCTTTTCACATCTATTTGTTAAAGTTTCATTCTTCATTCTTTCATTATTCAATGTCTCAATGTACGCTTCTAATACCAATCACAATCATTTATACGTTTAAAGAACAGTGCCTTAAATTCATGTACTTTCCAATCCTCCAATCTGTGTAATTCTACTATTGATAAACCTTTACATTAAAATATATTCTTTCATTTTCTGATCTTCCATGGTTTAATTTTAGCATTTCACTAATCATATTTTTATACATTAATTCATAATACCATCATTCAAACTGTCATTTTCCAATTAATGCTTAATTCTTACTTAAAAGTATTCATAATTTCTCTATTTTACTTTCATACCTATTTATATTAAGATATTATTGTAATGTCTGTTGCACTATATACAAAATAATTATCCAACCTATATAATTCTAATATTAATACACATTATTGAAATATATTCATGGAAGATGTTTTACTTTCGTCACTTCCCGCCTGGACTATTGTAATGCTCTCTACATGGGGCTCCCCTTGAGGAGCACCCGGAGGCTCCCAAATGGTGCAGTGTGTGGCCGCGTGGGTGGTTATGGGAGCGACATGGCGTTCCCATGTAACTCCTCTCCTGCGCGAGATGCACTGGCTCCCGGTGGTTTTCTGGGTGCGCTTCCAGGTTCTGGTTAGAGCGCTCCATGGCTTAGGACCTGGTTATTTATGGGACCGCCTGATGCCACCAGTACCCTACCACCAGCCGGTACGCTCTCATAGAGATGGGCTCCTCCGGGTGCCGATGGCCAAACAGTGTCGACTGGCGGCCCCCAGGGGGAGAGCCTTCTCTGTGGGGGCACCTACTATCTGGAATGAACTCCCCCCGGAGATACGGAGGATCCCGGATCTACGCACCTCCCGCTGCGCTCTCAAGACCTTTTTATTCCATCAGGCCGGCCTGGCCTAACTTTTCCCCTTTAAAATGTACATTTTAAATCTGTTCTTAACTATTGGGGTGTTTTAAATTTGTCTTGGGCCAAATTGTTCAATCTGGTTTTATATTGTTTTAAATTTTGCATTTATGTGTTTTATTTCGTGGCTGTTCACCGCCCTGAGTCCTTCGGGAGTAGGGCGGTATATAAATCAAATAAAACTAAACTAAACTAAACCAAACTACTCTCTCTCCCCCCCCCCCCACTTATCCACCATCTCTTAGCTACGGTAAAACTTTTTTTTCTCGCTTGCCTCCCATATTCTTCTCTCACGCCATCTGCTTATTTTTGAAGGTTATAAATATGGATTTTTAAAAATGGTATTGTGGCATTTATTGTTCATTAGCCTTGCACAATTCCCCATCAAAGAATTACAAAAAAATATGGGACTTTAGCAGTTCCTGCCACTGTGATACATTTATTCACATTTCTTGAAGGACTTTTAAAAAATTGCTTCTTGTGAACTCAAAATTGGAGGAGTACCTAGCTGAGCAAGATAACCTGAGGAAGCTATGCTGGCTGACAGCAATTTGAACTGCTATTCTGCTCTCCATGTTGCGGAAAACAGGCCAAACAAGGGGGGAAAATTGAAGGAGGGAGCACTCTAACACCCGCTTCACTTCCTGAAGGGAGAATAGAAATCTAATATCTTTTCCTTTTCTTACTTGATTTGAAGGATCAACTGCTGTTTGATCTCTGTCAGAAAAACCAGAAAGCTTCATTCTTTGTTTCTCTGTAAGGAATAAATAATTTCAAAATACATAATTAACAAAATAGGAGAAGCTATTCTGTAGAAAAGAAGAGAGATTAAGTCAAATGGGTAATCAGAAGATGTTCCATTACCTCCTGAGGTGTCCGGACTTGGATCTTCCCAAGGGATCCTCCTGAAAAATAGCTCCTGAGGGGAATTTGATGGGTTCTTCTTTCCTTCAGGATCTCTGATCTCTACAGTGCAGCACTTCAAACAGGAGGAAAGAAAAAAGAAGCAGAATTAATGTATGTCATATGAAATAAAGTGGATTTTTATATTTGGAACACAATCTCAAAGCCCCCAATATCCATCCATGAGGTTGAGTGAGAAAACAAGGGAACAATGTCCTACAAGAATTGGTGAATTGCCATATATAATGAATGTCAGAGAAGTCTGGGAAGGAGGGTGAAGTATTCAAACAGATTCTCTATTCCCTTCTGAGCTCCCTAAAGTCTCTCACCTGCAACAGGACTTGCTTCTTCTGCTCCTCTGCTTGGCTGAGGAGGAGGCCTTCTGCCAGGGCCACCGCCTGGGAGCTGGTCTCTGCTCCACACTCCCGCACCCAGCCCTCCATCTCTGGGGGCATTAGGAACAGGAGATGCTCCAGAACCACCTGGTCCAGCATCTGGGCTTTGGTGTGCTTTTCTGGTCTCAGCCATCGCCTGCAAAAGCCATAGAGTTGGCTGCAAAGTCCTCGGGGACCCTCAGCCTCCCAGTATTGGATGATGTTCCAGGGCTGAACTTCTGAAGGTAGGATGGTTTCCTCCTCCAGGATCTTTTGCTCAGTTCTTGTCCAGAGCTTCGCCCCCTTCCCAGGCTGAGCAGCTGAAGGGCCTTTTCCGGCTCCCTCCTTTCCAAAAGGTTGTGTCTCCATCCTTTCTCTGTCCTGCAGAGCAACTCCCAATGGCTCCAAGGACTCTGGTGGGTCTCCAGATGCCTTTTCCTTCATGGGACCATTTCTGGGGCTGCAGGACTGATCCCTCCAAGGGATTCCGCTCTTTTTCTTCTTCCCCCAAGAGAAAAGTTTGCCTTGCAAAGACCACAAATGGCTTCCAGTTTCTGTATCTGAGATGGGAAGAAAAAGAAACGCCAAGAATTAGAAAGCGGAATTCAGCCACTGAGCGACCTTCCCCCAACCTGCCCGGAGCCCCAAGCGGCTCATCCCAGCGCAGGTCCCAGGTCCCCTCGAGCAGGGCCGGGAAGGAGGCAGCTGGAGCGGCCGCCCTGCTTCTCTCCCCCTACTCGGGCTCTTCCCCGGATCCCCGACGCCTTCCCGGTATCCCCACTTCTCCCTGCAGAGAAGGAGCGGCTGGGGAGCATGGGACCCAGGAAGAGCGTCCACCCCCATCCAGGGAACCTCTGGCTGTCCCCCCGCCAGACTCTCCCGCAGCTCCTCCACCTCCTCCGGGGCTCCAGGGGTTAAGGAGAGCGAGTGTGGCGTCCTAGAGAGGCAAGGCTCTAGTGGACCAATGGGGAAGTCCTGGAGTTCCTTTTCCTTGGCCGAGGGCGCCCCCTGGTGGGCTTGGCGCGAAGTGGCCGGATGGTAGAAAGGGCGGGAAAGAGAGCGTCTGAGGGGACGGGACAGGGCGGGCATGATGGGCTTGGGAGTAGGAGGAAAGGCCTCGGCGTCTCTTTCTCCATCTTCCTCTCCTTCCTGTCCAGGAACCGTCTGTGAAGATGGAGGAAAACCTCTCCGGAGCCTCCCTGAAGAACAGCCACCCTGAAGGCTCCGCGGAGATCGGAGGAGGCCTCAAAAGGAGCCAGATCCTGTCAGGAACGGGCGGGCGGTCAGAAGAGGAGGACCGGGGGGCTCTGGGGGGCTCCGGCCTGAAGGAGAGGAAGGTGGGAGACGGGCAGGGAGGCCTCCATGAGGGAAAAGGATTGGGGAGAGACCGAGGAGGAAGGAGGGAGAGAAAAATGGAGGAAAAGCTGGAAATCTCTGAAGAGGCCAGAAATTTTACCTCAGAATGAGGCTCCTTCATTGGGAAGCGAAAGGGGGGGGGGGAATGGCGCCTCCTCTCTGACTGGAGAGAGAATCGGGGAGGAAGAGGGTGGAAAAGGGAGATGAAGGAGGAGGAAGAGGGGAAGAAAACATTTCCACGTAGGGATCGAGGGGGAGATTCGCCTCCAAAGAAGAGAGGAGGAAGCGGAGCCTTTGCGGGGGTTGAAGGCGGGGATTCCCCCCATTTTCCCCGCTTCTCTCCCTCCTTCAGGTGACGTCACGAGGGACTTTGCCCGGAGACCGATGACGCGGGAGCAGCGAGTATTCCCATTGGTCCAAAGTCCGAGGAAAAGGCTCCAATCCAGAAGCGCCGATTCCTTCTCTCGGGTTGTGAGCTCCTGGCAGGGACGCCCCCTCCCCCCCTTTAGTTCACAGGGAAAGGGTTCTGCCGAATGGAGAGAAAAGGGGAGGCTGCCGACGCCCCAGAAGCGCCCCCAAAGGGAGGGGAGGAAGACGCCGATGCTGCAGCCCCAGAGGAAGAATCGAGGGGTCTGGACAGGAGGAGGAAGCGGCCTCCGCGATCTTCGGGATTGGGAGAGGCCAGGAGGTGCAAAAGGACCAATGGGAGTTCTCCCTTCTTCCGCGTCATCGGTCTCCGGGCAGAGTCTCCCTTGCCTTCGCCCGCTGGAGGAGAGAGGTGGGCGCAGAGAGAAGCGGAGAAAGTGGGAGGGGGGTCGTTTTGTGGGGGGGGGGCGCAGCTCAAGGAGGGAATCATGGCAGTTCTGGAGGAGAGAGCGGGCTTCCTCCGCCCCCCGCTACTTGGGGATGGGGGCTGCTATGGATGGACATCTCAATGGGAGGGGGGGAAATCAGAGGGGAGGAAGTAGGATCCCTTCCTTCTTTCCTTCGGATACTCAGACCCAGCCTCGCTCTCTTTCTCTCTCTCTCTCCCCTGCCTCTTTCTCTCTCCCTCCCATTCTACTTTCACTTTCTCCCTCTTTCTCCGCCTCCCTCCCCCTCTACTTTCACTTTCTTCCTCTTCCTTTCTCTCTCTCCTCTCTCTGTCAATTCCGAAGCTGTTCTGGCTATGGGAGTTTTCTTTTTTCTTTACTGTAGTTCTATTAGGGGTTCTTTCAGGTTGACGAAGCTTGGAGCTGATGGGGGGGGGGTTGTAAACTAAAACAAACTAGGGGTACTTCATTCCTAGGTCAAGGACATTCCAACTACTGGCTGGCTGGAGGTGGAAGAAGGAGTTGCCAGGTAACCATCCAGTGACTGGATTGGATAATGTGATATATTGTTTTGTGAGAAAGTGAAACTTTCTCTTTTATTTAGGTGGAAAGCCTGGGAAAGCTCAGAGTTGGCTTTCCACCAGTTGCTGCCAAGATGATCTCTCCCTCCCTCCCTCTTTTATATAGACAAACTATATAAAACATATGCCATCATCATCATTCTGATACTGTTAAGTCTGCTATTCTCTATAACCTTAACACAGATGATAAGATTTGTACTGTCCTTGTTGGGTATCGTGCCAGAAAAATAAAGGAGATATGTACTTAATATTAGATGGATTGACAGTGACTAGAATTGCATTTGCGCAACACAGGAAGAGCATAGAGATCCCTACAGAAGAGAATACAATAAAAAAGTATTAGAATGTGCAGAAATGAACAGACTAACACTTAAAATTAAAGATAAGGAAGACACTGAATATTTCTTAATTTGGGAATCGTTTTATCAATGGTTAATGAGTAGAAACAGAAATTGGATTTCTTTAAAAATACAAGAGAATGACTACTTTTGTAAAAATGGTTTATCAGATGTATAATTAAGCACTACTGTTATTATACCATGTTTCCCTGAAAATAAGGCCTTGTCTTATATTTTCTGAATATATGGGGCTGGGTCTCTCTCTCTCTCTCTCCCTCTCTGTCTCTCTCTCTCTCTCACACACACACACAGAATAAGGGCTTGGGGTATTATTTTGGGGGTGCAGGAGGCAGCAAGTGTGGCCACTTCACGGCTGCTGGTGTGCTGTACTACTGTGGCAACACAGCTGCTCGTCAGCTGTTCTCGGGGGCAACCAAAGGTGGGAATCTCCCCGACATTCTTGGCACTCGCCTGCCTCCCATCCATCCATCCCCGTCGCCTGCAAACTCCCACCCCACTCCTGCCTCTCCGCCAAGTGACTCCCAGCAGCTCCAGACGCCCAAGGCCTGCACCTGGCTCTTTATTGAGGGGGTTGGCTTGTAGGGCGAGGGAGAAGCAAGACACATGGTACAAGATGGGGCTTGCTCCTCTTGCTTCTTCTCGCCAGGGGCCGGGGAGACATAATACGTGTGTCTTACCTGCATTGCAGCTCCATTGTGTGTCTTGCCATTGTCTGCAGGCAAACAAATTGTAGGGTAAAAACAAACTTCTCGCAAGTTCGAGACGTTTGGTTGAACTCAGGAGGGTTTTTTTACCCTATAACATGTTTGCCTGCAGACAACAGCAAGACATGAGACAGAGCTGCAAGGCAGGTAAGACGGCTCCATGCACCCTAATGGTACTGTAACAGCAGCCTGGCTGCTTCCCTTCTCCATCGTCTTTGTCGGGGGTGGCAGGTGGGGCGGTAGGTGGCAGGTTGGGGGTGCGTCTCTCTCTCTCTCTCTCTCTCTCTCTCTCACACACACACACACACACACACACAGAATTTCTTTGTACAAGCCCCAACAGCTGGATTTCGCTTGGATTTCGCTTCTTCCCAGCCTGAAGCATTAGGCTCTTCTGAAGTGGAACCGGGAAACTGGACATGATCCAGCAGGCAAGAAGCCTCGATTATTCATCAGGGCAGCTCGGGGACTGTCCTCTTCTATTCCATTGCTCAATCTCCAAGTGGGGTAGCTCCTTGGTCCTGGGCCCCATTGGAAGTGGCTGAAGGGGCCCTTCCCGACTCCCGAGAAGTGAAAGCAACGGGAGAGGCTCTCCACGGGAAGCAGAACTCCAGCACCTCTGAGGGTCCCCTCCATCTGGCAGGACTTGGAGAAATTGAGGAGGAAGGGGGGATTCTCACCCCTGCCCCTTCCCTTGCCTGGGATCTGCCCACCCTTCCCCTGAACCAGTTCTGGCTTCAGACCCAAAGCAGCCGGGTTGGTCGAAGTGGAAAGTGACTTGGAGGAAGAAGAATGTAGATGAAGCTGCTGTGCATCCAAAGCCAGAGGTGATGGGGCCCTCCAGGCTAGCATGCCCAAACTGGCAAGTGTAGAGGTCCCCCTGCTGGATCTGGGTCTCCAGCATCACTTGGAGCTGATAGGTCCAGTCTCCATTCTGGAGCTCCTCCCCAAAGGCCACGCCCTCCTCTGGCCGCCCATTCTTCAGCCACTGGACCTTGATTTCTACGGGGTAAAAGCCCATCACGGTGCAGAGGAGAATACTTCTGGCTGAAGTGTTTTCTTATGACTCAAAATTCACTATTAATGTTTGTGGGTGTTTTTGGACTCTCCCCCCAAAATCAGAAACCTCCCCAGGTATGAAGACAGAAGCGATTTGGCTACAGGAGAAGCTGAGTCTGTGACCAAAAACGGGGCTTCAAGGGGCCTTTTCTCCCAGACCCCCAAAATTGGTTGAATGAAATTTCTCAGCCTTTGAATCAGCTTCTGTTCAAGACAGAAGAAACGCCAGATCAGGATTCTGATTGATGGGGGTTTTTACATCTTGGTTTAAACACTGAATTGCGATTATAAATTCCAGCTGCCTTCTTTTACTTGTTTGTTGGATTTAAAGCTACAGATGATTCAATAAACAAGAAGAACTAAAGGCTGGATAGAAAGGGCGCAGCAGGCAAAGAGCCTTCATGGTGCCCCTTTCCAGGCCTTTGGAAGTTTGTTCTTTATCCTGAAATCCCAAAGGCACCAGAGGTGGAGGGAGAACCTAGCCTTCGGGAAAGGAGTCCAAATGGGGCATGGGGGCCTTGATTGGGGGGCACAAAGGAGGAGGCAGCCATGGGGCTGGTCAGTGCTCTGAAAGCCCCCATGTTTTCATTAAGTTTTTATCACTCAACTGTAATCATCGCTTTTTAAATCTTAAGTTATATAGACTGTTTTTGTGGTTTGATATTTTATCTGTACGCCACCCAGGATCTGCATTTGTGTGAGAGAGGGGGGGGAGGAGGGAGGGAGAGAGAGAGTTTCAAACACTTGACAAATCAATGAGAAATCCTATTTGGGTGGATTTATGGGAGGAGATCAAAAGGATCCCAGATTCTGGACAGGAAGAGACTTTGGATCTTGGGGGTGGGGGAAAAAAGGAATATTTTCCTCCATTTTTGGGTTTAATTGTCATTATGGTACAATTTTCAAATGTTTACACTGTAATTTAATTTTCAACCTTTTCATTTTTATACAATGTTGTGTTATTTTGAACCCCCTTCAGTGCCTCTCTTTGTGGGAGGTGGGAGATATAGAAGCATCAATAAATATCAGTCAGTACAAATGAATAAAATTCATAGATCTGAGAGGTAGAATATATATCACGAGTGAGTCTTTATCCAGGAGAATCTTAATAAAGTAAATGAAAGGGGGTCCCAGCATTTCCCTCCCCGGGAAGCCCCCCCCCCCCCCGACTCACCAATGATAGAATTCCTGCGGAGACCCTCGTAGCTGTATCCGCACAAAGAGTCCACTTGGTCCTTCGTGTACCGCAGGAAGACCTGGTCGCTGTTCCACTTGTCCGCATCCCGCTGCCCCAACGGAGTGACGGCTTCGAACATCCCGCGGTCGCTGTCAAAGCGCACAAACTCCTGCCGGCCGTAGATCTGCCTGCCCAGGAACCGGAGCTGCTGCGTCCTGTTGAGGAAGCGGCACTCGGTCTTTGTCTGGTACAGGAAATGGGCTGCAAGGGAGAGGAGGGGAAGGAAGGCCTCTCAGGACGGACTCCAGGGCCTATTGTTCCCAGCCGCTAGTAGAGGAGAAGCAGGGACTCAGGCGCAAAGGGGGAGGGGAGGAGAGCTGCTGTGAAATACTGATGGAAGACGTTCCCTGGAGGAAGGGAGGGGAATTTGGGGGGTCCCAGGGGGAGGGGAACTTGCTGGGGGTCTGGAGGGGGGATGAAAAGGGGGGAAAGTGGGGGGGGCTATCCTTCTGTGCCCCCCCTCCTTCCTCCCAGAGTGGACAAAGGCAGGCAGAAGTTCAACTGGTCCAGCAGACCTGTGGGCCAGGAATTTTGGATCCTGCTGTGGCGCCTTTGTGCCCCCCCCCCCAAATCGGCAGGAAGGATGGGGAGAGGGGTGAAGAGTCTACCGTCTCCAGCAAATCCTCTGGGCTGGAGGTAAAAAATTTTTGCACAATTTTATATTTTACCTACTAAATTTATCTACTAAAATATATGCATTAAGAGACTTGGTGGCGCAGCAGACTAAAGTGCTATTAAGTAACACCAGCTGCCTGCAATTACTGCAAGTTCAAATCTCACCAGGCTCAAGGTTGACTCAGCCTCCCATCCTTTCGAGGTAGGTAAAATGAGGACCCGGATTGTGGGGGCAATAAACTGACTTTGTATAAAAAAGAACACCGCTTGGGGGGGGGGGGGCAAAAGCCCTACTAAGCAGGTATATATAAAAGTATGAAGGCTATTGCTTAACGCATTGTAAGCTGCCCTGAGTCTCCGGAGAAGGGTGGCATATAAATCGAACCAATAAATAAATAAACAATAAATAAACTAAAATATTGTAATATATTTTGATTTCAATTATAATCTGTAAACTGCCCAGAGTCACATCATAGAACAGACTAACAGAAGGGAGGTCTAGTCCGACCCCTTCCTCAAGCAGGAAACCCTTCAGACCATTTCAGAAAAGATGGGCACCATAAAAATGTAATATACATAGATAAAAACAATTATGCCTCCCTCTCTCTCTTCCTTGGGTGGGGGGATATGGAGAGGGGGAAATGAGAACATCCAGACTGCTCCTTCTGGGGTCTCCCAGAATCTTCAGCTCTTCTAGGATTTGGGGTAGAATCGGGGCTCTCTTCTCTCCCCCTCCCTAAATAGCCCCGCAAAACTATCTCAAAGGGAGGGCCTCCATCCCCTTTCACAATAGGGATAAATTTGGGGAGCCAATTAAGGGGAGCAACTCAGAACTCCATCCCCCCATTCATCAATTCCCTCCTGTGGCTCCCCCCTACGGTGCTGATCGGGCAATGGGGGATTATGGGATGGGGGAATCTTGGTCTCTTCCCAAATTCAGAGGGTCCCCCAGATTGGATCGAGGCTCAAATCTTGCCTGACTTTCACAGCCTCAAGAAAAAAGAAAAACCTGACGCTTTTCAAGCTGCAAAAGTTCTTTTTCTTATATTTTGGGGGGCATTTGTGGAGTCAGGTCTGAAAATGCCCGAGTTTCCCTCTCGTTCTCCGACGCCTTCCTCTTTAGGTGCAACCGACTTTGTGGGCTCCGTATTCGGGCATAATGCGCGGCCAGGAAGCTCCCACCCACTCCCGGGAGCGAGGGAGGTTCGACTACGTTCCATCTCAGTTCGGCCGCCTTCCCACGACCCCCTCCCCACCGTAGTCACAACGAAGGGAGACGCCGACCCCTCTTCCCCCCTCTGGGCGAAGTGGGGCGAGGCAGGGAACGGAGACCACGCGGAGATCGAGGTTTCTGAGGCTCCCGCCTCTCTTGCCTTCGACCCCTTTCCCCATTACTGGGGTCTCTCAGCCCCTTTCTTTCCCTAGTCCCTCTTCTCCCCTCCTGACCGGGGGTCTCCTTCCCCCCTTCGCTTCCGGGGATCCAGGCCAGGGCCCCCACCAGCGGCAGCAGGGGGAGCCCAGAAGACCCCATGGATGCTGCCTCACAAGCGCCCCAAAGAGAAGGACTGCTCCCAGCCCCAGAGGCGGAATTCGGGGTCTGGACTGTGGGGGGGGGGGGGGAGTTTTCCTCGAACTTCGGAATTGGGAGGGCCCAGAGAAGCGGAAGGACCAATGAGAATTGTCCTTCCTGTAGCGTCATCGGTCTCCGGGCAGGGCCTCCCTTGACTTCACCCGACGGAGGAGAGAGTTCGGCGCAGAAGAGAAGCGGAGAAAGGGGGAGGGGGGATATTTTCAGTCTTGGGGAGCTGCGGCTCAAGGGGGTTTCCTGTCAGCCCTGGACAGGAGTAGAGGGTTCCTCTTGCCCCCCTCCCGGAACCTCCCGCCTTTTCCTCCCTTCCTGGCAAAGGGGCTGCCGGAGGGGTGCTTGTACCCCCAGCGCTGTGGGGTTTTCTGCCCACCGCAAGTGGAAGGTCGGTTTTGTTCTTGAGCTGAATGAGGGGAGGGGAAATAAGAGCGAGAGGAGCGGGAATCCATGGCTGAGAATCGTGAAGAGGGCAAAGAAAGCGGAGGGTCCCTCCTGGGCCTGCCATGACCGCCCCTTGAGCTGCAGCCCCCCCCCCCAAGACTGAACGGACCCCGCTCCCCCTTTCTCCGCTTCTCTCTCTGCGCCGAACGATCTCCTCCTTCAGGTGAAGTCACAAAGGACTCTGCCCGGAGACCAATGACGCTCAACACGTGAGCGTTCCCATTGGTCCTTCCGCTCGTTCTCGCCCCTCCCATCTCAAAAGTCAAAGAAAAAAAGGCTTCCTCCCCTCCCCCCCACCGCCCAATTCGGAGCCCCGATTACTCCTCTGGGGCTGAAGCATCTGGCCGGGACCCCCCTCCCCCTCCCTTCACAGATGAAGATTTCTCCCGTGAGAAGTGTTTCTGCGCTGATGAGAGAGGGGAGGGGCAGCCCCGCAGCCAGGGAAGACTTGGGGGTGACAGACTGGCACCCCATATCCTCCCCCCAGACTCCCCTCCCCCTTCCTGGGGGAATCCTCCGTTGCGATCTCGGGAAAGGCGCCGCTTTGCTTTACGGAGAAAATAGGCAGCTGCTGTCCAAAGGAAGCGGGAGACACAAACACAAACTTTTACTTTTACTTCCCTATAAACGGATTTAAGATTCGCAGCAGAGAAAACGGTCAGGAAGATCCTGAGGTAAATCTCAAACGGCGCCCAGAAGGAAAAGGCGGGAAAAGCGGAAACGCCCCCTTTCCACCCGCAGCAACCAATCAGAGCGCAGATCCCCTCAGGCGCGAGCCCTTCCTTCCTCAGCCATAACGGGGTCTTCAAGACCAATCTGCGCTTTCCTTCTCCAGCCGTTAAATTGGGCATTTTCACATTTAAAGTGTTCAAAGGAAAGAGAGATAAAATGACTTTGCTTTTGTGTGTTAGATTGAATTGTCAGCCTGGAATGGCTTTTTAAAAAAAATTTTGCACTGTGGTAAAAAGAAGTCAACGTCTTTTTCCCATTTTTTTCTCTTGTACCACAGACTTTCTTTTCCTGTCTTTCTCCTTTTCTTGATTTCCTATTTCTATTTTTCTTTGTGCTTTGTATAATAAATAAATAAATAAGATCTTGAGACTCTAGGAGAGTGCAGAGAAGAGCATCAAAGATGGAGGCTAAACTTATTAAAAAACGGTTGCTGGAACTGGATATTTTCTAGTCTGATGAAAAGAAGGACGAGGGGAAACATGATGGCATCTTCCCATATCTCAGGGGCTGCCATAGATAACATTTCTCTCTTCTCCTCTCTTCTCTAAATAAGAAGCAGACCGAATGAAAGAGATGGAGGTGGAGTTGCAGTATATAGAAGAAATAACTAAACCGCTCTAGAAACGCAACAGAAGAAAGGCGAAAACTTCCTTCAATGCATTTCGGTTGACATAAAAGGGGGAAAAGAAGCACAGACGTCGAAGCCTTTGTCTGACAGGGAGCCATTGGGAGGGGCCTTTCCTCCTACTCCCAAGCTCATCCTCCCCGCCCTCTCCCTTCACCCTCATGCGCTCCTCTTTCCCGCGCTTTCTATAATCCTGGCGCTTTGCCCAAATCCACCAGGGGGCGCCCTCCACCAACAAAAAGGAACTCCAGGTGCTTCCCCATTCGTCCACTGGAGGCCAATGTAACGGCTGCCTTTGTACAGGAGGTGGAGAAGGAATTGACGCCACAAACGCTTGCCTCTCTAAGGCGCCGCACTCGCTCTCCTTAACCTCTGGGATCCCGGAGGAAGCGGAGAGGTGCGGGAGAGTGGCGGGGAGACATCAAGACGTGCCAAGGTGAGGAGGCAGCTCTTCCCGGGTCCCATGCTCCTCACCTGCCGTGACCCTGCAGGGGCAAGCGGGATGCCGAGAAGGCGGGGTAGGGGGCTCCGGGCAGGTTGGGGGAAGGTCGCTCAGTGGCTGAATTCCACTTTCTAATTCTTGGCTTTCTTTTTCTTCCCATCTCAGATACAGAAACTGGAAGCCATTTGTGGTCTTTGCAAGGCAAACTTTTCTCTTGGGGGAAGAAGAAAAAGAGCGGAATCCCTTGCAGGGATCAGTCCTGCAGCCCCAGAAATGGTCCCGTGAAGAAAAAGGCAACTGGAGACCCATCAGAGTCTTTGGAGCCATTGGGAGTTGCTCTGCAGGACAGAGAAAGGATGGAGACACAAGCTTTTGGGAAGGAGGGAAGCGGAAAAGGCGCTTCAGCTGCTCAGCCTGGGAAGGGGGCGAAGCTCTGGACAAGAACTGGGCAAAAGATCCTGGAGGAGGAAACCATCCTCCCTTCAGAAGTTCCGTCCTGGACCTCCATCCAATACTTGGAGGCTGAGGGTCCCCGAGGACTTTGCAGCCGACTCCATAGCTTTTGCAGGCGATGGCTGAGACCAGAAAAGCACACCAAAGCCCAGATGCTGGACCTGGTGGTTCTGCAGCATCTCCTGTTCCTTCTGCCCCCAGAGATGGAGGGCTGGGTGCGGGAGTGTGGAGCAGAGACCAGCTCCCAGGCGGTGGCCCTGGTGGAAGGCCTCCTCCTGAGCCAGGCGGAGAAGCAAAAAGAGCAGGTCCAGTTGCAGGTGAGAGACTTTAGGGAGCTCAGAATGAAATAGAGAAATTGTTTGAATACTTCAGCCTCCTTCCCAAACTTCTCTGACATTCATTATATGTGGCAATTCACCAATTCTTGTAGGACATTGTTCCCTTGTTTTCTTACTCAACCTCATGGATGGATACTGGGGGCTTTAAGATTGTGTTCCGAATATAAGAATCCACTTTGTGTCATGTGATGTACATTAATTCTGCTTTTTTTCCCCCTTCCTCCTATTTGAAGGGCTGCACTGTGGAGATCAGAGATCCTGAGGGAAAGAAGAACCCATCAAATTCCCCTCAGGAGCTATTTTTCAGGAGGATCCCTTGGGAAGATCCAAGTCTGGACACCACAGGAGGTAATGGAAGATCCTCCGATTTCCCATCTGTCTTACCTTCGCTCTCTCTTCGCTTCTATGAAATATCTCCTCCTATTTTGTTAATTATACATTTTGAATTTTTTTATTCCTTACAGAGAAACAAAGAACGAAGCTTTCTGGGTTTTATGACGGGGATCAAACAGCGGTTGAACCTCCAAATCAAGTAAGAAAGGGAAAAGTTATTAGATTTCTATTCTCCCTTCAGGAAGTGAAGCGGGTGTGCAGAAGGCTCCCTCCTTCTATTTCCCCTCCTTGTTTGGCCTTGGTTATTTTTGTGTTCTTCCACAACTTGGAGAGCAGAGTAGCAGGTTCAAGTTCCTGTCAGCCAGCATAGTTTCCTCTGGTTATCTAGTTCTGCTAGGTACTCCTCCAACTTTTGAGTTCACAAGAAGCAATTTTTAATTTTTAAAAAAATTTTTTTAAGTAGATGAAGTAAGAGAAGAATATGGGAGGCAAGCCAAAAAAAAAGTAATTTTTTTTACGTAGGTAAGAGATGAAGGATAAGGGGGGAAAAAAGAGTAAAAGATCTTCCATGAATATATTTCAATAATGTGTATTAATATTAGAATTATATAGGTTGGATAATTATTTTGTATGTAGCGCAACAGACATTATGATAATATCTTAATATAAATAGATATAAAGAGTAAAATAGAGAAATTATGAATACTTATAAGTAAGAATTAAGTATTAATTGGAAAATGACAGTTTGAATGATGGTATTATGAAATAATGTATTAAAATATGATTAGTGAAATGCTAGAATTAAACCATGGGTGATCAGAAAATGAAAGAATGTATTTTAATTTAAAGATTTATCAATAGTAGAATTACACAGATTGGAGGATTGGAAAGAACATGAATTTAAGGCACTGTTCTTTAAATGTTTAAATGATTGTGATTGGAATTAGAAGCGTACATGGAGACACTGAATAATGAAAGAATGAAGGATGAAACTTTGACATAAATAGATGTGAAGAGCTAAATAAGGAAAATATAAATAATAAAACAGGTGAAAGATGGGAAATAGAAAAGAAACATCTTTGAATATTATAGTGATATGGGAAAAAATGTTAAAATAGAGATAGAAATAAGAGAGGAATAATAGTACATTAGATATTAAGATATATGAAAGAAGGAGGAGGAGGTTTAGGAACTGAAGGGCGGTAGCAAAGAGTTTGGGTAAATGATATAAAATAGTGAAAATGTAATGTAATAACTATGAGTAACAATACTATGTTTATTTGTATTGAAATGTATGATCCCCAGGTATCACACCATTCACACATTGATATCTGTAAATATCATTTTAAAAAATAAGCAAATTAAATTAAAAAATAAAGCAGACTATTAAAATCCAAAGGATATGGCCTTGTTGAACATGTAATCATGGTACTTTGGGCTGCAAAATAATTTCCAATCCTCTGATTTGCACCTTGATTAAGAGATCAAACATTCCCGATTTGCAAAGGCTGAGAAATGATTTTCCCAGGGAATTTTCTCTTCCTTTCTTCCTTTCAGCCACTGGCTCATACTACTAGATCAATCAATGATAGACAAAGTGATAGATCAGTTGATCCAGAAGTGGGATTACTTTACTGAAAGGTACTGAAGGTTTTGCAGAATCAATGAACTTGATAAAACTTCCCCAAATATTTCTTCAGTGAAAGTACTTTTAGATTTGCCCATTTTCTCACCTAAAATTAGGACTTGTGTAGCAATTTAAGTTAGTAAATATCTCTGCTTTGGGAATTTGGGAACAGTGGAACAGAATAACAGAGTTGGTAGGGATCTTGGAGGTCTTCTAGTCCAGTGGTTACCAACCAGTGGTCCGCAGACCACTGGTGGTCCGCGAGAAAATTTTGGTGGTCCGCAGAGAAATTTTCTTATTTTTGTATTTTTTATATTGCACTCATCCTCAAGCTATGGTGCCTGGGCCGGATATGGCCCGAGAGCAATTAACCTGGCCCGCGCACGGAAACACGTCTGTATTGCACACATCACCCTGCCCACATGCCAGTCCCCACTCTTAAGGCCAAGAGAAGAAGCTGGATTTTGGCACAAAGTGGCATGGGAAACTTTGGTCGGGCTCCTCGAGAGACGAGAGCTTGCAGAGGGCCAATCTGGTGTCTGTAATAGAGAGCAAAATCCGGCTTCTTCTCTCTGCTGTAGTGCAGTATCAGGATTCCGCCTTCATCTCCTGCCGCTTGGGACTCGGAGCGGTAAACGGCGTCTGGTTCACGGAGAAGCCGGATTTTGCTCTCCATTGTGGATGAAGTAGACGAAGGGCTCGACTTGGCATACGAGAGCTGGCAGTGAGCTCGACCTGACGGCTGGAGGGAGCTGCTGCGGGGGACTGATAAGGGGGCACTTGGGGCTCAGAGCGGTAAACCACGTTCAGGAAGCACTACAGGAGAGGGAAGCTGCCTGAGTTAACCTTCGCTTTGCTGTCCATTGCAGATGCTACATCAGCCCCCTTCACACTCTTGCCTCTTCAGTGAGTGCTCCTTGAGAGATGAGAGTTTGCAGGGGGCTGATCTAGCATCTGCAATGGACAGCAAAGACAGGGTTGACTCCGCCTGCTTCACTCTGCTAACAGGCGGCCAAGCTAACTGCCTGAAGGACGCCATTCTGTCTCTGGGACCTTCAGGCAGTTAGTTTCTCCTGGACCATCAGTGGTCTGCGGACCACCAGTTGGTGACTGCTGTTCTGGAGTGTTTTTATTCCTGTCAATTTGGTCTAGTCTGCAAATTTGATGAGTTCCCCTTCTATCCTCTTCTCTAAATCATTGATGAAGATGAACAGATCTTGCGAATCCTCCTCTTCTGTTCTTTTTTTCATGTTCAGGAGAGTCTTGTATCCTTCGAGGAAGTGGTTGTATCTTTCTCTGAGGAGGAATGGTCTCAGCTGGATCCTGACCAGAAAGCGCTGCATTCGGAAGTCATGCTTGAAAACCATAGGAACGTGGTCTCTCTGGGTAAGAATTCTCTGGTCCCCAATCAGAGAGTTCAAGAAGACAGATTTTAGTTAGCTTTTTTATTAAAAAACCACTAATCAGATATCTCCAGGGAAGGAGAAGGAAAAGATCTTCTTGTACTCCAAGGAAGGAAAGAGTCAATGTCTCTTTGCTTAGATGTTTTCTGTGCCATTTATCATCTCTATTTTTACATTTCTCTTTGAACTTACCTGTGGGGGCTGAGAAGAACGAGGTGTGCTTTTGTGTCCTCTGGAAGTCATGTGAGAGGAGAGTGTTGTCATTTGTCCTCTGAAACCTCCCCAAATTGTTTGAGGACAGAACTTTCACACTCAGCCCATGGAAGAGCATTCTCCCAACCCAGTTAAAGAACAAAGGCCTCATGCAATGTCACTCAGAGCATCCTAAGGTACAGGTAATCCCTGAGTTATAACAGTTCACTAAGTGACTGTTCCAAGTTACGACTTAGCCCACTCCCAAGTACTTAAGACTGAGTCCTGAAATTACGAATGTTGCAGGACCACAGCGTCATTCACACTTATGAATGACAGCAGAGGAGCTGCAACAACATTCGTCCTACCTGTTCCCCCACCCCATCCTGCCGGGATTTACCTTGCAAGGATGTGGTGACCCATCAGTTTCTTTATCTACTTTGGTGAATTTTCAGAAAAAAGAGGCGTAAAATAGTGAGAGATACACAAGATCAGCAGTGGGAAATCTTGCACAAAAGATCTCACGTGATCTCGCACTACAGTGCTTTAGGCATCTTTTCTCTGCTAACCAAGGCCAGCATGAGATCCAAGGCAAAATACTTTGCAAAGAGAGGGAAGACCTCTTGGTTTTCAGTGAATTTTGCCCTCAGTACTTTGCAGGCCTAAAGTACTGCGATGTGAGATCATGTGAGATTAGTAGCCTGAGATCTCATGTGATCTCACACTAAAGTAGTTTAGGCCTCCATTCTCTGCAAACTGACGCCTGTAGCACATCTGGCCAAAGAGCCGTTGCAAGCCAATGAGACTTTGGGGCCGCGAAATAGCCATTCTTGAAGCCTCCCAACCTTTCCAGTCTCAGCACGAAGAGTATTTACAAGCCAATGGGAGGCTTCAGCAAGGAATTTCGCTCCAAAGTCTCATTGCTGGGATCAATGGGCCGAGCAGGGGTCCCACCCGCCAAACGGACACCGTGGAGCAGCTGCTACAGACACTGGGGAAGAAGGAGTTTATTTCAAAATTGTTTCATTTCTCACAGGTCTCTGCTGAAATTAACCCACCCCAATAATTCTTAAGTTTTCTCCTAATTCCTCCTTGGATGTTCCTCCTGATTATTCCTTAACTCAAAATTGACACTGAGTGAGATTTGCATATATAGAGATAATTGTAAAGAAAGACATGTTTCCTAGATATTTTCAAAACTTTTTGGACTCATGAATATAGAAATCATAATGTCCATATCACACCCCTGTAGGCATGCAAACATACAAACTAATGGAATTTTTGAAAAATTCAGAAGGAAATTAACTTGACTTCCTAACTTTGATCTTTTTCTCTAACCTTGTTATCATTTTCATTTCCCTTTTGCTTCGAAGGTAATAATGGGCAGGAGAATCAAGATTCCTTTGAACTGTTCCAAGTGATCAATGCTAAAGATGGAAGGGAGAACTTTGGAATTCAAATGGAATTCAGAAGCCATGAGAGGAACCACACAAAGAATTGGAATTGGGAAAGCTCATCTTCCACTGATGCTCCGATGCAAAACTTTCTTGCCCAACAAGAGAAAATAAGAGAAAAATATACTGGAAAAAGTGTGAACCTAATCAAAGCTAAAGTACAATTAAATGAACAGGATTTAACCCTAAACAAAGGAGAAGATGCTATAAGAAGACACAACGGACAAAATTACAATGGGACATTCATTCTTCCTCTTGGAAATAACTTCGTTACATCTCAAAAAGCTATTGACAGAAAAGAGAAGCCTTATAAATGTTTGGAATGTGGAAATTGCTTTAGAACAAGCAGGCAACTTATTTCCCATGAAAGGGTTCATACTGGGGAGATGCTCTACAAATGCATGGAGTGTGGAAAGACCTTTGCTCAGAGCAATACACTTACTATCCATAAAAGGATACACACAGGGGAGAAACCATATAAATGCATGGAGTGTGGAAAGACCTTTGCTCATAACAGTAATCTTATTTCCCATAAAAGGATCCACTCGGGAGAGAAGCCATTTAAATGTATGGAGTGTGGAAAGACCTTTGTTCATAACAGTAATCTTATTTCCCATAAAAGGATCCACTCGGGAGCAAAACCATTTAAATGCATGGAGTGTGGAAAGAGCTTTGCTCATAGAAGTACACTTACTATCCATAAAAGGATTCACACAGGGGAGAAACCATATAAATGCATGGAATGTGGAAAGACCTTTGCTCAAAGAGCTTATCTTATTAGCCATAACATGGTCCACACAGGAGAGAAACCATATAAATGCATGGAATGTGGAAAGACCTTTGCTCAAAGAGCTTATCTTATTTCCCATAAGATGATCCACACAGGAGAGAAACCATATAAATGCATTGAGTGTGGAAAGACCTTTGCTCACAGTAGTTATCTTGTTTCTCATAAGATGATCCACACGGGGGAGAAGCCATATATATGCATGGAGTGTGGAAAGACGTTTACTCAGAGCAGTGGTCTTAGAAGCCACAAAAAGATCCACTCAGGAGAGAAGCCGTATAAATGCATGGAGTGTGGAAAGATCTTTGCTCATAGCAGTACACTTACTATGCATAAACGGATCCACACAGGAGAGAAACCATATAAATGCATGGAGTGTGGAAAGACCTTTGCTCGAAGAGGTAATCTTATTTCCCACAAGATGATCCACACGGGAGAAACCAAATAAATGCATGGAATGTGCAAAGAGTCATCTTACTTCTCATAAAAGGATCCACCCTTGGGAGAAACTATATAGCAATAGCAATTCCACTTGGACTTATATACCAATCCACAATGCTTTACCACACTCTCTGAGCAGGTTACAAGGTTGGCATATTGTCCCCAGCAATCTGTATCCTCATTTCAACGACCTCAGAAAAATGAAAGACTGAATCAACCATGAGCCGGTCAGGATCGAATTCGTGGCTGTGGACAATTAGCCTGTAGTACTGCATTCTAACCACTGACCCACCCTGTCTCTATAGATTTGTATGTGTATGCATATTGTGCCTTTCTGATCCAAATGAGACAAGGTTGAATCCAACAAAATGAAACTTAATATGGAGAAAAGTAAGATTTTACACCTGGGCAGGAAAAACAGATTACATGAAACCTGGCTCAAAAACAGTAATTCTGAGGCGGACTTTGGGAGTCTGAATGGATGATCACTTAAAACATGAGTTATATGTGTGCGGCAACAGCCAAGAAGACTAATATAATTCATAATTGTATAAATAGAGGCATAGAATCAGAATCACGTACCATTTTATAAAGCCTTAGTAAGACCACACCTAGAATACTGCATCCAGTTTTGGTCATCATGTCACTGTATAAGAGTTCATTAATTGGAATAGACATGGTAACAGGTTAGCCAATGGGGACTGTTTGGTGACCCAGACATCTAGAAGCCTGGGCATGGCTTAGCTTGACTTTGTATATAAGTTACTTTGTCCTTGCAGTATTGCCTCTGTATGATATTGCTTCAAGCATTCACATAATGTGTTGTATTTCAATGAGAGTTTGTTTACATAACACCCTGATGTAAATATTTGAGATTGTGGGGGGTTTGCTCATGCAAATCTGCACAAATATTGTAAATTGCACAAGTTTTGATCAGTACTGTTCTGCCCCAGCTATGGACCCCAAAGAATGCAGCACACACAAACTCTATACAAAGCTTATTTTACTTAAATATGATTCTGCATTCTGAATTCTGACTTCTGCTGCATGGGAATTGTATACATGCATCATACTGTATATTGTTGCATATAAAGAAGTTTCTTGTATAAATGAATCCTGAATTATTTACTTGTGTGCTGGTTGGATTGCTTCAAACTCTAACACATCACATTACAAAAAAAATGTTTAGACTTTGGAGGAGATACAAAGAAGAGCAGCTAAGTTGATTAAAGGCCTGAAGACTAAAACATATGAAGAAAGGTTGCAGGATTTGGGTGTGTCTAGTCTACAGAAAAGAAGGATTAGGAGTGTCAACTGGATCTCCAGCATGGGTTTTTCCTTTGATGCTTGCCTGCTATCGGCTGCCATAGTAACAGAGAGGGTGGGCATGGCATTGGGGTTTGGGAAGAGCTGGTGTGAAGATGCCCCATGTGAATAAAGGTGGTTTACTCTCACAAATAACTGAGCTGCTGAGCGGAGTTGTTTACAGCCAGTCAAGGCCAACCGTCCTGGAACTCCAGATCGATTAAAACACCTGAAGATTTGCCCCACATGACAATATGTGAGGCGGAGATTGGACATTCAATCTGGGTCCCTGGGGGGAGGGATTTGGGGAAATTTTGAATAACAAAAAAGAACATAGAATGTTCTTTTTGTGCCAACTCGGAAAGCTCAAACTATCCAAGGAGCTGCTGATGCAGTTCTATAAAGGAATTATTGAGTCTGTCATCTGCACCTTATAACTGGTTTGGTTCTGCAACCCAACAAGATAGACAGAGACTTCAGAGGATAATTAGAACTGCAGAAAAAACAATTACTACCAACTGCCTTCCATGGAGGACCTGTATACTGCATGAGTCAAAAAGAGAGCTGTGAAAATATTTACAGACCCCTCACATCCTGGGCATAAACTGTTTCCAACTCCTACCTTCAAAACGATACTATAGAGCACTGCACACCAGAACAACTAGACATAAAGACAGTTTTTTCCTGAACGCCATCACTCTGCTAAATAAATAATTCCCTCAACACTGTCAAACTGCATTACTATTAATCTCATCGTTCATATCACCCATATCCTCCCACTTATGACTGTATGACTGTAACCTTGTTGCTTGTATCCTTACAATTTATATTGATTATTTCCTAATATGATTTGATTGTTTATTTGTTCCCTGTGACTATCAAGTGTTGTACCATATGATTCTTGATGAACGTATCTTTTCTTTTGTGTACTCTGAGAGCATATGCACCAAGACAAAATCCTTGTGTGTCCAATCACACTTGGCCAAGAAAATTCTATTCTATTCTATATGTAATTTTCATGCCTTTTGCCTCAGATCTTGCTTTTCTTTCGCTGCTATAATTTCAAACTCAGTAAAAGTACCTGTTCTCTACTTCAATGGAGTCGGGGTTTTCTTTCTTCGGATTTGAATGGAGGAAGGACTGACATTAAGCAATGTCAGAGTTTAGGCAGAGTGACTAGTATTATGAGATAAACCCAGGAGCAAAACACAGCACACGGAGCCTTTTAGATAAATAAGTGGTTTTATTTACAGTTCAATATTTACAAATTTATGTTTGGTTAAATACCTTTATCATACAGCTACTGATACAACAGAGAGCAATGATACACAATGAGAGAACAAGAAATATACTTAGACCGAGATGCCCTACGCAGTTACTTATGCGCTAGTCACCTCACCTATTGACTACTGTAACACTCTCTATATGGGGCTGCCCTTGAGAGCCCCTGTGATGGGAGAATCCCGATACTCCCATGTTACACCCCTCCTGCATGACCTACATAGGTTATCGGTTGCCCGCTGGGTGAGATTCAAGGTGCTGATGATGACCTATAAAGCCCTACATGGCTTAGGCCCGGGATATCTGGCGGACCACCTGCAGCCAGCAATGACATCCCATTGCCCAGTCCGCGCCCATAGAGAGGGCCTGCTCAGGGTGCCATTGGCTAGACAGTGTCGGCTGGCGGCCCCCAGGGGTAGAGCCTTCTCAGTGGATGCGCCCACCCTCTGGAATCGACTCCCCTTGGAGCTCCGGTTGGCTCCTGACCTTCGCACCTTCTGCCCCGAATAAAAAACTTGGTTATTCAAGTTCCCCGATCTGGACCAATGGGGTTTTAAGGGTTTTGAATTTTAGTGGGTTCATTAGATTTTAACTTTGTATTATGATTTTGTGAATTTTATTATCGTGAGCCACCCTGAGTCCATTGGGAGATAGGGCGGCATATAAACCAAATAAAATAAAATAAAATAAATAAATAATGCACGAGGAAAAGGCTTGAGAAGGAAATGCCCTCTAATGGCTTCCCTTATATAGGCAGCTTCTTACCCAGCTTTTTAAAGTGGCAGTTAACTGTGCTGCCTCATTCCATTGCATCAGCTTCCCATCAGCTTACAACTAATAATTATTTTATACCCTGACAAGCAAGATCTGGAGACGTCGTCTACCGCAGAGGCTGAGCACACAATGTCAACCCATGGAATGACCAGGTTGATCTGTCCCCCCCCTTCAGAGACCCACAAAAACACAGCCAGCCGAGGGTTAAGAGTCACTTGGCACACTCCGCAGTTCTTATCTCAACCTTGGCAGCGATATGCACACCGTCTGCCAAGGACTTTATTGGTTTACACAAACAAGAAAATCACCTACGTAGCTTTGCCGTTCATCTAGCTTCCAAGACTACGAGGTTGCTCCGTTTGTTTAGCTTTGTTCGTCACGAACTTCGTGACCCACCGTACTGTCTTATATAGATATGCTTCTGGGTGTGGTCCAGTGAGTCATTGATCCTGTGACTCCAATCCAATGACTCAGGATTTCCTCATACGCCGCAGCTGCAGTACCCTTTTCTCTCGCCTTCTTTGGCGTGCGTCCAGGAATGACGTCTCTCCCTCACTCTCATCTGAGACACCTGTTTCCCCACTACTTGGCTCTCTTTCAGCTGGCACCTGAGCCGGTGCCAGAGGGGGAGGGCTGGGAGATCTGGCTGGCTCCTCTTCCTCCTGCTCAGAGCTGCCTTCCTCCAAAGGGATAGGCTCAGAGGACGGGGCCACAACACAGGTAGACTGGGGAGCCGTGGAGTTGATCTCCCCCACAACCAAAATGCTGCTGGGAAGAGACAAGCTGGGTGGATACGACCTAGTAGATGGCACTCACTCTGTCAAGGATCTTGGAGTACTCATCTCAAATGACATAAGCATTTGGTAATACTCACTGTAACAGCATTGTCAAAAAAGCATTAAGAATTGTTAACCTAATCTTCCATAGATTCTTCTCTGGTAATATTGAACTGCTAACTAAGGCATACAAAACTTTTGCTAGACCAATCCTTGAATACAGCTCATCTGTCTGGAACCCGCACTACATATCGGACATCAATACAATTGAATGAGTCCAGAGATATTTCTTGAGAAGAGTCTTCCACTCCTCTGCTCACAACAAAATACCTTATGCCACCAGACTTGAAATTTTGGCTTAGACAACTTAGAACTTCGCCATCTTCGGTCCGACTTAAGCGTAGTACATAAAATTATCTGCTACAATGTCCTACCTGTCAATGAATACTTCAGCTTCAATCAAAACAATACACGAGCACACAATAGATACAAACTTATGGTAAATCACTCATGGAAGCCCCTGAAGAGCACACCCCCAGGGGTAACTATTACCAGACGCCAACGGGGAGATGGTGCCTGGCAGGAAGCCGACCAAAAGGACCTCCTGCTGACACATGCCCTGCAACTTCTGCATGAAGCTCTCAAGAGTCAGAGAGCTCTTTAGTAAATAGCAGAACCCAAATCTGCTGTAGTCATCTACAATGACCAGCGCATAGTTTGCTCCTCCCAAACTAGCTTGCATTGAACCAACTAAATCTGCATGTATCAGTTCTGGAGCTCGTTATCTGCCTTGTGCTACTTTTGCTCACTGGGAATGCCTTGGACTTTGATGATTTGCATGCTGCACAGTCCAAATATACCTTACATCCCTTCACATTTAATTTAATCCTTCTCCAAACTGCTCCAGCTTTTGCAACTCTGAAGCTAGCATGGCCTACCTTTCTGTGCAAGAGATTGGAGTTTAACTAGTCCCACTGTCTATCAACCATTTGTCTCTGCTATTGCAATAGCTAACTTTTGCCACGGCAATTTGTCCATCTGCTGATTTTCTTCCTTGCAAACAGGTTCTGTTTTGCAAATAGTTTCGTCCTTCAAATTGTCTGTTGTTCTGCTCTCTGCAGATGGCCAGTCTGTTACAGTTCTCACCTCAGGAATTTCTTCTCATAGCTTTTTCTGGCGCTTGTGCTCCTCACCAATCAAACAAGCTTTTAAGGCCTCCAAACATAATTCCTGCTCTGGTTTGCACTCAAACACTGCAGAAACTATGTCCCACGTTTTATTTATACTGTTTTAACACCAACAGCACTTTTTGAGTTTCAGGAATCTGCATTCCACACAGTTCTAACTCAACAAATAAAGTTTGCATTTGTACAAAATGCTGCTCCACACTCACATGCACACTTCTCAACTTCAGCCAGACCTTTTGTGCAGTCTTTAAATCAGCTACATTGCTAAAATGTTCATCTTCTAAACTCAAGATGATGTAAGCCATTGCTTTATCATGCTGCCTCTGATCTGCAGCTGCTAATAGTGGCTGGGGTGGATTAACAACAATATCCCACAGCTCTTAGCCTTCAGGAAACACTGGGCCCATAACCTGTCAAGAGTTTGTTGTAGCAATCAAACTCAGAAAGCAAACACAGGTAACTGATTCAGCAAGATTGATTTAAATAAGAAACCTCTTTATATACAAGAATATATACAATATCCATGCAGTTCTCAGAATCAGAAGCATAATCGCAGAAGCACAGTTAACAGAAGTATTCAGAAAAGCACAATAATAGGAGCACACAACTTATATATATACATCTCAGTTAACCTAAGCCACGTCCAGGCCCCAAGCTGTTTCAGCTCCCAAACAGCCCTCATTGGATGACCCAGTTGCTATGCCTATTCATTGGCTGATCTTGTTACTATGTCTCTGCCAGTCATGAATTCTGACACCATGTGGATCTTTTTATGCATAGAAAGTGAACTGCTCACAGCAAAGGTCTTTCCACACTCCATGCATTTAAATGGTTTCTCTCCTGTGTGGAGCTTTTTGTGGCTTCTAAGTCCACTGCTCTGAGTAAAACTTTTTCCACACTCCATGCATTTATATGGCTTCTCCCCTGTGTGGATCATCTTATGGGAAATAATATGATTTCTTTGAGCAAAGGTCTTTCCACACTCAATGCATTTATATGGTTTCTCCCCTGTGTGGATCCTTTTATGGATAGTAAGTGTATTGTTATGAGCAAAGGTCTTTCCACACTCCATGCATTTGTAGAGCTTCTCCCCAGTGTGAATCCTTTCATGAGAAGTAAGATGCCACCTTGTTCTAAAATATTTTCCACATTCCAAACATTTATAAGGCTTCTCTTTTGTGTCAATAGCTTTTTGAGATGTAAGGAAGTTATTTCCAAGAGAAAGAATGAATGTCCCATTGTAATTTTGTCCGTTGGGTCTTCTTATAGCATCTTGTCCTTTGTTTAGGGTTAAATCCTGTTCATTTACTTGTACTTTAGCTTTGATTAGGTTCACACTTTTTCCAGTATATTTTTCTCTTATTTTCTCTTTTTGGGCAAGAAAGTCTTGCATCAGAGCATCAGTGGAAGTTGAGCTTTCCCAATTCCAATTTTTTGAGTGGTACCTCTCATGGCTTTCAAATTCCATTTGAATTCCAAACTTCTCCCTTCCATCTTTAGCATTGATCACTTGGAACAGTCCACAAGAATCTTGATTCTCCTGCCCAGTATTACCTTCGAAGCAAAAGGGAAATGAAAATGATAACAAGGTTAGAGAAAAAGATCAAAGTTAGGAAGTCAAGTGAATTTCCATCTGAATTTCTCCAAAATTCCTTTAGGTAAGAGCCTTGGTGGCACAGTATATAAGTGCTGTTAAAGTAGTTCAAATCTCACCAGGCTCAAGGTTGATTCAGCCTTCCATCCTTTTGAGGTAGGTAAAATGAGGATCCGGATTGTGGGGGCAATAAGCTGACTTTGTATAAAAAAGAACACTGCTTAGGAGGGACCGAAAGCCCTACTAAGCAGATATATACAAAAGTATGGAGGCTATATTGATTTATATGCCGCCCTTCTCCGGAGACTCAGGGTGTTTTACAATGGATTAACCATTATAAGCCACCCTGAGACCATGTCCCAAAAGCTTTTCTGGAAATATCTAGAGAACATCTCTATCTTTACAATTATCTCTATATATGCAAATCTCATTCAGTGTCAGTTTTGAGTTAAGGAATAATCAGGGGAAACATCCAAGGAGGAATTAGGAGAAACCTTAAGAATTATTGGGATGGGTTAATTTCAGCAGAGACCTTTGAGAAATGAAACAATTTTGAAACAAACTCTTTCTTCCCCAGTGTACCTTCAAGCAGTTGCTCCAAGGAGTCTGGCTGGCTGACGGCACCCCTCCTCGGCCCATTCCTTGAGCCCAGCGATGAGACTTTGGAGTGAAATCCCTTGCTGAAGCCTCCCATTGGCTTGTAAACGCTCTTCGTGCTGAGACTGGAAAGGTTGGCAGGCTTCAAGAATGGCTATTTCGCGGCCCCAAAGTCTCATTGGCTTGCAACGGCTCTTTGGCCAGATGTGGTTCAGGCGTCAGTTCGCAGAGAATGAAGGCCTAAACTACTTTAATGTGAGATCACATGAGATCTCAGGCTACTAATCTCACATGATCTCATACTGCAGTACTTTAGGCCTGCATTCTTTTAAGAACTGAGGACTGCACGAGAATCAGGGCAAAATTCACTGAAAACGAAGAGGCCTATACTCTCTTTGCAAAGCATTTTGCCCTGGATCACATGGCAGCCTTGGCTAGCAGAGAAAAGACGCCTAAAGCACTGTAGTGCGAGATCATGTGAGATCTTTTGTACAAGATTTCCCACTACTGATCTTGCGTATCTCTCACTATTTTACGCCTCTTTTTTCTGCAACTTCACCAAAGTAGGTAAAGAAACTGATGGCTCACCACATCCTTGCAAGGTAAATTGCGGCAGGATGGGTGGGGGAACAGGTAGGGCGAATGTTGTTGCAGCGCCTCTGCTGTCATTCATAAGTGTGAATGACGGCTGTGATGCTGCAACATTCGTAATTTCAGGACTGAGTCTTAAGTACTTAGGAGTGGGCTAGGTCATAACTTGGAACTGTCACTTAATGAACTGTCATAACTCGGGGATTACCTGTACCTTAGGATGCTCTGAGTGACATTGCATGAGGCCTTTGTTCTTGAACTGGGTTGGGAGAATGCTCTTCCATGGGCTGAGTGTGAAAGTTCGGTAAGACAATTTTGGAGGTTTCAGAGGACAAATGACAACACTCTCCTCTCACATGACCTCCAGAGGACACATAAAAGCTCACCTCATTCTTCTCAGCCCCCACAGGGAAGTTGAAAGAGAAATGGAAAAACAGGGATAAGAAATGGCACAGAAAGCACCTAAGCAAAGAGACATTGACCCTTTCCTCCCTTGGAGTACAAGAAGGCCAGATCCTTTCCTTTTCCCTCCCAGGAGACCATATTTGATTAGTGTTTTTTTAATAAAAAAGCTAACTATAATCTGTCTTCTTGAACTCTCTGATTGGGGACTAGAAAACTCTTACCCAGAGAGACCATGTTCCTATGGTTTTCAAGCATGACTTCCGAATGCAGCGCCTTCTGGTCAGGATCCAGCTGAGACCATTCCTCCTCAGAGAAAGACACAGCCACCTCCTCGAAGGACACAAGACTCCCCTGAACACGGAAAAAAGAACAGAACAGGAGGATTCGCAAGATCTGCTCATCAATGATTTAGACAAGGGGATAGAAGGGGAACTCATCAAATTTACAGACAAGACCAAACTGACAGGAATAAAAACACTCCAGAAGATAAGCTCGAGATATAGAAGGATTGACATATTGGGCCCCATCTAACAAAATGAAATCAACAGTGAGAAATGTTAGGTTCTAAATTTAGGAAAGAAAAACCAAACGCACTGGCATAGAATAGATGATACCTGGCTCAAGAGTAGCAAGGGCAACAGGGATCTTGGAGTCCTAGTGGACAACCACTTAAATGGGAGTCAGCAATATGCTACAGTTGCCAAAAAAAACCCCAACAGAATCATAGGCTGCATTAAGAGGGATAGAATCAAGATGACATGAGGTGTTAGTACCACTTTATAAGGCCTTGGTAAGACCATACTTGGAATATTGCATCCAGTTTTGGTTTCCAGATGTATAAAAGATCTTGGGACTCTAGAAAGAGTGTAGAGAAGAGTGGACTGGAGGCTAAAACATTTAAACATTTAAATTCTGTTCCATTGTTCCCAAAGTCCCAAAATAAATATATGCACTAAGTTAAATGGCTGTGTGTCACACAAGTCCTAATATTAGGAGAGAAAATGGGCAAATCTGAAAACTACTTTCACTGAAGAAATATTTGGGGAAGTTTTATCAAGTTCATTGATTCTGCAAAACCTTCAGTGCCTTTCAGTAAAGTAATCCCACTTCTGGATCAACTGATCTATCACTTTGTCTATCATTGATTGATCTAGTAGTCTGAGCCATTGGCTGAAAGGAAGAAAACAAAGAGAAAATTCCCTGGAAAAATCATTTCTCAGCCTTTGCAAATTGGGAATGTTTGATCTCCTAATCGAGGCGCAAATCAGACGATTGGAAATTATTTGTAGACCAAAGTACCGTGATTACATTCTCAACAAGGCCATTCCCTTTGGATTTTAATAGTCTGCTTTATTTTTTAATACAATTGGGCTTATTTTTGAACTACAGGTTATAAATAAGGGTTTTTAAAAGTCGTAATGTGGTAATTTATTTATTTTTCATTAGCCTTGCCCAAATCCAAGTAAAAGAATTACCAAAAAAAAAAAGAGAGAGTCTCTAGCAGATCGTGGCACTGTGATATGTTGATTCCTATTCTTTGAAGGACTTTTAAAAAATTACTTCTTGTGAACTCAAAGTTGGAGGAGTACCTAGCAGAAAAGATTAACCAGAAGAACTTGGCTGGCTGACAGGAACTTGCCATTCTGCTCTCCATGTTGTGGAAGAACACAAAAATAACCCAGGCCAAACAAGAGGGAGGAATAGAAGGAGAGAGCACTCTGCTTCACTTCCTGAAGGGAGAATACAAATCTAATAACTTTTCCCTTTCTTACTTGATTTGGAGGTTCAACTGCTGTTGGATTCCCGTCATAAAAACCAGAAATCCTTGTTCCTTGTTTCTCTGTAGGGAATAAATAATTTCAAAATGCATAATTAACAAAATAGGAGGAGCTATTACATAGATGAGAGAACGAAGGCAAGACAGATGGGAAATCGGAGGATCTTCCATTACCTTCTGAGGTGTCCAGACTTGGATCTTCCCAAGGGATCCTCCTGAAAAATAGCTCCTGAGGGGGATTTGATGGGTTCTTCTTTCCCCCAGGATCTTTGATCTCCACAGTGCAGCACTTCAAACAGGAGGAAGGAAAAAAGCAGAATTAATGTACATCACACAACACAAAGTGGATTCTTATATTTGGAACACAACCTCAAAGCCCCCCCCATCCGTGAGGTTGAGTGAGAAAACAAGGGAACAATGTCCTACAAGAATTAATGAATTGCCACATATTATGAACACCAGAGAAGTTTGGGAAGGAGGAGTGAAGTACTCAAACACTTTCTCTATTCCCTTCTGAGCTCCCTAGTCTCTCACCTGCTGCTGGAGCTGCTCCTTCTGCTCCTCCGCCTGGCTCAGGAGGAGGCCCTCTGCCAGGGCCACCGCCTGGGAGCTGGTCTCTGCTCCACACTCCCGCACCCAGCCCTCCATCTCTGGAGGCAGAAGGAACAGGAGATGCTCCAGAACCACCTGGTCCAGCATCTGGGCTTTGGTGTGCTTTTCCGGTCTCAGCCATCGCCTACAAAAGCCATAGAGTCGGCTGCAAAGTCCTCGGGGACCTTCAGCCTCCCAGTATTGGATGGAGGTCCAGGGCTGAACTTCTGAAGGGAGGATGGTTTCCTCCTCCAGGATCTTTTGCTCAGTTCTTGTCCAGAGCTTCGCCCTCTTCCCAGGCTGAGCAGCTGAAGGGCGTTTTCCGCTTCCCTCCTTTCCAAAATGTTGTGTCTGCATCCTTTCTCCGTCCTGCAGAGCAACTCCAGATGGCTCCAAGGACTTTGGTGGGTCTCTAGATGCTTTTCCTTCACGGGACCATTTCTGGTGCTGCAGGACTGATCCCTGCAAGGGATTCCGCTCTTTTTCTTCTTCCCCCAAGAGAAAAGCTTGCCTTGCAAAGACCACAAATGGCTTCCAGTTTCTGTATCTGAAATGGGAAGAAAAATAAACGCTAAGAGAAAGTGGAATTCAGCCACTGAACGACCTTCCCCCAACCTGCCCGGAGCCACAAATGGCTCATTCCAGCGCAGGGGTTAAGAAGACCAAGTGCGGCGTCCTAGAGCGGCAATTGTTTGTGATGTCACTTCCTATGCGCCCGCCTCTGGAAAGGCAGCTGTGAAATTCGCTCTCTAGTGGGCCAATGGGGAAGCACCTGGAGTTCCCTTCCGTTGGCAGAGGATTCCTCCTGATGGATTTGGGCAAAGCACCAGGATTATAGAAAGCGCGGGAAAGAAGAGCGCATGGGAGGGGGAAGGGAGAGGACGGGGAGGATGGGCTTGGGAGTAGGAGGAAAGGCCTCTCCCAATGGCTCCCTGTCAGACAAAGGCTTCGACGTCTGTGCTTCTTTCCCCCCTTTTATATCAATCTAAATCCACTGAAGGAAGTTTTTGCCTTTTTTCTGTTGCATTTCTAGAGTGGTTTGGTTATTTCTTCTATATAGTGCAACTCCACCTCCATCTCTTTCATTCGATCTGCTTCTTATTTAGAGAAGAGAAGAGAAGAGAAGAGACGAGAAGAGAGAAATGTTATTTCTGGCAGCCCCTGAGATATGTCTCCCCTCTTCCTTATTTTCATCAGACTCGAAAATATCCAGTTCCAGTAACTGTTTTATGTTTTAACCTCCATCTTTGTGGCTCTTCTCTGCACTCTTTCTAGAGTCTCCAGATCTTATTTATTTATTATACAAAACACAAAAATAGAAATAGGAAATCAAGAAAAGAACACAGGAAAAGAAAGTCTGAGGTACAAGAGAAAAAAATGGGAAAAAGACGACTTATTTTTAGCACAGTGCAAGATTTTTTTAAAAAAGCTATTCCAGGCTGACAATTCAATCTAATACACAAAAGCAAAGTCATTTTATCTCTCTTTCCTTTGAACACTTTAAATGTGAAAATGCCCAATTTAACGGCTGGAGAAGGAAAGTCTAGAATGGTCTCGAAGACCCTGTTGTGGCTGAGGGAGGGGGGGCTCCCGCCTGAGGGGATCTGCGCTCTGATTGGTTGCTGCGGGTGGAAAGAGGGCGTTTCTTTTTTCCCGCCTTTTCCTTCTGGGAGCCCTTTGAGATTTACCTCAGGATCTTCCCGACTGTCTTCCCTGCTGAGAATCTTAAATCCTTTTATAGGGAATAAAAGTAAAAGTTTGTGTCCCTGTCTCCCGCTTCCTTTGGACGGCAGCTCCTATTTCCTCCACATTAAACCTCTTCGGCTGCCGCTTCCAGTCGGGGATTTTATCCCCTGAGAGTATCGGAAGAAAAATCGGGTCCAGTTTCAGGAAGGGAAGAAAATGGGAGGCTGATTGACGGGCGGAACCAACAACGGCCTGCAGTCAGAAGAGAAGAGAGCTGGAAGGGACCTTAGAGGCCATCTAGGAAAGGGGGATCCTGACCCACAGAAGGAAAAGAAGGGGGGGGGATTGGAGGAACCTGCCGAGCAAGAGAGACGCGGGTTTCAAGGAGGGGAGTCGCCTTTTTCTGCCCCGAAGCGATGCGGCGTCTCTCCCTAGTTTAGCTGAGAGGTTTCTGAGGATCCCTTTGGATTGGGGGGTGTCTGCCTGTGAGCCCCAACTTGTCCTCGGTACCTCGCTCCCCCATTGTCACCCAGCGCAGCGGTTCTTCACACGGCAGGATATCCACGTTGAACGAAGGTGTGTTTGTGTGTTTTTCTGACCTTTGAGTTGGGTGGGGCCAGAAGGAGCTGAAGCACCAATGGGAATTCTCCCTGCTTAGGCGTCATCAGTCTCCAGGCAGAGTCCTTTATGACGTCACCTGAAGGCGGAGGGAGAGTTCGGCGCAGAGAGCGAAAGTGAAAGTGGGAGGGGAAACCCTTCAGCTCAAGGGGGGATTCAGGGCAGGCCCAGAAGGGACCCTCCGCTTTCTTTGCTCTCTTCACGATCCTCAGCCAGACTTCCCTCTGGGTGCATGGAGGGGTGGACTAGACGTCCGCTTAGGTTCCCAAACTGCCCGGGCGGGGGGCCTGATCCTTCTGTGAAAGGGGCCTCCGGGCTCTTCTAGCTCACTCGGGGGAGGGGAAAGGGCCCTGACATGGGACTGGGGGGTGGGTGGGGGGCTGAATAAGGAGGAGAAGGGGACGAACCACCCCAGTGGCCGAGGGGGCAGCCCCAGAGTCGGAGGTGCTGGGAAGGCCAAAGGGCCGCAGCTGAGAGAGGACCAATCCAGGAAAGGCGCTTTCTCCAAGTCTCAGTATCCCAAGGATTCTCTCTGACAGCTCTGGGGTCTCAGCCCCCTCCCTCCCCTCTCGGCATGGATCCAGATTGGAGCCCCCCCTCCCCCAAAAGAGCTGCATGGTCTCCAGGGTCCGTCCCATGGAGCGGAGCCCAGGGCTCTGGGGGCCATCCTGGCGCCGGTCTGCGAGGGGGCCGTTTTTTGCCCTCCGCTCAGCTGGGAAAAGGAAGAAATAGGCTTCTTGAGCAGCAGCAGGGCCCTTTGGAGGCTGCGCAGGAATGGGGGCTGCTCCAGTTCAACTGTGCAAGCGGTGGCGGAGGGGGATTTTTATTTTATTTTATTTCTTTTTTCCTTCTGTCATAGTTTCTATTCCTTCACTTCAGAGCTTTTCCTCCCAAGGAGTTCGATACAGTGGATGGGGGGGGAGGGGAGAGGGAGGGAGAGATTTCTGCTTCCCCCCATCTTATTCCCCCCCCCCCTCATTCAGATTAGTAACAGCCCTTCTTCAACCAGACCCGACCTGCCATTTGCGGTGGGTCAGAAAACCCCGCAGTATTGGGGGTCAAAGCGGCCCTCCTGCAGCCCCTTTGCCCCTCCTTGAGCTGCAGCTTTCCCCAAGACTGAACGGATCGCCCTTCCCACTTTATCCGCTTCTCTCTCTGCGCCGAACAATCTCCTCCTTCAGGTGAAGTCAGAAAGGACTCTGCCCGGAGACCAATGACGCTCAACATGTGAGTGTTCCCATTGGTCCTTCCGCTCGTTCTGCCCCCTCCCATCTCAAAAGTCAAAGAAAAAATATTACCGGAGAAGAAGCTACGCAAGATTAGGTTAATGCTTTTTTGGTAATACTGTTACAGTGAGCATTGCCAAATGCTTACGTCATTTGAGATGAGTACTCCAAGGTCCTTGACAGAGTGAGCATCATCTACTATGCGTTTTGTCTGGAGGAAGTGGTTCTTTTTGCAGGAGGGGACGCCTGTCAGCTTTGGAAGCCGTATTAGGCCGGAAGCTCCAATGCTGCCATCCTGTCATGTGTGGGAAAGTAGGAAGGGGGATTAAAGAGAGGAGGTTAGTAATCATAATAGCATTCTTCCTGTCGGTCAAGGTCAGGGTGATCCAGCATCTGGAGAAGGAGTGGTCAGGGGGCTGGATCTGGATGGAATGGATGTTGATTGGAGCATGTGACCGACTGGGTGGAAAAGGGGATGGTTTTGGGAGCTTTGATTTACTGAAGGAAAATCTGGGCTTTTCAGATTTGGGTTTTCCCAGATGTGCCTGTTTGCCTATTCTAGTAAAGAGAACTTTGGAAAATGCTTGTTTCTGCGTCTTTAGTTGGAGTTGGGGTGTTTTTTGGAACGCTGACATAAACCTGAATCTTGAAAAAAACCTAACAGCACCCCGTAAGAGGGCTGTCGGGTACTGAGCCAAAGCATCTACCTAAACTCCACGTGATGCAAAAACTCAGTGAAGATGGAGGAGAAATGAGAAATTGGAGATGCCTGCCGGGGGGCTGGATGCTCAAGGAATTGCCGACCCCTTGCTTTCTCCTTCTGAAGAAATGGGATGAGCCATGGAGGCTCCAGAGCAAGCCCTTTGGCTGGGGGCTCAGCCTGAGATGTCAAATTCCTGGAAGAGTTGCCAGTCCGACCCAGCTCCAGGAGGGGAAATGAAGTCACCCATGAGCCAGATTGGAGGATGGGGGCTGCTGTGTAATCCAGGAACTCCCGGGATTGGGACTGACTGCAGCCAATGTGAAGCCTGTCCTTAACTGGGCTCCCCGAGTGTTTTCAGCAGATGGAGGTAGGGAGTTACCCCCCCCCCCTCTTCCCAACCCCTTGAGGTGAGAGGGAAGCTAGTGAAACCTACATTCACTTTCCCTGATCCGGGACATGGAGGGGGGATTAGAAGCAGGCATACTTCTCTGCCCTCATCATGTCTGCAGATAATCGCCGCCCTGGTTAGGGTGTCCCGCTCCCTCCTGAATCGGAGGCAGGGGAGGATCCTCTGCGAGGATGCACCGAGGAGTTTAGTCAGCATCTGCTGGATAAGATCGCTGCGATTCAGGACCGTCTTGACTCTGACTGGGCAGGGTCTGACAGTGAGGAGGCAGCTGATCTTGGGATTTGGGAGGAGTTCAATCCTGTCACCCCTGAGGAAGTGGACAGGATCATGGGAAGGCTGAGTGCCACCACGTGTGTACTGGACCTGTGTCCCTCCTGGCTTGCTTATGCGGCCCAAGAGGTGACACAGGGATCCAGGCAGTAATAATGGCATCCTTGGATGAGGGGATCTTCCCTGCCGTCTTGAAGGAGGCGGTGGTGAGACCCCTCCTCAAGAAACCTGCCTTGGATCCAACCATACTGGATAACTTTTGTCCAGTTTCCAACCTTCGCTTTGTCGCAAAGGTTGTTGAGAGCATGGTGGCACGGCAGTTCCCTTTGGCCCTGGAGGATACAGACTACCTGGATCCGTACCACTCGGGTTTCAGGCCGGGGTACAGTACGGAGATGGCATTGGTTGCGCTGGTGGATGATCTTTGAAGGGCTCGGGACAGGGGATACTCCTCTGTTCTAGTCCTCTTGGATCTTTCGGTGGCTTTTGATACCATTGACCATGGTATCTTGCTGCGACAGCTTGAGGGGTTGGGAGTGGGAGGGCCTGTTCTACAGTGGTTCTCCTATCTCTAGGGCCATACGCAAGCGGTTTTGGCAGGGGGGCAAAGGTCGGCTATGAGGCCCCTCACTTGTGGGGTGCCCCAGGGGTCGATCCTCTCACCTCTCCTGTTCAACATCTATATGAAGCCGCTTGGGAAGATAATCCGTGGTTTGGGGTGCGGTATCATTAGTGCGCTGATAATACCCAGCTTTTTATATTCACCCCAAACCAGCCCAGTGATGCCCTCGATATGATGTCCTGCTGCCTGGAAGTGGTATGAACCTGGATGGGGAGGAACAGGCTCCAACAGCCCTGTCAAGACTGAGTGGCTGTGGGTACCGGCATCTTGGTCCAATCAAGATATTCCATTGTTGACCATCGGGGGTGAGGTGTTACTCCCTGTGGATAGGGCTCATAACTTGGGTGTCCTCCTGGATTCACTGTTGTCTCTGGAAGTTCATGTAACAACCATGACCAGGGGGGCATTTGCCCAGGTCCGCCTTGTGTGCCAGTTGCGCCCTTACTTGGACCAAGATGCCCTACGCACTGTTACTCATGCACTGGTCAGCTCCCGTCTTGACTACTGCAGCATCCCGACACTCCCATGTTACATCCCTCCTGCGCGACCTGCATTGGTTATCAGTTGCCCTTTGGGTGAGGTTCAAGGTGCTGGTTATTACCTACAAAGCCCTTCATGGCCTAGGCCTGGGATATTTGTTGGACCCCCTGCAGCCAGCAACAATTCCCAATCGCCCGGTGCGTTCCCACAGACAGGGCTTTTTCAGGGTGCTGTCGGCTGGTGATCTCCAGGGGGAGAGCCTTCTCTGTGGGGGCTCCTGCCCTATGGAATGAGCTGCCTCCGGATATAAGAAGGATTCCCGACCACCGCGCCTTCTGTCGCGCTCTGAAGACTCTATTGTTCCAGCAAACCGCCCTGACCAAATACATTAATTTTAATGGGTTTTAAATGGTTTTAAAGGGGTTTTTAGCTAGGGGTTTTAATAATGGCCAAATGCTTTAATTTATTTTAATGGTTTTTAATTTTTGTGCTGGGATTGTTTTATCATGGCTGTACACTGCCCTGAGTCCTCCGGGAGAAGGGCGTTATAGAAATGTAATAAAATCAAAATCAAATCAAGTCAAGTCAGAAAAGCCTGTAGGATCCAGGGGGCGCCTGAGCATCTCCACGACTGGTATACCATGTCCATTGCTCTAGACGGAGAAGTCTACCCCCACAACCAAACCCCAGCAGAGCAGCCACCTTGGACAGTGTTATCTAAAAGGCCCATTTCAAAGGCTACAAATGTCACCCCCATTCAATCGAGGGGGGGGGAATTAAGTGCTATCACTGTGGACAAACAGGACACTGAGCTTTTGAATATCTGGCCCCGCCCCAGTTCCACAACTGTTACCTTGGATCGAATTGGGGCCCAATAACTTACGAAGACACATGGATTGGATCATCAAAGATATCTTTATTGATGCTTGTCTGGTTTCTTACAGGTATCTTCAGGAACAAGGTCGGTGCCTACGTGAGGAGCCCTTAAGTACCCTGGAGGCGGATCTACAGGTAAGGGGAGAACAAAAGAAGGGGAAGTGGGCTTGCCTAGGGTAGTTAACCCCTGAGTTACTGGTTTGGGAGTTAGGGTCTGCCCAGGGATGGCATTTACTCGTGACAACAACAACGCCCCGCCACAGCTGCACAAGGCAGAAGGGCTCCAAAGAAAGCCCCAGACACCAGCCAATTTGCCAGACAAGCCATGGAAATTCCCCTCCCCACTGAAGAGATCGATGACCCTCCAGCTAAAGAAGACTCTCCTAGCAAGACTAACGGAGATGAAGACCAGATGGTGAGTGCACCCATCCCCTCCCCCTTCTCAACTAAAGTAAAACTGGTGTTGCCAGACACAGGAAAACAAGCAGAACTGCAAACAATAATAGATACTGGCTGCACCAGATGTTTAATCGGGCTTAAAGTGGTGGAACAATTGGAGATCAAGACAACACTCTTAAACCACCCAATTAAATTTCACCATTGGATGGAACGTTAATCGGGGAAGTCCCTGCCACCCATATTACTAAACTGATTAAATTCAAGATGAGGAAACATCATGAACTTACACGATTTATAGCAACCCCAAAAATGTCAGAATCTATCATACTGGGCCTGGCTTGGCTGGACAAATGCGCCCCCACCATCACATGGGAAGATGGATACCGAAAAATCAGAATAGGGATTGGCCTATCACCCAAAACAGCAACCTACCCAGAATGGCTAGCAGCCAGAGACAGCAGCAGCTTGTTCAGATAGGCCTCCAGGAGAACACCAGATCCCTAAAGTGTATGCAGACTGAGCCAAAGCTTTCAGTGAGAAAGAATGTAATCACCTCCCCCCTTGTCGGCCCACAGACTGCGCCATCAAATTACAACCGGGGTCCAAATTGCCAAAACCTAGAATGTTCTTCATGACACCTGAGATGACCGAGTTGAGGAAGTACATTGACAACAACCTAGCCAGAGGGTTCATAGAGCTTGCGAAATCCAGTATGACCACCCCAGTACTGTTTAAAGAAAAAAAAGATGGTACCTTAAGATTATGTGTTGATTTTAGGTCCTTGAACACCATTTGCATACAAAATACCTATCCCTCCCACTGATGAAGGATTTGCTGAACCACCTATCAAAAGGCAAAATTTTCACCAAGCTAAATCTAAGAGAAGCTTACTACTGGGTTCGCATAAAGGAGGGAGATGAATGGAAGACTGCTTTTAACTGCCCCTTGGGAAGCTTCCCATTCTGGGTCATGCCATTTGGACTCCAGGGGGCCCCTGCAGTCTTCATGCAACTGATCAATGAAATTTTGCATTAGCATTTATATCAAGGAGTTCTTGTTTATCTTGATGACATTCTTATATTCAGCAAAAATATGGAAGACCACGTCAAATTGGTCAGACAAGTGCTGAAAAAGCTCCTACCAGCCAAACTTTATGCAAAGTTGTTCAAATGCGAGTTCCATGAGGAGGCCTTGGACTACCGGGGATACAGGGTGTCAAGTCAGGGGATCGAAATGGACCCAGGGAAGGTGAGGGCAGTACTGGACTGGCAGCCCCCACGCACCCATAAGCAACTCCAGAACTTCCTGGGCTTCGCAAACTTTTACAAACAATTCATCCCTTCCTTTGCTGAGATCGCCCTTTGACAGAATAGCTAAAAATCAGCCCGTCTCCCACCAAGCCAAAACCTAGCCAACCCCTAGCTTGTACAATGGACTGCCAAAAATCCTTTGAACGGTTAAAACGCCTATTTACGGTGGAGCCAATCCTACAGCATCGTGACCCAAACAAGCCCTTTGTGATTCAGGCGGACACAAGTGATGTGGCGGTGGCTGCTGTTCTACTGCAAAGGGACTCCCGAAACAATTTAATACCGTGTGCTTACGTATCAAGAAAGTTAACGAACTCTGAGTGCGGATGGGCGGTATGGGAGAAAGAGGCATTTGCGGTGTGATGGGCTCTCCTATCCTGGAGACATTTCCTGGGGGGGGGGGTTGATGAGCCATTTGAGGTGTGGACTGACCACAAGAAACTCGAGGCACTGAAGACCCCGAGGAAAAAGACAAGAGTCCCGCTTATCTGGCTTAAGTATAGAAACAAATGTTTTTGCCTTGTGCAGCTCTTGTTCTAAAAACTCTATTTGATCACAATAACTTGGCACTGCCTTATCTTGCATAGTTTCTTCAGGGCTTAAAGGAGTTTCACCTATCTCTTTGGGTAAAGAAAACCCAGCTGCTTGTGAAATTTTAGGTTTGGCACCAAGCCTTTCAAATTCCTGGGCTTCTGTAGAGAATTCTTTAGTAATTAACTGGGTGCTTGAAGAAACATAAGAGGACATCACTGACCTCAGCACATCTTTTTCAGGATAAGCACTTCCATCAGCACCTCCAACATCATCTTCCTCCAGCCTGGTTCCTGAAGCAATCGGTGTTTGAAAAGTTGAAAGCATGTGTAAAATTCTTTTCGCTTCTTCATGAGAGAGATCAGAGAAATTTATGTCTTCAGCAGACTGTGCCCTTCCTTTGGGTTTTTCTTTCATGGCATATTTGCAATAAATAATCAGCGTTCCTCAGTAGCTGAAAAATTAATTGCCTAATAGCCTATTCACTTGAGTAACGGAAAACAAAATAAATCAAACCATACTCTGCTACCATTGTTGAAGCGTCAATCAGCCTCGTTCCCCCCCGCCCCCGGAAACTGTAATTAATTAGAGGTGACTGGATCTTCTTTTCCATGGTATATACTCTCAAAGAAAGAAAACCCGAACTATATCTTCTAAGAAAACATTTTATTACAAAAGTAAAAAAAATCTAGATAACTACATTGTTACCGGCAGTGATATCTCAGAGATGGACAAAGGAAAAAGTAAATCAGGAAGTTAGAAAAAGAAAGAATGTAGACATGCGCAGTAGCTTCAAAAATCACAAGACTGTCTTATCTCTCTCTCTGTTGATAAAGTTCTCTGGCAAGCGACCGTAATGTTCAGAATGGAAGCTCAGCTGGCAAATACAAATAACGCAGTGACATGTACAAAACTTAATGATAGTCCTAGGGAACAAATAAACAATCAAATCGTATTAGGAAATAGTCAATATAAATTGTAAGAATACAAGCAATAAGGTTACAGTCATACAATCATAAGTGGGAACAACGAGAAGATTAATAGTAATGCAGACTTAATAATTAGTTTGACAGTGTTGAGGGAATTATCTGTTAATCAGAGTGATGGTGTTCAGAGAAAAAACTGTCCTTGTATCTAGTTGTTCTGGTGTGCAGTGCTCTATAGTGTTGTTTTGAGGGTAGGAGTTGAAACAGTTTATGTCCAGGATGTGAGGGTCTGTAAATATTTTCACAACCCTCTTTTTGACTCGTGCGGTATACAGGTCCTCAATGGAAGGCAGTTGGTAGTAATTGTTTTTTCTGCAGTTCTAATTATCCTCTGAAGTCTGTGTCTGACTTGTTGGGTTGCAGAACCAAACAAGACAGTTATAGAGGTGCAGATGACAGACTCAGTAATTCCTCTGTAGAACTGGATCAGCAGCTCCTTGGATAGTTTGAGCTTTCTGAGTTGGTGCAGAAAAAACATTCTTTGTTGTTCTTTTAAGTTATTCAAAATTTTCCCAAATCCCTCCCCTCAGGGACCCAGACAAAATATCCAATCCCCGCCCCATGTAGTGTCATGTGGGGTAAATCTTCAGGTCTTTTCATCAATCTGGAGTTCCAGGATGGTTGGCCTTGACCTGCTGTAAACAACTCCGCTCAGCAGGTCAATGATTCATGAGAGTAAACCTCCTTTATTCACATGGGCCATCTTCACACCAGCTCTCTTCCCAAACCCCAATGCTATGCCCACCCACTCTGTTACTATGGCAGCCGATAGCAGGCAAGCATTAAAGGGAAAACTCATGCTGGAGATCCAGTTGACACTCCTAATCCTTCTTTTCTGTAGACTAGCCACACCCAAATCCTGCAACCTTTCTTCATATGTTTTAGTCTTCAGGCCTTTAATCAACTTAGCTGCTCTATTTTGCACTTCCTCCAAAGTCTAAACAGCTTTTTTGCAATGTGATGTGTTAAGAGTTTGTAGCAATCCAACCAACACACAAGTAAATAATTCAGCAGGATTCATTTATACAAGAAACTTCTTTATATGCAATAATATACAGTATGATGCATGTATACAATTCCCATGCAGCAGAACCAGAAGTCATAATCCAGAAGTCATAATCATAGAAGGAATATCATACGAGACAATATTGCAAGGACAAAGTAACTCTTATATACAAAGTCAAGCTAAGCCACGCCCGGGCTCTGAGCTATCTGGGTCACCAAACAATCCCCATTAGCTGACATGTTACCATGTCTATTCCAATTAATGAATTCTTAAACAGTGACATGATGACCAAAACTGGATGCAGTATTCCAAGTGTGGTCTTACTGAGGCTTTATAAAACGGTACGTGATTCTGATTCTCTGCCTCTGTTTATACAATCATGAATTATATTAGCTTTTTTGGCTGTTGCCGCACACACGTGACTCATGTTTAAGTGATCATCCATTCGGACTCCCAAGGTCCCCCTCAAAATTACTGTTTTTGAGCCAGGTTTCATGTAATCTATTTTTCCTGCCCAGGTGCAAAATCCTACTTTTCTCCACTTTGTTTCATTTTGTTGGATTCAACCTTGTCTCATTTGGATCAGAAAGGCACAATATGCATACACATACAAATCTGTAGAGACAGGGTGGGTCAGTGGTTAGAATGCAGTACTACGGGCTAATTGCCCATAGCCAGGAGTTCAATCCTGACCGGCTTAAGGTTGATTCAGACTTTCATCTTTCTGACGTCGTTAAAATGAGGAACAGATTGCTGGGGACAATATGCCGACCATGTAACCTGCTCAGAGAGATTGGTAAAGCATTGTGGAGTGGTATATAAGTCCAAGTAGAATTGCTATTTCTATAGTTTCTCTCAAGCATGGATCCTTTTATGAGAAAATGACCATTCTGAGCAAAGCTCTTTCCACTTTCCATGCATTTATATGGTTTCTCTCGTGTGGATTCTCTTATGGGAAATAAGATAACTTCTTCGAGCAAAGGTCTTTCCACACTCTATGCATTTATATGGCTTCTCCCCTGTGTGGATCCTTTTATGCATAGTAAGTGCACTGCTACGAGTAAAGATCTTTCCACATTCCATGCATTTATACGGCTTCTCTCCTGAGTGGCTCTTTTTGTGGCTTCTAAGACCACTGCTATGAGTAAACATCTTTCCACACTCCATGCATATATATGGCTTCTCCCCTGTGTGGATCATCTTATGGGAAATAAGACTACGTTTTTCAACAAAGGTCTTTCCACAATCCATGCATTTATATGGCTTCTCTCCCGTGTGGATCATTTTATGGGAAATAAGATTACCACTTCGAGCAAAGGTCTTTCCACATTCCATGCATTTAAATGGCTTTTGTCCTGAGTGGATCTTTTTATGGGAAATAAAATTACTGTTATGAGCAAAGGTCTTTCCACATTCCATGCATTTATATGGTTTCTCCCCTGTGTGGATCCTTTTATGGATATTAAGTGTATTGCTATGAGCAAAGGTCCTTCCACACTCCATGCATTTATATGGCTTCTCCCCCGTGTGAACTCTTTCATGGGAAGTAAGTTCCCTGCTTGTTCTAAAGCATTTTCCACATTCCAAACATTTATAAGGCTTCTCTTTTGTGTCAATAGCTCTTTTGTGATTTCCAAAAGAAAAATTGAATGTCCCATTGTAATTTTGTCCGTTGTGTCTTCTTATAGCATCTCCTCCTTTCTTTAGGGTTAAATCCTGTTCATTTACTTGTACTTTAGCTTTGAATAGGTTCACACTTTTCCCAGTATATTTTCCCCTTATTTTCTCTTTTTGGGCAAGAAAGTCTTGCATCCGAGCATCAACGGAAGATGAGCTTTCCCGATTCAAATTCTTTGAGTGGTTTCTCTCATGGGTTTCTAATTCCATTCGAATTCCAAACTTCTCCCTTCCATCTTTAGCATTGATCACTTGGAAAAGTTCACAGGAATCTTGATTCTCTTTCCCATTATTACCTTCCAAGCAAAAGGGAAAAGAAAAATGATAACAAGGTTAGAGAAAAAGATCAAAGTTACGAAGTCAAGTAAATTTCCTTCTGAATTTCTCCAAAATTCCATTAGGTTGTATGTTTACATGCCTACAGGGGTATGATATGGACATGATGATTTCTATATTCAGGAGTCCAGAAAGCTTTGGAAATATCTAGAAAACATCTCTTTCCTTACAATTATCTATATATATGCAACTCTCACTCAGAATCAATTTTGAGTTAAGGAATAATCAGGGGAAACATCTAAGGAGGAATTAGGAGAAAACTTAAGAATTATTGGGGTGGTTTAATTTCAGCAGAGACTTGTGAGAAATGAAACAATTTTGAAACAAGCTCTTTCTTCCCCAGTGTACTTTTGAGCAGCTGCTCCACGGTATCCGTCTGGCGGGCGGGCCCCCTGCTCAGCCTGTTCCTTGATCCCAGTGATAAGACTTTGGAGCGAAATCCTTTTCTGAAGCCTCCCATTGCCTTGTAAACACTCTTCGTGCTGAGACTGGAAAGGTTGGGAGGCTTCAAGAATGGCTATTTCGCTTACCCAGAGTCTCACTGGCTTGCAACGGCTCTTTGGCCAGATGTGGTACAGGCATCAGTTCGCAGAGGATGGAGGCCTAAAGTACATTAGTGCGAGATCAAATGAGATCTCAGGCTACTAATCACGTGTGATCTCACACTGAAGTACTTTAGGCGTGCGTTCTTTTAACAACTGAGGACTGCATGAGATCCAGGGCAAAATTCACGGAAAGCGAAGAGGCCTTCCCTCTCTTTGCAAAGCATTTTGCCCTGGATCTCATGCCGGCCTTGGTTAGCAGAGAAAAGACACCTAAAGCAGTGTAGTGAGAAATCACGAGATCTTTTGTGCAAGATTTCCAACTACCGATCTTGTGTATCTCTCACTACTATAGGCCTCTTTTTTTCTGCAAATTCTTCGAAGTAAGTAAAGAAACTGATGGCTCACCACATCCTTGCAAGGTAAATCCTGGCAGGATGGGGTGGAAGAACAGGGAGGGTGGATGTTGTTGCAGCATCTCTGCTGTCATTCATAAGTGTGAATGACGGCTGTGGTGCTGCAACATTTGTAATTTCAGGACTGAGACTTAAGTACTTGGGAGTGGGTTAGGTCGTAACTTGGAACGGTCACTTAGTGAATTGTCATAACTTGGGGATTACCTGTATTTTAGGATGCTCTGAGTGACATTGCATGAGGCCTTTGTTCTTGAACTGGATTGGGAGAATGCTCTTCCATGGGCTGAGTGTGAAAGTTCTGTTATCAGACAATTCTGGAGGTTTCAGAGGACAAATGACAACACTCTCCTCTCACATGACCTCCAGAATACACATAAAAGCACACCTCGTTCTTCTCAGCCCCCACAGGTAAGTTCAAAGAGAAATGGAAAAACAGAGATACGAAATGGCAGAGAAAGCATCTAAGCAAAGATGGAGTACAAGAAGATCCTTTCCTTCTCCCTCCCAGGAGATGATATCTGATTAGTGGTTTTTTAATTAGAAAAAGCTAACTATAATCTGCATTATTGAACTCTCTGATTGGGGACCAGAGAACTCTTACCCAGAGAGACCACGTTCCTATGGTTTTCAAGCATGACTTCCGAATGCAGTGCCTTCTGGTCAGGATCCAGCTGAGACCATTCCTCCTCAGAGAAAGACACAGCCACCTCCTCCAAGGACACAAGACTCTCCTGAACACAGAAAAAAGAACAGAACAGGAGGATTCGCAAGATCTGTTCATCTTCATCAATGATTTAGAGAAGAGGATAGAAGGGGAACTCATCAAATTTGCAGACTAGATGAAATTCACAGGAATAAAAACACTCCAGAACAGCAGTCACCAACTGGTGGTTCGCGGACCACTGGTGGTCTGGGAGAAAATTTTGGTAGTCTGCAGAGAAATCATTGCATTTTTCGGGGAGCCCAGCCAAGGTTTCCCCAGAATGGGTCCTTCAGGCAGTTAGCATGGCCGCCTGTTAGCAGAGAGAAGCAGCCTGAGTCAACCCTGGCTTTGTTGTCCATTGCAGATGCTAGATCAGCCCCCTGCAAACTTTAGGGGGACCCCACAAAGCCCTCACCACCTCTCTCTCTCATTCTCTCTCTGATTCTCTCTCTCTCATCTCATGGGCCAGCCAGTGTCTTGGGGCTGAGAGGAAGTCAAGGATCTCCCTGAGAGATCAAGCGCACGGAGCACCAACAAGAGCCGGAAGAAGTGCAGGAGCGAAGCACTACTTGAACTTGTGCAGCATGAGCATTCGCCTCGGTATATTTGCGCCAGCCAGTGGCACAAAGCATCCCTTGTCTCCTGCCCCTTGGGAATTGGAGCAGTAAGCGGCAACTGGTCCGGGGAGCAGCTGGATTTTGCTCTCCATCGCAGACGCCAGATCGGTCCCCTGCAAGCTCTTGTCTCTCAAGGAGCGCTCCCTGAAAGGGGTGCAGGAAACTTTGGTCGGGCTCCTCGAGAGATGAGAGCTTGCAGGGGTCCGATCTGGTATCCGTAATGGAGAACAAAATTCTCCCCGAACCAGGCGCTGTTTATCGCTCCAAGTCCCAAGTGGCAGGAGAAGAGGGCTGCCTTGCATCACAAATATACCAAGGCAGAATCCTGATGCCGCACTACAGCAGACAGAAGAAGCAAGATTTTGCTCTCCATTACAGACACCAGATTGGCCCCCTGCAAGTTCTCATCTCTCGAGGAGCCCGACCAAAGTTTCCTGCGCCGCTTCAGGGAGCGCTCCTCGAGAGATAAGAGCTTGCAGGGGGCCGATCTGGTGTCTGCAATGGAGAGCAAAATCCGGCTTTTTCTCTCAGCCTTAAGAATGGGGACTGGCATGTGGGCGGTGCAGCTGTGCGTTCCTGTGTGCAGCCAGATTAATTGCTCTTGGGCCATATCCAGCCCAGGGACCATAGGTTGAGGATGAGTACAATATAAAAAATGCAAAAATAAGAAAATTTCCCTGCGGACCACCAAAATTTTCTCGCGGACCACCGATTGGTGACCACTGGACTAGAAGACCTCCAAGATCCCTACCAACTCTGTTATTCTGTTCATTGTTCCCAAATTCCCAAACCAGAGATATTTACTAACTTAACTTGCTACACAAGTCCTAATTTTAGGTGAGAAAATGGGCAAATCTGAAAACTACTTTCACTGAAGTAATTTGGGGAAGTTTTATCAGGTTCATTGATTCTGCAAAACCTTCAGTGCCTTTCAGTAAAGTAATCCCACCTCTAGATCAACTGCTCTATTGCTCTGTCTATCATTGATTGATCTAGTAGTATGAGCCATTGGCTGAAAGGAAGAAAAGACAGAAGGCTTTCCCTGGGAAAGTCATTTCTCAGCCTTTGCAAATTGGGAATGTTTGATCTCCTAATCGAGGTGCAAATCAGAGGATTGTAGCCCAAAGTACCTTGATTACATGATCAACATGGCCACTCCCTTTGGATTTTAATAGTCTGCTCTATTTTTTAATTTAATTTGCTTATTTTTTAAAATGTTATTTACAAATATCAATGTATGAATGGTGTGATACCTGTGGATCACACATTTCAATACCAATAAACATAGTATTGTTACTCATAGTTCTTACATTTCATTTTCACTATTTCATATCATTTACGCATATCTTTTGCTACTGCCCTTCAGTTCCTAAACCTCCTCCTCCTTTCATATATCTTAATATCTAAATATATATGTACTATTATTCCCCCCTTATTTCTATTCTATTCTATCTCTATTTTAACGTTTTCCCCCATATCACTATAATATTCAAAGATGTTTCTTTTCTTTTTCCCATCTTTCACCTGTTTTATTATTTATATTTCCCTTATTTAGCCCTTCACATCTATTTATATTAAAGTTTCATCCTCATTCTTTCATTATTCAATGTCTCAATGTACGCTTCTAATACCAATCACAATTATTTATACATTTAAAGAACAGCGCCTTAAATTCATGTTCTTTCCAATCCTCCAATCTGTGTAATTCTACTATTGATAAACCTTTCCATATTCTTTCATTTTCTGATCACCCATGGTTTAATTCTAGCATTTCACTAACCATATTTTTATACATTATTTCATAATACCATCATGCAATCTGTAATTTTCCAATTAATGCTTAATTTTTACTTATAAGTATTTATAATTTCTCTATTTTACTCTTCATACCTATTTATATTAAAATATTACCCTGTCTGTTGTACTACATACTAAATAATTATCCAACCTATATAATTCTAATATTAATACACATTATTGAAATATATTCATGGAAGATTTTTTACTCTCCTTTTCCCCCATTTTCCATCATCTCTTACCTACGTAAAAAATTTTAGTCTTTTTTTTTGGCTTTCCTCCCATATTCTTCTCTTACTCCATCTGCTTATTTTTGAACTGTAGGTTATAAATATGGCTTTTTAATAATGGTATTGTGGCAATGTGAGTATTTATTTTTCATTAGCTTTGCACAATTCCGAGTCAAAGAATTACAAAAAAAAAATATGGGACTCTAGCAGTTCCTCCCACTGTGATATGTTTATTCCTATTTCTTGAAGGACTTTTTAAAAAATCATAAACTCAAAGTTGGCAGAGTACCTAACAGAACAAGATAACTAGAGGAAGTTATGCTGTCTGACAGTAACTTGAAGCTGCTACTCTGCTCTCCATGTTGCAGAAGAACACAAAAATAATCCAGGCCAAATAAGGGGGGAAAATAGAAGGAGGGAGTCCTCTGCACACCCGCTTCACTTCCTGAAGGGAAAATGGAAATCTAATAACTTTTCCCTTTCTTACTTGAGTTGGAGGATCAATCGCTGTTTGATCTCCGTCAGAAAAACCAGAAAGCTTCATTCCTTGCTTCTCTGTAAGGAATAAATAATTTCAAAATGCATAATTAACAAAATAGAAGGAGATATTCCATAGAAGCGAAGAGAGAGCGAAGATAAGACAGATGGGTAATCGGAAGATCTTCCATTACCTCCTGAAGTGTCCGGACTTGGATCTTCCCAAGGGATCCTCCTAAAAAATAGCTCTTGAGGGGAGTTTGATGGGTTCTTCTTTCCCTCAGGATCTCTGATCTCCACAGTGCAGCACTTCAAATAGGAGGAAGGAAAAAAGAAGCAGAATTAATGTACATCACATGACACAAAGTGGATTCTTATATTTGGAACACAACCTCAAAGCACCCAACATCCATCCGTGAGGTTGAGTGAGAAAATAAGGGAACAATGTCCTACAAGAATTGGTGAATTGCCAGGTGATGAATGCCAGAGAAGTTTGGGAAGGAGGTGTGAAGTATTCAAACACTTTCTTTATTCCCTTCTGAGCTCTCTAAAGTCTCTCACCTGCAACTGGGCCTGCTCTTTCTGCTCCTCCGCCTGGCTCAGGAGGAGGCCTTCCGCCAGGGCCACCGCCTGGGAGCTGGTCTCTGCTCCACACTCCCGGACCCAGCCTTCCATCTCTGGGGGCAGAAGGAACAGGAGCTGCTCCAAAACCACCAGGTCCAGCATCTGGGCTTTGGTGTGCTTTTCTGGTCTCAGCCATCGCCTGCAAAAGCTATGGAGTCGGCTGCAAAGTCCTCGGGGACCCTCAGCCTCCTGGTATTGGATGGAGTTCCAGGGCGGAACTTCTGAAGGGAGGATGGTTTCCTCCTCCAGGATCTTCTGCCCAGTTCTTTTCCAGAGCTTCCCCCTCTTCTGAGGCTGAGCAGCTGAAGGGCCTTTTCTGGCTCCCTTCTTTCCAAAAGGTTGTGTCTGCATCCTTTCTCTGTCCTGCAGAGCAACTCCAACTGGTTCCAAGGACTCTGGTAGGTCTCCAGTTGCCTTTTCCTTCAGGGGACCATTTCTGGTGCTGCAGGACTGATCCCTGCAAGGGATTCCGCTCTTTTTCTTCTTCCCCCAAGAGAAAAGTTTGCCTTGCAAAGATCACAAATGGCTTCCAGTTTCTGTATCTGAGATGGGAAGAAAAAGAAATGCCATGAATTAGAAAGTGGAATTCAGCCACTGAGCGACCTTCCCCCAATCTGCCTGGAGCCCCAAACGGCTCATCCCAGCGAAGGGCCCAGGTCCTCCCGAGCAGGGCCGGGAGGGAAGCAGCTGGAGAGACCGCCCGCACTCGGGCTCTTCTCCGCATCCCCGATGCGTTCCCGACATTCCCGCTTCCCCCTGCAGGGAGAGGACGGCTGAGGAGCATGGGACCCAGGAAAAGCCCCCCCACACACCCGAGGCACCATTGTACGTTCCCCCGCCACTCTCCCGCTTCCTTTCTGCCTCCTCCGGGCCTCCAGGGGTTAAGGAGAGCGAGTGCAAACTCCTAGAGAGGCAAGGCTCCAGTGGACCAATGGGGAAGCGTCTGGAGTTCATTTCTCTTGGCGGAGGGCGCCCCCTGGTGGATTTGGCGCAAAGTGGTAGAAAAGGCGCGAAAGAGGAAAGCATCTGAGGGGAAGGGAGAGGGCGGGGATGATGGGTTTGGGAGTAGGAGGAAAGGCCTCGGCGTCTCTTTCTCCATCTTCCTCTCCTTCCTGTCCAGGAACCGTCTGTGGAGATGGAGAAAAACCCCTCCGGAGCCTCCCTGAAGGCTCCGCGGAGATCGGAGGAGGCCTCAAAAGGGGCCAAAATCCTGTCAGGAACGGCCGGGCGTTCAGAAGACGAGACCGGGGGGCTCTCTGGGGGACTCCGGCCTGAAGGGGAGGGAGACGGGCAGGGAGGCCTCCATGAGGGAAAAAGATTGGGGAGAGACCGAGGAGGAAGGAGGGAGGGAAAAATGGAAGAAATCTCTGGAGAGGCCAGAAATTTTACCTCAGAACGAGGCTCCTTCATTGGGAAGCGAAGGGGGGGGGGGAAATGGCGCCTCCTCTCTGACTGGAGAGAAACTGAGGGAGGCAGAGGGTGGAAAAGGCAGATGAAGAAGGAGGAGGAGGAAGAGGGAAAAAAACATTTCCACATAGGGATCGAGGGGGAGATTCGCCTCCAGAGACGAGAGGAGGAAGCGGAGCCTTTGCGGGGGTTGAAGGCGGTAATCTCCCCCCACCGCACTTTTCCCGCTACTCTCCCGCCTCCTTCAGGTGACGTCACAAGGGACTCTGCCCGGAGACCGATGACGCGGAAGCAGCGAGGATTCCCATTGGTCCAAAGTCCGAGGAAAAGGCTCCAATCCAGAAGCGCCGATTCCTCCTCCGGAGCTGGGAGCTCCTGGCAGGGACGCGCCTCCCCTCCCCCCTTCAGGTCACAGGGGAAGTTTTTCCCCCCTTTAGCCCCTTTTTCCCCTTAAAAAAACCGCCTTCCGTGGCGGTTGGAGCCCAAGCGGGGGAGCTTGGCAGGGGGTCTCAGGCAGAGCGGGGGGAGGAGCCGGGTCAGAGGCGTCTGAGTCCGGCTCCTCCCCCGCCCGCCCCAGAAACGCCCCCAAAGGGAGGGGAGGAAGACGCCGAGGGGTTTGGACGGGGGGAGGAAGCGGCCTCCGCGCTCTTCGGGATTGGGAGAGGCCAGGAGGAGCAAAAGGACCAATGGGAGTTCTCCCTTCCCAATGCGTCATCTGTCTCCGGGCAGAGTCTCCCTTGACTTCGCCCGCTGGAGGAGAGAGGTGGGCGCAAAGAGAAGCGGAGAAAGTGGGAGGGGGGCGTTTCGGTGTTTTGAGGGGGGGGGCGCAGCTCAAGGCGGGAATCATGGTAGCTCCGGAGGAGAGAGCGGGCTTCCTTTTGCCCCCTCTCCCCGCCGCGGGTCCTACTTGGGGGTGGGGGCTGCTATGGATGGGCAAAGTGGAGGCGCCCTCGGGGGTCTCTGAGTGGGCTTCACACACATGTATTTCCTGGGTGGGAGTTCCCCTCCCCCAATGACCCTCCATGGCGAAGGGGCTGCCGGAGGGCAGGTTTTGCCCCAGCGCTGTGGGGTTCTCTGACCCACCGCCAATGGCAGGTTGGGTTTCATTCAAGAAGCCTGTGGTGGATCTCAATGAGGGGGAGGGGAGGGGAATCAGAGGGGAGGAAGTAGGAATTATTTCCTTCGGATACTCAGACCCAGCCTCGCTCTCTTTCTCACTCTCTCTCCTTCCCTCCCTCTTTCTCTCTCCCTCTCTCTACTTTCACTTTCTCCCTCTTTCTCTCTCCTCCTCCATCCCACTACTTTCACTTTCTCTCTCTCCTCCCTCCCACTGCTTTCACTTTCTCCCTCTTCCTCTCTCTCTCTCCTCTCTCTATCAACTCCGAAGCTGTTCTGGCTATGGGAGTTGTTTTTTTTTTAAATTAGATTTATATCCTGCCCTTCTCCGGAGACTCAGGGCGCCTTACAATGCGTTAAGCAATAGCCTTCATACTTTTGTATATTTTTTATACAAAGTCAGCTTATTGCCCCCACAAACTGGGTCCTCAATTTACCTACCTTAGAAAGATGGAAGTCTGAGTCAACCTTGAGCCTCGAACTTGCAATAATTGCAGACAGCTGAATGTTAATAACAGGCTATGTACCCTGTTGAGCTATCTGAGGCTTCTGTAAACAGAAGTTAGATTTCTTTAAAAATACAAGATAATGACTATTTTTGTTAAAATGGTTTATCAAATGTAAAATTAAGCACTACTGTTATTATACCATGTTTCCCTGAAAATAAGACCATGTCTTATATTTTTGTGAACCCTGAAATAAGGGCTTGGCCTTATTTTGGGGGAGGGGGGTGTCTTATTATTTTGGGCGTTCAGGAGGTGGCGAGCATGGCCACCTCATGGCTGCTGCTGTGTTGCACTGCTGTGGCAACACAGCCTCTTCTCAGCTGTTCACTGGGGCAACCAAAGGTGGGAATTTCCCCGGCGTTCTTGGTACTCGCCTGCCTCCCATCTATCCATTTCCCTTGCCTGCAAACACCCACCCCCTCCAGCCTCTCTGCCAAGTGACCCCCGGCAGCTCCAGATGCCCAAAGCCTGCACCTGACCAGCTCACTTTTCCACAGCACCCAGCTCATTCTCGAGGGGGTTGTCATGTGGGGCGAGGGAGAAGCAAAATGCGTGGCGTGAGACGGGGCTCGCTCCTCTTGCCGTCTCTTCTCCCCTCCTTGCCAGGGGCCGGGTAGACACGAGACGTGCATCTTACCTGGCTTGTAGCTCCATTGTATGTCTCGCCATTGTCTGCAGGCAAACAAATTGTAGGGTAAAAACAAACTTCTCGCGAGTTCAAGATGTTTGATTGAACCTGCAAGGTTTTTTTTTACCCTACAACATGTTTGCCTGCAGACAACGGCAAGAAATGAGTCACAGCTGCAAGGCAGGTAAGACGATTCCACGCACCCCAGTAGTACTGTAACAGCAGCCTGGCTGCTTCCCTTCCCCACCGTCTTTGTCGAGGGTGGCAGGTGGGGCGGAAGAGGGGCAGCCCCGCAGCCAGGACTTGGGGGTGGGGTCACACACACACATACACACACACAGAGTTTCTACAAACCCCAACAGCTGCAGAGGCGCTTGTGTTTCGCTTCTCCCCAGCCTTAAGCGTTAGGCTCTTCTGAAGCGGAATCGGGAAACTGGACATGATCCAGTAGGCAAGGAGCCTCGAAAATTCATCAGAGCAGCTTGGGGACTGTCCTCTTCTACTCCATTCCTCAATCTCCAGGTGGGGTAGCTCCTTGGTCCTGGGCCCCATTGGAAGTGGTTGAAGGGGCCCTTCCCGACTCCCGAGAAGTGAAAGCAACGGGAGAGGCTCTCCATGGGAAGCAGAACTCCAGTAACTCTGAGGATCCCCTCCATCTGGCAGGACTTGGAGAAATTGAGGAGGAAGGGGGGATTCTCACCCCTGCCCCTTCCCCTGCCTGGAATCTGCCCACCCTTCCCCCCAAACCAGTTCTGGTTTTAGACCCGAAGCAGCCAGGATGGTCGAAGTGGAAAGTGACTTGGAGGAAGAATAATGTAGATGAAGCTGCTGTGCATCCAAAGCCTGGGGGGAAAAGGGATCCGGGGTGACAGGCAGGGACAGAGTCCCCGGGGTCAGTCTAGATCAGGGGTGTCCAACTTGATTGATGTGGTTGACCTCGGGAGTCTTCGGGACCGCCTTCTGCCACCAGTAGCCTCTCACCGACCAGTCTGTTCCCACAGAGAGGGGCTCCTCAGGGTGCCATCAGCCAAACAGTGTTGACTAGCGGCCCCCAGGGGGAGAGCCTTCTCTGTGGGGGCACCGGCCATCTGGAACGAGCTCCTCCTGAGATAAGGAGGATACAGGACCTACGTACCTTCCGCCGTACTTTAAAAACATTCCTATTTCATCAGGCTGGTTTGGCTTAAACCTCCCCTTTATAATGGGTTTTTAAATGTTTTAGATGATTGGATTTTAAATTTTTTTCAGCCTAATCATTTAATTTATCTTAAATATTTTTAACTTTTGTATGTTTTGTATTTTATTCGGCTGTTCACCGCCCTGAGTCCCTTCGGGGAGTAGGGCGGTATACAAATTTGATTAAATAAATAAATAAAATAAATAAATGGCCATCTTGATGCCACTCACTGGGTGTTGCTGACTCAGGACAGTCTAGTCCTCGAGCACCGGGATCTCACAGCCCAGCCCAGCCCTGCTTCCCCGAGTGGGCATCCGTTTACCTCCTCCTCAAGGCTGCTGCTGGTGCCACCATGGGGTGAGGCAAGGCAAAGAGGCTGGGTGGGGCAAGGGCAACAACCTGTAGCTGTTTCTGGGCAGAGTGAAGCATAGAACCCAGTCTCCATGCACATCTGCCTCCTCCTGTGCACACGCCTCCTCCTGTGCACAAGTGCATGGAGACTGGCCAATATGTTTCACTCTGCCCAGCAAGAGCTGCAGGTTGTTGGCCTCATCCCGCCCAGCCTCTTCGCCTGGTCTCTAGCCTCTGTGCCCAGCCTTGCCCACCACCTCCTGTGCATGCAAATATGACAAATATCTCCTTATCTGCTAAGGCAGTTTACCAATAGAAGCATGGTAAGAACGTTCCTGGTCCCTGTTAAAAGTTAAAAGGCCGTTCCGCTGTTACCGTTGTAACCAAGAGGGATATAGGGCAGCTGAATGCCCCTTACCACCGCCCTGCATTTCTACCCCAAGAGCGCTGAGCTCTAGCAGTATGCCGAAGGACCGATCCTCGAGAACTCTGGAATGTTCCAGAGTTGCAACCCAGACCTCAATGCTAGACACTGTACACGCTGCTGTTGGAGGCCCTTTTGGGATGGCCTGTATTCCTGAGATCACCGGAATCAGTGATGAAGAAAAAGAGATCCAAGATCCCATGGTAAGCAATCCTATATGTCCATTCCTAACCCCAATAACCCTGCAACACCCAGATACAGGAAAAGAAAGCACTCAAGGCACGTGTTTGCACTCGGTGTCTTATCTGTCAGTCAATAATGGAGGACTTGGGGCTATGCATCGTCAAGTTACGAAACCCCATAACGTTTGAACAAGTAGATGGGTCGACCTTGGGGGGTAAACCAGCTGCCCATGTGATTGAGCCAGTTGTTTTGAAGATAGGAGAACAGTGGGAACGTATCCAGTTCGTGGTAATAACGCAGATGATTGAACCGGTAATTCTCGGTCTTGCATGGCTTGATAAGTGGGAGCCAACCATCTCGTGAGAAGGGGGTTTTCATAGATTAAAACTGCCAATAGGACCAGAACCATGTGTTGGGCTCCAACATAGTGATCAGGGAGTAGAAAAACCAATATCAACAGCTAACCGTAGTTATCCCGAAATATATGAAGATCTAGCACAAATGTTCAGCGAAGATAAGTGTGAGGTCTTGCCACCGCACTGTGACATTGATTGTGCCATCAAGTTGGTACCGGGAGCTAAATTACTGAAGCCCTGTATGTACTCGATGACCCCAAGAGAACTTACGGAATTGAGGAACTACATTGATAAAAACCTAGCCAGGGGGTTCATCTGAGCAAGTACGTCACACATGGCAGCTCCAGTACTTTTCCAAAAGAAGATGGAGGTCTGCGTTTGTGTGTGGATTATTGGGGCCTAGACGCTGTGTGTATTGAACCCTTATACCCCTACTTCTGATGACTGATCTGTTGATAACCCTAGCAACCGGTAAGATCTTCACTAAGCTAGATCTACGTGAGGCTTACTACCGGGTGCGTATTCGCCCAGGGGATGAATGGAAAACAACATTCAACTGTCCCCTGGGAAGTTATCAATTTCAGGTGATGCCGTTTGGACTGCAAGGTGTCCCGGCCGTCTTTATGCAACTTATTAACAGGTTGTTGCATGAACATTTGTATAAGGGGGGTTTGGTATATCTCAATGATATTCTAATTTACACAAACACCCTTGAGGAACATATCCGATTGGTCAGGCAGGTGCTGACCAAACTGTTATACTGTTATCTAGAAAAATCTTAATGTTAAAAATATTTGTCAAGTTTATATATATGATTTACGGTTAGCATATATTTGATAGAATAATTTTATATATATATCTATTATATATATCTATTATACTGTTATCTAGAAAAATTATAATGTTAAAAATACTTGATAAGTTTATATATATGATTCATGGTTAGCATATATTTGATAGAATAACTTTACTTCATTCAAAGTTAAAATTTAATGTATGTTATCTGGATTTCACCTATATTTTTGTTTAACATTGATAGATATATAAAAATAATGTTTTAGTATTAGTGAGGGAAGCCTAGGGAGGGAGGGGAGGGAAGGGAAGGGAAGGGGGGGTGGGAGGTGGGAAAATGGGGGGGAATAAAAAATTGTATTGTAAAAAATTTTCAATTAAAAAAAAAATTGTCCTTCCTGTAGCGTCATCGGTCTCTGGGCAGGGCCTCCCTTGACTTCACCCCACGGAGGAGAGAGTTCGGCGCAAAAGAGAAGCGGAGAAAGGGGGAGGGGGGATATTTTCAGTCTTGGGGAGCTGCAGCTCAAGGGGGTTTCCTGTCAGCCCGACAGGAGTAGAGGGTTCCTCTTGCCCTCCGCGCCCCCTCCCGGAACCTTCCGCCTTTTCCTCCCTTCCTGGCAAAGGGGCTGCCGGAGGGGTGCTTGTACCCGCAGCGCTGTGGGGTTTTCTGCCCACCGCAAGTGGAAGGTCGGCTTTGGTTGGAGAAGGGCTGTTCTTGAGCTGAATGAGGGGAGGGGAAACAAGAGCGGGGGGAGCGGGAATCCCTGGCTGAGAATCGTGAAGAGGGCAAAGAAAGTGGAGGGCCTCCATGACCGCCCCTTGAGCTGCAGCCCCCCCAAGACTGAACGGACCCCGCTCCCCCTTTCTCCGCTTCTCTCTGCGCCGAACAATCTCCTCCTTCAGGTGAAGTCAGAAAGGACTCTGCCCGGAGATCAATGACGCTCAACACGTGAGCGTTCTCATTAGTCCTTCCGCTCGTTCCGGCCCCTCCCATCTCAAAAGTCAAAGAAAAAAGGCTTCCTCCCCTCCCCCCCCCCCAATTCAGAGCCCCGATTCGTCCTCTGGGGCTGAAGCATCTGCCGAGGACACCCCTCCCCCTCCCTTCACTGTTGACGATGCAGGAGAAGGAGAAGGAGGAAAAGGAGAAAGAGGAGAAGGTGGAGGAAAAAAAGGAGGAAAAGGAGAAAGAGGAAGAGGAGGAAAAGGAGAAAGAGGAGAAGGAGGAAGAGAAGGAGGAGGGGAGAAGAAGGAAGAAGAGGAGGAGACTGGACCTGATTTTTCTTCGACACTCTCAGGGGATAAAATCGACACCCCCGACTGGAAGCGGCAACCGAAGAGGTTTAATGTGGAGGAAATAGGCAGCTGCTGTCCAAAGGAAGCGGGAGACACAGACACAAACTTTTACTTTTACTTCCCTATTAACGGATTTAAGATTCGCAGAGAGAAAACTGTCAGAGTAAATGCCTAACTGTGCCTATACCTTCAAGCCCAGCCCCTTAAGGGTTAATACAGTATGTACAACCCCACCTGACCCCTGGCCACTCCTTACCTTCTGGCCACTCCTCCCTTGTATATAAACACTCCACGTGCTTGTCCAGCAGTTCCAGATGTTCACCTAGAGGAGAGGAGATCATAGGTCAGTGACCTATGATATCTAGGGCCTAGGAAGCTTCCAGGCCTGCAATAAATACTGATTAAAGAAATAGCTTGTCTCGTGAGTAATTGGGCTAAATCCATCGCTTAACAAATGGTAGCAGAGGATGGTTCGCCCATAACTCACTGGTGATGCCCCAACCAAGCAACCTACCCAAGGAAACAGATAGAGTACAAACGAGGGCACTCACCAAGAAGATGGCTGAGCTTCAAGCATCCAAGGATCCTACAGCGGAGGAGAATCCAGCAGACACCGAGCTGTACTCCAGCGAAGGCTCCTACTCTGATGAGGAGAGATCACCAGAGAAAGGTACCAACCTAGGAAGAAAAACAGGACAAAGAGTAAATAAATTCAAGCTATCCATCCTGAAGCTGATGGAAACAAATGACAACGAAAGAAGCCTCATCGCGAACCTGCAAAGCCTCTTCGAGCAGCAAAGCGCAGCAATCGAGGCCCCAGAGACAACAAACGAGGAGATGGCACGAGGAAGAGGTAGGCCAGCCCAGCCAGATGACCACGAGGTGGCCGAATCCTCTTTCGTGCCCTTTCACCGGCGGCCATCTTGGAATGACCACCAGCCAATGGGGAGCCAGGATTCAAACTCTCTGGCGCGAAAAGGCCCCGATCCAGAAAAAGGCCGGGAACAACCAGAGAGCAACCCAAAAAGAAAAGCAAACGCAGAAGAGAGATCGCCTACCGATCTCGAGATCCAAAATCCCATCAAAACGCTGACCGCGGCTTTTGGCTCCGCTTTCGAGTCCCCTGCGGCAGCCAGAAAACAAAAGAAAAAATCCTGCACCCAAGAGAGCACCAGAGCCAGCCTCGATGAGCCAGCTGACCCTCAGCCACCCGAGGAAGCCACCCACACCGAACGCGAATGCCGAGACTGGTTCGCCTGCAAAAATTACAAACCGCTGGATTCGAACCCAGGACCCGCCGCACCAACGACGTGAGGACGAGGGACAAGGAGAAGGACCGACTACTCACCTCCTCCACGATCTCCGCCTGGCCTCTCCACCCGACCAAGGACCCAGGACCAGGGGCAGAGGACTGGACCCGCCGCCATCGCCGCCACAGCCGCCGCGCCGCCGGACACGAGGAGTCCTCGACTTACGACCGCCGCGCCGCCGATCGCCGACCGTCCTCCACTTACGACCGCTTCGCCTCCTCACCTTCTTCCCTTCTTTTCCGGAGATCCAGCCGTCCAGCAGTGGTGTCCGCCGCCCAGAGGGAGCACCGGACTCTCCAGGGGTGAGTCCAACCCTCCACCGGTAGGCCTAGGCCTAGGCCCAGGAGCAGCAGCAGCAGGAACCTTCCTCCATGGCTTCCAGAACGAAATGGCCTTCGCACATGCTCAGTCGCAGCCTGCAGCAGGAGAAAGAAGAAACATAGAGATAGGTCAGTACAGACTCACAACAGACGTTCCAAAGCCATATTGCGAGTTCAGTCATGACCTGGACCATGGACAGCAATCCACTGTAAGTAATAACAGTGGACATGTGGAGACTGCTTGTACAAATATGCCAAAGCTACAATTAGATGGGGGCAATATTATAGATTGGAGCCAGCAACTACAGATTGCCTTTATGAAGGAAAATGCCTTATTTTTAATTCAGAGACCACCTCAAAAGCCTTGGTCTCTGGAGATTGATAATCTACACCACAAGGCATTCTGCATCATGATAGCCACCATTCCCCCCACAATGTACCCTAGCATTAATGATAACCTCACAGTGTCTGAGATTTTACAAATGTTATATGGTATGTTTTACAGCCAGTGCAGGGCTACCACCACAAAGATATCTAGAGAGTTCCATTCTGCCAAGCACAGACAAGGGTACCCATGAGTGAGCATATACTCAAATTAAACGCAGCCAGGGCAGAACTCATGCAAAGGGGGGAAATTATCACCGAAGAGAGCATGAAGAGCGTCATAATAAATTCACTAGACAGCAGCTGGGACCACTTTGTGCTACAACTAGACAGCCTTTACCTACCTCACCTCACGCTAGGCGCACTGAACACAGAGGGGGACGATCACCCGAGCGCAGATACTCAAGGGAGAGAGGGAGAGGGTGGTCCCCCAACCCTAGAAAGCAACACGGACGGAGGGACAGCTCTAGGGACGGTAGCCCTGGCCCCACATACGGATTTAGACCTGGCCACTCCAACTCCTTGCACGAGATGGACCAAAACACATGGCTCCTAGACTCAGGAGCCTCACATCACACTACACACAACTCAACACTCGTAGAACCACTCAGCAAGACCAATCTCGAACTCAAGGTGGCCAATCAAAACAGGGTTCAAGCACAGGGAAAGGGAGACACTCACATACCACACATAGGGAAAATAGAGGGGGTATTATACGTACCCGAAATACCCCTTAACATACTAGCTGTCAACAGACTAACCCAAGACACAGACCTAGAGGTAACATTCAAGAACGGGAAAGCTTATATAATCCAACAAGGGAAAGAAATAGGGAGCGTATACAACCAAGGGGGGCTATCATACTTTACACCAAACGCAAGGGAGGAAGGAAACATGTACGCAAACACCAACCCAGGAGAAGGAGAAGACACAAGAGTTGAGGGGGAACAACAGGAAATAAAGCAAAGCAAGCAAAATGTAAACAGCTCTGTATCATTGGGAAAACCCTTGCATGACAATTGCGCCCACCTCCTTCACAGGAGGCTGGGGCACATCAGTTTCCCTATTGTTAAGAAAATGTCTGATTGTACTGAAGGACTCAAAGTAAAGAAATGTGATAATTATTTGGAGTGTTCCATATGTATGCGGTCAAAGGTTAAGGTCAAGGCTATACCCCGAAAATCCAAACGAACCACAGAATACCCATTTCAATTGGTACACATGGACTTAGTAGGGCCTTTTAAACCATCTATCAAACATAGAAAGAGATTCTTTCTCACCATTGTCGATGATTTCACAAGGTATGGGTATGTCTATTCCCTCAAACGCAAAAATGAAACATTCCAGAGGTTTAAGGAGTTTCACAGAAAGATAGAACTGCAACACAACATGAAAATAAAACAAATCATGACAGACAGAGGTTCAGAGTTTATGGCCAGTGAATTCACCGGTTGGTTGAGGGGGCAAGGCATCACACACTACAAGTCTTCACCTTTCTCGCCATTCCAGAACCCAGTGGCGGAGAGAAGGAATGGGGTGCTACAGACAATGATGAGGTGCGCACTAGAGTGATCTGTCCCCCCCCTTCAGAGACCCACAAAAACACAGCCAGCCGAGGGTTAAGAATCACTTGGCACACTCCGCAGTTCTTATCTCAACCTTGGCAGCGATATGCACACCGTCTGCCAAGGACTTTATTGGTTTACACAAACAAGAAAATCACCTACGTAGCTTTGCCGTTCATCCAGCTTCCAAGACTACGAAGTTGCTCCGTTTGTTTAGCTTTGTTCGTCACGAACTTCGTGACCCACCGTACTGTCTTATATAGATATGTTTCTGGGTGTGGTCCAGTGAGTCATTGATCCTGTGACTCCAATCCAATGACTCAGGATTTCCTCATACGCCGCAGCTGCAGTACCCTTTTCTCTCGCCTTCTTTGGCGTGCGTCCAGGAATGACGTCTCTCCCTCACTCTCATCTGAGACACCTGTTTCCCCACTACTTGGCTCTCTTTCAGCTGGCACCTGAGCCGGTGCCAGAGGGGGAGGGCTGGGAGATCTGGCTGGCTCCTCTTCCTCCTGCTCAGAGCTGCCTTCCTCCAAAGGGATAGGCTCAGAGGACGGGGCCACAACACTATCCCCCACCGCAGGGCCCTTCCCCCGGGTCTGACGGTCGGGATGGGGTCGGGACGGGAACTGTTCGTGGAAAGCCCGCACCAGGTCAGGGGCCTGAACGGCAGATGCGTCCACCCAGGTGAAATCCTCGGCCCCGTACCCTTTCCAAGCGATGAGGTATTGGAAGCGCCCCTTCAGCCAACGGGAGTCCCGAATACTGTCCACCTCATACGTCGAGGCGTTGTCCTCGTCGGCTGCGGCTGGGGGGGCAGGCGGCGGCGGGCGGCGGAGAAGGCTAGTGGGAGTCTCAGGGACCAGGAGGGACCGATGAAAAACGGGGTGGAGCCGCATGGAGCGGGGTAGAGTCAACCGATAGGCCACCGGGTTGATGACCGCCTCAATGGGGAAGGGACCGATAAAGCGGTGGGCCAGTTTCCTCACCGGCTGGTCCGTGGGGAGGTGTTTCGTGGACAGCCACACCCGATCTCCAACTTCCAGCGGTGGCGTCGCCCGGCGGCCGCGATCGGCGAACCGTTTATAGTCCTCTTTCGCCCGGATCAGCTGCCGCCGCACCAGTTGCTGCACCGCCTGCAGCTCCGAGAGGAAGTCCCGGGTCTCAGGAACAGGGGAGTCCATGATGGTCAACGGAAAAAACCGTGGATGGTACCCGACGTTGGCATGGAACGGTGTCATCTGGGTGGAGGTATGTTGGGAGTTGTTAAAAGCGAACTCCGCCAGGGGAAGGTACTCGGCCCAGTTGTCCTGCTGCTGGTTGACAAAACAGCGGAGGTACTGCTCCAGTATGCCAATGACCTTCTCCGTGCCCCCGTCAGTCTCCGGATGGTGTGACGACGACAGGCACACCTGCACCTCCAGCGCAGCCATCAGGCTTTTCCAGAAGCGGGCCGTGAACTGGGCCCCGCGATCCGAAACCACCCGGTCCGGCAGGCCGTGGAGGCGGAAGATGTGTTGCAGGAACAGGCGAGCCGTGGTACGAGCCGAGGGCAGGCCGCGGCACGGGATGAAATGTGCCATCTTCGTGAGCGCATCCACCACCACGAGGACGGTCGTGAACGTAGCGGACAGGGGCAGGTCAGTCAGGAAGTCCATGGAGATGGCTCCCCACGGTCTCTCCGGTGTCGGCAGCGGCTGGAGGAGTCCAGGAGGGGGGCCGGACGCGGCTTTGGCCTGTCGGCATGGCACACAGGACGTCACGTAGGCGTGCACGTCGTGCCGTACCCGAGGCCACCAAAAAGTCCGCGTCACTAGATTCAAGGTCTTAAAGAAGCCGAAGTGCCCCACCGCGGGGTTGTCATGGCACTGGTTCATGACGAGGGCTCGGAGCGGACTTGTGGGCACGTACAGCCGACCCCGGTGCCTGAGCAAGCCCTCCTCCACGGTCCATGGGGACGCAGGGCCGACGTCCGCTCTCCGCTGCTGCGACCAGTCGTCCCGTCGCTGCGCTTCCAGCACCTGAGTCCGCAGGTCCACCGGTTCCTGGACCGCGGCCAAGGAGTCCGCTGGCAGCACCATCCGGGGGGAAAGGAAGTCCTTGGGGCAAAAGTATTCCGGCTTACGGGATAGCGCATCCGCCCTCTGGTTGAGGTGGCTCGGAATGTATGTGACGTGGAAGTTGAACCGGGCGAAAAACAACGACCACCGGATCTGCCGCTGGTTCAAATTCCTGGCCGTGGTGAGGTGCTCCAGGTTCCAATGGTCCGTCCGCACCTCCACCTGGTGTCGGGCCCCCTCGAGGTGATGTCGCCAAGCCTCGAACGCGGCCTTGATAGCCAGCAACTCCTTTTCCCAGATGGTGTAGTTGTGCTCGGAAGGAGTGAGTTTCCAGGAGTAGTAAGCGCAGGGAAAAAGAGTGCCGCCATCCACCGGAGCCTGTAGCAGCACCGCTCCAATCACCACGTTGGACGCGTCTGTCTCAACCACGAACGGATGGTGTGGATCGGGGTGCCTCAGGACCGGCTCCGTGACAAAGGCCTGCTTGAGAACCTCGAAGGCCTGCTGCTGCGGGGGCCCCCACTGGAACGGAACCTTCTTCCGAAGGAGCTGGGTCAACGGCACGGTCAGGGTGGCAAAGCCCGGGATGAAGGTCCGGTAGTAGTTGGCGAATCCCAACAGACGCTGGACGTCCTTCACCCGACGCGGGGGTTCCCAACTGCACAAGGCCGCCACCTTGTGTGGGTCCATCGCGATGCCCTCGGGGGTGATGATGTGCCCGAGGAACTCTATGGAAGTCTGGAAGAAGTAACATTTCTCCAACTTCGCATAGAGCTGGTGCTCCCGCAGGCGCTGCAGGACCTGGCAGACATGCTGGAGGTGACTCTCCGGGGTCCGGGAATAGATCAAAATATCATCCAGGTAGATCACCACGAACCGATCCAGCACGTCCCGGAACACGTCGTTCATCAAGTGCTGGAAGACCGCGGGGGCGTTGGTCAACCCGAACGGCATGACGGTATATTCAAAGTGTCCGTATCGGGTGCCAAATGCCGTCTTCCACTCGTCCCCCTCTCGCAGCCGCACCAGGTTGTAGGCTCCCCGGAGGTCGAGCTTGGTGAAAATCGAGGCCTCCGGCAACCTCTCCATCAGCTCCGGGATCAGCGGCAGGGGATAGCGATTCCGTACCGTGATGGCATTCAAGCGCCGGCAGTCGCAACACAGGCGCAAGTCCCCCGTCTTCTTTTTCATGAAGAGGACTGGGGCCGAGAGCGGGGAGGTCGAAGGCCGGATGAACCCACGGGCCAGGTTCTTGTCCAGAAAGTCCCGTAAGGCGGCCAGCTCGGGCTCCGACATGGAGTACAGGCGTCCCGAGGGCAGGGGCGCGTTGGGCATCAAGTCCACCGCGCAGTCGTAGAGTCGGTGCGGGGGCAAGCGATCCGCCTCCTTCTCGCTGAACACGTCGGCGAAGGATGTCAGCTCCGGAGGCAAGGAGACGTTCGGGGCAGAGACGTCCTGGCCGGCACAGGTGTGGCGAAGGTGGTCGACACACTGCAGGCTGGGGAACGAGATGGCATTTCTCGACCACGCCACCTGAGGGTCGTGCGCCCGAAGCCAGGCCATCCCCAGGACCAAGGGGAAGTGCAGGTCCACCGTCACATAAAACTGGATCGCCTCCTCATGGTTCCCAATGGCAAGGCACAAGGGCTGAGTAGCGAAGTTGATGGGCCCCGCCACAAGTTCCCGCCCATCAATAGTTTCGACCCTCAACGGAGGGTCCACTGGAACCAAGGGAACCTTGTAATGGGCCACAAAGGCCTGGTCCATAAAGTTCGTGGTGGCCCCCGAGTCCACCAGCGCGTGCGCCTGGAGCCCCTCCGACCGGTTAGCCAACAACACCCGGGTGTTCAAAATCAGGTGCCGAGGGGGCTCACAGTCCACAGCCGCCGCCTCCGGCGGGGCATGGTCACCTGCCTGACCCAGAGTTTCCCCTAAGCCAGGCCTGACCCGTTTCCCGGCTCGTCACGCCGAGGCTCCGGAACAGGCTTGAGCGATCCACTCCGCTTCCGGGGACACGAGGCGGCGAAATGTCCAGCCTCGCCGCAATAGAGGCACAACCCCCCTTGGCGTCTCCGCATCCGCTCCTGGGCCATCAGTTGAGGTCTGGCTGCTCCGAGCTCCATGGGCTCCTCAGCCGTCGCCACCAAACGCGGTACGGTCCGGGGCGCTGTTGGTACGAAACGCGGGGGTGCCGGCACTGTCGGTGGTTCCGGAAGAGCCCTACGGGGCCGTCGCCGTTGTAGGCGGGCATCGATGCGCAGGCATTGGGTCACCAGCGCGTCCAGGGTCTGTGGCGCCTCCACCCGAACCAGCTCGTCCTGCATCTCATCGCAGAGGCCGTCCTGGAAGGCATCCATCAGCGCCGCCTCATTCCAGGCCGAATCCTGGCCTAGCAATCGGAACTCCGCAATATAGTCCTGCAGGGGGCGCTTGCCTTGGCTGAGGTCTTTGATGCGCCTCGCTGCCGTCTGCACCCGGAGGGGGTCCTCAAACATGGTGCGCAGGTGTTGCAAAAAGCCCTGATAGTCCAGAAGCAAGGGGCTGTTTTGCAGCAACAGGGGCGTGGCCCATCGGGCGGCAGTGCCAGAGAGGGAGCTGATAATAAAAGCCACCCGAACCCGGTCATCCGGAAAATCCTCCGGCCGCATTGCCATGTACAGCTGGCACTGTCCCAAGAAGGCCGGGAACATTTCCTGCTGTCCAGAAAACTTATCTGGCATGTTCACTGGGCATCTTGGACGGGGAAGGGGAGCAGGTGGAGCTGCTACAGGAGCATTTCCCAAAGCAAGTTGTGCAGTTAGCTGTGCTACTTGCTGTTGCAGAAGTTGATTGGCCTCCAGCATCTGCTGTACCTGCTGCTGCAGCTGTTGGTCCATCGTGGGTTAACGATGGAGTTTTGGGTGATGAACAAGATGATCTGTCCCCCCCCTTCAGAGACCCACAAAAACACAGCCAGCCGAGGGTTAAGAATCACTTGGCACACTCCGCAGTTCTTATCTCAACCTTGGCAGCGATATGCACACCGTCTGCCAAGGACTTTATTGGTTTACACAAACAAGAAAATCACCTACGTAGCTTTGCCGTTCATCCAGCTTCCAAGACTACGAGGTTGCTCCGTTTGTTTAGCTTTGTTCGTCACGAACTTCGTGACCCACCGTACTGTCTTATATAGATATGTTTCTGGGTGTGGTCCAGTGAGTCATTGATCCTGTGACTCCAATCCAATGACTCAGGATTTCCTCATACGCCGCAGCTGCAGTACCCTTTTCTCTCGCCTTCTTTGGCGTGCGTCCAGGAAGGACGTCTCTCCCTCACTCTCATCTGAGACACCTGTTTCCCCACTACTTGGCTCTCTTTCAGCTGGCACCTGAGCCGGTGCCAGAGGGGGAGGGCTGGGAGATCTGGCTGGCTCCTCTTCCTCCTGCTCAGAGCTGCCTTCCTCCAAAGGGATAGGCTCAGAGGACGGGGCCACAACACTAGAGGATGCAGGGATGGGGCAACATTTCTGGTCAGAAGCACTGCACTACTCCAATTACACCCTGAATAGACTGTGGTCAAGCTCCATCAATATGACCCCATACGAAATGCTCTATAAAAGAAAACCCAATATATCCCACTTGCACATATTTGGCGCACCAGCTGACGTACACATACCCAGGCAGCTGAGGAGAAAGGGGGAGAAAATATCAAAAAGACTGAGGTTTGTGGGCTACGAGCCGGGCACTAAGGGCTACAGATTCATTGATAACAACAACAGATTCGTAGTGTCCCGATCTGCCAACTTCCACGAACACTCGAACTGGTCAAGGGTCCACTCCAACGAGACACTCACCCACAGGAACGCACCCAAAAACAACCAAGAGGGAGAAAGAATAGAGACACCCAAAGCCAGCCTCGACAAAATAAACACAAAGGGGTGGAAAGAAGGGCACCCATCTCTAAAACTAGACCGCCTCTCAAACAAAGAGGCAGACCACATGCAAGAGACCGAACCACCCCCCAGCAGGCCAATCAGAGAGAACAGAAACAAGCCACCCAAAAGGTTAGAGGACTATGTCCTAACCATCCATGATAACCTCACCACGCCCAACTCATATGAGGACATCCTTAAGCTCCCCAAGGAAGAAAAGGAAAGATGGGTATCCGCCATGGACAAGGAAATGGAGAGCCTGAAAGAACTAAAGGTATACACACCCGCTCAGGCCCCTGAGGATAAAAAACCAATAGGTACCAAATGGGTGTTCAGGGTCAAGACCTTAGAAAACAACAGGAACCTATACAAGGCGAGACTGGTCGCCCAAGGCTTCGCTCAGAGGTACCCAGAAGACTACACAGACACTTACTCGCCCACTGTCAGGGCTGAAAGTGTCAAATGCGCACTGGTGGTAGCCACCATCCTGGGGCTTGATGTCTTCCAGTTCGATGTACAGACTGCCTACTTACACGCAGAACTGGATAAAGAAAACTATGTTAAGGCCCCACCAGGGTATGACCAAGGCGAGAGCAAAACTTGGCTGCTCAACAAAAGCCTGTATGGGCTCAAGCAATCAGGCAAAAGGTGGTATGACTGCCTAGCCAAAGCCCTGAAATCCATGGGTTTTGAGGCCACCTCAGCAGACAAGTGCCTATTTACAAGGAGAGAAGGTAACCTGTTCGAAGGGGTGCTCGTCTACGTGGATGACATCCTATACGTTGGCAAGCACAAGAGCAGATGTGATAGATTTGCCACAGAACTGGGCAAACACTTCTCATTAAAGTCACTTGGCAGAATCGACAAATACCTAGGAGTGCACGTGACAAAGACCAGCAAGGGGTTCAGACTCTCCCAAAAGGACAAAATCACTGAACTGTGGTCCAAGTGCAACATGACAGAGGCAAAGCCCAGCGAGACACCAATGCAGCCAGAATTCCTGAAAAGCATGTACGAGGAATCGGAACCCTTCACCGACAATAGATTGTACAGATCTACCATCGGGTCGCTGCTATACATAGCTAACTGGACCAGGCCCGACATCGCCCTAGCCGTCAACCTCCTATCCAGACACATAAGCAACCCCAAGGTGTCCCATTGGAATGCCATCAAAAGACTGCTCAGGTACCTAAAATTCAGCATGGATGCACAACTCTGTTTGGAACCAGAAATAACAGATAAGCCGAAACTATCATGCTACGCTGATGCAGACTGGGCAGGAGACATCAAGAGCAGGAAAAGCACCTCCGGCTACGTGATGCTACTCAACAACTCCCCCATTCACTGGTACACTGGAAAGCAAAGACTCGTTGCCACCTCGACCACCGAAGCCGAATTCGTCTGCCTATCCAAGGCCGCGAACAACTTAGTGTGGTTCGATGACCTACTCAACGCCATTTGGACTGAGCCCTTGTACCCCATAATCATACACGAAGACAACAAGGCCGCAATAGAAATTTCAAAGGCTGATGCCATTGGGCAAAGATCTAGACACATAGATATCAAATGCAAACATGTCAGACAGTTTTCAGAGATAGGGTTCATTGAGGCAGTGCACTGCGACACTGAGGAACAGACCGCAGATATTCTTACAAAACCCTTACCTGCCAAACAGCACGCCTACCTAATGTCAAAAATATGTGTTTGTGTATGACCTGTATATGTATATATATGTATGTATAAATGTATGATTATGTATACCTATGTAAACGAAGCGTACCTGTACCCAGTTAGACATTTAGAGGGGGTTTTGTCAGAGTAAATGCCTAACTGTGCCTATACCTTCAAGCCCAGCCCCTTAAGGGTTAATACGGTATGTACACCCCCACCTGACCCCTGGCCACTCCTTACCTTCTGGCCACTCCTCCCTTGTATATAAACACTCTCCACGTGCTTGTCCAGCAGTTCCAGATGTTCACCTAGAGGAGAGGAGATCATAGGTCAGTGACCTATGATATCTAGGGCCTAGGAAGCTTCCAGGCCTGCAATAAATACTGATTAAAGAAATAGCTTGTCTCGTGAGTAATTGGGCTAAATCCATCGCTTAACAAAAACAGTCAGGAAGATCCTGAGGTAAATCTCAAACGGCGCCCAGAAGGAAAAGGCGGGAAAAGCGGAAACGCCCCCTTTCCACCCGCAGCAACCAATCAGAGCGCAGATCCCCTCAGGCGGGAGCCCCCCTCCCTCAGCCACAACCGGGTCTTCGAGAGCATTCTAGACTTTCCTTCTCCAGCCGTTAAATTGGGCATTTTGACATTTAAAGTGTTCCAAGGAAAGAGACATAAAATGACTTTGCTTTTGTGTATTAGATTGAATTGCCAGCCTAGAATGGCTTTTTAAAAAATCTTGCACTGTGCTAAAAAGAAGTCAACGTCTTTTTTCCCTTATACCTCAGACTTTCTTTTCCTGTCTTTCTTCTTTTCCTGATTTCCTATTTCTATTTTTCTTTCTGTCTTCTATAATAAATAAATGAATAAATAAACAAGATCTTGAGACTCTAGAAAGAGTGCAGAGAAGAGCAACAAAGATGGAGGCTAAAACACACAAAAAAAAGGTTGCTGGAACTGGATATTTTGTAGTATGATGAAAAGAAGGAGGAGAGGAGACATGATGGCATCTTCCCATATCTCAGGGGCTGCCAGAAATAACATTTCTCTCTTCTCTTCTCTTCTCTTCTCTTCTCTTCTCTTCTCTTCTCTTCTCTAAATAAGCAGAGCGAATGAAAGAGATGGAGGTGGAGTTGCACTATATAGAAGAAATAACTAAACCGCTCTAGAAACGCAACAGAAGAAAGGCGAAAACTTCCTTCAATGCATTTCGTTTGATATAAAAGGGGAAAAAGAAGCACAGACGTTGAAGCCTTTGTCTGACAGGGAGCCATTGGGAGGGGCCTTTCCTCCTACTCCCAAGCCCATCCTCCCCGCCCTCTCCCTTCCCCCTCCCATGCGCTCCTCTTTCCCGCGCTTTCTATAATCCTGGCGCTTTTCCCAAATCCACCAGGGGGCGCACTCCGCCAACGGAAGGGAATTCCAGCCGCTTCGCCATTCGTCCACTGGAGGGCCAACGTCACGACTGCCTGTACAGGAGGTGGCGAAGGAATTGACCCCACAAATGCTTGCCTCTCTAGGGTGTTGCACACGCTCTCCTTAATCCCTGGGGCCCCGGAGGAGGCGGAGAGGTGCGGGGAGGCGGGAGACTCTGGCGGGAGACATCAAGACGTACCCGGGTGCAGGGTGACCTCTTCCCGGGTCCCATGCTCCCCACTTGCCCTCTCCCTGCAGGGGGAAGCGGAATAAGTGGGATGTTGGGAAGGCGGGGGGGGGGAGGCCCTCTGGGCAGGTTGGGGAACGGTTGCTCAGTGCCTGAATTCCACTTTCTAATTGTTTTGTTTTTCTCCCCATCTCAGATACAGAAACTGGAAGCCATTTGTGGTCTTTGCAAGGCAAGCTTTTCTCTTGGGGGAAGAAGAAGAAGAGCGGAATCCCTTGCAGGGATCAGTCCTGCAGCACCAGAAATGGTCCCGTGAAGGAAAAGGCATCTGGAGACCCACCAGAGTCCTTGGAGCCATTTGGAGTTGCTGTGCAGGACAGAGAAAGGATGGAGACACAACCTTTTGGAAAGGAGGGAGCTGCTCAGCCTGGGAAGAGAGGGAAGCTCTGGACAAGAACCGGGCAGAAGATCCTGGAGGAGGAAACCATCCTCCCTTCAGAAGTTCAGCCCTGGAACTCCATCCAATACCGGGAGACTGAGGGTCCCCGAGGACTTTGCAGCCGACTCCATGGCTTTTGCAGGCAATGGCTGAGACCAGAAAAGCACACCAAAGCCCAGATGCTGGACCAGGTGGTTCTGGAGCATCTCTTGTTCCTTCTGCCCCCAGAGATGGAGAGTTGGGTGCGGGAGTGTGGAGCAGAGACCAGCTCCCAGGCGGTGGCCCTGGCGGAAGGCCTCCTCCTGAGCCAAGCGGAGGAGCAGAAGGAGCAAGTCCAGTTGCAAGTGAGAGACTTTAGGGAGCTCAAAAGGAAATAGAGAAAGTATTTGAATACTTCACCCCTCCTTCCCAGACTTCTCTGACTTTCATCATATGTGGCAATTCACCAATTCTTGTAGGACATTGTTCCCTTGTTTTCTCACTCAACCGCATAGATGGAAATTGGGGGCTTTGAGGTTGTGTTCCAAATATAAGAATCCACTTCATGTCATGCGATGTATATTAATTCTGCTTTTTTTTTCCTTCCTCCTGTTTGAAGTGCTGCACTGTGGAGATCAGAGATCCTGAGGGAAAGAAGAACCCATCAAACCCACCTCAGGAGCTATTTTTCAGGAGGATCCCTTGGGAAGATCCAAGTCAGGACACCTCAGGAGGTAATGGAACATCTTCCAATTACCCATCTGTCTTACATTTATTTATTTATCATTTATTTTATTATTAAATTTTATATGCCGCCCTTCTCCCATAGGACTCGGGGCGGCTCACACAATAAAAACAACAACAGTAAAGTTCTATAATCCAATCCGAATTAAAAGCCCCATAATCGGTCAGGGAATTTGATGAAAAAGACATGTCTTCAGGCCAGGGTGGAAAGTGCGGAGACCCGGAGCCATCCAGAGCTCGGTGGGTAACCCATTCCAGAGGGTTGGTGCAGTCACAGAGAACGCCCTTATCCTGGGAGTTGCCAGCCGACATTGTCTGGCTGACGGCATCCAGAGGAGGGCAGTTCTATGAGAACGCACAGGGCGGTGGGAGGTGGTCCTTCAAGTATCTCGAGCTTTACAGGTAAGTACCAGCACCTTGAATCGGATCCGGAAGGCCACCGGCAGTCAGTGCAGCTCGCGCAGGATAAATGTTGCCTGGGATTAACGGAAAGCTCCCGCAACAACCCGCGCGGCTCCATTCTGGACCAGCTGGAGCCTCCAGATGCACCCCAAGGGCAGCCCCATGTAGAGGGCATTGCAGTAATCCAACCGAGAGACAATGAGAGCTTGAGTGACTGTTCAAAGGGCATCCCTGTCTAGGAAAGGCTGCAACTGGCGCACTAGGCGGGCCTGTGCAAAAGCCCCCCTTGTCACAGCCATTAGATGATTCACCAAGGACAGCCATGAATCAAGGAGGATGCCAAGATTGCAAGCCCTTTCAGAGGGAGTCCCCTTCTATCATAAGTGACGGGGGAGCTAGATCAGGAGATGCTGGAATCCACAGCCACTCCGTCTTGGAGGGGTTGAGCCGGAGCCTGTTTCTGCCCATCCAGACTTGTACTGCCTCCAGGCACTTCGACATCACGGAAAGGGCATCTCTGGGTTGATCCAGGGTGTAGATATACAGTTGGGTATCATCGGTGTATTGATGATACCTCACCCTGAAACTATGAATTATCTCACCCAGCGGCTTCATGTAGATGTTGAAAAGCAGGGGGGAGAGAACTGACCCCTGTGGCACCCCTCAAGTGAGGGGTCTCGGGGAGGATCTCTGACCCCCCGCCCAAACAAATTGTGTACGGCCTGAGAGGTAGGAGGAGAACCACTGTAAAACAGTGCCCTCCCACTCCCAACCCCCGGAGCCATTGCAGTAATATTCCATGGTCGATGGTATCAAAAGCCGCTGAGAGGTCAAGTAGCACCAGAATGGAGGAACGACCCCCATCCCGGGCCCACCAGAGATCATTCACCAGTGCGACCAATGCTGTTTCCTTGCTGTGGCCGCTCCTGAAACCCGATTGGTACAGGTCTAGGTAATCAGTTTCCTCCAGGAATTGTGGAAGTTGGTAAGCCACTACGGCCTCAACAACCTTCGCTACAAGGCAAAGGTAGGAGACGGGACGAAAAATTGTTTAAGGAGGCCAGATCCAGCATTGCCTTCTTGAGAAGGGGACGTACCACCGACTCTTTAAGTACAGCGGGGAAGACCCCATCCCTCAGAGAAGCGTTGGTAATCTCCCAGATCCAGTCTCTGGTCCCCTCTCTGGTTGCCACAACCAGCCAGGAGGGACATGGGTCCAACAAACATGTGGAGGCTCCCAATCTACCCACAATCCTGTCCACATCATCTATGGAAACAAGGTCAAACCCAACCCAGATGTCACCTTCAAGATTTGCTCGCACTTCCTCGTCGGACTCTGTGCAGTCAGAGTCTAACCCCATCCGGATCTGAGTGACTTTGTCTTGCAGAAATTGTACAAAATCCTCAGCACTGCCTTGTAAAGGGTCTTCCCTCACTCCCTGATTGATGCCCATTCCCAGGCATCCACCAAGGCCTCTGGCGAATCACGGGAAAGGTCAGTGGGAAATGTCCCATGCTCCGTCAGCACTCCTAACCTCCCAAGGACCCAAGCAGAACCATGAGGGCCGGAACGCTGAACCTGCTGCAAGCAGCGGGGATGCGTTCCTCTGTTGTCCTTCCACCCCCTGATCACCATTACCTTCACCCTCCCGCGCCCTGATCGGCCCCCGCTCCCCACATTCCCCGCCAATGCTGTCAGACAGGCTAACTCCCTGATCGAAAAGGACACCCCCAGATCCACCCGAAAAGCAACCCCCCGAACCCCTTAAAATTTTCACTAAAAGCTTCCCCAAGAAACGCCTCAATCTCCTCCTCGCAACATGCCACCTCTCTTCTCATCTATGGAATTTTGTTAATTATGCATGTTAAAATTATTTATTCCTAACAGAGAAACAAAGAACAAGGATTTCTGGTTTTTATGACGGGGATCAAACAGCGGTTGAACCTCCAAATCAAGTAAGAATGGGAAAAGTTATTAGATTTCTACTTTCCCTTCAGGAAGTGAAGAGGGTGTGCTGAGTGCTCCCTCCTTCTATTCCCCCCCCCTCTTTTTTTGGGCTGGATTATTTTTGTGTTCTTCCACAACATGGAGAGCAGAATAGCAGGTTCAAGTTCCTGTCAGCCAGCATAGCTTCCTCTGGTTATCTTGTTCTGTTAGGTACTCCACCAACTTTGAGTTTATGAAAAGCAATTTTTTAAAATGGCCTTCAAGAAATAGGAATAAATGTATCAAAGTGCCAGGAACTGCTAGAGTCCCATTTTTTTTTTTTTTTATAATTCTTTGACTCGGAATGATGCAAGGCTAATGAAAAATAAATAAATACTCACATTGTTATAATACCATTTTTAAAAAGCCATATTTATAACCTGCAGTTCAAAAATAAGCAGATGGAGTAAGAGAAGAATATGTGTATTAATATTAGAATTATATAGGTTGAATAATTATTTTGTATGCAGTGCAACAGACATTATGATAATATCTTAATATAAATAGATATAAAGAATAAAATAGAGAAATTATGAATATAAGTAAAGATTAAGCATTAATTGGAAAATTACAGATTGAATGATGGTATTATGAAATAATGTACAAAAATATGATTAGTGAAATGCTAGAATTAAACCATGGTTGATCAGAAAATGAAAGAATGTATTTTAATGTAAAGATTTATCAATAGTAGAATTACACAGATTGGAGGATTGGAAAGAACATGAATTTAAGGCACTGTTCTTTAAATGTATAAATGATTGTGATTGCTATTAGAAGCGTACATTGATACATTGAATAATGAAAGAACGAAGGATGAAACTTTAACATAAATAGATGTGAAAAGCTAAATAAGGGAAATATAAATAATAAAACAGGTGAAAGATGGGAAATAGAAAAACATCTTTGAATATTGTAGTGATATGGCAAAAAAGGTAAAATAGAGATAGAAATAAGAGGAATAATAGTACATATATATTTAGATATTAAGATATATGAAAGAAGGAGGAGGAAGTTTAGGAACTGAAGGGCAGTAGCAAAGGGTATGTGTAAATGATATGAAATAGTGAAAATGAAATGTAAGAACTATGAGTAACAATACTATGTTTATTGGGGGGTTTTTTTGCAAAGCAATTTTTTATTTTAAAACAAAAATAAAACAAAAACATCATCACTCCAAACAGTTACAGACAGTATATCAATCGGTTAACATCCTTTTGTGCTCAATCCCATCTTCAAAATATCAATATATGACCAAAGCTTATTTTCATAAAAAAATATTTCACTTATTTTATCTCAACTTCCATTTCATATTTCATATTTATCTCCATGTTTTATTCTCTATCCATTGGTAAAATAAATCCCATATCAAGTAATATTGTTTATCTTCCTGTACTCTTATTTCAAATGTCAATTTACTCATTTCAGCACGATCCATCATTTTCTTAATAACTTCTTCATCAGTAGGTATCTTTTCTCTTTTCCAGTTTTTAGCGAATACAATTCTAGTTGCTGTTAAAACATTCACAATTCAATATTTCTTTGTAAAAGTTTGTAAAACTTTTTCAATAAAGGCTTAAAACAGCACTTAAAAAACAAAAAAAAACAAAAATTTATTCTGGTCCTATGTTTATTTGTATTGAAATGTATGATCCCCAGGTATCACACCATTCACACATTGATATGTGTAAATAACATTTTAAAAAATAAGCAAATTGAATTAAAAAATAGAGCAGACGATTAAAATCCAAAGGAAGCGGCCGTGTTGAATATGTAATTAAGGTACTCTGGGCTACAAAATAATTTCCAATCCTCTGATTTGCACTTCGATTAGGAGATCAAACATTCCCGGTTTGCAAAGGCTGAGAAATGACTTTCCCAGGAAATTTTCTTTGTTTTCTTCCTCTCAGCCAATGGCTCAGACTACTAGATCAATCAATGATATACAAAGTGATAGATCAGTTGATCCAGAAGTGGGATTACTTTACTGAAAGGCACTGAAGGTTTTGCAGAATCAATGAACTTGATAAAACTTCCCCAAATATTTCTTCAGTGAAAGTAGTTTTCAGATTTGCCCATTTTCTCACCTAAAATTAGGACTTGTGTAGCAATTTAAGTTAGTAACTATCTCTGCTTTGGGAATTTGGGACCACTCCGAGTCCCAAGCGGCAGGAAACGAGGGCTACTTTGCACCACCGGCTGGCACAAATACACCGAGGCGAATGCTAATTCTGCACAAATTCAAGTAGTGTGTCGCTCCCGCACTTCTTCCGGCTCTTGTTGGTGCTCCATGCCCCTTGGTCACTCAGGGAGATCTTGACTTCCTCTCAGCCCCAAGACGCTGGCCCATGAGATGAGAGAGAGAGAGAGAATCAGAATGAGATAGAGAGAGAAAGAGACAGAATGAAAGAGTGGGGAGGAGAGAGGCAGAAAGAGAATGAGAGAGAGGGGAGGGAGAGAGAGAGAAAGAGAGAGGAGAGAGAGTGCCTGAAGGACCCCATCCCATCACTGGGAGTCCAGGTGCTTCAGCAAACGGTGTGCTGGATTCCTATTACTGGTCCGCGAAGGTGCAGGAGTGAAGTGCTACTTGCATTTGCATGGCATCAGCATTCCACCTGCACCATGGTATATTTGTGCCAGCTTGTGGTACCAGGGCAACCCTTGTCTCCTGCCGTTTGGGGCTCAGAGTGGTAAACCGCATCCAGGAAGCACTACAACTTCTTTCCATTTTATCATTTCTTCCCTACATTAAGTACACTGTTCATAACTGTCCTATTTTAAATTTAATCAGCATCAACTTAGAATCTTAACCGGCGCACCATTATTATTTTTTCCACAACATAATCAAGGCAATGCAGCAAAGAAAGCAATCTAACAAATCTCAGTTCCCCCGCTTCATGCTAAATTTCTTTTAAGAATTTCTGCTCATTCCCATTATAAATACATAGGCATATTCATGCCTGGGATTTATCCATCAATCTAATACAAAGAGAAGTCTTTAATGCCTGGTGATATCCGGAAAGGGACGGCTGATGTAAATAATAATTTTTAAAAATCACAATCAAAGGGGATTTGGGCAGCTAACACTGGAAAAGCCAGCTTTGGAAAACGCCAGCTGGATACAAAAAGAGGAAGGGGTCTTTTTTTTCCAGAAAGAGCCACAGGGAAAGAAGGGGAAAGAACTAGTCAGCTTTGTATGGAAAAGTCAGGCAAAGATACCTCAAAGTATCCTGGAACTGCTGCTGCTCTTCTTCCTTTTTTTCCCGGCCGTGGTCACCCAACTCTGAAGCTCCAGTATTTCCACTTCATCCAAAAGGCTGGAGGCAGAAGGATGGAAGGGGTGGTGAGGGCTTTGTGGGGTCCCCCTAATGGAGGATGGTTTGAAGTAGACGAAGGGTCGGCTTGGCATACGAGAGCCAGTGCTGGGCTCGACCTGCCGGCTGGAGGGGAGCTGCTGCAGGGGACTGATGAGGGAGCGCTTGGGACTCAGAGTGGTAAACCATGTCCAGGAAGCACTACAGCAGAGGGAAGCAGCCGGAGTCAACCGTGGCTTTGCTGTCTATTGCAGGTGTTAAATCAGTCCCCTTCAAATTCATCTCTTGAGGACCCCGGGCCAAAGTTTCCCATGCCTCTTCAGCGAGTGCTCCTTGAGAAACAAGAGCTTGCACGGGGCTAGCATCTGCAATGGAGAGCAAGGCCAGGGTTGACTCTGGCTGCTTCTCTCTGCTAACAGGCGGCCATGCTAACTGCCTGAAGGACAGTTATTCTATTCCATTCTATCTCTGGGAGTCAAAGTGCTGAAGGGCGAGTGGTGGAGGAAACCTTGGCTGGGCTCCCCAAGAGATATGTAATGATTTCTCTGCAGACTACCCAAAGTTTTCTCCCGGACCACCAGTTGGTGACCGCTATTCTGGAGTGTTTTTATTCCTGTCAATTTGGTCTAGTCTGGAAATTTGATGAATTCCCCTTCTATCCTCTTCTCTAAATCATTAATGATGATGAACAGATCTTGCAAATCCTCCTGTTCTGTCCTTTTTTTCTGTGTTCAGGAGAGTCTTGTGTCCTTTGAGGAAGTGGTTGTGTCTTTCTCTGAGGAGGAATGGTCTCAGCTGGATCCTGACCAGAAAGCACTGCATTCAGAAGTCATGCTTGAAAACTATAGGAACGTGGTCTCTCTGGGTAAGAGTTCTCTGGTCCCCAATCAGAGAGTTCAAGAATGCAGATTATAGTTAGCTTTTTCAAAAGATCTCACGTGATCATGCACTACAGTGCTTTAGCCTCTTTTCTCTGCTAACCAAGGCCAGCATGAGTTTCAGAGCAAAATGGTTTGCAAAGAGGGAAGGCCTCTTTGTTTTCAATGAATTTTGCCCTGACTCTCGTGCAATCCTCAGTTCTTAAAAAAACACAGGCCTAAAGTACTTCGGTGTGAGATCACACGAGATTAGTAGCCTAAGATCTCATGTGATCTCACATTAAAGTACTTTAGGCCTCCGTTCTCTGCAACAGATGCCTGTACCAGATCCGGCCAAAGAGCTGTTGCAAGCCAATGAGACTTTGGGGGAGCGAAATAGCCATTCTTGAAGCCTCCCAACCTTTCCAGTCTCAGCCCGAAGAGCGTTTACAAGGCAATGGGAGGCTTCAGCAAGGGATTTTGCTCCAAAGTCTCATTGCTGGGATCAAGGAATGGACCAAGCAGGGGTCCCTCTCACCAGACAGACACTGTGGAGCAGCTGCTTGAAGATACACTGCAGAAGAAAGACCTTGTTTCAAAATTGTTTTCATTTCTCACAGGTCTCTGCTGAAATTAAACCACCCCAATAATTCTTAAGTTTTCTCCTAATTCCTCCTTAGATGTTTCCCCTGATTATTCCTTAACTCAAAACTGATTCTGAGTGAGAGTTGCACATATATATATATAGATAATTGTAAAGAAAGATGTTTTCTAGATATTTCCAAAGCTTTCTGGACTCATGAATATAGAAATCATAATGTCCATATCACACCCCTGTAGGCATGCAAACCTAATGTAATTTTGGAGAAATTCAGAAGGAAATTCACTTGACTTCCTAACTTTGATCTTTTTCTCTAACCTTGTTATTATTTTCTTTTCCCTTTTGCTTTGAAGGTAATACTGGGCAGGAGAATCAAGATTCCTGTGAACTGTTCCAAGTGATTAATGCTAAAGATGGAAGGGAGAAGTTAGGAATTCGAATGGAATTAGAAAGCCATGAGAGAAACCAGTCTACGAATTGGAATCAGGAAAGCTCATCTTCCATTGATGCACGAATGCAAGACTTTCGTGCACAACAAGAGAAAATAAGGGGAAAATATACTGGAAAAAGTGTGAATCTAATCAAAGCTAAAGTACAAGTAAATGAACAGGATTTAACCCTAAACAGAGGAGAAGATGCTATAAGAGGACACAATGGACAAAATTACAATGGGACATTCATTCTTTCTCTTGGAAATAACTTCCTTACATCTCAAAAAGCTATTGATACAAAAGAGAAACCTTATAAATGTTTGGAATGTGGAAATTGCTTTAGAACAAGCAGGCAACTTACTTCCCATGAAAAGGTTCACACTGGGGAGATGCTCTACAAATGCATGGAATGTGGAAAGATCTTTGCTAATAACAGTGCACTTACTATCCATAAAAGGATACACACAGGGGAGAAACCATATAAATGCATGGAGTGTGGAAAGACCTTTACTAATAACAGTAATCTTATTTCCCATAAAAGAATCCACTCGGAAGAGAAACCATTTCAATGCATGGAGTGTGGAAAAACCTTTGCTCAAACAGGTTATCTTATTTCCCATAAAAGGATCCACTCTGGAGAGAAACCATTTAAATGCATGGAGTGTGGAAAGACCTTTGTTCATAACAGTAATCTTATTTCCCATAAAAGGATACACTCGGGAGAGAAACCATTTAAATGCATGGAATGTGGAAAGACCTTTGCTCGAAGAAGTAATCTTATTTCCCATAAAAGAAGCCACACTGGGGAGAAGCCGTATAAATGCAACGAGTGTGGAAAGACCTTAGCTGAAAAACGTACTCTTATTTCCCATAAGATGATCCACATGAGAGGAACTATATAAATGCATGGAATGTGGAAAGAGCTTTTCTCAGAATGGTCATCTTACTTTTCATAAAAGGATCCATGCTCCAGAGAAATTATATAGCAATTCCACGTGGACTTATATACCAGTCCACAATGCTTTACCAAACTCTCTGAGCAGGTTACAAGGTTGGCATATCGTCCCCAGCTATCTGTGTCCTCGTTTTAATGACCTCAGAAAGATGAAAGACTGAATCAACCATGAGCTAGTCACGATCGAACTCCTGGCTGTGGGCAATTAGCCTGTAGTACTGCATTCTAACCACTGACTCACCCTGTCTATAGATTTGTATGGGTATGCATATTGTGCCTTTCTGATCCAAATGAGACAAGGTTGAATCCAACAAAATGAAACTTAATGTGGAGAAAAGTAAGATTTTACAAAAAACTGATTAAATGAAACTTGGCTCAAAAACAGTAATTGTGAGGGACGTTGGGAGTCCGAATGGATGATCACTTAAACATGAGTCACGTGTGCGGCAGCAGCCAAAAAAGTTAGTATAATCCATGGTTGTATAAACAGGCGTAGAATCAGAATCAAGTACCGTTTTATAAAGCCTTAGTAAGACCACACCTGCATCCAGTTTTGGTCATCATGTCAGTGTATAAGAGTTCATTAATTGGAATAGACATAATAACAGGTCAGCCAATGCGGACTGTTTGGTGACTGAGACATCTCGAACCCTGGGCGTGGCTTACCTTTACTTTGTATATAAGAGTTACTTTTTCCTTGCAATATTGCCTCTGTGTGATATTGCTTCTATGATTATGACTTCTGGATTCTGAGTTCTGGTTCTGACTTGTGCTGCATGGGAATTTATACATGCATCATACTGTATATTACTGTGTATAAAGAAGTTTCTTGTATAAATGAATCCTGCTGAATTATTTACTTGTGTGCTGGTTGGATTGCTGCAAAATCTAACACATCACATTACAAAAAAGATGTTTAGACTTTGGAGAAAGTGCAAAGAGCAACTAAGTTGATTAAAGGCCTTAAGACTAAAACGTATGAAGAACGGTTGCAGGATTTGGGTGTGGCTAGTCTACAGAAAAGAAGGATTAGGAGTGTCAACTGGATCTCCAGCATGGGTTTTTCCTTTGACGCTTGCCTGCTATCGGCTGCCATAGTAACAGGGACGGTGGACATGGCATTGGGGTTTGGGAAGAGAGCTGGTGTGAAAATGGCCCATGTGAATAAAGGAGGTTTACTCTCACAAATTATTAGCTACTGAGTGGAGTTGTTTACAGCCAGTCAAGGCCAACCGTCCTAGAATACAGATGGATCAAAAGACCTGAAGATTTGTCCCACATGACACTATGTGGGGCAGGGATTGGACATTCAGTCTGGGTCCCTGGAGGGAACGATTTGGGGAAATTTTGAATAACAAAAAAGAACAACAAAGAATGTTCTCTTTGAGACAACTCAGAAAGCTCAAACTGCCCAAGGAACTGCTGATCCAGTTCTACAGAGGAATTATTGAGTCCGTCATCTGCACCTCTATAACTGTCTGGTTTGGTTCTACAACCCAACACAGAAACAGAATTACTGAGCTGCTGAGCTTGTTTACAGCCAGTCAAGGCCAACCGTCCTGGAACTTCAGATGGATCAAAAGATCTGAAGATTTGTCCTACATGACACTATGTGGGGCAGGGATTGGACATTCAGTCTGGGTTCCTGGGGGGAGGGATTTGGGGAAATTTTGAATAACAAAAAACAAGAATGTTCTTTCTGCGCCAACCTGGAAAGCTCAAACTGTCCAAGGAACTGCTGATCCACTTCTATAGAGGAATTATTGAGTCTGTCATCTGCACCTCTATAATTGTCTGGTTTGGTTCTGCAACCCAACAAGACAGATCCCGACTTCAGAGGATAATTAGCACTGCAGAAAAAACAATTACCACTAATTGTCTTCCATTGCGGACCTGTATACTGCACGAGTCAAAAAGAGGGCTGTGAAAATATTTACATGTCCCTCACATCCTGGACATAAGCTGTTTCCAACTCCTGCCCTCAAAACAACGCTATAGAGCACGGTACACCAGAACTACTAGACATAAGGACAGTTTTTCCCTGAATGCCATCACTCTGCTAAACAAATAATTCCCTCAACACTGTCAATCTAGTTATTAAGTCTGCATTACTAATCTTGTCATTGTTCCTATCACCCATATCCTCCCACTTAGACTGTATAACTGTAACCTTGTTACTTGTATCCTTACAATTTATATTGACTGTTTCCTAATATGATTTGATTGTTTATTCTCCAGGACTATCAAGTATTGTATCATGATTCTTGATGAACGTATCTTTTCTTTTGTGTACTCTAAGAGCATATGCACCAAGACAAAATCCTTGTGTGTCCAATCACACTTGGCCAAGAAAGAATTCTATTCTATATGTAATTTTCATGCCTTTTGGCTCAGATCTTGCTTTTCTTTTGCTGCTATAATTTCAGACTCAGTAAAAGTACCTCTTCTCTACTTCAATGGAGTCGGGGTTTTCTTTCTTGGGATTTGAATGGAGGCAGGGCTGACGTTAAGCAATGTCAGAGTTTAGGCAGCGTGACTAGTATTATGAGATAAACCCAGGAGCAAAACACAGCACACAGGACACAAAGCCTTTTAGGTAAATAAGTGGTTTTATTTACAGTTAAATATTTACAAACTTATGCGTGGTTAATTACCTTTATCATACAGCTACTGATACAATGGAGAGCAATGATACACAGGAGAGAACAAGATGTATAATCATGAGGAGAAGGCTTGAGAAGGAAACGCCCTCTAATGGCTTCCCTTATATAGGCAGCTTTTTACCCAGCTTTTTAAAGTGGCAGTTAACTCTAATAGGATGTGACCTATTAGAAGACGCTCACTCTGTCAAGGACCTTGGAGTATTCATCTCAAATGACGTAAGCATTTGGCAATGCTCACTGTAACAGTATTGCCAAAAAAGCATTAAGAATTGTTAACCTTCTTGTGTAGCTTCTTCTCCAGTAATATTGAACTGCTAATTAAGGCATACAAAACTTGTTCTAGACCAATTCTTGAATACAGCTTATCTGTCTGGAACCCACACTACATATCGGACGGACATCAATATAATCAAATAAATCCAGAGATATTTCTTGAGAAGCGTCTTCCACTTCTCTGCTCGCAACAAAATACTTTATGCCACCAGACTTGAAATTTTGGGTTTAGACAACTTAGAACTTCGCCGCCTCCAGTCCAACCTAAGCACAGTACATAAAATTATCTGCTACAATGTTGTACCTGTCAATGAATACTTCAGCTTCAACTGAAACCATACACGAACACACAATAGATAAAACTTATGGTAAATCACTTATGAATTAACTAAGACCAATTCTTGAATACAGCCCATCTGTCTGGACCCGCACTGCATATTGGACATCAATACAATCTGCAGATACAAATTATCTGCTACAATGTCGTACCTGTCAATGAATACTTCAGCTTCAACCGAAACAATACACAAGCACACAATAGATACAAACTTATGGTAAACCACTCATGGAAGCCTCTGAGGAGCACACCTCCAGGAAGAACTGTTACCAGACGCCGGAGGGGAGATGGTGCCTGGCAGGAAGCTGACCAAGAGGACCTCCTGCTGACACATGCCCTGCAACTTCTGCATGAAGCTCTCGAGAGTCAGAGAGCTCTTTAGTAAATAGCAGAACCCAAAACTGCTGCAGTCATCTACAATGACCAGCGCATAGTTTGCTCCTCCCAAACTGGCTTGCATTGGCCCAACCAAATCTGCATGTATCAGTTCTAGAGCTCTTGTTATCTGCCTTGTACTATTTTTGCTCACTGGGAATGCCTTGGACTTTGATGATTTATATGCTGCATAGTCCAAATATACCTTACATCCCTTTACATTTAATTTAATCCTCCAAACTGTTCCATGTTTTGCAACTCTGCAGCTAGCATGGCCAAGCTTTCTGTGCAAGAGATGAACACATGAATCATGTTGTGCCACATTTCCAAATGCTTGGGCACATTGAACCTTTTGTCCCTGCAACAGCCTGCAATAAAGATTATCCTGCTTTATGCTCTGTGCACATACATTCCCATTTCTTTTTATGAGACACCCCCCAATTATAAATGTGGTCTCAAAACCTTGCTTGTCTAAACTAGAGACACTCAACAAATTATGCTCCATTTCGGGCACACATAATATATCATTAAATCTCTTTTCCAGGTATGGAATTTGCACACTGCCTCTTCCAATGACGTTAGCCTTCTGGTCATTTGCCAAGGCTACTGCATCTCCAGCAGCTGGATCAATCCAGTAAAACAATTTAGAATTATTAACAATTGTTTAACTAGCCCCACTGTCTATCAACCATTTGTCTCTGGTATTGCAATAGCTAACTTTTGCCAAAAAAGAAATGGCAAAAATTGGGGTCACATAATTATAAAATGACAATGTCTACAGCATACAAGAAGAATTTGTATAAGATGTTTTACAGGTGGCATTTACCCCCGTCGAGGATAGCCAGAATGTTCCAGAATAAATTGGAGAAGTGTTGGAAATGTCATCAGACCCCAGGATCCTATTACCACATGTGGTGGACATGTGTAGAATCAAGGAGATATTGGACTAAGATACACACATGGTTGGAAAAAATGATAAAGAGACATATTGACTTTAAACCAGAGATATTTTTGTTAGGGATCTTACCAGAGACATTTAATAAAGAAGTGCAGTACTTAATTGTGAATCTCTTGACAGCAGCCAGAATTGTATTTGCTAAAAACTGGAAAGGAGAAAAGTTACCTGATGATGAAGAAATTATTAAGAAAATGATGGAATGTGCTGAAACGAGTAAATTGTCATTTGAAATAAGAGAGCAAGAAGATAGACAATACTATTTGATATGGGATTTATTTTACCAATGGATAGAGAATAAGAATTGGAAATAATTATGATATAAATGGATGTTGAAATTTTTGGAAATAAGCTAGCATGTTTAGTGATAAATTGAAGAGAGGAGGAGCACAAAAAAATGTCACCAACTGATACACTCTCTTTAATTGTATAGAACAATAATGTTTTTATGCCGTTTTTGTTTTTGAAAAATAAAAAAATTTTTTTAAAAAAGACTTGAAACAATATGGTTTTAATTTGGGGGAATCAGAGTTGGATCAGATAATGATTGGAAAGGATGAAAAAATGATTAAAAGATTGTATATTTATTTATTTATTTTTATTTTACTATATTTATATACCACCCTTCTCCCGAAGGACTCAGGGCGGTGAACAGCCATAATAAACAATATATAAGACAAAAATTTAAAAGACATATTAAAATAATTAAATCACAGGCCAAATTTAAAATTCCCATCTAAAACCAATTTTTAAAACCCCTTTAAAACCAAATTAAAATCATATTCCCATTAGAGCGGCTTGCTGGAATAACAGGGTCTTCAATGCACGGCGGAAGGCATGGAGGTCGGGGATCCTTCGCATGTCCGGGGCCAATCATTCCAAAGGGCAGGGGCCCCCACAGAGAAGGCTCTCCCCCTGGGGGTCGCCAGTCTACATTGTTTGGCTGATGGCACCCTGAGGAGGCCCTCTCTCTAGGAGCGTACCGGTCAGTGGGAGGCAATCGGTGGCAGAATGCGGTCTTGTAGATAGCTAGGTCCTAAGCCATGGAACGCTTTAAAGGTTGTAACCAACACCTTGAAGCGCACCCGGAAGACCACCGGAGCCAGTGCAATTTGCGCAAGAGAGGTGTTACATGGGAGTACCAGGTTGCTCCCGTAATCATCTGCGCGGCCGCATTCTGGACCAGTTGAAGCCTCCGAGTGCACCTCAAGGGGAGCCCCATGTAGAGAGCATTACAGTAGTCCAGGCGAGACGTGACAAGGGCATGGGTGACTGTGCATAAGGAGTCCCGATCCAGAAAGGGGCGCAACTGGAGTGTCAGGCGAACCTGATAGAAGGCCCCCCTGGCCACGGCCGTCACATGTTCCTCCAGACAATCGTGTATCCAGGAGGACATCCAAGTTGCGAGCCCCCTCTGTGGGGGTCAAGGACTCACCCCCAATAGCCAGCGATGGCGTCAGCTGGCTATATTGGGACGCCAGCATCCTAGTCCACCCTCCATGAACCCACAGGAAAGTCTGGATGAGGATCGTGAAGAGAGCAAAGAAAGCGGAGGTCCCTTCTGAACGGACCCCCCTTCCCACTTTCAGTTTCGCTCTCTGCGCCGAACTCTCCCTCCTCCTTCAGGTGACGTCACAAAGCACTCTGCCTGGAGATCGATGACGCTAGAGCAGGGAGAATTCCCATTGGTGCTTCAGTTCCTTCTGGCCCTTCCCAACTGAAAGGTTGGAGAAAAACACAAATGCACCTTCATTCAACGTGGAGATTCACTCCTTTCCCCGGAGACCTTCCACAGGGGCTGGGCTAGATGGCCTCCAAGGTCCCTTCCAGCTCTCTTCTCTTCTGACTGCAGGCCGTTGTTGGTTCTGCCCGTCAATCAGACTCCTTTCTTAAGCAGCCTCCATTTTCTTCCCTCCCTGGAACTGATTTTTCTTCCGACATTAGGGGACAAAATCGACAACCCTGACTAGAAGCAGCAACCGAAGAGGTTTAATGTGGAGGAAATAGCCCCCCCTCCCTCAGCCACAACGGGATGTTCTGGACCATTCTAGACTTTCCTTCTTTAGCTGTTAAATTGGACATTTTCACATTTAAAGTGTTCAAAGGAAAGAGATAAAATTACTTTGCTTTTGTGTATTGAATTGCCAGCCTGGAATGGCTTTTTAAAAAAATCTTGCACTGTGCTAAAAAGGAGCCTTGGTGGTGCTGCGGACTAAAGTGCTGTTGAGTAGCACCAGCTTCCTGCAATTACTGCAAGTTCAAATCTTACCAGGCTCAAGGTTGACTCAGCCTTCCATCCTTTCGAGGTAGGTAAAATGAGGACCCGGATTGCGGGGGCGATAAGCTGCTTTGTATAAAAAAGAACACCGCTTAGGGCGGGCCGAAAGCCCTACTAAGCAGGTATATACAAAAGTATGAAGGCTATTGCTTAATGCATTGTAAGCCGCCCTGAATCTCCGGAGAAGGCTGGCATATAAATCGAACCAATAAATAAATAAAGAAATAAGTCAACATTTTTTTCCCACTTTTTTCTCTTGTACCTCAGACTTTCTTTTCCTGTCTTCTCCTTTTCTTGATTTCCTATTTCTATTTTTCTTCGTGTCTTCTATAATAAATAAATAAATAAGATCTGAAGACTCTAGAAAGAGTGCAGAGAAGGGCAACAAAGATGGAGGCTAAAACATATAAAAAAAACAGTGGCTGGAACTGGGTATTTTCTAGTCTGATGAAAAGAAGGACGAGGGGAGATATGACGGTATCTTCCCATACCTCAGGAGCTGCCAGAAAGAATATTGTTTTTTTTCTTTTTTCTATTCTTTATTCTATTCTATACATAAGAAGCAGGCCAAATGAAAGAGATGGAGGTGGAGTTGCACTATATAGAAGAAATAACCAAACCACTCTAGAAATGCAACAGAAGAAAGGCGAAAACTTCCTTCAATGCATTTGGGTTGATATAAAAGGGGAAAAAGAAGCACAGACGTCGAAGCCTTTGTCTGACAGGGAGCCATTGGGAGGGGTCTTTCCTCCTACTCCCAAAGCCATCCTCCCCTTCCTCTTCCTTCCCTCTCCCATGTGTTCCTCTTTCCTGCCCTTTCTATAATCCTGGCGCTTTGCCCCAAATCCACCAGGGTGCGCCTCGTGCCAATGGAAGGGAACTCCAGGTGCTTCCCCATTGGCCCACTAGAGGGTGAATGTCACAGCTGACTTTCCAGAGGCAGATGCAAAGGAAGTGACATCATAAACAATTGCCCTCTAGGACACCACACTCTCTCTCATTAAACCCTGCGCTGGAATGAGCCACTTTGGGCTCCGGGCAGGTTGGGGGAAGGTTCCCCGAACCACTTGCCTCCATCATTACCGGATCAAGTGATCCGGTCCGAACCGAAAGCATTTCACCCATGCTGTAAGCTGATGCAATGAAATGAGGCAGCAGTGTTAACTGCCACTTTAAAAAGCTGGGCAATAAGCTGCCTATATAAGGGAAGCCATTAGAGGGCGTTTCCTTCTCAAGCCTTCTCCTCATGCATTATACTTCTTGTTCTCTCCTTGTGTATCATTGCTCTCCGTTGTAGCTGTATGATAAAGGTATTTAACCATGCGTAAGTTTGTAAATATTTAACTGTAAAAACCACTTATTTATCTAAAAGGCTCTATGTCCTGTGTGCTGTGTTTTGTCCTGGGTTTATCTCATAATACTAGTCATGCTGCCTGAACTCTGACAGTAGAGAAGAGGTACTTTTACTGAGATTGAAATTATAGCAGCGAAAGAAAAGCAAGATCTGAACCAAAAGGCATGAAAATTACATATAGAATAGAACAGAATACTTTTTAAAATCCCCCTTTGTCTTTCCCCCTATAGAGATCTATATATTTTGATTATATCTTTACTCTTTTACAGTTCTCTGTTCCTATTTTATACCTGTACAAAATATATTTATATATTTACATTTTTGTTCCTTTCGTCTTGTATTTATTTTTCTTTATTGATGGTGTTAAGCCAATTATACCAATTGTTCCATATTCTGTAGTATGTCTCTACTTTTTCTTTGATTTCGTTTGTTAATCTGTCCATTTCAGTACATTCTAAGATTTTGTCTATTAATTCTTCGGTTGAGATTTTTTCCTGTTTCCAATTTTTTGCATATGTTTTCATGCTGCAGTTAAGATATGTCTCATCAAATATTTTATTTCTTTGGGGTATAGTTTTGTAAAGATTCCTAGCAGGAATGCTTCTGGTTTCTTTTCTATTTGCAGTTTTGTTAGTTGTTCTATCCATTTCTTAATGTTCGACCACAATTTTTTTTGCTGCCGGGCATGCCCACCATAGATGGTAAAAAGTTCCTTGCGATTTCCTACATTTCCAATATGTTGCACTGTTTTTCGGGTTTATTTTTGCCAGTCTTGTTGGTGACATATGCCATCTATAAAACATCTTCAGCTGGTTTTCCTTGTATGCTACTGCTAATGTTAGTTTTGCGTTCACTTGCCATAAGTTTTCCCACTTCTCCAAATCTATTGTATACTTAAAATTTTGCGCCCATTTGATCATCGTATCCTTCACTGTTTCCTCCATTTTATATCATAATAGAAATTTATAAATTCTGATTAGTTTCTCTTCTGATTCTAATATAATTTTATCTAATTCTTGTTTCTCTCTGTACATTTCGTATGTTTTTGTACGTTCCTTGTGTTTAGACTGGATTTGTGTGTAAGTCCGCCAGTCGATTTCTCTGTTTAGGTCTGTTTCCAACTGTTGTTTTGATTTAAATTTTCCTTGTTCTTCAGTTAAGTCTTTGTATCTAATTACTTTTTTAACTTCTGTTAAATTTCGATGTCTTACTGCTTCTAATGGTGAAAGCTAGATCGGTATTTTTGTGTAGTGCTATTTTTTGATCTTTAGCCAAATTTGTAATAGTGCATTCCTTATTGTGTGTCTTTTGAAATAGGTATATGTTTTGTGGCTCTCGTCCCAGAGGAAAGAGTGCCAACCCACTTGTATTTCAGGTCTTTCAATTGTTAATATTCTATTCTTTTTTAATTTCATTCATTCTTTTACCCAGGATAAAACGCCGCTTGATAGTAAATTTCCCATTCAGAGAGTGCTGTTCCTTTTGTATATTGTAGTAGTTTAAGTTTAATTCAAGGATGCTTCCCCTGCCATATAAATATGGATGTTATTTTATTCAGTGTTTCAAAAAAAAATTTTTTTCTAATTTTATTGAAATGACCTGAAATAGAAATAAATGTTTTGGTAAAATATTCATTTTAATGGTGGAAATTCTTCCCATTAGTGATATCTGTAAGTTTCTCCAATTATCTAAATCTTTCTTTTATCTGTATTATTAATTTATTGTAATTGTTTTTTTTTATTGACGAAATTCTTGCTGATAACTAAACAAGAAAAAAAAGGAAGAGGCGGGAAAAAAAACAAAACAGTTATTAGATTACGAAAAAGGGGAAGAAATATAAAATAGCAGATGGAAAACTATTACGAAACAATGCTTAAAAAGGATAAGCTATTTATTTTTATTTGTATGTTGAGTAAATGTCTAATTTGTGTTTTAATAAAATTTATAAATTTAAAAAAAAGAATAGAATAGAATTCTTTACTGGCCAAGTGTGATTGGACACACAAGGATTTTGTCTTGGTGCATATGCACTCAGTATACATAAAAGAAAAGATACGTTCATCAAGAATCATATGGTACAACACTTAATGATAGTCCTAGGGAACAAATAAACAATCAAATCATATTAGGAAACAGTCAATATAAATAGTAAGGATACACTAACAAGGTTACAGTTATACAGTCATAAGTGGGAGGAAATGGGTGATAGGAACGATGAGAAGATTAATAGTAATACAGACTTAATAATGAGATTGAAAGTGTTGAGGGAATTATTTGTTTAGCAGAGTGATGGCGTTCAGAGAAAAACTGTCCTTATGTCTAGTTGTTCTGGTGTGCAATGCTCTATACCATCGTTTTGAGAGTAGGAGTTGAAACAGTTTATGTCCAGGATGTGACGGGTCTGTAAATATTTTCAAAGCCCTCTTTTTGACTCATGCAGTACACAGGTCCGCAATGGAAGACAGTTGGTAGTAATTGTTTTTTCTGCAGTTCTAAGTATCCTATGAAGTCTGTTTCTGTGTTGGGTTGTAGAACCAAACCAGACAGTTATAGAGGTGCAGATGATGGACTCAATAATTCCTCTGTAGAACTGGATCAGCAGTTCCTTGGGCAGTTTGAGCTTTCTGAGTTGTCTCAAAAAGAACATTCTTTGTTGTTCTTTTTTGTTATTCAAAATTTCCCCAAATCGTTCCCTCCAGGGACCCAGACTGAATGTCCAATCCCTGCCCCACTTAGTGTCATGTGGGACAAATCTTCAGGTCTTTTGATCCATCTGGAGTTCTAGGACGGTTGGCCTTGACTGGCTGTAAACAACTCCACTCAGTAGCTAATAATTTGTGAGAGTAAACCTCTTTTATTCACATGAGCCATCTTCACACCAGCTCTCTTCCCAAACCCAAACCCAAACCCCAATGCCATGCCCACCCTCTCTGTTACTATGGCAGCCGATAGCAGGCAAGCGTCAAAGGAAAAACCCATGCTGGAGATCCAGTTGACACTCCTAATCCTTCTTTTCTGTAGACTAGCCATACCCAAATCCTGCAACCGTTCTTCAAAAGTTTTAGTCTTCAGGCCTTTAATCAACTTAGCTACTCTTCTCTGCACTTTCTCCAAAGTCCAAACATCTTTTTTATAATGTGATGTATTACAGTTTGCAGCAATCCAACCAGCACACAAGTAAATAATTCAGCAGGATTCATTTATACAAGAAACTTCTTTATATACAGTAATATACAGTACAATGCATGTATACAATTCCCATGCAGCAGAAGTCAGAACCAGAAGTCAGAATCATAGAAGCAATATCATACAGAGACAATACTGCAAGGATGAAGTAACTCTTATATATTTAAAGTCAAGCTAAGCCATGCCCAGGCTCCGAGATGTCTGGGTCACCAAACAATCCACATTGGCTGATCTGTTACCATGTCTATTCCAATTAATGAACTCTTATACACAGACATGATGACCAAAACTGGATGCAGTATTCCAGGTGATCTTACTAAGGCTTTATAAAAGGGTATATGATTCTGATCTATACTTCTGCTTATACAATCATGGATTATATTAGCTTTTTTGGCTGCTACCACACACACATGACTCATGTTTAAGTGATCATCCATTCAGACTCCCAAGGTCTGCCTCACAATTACTGTTTTTGAGCCAGGTTCTAAATAAACTATTTTCCTGCCCAGGTGTAAAATCTTACTTTTCTCCACATTAAGTTTCATTTTGTTGGATTCAACCTTGTCTCATTTGGATCAGACAGGCACAATATGCACACATACAAATCTATGGAGACAGGGTGGGTCAGTGGTTAGAATGCAGCACTACAGGCTAATTGCCCACAGCCAGGAGTTCGATCGTAACCAGCTCATGGTTGATTCAGTCTTTCATCTTTCTGAGGTCATTAAAATGAGGTCACAGATAGCTGGGGACAATATGCCAACCTTGTAACCTGCTCAGAGAGTTTGGTAAACCATTGTGGACTGGTATATAAGTCCAAATGGAATTGCTATTGCTATATGGTTTCTCCCGAGCATGGATTCTTTTATGAGAAGTAAGATGACCATTCTGAGCAAAACTCTTTCCACATTCCATGCATTTATATGACTTCTCTTGTGTGGATCATCATATGGGAAATAAGTTGACCGCTTCGAGCAAAGGTCTTTCCACACTCCATGCATTTATATGGCTTCTCCCCAGTGTGGATTCTTTTATGCATAGTAAGTGTACTGCTATGAGTAAAGATCTTTCCACACTCCATGCATTTATACGGCTTCTCTCCTGAGTGGACCTTTTTATGGATTCTAAGACCACTGCTCTGAGTAAATGTCTTTCCACACTCCATGCATATATATGGCTTCTCCCCAGTGTGGATCCTTTTATGCATAGTAAGTGTACTGCTACGAGTAAAGATCTTTCCACACTCCATGCATTTATACGGCTTCTCTCCTGAGTGGACCTTTTTATGGATTCTAAGACCACTGCTCTGAGTAAAAGTCTTTCCACACTCCATGCATATATAGGGCTTCTCCCCTGTGTGGATCATCTTATGGGAAATAAGACTACGTTTTTCAACAAAGGTCTTTCCACACTCCATGCATATATATGGCTTCTCTCCCGTGTGGATCATCTTATGGGAAATAAGATTACCACTTCGAGCAAAGGTCTTTCCACAATCCATGCATTTAAATGGCTTCTCTCCCGAGTGTGTCCTTTTATGGGAAATAAGATTACTGTTATGAACAAAGGTCTTTCCACACTCCATACATTTGTATGGTTTCTCCCCTGTATGGATCCTTTTATGGATAGTAAGTGTATTGCTACGAGCAAAGGTCTTTCCACACTCCATACATTTGTATGGTTTCTCCCCTGTATGGATCCTTTTATGCATAGTAAGTGTATTGTTATGAGCAAAGGTCTTTCCACACTTCATGCATTTGTAGAGCATCTCCCCAGTGTGAACCCTTTCATGGGAAATAAGTTGCCTGCTTGTTCTAAAGCATTTTCCACATTCCAAACATTTATTAGGCTTCTCTTTTGTGTCAATAGCTTTTTGAGATGTAAGGAAGTTATTTCCAAGAGAAGGAATGAATGTCCCATTGTAATTTTGTCCACTGTGTCTTCTTATAGCATCTCCGCCTTTGTTTTGGATTAAATCCTGTTCATTTACTTGTACTTTAGCTTTGATTAGCTTCACTCTTTTTCCAGTATATTTTCCCCTTATTTTCTCTTGTTGTGCACGAAAGTCTTGCATTCGTGCATCAATGGAAGATGAGCTTTCCTGATTCCAATTCTTAGACTGGTTTCTCTCATGGCTTTCTAATTCCATTCGAATTCCTAACTTCTCCCTTCCATCTTTAGCATTGATTACTTGGAACAGTTCACAGGAATCTTGATTCTCCTGCCCAGTATTACCTTCGAAGCAAAAGGGAAATGGAAATGATAACAAGGTTAGGGAAAAAGATCAAAGTTAGGAAGTCAAGTGAATTTCCTTCTGAATTTCTCCAAAATTCCATTAGATTGTATGTTTGCATGCCTACAGGGGTGTGATATAGACATGATGATTTCTGTATTCATGAGTCCAGAAAGCTTTGGAAATATCTAGAAAACATCTCTTTCTTTATAATTATCTATATATATGCAAATCTCACTCAGAATCAGTTTTGAGTTAAGGAATAATCAGGGGAAACATCTAAGGAGGAATTAGGAGAAAACTTAAGAATTATTGGGGTGGTTTAATTTCAGCAGAGACCTGTGAGAAATGAAACAATTTTGACACAAACTCTTTCTTCCACAGTGTACCTTCCAGCAACTTCTCCACGGTGTCCGTCTGGAGGGCAGGACCCCTGCTTGGCCCATTCCTTGATCCCAGCGATGAGACTTTGGAGCAAAATCCCTTTCTGAAGCCTCCCATTGCCTTGTAAATGCTCTTCGTGCTGAGACTGGAAAGGTTGGGAGGCTTCAAGAATGGCTGTTTCACTTCCCGAGAGTCTCATTGACTTGCAACGGCTCTTTGGCCAGATGTGGTACACGCTTTAGTTCGCAGAGAATGGAGGCCTAAAGTACTTCAGTGCACGATCAAATGAGACCAGCAGTGCAAGATCTCAAGCTCTTAATATCACGTGATCTCACACTGCAGTACTTTAGGCCTGCGTTCGTTTAAGAACTGAAGACTGCACGAGATCCAGGGCAACATTCACTGAAAACCAAGAGGTCTTCCCTCTCTTTGAAAAGCATTTTGCCCTGGATCTCATGCCGGCCTTGGTTAGCAGAGAAAAGACGCCTAAAGCACTGTAGTGCGATATCACGTGAGATCTTTTGTGCAAGATTTCCCACTACTGATCTCGCGTATCTCTCACTACTTTAGGCTCTTTTTTCTGCAAATTCACCAAAGTAGGTAAAGAAACTGATGGCTCACCACATCCTCACAAGGTAAATCGCGGCAGGATGGGGTGGGGGAACAGGTAGGGCGAATGTTGTTGCAGCGGCTCTGCTGTCATTCATAAGTGTGAATGACGGCTGTGGTGCTGCAACGTTTGTAATTTCAGGACTCAGTCTTAAGTACTTGGGAGTGGGCTAGGTCATAACTTGGAACGGTCACTTAGTGAACTGTCATAACTCTGGGATTACCTGTACCTTAGGATGCTCTGAGTGACATTGCATGAGGCCTTTGTTCTTGAACTGGATTGGGAGAATGCTCTTCCATGGGCTGAGTGTGAAAGTTCTGTCCTCACACAATTTTGGAGGTTTCAGAGGACAAATGACAACTCTCTCCTCTGACATGACCTCCATACGACACATAAAAGCTCAGCTCATTCTTCTCAGTCCCCACAGGTAATTTCAAAGAGAAATGGAAAAATACAGATAAAAAATGGCAGAGAAAGCATCTAAGCAAAGAGACACTGACTCTTTCCTTCCTTGAAGTACAAGAAGGCCAGATCCTTTCCTTCTCCGTCCCAGGAGAAGATATCTGATTAGCGTTTTTTTTAATACTAGAGTTTAACTAGACTCATGTGTCTTCTTGAACTCTCTGATTGGGGAGTAGAAAACTCTTACCCAGAGAGACCACGTTCCTATGGTTTTCAAGCATGACCTCCGAATGCAGGGCTTTCTGGTTAGGATCCAGCTGAGACCATTCCTCCTCAGAAAAAGACAGAGTTACCTCCTCCAAGGACACAAGACTCTCCTGAACATGGAAAAAAGAACAGAACAGGAGGATTCGCAAGATCTGTTCATCTTCATCAATAATTTAGACAAGCGGATAGAAGGGGAACTCATCAAATTTGCAGACTAGACCAAATTGACAGGAATAAAAACACTCCAGAACAGCGGTCACCAACTGGTGGTTGGCGGACCACTGATGGTTGGGAGAAGTCCAGCTAAAATTTCCTATGCCGCATGCCCTTCAGCACTTTGACTCCCAGAGACAGAATGGGATCTTTCAGGCAGTTAGCATGGCCACCTGTTAGCAGACAGAAGCAGCCAGAGTCAACCCTGGCCTTGCTCTCCATTGCAGATGCTAGATCAGCCCCCTGCAAACTCTTGTTTCTCAAGGAGCACTTGCTGAAGAGGCATGGGAAACTTTGGCCCGGGGTCCTCAAGAGACGAATTTGAAGGGGGCTGATCTAACGCCTGGAATAGACAGCAAAGCCAGGGTTGACTCCGGCTGCTTCCCTCTGCTATAGTGCTTCCTGGACATGGTTTACCACTCTGAGCCCCAAGCGCTCCCTCATCAGTCCCCTGCAGTAGCTCCCCTCCAGCCGGCAGGTCGAGCCCAGCACTGGCTCTCGTATGCCAAGCCGACCCTTCGTCTACTTCAAACCATCCTCATGAAAACCCCAAATTCACAATCTCAGAAAATTAGAATAGTACATGAAATCAATAAAACAAGAATTGTACATAGAACAATATCGGACCTCTGAAAGGTATAAGCATGCATATGTACTCAGTACTTGGTTTGGGCCCCTTTTGCATCAATTACTGCCTCAATGTGGTGTGGTATGGAGGCTATCAGCCTGTGGCACTGCTGAGGTGTTATGGAAGACCAGGATGCTTCAATAGCGGCCTTCAGCTCTTCTGCACTGTTTGGTCTCATGTCTCTCATCTTTCTCTTGACAATGCCCCATAGATTCTCTATGGGGTTCAGGTCAGGCTAGTTTGATGGCCGATCAAGCACAGTAATCCCATGGTCATTGAACCAGGTTTTGGTACTTTTGGCAGTGTGGACAGGTGACAAGTCCTGCTGGAAAATGAAGTCAGCATCCCCATAAAGCTCATCTGTGGAAGGAAGCATGAAGTGCTCCAAAATCTCCTGGTAGATGGCTGTGTTGACCCTGGACTTAATGAAGCACAGTGGACCAACACCAGCGGATGACATGGCTTCCCAAATCAACACAGACTGTGGAAACTTCACACTGGACTTCAAGCATCTTGCAGTGTATGCCTCTCCATTCTTCCTCCAGACTCTGGGTCCTTGGTTTCCAAATGAGATTCAAAAGTTGCTCTCATCAGAAAAGAGGACTTTGGACCACTGAGCAATAGACCAGTTCTTTTTGTCTTTAGCCCAGGTAAGATGCTTCTGACATTGTTCAGGAGTGGCTTGATAAGAGTATGACATTTGAAGCCCACGTCCAGGATCCGTCTGTGTGTGGTGGCTCTTGATGCACTGACTCCAGCCTCAGTCCACTCCTTCTGAAAGTCCCCAACACTTTTGAATGGCCTTTTCCTGACAATCCTCTCCAGGTTGCGGTCATCCCTGCTGCTTGTGCACCTTTTTCTTCCACACTTTTCCTTTTCACATAACTTTCTATTAATGTGCTTTGATACAGCACTTTGGGAACATCCAATTTCTTGTGCAATTATCTTTTGAGCCTTTCCCTCCTTATGGAGGGTGTCAATGATGGTTTTCTGCACAACTGTCAGGTCAGCAGTCTTTCCCATGAATGTGATTCCTACTGAACCAGATTGAGAGACCATTTAAAGGCTCAGGAACCCTTTGCAGGTGTTATGGCTTAATTAGCTGATTTAGAGTGGGACACTTTGAGCCTAGAATATTGAACCTTCTCAAAATATTCTAATTTTCTGAGATTGTGAATTTGAGGTTTTCATGAGTTGTAAGCCATAATCATCAAAAGTATGACAAATCAAGGCTTGAACTATCTCGCTTTGCATGTAATGAGTCTATCTCATATATTAGTTTCACCTTTTAAGTTGCATTACTGAAATAAATTAACTTTTGCATGATATTCTAATTTTTTGAGTTTCACCTGTATATCGTTGATTGATTTAGTAGTATGAGCCATTGGCTGAAAGGAAAAAAAGAAAGAAGAGAAAATTCCCTGGGAAAGTCATTTCTCAGCCTTTGCAAACCGGGAATGTTTGATCTCCTAATCGAGGCGCAAATCAGAGGATTGGAAATTATTTTGTAGCCCAAAGTACCTGGATTATATGATCAACACGGCCACTCCCTTTGGATTTTAATAGTCTGCTCTATTCTTTAATTCAATTTGCTTATTTTTTAAAGAGCCTGGATAGCTCTGAAGACTAAGCATTGTAATTAAACACCAGATGTCTGCAATTACTGCATGTTTGAATCTCGCCAGGCTCAAGGTTGACTCAGCCTTCCATCCTTTCTAAGGTAGGTAAATTGAGGACCCAGTTTGTGGGGGCAATAAACTGACTTTGTATAAATATACAAAAGTATGAAGGCTATTGCTTAACGCACTGTAAGCCCCCCTGAGTCTTCGGACAGGGCAGCATATAAATAAATTTTTTAAAAAATGTTACTTATACATATCAATGTGTGAATGGTGTGATACCTGGGGATCATACATTTCAACACCAATAAACATAGTATTGTTACTCATAGTTCTTACATTTCATTTTCACCATTTTATATCATTTACACATACCCTTTGCCCTTCAGTTCCTAAACCTCCTCCTTTCATATATCTTCATATCTAAATATATATGTACTATTATTCCTCTCTTATTTCTATCTCTATTTTAACTTTTTTCCCCATATCACTATAATATTCAAATATGTTTCTTTTCTATTTTCCACCTTTCACCTGTTTTATTATTTATATTTCCCTTATTTAGCTTTTCACATCTATTTATGTTGAAGTTTCATCCTTCATTCTTTCATTATTAAATGTCTGAATATACGCTTCTAATAGCAATCACAATCATTTATACATTTAAAGAACAGTGCCTTAAATTCATGTTCTTTCCAATCCTTCAATCTGTGTGATGCTACTATTGATAAACCTTTACCTTAAAATATATTCTTTCATTTTCTAATCACCCATGGTTTAATTCTAGCATTTCACTAATCATATTTTATACATTAATTAATAATATCATCATTCAAACTGTAATTTTCCAATTAATGCTTAATTCTTACTTATGTATTTATAATTTCTCTATTTTATTCTTCATACCTACTTATATTAAGATATTACCCTAACGTCTGTTGCACTACATACAAAATAATTATCCAACCTATATAATTCTAATATTAATACACATTATTGAAATACATTCATGGAAGATCTTTTACTCTCCTTTCCCCCCCCCCCTTATCCATCATCTCTTACTTACATAAAAATTTTAATCTTTTTTTGGCTAGCCTCCCATATTCTACTCTTACTCCATCTGTTTATTTTTGAACTATAGGTATAAATATGCCTTTTTAAAAATGGTATTGTGGCAATGTGAGTATTTATTTATTTTTCATTAGCCTCGCACAATTCCGAGTCAAAGAATTACAAAAAAAAAAAAAAGGGACTCTAGCACTTCCTCTCACTGTGATACATTTATTCCTATTTCTTGAAAGACTTTTTAAAAAATTGCTTCTTGTAAACTCAAAATCGGCGGAGTACCTAACAGAACAAGATAACCAGAGGAAGCTATGCTGGCTGACAGGAACTTGAACCTGCTATTCTGCTCTCCATGTTATAGAAGAACACAAAAATAATCCAGGCCAAACATGTGGGGAAAAATAGGAGGGAGCGCTCTGCACACTTGCTTCACTTCCTGAAGGGAAAATAGAAATCTAATAACTTTTCCCTTTCTTACTTGATTTGGAAGTTCAACCGCTGTTTGATCTCCGTCATAAAAAACAGAATGCTTCATTCTTTGTTTCTCTGTAAGGAATAAATAATTCCAAAATGCATAATTAACAAAATAGGAGGAGGTATTCTATAGAAGAGAAGAGAGAGCAAATATAAGACAGATAGGAAATCGGAGGATCTTCCATTACCACCTGAGCTGTCCCAACTTGGATCTTCACAAGGGATCCTCCTGAAAAATAGCTCCTGAGTGGGATCTGATGAGTTCTTCTTTCCCTCAGGACCTCTGATCTCCTCAGTGCAGCACTTAAAATAGGAGGAAGGAAAAACAAAGCAGAATTAATGTACATCACACATTCGGAACACAATCTTAAAGCCCCCAATACCTATCCGTGAGGTTGAGTGAGAAAACAAGGGAACAATGTCTAGAAGAATTGGAGAATTTCCACATATGATGAACGCCAGAGAAGTTTGGGAAAGATGGTGAAGTATTCAAACACTTTCTCTATTCCCTTCTGAGCTCCCTAAAGTCTCTCACCTGCTGCTGGATCTGCTCCTTCTGCTCCTCTGCCTGGCTCAGGAGGAGGCCTTCCACCAGGGCCACTGCCTGGGAGCTGGTCTCTGCTCCACACTCCCGCACCCAGCCCTCCATCTCTGGGGGCAGAAGGAACAGGAGCTGGTCCAGAACCACCAGGTCCAGCATCTGGGCTTTGGTGTGTTTTTCTGGTCTCAGCCATCGCCTGCAAAAGCTATGGAGTCGGCTGCAAAGTCTTCGGGGACCCTCAGCCCCCCGGTATTGGATGGAGTTCCAGGGTGGAACTTCTGAAGGAAGGATGGTTTCCTCTTCCAGGATCTTCTGCCCGGTTCTTGTCCAGAGCTTCGCCCCCTTCCCAGGCTGAGCAGCTGAAGGGCCTTTTCCGCTTCCCTCCTTTCCAGAAGGTTGTGTCTCCATCCTTTCTCTGTCCTGCAGAGCAACTGCAAATGGCTTCAAGAACTCTGGTGGGTCTCCAGATGCCTTTTCCTTCACGGGACCATTTCTGGGGCTGCAGGACTGATCCCTGCAAGGGATTCCGCTCTTTTTCTTCTTCCCCCAAGAGAAAAGCTTCCTTGCAAAGACCACAAATGGCTTCCAGTTTCTGTATCTGAGATGGGAAGAAAAAGAAACGCCAAGAATTGGAAAGTGGAATTCAGCCATTGAGCGACTTTCCCCCAACCTGCCCGGAGCCCTTCCCCCCTTCCCGGCATCCTGCTTCTTCCGCTTCCCCCTGAAGGGAGAGGGCAAGTGGGGAGCATGGGACCCTGGAAGAGCTCCCCACTCACCCGGGACACGTCTTGATGTCCTCCCCTCCAGCCTCTCATGCAGCCACTCCACCTCCTCCGGGGCCCCAGGGGTTAAGGAGAGCGAGTGCAAAGTCCTAGAGAGGCAAGCGTTCGTGGTGTCAATTCCTTCGCCACCTCCTGTACAAAGGCAGCTGTGACGTTGGTCTCCAGTGGACCAATAGGGAAGCATATGGAGTTCCCTTTCGCTGGTGGAGTGCGCCCCCTGGTGGATTTGGGGCAAAGCGCCAGGATTATAGAAAGGGCGGGAAAGAGGAGCGCATGAGAGGGTGAAGGGGGGGGGGGAGGATTGGCTTGGGAGTAGGAGGAAAGGCCCTTCCCAATGGCTCCCTGTCAGACAAAGGCTTCGACGTCTCTGCTTCTTTTTCCCCTTTTATATTAACTGAAATGCATTGAAGGAGGTTTTCGCCTTTTTTCCGTTGCGTTTCTAGAGCGGTTCTAGATAGACCGCTTCTATATAGTGCAACTCCATCTCCATCTCCTTCATTCTGTCTGCTTATTTTGAGAAGAGAAGAGAAGAGAGAAATGTTATTTCTGGCAGCCCCTGAGGTATGGGAAGATGCCATCATGTCTCCCCTCCTTATTTTCATCAGACTCGAAAATATCCAGTTGCAGCAAATGTTTTTTTCTATGTTTTTGCTTCCATCTTTGTTGCTCTTCACTACACTATTTATTTATTATGCAAAACACAAAGAAAAATAGAAGTGGGAAATTGAGGGAAGGGAAAAGAGAGGGGAAAAGAGTCTGAGGCACAAGAGAGAAAAGAAAAAAAAGACGTTATTTTTAGCACAGTGCAAGATTTTTTTAAAAAAAGCCATTCCAGGCTGACAATTCAATCTAATACACAAAAGCAAAGTCATTTTATCTCTCTTTCCTTTGAACACTTTAAATGTGAAAATGCCCAATTTAACGGCTGGAGAAGGAAAGGACAGAATGGTCTTGAAGACCCCGTTATGGCTGAGGGAGGGAGGGCTCCCGCCTGAGGGGATCTGCGCTCTGATTGGTTGTTGCAGGTGGAAAGGGGGCGTTTCCGTTTTTCCCGCCTTTTCCTTCTGGGCGCCTTTGAGATTTACCTCAGGATCTTCCTGACTGTCTTCTCACCTGCGAGTCTTAAATCCGTTTATAGGGAAATAAAAGTAAAAGTTTGTTTCCGTGTCTCCCGCTTCCTGTGGACGGCAACTGCCTATTTCCTCCACATTAAACCTCTTCGGCTGCCGCTTCCAGTCAGGGGTTTTGATTTCATCCCCCGAGAGTGTCGGAAGAAAAATCGGGTCCAGTTCCAGGAAGGGAAGAAAATGGAGGCTGCTTAAGAAAAGTTGATTGACGGGCGGAACCAACAACGGCCTGCAGTCAGAAGAGAAGAGAGCTGGAAGGGACCTTGGAGGCCATCTAGTCCAGCCCCTGCTGTGGAAGATCTCCGGGGAAAGGAGCGGGAGGCGGAGGAGAAACGGCCAAACTTTCATCTGGGGTCTCCGTTCGGGGCCGCTTTGAAAGGAAAAGGGGATCCTGACCCACAGAAGGAAAAGAAGGGGGGGTTGGAGGAACCTTCCGAGCAAGAGAGACGCGGGTTTCAAGGAGGGGAGTCGCCTTTTTCTGCCCCGAAGCGAAGCGGCGTCTCTCCCTAGTTTAGCTGAGGGGTTTCCGTGGATCTCTTCGGATTGGGAGTGGGGGTGTCTGCCTGGGAGCCCCAACTTGTCCTCGGTACCTCGCTCCCTCCTTGTCACCCAGCGCAGCGGCTCTTCACATGGCAGGATATCCACGTTGAACGAAGGTGCGTTTTGTGTTTTTCTCGGACCTTTGAGTTGGGAGGGGCCAGAAGGAGCTGAAGCACCAATGGGAATTCTCCCTGCTCCAACGTCATCGGTCTCCAGGCAGAGTCCTTTGTGACCTCACCTGAAGGAGGAGGGAGAGTTCAGCACAGAGAGCGAAACTGAAAGTGGGGTGGGGGTGTCGGTTCAGTCAGGGGGGCTGAAGCTCAAGGGGGGCGTTCAGGGCAGGCCCAGAAGGGACCCTCCGCTTTCTTTGCTCTCTTCACGATCCTCAGCCAGACTTCCCTCTGGGTGCATGGAGGGGTGGACGAGACGTCCGCTTAGGTTCCCAAATTGCCCCCGGGGGGGGGGGGCTTATCCTTCTGTGAAAGGGGCCTCCGGGCTCTTCTAGCTAACTCGGGGGAGGGGAAAGAGCCCTGACACGGGGGATGGGGGGGGCTGACTAAGGAGGAGAAGGGGACGAACCCCACAGGAGCAGGGGGGGGGCAGCCCTAGAGTCAGGGAGGAGCTGGAAGGCCAAAGAGCTGCAGCTGAGAGAGGCCCAATCCTGGAAAGGCGCTTTCTCCAAGTCTTGAGTATCCCAAGGATTCTCTCTGGCAGCTCTGGAGTCCCAGTCCCGTCCCCTCCCCCACTCTCAGAATGGATCCAGATTGGAGCCCCCCCCCCCCCCCCCCCAAAAAAAAGAGCTGCCGGCTCTTCAGGGCCCTTCCTCTGGAGCAGAGTCCAGGGATCTCGGGGCCAGCCGGTATCTGAGGGGGACGTTTTCCCAAAGGCCGTGGGAGGCATTCTTTGCTCATCATGGGGAGGGGAGGGTCTGGGAGTTAGTGCTCCTGGAGGGGGGAGGGAGAATGGGCTTGGGACCCCAGAAGTGGGGAAAGTGGTCAAGGGCAAGACAGGCGGGAGTCTCAGAAGCCTCCATCTCTAGGTGGTCTCCGCTCCCTTCCTTCGCCCCACTTCTGTTGAAGAGAAATATCGTTTCCAAATAAATGCAGCTTTCCCCACCTTTCCAAATCTCTGCCTTGATTTGAAATAAACCCTTAAGCTCCATAAATCTCTTAAACATTTTATGTTATCAACGAGCCGGATTCTCCGTTCCTGCCATTTGTTCTTTGCCAGGGAACTCAATGCTTTGACTGCAAGGGTCGTGAGAGAAAAGGGATTTTACGGGGAGAGAAATCGGCTGTCGACCCTGAAGATGACATATGTGTAGCCATATTTTCTTGTAGCTTTTATATTCTTTTTTCTCTATGAGCTTGGGCTTGTAGGAGCGGCTTTCAAAAACTATCTCAGGCTGCCCAAATTCTAACTGCTGTAAGTGGGGGTGAAAAGAAAAGGGGGAATGTTGTGTCTAGGGAGCGTTGAAAGAAGATGCCTCAGCTGGCTGAAGGTGGAGCTTGGAGTCACTGGGCTGGACTGTTGGACTGAGGATTGAGTGGAGGTTGTGATTCGTGGGGGGGGGGGGGATTCAAACTTTTGCTTTTATTGGGTGTAATTCCGGATCCGGTTCAGAATCGGAATTACACCGAGTCCTTTCCAGTTTAATGCGTGCCTAATAAAATGGATTTGAAAAGGAAGATGGATGCCTTCAGGGCTAATATCAAGAAAAATGTTCTTGATATTAGCCCTGAAACTCCGTCCTAAGAATCTATCCTCTGAGATTAGCTCCATTCTTCTGGAGGGGAGTTGAAGGAAATATTTTCCCAAAAGAAGAAGAAAAATCCATATCCATGGACATGTGTCAGAGGATCTGAGTAGATTTTCTTCCTTGGAAAAGGTTTCAATATTATTTTAAGAAGGGTGGAAGGATGGATGGGTGGACAGTATATCAAACCAAGCAATACATTTATAATTTATAAAATAACCTGAAATTTTAATAGAAATTCTGTGAACTACAGTAATCCTATACTCTCAAGTATATGGTTATGGCATCAACCATTAAAGTCTGGAAACCTTCTCTTCCCCCCCACCCCCCATATTATCCCCCAAACAGACCTTCTGTTTCTTCTACTCCTCTTTCACTCCATCCATAGAAAACCGTTTTTCTAGTCTTTGCGGGAGATTTGGGTTCTGCTCAGTTACGCAAAGGCAGCTTAGACAGATCCTGAATTCGAGATTCTGTTTAAAGAGCTTTGTGGGTCTAGAGGTGGCCTGGGTCCTTTCCAGGGATGGGGGGGGGGGGGGGGGCTGGTCAAACTTCCCTCTGGCCCAGCACCAGCCTCAGCAGCATAGAGCCAGTTCTCCCCCAGCAGCTGAAGGAGGCAGCAGAGTCTGAATCTGCCCCACAGTTGTATATCTGGACACAGCCAGTTGCACAGAGTCGGCCCCAGATTCAGGCAGTCTCTGTGGGGCCACCATCCCGCACCTGAACCAGGCAGTACTTCTCAGCCCCTTTCATGCTTCCAACCCCCCAAATATTCCGATTCTCTCTGAGTTCTCTCTGACATACCCAGCTACACACACACACACAAATACACATACACAGAGTTTCTTTATCCAACCCCCAAAAGCTTCAGAGGTGCTTGGGCTTTGCTTCCCCAGCCTCAAGCTTTGGGCTTCTCTGAAGCGGAACTGAGGGACTGACCAGGATCCAGCAGGCAACAAGCCTCGATTCTTCATCAGGGCAGCTCAGGGACTCTCCTCCGCCCCAAGGTTGAGTCTCCAGGTGGGGCAGCCCCTTGTTCCTCTGCCCCATTGGAAGTGGCTAAAGGGGCCCTTCCTGACTCCCGAGGAGTCCTGGAGAGCCCAGGAAACAAACAGATTGAGGGTTGGAGAAATGTCACTGGAGGCCCAAATGACCCACATTCTCCCCCTTTGGACCCTTTGTGTGGAGACCCTCCCTGCTCTCTGGGGGAGGCTCTGATGGAGGAAAGATGGAAGGAAGGAAAAGGAAAGGAGGACCAGCATGGAGGGGGAGGGAGTCAGTTGTAGTAATGTGGGGGAGGACACTGACAGAAGACCTGGAGGAGCGGGATGGGGAGTGGTCCCCCCAGAGCAAGGGGGGACTAGGGCAACTTCATGTCTTGTGGACTCCAACTCTCAAAATCCAGTTCCCTTGGTCTTGCCCTGCTACTTAGACTGGGCACTTCCCTGCTTGGGTGCCACCCCTGGGGCTGTCTGGACTCCAGCTGGGCAACATGGGCTCACGTGAATCCTAGTGGCCACTTTGGGATCTGCAAGCCACAGCTGAGCCTCAGCCAGGAGTGTGAGGCAGCTGCAGAAAATGCCAAGTGGATCCTCGGCTGCAGAGGACATCTCCCCTCAAACCTCAGGGAGACCGGTCTGGGGCCCCCCACCACCTGGGGTCCCTTCCACCTGGCAGGGTTTGTGGAGAAATTGAGGAGAGGGTCCTGCCTCTTCCCCTCCTAGGGATCCCCCCCCTCTTCCCGAACCAGTTCTGGCTTTGGACCCAAAGCAGCCGGGATGGTCAATCAAGAGGCAGGGGAGGGAGGCCTCATCTGGGGAGGGGAGATATTTTCAGAGGGTCTGCTGGAAAAACACAGGGTGGGCTTCCTCCCTCCCTTTCAGCCGCCCAGGCGGACCCCCACAGTGGGAGGAGGTTTATTGGACAGGACAGGAAGGAGGGAGAATTCCCCACCCCTTTCTGGGAGGAAAAGGGGGCAAAAGACCAGCGACTTCCCCATCTTATCTCCAGGGTCTTTTGGAATTTTGCTTAATTGACCTAATTGGGGGGGTTGATCAAGAGGAGAAGCCTCCCCCTCCCCCCCCCCCCCTTCAGGCGTTTCAGAGTAACAGAGAAGATGGAGCTAGGATGGAGGTGGCAGCAAAGGAGGGAGCCTGGAGTGTTTTGGCACAACTTATGTGAAATGTCAAAATGGGAGAATCAACCGAAACTCACGACAAAGATAAAATCAGAAATTTGGGGTGCTCCCTCTCCTTTCCTCCCCCCCACCATGTCCTAAACAGCTCCTCCTTCCTGTCCCTTCTTCACATTTTCAAATGTGGTAACATCCTGGGTGAGATTTTAATTTCTGTGTGTTTTTATGTTGTATTGCACCACATTTGGGGGTGTCAGTAAGGAGAAGCTGCCCAAAATGTCACAAATTTGCCTCATCCAAAGCAAGGAGGTTTTGTGGGGTCCCTTTAAGGTGGCTTTGAATAGCAAGGAAGATTTAGAGACTTTTTAAAAGCACTGATAAGTTTTGTGGCGGTGCAGAGGAGGATGGTGTTGAGGGACGCGGGGTCCACCTTGGTGGGAAAGATGGTGACGGAGGGATTGGCTGAAGGGAAGGAGGGACATAGGAGACACAGAAGGGCCCAGAGCAGGAGACCAAGTTGGTTACTTCAGATGCTACATGGGAATCACCCTGTCCAGAGCCCTGGCCACCCTCTGATTCCAGGATGTTCCAAGACTTTGGAAGGGCCATGTCAAGATCCTTGCTGAGGGGACTGATTTGGGGGGTTTTGGAGGGAGATTCCCCCAGAACAGGCTATGCCTGCAGGCGGAAAGCCACCTTCCCAGATGGCAGATTCTGCCCAGGACGAAGGGGGAAGGGATCCAGAGGGAGGGAGATCTTGGGGAAAGGGAAGATGGGGCAATTAGGACTGAGGAGATCAGGCCGATCCCAGGATCACAGCAGCTTTGGAATGGATCCCTCTTGATTTCCCCCTTCACCAAATGCTCCAACTGGCACAACTCTTGGATGGATTAAAAGGGGGAGTGATCAGGGTGAGCCCCCCAAGAGTCCTTTAAATGTTCACTCCATCTCAGAGTACTTTGCTTACAGTGTTTCTCACTGTTGAGGGATAGTTTTTAATAATTGTTAATTCTTTAATGCTGAAGAACATTCAATTTGTTATTGGTAATTTAAAGCAGGATCTAATCTGGTTGCCACCCAGACAAAGAACAATAGTTCCGGTGTGGGTTGTTGTTGTTTTTTCATAATAGCCCATTTGCATCTAGGAACATTAAAGATCTTTGTGGAATAGCTAAAAAAAAAGGCAGTGGCTTTACAAAGTTAAAATCATGACTATTTGTTTGAACAAGAAATACAATGAGAAAAAAGCTTTTAGCAAGAAAATGGATGGAGTAGATTTAAATCAGTGGAAATTGAAGAGCTTTAATTTGGCATTTTTATTGAAAACATCTTCAACTCGTATAAATTACTTTTAGTAGGTAAATGAACAGACTATCAGATGGCATGAATCATTTTTATGGCCCAACCCAAAATTAAACCTAATTTTAGATAAAAATGTACTGAAAACATTTTGGGGTTCCAATTGGATGAGATGGGAGTTGCTGGAGAGAGTTTTTAATTCACTTCTGGATCCACTAGTGAAGTGGAAGAATATTTCTTTTTCTTTTTAAAGACCCCTCCAGAGACACAACTTTCTCCTTCTGTCCATCCAGGAATTGAGGGAGCCCTGGTGCCTGAAGTCCTAAGCCCAGTCTTTGATGATTGGCGCCCCTATCCACACTTTCGGCTCAAGCAGGAGATCCTATACAATTTCAGGATCTATTGATATTCCTACAGGATCTATTTCAGACAAGTGACTATCCAGTCTCTTCTTTAAAATGTCCAGAGATGAAGCAACCACAATGTCTGAAGGAAAGCTGTCCTACTGGTTAATTGTCTTCACCGTAAGGAAGATTCTCCTTAATTCGAGGTTATTCCTCTCCTTGATTAGTTCACAGGCATTGTTTCTTGTCCTGCCCTCTCGTGTTCTGGAAAATAAATTGACCCCCTCCTCTTTGTGGCAGCCTCTCAAGAACTGGAATACTGCTATCCTGTCACTCCTAATCATTCTTTTCTGTAGACTAGCCACACCCAAATCCTGCGACCGTTTTTCATATGATTTAGTCTTCAAGCCTTTAATCAACTTAGCTGCTCTTCTTTGCACTTTCTCCAAAGTCCACACATCTTTTTTGTAATGTGATGACCAAAACTGGATGTAGTATTCCAGGTGTGGTCTTACTAAGGCTTTAAAAAACAGTACTAATACTTCATGTGATTTTGATTCTATACCTCTGTTTATACAATCAAGGATTATATTAGTTTGTTTTGCCTGCTGCCACATACACGTTTAATCCATTCGGACTCTCAAGGTCCCCTTCAGAATTACTGTTTTTGATCCAGGTTTCATGTAATCTGTTTTTCTTGCCCAGGTGTAAAATCTTACTTTTCTCCACATTAAGTTTCATTTTATTGGATTCAACCTTGTCTCATTTGGATCAGAAAGGCACAATATGCATACAAATACAAATCTATGGAGACAGGGTGGGTCAGTGGTTAGAATGCAGTACTACAGGCTAATTGCCCACAGCCAGGAGTTCGATCCTGACCGGCTCATGGTTGATTCAGTCTTTCATCTTTCTGAGGTTGTTAAAATGAGGACCCAGATTGCTGGGAAATATATGCTGACTTTTTTAACTTGCTCAGAGACTATGGTAAAACATTATAGAGTGGTATATAAGTCTAAGTGGAATTGCTATTGCAATATAGTTTCTTCCGAGCGTGAATCCTTTTATGAGAAGTAAGATTACCTTTTTGAGCAAAGGTCTTTCCACACTCCATGCATTTATATGGCTTTTCCCCTGTGTGGATCATTTTATGGGAAATAAGATTACACTTTTTACTAAGGGTCTTCCCACACTCCATGCATTTATATGGCTTCTCTCCTGTATGGCTTCTTTTATGGGAAATAAGATTATATCTATGAGTAAAGGTCTTTCCACACTCCATGCATTTATACGGCTTCTCCCCTGTGTGGATCATCTCATGGGAAATAAGAGTAGCTCTTTGAGCAAAAGTCTTTCCACATTCCATGCATTTAAATGGTTTCTCTCCTGTGTGGAGCTTTTTGTGTCTTCCAAGTCCGCTGCTCTGAGTAAACGTCTTCCTGCACTCCACGCATTTATACAGATTTTCCTCTGTGTGGATCATCTGATGGGAAATAAGATTACATCTATGAGCAAAGGTCTTTCCACATTCCGTGCATTTAAACGGCTTCTCTCCTGAGTGGATCTTTTTGTGTCTTCTAAGGCCACTGCTCTGAGCAAAGGTCTTTCCACATTCTATACATTTATATGGCTTCTCCCCTGTGTGGTTCACCTGATGGGAAATAAGATTAGCTCTTTGAGAAAAAGTCTTTCCACATTCCATGCATTTATACGGCTTCTCCCCTGTGTGGCTCATCTTATGGGAAATAAGATTAACTCTTTGAGCAAAGGTCTTTCCACATTCCAGGCATTTATATGGTTTCTCTCCTGTGTGGAGCTTTTTGTGTCTTCTAAGGCCACTGCTATAAGCAAAGGTCTTTCCACACTCCATGCATTTATATGGCTTCTCCCCTGTGTGGATCATCTTATGGGAAATAAGACTACGTTTTTCAACAAAGGTCTTTCCACATTCCATGCATTTATATGGCTTCTCTCCCGTGTGGATCATCTTATGGGAAATAAGATGATGTCTTTGAGAAAAGGTCTTTCCACAAACTATGCATTTATATGGTTTCTCCCCTGCGTGGATCATCTTATGTAAAGAAAGTGTATTGTTATGAGCAAAGGTCTTTCCACACTCAATGCATTTGTAGAGCTTCTCCCCAGTGTGAATCCTTTCATGGGAAGTAAGATGCCACTTTGTTCTAAAACATTTTCCACATTTCAAACATTTATAAGACTTCTCTTTTGTGTCAATAGCTTTTTGAGATGTAAGGAAGTTATTTCCAAAAGAAAGAATGAATGTCCCATTGTAATTTTGTATCTTGTATCTTATAGCATCTTCTCCTTCGTTTTGAATTAAATCCTGTTCATTTACTTGTACTTTAGCTTTGATTAGCTTCACACTTTTTCCAATATATTTTTCCCTTATTTTCTCTTCTTTGGCAAGAAAGTCTTGCATCGGAGCATCAGTGGAAGATGAGCTTTCCTGATTCCAATTCTTAGACTGGTTTCTCTCATGGGTTTCTAATTCCATTCGAATTCCAAACTTCTCCCTTCCATCTTTAGTATTGATCACTTGGAACAGTTCACAGCAATCTTGATTCTCCTGCCCATTATTACCTTCGAAGCAAAAGGGAAATGGAAATGATAACAAGGTTAGGGAAAAAGATCAAAGTGTAGAAAGTCAACTGAATTTCCTTCTGAATTTCTCCAAAATTCCATTAGGTTGTATGTTTGCATGCGTACAGGGGTATGATATGGACAGTATGATTTCTATATTCATTTATTTTATTTATTTTATTTGTTTCAATTTATATGCCGCCCCTCTCCAAGGACTCATGAGTCCAGAAAGCTTTGGAAATATCTAGAAAACATCTCTTTCTTTATAATTATCTATAAATAAGCAAATCTCATTCAGAATCAGTTTTGAGTTAAGGAATAATCAGAAGGAACATCCAAAGAGAAATTAGGAAAAAACTTTAGAATTATTGGAGTGGTTTAATTTCAGCAGAGACCTGTGAGAAATGAAACAATTTTGAAACAAACTCTTTCTTCCTCAGTGTACCTTCAAGCAGCTGCTCCACGGTGTCTGTCTGGTGAGCAGGACCCCTGCTTGGACCATTCCTTGATCCCAGCGATGAGACTTTGGAGCAAAATCCCTTGCTTGAAGCCTCCCATTGGCTTGTAAATGCTCTTTGTGCTGAGATTGGAAAGGCTGGGAGGTTTCAAGAATGGCTATTTGGCTTGGAAGGGCTCTTTGGCCGGATCTGGTACAGGCATCTGTTCGCAGAGAACGGAAGGCCTAAAGTACTATAGTGGGAGATCACACAAGACCAGGAGTGCAAGATCTCAGGCTATTAATCTTGTGTGATCTCAGACCGCAGTACTTTAGGCCTGCATTCTTTTATAAATGGAGGACTTCATGAGATCCAGTGCAAAAGTCTTTGAAAACAAAGAGGCCTTCCCTCTCTTTGCAAAGCATTTTGCCCTGGACCTCGTGCAGGCCCTGGTTAGCAGAGAACAGAGGCCTAAAGCACTGTAATGTGAGATCACGTGAGATCAATAGTGTTAGATTTTCCACTACTAATCTTGTGTATCTCTCAATATTGTAGGCCTTTTTTCTGCAAATGCACCAAAATAGGCAAAGGAACCTTTGCCACATCGTCGCAAGGTACTGTATTTTTCAGACCATAAGACGGAAGCAAAGGTTTAGAGAAGCAAAACAAGAAAAATAAAGTCTGCGCGTGTCCCATTTTTGCTCTCTCCGGCATCCAGAAACAGTCTGCATGCTAAAAAATGGGCTCATTTTTGGCCCCCCAAACCCTCTGCGTGTCCCGTTTTAAGCCTCCAGGGAAGCCTCTGGGGAGACCAAAAACGGCGCCTGCAGAGGCCTCTGGAGGCCAAAAGCAGATCTGTTTTTGGCCTGCAGTGTGCTTCTGGAAACCAGGGAGGACAAAAAGGGGACATGTGGAGGGTTTGGGAGGCCAAAACCCTATTCGCTCTATAAGACGCACAGACATTTCCTCCCCCTTTTTGGGTGGGGAAAGTGTGAGTCCCAGCAGGGTGGGGTGGGGGAATAGGTAGGAAAGTTGTAGCGCCTCTGCTGTCAGGCGTAAGTGTGAACCTATAACCTGAATTGGATTGGGAGAATGCTCTTTCATGGGCTGAGTGTGAAAGTTCTGTTCTCACAATTTGGGGAGGTTTCAGAGGACAAATGACAACACATTCCTCTCACATGACCTCCAGAGGATACATAAAAGCTCACCTCATTCTTCTCAGCCCACACAGATAAGTTCAAATAGAAATGGAGAAATAGAGATAAGTAATGGCAGAGAAAGGATCTAAGCAAAGAGACATTGACTCTTTCCTTTCTTGGAGTACAAGAAAATCCTTTCCTTCTCCCTCCCAGGAGATGATATCTGATTAGTGGTTTTAAATAAAAAAGCTAACTATAATTTTTCTTCTTGAACTCTCTGATTGGGGACCAGAGAACTCTTACCCAGAGAGACCACGTTCCTATGGTTTTCAAGCATGACTTCCAAATGCAGCGCTTTCTGGTCAGGATCCAGCAGAGACCATTCCTCCTCAGAGAAAGACACAGCCACCTCCTCGAAGGACACAAGACTCCCCTGAACACGGAAAAAGGAACAGAACAGGAGGATTTGCAAGATCTGTTCATCTTTTTTTAAAAAAAAATATTTTTATTCAGCATTTACATCTTTGTTACATTTTTACAGCTTTCCGATACCAGCATCTTTGGTAATATCTATTTTGTCTTTTCACCAACTATAAACACATACATTTTATGTATTACTTACTAATTCATATATTCACTACAATATATACATATCTATTACACATTAAATATTTCATTCCTCTATAATATCTTCTCTTATGTTTATACATTTATTTTAGAGTCTTTCTCCAGCCAGCTATATTGTCTATTCCATGTTTCGTAATAAATCATGTCCCCTCAGTCTTTAAATTCCATTGTTAATTTATCTGCTTCTGCACTTACTAGCACATTCTTTACAATCATTGTATAGAGCAAATCGTTGTTTCCAATTTTGTGCAAATGAAATTCTGGCAGCCGTAATTATGTGGAGTATGAAGTAATAAATTTCTTTTCTGGTCTTTTCTTTTATAATTCCCAACAAAAATAGTTCGGGTTTCACAGCAATTTTTTCCTATCATTTACTCTAGCCATTTTTTAATTTTTAACCAGTATGCCTTTGCTTTGGGACATGTCCACCATATGTGGAAATATGTCCCGTGTTGATGGTTACATTTCCAACAACGTGGTGAATTTTGGGGGGGATATCTTGGCCAATCTTGCCAGGGGTAAATGCCACCTATAAAACAGTTTTCTTTGTAGGCGGCCGACAATGGCATCTTATAATTTGTTCCCCATAATTTCCCCCAGTATTCTAATTCAATATTAGACCCAAAATTTTTATTATTTCCTTTACCGTTTCTTCCTCCATTGTGAATTGAAGGAGACATTTATATGTTTTGGTGATTATTTTCTCATCGATCCCATTTAATATTTTATCCATTTCTTGTTGGTCAGTTTGGAATCCATATACTTCTAAGACTTTTTTGTACTTTGTTTGGATTTGTAAATAGGGCCACCAATCAATTTTAATTCCTTCTTCCAATAATTTTTGTCTAGATTTCCAATTCCCTACTCCATCTAACAATTCCTTATATGTTGCTATTTTATTAAAGTCAATTAAATTGGGGTAGATCAAGGCTTCCATTGTTGACACCCATCTTGGGATTTTTGGATAAAAGTTCCTTTTAATTTTTAAATTAATCCAAGTTTCTAGCAGTACTTCCCTCACTTGATGCCTCTAGAAGTACTTATGGGCTGTATTTTTTCATCCCAGATGAAGGAGTGCCAACCTTTCTGTAAGCCATGCCCCTCAATTGTTAAAATTCTTCCATTTTTTAGATTTATCCATTCTCTGAGCCATGACATTACTGCCACCTGGTGGTAAAATTCCCAATCTGGAAGGACAAAATCACCCTTACTTCTGGCATCTTGTAACATTTTAAGTTTGATTCTGGGCTTTTTCCCTAGCCATATAAATTTACTAATAGTGTTATTCAATTTGTCAAAAAAGGTTTTCCCCAATTTTATAGGTACTGTTTGAAATAAATATAAAATTTTGGGTAGGATATTCATCTTTATCATGGCGATTCTCCCAATCAAAGAAATTTGTAATTTTGCCCAATTTTCTGATCTTTTTGAATTTGTTGCAATAATTTTCAGTAATTATCTTTGTTTTGTTTTTATTTATTTTCAGGCCTGCTACTGTCCCAAATTTCTCAATTCTTCATCCGCAAAAGCCTGTTTTGTATTCTTCTCTTTTAAATTTTCCCTTACCTGTGCCAGTATTTCTAATGAAAGGATGAATAAAAGGGGAGATAATGGACAGCCTTGTCTGACCCCTTTATTTATGTTAACTTTTTCTGTAAGATCTCCACTGACCATAATTTTTGCTGTCTGCTTTGAGTAAATTGCCTTAATCATTTCTATAAATTTTTCACCAAATTTCATCCCCATTAATTAAAAACTGACAATTCTACTTGTCGAATGCTTTTTGTGCATCTACCATTATTACTGTCAATTGTTTTTCTGGGTGGGCCTCATAATATTCTAAAATGTTCATTATAATCCTCATATTGTTTTTAATTTGTCGTTTGGTAGAAACCCATTTTGATCCGAATGAATAATTTTGTTTAATATCTTTTTTAATCTCTCTGCTATTATTGTCAGGATTTTGTAGTCAGTATTTAACTGCAAGATTGGCCTATAATTTTGAATAAATTGATTATCAGTACTTTCTTTGGGGATTAATGTTATATATGTCTCCATCCACGAATTTGGCACTTTGGCTTTCTCTAATACCTTATTAGAAGGGGAATTCATCAAATTTGTAGACAAGACTAAATTGACAGGAATACCAACACTCCAGAAGATAAACTCCAGATATAGAAGGATTGACAGATTGGGCCCCATCTAACAAAATGAAATCAACTGAAAATTGCTTTCATTGAAAAAATATTTGGGGAAGTTTTATCAAGTTGATTGATTCTGCAAAACCTTCAGTGCATTTCAGCAAAGTAATCCTACTTCTGGATGAACTGACCTATCGCTCTGTCTATCATTGATTGATCTAATAGTCTGAGCCATTGGCTGAAAGGAAGAAAACAAAGAAGAGAAAACCAGAGGTTATAAATGAGACTTTTTAAAAACGGTAATGTGCCAATGTGAGTATTTATTTATTTTTCATTAGCCTTGCACAATTCCGAGTCAAAGAATTACCCCAAAAAATGGGTCTCTAGCAGTTCCTGCCAGTGTGATATTTATTTATTTATTTATTTATTAAATTTATATACCGCCCTTCTCCTGACGGACTCAGGGCGGTGAATAGCCAACTAAAAACCAATACAAAAAAGTTAAAATCGTACTAAAACAGATATAAATTAGGCTGAAAGTTTAAAAGCAAAATAAAAGTTCTAAAAAATTTTAAAAAGTAGAAGGGATCAGGCAAGTCCGGCAAGTTGAAAGAGATAAGTCTTCAGAGCCCGACGAAAAATCTGGAGGTCGGCAATTGTTCTCAGTTCTGGAGGAAGATCGTTCCAGAGGGTGGGGGCTACCAGAGAGAAGGCTCTCCCCCTGGGGGTCGCCAGTCGACATTGTCTGGCTGACGGCACCCTGAGGAGGCCCTCTCTGTGGGAGCGAACCGGCCGGTGGGAGGCAATTGGTGGCAGAAGGCGGTCCCGTAAGTACCCTGGTCCTAAGCCATGGAGCGCTTTAAAGGTGATTACCAACACCTTGAAACGCACCCGGAAGTCAACCGGCAACCAATGCAGCTCACGCAGGAGAGGTGTCACGTGGGAGCGCCCCGTCGCTCCCATAATCCCCCGCGCGGCCGCATTCTGTACCAGCTGGAGCCTCCGGGTGCATCCCAAGGGGAGCCCCATGTAGAGAGCATTGCAGTAGTCCAAGCGAGACGTGACGAGCGCCTGAGTGACTGTGCGTAGGGAGTCCCGATCTAGAAAGGGCCGCAACTGGCGTATCAGGCGAACCTGATAGAAAGCCCCCCTGGCCACAGCTGTCGTATGATCCTCTAATGACAGCCGTGGGTCCAGGAGGACGCCCAAGTTGCGCACCCTTTCCGTGGAGGCCAATGATTCGCCCCCAATAACCAACGATGGAGTCAGTTGGCTATATCGGGACGCCGGCAGTCACAGCCACTCGGTCTTGGAGGGGTTGAGTCGAAGCCTGTTTCTCCCCATCCAGACCCGCACAGCTTCAAGGCACTGGGACATCACTTCCACGGCATCGTTGGGGTGGTCTGGGGTGGAGATGTACAGCTGAGTGTCATCAGCGTACTGATGGAATTCCACCCCAAAACCACGGATGATCTCACCCAGCGGCTTTACATAAATGTTGAACAGAAGGGGCGAGAGGACCGACCCTTGTGGCACCCCACACACTAGGCGCCTCGGGGTCGACCACTGCCCCCCTGTCAACACAGATTGCGACCGGTCGGAGAGGTAGGAGGAGAACCACCGTAAAACGGTGCCTCCCACCCCCAATCCCTCCAACCGGAGTAACATGATACCATGGTCGATGGTATCAAAAGCCGCTGAGAGGTCTAACAACACCAGGATAGAGGAGTACCCCCTACCCCGGGCCCTCCAGAGATCATCCACCAACGCGACCAATGCCGTTTCAGTGCTGTAACCAGACCTGAAGCCGGACTGGAGCAGGTCTAAATAGACAGCTTCATCCAGGTACCGGGGGAGCTGCCACGCCACCACACTCTCAACAACCTTCGCTAGAAAGGGAAGGTTGGAGACTGGACGATAATTTGCCAAAACAGCTGGGTCCAGGGAGGGCTTCTTGAGGAGGGGCCTCACCACCGCCTCCTTCAAAGCGGTCGGTAGGGCACCCTCACTCAAAGAAGCGTTTATAATCTCCTGGAGCCAGCCTCGTGTAACCTCACGGGAGGCCAGCACCAACCAGGAGGGACACGGGACCAATAAACATGTGGTAGCGTTCAGTCTTCCCAGAATCCTGTCCACGTCCTTGGGAGCCACAGGATCGAACTCAGCCCAGATAACACTCTCAAGACCAGGCTCAGTCACCTCGCCTGAACTAACCCAGTCAGCGGCCAGATCATCCCGAATCTGAGTTATTTTATCATCCAGATATTGAACAAAATCCTCAGCACGTCCCTGCAAGGGATCCTCCCGCGCTCCCAGATGGAGGAGGGAGCGGGTCACCCTAAACAGGGCGGCTGGGCGATTATCTGATGATGCGATAAGAGCGGCGAAATAGTTAGATTTCGCCGCTTTTATCGCCACTAAGTAAGTCTTAATATGAGCTCTTACTAGTGTCAAGTCAGATTCAGAGCGACTGGCCCTCCAACCGCTCTCTAGGCATCTTTTCTGGCGCTTCATCTCCCTCAGCTCCTCGGTAAACCTCCCTCAGCTCCTCGGTAAACCTCCCTCAGCTCCTCGGTAAACCAAGGAGATAAGTGAGTTCGGCGCCGGGCGAATATGTTGATTCCTATTTCTTGAAAGACTTTTTAAAAATTGCTTCTTGTGAACTCAACGCTGGCAGAGTACCTAGCAGAACAAGATAACCAGAGGAAGCTATGGTGGCTGACAGGAACTTGAACCTGCTATTCTGCTCTCCATGTTGTGGAAGAAGACAAAAATAATTCAGGCCAAAGTTTTTTTGGGGGGGGGCAATAGAAGGAGGGAGCACTCTGCATACCCACTTCACTTCCTGAAGGGAAAATAGAAATCTAATAACTTTTTCCTTTCTTACTTGATTTGGAGGTTCAACTACTGGTTGATCTCTGTCATAAAAACCAGAAAGCTTCATTCTTTGCTTCTCTGTAAGGAATAAATAATTTCAAAATGCATAATTAACAAAATAGGAGGTATTTCATAGAAGAGAAGAGAGAGGTAAGGTAAGACAGATGGGAAATTGGAAGGTCTTCCATTACCTCCTGAGGTGCCTAGACTTGGATCTTCCCAAGGGATCCTTCTGAAAAATAGCTCCTGAGAGTGGTTGGATGAGTTCTTCTTTCCCTCAGGATCTCTGATCTCCACAGTGCAGCCCTTCAAACAGGAGGAAGGTAAAAAGCAGAATTAATGTACCTCACATGAGATAAAGTAGATTCTTATATTTGGAACACAACCTCAAAGCCTCCAATATCCATCTGTGAGGTTGAGTGAGAAAACTGGAGAACTGGAGAATTGCCACATATGATGAATGTCAGAGAAGTTTGGGAAGGAGGAATGAAATATTCAAACACTTTCTCTCTTCCATTTTGAGCTCCCTGAAGTCTCTCTCACCTGCAACTGGACCTGCTTCTTCTGCTCCTCCGCCTGGCTCAGGAGGAGGCCTTCCGCCAAGGCCACCGCCTGGGAGCTGGTCTCTGCTCCACACTCCCGCACCCAGCCCTCCATCTCTGGGGGCAGAAGGAACAGGAGCTGCTCCAGAACCACCAGGTCCAGCATCTGGGCTTTGGTGTGCTTTTCCAGTCTCAGCAAAAGCCATGGAGTCGGCTGCAAAGTCCTCGGGGACCCTCAGCCTCCTGGTATTGGATGAAGTTCCAGGATGGAACTTCTGAAGGGAGGATGGTTTCCTCCTCCAGGATCTTCTGTCCAGTTCTTGTCCAGAGCTTCCCCCTCTTCTGAGGCTGAGCAGCTGAAGGGCCTTTTCCGCTTCTCTCCTTTCCAAAAGGTTGTGTCTGCATCCTTTCTCTGTCCTGCAGAGCAACTCCAAATGGGTCTCCAGATGCCTTTTCCTTCACGGGACCATTTCTGGTGCTGCAGGACTGATCCCTCCAAGTGATTGTGTTCTTTTTCTTCTTCCCCCAAGAGAAAAGCTTGCCTTGCAAAGACCACAAATGGCTTCCAGTTTCTGTATCTGAGATGGGAAGAAAAAGAAACGCCAAGAATTAGAAAGTGGAATTCAGCCATTGAGCGACCTTCCCCCAACCTGCCCGGAGCCCCAAGCGGTTCATCCCAGCGCAGGGCAGGTTCCCCCCCACGCAAGAGCAGGGCCGGGAAGGAGGCAGCTGGAGAGACCGCCCGCTTCTCTCCCCCCATTCGGGCTCTTCCCCGGATCCTCACCGCCTTCCCGGCATCGCCGCTTCCCCCTGCAGGGAGAGGGCGGCTGGGGAGCATGGGACCCAAGAATAGACTCCCCTCACCCGGGGCACATTTGGACGTCCCCCGCCAGGCTCTCCCGCAGCTCCTCCACCTCCTCCGGGCCTCCCGGGGTTAAGGAGAGCGAGTGTGACGTCATAGAGAGGCAAGGCTCCAGTGGACCAATGGGGAAGCGCCTGGAGTTCAGTTCTCTTGGTAGAGGGCGCCCCCTGGTGGACTTGGGGCAAAGTGCCTGGATGGTAGAAAAGGCGGGAAAGAGGAGAGCGTCTGAGGGGACGGGAGAGGGTGGGCATGATGGGCTTGGGAGTAGAGGGAAAGGCCTCGGCGTCTCTTTCTCCATCTTCCTCTCCTTTCCTGTCCAGGAACCGTCTGTAGAGATGGAGAAAAACCTCTCCGGAGCCTCCCTGAAGAACAGCCGCCCTGAAGGCTCCGCGGAGGGGCCAAAATCCTGTCAGAAACGCCCGGGTGGTCAGAAGATGAGGACCGGGAGGCTCTCTGGGGAACCCAGCTTGTTTCTTGCAGTTGTTGGGAACTCCGGCCTGAAAGGAAGGAAGACGGGACACGGGAAGGGAAGCCACAATCAAGAAAATGAATTTTATTTATTGATTTTTTAAAATTTTGGTTGCCATGACGTAAAAAAGATGTGGAGACTCTAGAAAGAGTGCAGAGAAGAGCAACAAAGATGATGAGGGGACTGGAGGATAAAACATATGAAGAACGGTTGCAGGAACTGGGTACGTCTAGTTTAATGAAAAGAAGGACTAGGGGAGACATGATAGCAGTCTTCCAATATCTCAGGGGCTGCCCCAAAGAAGAGGGAGCCAAGCTATTCTCCAAAGCACCTGAGGGCAGGATAAGAAGCAACAGATGGAAACTCATCAAGGAGAGAAGCAACCTAGAACTAAGGAGAAATTTCCTGACAATTTTTTTTATTTTTTTTTAAATTAGATTTATATGCCACCCTTCTCCGGAGACTCAGGATGGCTTACAAGGCGTTAAGCAATAGCCTTCATACTTTTGTATATTTTTTATACAAAGTCAGCTTATTGCCCCCACAAACTGGATCCTCAATTTACCTACCTTAGAAAGGTTGGAAGGCTGAGTCAACCTTGAGCCTCGAACTGTGTAATTGCAGACAGCTGGGTGTTAATAACAGGCTATTCAGCCGGTTGAGCTATCTGAGTTAGAACAATTAATCAGCGGAACAACTTTCCTCCAGAAGTTGTGAATGCTCCAACACTGGAAGTTTTTCAGAAGAGGTTGGATAACCATTTGTCTGAAGTGGTGTAGGGTTTCCTGCCTAAGCAGGGAGTTGGACTGGAAGACTTCCAGGGTCCCTTTCAACTCTGTTATTCTATTTCTATTCCTAATTTTTTAAAAAATTCAATACATACAACTGCCCTTCACAAATTATTCCCTCAACCGCTCAACGAAGGGGGGGACCAGAACGTGCAGAGATCCCTCTGGCCTCTTCTGATGAAAGAAAAGGAAGATGGTGAAAAAGGAATATAAATCTAAACTATGATGAGGGGGGAAAAATATTTTTACATAGGGATTGAGTAGGAAATTAGCCTCAAGAAATGTGACTAAGAAGCTTAAGCGCTCTGGAGAATTTAAGGCAGGGATGTATCATTAGACCATAAATGAAAAGATTCGACCACATTTGGAGTCGACAGTGACACACAAAGAGGTTAGATACACTGGGCAAAACAAAGAATTTAAAATAATGGAAAAAGTGGTTAAAAATCCACTTAAAAAGAATGGAGGTAACCCTTGATTTTTCTTGAAGCATCTATTTCTGGTTTTTCCCCAGTTCGACACAAAGTTTAATAAGTCCATGTTTAAAAAAACAGCTTCAACCGAGGAGCTGAAATATGGCCCCCCTCCCTCCAAGGCTATGTACGTTTAGCAACTAACACCACCACTGATATTTAATTTTATTTAAGTTACTTTAATGTTATGGCACACCATAAAAAGACAAAAATATGCCCCTAATGCTTGAAAAATATATTTTGCCCATCCATTTGTTTTAGCTTCTGTTCCTTCCAGACCCAGAAACGAAATCGGTGGGTCTGGATTGGGGGAGGAAGCGTTTTTCGTCTCAAATATCGGATTTGGGAGTGCCCAGAAGAAGCAGGAGGACCAATGAGAATTCTCCCTTCTGCAGCGTCATCAGTCTCCGGGAGGAATCTCCGTTGAATGCACCCCGTGGAGGAGATGGTTGCGAGCAGAGAATCGGAGAAAGTGTGTATGTGGTGGTGGTGGTGGTGGTGGTCCTTTCAGTCTAGAGGGGGCGAAGCTCAAGAGGGCGCAGCTGACCAGCTGACTGGGGAGTCGTTGGACATTTCAGACACACAGACACGCGTTTTTTGCCCCCTCATCAAAAAGGTGGCAAAATCTCCATCCTGGGTAGGACTGACCTTCCCCCCCTCCGGACTGGGGTCAGTGCCCCCCCGTCCTAAAAGCCTCTGATTTGACCCTTTTCGTTCCGGGGAAATTGGCTGCCTTTGTGGGTTCTTGCAGTTTTCCAGCGTTGTGAGTTTTTTTGACCCACTGATATAGAAAGTTAGTTTTGGTTCAAGAATAGCTGTTGTTGATCTCAATGGGGAGAAAACGGGAATCCTCCCTCCCCCCCTCTCCTCCCAAACTCTTCTGATCAGTTCAGTGTGCTCTGACTGGATCTTGACTGATTCCTTATTTTATGCTCCGTCGTGAGAATCAGCCGGGACACTGGGATCCCCATTGGCGCAGAGCTGCTGTTTTATCGAAGTCCTTGGAGAGTAGAAACCTCTCGTAGCCTCGCTCTGAAGTGAAAGTGAAAGAGAAATCCTCCGATTCCCAGTGGGAACTTTATTCCCAAATGGCGACACACACACGCACACACACCCCGCTGGAAAGAAGTCCCTCGGGGAGAGCAGCCTCAGGGTGGTTCCCCGAGAGCGGGTGGACTCTCCTGCATACGGTGTTTGTCACTGGAGGCCAGGCAGCTGTCTTGGGGGGAGGGGGGTAAAATGTTCAATCAGGATCCCTGCCCTGGGGGTGGGGGAGAGGGACTGGGACCCCACAGCTGCCAGAGAGAATCCTTAGGATACTCAGTCTACTAGGAAAAACTAGATTTTCCCCTAAGAAAACCCCACCTCACGACTCCCTCCCCACCTCGGTCACAACCAAGAGAGAGGGGGGTTTCTTTCCATCCCCCGGAGGAGTGTGTGGGGAGGGAGGGAGGCTCCTGCAGGCTCCCGCCTCTCTTGCCCTCCGCCCTTTTCCCAAAGTCCCGTCTGGGCTCCCAGCCCCTTTCTTCCCCCCGTCCCCCGCGGCAGTGACAGTCCCTTCTAGCCCCTAACCTCCGCCCGCCTGGGTTCTCCTTCTCCCGCTTCGCGTCCAGGGATCTGGCCCAGCGCCCCCCACCCACCAGCAGCAGGGAGACCCCAGCAGAGCCCACGGACGCTTCCAGCCCCAGAGGCGCAGTCGGTGGGTCTGGAGTGAGGAAGCGTTTTTATCGGGCTTTAGAACTGGAAGCGCCCCGAGGAAGTGGAAGAACCAATGAGAATGCTCCCTTCTCTAGCGTCACCAGTCTCCGGCCAGAGTCCTTTGTGACTTCACTAACTGGAGGAGAAAGTTCAGCGCGGAGAAAGTGGGAGGGGGATCCGTTCAGTCTTGGGGTGGGGGACAGCAGCTCAAGGGGGGTCTTTCAGGCCAGCGAAAATCATTGTTAAAACCTCCGAATTCTTCCCGCTTCCGTTCTGACCTTCTCGGGTGCGGTTTCTGCTCTGACTGGATCTTATGAGACGCTCCGTCCTGGGAATCGGACCCCAGGACCGCCTCCGGCGTAGAGCGACTGTTTCATCGAAGTCCCTTGGCGGCGGGCGGGGAGGGGGGCGACCTCTCCCAGTCTCGCTCTGAAGTGGAGCAGGAGAGAAATCCTCCCATTCCCAGTGGGAACTTTTCTCCAAGCTGGAGGAAGTGCCAGAAATGTTTCTTTTCCACCTTGGAAAATTCCACGGGGACTGGGGAATCGGCAACCCCGCCATTGTCCTCACCCACACCCCGAAGGCCCAATGGCAGCACATCCAGAAAGGACCTTTGGCCGACTACCTTTCTCCCTCAGCGGGTACCCCAAAAGTTCTGCTTCGGGCCCTGCCACAGGGAGCCCCGCCCGGGAGCGCGAAAGCGCCCTAAAGGGACCCTACAACGCAGTTGCTCTGTGCCGGGTTCTTTCACATCCGAAGCTGCTGTGGAGCGCCCCCTTGTGGAGCCCACCTGTAATGCCAGGATATCCTGCAAGGACGGGGTGTTGGGATCCCCTAGGAACCGGCCTTGAGGGCTGGGGTGGGAGGTGGGACTGCCAACGGTCTACAGCAGCCAGAGAAGGGCCTAGGCACCTACAGGTTGCAGGGTCCCGGGGTCGTGTGATCCACTTTGGCGACTTTCTGACAAGCAAAATCAAGGGGGAAGCCAGATTCACTTAACAACCGTGTTCCTGACTTATCAACTGCAGGGATTCACTTAACAACGGTGGCAAAAAAGATCATAAGATGGGGAAAACCTCACTGAACAACTCTGGTTTAGAAATGTTGGACTCAGTTGTGGTCCTAAGTCAAGGATTACCTGTACGAGATGCAGGAGACAGACAGATGATTTTCAGTTCTCCCAGAAGGAAAAGTAGAGCCAAAGAGCTCTCTCACACTACAAAAAGGAAATAGTGGAATAAAATTAGGGGGCCCTCATTTTCCAGGGATCCCTCCAGATTCTTCTGAATTCCAGGAGGGATCTTGACACTTTCAGGACCCTTCAGTTTCCTTTCTTTTCAGACTGCTCTATAAGGGATTTTGCCCCAAGGACAATCTCGCTCTACCATCCCCCACTATGAATCCAATAGGGGATCTCACACCCCTCCCCCTCCCCAGGGATTAAGAAATGACAGAGAGGATCCAGTTCAAGAAGGAAGAGCCAGAACTTCCACCAGCATCCAAGTGTGGCCCTGGTTTTAATCTGGTGGCCTCCTTAGGGACTCTCCACCAACTCCCCATCATGGACGAGAACACCAGGTTTTAGGGGGGACTGCTAAGGGTCTGGTCTAGAAACCAGAAATTCTTATCTTAAACTTGGAAGCCTGCTGCAGGGTTTGGAGCATTCATAACACCGCTGGTGGCCTAGCCCACCTCACAAGGCTGTTGTGATGGAGAAAGCAGAAGAGGGAACATTATCTCCCTATAGGAGCCAGAGTGGTGCCGTGGTTAGAATGCCGCATTGCAGGCTAATTCTGCCGACTGCCAGCAGTTCGATCCTAGCCAGCTCAAGGTTGACTCGGCCTTCCATTCTTCTGAGGTCGGTAAAGTGAGGACCTAGATTGTTGGGAGCAATTGGTTGGCTTGTAAACCGCTCAGAGGGGGCTGCAAAGCACTGTGAAGTGATATATAAGTCTAAATGTTATTGCTATCTCTAGACTAGACCAAATGAAGGCCAGATACAAACCCACATGGTTCTCATTCCCCCAGACCGACTTTTCCAGCCTTGGCCACTTTAAGGGGCGTGGACTTGAATGGTGGCTGGGGAATTCTGGGAATTGAAGGCCACACCCCTTAAAAATGCCCACTACCCAAGGAAAGGATTCACGAGTCAATATGCTCTTTGGCAGGCCAATGTCCAGTAACCGTCACACAGTTTCCGAGTTTCTATGCTCTCAGAGGCCTCTGTTTCCTGCTATTCCCCCCTTTGATGTCAAGGATATTTGTCCTCCATGCTCCATCTCTGGCAGCCCTGTGGGATTTCTACAGCAAAGATTTGGAGACACAATTCTGTTTGTTCCTTCTGGAAGATATATCCATCCTAAATTGGGCACCGGCCCCCAAATCACACCAGTCTCCTAGTGGGAGGTAGAAAAACTAACAGGCCCAGATAACAACCGAACACATCTGCCACGGGAACCTTTAGAGTCGGTTTTCATCAGAACCGTGCCAATATGATATAACCAATAAAACTGTTCTTTGAGGAATCTACCTGCCTTGGAGTTCTGTTTGCTAAGGGTGTATTACTTGGAATCCTGACAACACCCATACAGCTTGACTACAAGTTGAACTGCTACAAGTTGATGCATGTGTCCACCAGCCTGCCGCTCTTGCGAGTTGAGCTACACACGTGTGTGCACACCGGCCCGCCTCTCACACGGCTTGGTTTCAAATAGGCCAAGGCCCAGTAGTGGGCAGTGGCCTGGGGGTTGGAGACCCCCGTGCTAGGAAATAGATGCAAAGTCATTTGAGTGTCCAAAAGAACCCTTTCCCACACTCCAAGGGAATCACACCCATTTCCATCTTTTTATTGGAAGTCACTTTGCTACAATAACACAAGTCTCTCTGCATATTCCACACGTGGCTTTCCCTGTCTGGATAGTTTTATATATATTAGGGAGACTACAATTGCTAAAACGATTCTTGCATTCCCACATTTCTGGGCATTGCCCTTCTTCAGGTTGAGATTTTTCATTCACACCTAGATAGAATCTTTTCTATAAAATAGAATTATTATCCCAAATCTTTCCGTGTCTGATAACTTCTTCCCTCAGTGGACCAATTTATGCATCTCGGGAAGTGTGGTGACCACCGAGGCGCCCTTCACTTCGGTGTGTGTTATGCAGCTCCCAAGGTGTGGGTCCGTTTATGGGAAGTGAGGTGCCCACTCTGGCAGAAGCTCCTCCCGCAGACCAGGCAGGTGTAGGGCTTCTCCCCAGTGTGGATCCGCTGGTGTCGCGTGAGGTCGCTGCTCTTGCTGAAGTTCTTCCCGCAGTGCAGGCACTTGTAGGGCTTCTCCCCTGTGTGGAGAATCAGGTGAGAAGACAGCTGAGAGCTCCATCGGAAGGTCTTTCCACACTCCTGGCAGTGATAGGGCTTCTCCCCTATGTGGATCCGCTTATGCGCAGTGAGGTGGCCGCTCTGGCTGAAGCTCCTTCCGCTCACAGGGCACTTGTAGGGTCTCTCCCCCGTGTGGATCCTCTTGTGCGAGGTCAGAGTGCTGGCATCACTGAAGTTCTTCCCACGCTCGGGGCATTTGTACGGCTTTTCTTGGGTGTGGATGACCTGGTGACGGGTAAGGATGGCGCTGACCCGGAAGCTCTTCCTGCACTCCCGGCACTTGTAGGGTTTTTCCCCGGTGTGGATCCTCCTGTGGGAAAGCAGGTAACTACTGATGCTGAAGCTCTTCCCGCACTCCAGGCATTTGTAGCGTTTTTCTCCCAGGGGAACCCTTCGGGGGCAGAGCAAGTGGGAAGATCTGGCTGAAATTGGTTCTGGGCTCCCTGAAGTCCTCAGGGTGAGTTTTGCTGTCCTGACTAAAACCAGATTTGTCCGTCCGTATCTCCCTGTATCCCAGACATTTTTCCTTTTGATCTTCTTGGCTCAGGAAGCCACCGAGCTCCGTAGGGGAAGAAGGGGATGATTCCTCCCCTCGGTTATTTGACTCAATTTTTTCAAATCTTTCTGGTTTCCGTTGATTGTGAAGTTTTTCTTCTTTTATAGGATGCATACTTTTTCCTAATGGCGTCGCCCCCGGACCCTGCCAAGGGAGATTCTCGTGCCCTTCACCTGCTGAAACAAAAAGTAGACACTGACCCAGACATCAGCCAAAACCCATGTCCCCCCCCAATGACCCTCTTTCCTCTTTACCTACCAGGGAAACTCAAGCACCCAAAAATAATGGTCAGTTGACTGCAGGGACCACTCCAGCAGTTCAAACTTCAGAACCGCCTCATAAGTACAACAGTTACAACGAAACAGTCTGTTTCGTGACTGTTCAAAGTTACAACGGCACGGAAAACTGTAACTTATAATAAATAAGTAAACAGAACTTAGAAAAATGCTTGCTTCAGGGTTTCTACTTGGAGTTGGGTTTTTTCTGGAACGGTGACACCTTTTTCACAATTACAACTTTCATAGCATCCCTATGGTCCTGTGATCGAAATTCAGATGCATGGCAACCGGTTCATACGTATGACCGTTGCTGTGCCCCGAGGTCATGTGCATTCTGTGACCTTTTGAGAAGCAAAGTCATGGGGGAAGTCGGTTTCACTTAACAACCGGATTACTAATTTATCAACTGCAGTGATTCACTTAACAACGGAAGCAAGAAAGGTCGTAAAATGGGGCAAAACTCACATGAACCAGAAGATAGCAACAGCAACAGAAGCGGCTGCAAATGAGGGTGTTGTTCCTGGATTGCGGAAAATCCCCCATCCCAGGGCAGCCCTTACCTAGAGAGGCCAGGGTCCTCGAATTCTCCAGCATGACTTCCTGGTGGAGGGCCCTTTGGCTCGAATCCAGCAAGGCCCACTCCTCCTCTGTGAAGCCCACGGCCACTTCCTTGAGGGAAACAGGTGCCTGCCAAGGAAGGAAGGTCTTCTCTAGTCGCATACAAGAAAAGCACGCAAGTTATCAATCAATCCATCAGAATAAAGCTGGAAGGGACCTTGGAGGCCATCTAGTCCAACCCTCTGCTCAAGGAGAAGAATCTATACTCGTGATGGCAAACCTATGCCACGCGTGCCACAGGTGGCACATGTAGCCATATCAGTGGGCACTCAGCTCTGGCGCTCATGCGCATGCCGGCCAGCTGATTTTTCAGGCCTTCGAGGCTCTGGAGGCTGGGGACAGCAAAAAACATTACTTCCTGTCCCACAGGACTTGGGAAATGGGCCCTTTCAGGCCTCCGGAGGGCCTCTGAGAGAGTGGGAAAGGCTCTTTTCGCCCTTCCCAGATGCACAGAGAGGATCTGTAGCCAGGTAAGAAAGAAAAATGGGCCTAACGGTCCATTGCGTGCCAGGAGTGAGTGGGGTGGTGGAAGGGAGTTGCACGTGCATACACAGGGGGAGCACAGAATTATGGGTGTGGGCACACCAAACTTCCCCCACACACCCCTCTCCTGGCACACAATGGCAAAAAGGTTAGCCATCACTGATCTATACCATTTCAGACCAATGGCTGTCCAATCTCTTCTTGAAAACCTCTGTGATGGAGCAAAGCTTCTGGAGGCAAAGAGTTCCACTGGTTGATTGCTACGTCAAGAAATTTCTCCTTCCTTCTAGGTTGCTTCTCTCCTTAGTTATTTTCCACCCATTGTTCCTTGTCCTGCCTTCAGGTGCTTTGGAGAATAGATTGACTCCCTCTTCTCGGCTACCAGCTATTCCTGCTAGCTTGATATCATCTGCAAATTTGATGAGTTCCCCATCTATTCCTTCCTCTAAGTCATGGATGAAGATATTGAAGAGTCCTGGACCTAAGACATCAAAGTTGGGATGTTGATGATATGCAAACAAGATCCAGGCCAAGTCCTGCTTTTCTTCCGATTCAAGGAAAGCTGCTTGTGTTATGGACAACGGCCTGAGGGACACCTGTCTAGGTGGCTCAGTGGCTAAGACACTGAGCTTGTCGATCAGAAAGGTCGGAAGTTCGGCGGTTCAAATCCCTACTACAGGTCTCTTGCATGGGCAGGGGGTTGGACTAGATGACCTCCAAGGTCCCTTCCAACTCTGTTACTGTCGCTGTTACTGTGTTCATTGCAGGGTATTTCTGAGGCTGATCTTCTGCTAGAAGACCTTCCAGGTGGCTGTAACTGACTCAAATAAACCAGTAAGTCATAGTCCCAAAGGTGCTTTTTCAAGAGGCAATTGGGCTTTCTGGTTTTTCTTTGAAGACGTTTCGCTTCTCATCCAAGAAGCTTCTTCAGTTCTGACCAAAAGGTGGAAGAAGGAAGAAGTTATACTCCTTGCAGACAGCTGGTCCTTTGCATCCTTTTAGAGAGTCGTTGAGGCCACTTGGAGGTTTATCTGTGTCCTCGGGGTCATCTGAGTGGTTCAAATGGGTCTGGAGCCTTCTTGGGACAGCTGGAAGGACTGTGTTGTAGACAGGAGATAGGTGATGTCATATCCCTCTCCCTCTATTGAGAGAGAACTGTTCAGTTTTGACATAATGGCTTCTTTGACCCCTCTTTCAAATCCAGCGGTCCTCTCTGTCCAAAATGTGGACTTTGCTGTCTTCAGAAGACTGGCCTTGGTCTTTTGAATGCAGACGGTCCGCTGAATCTAGTCCCGATGGATTTCTTCTCCTATGTTGTGCCATTTGTTTGTGAAGTGGCTGTTTTGTTTTCCCAATGTTCAGATCTGCACCTGACCTTCCTAAAGTGAAGGTTATTCCAGAGGAGCTGCAGGGGGACAGACTCCAGGACCAGAATTCAGCCTCCAGCACAGGGTAAGATCTGGATACCACCCCATTGTGCAGGATTATTTTATTGTGGGGGAAGGGAGGGGGGGATCTTTCTCCTACCTGAGTTCGAAGCTCAGCCATCATTTCGGCTCCACTGTAAAGCAGAGATGTTTGCAGGGGGACCCTCAAAAGTAGCCTTTTTTTGAAAGAAAGAAAGAAAGAAAGAAAGAAAGAAAGAAAGAAAGAAAGAAAGAAAGAAAGAAAGAAAGAAAGGAGACACACTTACTAAATTCTGGGAAACAGCAATGGCCACGCTTGCAGGGGAGGCCAATAACGGAATAACGGAAGGTCTTCTACTCCAACCCCCTACTCAAGCAGAGACCTTATCTACCATTGCAGACAATCGGCTGTCCAGTCTCTTTGTGAAAGCCTCCGGAGATGGAGCACCCAGAACCAGGGGTGAAATCCAGCAGGTTCTGACAGGTTCTGGGGAACCGGCTGCGGAAACTTTAAGCAGTTCAGAAAACCGGCAAATACCACCTCTGGCTGGAGATTTCGCAATATCCTTCCTCCAGGAGTGGGGAGGGAATGGGGATTTTGCAGTATTCTTCCCCTGCCACGCCCACCAAGCCACACCACGCCCACCAAGCCACGCCCACAGAACAGGTAATTAAAAAAAAAGAATTTCACCACTGCCCACAACCAACATTAAGGAGAATTTCAGAAAGCCGAAATTGAGGCGTCCCTTTCCTTAGTTTGCCAGACCTCTTGAGTTTCGGGGGTCCTCCCTGGGAACGGCTTCGGGGACGGAGCGGGCCCCCCCCCCCATGATCCTCCGAGTGGCTTCCAAAGGCCCCTCCACCTGAAAGAGGGGCAGGGTTAAGGCAAGGCGTGGGGGGGGGGCGCCTGCAGCTGGAGGGAGGAAAGAGCCCCCTCCCATTTTTGCACCTGGAAAGCGACGCTGCGGATTGTCGCACCGCTAAACTAGTATAATCCGAGCCGGACCGGATTGCTTTTCTTTCTTTCTTTCTTTCTTTCTTTCTTTCTTTCTTTCTTTCTTTCTTTCTTTCTTTCTTTCTTTCTTTCTTTCTTTCTTTCTTTCCTTCTTTCTTTCCTTTCTTTCCTTCTTTCCTTCTTTCTTTCTTTCAATTTATATACCTTAAGGCTTTCCTGTCCCAACTCTGAACACCCCTCCCCCCCCCGATGGCGATCAGTGGGACTAGGAGGTTGCAATGGGAACGGGGGAGGGGTCCGTCTCTCCGGGGGTGGGGAGCTGCTGCTTCGACCGAGATGGGGGGGGGCGCCTTTAGAGGGGACGCCCCTCCCCAATTCCCCATCGCTCCCCTGCGGCTCTTCCTGCTCCTCCGCCGGGCTCCCTTCTCCGCTCTCGGCTGTGGGGGGCTTCCCAAGGAAGGAAGGAAGGAAAGAAGGGGGGGTGAGACAGGGGAGGGGGCTTCTTCCCACGCGGATCCCCCCTCCCTGCCTCCCTCCGGGGTCCAGCAGCACCAGGTCCAGCATCTGCGCCTTGCTCCGCCTCTCCGGCTGCAGCCAAGCCCGGCACAGGCGGTGGAGGCGGCTGCACAGCTCCCGCGGGCCCCGCGCCTCCTCGCCCGACCAGCCTCGCCCGCCTCCCGCATCCTCGCTCGCCGCCGCTGCCGGTGCCGCAGCCGCGCGAGGGTTAAAGGCAGCGAGCGCCGCCGCCTAGAGCGGGGCCGGGCGGAGAGGAAGAGTCTCGCGCAGGCGCCCTTCGGGGCTGAAGCCAAAGTGCCGCCAGGACTGAGCGCGGCCTTCCAGGAAGGGGGAAAGGCGAGAGTGGGAGGAGCCCCAACTGTGGGGGGGAGGAGCCTCTGGGAAGGGAGGGCCGCGCTGCAAGTTTATGGGATTCCCTTTTCTTCCTCCAGGCTGGACAAGGGGGTCCTTTGTGGGGGATGTGGGGTGTGAGAGAGGCTTCTGAACCCGCCCCAAATGTCAGTCATTTGAGGCTTTGAAAGAAATAAAGGGAGTGGGGGGAAACATACCCTCCCACCAATTTTGGCTGGGGCAGTTACTGGGTATATAAAGCACAAAGCTGAACCTCCCTCCCTCCTTCCTAGCACAGATAACGTTACCTAGTTGGGTCACCAGAGGTCTGCCAAGAAAAGAACGAAGCTCGGAAGGGCTTCCAAGCCAATCTACAGATACTCTCTTCTGTCGGAATCCATTGTCTTGTGAATGCCTGACCCAGGATTACAGATCCCATCTTCCTCAGCCCCAGGACTACAGAGGCCACCTTCCTCAGCTGACCCTGAAACAAGGTCTCCTCTACCCCCCACCCAGTCTGGGGCAATCAGATTCTCTGTAGTCCTGCAAAGCAGGGCTCACCCGGCGCCCCGACTAAAGGCCGAGCGCTCCAGCCTGGCCCCGCCAAGGAAGGGGGGTGGCAGCCAAGGCCACATGGGTCTCTTCCGCTGAGGTTCATTGGGTGACACCCCCCCCCCCCCCAGTGAGCCTGGGTTACTTGCCTCTCATTGAGGATTTTGTTGGGGTGCTCAAAGGTTGCCCCACATTAGTCCGGAATTTTGGGGTTGGAAAGTGGGGGGGGGCAGCACCCCCTGCAGCTGCTGGAAAGGCTCCTGCTCCCCTCACAACCCCGCCCCCCCATAGCTACCTCCCTGACCATGATGGGAGCCCCATCGGAGAAAAGGGGGTGGAGGCAACACTGTGTTTGCAGCACCAGCTGCTGTGCTGATTTATGTATCAGATGCTTAAAACTCTCTCTCTCTCTCTCTCTCTCTCACACACACACACACACACACACACACACACACACATCACTCTGTAACGGCCATATACAGGTAGTCCTTGACTTACGATCACAATTGAGCCCAAAATTTCTGAGGGTAAGTGCGACATTGGTTATGTGGGTTTTGCCCTGATTTACGATCAATTTAACTGAAAAAGATGTTGAGCTTTGGAAAAAGGGCACAGAAGAGCAACTAAGATGTTTAAAGGCCTGAAGACAGAATAGAGTAGAGTAGGGTAGGATAGGATAGGATAGGATAGGATAGGATAGGATAGGATAGCGGACTTGAAAGGGACCTTGGAGGTCTTCTAGTCCAACCCCCTGCTTAGGCAGAAAACCCTACACCGCTTCAGACAAACGGTTATCCAACCTCTTCTGAAAAACTTCCAGTGTTGGAGCATTCACAAATTCTGGAGGCAAGTTGTTCCGCTGGTTAATAGTCCTCCCTGTTGGGAAGTTTCTCCTTAATTCCAGGCTGCTTCTCTCCTGGATTAGTGCCTGTTCATCGTTCCTTGCCCTGCCTTGGACAGGTGCTTTGGACAATAAGTGGGACCCCTTTTTCTCTGGGGCAGCCCCTGAAATCTTGGAATCCTGCCATCCTGTTGTCGGTCCCCCCCCCCCCTCTTTCCCCAGTCCTCCTTTCCCCCAAATTCCGCTCCTCCGGTTGGGTTTTCTGTCGGGATTAAGCGAGAGGGCGGAGAGCAGCCTCGCCCACCCGCAAGAGCGAACTTCTCCCTTCTTCTCTCCGCGCCCAGCGCTTCCCTCGGGGACCCTGGCGCTCCCGCCGGCTGGATGACCGCAGGGCCTGCCCCGGAGGAGGAGCCGGCCGGGCCGCTTCCTGCTCGGCCAGGGTTGGCGGCGGGGGCGGCAGCAGAGGAGGGGGAGCGGGGTCTCTCGGCCGCGCGGGGGAGGCGGGAAGGGACGCGAAGAGCTCCGGCTTCCGCCCGAGACCCCCCACCCGGCCCGTCCGGCTCCTCCGCCGCCCGGACTGTCGCTGCCGGAGCCGGATCCCGCAGGACCCCCGACCCGCCCCCCGCGGAAGGCAGAGGCCGCGGGCAAGGCGGGGGTCGCCCCGCGTCCACCCACCCCCACCGGCCTCCCAGCCGAGCGGAGTGCCGGGGCGACTGCGGGGTCCCCACCGCCTGGCCTCGCAGCTGCGGGCGGGAGAAGCGGGACCGTCCCGGAGCAGCTCAGCCGCCCCCTTCGCTTCTCCGGCCGCTCGGAGGGGAAGCCTTCCCCCACCCCCTTTGGGCCCCGCTGGGCTCCCCCATAAAGTGACCCAACAAGGAAGGCAAGACCCTCGGACGTCTCCAATCCCCCTCCCCAAGAGACAGCTTCCCAGGTGGGACCTGATCTTTGTGGGAAGGGTCTGTGGGGCCAAGCGGCTGGCTGGGCAGGCAGAGGAAGGGCCCCCTGCACGGCTCTGGAATGGGGGCCCAGCGCCCCAGTGAAGAAGGGGCAGACAGGGCCCCCCAGGTTGGGGGATGCAGGGAAAAAGGCCTCCAGAAAAAGAGTCCGGGGGACGAGATAAGCCCCCCGCCCATCGTGGATCATGGCTTGCAGGACTTTGGATACCAAAGGGCCCCGGGGCCCCAGGAGCTGGGCAGCCACCTGCACATCTGGTGCCACAGGTGGCTGCAGCTGGAGGGATGCAGCAAGGCACAGAGGCCGGACCTGGAGCAGGTGAGATGGTGCCTGGTTTCTATCCTGGTTTGGGTGAAGAAATGGCAGCCTGTGATTAGGCCTAAAGTGCAGTTTAAGAGGGGCAAAGGCTGCCCCCAGGTGAGATGGGAGGCCAGCTGTGACCTTTGACTTCGCCCAACATTTCTTTCCTTGAACTGCTTGTCTAAAGCCTCTTTCCTTCCTTCCTTCCTTCCTTCCTTCCTTCCTTCCTTCCTTCCTTCCTTCCTTCCTTCCTTCCCTCCCTCCCTCCCTCCCTCCCTCCTTTTTCTTTTCTTCTTTTCCTTTCTTTTGTTAATTCTTTCTTTCTTTCTTCTTTCAGGGCTCTGGGCCACTCCTGGAGGCTGCCACTGATTCCTCCCCCTTAGAGAAGGACCCCTCCTATCTCTGCCAGAGGCCTCTCTCAGTGGGCACCAAACAGGAAGATCCTTTGCTGGACCCCCCACTAGGTAAGCAAGGGTTCCTGAGCATGAATTGGGATGCCCCATTCCTCCTCCCCCTCAGGGTGTTTCTCTGGGGCTCTGCCTCCCTTGAGGGGCTCATCTCCCCCCACCTCTCCAAGGCCTTCCCCGTCTCCCCCTTGCAGGGAAGGCAGCCACGTGCCTGGAACCGCCTGAAATATTTCCCCAACCAGGAGAGACGGAAACAGCAGCTGCTCCTTCGACTCAGGTGGGAGCAAAGGGCCCATGGAGCCTCCTGGCATGTTTTGGGGGGCCCGGAACATCCCCTTTTCCTTCTCTGTGAGGCTTCTGGAAAGAAATATCCCTCTTGGGTGACTTTGAGACAAACTCGGGTTTCAAGTTCTCCCTGCTTTTTCCTGGCCTGCTTTTTCAGATTCCCCAAATATGAGTTTATTGCTTGATTTAAGAAGATGCCTAGGGCATCTTCTCAGTGGCTCCTGGCGGCCTTGATTAATTGGACATATTGAACAAGTGAAGTAACTGAAGAAGCGCGTAAATCCTGCCTCTTAAAACCAGTTTTAAAGGGGAGCTGGAATATGTTGCTTCTGATGATCCATGACGGAAGGAAATGCCAGCCAGGGCTTTTGGGGTGACGAATGGGGCCTTGCTATAAACTCCAATGGCTGCCCTTCCCTGTTGTGATATCACCTGGCTTTCACCACTACAATATGGGGCAGGGGTGGGGGCTACTTGTCACCCCCACCGCCATTCTGGATCAAGGGGCATTTGTGGAGAGGGGAAATGCCGATGCCCAGGCTTCCTCCAGAGGCCACCCAGGTGAGCACGAGTGTAAACAGGTGACTGTCTCTCCCCCACTCCCCAACTCCAGGTGCTGTTTCTATGTGTCCCTGGAGGTTCTCGGCCATCCCTGTCATCGCTGTCTCAAATAAGGAGCCTGAGTAGCGTAGGGGAGTAATGCCTCCTACAAAGGCAGCATTTAAGATCCAGCTGCTGCAATTACTCGCGAGTTCAATCCCAGCCAGGCTCAAGGTCGACTCAGCCTTCCATCCTTTATAAGGTGGGTAAATTGAGGACCCAGTTTGTTGGGGGCAATAAGCTGACTTTGTATAAATATAAATATACAAAAGTATGAAGGCTATTGTTTAACGCACTGTAAGCCGCCCTGAGTCTCCAGAGAAGGGCAGCATATAAATCAAATTTTTTTAAAAAAAGGTACTTTTTCAAAAGGCAACTGGAGTTCGTTTTTTCCCTGGAGAAGATCCCACCCACCCCCCGCATCCAGTTTTGGTCCCCACACTATAAAAAAGACAGTGAGACTCTAGAAAGAGTGCAGAGAAGAGCAACCAGGATGATGAGGGGACTGGACATTTGCAGGAACTGTGCCTGGCTAGTCTAGTGAAGAGAAGGACCAGGGGAGACATGAAAGCATCTTTCAATATTTGTGAAAGAGTTGGACTGAAGGGGTTTAAGAGGGGATTTTAATGGTTTTTATCGTTTTATTGGGTACTTTTAAAAGGAAGGATTGGACTGTATGTGTACTATGTTGTGAGCTGCCCTGAGTCCTTTTGGAGATAGGGCGGCATATAAGTCCATATAATAAACAATAAATAAATAATAAAATATTTGAGGGGCTGCCACAGAGAGGAGGAAGGGGGTCAAGCTATTTTCCAAGGCATCCGAAGGCAAGACAAGGAATAATGGATGGAAACTGAACAAGGAGAGATCAACCTGGAAATAAGGAGAATTTTTTCTGACTGCGGGAACAATCAACCAATGGAACATAAGTTGCATTCAGAAGTGGTAGGAGCTTCATCCCTGGAGGCTTTCAAGAAGAGGCTGGGCTGACACCAGTCAGAAATGGTGTAAGGTCTCCTGCTTGGGTGGGGGGTTGGACTAGATGACCTACAAGGCCCCTTCCGACTCTGTTAACCTGTTAAAGAAGAAGAAGCAGCTCTGCTTCTAATCCAAGAAGCTTCATCAGTTCCAACTTCTTCTTTCTCAGGTAAAAAACAGTCTGTTGCCTTTTGAAAAAGCACCTTTGAGATGAGCATCACCCACCTGCGGGGCCAAAGGTGACCTAGAATATAAAATATAGGATAATACGATTGGGAGCTGGCCCTCTGCCCTGGACAGCCTCACCCTTAAACCCCAGGTGACCTCTCCCTCGTGGAAGTCACGGGGGCAAATCTGACCCCCGAGAGACCCCCAATCGTGGCTTCTCCCTCTTCCAGAGCCCCGTGTCCTTTGAGGAGGTGGCCGTGTATTTCACCAATGAGGAGTGGGCCCTCTTGGCTGCTGGCCAGAAAGCCCTCCACCGAGAAGTCATGCTGGAGAACTCGCGCAACGTGGCCTCCTTGGGTAAGGCCTCTTCTTTATTTGGGGGTGCCAGAATGTGGGGGGAACCTGGATTGCAAGCCTTTTTAGCGCCTTCCAGCTAGAAATGGAAGCTCCAGCTGGGGGATCCAAAATGTCCCTTCTGCCAAGATGCTTCCTCTGTTTTGGGCCCTCTTCTTTTCAGTTTAGTTTATCAGTTTCAGTTTATTGCATTTCTATACCGCCCTTCTCCTGAGGGACTCAGGGCGGTTCACAGCCATATTAAAACAGTCCATACAAAAATTAAAACTACTGAAATAAGTTAAAGCTATTTGGCCGTTGTTTAAAACCCCTTATTAAAACCCCGTTAAAACCAATTTAAAACCCACTAAAATTAATCTATTCAATCAGGCCATTCTTTTGTGGTTGTGGGTTCCAGACGGCCTTGAAATCTTCCACAAGAGATGTCAGATCCAGGCTGACACCTTCAGGCCTCCTTGGGGGTCTCCTTATGCTGAGGGTTGAGGGTGAAGACACGACACCCTGACTCTTTCTAGGAGAAACAGTGGCCTCTGAGGAATGTCTGCTTATAGCAGGATCCAGTTGCATCCGAGATCTGCTCTTCCAAATAGGAGAATGCATTTTCCTTCATGGAAACTTCTAGAAGGAGAGAAGCAACCTAGAACTAAGGAGAAATGTCCTGATGAGGGAGAACAATCGATCGGTGGAAGGGCTTGCCCTCAGAAGTTGTGGGTGCTGCATCGCAGTTAAGAAGAGGTTGGACAACCACTTGTCCAGGGTGGTAGAGGGTCTCCTGCCTCTGTAGCTCAAGAATTGAATTGTGGAGTCCTTGATGTGCTACGGAGATGCCGTGTGGCTGTAACAGTCGTTTGGCTGTTCCTGAGATATTTCTGATGTATGGCAGTGTTATTCTTTTCATATGCTGTGTGGGGGTTGAGCGAATGGGTACTTTGCGATAAAGTTGTGTGACTTTCCCATTTTGCTGGAAAGCGGCATCCGTTTCCTTTTTCTGGTGTTCTGGCTTTGTGGGTGTGTTCATCTGAATGTTTATTTATTTATTTATCAAACATGTACAAGATAGCAGGTATAGGCGTAAACATAAACAAAGGAAGTAAGTACAGATAAATGGGGACAGTAGGACAGGGACGGTGGGCACACTGGTGCACTTATGCTCACCCCCTTTACGGACCTCTTAGGAATGGGGTGAAGTCCATGGTAGACAGTTTGAGGTTGAAGCTGTGAGGGTTTGAGGATGTAACAACAGAGTCAGGTAGAGCATTCCCGGCGTTGACCACTCTGTTACTGAAGTCGTATTTCCTGCAATCGAGTTTGGAGCAGTTTATCTTGAATAATAGTCTAACACTGCAATTCTTGTGCGAGGTTGTTACTTTGTGTTGCTCTGTGCCTGGGAGAAGAAAGTAGTTGTATGAAGTATATCCCTTATAAACTATATGTAATTTGGGTCCTTTGAGTGAGGCAACTAGCCACAAAACATGGTTTGTGTCTTGAGTGGGAGAGAAGTGGGCCACCGCAAAATCACGATTCTCGTCCCCAAATGTGAAAACGTTCGTAGGGACTGGGGAGGGGGGCAAAGGATGCATTCTGGCTGCGAATGGCCCACCTCTTTCCAGGGAAAAAGACATTTTTTTAATTGTTTTGATTCAAAATTCACCTCTAGACAAGATGGGCGGCACGCAGAATGAATGAATGAATGAATGAATGAATGAATGAAATGAATCCATATCAGAGGCAAGAAAAGGGCTGACAGCATAAACTGCCTGTCAGAGAATTGCGCCGCAGGGGTCCAAATGAAGTCAGAGACGCTGACACTAATTTTTAGTTTTATATAAATAAATATATTTAACACCTATATTTGCAGCAGACAAGATAGTCAGGCACATCCCTACATCATGAGGTAAATTGTGAGGTAAATCACAGAACAGCAAACAGATCATATGGAAGAAAAAGGCGGGGGGAAAGGGAAACTCCCCCTTTGCACCCAGCAACCAATCATAATGTAGATTGCCTCATGCAGGAGTCCGCACTTTCCAACCAATCAACTACAACTGTGTTTTTTCTCACCCATTATCCATTTTACTCTTCCAGCTGTTACATTAAATATCTTAACACTGCTGCCCACTTCCGACTCCCAAAGTGAGCCCCTGTCGTTTAATGGATACTTGACTTACAACCATTCATTTAGTGACTGTTCAACATCACTGAAAAGGGGACTTATGGCCATTTTTCACACGACTGTTGCAGGCATCCCTGTGGTCACATGATCAAAATTTGGACACTTGACAACTGACATGTATTTATGATGGTTGCAGTGTCTCAGGGCCCTTTTGCAGCCTTCTGACAAGCAAAGTCTGTGGGGAAGTCTGATTCACTTAACAATCGTGTTACTAACAACAACTGAAGTGATTCACTTCACAATTGCAGCAAGAAAGGTCATAGAATGGAGCAAAACTCACTTAACAGCTATCTTGCTTAGCAACAGAAAGACTGAGTTCAGTTGTGGTCGTACGTCAAGGACAGGGGTGCTACAGATTGAGAGAGGAATGTGGAAGCAGGACCAGAGAAACACGTCTTTAGCAGCCGATCTGAGAACTGTTAGGTTTGCCTTCTGACCAGTTTCTCTTTCTTTCTCTTTTACTTTTAGTTTCACTTTCATTTTCTCTCTGCCAGTAGGAGATGGAGGGGAAGGCAGCAGCAACAACAGCAATATCAGCAAGTACAGGATGTCCCTGGTGATCCCCAGCTGTCCTGGGATGAAGAAGGCATGGAGAAGGCAGGAAGGAACCGAGGAGCCGAGGGGAAGTCCAAACGAGAAGTCAAAGGAACCGCTGGGTCTGGAGGACCCTCCTCAAAAAGCACCAGTGCAGCAAGGAAATACCGGGAAAAGCATTCCGCACCGAGAAGAGCAGGACAGCCCTCGGCTGGGTCGGACAGAGAAGAAGCAACACCAGTGCCTGGAGTGCGGGAAGAGTTTCAGTCAGAGCTCACACCTGGCATCCCACCAGAGCATCCACACAGGCGAGCGACCGCACCAATGCCAGGAGTGTGGGAAGCGCTTCCGTCAGCTGGCCTACCTTGCCTCACACCAGAGGATCCACACAGGGGAGAAGCCCTTCCGCTGCCCCGAGTGCGGGAAGCACTTCAACCGAAGCACCAATCTAACCTGCCACCGGAGGAAGCACACAGGCGAGAAGCCCTTCCGCTGCCCAGTCTGCAGTAAGAGCTTCTGCGACAAGTCGGGATTCAACCTCCACCAGCTGATCCACTCCAAGGACAAGCCCCATAAGTGTCCAACCTGCGGCAAGACCTTCATCCGCCGCTCGCAGCTGACCTCCCACGAGGGGATCCACACAGGTGAGAGGCCCTTCCGCTGCCCCGAGTGTGGGAAGAGCTTCCACCGCAGCTCCAACCTCACCTCCCACCAGAGGATCCATGCAGGGGAGAAACCTCACAGCTGTCCCGAGTGTGGGAAGAGTTTTTACGACAAGCAGCACCTCCTGCGACACCAGAGGAGGCACACAGCAGAGAAGCCCTTCTCTTGCGTCGAGTGCAGCAAGACCTTCAGCCAGAAGAGGAACCTGGTGAGACACCAAAAGCTCCATAGTGGACCAACATCGCCTCCGTCCTTGCAGTGGACAAAGAGGTTCCATAATGAGTGGCAGCCAAAGAGGCATCTAGCCGCTCACAGGGAGGAACGAGGACCCTTCATGTCCTGGAGTGTCGAGGTTGCATCCGACGGAGTCCCAGTCCTGCTTCCCTGCCGAGAATTCCCACATGGAGATCAGTATGTCATAATTTCTCAGATCGAGTGACTAGATATTATAGCTCTGTTGGTCTTCGATACACCGACTTCTCCTCTTTAAAAATCTCTTGCCAGTTTGAGCAGGGGTTGGACTAGAAGACCTCCGAGGTCCCTTCCAGCTCTATTCTGGTTGGGTGGTTGGTAGGGAATGGCGGGATTGGTTGATTGATCACTTTGTGCCTTAATTCTGTGCTTACAATCCTGGCCCATTTGGCTGACAGCAGTGCTGAGTGTGGTTCTGCTGGCAACCCAGATGGAGACATAAGAAGATTCGTGCCGCAGAGATCAAGAACTTTTATGATTTAATTCCCTCTCTTTCAAACATGCACTCCGTATCTGTATTGCTCAGGGTGGGGTACAGCACTCACAATTGGTACCATGCTAGAAAGGCCAAAAATGCAGACTTTTTTTTTTAAATTGTGAAATGGCCAAAGGAAGACACAAAATTTTCTGAAAAGCATGTTGGTGAGAGGTTGGGCAAGACTCTCTTACTGATTGCCTTGCTTAGCAACGGAAATTCTGGACCTAATTGTGGCCGTACGTCAAGGTCCACTTGTATTGTGCTGATGGAAGTCACATTTCCCCATCAGCACAGTACAGGTGGAGCTTGACTTACACCTACGATTGGATCCAGAATTTCTGTTGCTAAGCAGATCAGTTGATCTCCAGGTCAATGAAGCCTCCAGTTGAATGGAAAGGAAATTGCAAAGCTGGGAGGGTCAGCCTTCCCAATAACCGTCTCATTCTGCAAGGCTCACAAGAGCTCCCGGGAAGTGCAAATGCAGAGAAAATATTTTGCTTCTCCAGACCAGGTCGCCATCTTCCATTTGTGAGCAAAACTCTATAGCGTGTAAGGATAATGTTGGATTATAATTATAGATGATTGTATATTTATGGTAATCAATAATTATTGGAAAGGTAAATTTGTTTTCAAGAATCTGTAAATATTTTCTATTTTTACTCTTTGATTACTGGTGCGTGTGTGTGTGTATATATATATATATGTGTGTGTGTGTGTGTGTGTGTGTGTGTGTGTTTTCTGAGGTTTTCGCGGGTGTTTGTATGTAGGTCTTTGGTTATTCGGGTCTTCTCCCGCGTAAAATTGGAAGTGTCTTGGCGACGTTTTGACGAAGTCTCATTTGTCATCTTCAGGCTGGTGTTCTCGGCTTCTGGCTCCTGGAAGCACAAAGCCGAGAACATCAGCCTGAAGATGACGAATGAGACTTCGTCGAAACGTCACCAAGACACTTCCAATTTTACGCGGGAGAAGACCCGAATAACCAAAGACCTATATATATACATACATACATATATATATATATATGGATATTTTGGCAATGTTATACCGTTTTAGAAAAATTATTATACATTTGTTTTTGATTTTTCTTTTTGATGCTCTAATAAAATTTAAAAATTAATCTAAAAAAAATTACTTATGCTAAATGGGCATTTTCAATTCTTTTTCCTAATATTCCTCCAAATAGAATCATTCACTGGTGAAATCCAATTTTTTTTTACTACCGGTTCTGTGATCGTGGCTTGGTGGGCATGGTGTGGTGTGGCTTGGTGGGCGTGGCAGGGGAAAGATACTGCAAAATCTCCATTCCCACCCCACTCCTGGGAAAAGGATATTGCAAAATCTCTATTCCCACCCCACTCTGGGACCAGCCAGAGGTGGTATTTGCCGGTTCTCTGAACTACTCAAAATTTCCGCTACCGGTTCTCCAGAACCTGTCAGAACCTGCTGGATTTCACCCCTGGAATCGCTCCTTTCTCACAACCAGTCCACATTGGTTGGGGTTTCTACCTAACACAATACAGCCGAATGTCAAAACATGGACCCCAAAACTAAGTTAACAAATATAGTTAATTCCTATTCGTGGTAGTGAATATTGTCTGTGGAGATTGTCAGTCATCCAGGTCACGGTTGTCATGGTTGTCCCAAAAGTGTTCTCCCTGCCCCCCTAAAAAAAGGCAACAACTGTTTTTTCCTTGAGGAAGACAAAGAAGAAAACATTTCGCTTCTCATCCAAGGAGCTTCATCAGTTTTGGCTGGATGGTGGGGGTGGAAAGATAGATTCTAATAGGACAGTGGCCTCAAGAGCTCTCAGGAAGAGTACTAACAACCAGATGACTGCACAGAAATACAAGCCTTCCATTCCCCCCCCCCATCAGAACCGAGGAAGCTTCTGGGATGAGAAGCGAAATCTTTTCTTTAAGGATAAAACAATCCTGCTGCCTTTTGAAGAAAAAGAAAGCACCTTTGAGGCCACATTTCGTAAAGTTGCCACAAACGTGAGTAAAGCCTCACCTGGGGAAGGGCACGTCGGGCGATACAAATATTTTGCTGCTCTGCACGTCCACCAATCGCTCTGAAGTCACTGCAAGTTCTTTTTTGCCATTGCTCTAAAAATAAATGTTAACGAGCGGATCCATTCACAATTACACAATCTGTCGAGGGCGAAAGTCAAACCCAGAAGATTAAAATCACAGGTTCCACCAAAGAGACCACGGGGCTGAGGGGATGCCAGCTCACCTTCACAGCCGTCTGTGTGATGAAAAGAACAGATCCAGCAAAGTGCTCCATTATCTCAGGGGCTGCCCCAAAGAAGAGGGAGTCAAGCTATTCTCCAAAGCACCTGAGGGCAGGACAAGAAGCAATAAGTGGAAACTCATCAAAGAGAGAAGCAACTTAGAACTAAGGAGAAATTTCCTGACAGTTAGAACAATTAATCAGTGGGACAACTTGCCTCCGGAAGTTGGATGCTCCAACACTGGAAGTTTTTAAGAAGATGTGGAATAACCTTTTATCTGAAGTGGTGTAGAGTTTCCTGCCTAAGCAGGGGGTTGGACTAGAAGACCTCCAAGGTCCCTTCCAACTCTGTTATTCTGTATTCTGTTATTCTGTATTCTGTAAAGGAGAAATGGCACCCCTACACACATAGACACACACCCACACAGCCATGTCTTTTGGGACATGAACAGGGTCAGCCCTGGCTCCTCCCCTCCCCTAATCCCATCAGACCCCAATTGTCCCTCCCTGCCCCAGAGAAAGACCCCCTGCCCTCCCACGGAATAACAGAATAACAGAGTTATAGCTCTGTAATGCTCTCTACATGGGGGTCCCCTTGAAGAGCACCCGGAGGCTCCAACTGGTCCAGAATGCGGCTCGGGTGATTATGGGAGCAACTCGACGCACCCACATGACACTTCTCCTGCGCGAGCTGCTCTGGCTCCCAGTGGTCTTCCGGGTGCAGTTCAAGGTGCTGGTCACCATCTTTAAAGTGCTCCATGGCTTAGGACCCGGATACCTACGGGATCGCCTTCTGCCACCGATAACCTCCCACCGACCAACACGATCCCACAGAGAGGGACTCCTCAGGGTGCTGTCAGTTAAACAATGTAGATTGGCGACCCCCAGGGGGAGAGCCTTCTCTGTGGGGGCACCCGCCCTCTGGAATGAACTGCCCCCGGGAAATGTATGATTCCTGACCTGCGTACCTTTCGCCGTGCCCTTAAGACTCTGCTTTTTCAACAGGCTGGACTGGCTTAACAAAAATTTGGGATGGGGTGTTTTAAATTTGTGGGTTTTTAATTTAACGGCCAAAACATTTAATTGTTTTAATTGTTTTTAAAGTTTGTATTTTATGCTGTTTTATGATGGCTGTACACCGCCCTTAGTCCTTCGGGAGAAGGGCGGTATAGAAATTTAATAAATGAAATTTAATAAATGAAAAAGAGTTGGACGGGACCTTGGAGGTCTTCCATTCCATCCCCCTGCTCGAGGGGGAGATCCTATACCTCCAAAGAGACCCTCCTAGTATAGCCCTGAGAAGGGGGGGGGGAGCAATAGAGTGACTAGCTCTGAAGCTCCAAGGTTCCACCCCCCCCGGGACACGCCCATTGTCTAAAGATTCCACCTCCCCCATGAAGGGGCCAATCGGCTGCCAGCCCATCAAATGGCCAGAGTTTCCCACTTCCTAGTGTCCCTATAAATGCCTATCAAATCTCCCGTTTCTCCATTGTTCGGTGTCCCGCCTTCTTCTAAAGCAGGCCCTCTGATGATCTGAGCCTTGTGAATTCTGCACGAGAGCCTGGACCGTTCGACAGCAAAGGGACCAGCCGCCCAGAAAGACCCCCACAGATGCCCCCCTCCCGCCCCCAGCAGAGCTGCCACAAAGGCCTTGGAGAAGATGTTGTGAGTCTACCCACAAAGCTCAGAATCACACAAACCGTGGTGTTCCCTGTGACCAAGCATGGAACTGAAAGGCGGACTTTGAAGAAGCAGGCGAGGAAGAGGAGGGGCACCTTTGAACATTGGTAAAAAGGTCAATAAATAAGTAAATCTTTTTTTCTCTCTTTGGCAAACCCTTCTGGCTTCCACTGCCTCCTTCATCCAAGCTCTTTTCTTCTTTATCTTTTCCACGATCTCCACAATCCTCCCTCCCTCCCTCAACATACATTTTCCTGTCCTCCATTCCCAGGATATTCAGCTTCTCTCTCCTGAGTTTCCCACCTTCACTTCCAGGCACTTAATACCCCTCCCGCACCAGGGCAGCATCCCCAGGAAGCCCCCAGCCCCCCTGCCCCTCTCACTTTGGGTCCCAAAAGCCCAAGAGTGCAGTTGAGACATTCACATCCCACCCTCGTTTGTACCCATTTTAATGACTCGGATAACCTTTTAATGAGGCCGATGGCGGATAAGTGAGGCGACATGGCTGTTTCATGCTGCCAAAACAGGTGATCTCCCCAACCTCTCCCCCTCCTTCCTCCAGAGGCTGATTCCCCCGATCCCAGGCCTTTGGCTTCCAGGGCCCCAGGAGGGAACCTGGTTTGGTCTCCCTGGCTTTTCCAGCAAGGACCCCTCTCCTCGGGGGATTGTGGGGGATCTGGACCCCAAAGCTGCCCCCTTGAGCTGTACCCCCCTCCCACCACCAGTATTGAAAGGATCGCCCTCCCACTATCTCTCGGCTTTTTTTCTCGCCTGGGAACTATCTTCTGCAACAGGTAACATCGAGAGAGACTCTGCACGGAGACCGATGATGCCACAGAAGGGGGAATTCTGATTGGCTCTTTTTGTTTTCCTAAGCACTCCTGAGAAAACCGCTTCCTCCTCCCAGGTCAGAGTAGCCGATTCCCCCTCAGGGCTGGAAGCATCAGCGTCTCCTCTCTCTCGGGGGGAGAGGCTTGTGGGGTCCCCTTGATGTTGCTGCTGCTGCTGCTGCTGTGCCCGATCCCTGGAAGCGAAGGGGGGAAGGAGACCCCCGGTAAGGAGGGGTCTGGGTGGGGCAGCAGGGATTTGGAAGGGGGCACTGTGGGGAAAGGGGTCGAGGGCCAGATAGGTGATAGGGGTCTTGATCTCCACGTGGTCTCTGCCTCCTCCTTCCCCCCTCCTCCCAGAAGGTTGCAGAGGGGGGAGGCCCCCCCGCTTTCCACTACCGGCCTCCCTCTGATTCGTAGTTATCAGAATATAGGTAGCCCTCAATTTACAACTACAATTGAGCCCAAAATTCATGTTGCTAAGTGAGACGTCAGCTCTGAATTCACGAGAAAGCCCTGGATTGGGCCTATTCCTCCCCCAACCCATTTGGGGGGGGTGGAGGGGGAGGGCAGACAGCCCTGCAGTGCAGGCCAAACTGAGCAGAGCAGAGGGAGGCGATTGGCCTGCACCAATCCTGCAGTGCAGTCAGGTGGGACTTCTGCCGAGCCGTTTTGCTGGGCCCCCTAGGCTTCCTCCACCATCCAGAAAGAGGGCTTCCCACCTGGGTTCACACAACATGCTAAACCCTGAACCAAGCACAGAGAAGCGACAAGACACTCACAATTATCCTGGGCTGCAGCATTGTGTGAATGGTGCAACGATGGCAACTCGCATTTAATGCAAGTGAAAACTGAAGTTCTTGACTTATGACCTTTATTGAACCCCGAATCCTTGGTGCTAAGCAATGCAATTGTTAATGAGTTTAGTCCTATTTGTGGCCATTTTGCCACAGTTGTTAAGTGAACCAGGCAGTCATGAAGTGAATCTGGCTTTTCCCATTGACTTTCTTTTTCACAAACCAGCTGGGAAAGTTTCAAATAATGACTCAATGACCCCGGAATGCTGCAACCATGGTAAATACATGCTGGGTTGCCTAGCGCCCAAATCACCTGACATAGGGATGTTGCAACGGTCATAAATGTGAAAACTGGTCATAAGTCATTTTTTTCAACGCCATTGTAACTTTGCTCAGTCATTAAATGAATGGTTGTAAATCAAGGACTTGAGTAACATGACCACTCCTTATCTTCATTAGCCAAGACCTAAGAGTATACCACGGGGTCCCCTCGACTCATGGGAACACAAGTGCAGAGTGAGGTCAGGTGGTAGCGCAGGGCAGCTGAAGGGGCTGAGTCCTGGGCAGCAGGGCAGCTGGGAGCATCCTTTTTTAAATGATTCTATTCCACTGTTTCTTTGATAGTAGAGTAACTCTTGTCCCACAGCAAATGGGTTGTGGCGAGTTGGCGGTGGCAAATTGTCATAGGCCCCCTGGAAGGATCCCTCATGAGAGGCTGGGAAAATGACTTGCGTAGGTTATGCCTGATAGAACTTTGGGGGAATCCAGCTGTGCAAGGAAGGGTGGGCCAGAATGCAACCCTCAAACCCTTCCAGCTGTTCCCCCTTTTCATTCAGGGCTTCTCTTTTTCATTTAGTGGGACCCATCCAGCAGCCTGAAGGTGAGTCCTTTCAATTCTGGTCCCCTTCACCCTTTGGGATGTTTCCCCTTTGATGATTTTCCCCCTATCCCCCCAACCCATGGGACTAAAGCAGGGGTGAAATGCTACCGGTTCGGGCAAACCAGTAGCGGACATGTGGATTGGTTCACCAAACTGGTAACGACTGCTGGCTGGCCACACTCCTGAATTGGTCTCCCAGTTGCTGCTCACTCGCCCCGCCCCATTTTTGCAAAGTTGAGCCCCCCCACAGGGCAATCCAAAGAAGGGAGGAGGGTGCTGCAGAAAAGGCCCTGCTCCATCTGGTCCCTGCTCATCAACCACCCCCCTGCAGTATGGGTCTGCCTGGGGAGGGGGCCCACCCTTTTCTTGCACATCTTGTCAAAAAGGTTATTTATTTCAAAGTTTCAGTATACAGTGATATGTCAGTGCTCGTCATTAATTGGTTCTGGAAAGCATGACAAATACTAAAAACGATGAATACCAAACAAACCACATGACTATTCCTTCTACATTGTGTTTTTATTCTTGGTAAGCCACCTAGAGTCACCGTAAGTAGACAGCTATATAAATTTTTCAAAAAAAAAAAAATTAGCGCATAACTTTTTGTTTTTGCTGGAAACACTAGTGAGGCGTGAGGCAATCGACATTAAGAAGTTCTAACTTGTGCATGAAGTACCAAACAAACGACGAGTACTGGGACTGAATTTTTGCATTGAAATGTGTTGAGTACGAAATTCAATGAGTTTTAAAGCAGTCGAGTACCGAGGTATCTCTGTATTCTAATTTTCTTCCCCATCTCTTTTTCCCGCGGGACTCATGAATTAATTGTTCTATTCCTGTGATCCTGTGCAAAAATACATTTGTTTTGTTTTTGCTGCTTGTCAAATCTTCATCCTCCACTGTTTCCTTCAGGGATACAAGGCTCCATGATCCAAAGTGATGAACAGACGAGAGAAGAAGTACTGCAGCCTGAACTTTAAGACTTCATAGACACTGAGGGGTCTATGGGGTCCCCAGAGATCTTCTAGTCCACCCGCCTGCCTAAATGGCTGTCCGGTCAAGGCTTGGAAACCCCCAGTGATGTGGCCCCGAAGACTTGAGGCTAGGAAATTCCCCTTATTTGGATCTCTCCTGCGTATCTTCCATCCACTCTTCTTCCCTTGGGGGCTACGGGGAATGAATCCATCCTGTCTGGCCCCTGACAGCTCTTCAAATCAGCCAATGTAGCCTGGGTAGCGTAGGGGGCTAATGCCTCCTACTAAAGGCAGCATTTAACATCCAGCTGCCTTCAATTTCTGTGAGTTCAATCCTAGCCAGGCTCAAGGTGGACTCAGCCTTCCATCTTTTCTAAGGTGGGTAAATTGAGGACCCAGTTGTGGGGGCAATAAACTGACTTTGTATAAATATACAAAAGTATGAAGGCTATTGCTTAACGCACTGTAAGCCGCCCTGAGTCTCCGGAGAAGGGCGGCATATAAATCAAATTTTTTAAAAAAATGTTATGATAACAATTGTATTGCATCATCAAGAATTGTGTCAACCCAAAGGGGTTATCACAAGATTGATGAAAGTATCAACCCCCCCCCCCAAAAAAACCATTACTATATATGTTGACAGCAGCAAGACTATAGTATGCACTAAGAATGGAAGGACACTTCAATTCTTCCCATGGACGAATAGTTGCAGAAGTTGATGGAATTGGCTGAAATGATTATTGATTATTGATTATTTTGATTAAAGAAAAGAATATAAGTACTTTTGTTTCCACATGGACACCGCTTCTGCACTTTGTGCTGGATGTGGAAAAGAATGAAACTTTGATTTTGGGTTACACCGATTAGACTGACAGATCATTATAGGAATGGCTAGTTTATATTATGATGAAAAATAAAAAGTTGTGATTTGATGTTAATGCTTTATTTTACTGCAACAGAGGGAGTCGGTAATCAGTTTTTCTTTTTTCCCTACCCTTCCTCACTTCTCCTCCCCCTCTTCCCTCCCCACTGTATTTCTAGTTACTTTTGTATTTTGTATCTTATTTTATCTTATAACTCAATAAAAATGTTAAATTGAAAAAAAAAAGATTGATGAAAGTATCATGGGATTTGTTGGAAAAGAAGGCACGTACGGAAAGCGAGGACAGCTTCAAATGGGATTGATCTCTTGAGCGCATGGCCAAGCCCCTTGGCTCCCCTCAAATATTTAAAATAAATCGACACAGTCATTGGTTTTCTTTTATGAAATTATGTCTCTTTTAGCCTTGCGGGATTAGGATGGATTAAGCATCCCTCTGCATGCTTGCCAACTTTCCGTATTGGGGAATTGAATATGCAGGAATCCTTTTTTTCATTTATTTTTCTATTTTCAGGGTTTTTACGGTGCCCCCCTGAAGAGGACACCTGGTAGTTTAGAGTCCATGATATTGAGGCACGTTTGAGAAGAGCCTCCGGCCTTCCCTCCATCTTCCATGTCTGCCCTTTGGGACTCTGCTCCCCCATCCAACAACTCTTGGGGGGGTTCAGCAGGTTCTGCCTCCTTCAAGAGGTCTAGAAACGCCTTTCCCATCTGAAGGGATTTAAGGGTGAGGGGGAAATTCCCGTCAGACACGGGAATTGGACTCCACCCATCTTAAAGTCGTTCAGGCAGAGATGCTGCCATCCTCAGGTAGCGATTGGATTGGAGAGCTGCCAATCAGCGCAGCGCGACGAGGCCCCACCTCCCACTATATATACCGGTGCCGGCGGGGCTGAAGCGAGAGGGCGGGAAGGTTGGGAGGGTGAAGGTTTGTGAGTTATCGGATAACGGTCCTTATGAGGGAATCCTTAAATTACGAGATAAAAGCTAATTTGATTCCTGGCTCCGAGTTTAACTCGGCTATTCCCTGATTTCCACCTCTTTGGCCACCTCAAGCTGATAATACCTCGTTTTTATCAACTTTAAAGTTACCTCATATATGGCGTATATGTATGCCATATTATCTAACATTACCTATATAACATTACCTATTTTTTTTACCTCAGCATAGATTACCTCAAAACGATAATTTGAGAGGGGGAGGCAGAATAATACTGAATTCTTTCGTGAGGCAAAATTGGGCCGAAGAAGAAACGGGCGGGAAGGGGACGGACGGATGCCCCGTGAGGGGAATCGCCCAAACCGAGTCGAGATGAGGCAGGAACCACATTTTTTAAAAAATACTTTTTTATTTCGGATTATTACTTCGCTTAGTCGTTTTCTCAAGGTGGGCAGATCAGATGAAGAAAGCCAGTGACACCGTTTGAACCGCCATCTTGACTTTTTTGACCGTCGAGGGGTGTGGAAGATTCCTGCGTAGCCTTCGTTGAGGGGAGGGGGCGTAAAAGGGCGGCGGCGGCGCCGAAAAAAACCGCCAGAGGTTTTTTTGCGGGTCGGCGCGTTCAGAAGACTCCGGAGGCGGAGCGAGAACCTGACGGGGGAATTCTGGGAATTGAAGTCCCAGAAAGCGGCTGTTGGGAGGTGGGGAAGCTGGAAGGCAGCGCGTGGGACCGGCGGGGGGGCGGGACTCAGGGTTGCTCCGCCTCGCCTTCCTTGCCGGGGGGCGGGGTTGCCGTGCGCGCTCTCGCGGCCTGAGCAGTGTCGGGGTGGCGCGCAGCAGCATCGGAGATGGCGGCCCCGGAGGTTTCCCCGGAGCGGCTGGCCGAGGTGGAGGCCCTGCTGGCGCAGCGGGTCTCGGAGCCGGTGCGGGCGCGCTGGCGCTGGGAGGTCAACCTGGGCCAGCCGAACCTCCAGCGGTTCCGGGCGCAGTTGAGCGAGGCCCGGCGAGGCAGGGACGCCCTGCTGGCCCGGGACGCGGCGCTCTCGGAGGCGGAGCAGCAGCGGCTCCAGGGCTTCCTGAGGCTGGAGATGGCGCTGCTCCGCTGGTTCCAGGCGCGCGGGGAGCGCGAGGCGGCCCGGCGGGCCCGGCGGAGAAAGCCCGGCGTTGGTACGAGTGGAGCGGCCGCGCCTGACGCGGGCGGCGTTGGATCTGCGGCGCCGCCGGCCCTGGCGAAGGAGGAGGCGCCGAGCGAGGACAAAGAGTCGCCGAGCCCTCCGATGCCGGCCGAGCCAGCAGCTGCAGCGACGACTTCGGTGGAGAAGGTGGCGGCTCTGCGGGAGGCTCTGCTGGGCGTGGTGGTGGAGCTGGAGGCGGCCGAGGGCCGGGGGCGGCCGGTGCGCGCTGCGCGGAAGCTGGAGATGGCCCTGGCGGCGTTCCTGGACGACCGGCTTTGGGAGAGCCTGCGGGAGCTGGGCCGGGCGGTGCGGAAGGAAGGGCGCGCCCGGGCTCGGCAGCTGCTGGCCCTGCGGGAGGCGCTGGAGGAAGAAGGCTGGGCTGAGAGCGCTGAGGCGCTGCGGAGGGAGCTCGAGGGGCTGCGGACTGGCCTGCGGGAGGCGCCGCTGGAAGGACTGCAGCCGATGCTGGAAAAGGCGGAGGCGCTGCTGCGGAAGACGGACTGCTGGGAGGTGGCCTGCCTGGAGAAGGGCTTGTGGGCCGGCCAACTGGAGGAGGCCGAGGAGGCCCGGAGAGAAGCCAAAGCCTTTCGCCAGGCCCTCCAACAGGTGCCCCTGGGGCAAGGTGAGGCGGCCCTGCGTAGAGCTGGCCAGGAGGCACCTGTGAAGGAGGCCCATCTTTTGTGGGAGAAAGCTGTGGCCCTGGAGACACAGGCGCTGGCCTTCTGGTCAGACACACTGAAGCAGGCAGAGGAGCTGCTGGCCCAGGTGGATTCCCTGAGGAGTGCCCTGCAGAATTCCTCCCTGAAGGAAGCCCTCTGGGAGAAGGTGGAGGAGCTGCGGGATGCCTTGCGGGAAACCACCAGGGAGAAGATCGGCCTCTTGCCCTTGGACATATGGGGCAAGAGCCCTCGGGAGATGTGCAGCCGTCTCCATCAGCTCTGCCGGGATTGGCTGCAGCCAGAGAAGAAGACCAAGATGCAAATGCTGGACCTGGTGATCCTGGAGCAGCTGCTGGCCGTGCTTCCTGCAGAGATGGCCAGCTGGGTGCGGGAGTGTGGTGCAGAGACCAGTGCCCAGGCGGTGGCCCTGGCCGAAGGCTTCCTGTTGAGCCAGGCGGAGAAGAAGCAGCAGGAAGAGCTGCAGGTGAGAGAACATTCTCTCCAAAGCTATGCATTAATCGAGAGTATCATTGAATTGAGCATTTTCTCCATTTCTCCACCCCCACCCCGCAGAATATGTATTTGGGGCACTTGCTCCATTGTTCCATCTGCATCAAGGGGCAACAGAGTCTGCAAAGTTGAGAGATTTTATCCGAACCTTTATTTTTCTTTTCCATATCCAGGTACGTCAGGTGCAGCCGTCCTTTCTGCAGATCATCCCCAGGCATCCTAAATGGAGGAAGGATCTGTCAGATGCGTCTCAAGAGCTGCCTTTCAGGGTGATCCCTCAAGAAGATCCAAATCGGGACACCTCAGGAGGTAAAGGGAGCCTTTCCAAGGGACCTGATATTCTCAAGAAATGTCTCAATGCTCTTACATTGTCTTGAGTTTTTCATGTAATATTTTAAAATTCTGCTTTAGCTTTATGCCTTCCATCCTTTTGAGGTAGGTAAAATGAAGACCCGGATTGTGGGGGCAATAAGCTGACTTTGTATAAAAAAAGAACACCGCTTAGGAGGGCCCGAAAGCCCTACTAAGCAGGTATATACAAAAGTATGGAGGCTATTATTGCTTAATACATTGTAAGCCGCCCTGAGTCTCCGGAAAAGGGCAGCATATAAATTGAACCAAAAATGAATGAATGAATGAACCAATGAATGAAGATCCCATGCAGGAAATCAAAGTATATCTTCATTGTTTCTAGGATCGTCACCTTTTCCTGGTGGAACTGAAAGAGTGGCTGAACCTCCAGTTCAGGTAGGAGAGAAACATTTAGGAGATCACTTGAAGTCCTCTCTTCCTCTGGGACTCAACAGCGTTACTGCTCTTTAAAGCAGCAGCCTGAAATGGCATGTGGCAGAATTTATTAAGAGATCCCTTTCAAGTCATGCTCTTATCAACTGGCACAGGGATCCAAGAGTAGTACACAATCCTGGGGATGGTTGGTGGCTGAAGGGTGTTCCCTCCCTCTTTCTAACTCTTTAATCTTGTCTTTTTTTGTATGGATTGCATAGTTATCTGTAAACTGCCCATATTCACTTTAATAGTAAAGTTTTATAATTTGGGTTAATAAATCATACCAGAGAAACAATTGGAAAACAATACTGTAATCCAGGAGCTATTTTAAAAAATCATCACCCTCCATCATCCAATACTGGCAGGACAAGCTACTGTATAAAAACAGAGAGAAAACCTCAGACTCAGTTGATGAGCCAGGTAATGAAATGATTGCTATCAAACCACCAAGCTCAGCTCAACACCAAATTATGTATATTCTTTTCTCTTAGACGATAAAGACCCAATCTCTACTTGGGGAATTTGTTGAAGAAAGGGTATGAGTTGCAAAGCCTTCCTGGACTACTAATGGAGGAAGGTGTTTTTTTCCCCCTTTTCCAGGGTCTTGTATCTTTTGAGGAGGTGGCTGTGTGTTTCTCCAAGGAAGAGTGGACTCAGCTGGATCCCCGCCAAAAAGCCCTCCATGGGGAAGTCATGAGGGAGAACCTGAGGAATGTGGCCTCTGTGGGTAAGGGCACAGGCATGTAGAAAAGGCATTTTGTAGCATAAACCCAACCACATAAAACCAACCACACCTTCTATCTGGGAGAAGGAAAAGATCCATTCTATAAAAATTCTCCTCTACCCACGGTTCCAGAATTTGGGCTGGAACCGTGGGTGTGGGCACTGTGGGTGATTGTGGGATTAGCTCTACTGATTATCACAGTGATTGATGTGATCACTGTGATTGATGTGATCACTCAATCTAGTGATTGAGGGACAGTGCTGGGGCAGAGATAGGGCTATAAAGGGGACGGGCTACAGCCTCCCTTTGTTGACTAATTGAAACTAATCCTTGTGATTGGACAGAGCAAACTGGATGCAGCAAATCATATGCCTAGTGAAGTCAGGCATAACAGGTTATGGGGCTGGACTATATGGAGATAGTGTTTTTAATAGATCAAAGGAATACTTTTTTCCTAGGGGGTTACTACAGGGGTGTCAAACTGTGTCACAGCAGCGTCACGTGATGTATCGGGATCCCCCCCCCCCCCCTTCACTATACTGGGCATGGGTGTGGAGAGCCGGGAGTTTGACAGCCCTGGGTTACTGTCTTCTGCTGTGCAGAGCTCTACTTGCCACTCAAGATCTTTTCTTGACTGATAAATTTGATGAGCTTTAAGTCAGATTTTTTATGTAGGTCAGAATAGCCTACAAAAATATTAGAGGTTTTGGGGATTTGCAGAATTGGGATTCTTAATTATGTTTTTGATTATTTTTTTCCTTCTGTTAGTTTAAAAACACTTTTCTTTTTCTCTGAAGATACTGTGGGGCAAGAAAACACGTGCTATAGGCAAATATTAGAAGCTCTCAGACGCAAAGAAGGAAGAGACCAAATGGAACTAAAAAGTCACAAGAGAAACCAGTCAAAGGATGGAAGCAGAAAGTTTTCTACTTTTCAGCGTGATGAATTTCAAGACGGAGCAGCCCTGCACCTTTCCAAAGGAAAAAGGACAAAGTGTTTTGGGAAAAGTGTGAAAACATTCAGAGAAAAATTAGATTTAAATGAACGTGATCGAACCCCCACTAAAGAAGAAGAGGATCAGAATAGGGAAGGTGAAAAAAGTTACAGCTGGACATTCATTCTTTCTTTGCGTGATAGAATCAACATGGGGGAGAAACCCTACAAATGTAGGGAGTGTGGGAAGAACTTCAGGAGCAGCAGCCAGGTTACTTCCCATAGGAGGATCCACACAGGGGAGAAACCGTATAAATGCCTGGAGTGTGGGAAGAGCTTCAGCTGGAGCAATGACCTGACTTGCCATAAAAGGATCCACACGGGGGAAAAACTTTATAAGTGCTCTGAGTGTGGGAGAAGCTTCAGGAGGAACAGTCAGCTTGCTTACCATAAAAGACTCCATGCGGGAGAAAAACCGTACAAGTGCATGGAGTGTGGGAAGAACTTCCTGTGGAGCTATCAGCTCACTTCCCACAAAATGATCCACACAGGAGAGAAACCCTATAAATGCCTGGAGTGTGGGAAGAGCTTCAGGAGGAGCAGCGAACTGACTTCCCACAGAAGGATCCACACCGGGGAGAGGCCTTATAAATGCCTGGAATGTGGGAGGGGTTTCAGGGGAAGCAGTGAGCTGACCTCCCACAGGAGGGTCCACACAGGAGAAAAACCTTATAAATGCATAGAATGTGGGAGGACCTTCAGAAGGAACAGCCAGCTTGCTTACCATAAAAGACTGCACTCGGGAGAGAAACCATACAAGTGTATGGAGTGTGGGAAGAACTTCTTCTGGAGCTATCAGCTGGCTTCCCATAAAATGATCCACACAGGAGAGAAGCCATATAAATGCATAGAATGTGGGAAGAGCTTCAGAGGCAGCCGTGAGCTTTCTTCCCATAAAAGGATCCACACGTTAGAAGAATTACACAAATGCTTGGAATGTGGAAAAGCCTTCAGGAGCAGCACTGAGCTCACTTCCCATAGGAAAATCCACCCGAGGGAGAGACCATACATATGTATGGAGTGTGGAAAAAGCTTCTCTTGGAGTTCTCAGCTTACTTCCCACAAAAGGATTCATTCTGGTGAGAATCCATATAAATGCGTACAGTGTGGGAAAAGTTTCAGGGAAAGTAGTGAACTTACTTCCCATAAAACAATCCACTTAGGCGAGAGACCATATAAATGTATGAAATGTGGAAAGAGCTTCAGAAGGAACAGCCAGCTTACCTGCCATAGGAGAATCCACACAGGGGAAAAGCCATTTAAGTGTGCAGAGTGCGGAAAAAGCTTCCGTCAAAGCAGCCACCTCCTTTCCCATAAAAACATCCATACAGGAGACAAACCCTATCAATGCATGGAATGTGGGAAGACCTTCAAGAGGAGCAGTGAACTCATGTCCCATAAAAGGATCCACATTGGGGAGAAGCCACAGAAATGAATGGACGTTTAGCAAGAGCAGCACCCTTGCTTCACATAAAGGATTCAGACATCCATGTGTGGACTGCAGGGAGAGCTTCAGTGAAACGGGCAGCTTCCCTCCCATGCAAACATGCCCTCTAGTGGGATTGCTTAGACTAGATTTACCTGGTTCTTTTTATGTACACCTTGTCTTCTTGGTATCAACAACAATTAACAACAAAATCTGAGTCATGAATCCTGACTGCTCTAAGCCTGATTTTTGCCAAAACCTGAAACCTACAGCCACAAGAGAGAATGAATTTACTGGGTGGGGGAAGATTTCTAACAATAGGGGTAGGCAGTTTATATAAGAGGAATCGGCTTTGAATGGGCTTTTGCCCTGTTAATGTGTCAACACTTGTTGCACCTCCCAAAAAATAATAATAATAATAATACAGTGATTTAGTTTATGCTTTGTATTTATGTTCTCAATCTCAGATGTTTTGACACCCAACATACAGAATTCGGGTAATCCTCAGTTTATGACCACTGGGATCAGAATTTCCAACAAGGCAGTTGTTAAATGAGTTGTGCCCAATTTTACAACTTTTTTTTGCCACAGTTGTTAAGCAAGTCACTGCAGTTATTGAGTAAAATGTGGTTTTTAAGTGAATCCTGGCTTCCCCCATTATCTTGTCAGTTTGTCAGAAGCTGGTGAATTGATGTCCCCAGGATCCTGTAGCTGCTATGAATACTTGCTGGTTGCCAAGTGCCCAGAGTTTGATTCTGTGGCTATGAGGATGCTGATGACTCTAAATATGAGGACCAATGTTGTAAGTCACTTTTTTCAGTGCCCTTATAACTTTAAACCATTGATAAGCAAATGATTATACATTGAGGACTATCTGCATGGGAAACAAGCGGTATGAACTTAATATTCTAATACAGAAAGGCAAATACGTTGGTCACTGTTATCACTAAAACTTGGTGGGATGACAACTATGATTGGCATATAGCTTTGGAAGACAGCAACTTAGGAAATAATGTCAGCAAAAGTAAATCTTATACTGTACATTGAAGGAATATGTCTGTGCCAGGGGTGGGTTCTACTTACCTTTGTTACCAGTTTGCAATGGGAGTGTGTGCGCTTCTGTGCATGCTCAAAAGCTTCTGCACATGCGCAGATTGTATTTGATGATGTCCGGGCAGGTGGGCGGAGCCTCCTGCCGCCGTTACTACTGGTTCACAAGAACCGGACCGAACCGGTAGCAACCCACCCCTGGCCTGCACACAGGTTCACTGATGAAAACGTGAATTTTGTTAAAGAGTGGGCAAAAGTAAAATCAAAGAAATGGAAGTGATCATAATTCTCAATAGACCATCTGGGAGGCGGAATATCTGGGAAAGGACTTCTTCTGGTGTCAGGTGTCCAAAGTTTATAAGAGGCACCTCATAGCAATTGAGATGATTTCAGCCACTCTGACATCTGCTGGAATTCTAATTCTGTTGAGAGCCAGAAGGTTCCTCCTCTGTGGTTGACGACTTCAGAAAAGGGATAAAGGGATCTGCTCTCAACCCAATGCTTACCAATAGGGAGACGGCTAGAAGTAAAGATGGATGGATCCTGGGGGGAAGCGACCATATTTCCCTTGAGTTCTTGATACCAAGAGGAGGAGGAATGGAAAAGAACCAGTGTTTTCACGCTGGGCTTCAGAAGAGTGGATCAGATCCAAGGCCATGAACAAGGGAAGGTCAGGAAATTCTGCAGAAGAATATATTGAAGGCACAACAGAAGGAGATGTGGTAGATCTTCAAAGATGCTCAGCTTTCTATAAATGCTGGAAGGAAAAAGGAGAGAAATTATGTTCAAACGGAAGGAGTGGAATTGTTCCTGTACGTAAAGAAAGGCATGTGCTCTGGAGCAGCGGTCACCAAGTGGTGGTCCGTGAGAAAATTTTGGTGGTCTGCAGAAAATTTATTTGCATTGTTTATATTGCACTAAATCAGGGGTCCTCAAATTACGGCCCATGGGCTGGATTCGTGCAATGAATGCTTGTGTTGCTGCAGAGAGTCCCCCCCCTTTTTGTGCGGGTTGTAGGTGGGCAGAAATTCTGACTTGGGGTTTGCTTCAGCCTCTTGGTGCCTGGCTTTGGAGTGAAGGCTGGAGGGAAGTGCCACTGGTGGTGAAGAGCCAGAGGGCCATGTGGGATGGCCTGGAACTGGCTGACCATCTCAGCCTGCTGAGCCTCCGGGCGCCGGTACCTGGCCTTGCACTCCCGCAGGTCTTCCCTCTGCTTGGAAAGCCTATGCTCATAGTCCTCAGTGAGGTGCTTCTGCTGAGCCTCCTCAGTAAAATCCAATTTGAACTGAGCCAGCTGTTTTGCCAGCTCTCATGGCTGCTTAGCTCCAAAAACTGCTTCCTGTTGGGGCAGTAAGGAGCCTGGGCAGGCAGGCTGGGAGGGGAGGGATAAGAAGCGGCCAGCAAGGTGCCCCTCTACATGAGTGACATTGAGTTGACCACACCTACCCAGTCACATGCCCACCTAGCCATGCCCACCCAGCCGGTCATTAGGCAGATCATATTAGTGATCCATGGGATTTAAAATTATGAAGTTAGTAGTCCCTGAGGTCCGAAAGGTTGGTGAGACCTGCTCTGGAGCCAGGAATCTGGAAAGGATCTTCTTAAGGAACACATAGGGTACAGGCCAGGGTGGGAGAACACTTCTTACTTAAGAGTATTCCCATTTTGAAGCAGCAGCAACAACACACACAAAGCCAGAATTTCCCTTCTTCATACAATGCACTGTACAGTAGAAGCTCTGGTCACGAACACTTCTGATCACAACCAAATCGGGTTCTGACCAAAAAAAAAATCACAAATTTTTTTTTCCGTGGTCGATTTCCCCTTCTGTGCCTTTTTTTTTTTTTTTTTTGTAAGCACCAAATTTCCAAAATTAGATTTGGGTGACGACCAAATCGGGTTGCAAAGTTATGGAACGAATTATGGTCGTGACCAGAGGTTCTATTGTACCCAGATTTTAGCCAATATTATTGCCTTTGCTATGCTGGGCAAAGCTATTGCTTGTTCTTTTTCAGCTTTGTCTGTCTGTCCCAAAAATCTTAGAGGAGGGAGGAAGAGTAAGCCAGGAACACGGAGATCATAACGGAAAAAGAGTGGCAGAAACCCTGCCAAATATTACCATTGGGTAGTAAGTGAGGCTCTCTGAATGCTCAGAGATCCAGTCCCGAGGAGGTCAGGAACCAATCAACCAAGGGTTTCCCAAAAGCAGCCTAGACTTTCAACGTATCGGAAGCCCACCAGCAGATAGAAAAGAACGGAGGCCTGCACCTTTTCTTCTCTCCCACGCTGGATTCTGCCATTCAGTATTTTTCAACCCTCTTTTCCCTTCATCTGGGATAAATATTTTGTAGTCTTTGCATTTTCTGTTGTTTCTTGCGTAGGGCAGGAATAATTGGGCAAGAAATTCATTATCACTTTTTTTCTTATAACTTGTAAATGAACAACCCACTAAGTAAACAAGTGTTGTGGGGAGTTATATTGGGATTATGTGGATGATGCTTGTGATGGATCGGCAAGAACTGGCAAAAAGGACAAAGAACCAGAAAGAATCTTAAATTCCAATTGTTGCTCAGATTTCCGGGGTGGCTGGACTTCCTGGCTCTGCAAGATCGGCACCATCCAGTGACTACGTCATCCAAGACCATGAGAAGAGGGACACGGGCTCCCCTTTTCTCATCCACTGGAGCCCCGCTCCACGCCGGATCATTGGGGGGAGAGCAAAAGGAAGCCCCGCTCCCCTCCAGGCTGGCATGAAATCCCCCCTTGAGCTGCGCCCCCTCCCACTTTCTCCGCTTCTCTGAGCTCGGAGCTATCGTCTCTTATGGATGAAGTCAAGGGGGATTCTGCCCGGAGACCGATGACGCTGCTGAAGGGAGAATTCTCATTGGTCCTCCCGCTTTTCTGGGCCCTCCCAATACCGAAGTGCGAGAAAAACGCTTCCTCCCCTCAGTCCAGACCCCTCGATTCTGCCTCTGGGGCTGGGAGCCTCCGCGTCCTTCTCTTTGGGGCGCTTGTGGGGCGGCATCCATGGCTTTTACTGGGCTCCCCCTGATGCTGCTGCTGGGGGCGCTGGCCCGGATCCCCGGAGGCGAAGGGGGTAAGGAGGGGGGCTGGGAGGGGCCGTCAGTGCTCCTGGGGAAAGAGGGAGAAGATAGGGGTTGAGAGACCCCAGTAATGAGGAAAGGGGTCAAACGCTAAAGAGGCGGGAATCTGAGAAGCCTCGATCTCCGCGTGGTCTCCGCTCCCTGCCTCGCCCCACTTCGCCGTCTCCCATCGTTGTGATTGTGGTGGGGAGGGGTTCGTGGGATTTCCCCTCCCTCCCTCCCTCCCTTTCTCTCCTCTTCCCTTTCTGCCATTCCTCTCTCTCTTTCGCCCTTCCTTCCATCCCTCTACTCCTCTTTGGTCTCTCTCTATTGCTGTATTCATTTTCCATTTACTATTTTCCACTATGGTGTCCAGGCAACCCCAACTTTTCCTCCATTTATTAAATATATTTCTCAGAATTTCCCTCATAATTATTAACAATGTTTTTCAACTTATTCCTTTTATCTTAAAGCCTTTGCTAAATTAGCCTTCCAACCCTTTGTTTTATCTTTAATCTTTAACATTATATTTCTTCTATTTTACTTCTAACTTATATTTCATTTCATTCTTGCTTGATTTACTAACATTTCAATTTTGTTCAATTTTATATTTCAATTTTTCATCTTAATTTCAATTAATTTCTTTGTTGTTCTCCATCTTTAAGACCTCCTTTACCATTATTTACTATTATTCCTCTCCAATCTGTACAACTTTAAACAGCAAAAGATATAACCCGTTCTGTCTCTCACTTTGCATCTACTGATCTATTTTATATTAAACCAGATATTTCTTCTTTTTTGCTTCTTACCCACATTTCATTTCATCCTTACTTATATCCCTTTTACAATAATCTATATATTTCTTCTCAATTACTTTTTACATACAATTTCTACTAATATTCTTCTCTTAAATCAGCATATTAATATTTTGATTTCCTTTCTGCTTTCCCCTTTTAACCATTTAATCTCTCCACAAATCCCATTCTTGATATTTTCCTCCCTTTCTTCCTTTCTCTTCTTTTTCTTTTTCTTATATTTCCCTTTTTGCTTTTTCTCTAATTTTTACTCTTTTAATTTTCCCTCTCAACATTTCGCCATTTCCTTCTCTCCTCTTCTTTTTTGAGAGATATTCCCCATTATCCATTTTTATTTTATCACTGTCAATCCCAGTGTAATCATCTATATGTTTATTTTCAATTATTTCATTTTTAATATTGTCTTCTTGCTTCTCTTGTTTCTCATTCATATTTTCTCTTTCCTTTTTTTGCATTCTAACCAACCCTTCGCTTCTTTATTTCCCTTAAACGCTTCTCTTATCTTTTGAAACATCTCCCTTAGTTCCTCATACTCCTCCTCCCAGTTCTCCATATTATCAATTTAAAAGGCAAAGATTTTTAAATTTATTGTTTTTGTTTGCATATAGTTCAAATTCAAGTCCTTATAATGTCTCCCTTTTTCTTTTTTCTTTCCAAATAGTGTCCAATTCAAATATTCATTTGGACCATTCCAATTCCAGTCTTTGTTCTTTCCACTTCTTTTGAAATCATGCTCCAGCTGTTTAAACAAACACTCCTCCAGTATTTTCTCACATATCTGTGTTGGCGAACCTATGGCACACGTGCTGGAAGTGGCACACAGAGCCATTTCTCCGGGCACGTCATCGCCCGTCGTTCTTCCGGGTTCCGTTACGCCCGTCATCTGGTTTTCATGTGCACGGGCGTGCCGGAAATTGGAAGAGCAGCCGCCCATTGCACATGCACACTCCAGGAAAACGATCTTCCTGTTTCCAGAGTGCGCATGCACACCGGCCAGCTGGTCTGGTTTCTGGCATGCATGCGCACACAAAGACCAGCAATTGGTGCACATGCCAAAACACACAGAGAGGGAATCCCGGCGGTCATTCCTAAGGGAGCAGAGCAAGGTAAGCCAGGGATTCCCTCCCTCCCTGCCCGCGCGAGCTACAGCAGCCTTTTACCCATGCTGCTCTCCCAGTCAGAAGGGGGTGCGGGGAAACACAAGGAGGCCACGTTTGCTGCCAGCCGCCCCTCCCCGCCTTCTCCGGTTGGCGGGCGGCTGAGGCTTGCAATGAATGGCGCAAGCAGGACTGCAGCTACACCCCCGGGCTGTAAATGTGCCTTGCGGGAGCGGAAGCTTGGGAGAGTCGAACCCTCCTGCCTGTCTTACGACGGGCCTTTCCAAGGCAGGGCTGAGCTCTCCAACCCTGGCAACGTTGAGAACTCTGGGAGTTCTCAAAGTCCACAAATCTTAAGGTTGCCAAGGTTGGAGAGCCCTGATCCAAAGGGTGCCTACAACCCACGACTGAAGGAGCTGGAGTTTTTTTATTTATTTATTTATATGCCGCCCTTCTCCGGAGACTCAGGGCAGCTTACAATGCATTAAGCAATAGCCTTCATACTTTTGTATATTTATACAAAATCAGCTTATTGCCCCCACAAACTGGGTCCTCATTTTACCTACCTTAGAAAGGATGGAAGGCTGAGTCAACCTGGAGCCTGGGGAGATTCGAACTTGCAGTAATTGCAGACAGCTGGTGTCAATCACAATGCTTTTAGTCTGCAGAGCCACCAGGCCCTTGTGGCTAAGTTGTGGCTGTGCCGGCTGTCCCGTCCCCATTATCCCATTCGGCTTCCTTCCCCCCCCCCGCCCCCCCTCCCACCATCGGGCTCGGCCCCTGCAATCGCCACAATTGGGAATCATCCGCACTGCTGGCGGATCCCGGGTTTCCTCCTCGCTGCGCTCCAAGGGACCCAGCAAGGGAGCGCCAGGACCCCGGATCGCTGCCCGGCCCGGCGAGCAGAGAGCGAAGGGGTGGCGTCTCTGGCCTGCCAGCACCTGCTCTCTGCTTGGAGGCCCCACTGCCGGCTTTAGGAAGGGTGCTGAGCCGAGCTGCCCCGGGAGGAGCGGCCGCGAACCGGCGCTGCGCTCTTGGCCTCCGACTGAGGGGGTCAGCCCTCTCCGTGGGGAAACCCACAGCAACATGCGAGGAGGCGGCCCCGAGGCTGGACTCAAAGCTTGCCAGCCTTTGGGGGAAAGTGGAGCTCCGGTTCCCGGCTGCGGCTGCTGGTTGGGGGGCTCGGGCCCCGAGCAACGGCGGCTCCTGGCTTCGCTGGCGTGGGGCAGAAGGAGCACAGGGGAGTTTGCGAGGGCCGCTCAGAGGGGACTTTGGGGGGGTTTCCGCAGGGGGAGGTTGAGTGAAAAAATCTGGAGAAGCTAATAAACGAAACAATTGATCTGATGCAGCCTGGAAAATGCAATGCGCTTATCCCGCGGCTTCCATAAACCGCTCCCGCGGGAGGGGGGAAGGCAGAAGGACCCCTCGAGCTCTGGCTCCACTTTGCCCTTCTGGGCTCTCGGCAGCTCCAGCTGAGGCTCCTTCTGGGCACTCTGGGAACTCAAAGGGCATCTAGTCCAGTCCAGGCGCCCAGAGAAAGGAGGAGAATAATGGGGGGAGGGGGGCAAAAGAAAGACGACATTCTCCCCCGGAGCTGGCATGAAATTCCCCCTAGATTGCAGCCCCCCAAGACTGAAGGGATTCCCCCCCCCCCCACTTTCTCCGCTTCTCTCTCTGCGCGGAACTATCTCCTGTATCGGGTGCAGTCTAGGGAGGCTCTGCCCGGAGACCGATGACGCTGCAGAAGGGAGAATTCCCATTGGTCCTCCTGCTCTTCCTGGACACTCCCTCTTCCGAAGTCCGAGGAAAACTCCCCCCCCCCCATCCAGATCCTCCGATTCCTCCTCTGGGGCTGGGAGCCCCTCCGTCTCTCTCCTCCCTTCGGGGCGCTTGTGGGGCGGCGTCCATGGCTCTGGCTGGGCTCCCCCTGATGCTGCTGCTGGGGGCGCTGGCCCGGATCCCCGGAAGCGAAGGGGGGAAGGAGACCCCCGGTAAGGAGGGGGCTGGGCGGGGGAGGAGGGGGCTGGGAAGGACCCCCGGAGGGGGGAAGGAAGCCGATGGGTCTCCAGAGCCTCCACCAGCCTCGATCTCTGCGTGGTCTCCTCTCCCTTCCTCCCCACATCCACTCCCCCCAGGAGGACGGAGAGGGACCCTAATCCTAACCCTTCCCCCATGTAGCCAGGTGGGGGTCGCAGCCTCTCTCACCCCTCCCCCAGGGTCTGGGTGGGAGGGGGCTGCATGGGAAGAGGAGGGGGAGGAAAAGCGAAAGCGAAAGAGGGAAATTGAGGCATTTTCAGCCCTGAATCCCCAGAAGGGAAAAGAGGCATTTGAGCAAAAGTCTTTTGGCTTCTTCAGAAACTTCCGTTTTTCTTCTCAAGCTCAGATTGGAGGCTTTGGAGGTCAGGCAAGAGGGGGGCCTTGGTGCCTTCATGGGGGGGCCCTGAATTTGCGGAGGAGATGCAGAACACCCCTCACCCCCATAATCCCCCTGAGGGGAGGGGGAAGTGAGGGAGGAGGATGTTGGGGGTCTTTTGTGAAGGGGGCGGGAGACCCTCCCTTTGAGAGGCTCTTCGAGGTCTTCTTGGGGAGGGGAAACAGGGGGGAACCTCCACAGTCACCCAAAGGGAGGGAGCTGGGCTGAAGATTTGGAGGAAGAAGAAAGGGGGGAGATCCAGGGAAGGTGGGAGACCCCGAGAGAGTCGGTCTAGATGTCCTCATTGTGGCCCCTCCCCATATCCCCTCCCAAAGCAAGAGAGAGTGGGGGGCATGGACGTTACTTTTCCTCCAGCCCCCTCCCCATCCTTCCTGCCCCTTGAGGTCCCACCTTCCCTGCAGAGACTGAATGGGGTTGCTGGACCAGTTGAGCTTCTGCCTGCCTCTCTGGGACTGAGAGAGTTCCCCTTCCCTCCTCCAGGGGGCGTCTTCCGCCAGGACCTCTAAGGAAGGTCCCCCGCCCCTCCCCCTTCCTATGTGGGTCTCCCCTCCTCTCCCAGCGGCTGGGAACGATGGGCCCTGGAGTCCCTCCTGACCGCCTTCCTCCCCCTCGCAGCCCATTTCCTGGCCCAGCATAAGGCCGTGTGCCGCTTCCTCAACGGGACGCACCGGGTGAGGCTCCTGAACCGACACTTCTACGACCGGCAGGAATATCTCCGCTTCGACAGCGACCTCGGGAAGTTCGTGGCCGTCACGGAGTTGGGGGAGGCGATTGCGGATGCTTGGAACAGAAACAAGTTCTACCTGCAGCGAGCGAAGGCGGCTGTGGATTCCTTCTGCCGTCACAACTACCGGGTGGACAGCTTCGAGGCGGCCAAGAGGGAGGAGCGGATGGTTGGCCGGAGAAGTGAGTCTGGGGGGGAGGGAGGGGGGGGCTCTTCCCTGGGAGGGGGAGGCCAGGACCCCCCTTTCCTTTCCTTTCATTCCTTGGGATCCTCCCAGATGGAGATTTTACTCATTTATTTATTTATTGACAAAATCCCCCTTTTCTTCCCAGGGTCCAAACTCTCCTCCTGTCTCTGGGATCCCTTTCATCCATTTCTTCTCCCCCCACAAGAAAATCCATCCAGATATGTTTTTTTGGGGTGGGGGTTGGGGGGCAATCCAGCCAGGTCTCTCTCTCTCTCTCCTGCTCAATACTGGCAGTCCTCCATTTAACAACAGTTCATTTAGTGACCATTGAAAGTTACAACAGCAGTGAAAAAAATGACTTACGACTGTTTTTCACACTTACGACCATTGCAAACTCCATGGGGAAGCCGGATTCACTTAACAACCCTGTTACTCATTTAACAACTGCAGTGATTCACTTAACAACTGTGGCAAGAAACGTCGTAACATGGGACAAAATTCATTGAACAAACGTCTCACTTAGCAACAAAAATCTTGGGCTCAATTGTGGTCCTAAGTCGAGGACTCCCTGTATCTACTATATATTTCTCTCTCTCCCCAATTCATTTCTATCCTATCCAGGAACCTCCCATCTCCCTCCCTCTTCCCAGCCAGAAGCCCCTTCCTCTCTTTCTCTGCTCCAGAAATGTTCTTTTTGGCACTTTGGATAAAACCTTATTTTTTACCCAAAATAAAAAAAAAAAAGAATTAGTGGACACTTTTTCCCCTGTCGATCCCTTTCTATGGATCTTCTGCTTCTCTTTCCTCTTTCTTCCTTCAGAGCCATTTCCAGTCCAGCAGCTTTTCAATCCAATAAAGAAACAAATGAGTAACGGAAGCAGCCTAGAATTTGTAATCATGATTCAATGCTTAAACCGAGATGTAAAAAACCCAATAATAGGAATCCTGATCGCTTCCGTCTTCCTTCCTGGGGAGGCTCCTGATTTGGGGGGAGAGTCCAAAAACACCCACAAACCTTTAAACTGAATTTGGAAACAAATTGGGCCTCCATTCAGCCCTGAAGCCTCAGGTTCTTTTCTTCTCTCTTCCAGATTCCTTCAAAATTGCCTATATTTCTTTTTCTCATTTTATTTCTTTCTCTAATAAAAATCCTCTATATTTCTACCGACTGATGGGGTTTCAGAGGCCAATCAAGGATTTTAGCTGCCCTTGTTGCCATTCGGCCTTTCCAGGAAAATTATATTCCTTTATTCGAATCAGAGAAGTCTTGAAAGCATCATTACTTAAGAACTGGTTACGTTTAATGTTCCCATTGTGACTCCAGAGATTCTCCCAAAATAACATCTTACCATAGAATCCAATAAGATTTTTCCTCTACAAGAGGAAAACCTCCAGATCCTGAGAGAGAAAAGCCTCTTAGAGCATTTGCTCCTTCTGGAAATTATTCAATATTTTAGGGGAATCAACAGAGATTTTGCTCTCCACAGATTCAGTCTGGAGGCAAAACTCATTTTCACTCCTAAATTCTTCCCTGCCAACCTGGGAGGATTTTCACCTGCCACATAAGATGCATTTGGAAATGTTTTTACTACCAAAGAGGATATTTTCATGGAGATAATAATAGCCAGCTATATAATTTGTTTCTGGGCAATGTTTAAAGTGTATTTTTCCCCTACAAGGAAAAGAACATCATTGTCATCTGGCACAGTGCTTGAAATAAATCTCATTCCAATAATATTTAACATAGAAATTTCACTAGGTTTATTAATTTATCTCGTGATTTTTGATAACCTCCGAAAGTGCCAATTGTGTTGGTGTTGTGAGTGTGTCTCTTTTGTGGGCCTCTCAGGGCCTCCCTCCCTCCTCCCTCCTTTTGGGGGTCTCTGGGGGGATTTTCCCTTCAGGGAAAGGAGCTTCATCGGCTGCCCAAAGACTCCAAAGCCCATGCTCCCCTCCTCTTTTCCCCCCTCCCCTCCTTCCTTCCTCTCTACTTGGTTCAGGGACAGAACCAAAATCTCTGGATGGTTTGTGAAAAACCTTTAGCTGCTCAGAAGCTTTATCCACATAAATAGAATGCATTTTTATTATAAATCCAAAAGAGTGATCCTGAATTTCATTGTGATTCATATCATTTTTTCTTCATCAAAAGTATTATTTTTCGTTCCATGAAAATACTTCAGACAAGAGGCCAATCATTCTCCAGGGGTTCCTGTTCTTTATTAAAAGAACAGGAAAATTTATTATATTCCATGTATTTAGAGCAAATTGTTGGTGCAGCTCCAGTTTAGGAGGCCTGAAATCACCGGATGTTTCTTGAGTCTCTTTGGGGGAATTTTCTCTTCCTTTTTCTTTGACTTCTGAGCCGACTTTTCTCTCCGGAGAGATCCAGGCGTCTCCTTCCCCCGAGAGGCCAAAGCTTTTCTCTGCCCACCAAGAGAGGCTCTCCACCTTCCCTCAACTCTGCCCAGAATTCATTCAGCCTCCATTTCTCTGGGGAAAATCACATCTGAGTCTCTTTTCTTGTTCAATGGACCCCAACAAAGGAGCATCAACTTCCCATCTTTCACTAATATTTTTATGCAAAATAAAAGTCATGGCTAGGAGAGTGTTCGTAAGGCTTTGGGTTAGTCGTGCCACTTTGGCAAATAAATTTAATAAATAACATAATTTATTAAACAAACAAACAAACAAACAAACGTGTTATTACACCGAATTAAAGGTGTGGTTTCATTTTCAACAAGATCCCAAGAATCATCCGACTCGTGCTGCGTCTGTCCTTCCCGTCTTCTTGGTTATTTCTTTCCATATCCACCACATCTGGCAGAAGGTTCCTTCCACCTCTGGGCGTTTCCAGCATTTATCCCTGTCAGACGTGCCTATTTAGGGAATTATTTTTTGGAGACTGCAACTGATCCCAATCAGGAAGGATTTAACGTTTTTCCCTCTTTCAGAATCCCTTTTAATTTCTTGCTGCAATTTACTTTGGAAGATGACTTAAAACACAGAATATTTTCAGGAGTAAAAAGGGATCTTGGCCTGAACTAACCAACTTGGTCTTCTTTTCTGGGCCCTGTTGTGTCTTTCATGTGCCTCCTTCTCTTCCTTCTCTCCAGCCAAGCCCATCGTCACCATCTCCCCCACCAAGATGGACCCCTCTTCCCCCAACACCATCCTCCTCTGCACTGCGACCGGCTTTTACCCCATGGAGATTGAGATCCAGTGGCTGAAGAACGGCCGGCCGGAGAAGGAGGGCGTGGCCTTCGGGGAGGAGCTCCAGAACGGAGACTGGACCTACCAGCTCCAGGTGATGCTGGAGACCCAGACCCAACGGGGGGATGTCTACACTTGCAAGGTGGAGCATGCCAGCCTGGAGGTCCCCATCACTGTCCAGTGGGGTAAGAGACCCTCCCCTCCTACCCCTCCTGATCTGGGGACCCCACCCTGCCCTGAGAAGGGGGAAAGACCCTCCTTGTGGGGAAAGCCAGAATGGTGGGCCTGATCCTCCTGCTCAGGTGAGGCTCCTTCTTCCCCAGAGCCCCGTTCCTCCAGCTCTGCCAGGAGCAAACTCTGGACAGGGATAATGGGAGCTGTGATAGGAGTGGCTTTCCTGGCTGTGGGGCTCTTCTCCTATCTGAAGAGCAAGAAAGGTGAGTCTGGGGGGGCTGGAGGAGAGGTTGTGGGGAGGCCTGTCATCAAGCTTAGCAGATGGCCAAGAGGGTCCCCTTGAGAAATATTTGTGGGAACGTCTGTCCCTCAAGTGGTTATTAAGTGAAGATCCTACAAATTATTATGCCCCTCCCCCCCAGTCCTCTAGCTCATGAAGATTTCCGATTGAGTCTTTTTCTCCTTCCAGCAACTCCCATCCAACCTCCTGCAGGTGAGTTTCTCCTCTTCCCCCTCATCTCAACCCCTCCTACAAGTTATTGGTGGTTTTTAAAATTCCTTAATTGTTCCTTTTTTTTAAAAAAAACATGCCTGGACAATATCTCCTTGCTGTGGATACAGCAGATTTTTGGATTTTCGGCACCTTTCCTTACAGAACTCTGAAAAAGTGTTGCAATCAAAAACAAAACACACCCAAATGCTAAAATCTTGCCCAGAATTTTTCCAAGTTTTGGGAAATTGCCAAAGGGAAGGGAAGGAGGGGGCCATTCCTTCCCATTCCTCCCTTGGGGAGGGAGCAGCCCAGGTTTACATTCCCCCACTCATTTTGTAAGCAACCCACCCATTCTGTTAGGCTCACTGTGGAGGGGGGTTCCCGAGGGTATTCAGGCAAATTCCATCCCTGTGGCCATTTTGAAAGGGGCGAATCCTGTGCTACTATGCACTGCAGTATTAAAGGCCACTCCAGCAAATGGCAGGAGATCTGCCCAGCTAAACTGCTGATAATTAACATAGCATCTCAGGTATTGTTCTATCATTGCATTAGCTCGTTCTGCAGCTCCGTGAACTGGAACCCCCCCCCTCCAATTCGAGATGACCTTTCTTGGCTCCCCATGCAGACTCATTTGGGTTCATTAGTTGGAACCTTGACAGGCTGTTTTTCCTGACCTCCCCTTCTCCTTGTGAGAATTCACACAATTTCTGGCCAAGTGACCCCAGGCTCCCCTCTTTGCTGCCACCCCCATTGTAGCCCCATCTTATTTGTTCATATGAAGCATCCCAGCCTTTTCCTCCCTGAGATGGATGGATTCTCTCTCCATATGTCCTTACCTATCAACCACCACCCTGCAGGGTGGGTCTGCCTTGGGGATGGGAGTTGAAAAGGAAGAAAAATATGTTATTTACAGTAAAGGTTTCTCTCTATATTCTAATTTTCTTCCCCATCTCTTTTTCTTCAGCACTCATGAATTAATCCTGCTATCCAATGCAAAAGCATATTTTTTTATTTAGTCGCTGATGACTCTCAGTCATCAGCGACTAAATCAGCACTCGCTGAGGGCTCCTGTCAGCAATGCCTCCCCTTGCAAGACAGTGTGCAAGAACCTGGAGAAGGGACAACACCAAATGTACCAATGGCAGGGGGAAAAATTAGACCGGACTTCCTTAAGAAGAAAAGAAAGTCTTGTGTTGATTCATTGTTTAGGGGAACTGAAAGAGCCGTTTCTAAGAAGAAGGACAATCAAACTAAGGTGGCTGGTTGTTTCCTAGGAGCAACTATCAAAGACGTGGCTGAGGGGCTTAGAGAAATAATGAAGCCCACAGACTCTTATCCCTTTTTCCTCTTTCATGTGGGGAGGAATGATAAAGTCCCTGGAAAGATGCCAAGAGACTCAGAGCAGGTGGGCATGGGAGCCAAAGAGTTGGGGGCACAGGTGGTTTTCTTTTCCATCCTCCCAATAAAGGGAACCATCCAAGGAGGGAAGTCAAGGCTGGCTTAGGGGACGATTCTCTCGAGGGAAATTGGGATTCTTGGACCATGGTCCACAACACCCACATGGGGGGCTTCTGGCAGTGGATGAGCTGCCCCTCACAAGAAACCAAAATGTCAGCTGTGGGAACCAACTGGCTCGCCTCATCCGAAGGGCTTGACACAAACCGAAGTGGGACGAAGTTTTAGAAGCAAATTCCAAACTCGAATCTCACAGGAATCAGCCAAATTGAAAGAAAGAACTCATAGACAAAACAGGACATGTTGAAACCGAATCTGAGGTCAGTCAAAAGGGACTCAGATGCCTATAATTCTCAAAGTAGGAGGAAGAAATGGGGTGAAGGTGGAGCCCAAAGGCAGGTGTGACATTGTTGCAATCACTGAAACTTTGTGGGATGAAACCCACGACTGGAAGGTGCAACTAAAGAGATTTAATGCGGAGGAATCACACAACAGCTCTTCAAAAAAAGTGGGAGACATGGACACAAACTTGTAGTCTTATGCAGTGGTGGGATTCTACCGGTTCGGTAGTTAAGCAGTTCAGAGAACCTGTTGTTAGAAGAAATCTCCTTTTGTTTTTTTCCACTTTAAAAGGTTAATCCTGTAAGGAATTACAACATTCTGATGTTGTTTCCTACCGTAATCTTCATTGCTCTGCTTACAGAAACTGCCTCTCCCTTAACCCTTATTACATTCTTGGCAGTATGCCTAGACTTACTGTCACTTCTGGTTCCTGAGCATCTCTGTGGGTTGGGATTCCCCTTTTCCTTGCAAACCAGTCCAGATGAAAATCCCAGAATCAAGTTCGGCCATTTCTTCTCCGCTTTCCACTCCTTTCCTCAGAGAACTTCAATGTCTTTACCATAATGCACAACAATCTATACCAGAGGTCTTCAAACTTGGCAGTTTTAAGAATTGTGGACTTCAATGTTGAAGTCCACAAGTCTTAAAGATGCCAAGTTTGGAAACCCCTGATCAGTGGTGGGATTCTACCGGTTTGGTAGAATCAGTTGTTAAGCAGTTTGGAGAACCAGTTGTTAGAAGAAATCTCCTTTTGTTTTTTTCCACTTTACAAGGTTAATCCTGTAAGGAATTACAACATTCTGGTGTTGTTTCCTACCGTAATCTTTATTGCTCTGCTTACAGAAACTGCCTCTCCCTTAACCCTTATTACATTCTTGGCAGTAGGCTTAGATTTACTGTCACTTCTGGTTCCAGAGCTTCTCTGAGTGTTGTTTTGTTTTTTTCCTTGACTTTCTTAAAGGGGAAGGGTTGTTTTAAGCTTTTTACACCGCTGTTGGCAGGAAATACTCCCCTGTTGGAGTTCTTCCAGCCAGGGTGCAATCATCAGCACTTTGAAGGAATAATTGAATAACGAAGCAGAAGCTTTTAATGACAAGGAACCAAGATGAGTGACATTCAGCAAGGCTTCTTGGCTAGCTAGAAAGATTGACATTCAAATGTGAGTTTACTTACCTTTTCTGACTTTTGGTCTAAAACTGGTTTTTGGTGAAGTTTAATTCTGTGCTTGGTGATGTTTAATCCTGTGTTTAGTGATGAGATAATTTTCCCTGTTCAGCTTTGCTTGGAAGGAAAAATGTTAATCTCTGTTCCTGACAAGAAGCAGCTTTGGAAATCTGACTAGTTCCTGTGTCTATTTGTTCTGGTCATTGGTTTAACAAGCAACAGCTACTCTGTTTGCTCCTTTGCTTCATTCTGGAGAGTTTAAATGACCTCTCTGCTAAAGGGTTTCACTTGGCTGCTGATAGTTATCATTGCATTTTAAGTATTTTAATTCCTCAAGGTGCTCTGGCACCCTCCCTGATCTTTAACTCCAGTTTGCAGGTATTTCTAATCTAATGATTGGTATTTAGGGCAGCTTTTTGTAAGCAAAGAAGCTTTGTGTATTTTTCTACAGGTAGTCCTTGATTTACAACAGTTACAATGGCACTGAAAAAAGTGACTTATGACCGTTTTTCACACTTACGACCGTTGGAGCAAATTGTCATTAGGGCAGAGAAGTGATATCACATGACCTCCTGTCCATGCCCACCCGGTCACATGAAGCACCGCAGTTGGGAAATGAGTGACACGGTTGTTAAGAATGCTGCAATGGGCATAAATGTGAGGATGGCCATAAGTGCGAGGACCAGTCAAAAGTGCGAGGACCGATCAGAAATGACTTTTTTCAGCCCTCTGAGTAGTCCCTATGCACATAGCCAGGGCCACCCGGTCACATGACCAGCTACCTACGCCCGCCCAGTCACATGACCTCCAAGCCGCACACCCAAATAAGCCACACCCACAGAACCAGTTGTTAAAAAATTTGAATCCCACCACTGGTTTTATGTCAATAAATGTATTTAACATTCACGGCAGAGAAAACAGTCAGGAACATCCTGAGGTAAATCTCAAGCAGTGCAGAGAAGAAAAAGGCAGGAAAAAGGGAAACGCCCCCTTTCCACCCACAGCAACCAATCAGAGCGCAGATCACCTCATACAGGAGCCCGCCCTCACTCGACTACAACGGGGTGTTCTGGACCATTGTTCACTTTCCTCTTCCAGCTGCTCCATTGAATAGCTTCACATTTAAAGGCTTCGAAAGAAACAGACCTAATAAAAGAGGAGGCGGAGTTTCACAATATATATATATATATATAAAATAACCAAACCACTCTGGAAATGCAACAGAAGAAAGAGGAAAACCTCCTTGAAGGCATTTGGGTTGAGATAAAAGGGGGAAAGAGGGATGGGGGAATATTCTGAGCCTCCCAACCAACCAGAGGAAACGGATGAACCAAGCGAAGGCCCGGAGGAAGCTCCCCCCAAGAGTCGTGGAGGCTTGGACTCCCCTGGCCTCACCTGGGAGGCAGGTTCTGCGCCTGGTGGAAGAGGAAAGAGGCTCCTGGGAAACCCAGCAGACCAGAGGCCGCCTTGAAAGCAGCCCCCCCCCCCACCATTTCCCTCCAGACGGGGCCTTGGCCACCAGGGGAGGGGAGACCCTGGACGGGGCCTCCTCCAACCCCCAGGGAGCCTTGAAGGCTGCCCCTCCCCCTCCTCCTGGCCTCTCCGATCCTCTCTCTGGGATGCTCCGGTCAACACAGAAGCCTTGGTACATCAGAGGACCCAGGAGAGAACTAGGGAGACTGTGGCCAGCAGAAGCCACGGAGGCTCTGTGAGGAGATTCCTTCTAGGGCGGAATTTGGAATGTATTTAAAGAGGCTGCAATGAATGAACAACACACTGATGTGAACGAATAAGCTTCTACTCTCTTTTCACAAATAAAAATATTTTAAAAAGAAGGAATATTAGGCAAAAAGTTAGGTGACCAGACGTCCCGCTTTTGAAAAAATTGTCCCGCGTCCCGCAGCGTTTTAAAAAAGTCCCGATTTTTTTTTTTGTTGCTCCAGTCTTGAGGGGGAAAAAAAGCACCTTTGGGATTCCTCTCCCTTCATCAATTCCCTGAATCTTCCCTGGAGGAATAAATTGAGGAGGGGAGAGAGAGAGAGAGAAGACAGACCGACAGCGCGCAAAACAAGCGGAGCAAACGAAGGCTCAGAGAAAAAGGCTCGGGCTGCTCTTCCAGTTTCCTATCTCTGCAAACCCATCCAAGCTCTCGCCTCAGGACCGAGGGAGCGAATGGGGGCGGGGCTGAGCCTCCTTTCTGCAGGCTGAGGGGTCGCATTAGGGGGAGAGGCATCCCGCCTCCCCCCCCCTCGGACGGGCTGTGCACCATGAGTTTCTTGATTGATTCCAGCATTATGGTCATCTCCCAGGTACCGGCCTTCTCCGTGCCGCGTCAGGGTAGGCAGCGAAAGGCGGGAGAAGCCAGACAGGAGTCCTGCTTTCCGGATATAGGGGAAAGCCTGGCCTTCTATGGGCCGACCATTTGGTTGCTTCTTTCCCCCTAGCCGAGCACGGCCCCCTGTTAAATCCGGGCCTTAATCCTGGGGCCTGGGGAATTGGGCCTCGGAAAATGCGCGGAGACCTTATGCATATGGACTCCTCACAGGGCTGAAAAAGTTATTTTTGAATGGTCCTCGCACTTTTGACCAGTCCTCAAACTTACAACTGTCCTCATTTTTTACATTTTTTGCCCTATCTTATCACCATGGTGTAGAGAAGCAGTTGTGAAATGATGACATGGTTGTTAAGAATGCTGAACGGGCATAAATGAGAGGATGGTCATAAGCGTGAGGACCATTCAAAAGTGCGAGGACCTGTCAGAAATTATTTTTTTCAGCCCTCTGAGTAGTCCCTATACATATGGCCATGGCCACCCAATCACATGACCAGCTACCCACGCCCACCCAGTCACATGACCTCAAAGCCACACCCACAAATAAGCCACGCCCACAGAACGGGTAGTAAAAAAGATAGAACCCCCACCCCCACCCCCGTCGATCGTGTCCCTCTTTACCAATGTTAAAATCTGGTCACCTTAGCCTAGAAGAAAAAGGTGGGAAAAAAGGGAAACGCCCCCTTTCCACCCACAGCAACCAATCAGAGCGCAGATCCCCTCAGGCGGGAGCCCCCCCTCCCTCCCTCAGCCACAACGCGGTGTTCTGGACCATTCTAGACTTTCCTTCTTCAGCTGTTAAATTGAATATCTTCACATTTAAAGTGTTCAAAAGAAACAGACCTAAAATGACTTTCCTTTTGTCCATTAGATAAATTTGTCCTTCTAGAAATGGCTGGTGACATATTAATCTGTAAAAGCAAAAAGTTGAGGCGGGGTTTTTTTTTTTTTAATCTACTGTGCTAAAAAGAGCCGGAAGTCAAAGCCTTTTTTCCTTTTTTCCCTTAAACCTCAAACTTTCTTTTTCCCTCTTTCTCCTTCCCCTCATTTCCTATTTCTCTCTTTCTTTGTGTTTTATTTAATAAGTAAATGAATAAATAAATAAATAAGAAACAGACCTAATAAAGGAGGAGGTGAAATTGCACGATGTGTAAGAAATAACCAAACTGCCCTAGAAACGCAAGACAAGAAAAAGGAAAACCTCCTTCCATGCATTTCGGTTGATATAAAAGGGGGGAAAGAAGGACGGAGCCTTGGGGGTATCTTAGAAGCCACCCAACCCAACGTCAAATGGTCACTAAATGAACCGTTGTAAGTCAAGGACTTCCTTCAATCTGCTTCAACTGATGGAAAAAGGACCAGAGGATTCTGATCATCAGGTTGTTTCATGATGGTTTCATGCCTTCAAGTTGGTGTCCATGTTTAGCCACCCATGGATGGACTTTCTCTGGGGAGACCCCTCCCCCTCCCCCTCCTCCAGACCTTCCGTCAGCATCCTCCCCCCTCCATGCTGGTCCCCTTTTCCTCTCTTCCCTCCCCTCCTTCCTCCATCAGAGCCTCCCCCAGAGAGCAGGGAGGGTCTCCCCACGAAGGGCCCCAAGGGGGAGAATGTGGGTCCTTTGAGTGACATTTCTCCTCCATCGGTTTGTTTCCTGGGCTCTCCAGGGTCTCCTGAGGGTTGGGAAGGGCCCCTTCAGCCGCTTCCAGTGGGCCAGAGGACCTTGTGGCTGCCCCACCTGCAGACTCAGCCATGGGGCGGAGGAGGAGAGTCCCTGAGCTGCCCTGATGGAGAATGGAGGCTTGTTGCCTGCTGGATCCTGGCCAGTCCCTCAGTTCCGCTTCGGAGGAGCCCAACGCTTCAGGCTGGGGAAGCGAAGCCCAAGCACCTCTGCAGCTCTTGGGGGATGGAGAAAGAAGGGCTGGTCTGTGTGTGTGTGTGTGTGTGTGTGTGTGTGTGTGTGTGTGTGTGTGTGTGTATGTGGGGGGGGGAGTATGTGGGGGGAGGGTGTCAGGAAGAACTCAGAGAAAATGAAAGTCTTGTGGGGGAGGGGAAACATGGAAAGAGCCCAGAAGTTCTGCTTTGATCAGGAGAGCGATGGGATCCCACCAGAGTCTCTCTGGATCTGGGGCCAATTTTGGGTGACTGGCTGGGTCCAAACACACAATTGTGGGGCAGGTTTGGACTCTGCCGCCTCCTTCAGCTGCAGGAGGGGATCCAGTTCTGGCCTGCTGAGGCTGGTGCTGCCCCCCCCCCCCAATCCCAGGAAAGGATCCAGGCCTCCTCAGGATAGGCGCCCTGTGGGATGTCTGCCTGCTGCAGCTGGGAGAGGGTTGGGGCTCTGATCTGGCCTCACCAACCATTAGCTGGTATTTGATCCTCAGCCCTCAACAGCTGGCAGCTGCCCAGCCTCCGATGCCCTCACCTGGCTGAGAGAGATCATCCTGGTTAGCCTGAGGATGGGAGACCACCAGGAAGCATCTGGGCTGCTGTATAGGCTGAAACTCCTCCAAGACAAGGAGGGTGAAGCTTCAGGCCCTCCTCGAACTCGCCTCCCTCAGAAGATTCACTTCCCATTCCTCTTTCAGTCTTGCCTGATCTCCCCGAAACTCCCTCCTCCCCCCTTTCTCAGTTCCTGCCGTTTGGAAGACCTCATGGGAACCCAATTCCCCTTGTCCAGAGAGAGGGGAGAAGGTTAAAATGAGTGGGGGTCTCACCTTCCTTGGTCCTTGCCCCCACCTCTAAACACAGTGGCCTTTTAGCCTTTCCCACCTTCCCGAGGCTCAGGGCCCAAGGGAGGAAATTTGGGGTCTCCAAGCTCCTCTGTACGCTCCTCCCCCGGGAGCCCTCCCCCCTCTCCTGCCACTCTCAGGTGCCTGAGGAAGCCCGACCCCCAGTCCTGCGTCAGGAGGGAGGAAAGGCTGCCCACGCAGAGAACAAAGGAAAACTGGGGGTGGGAGGGAGTGGGGAGGGAACGAGTGGAAAGAGTGAGGGGGAGGGAAGAGAGTGAGGGGGAGGGGAAAAGCGAGGGGGGAGTGAGGATGGAGAGGGGGGAGGGGAAATGAAGAGGAGGGAACAGCAGCAGTGCGGAATTCTATTTCTGACTTCCAGAAAGTCAAACATCCGCCCCAACCAATGAAAAATGGAGCTTTGTGAGCGTCATCCGTCTCCAGGCAGAGGATTCACAACGGGGTCCTTTGGAGGAGATGGTTCTCGGAGGGGCCGGGGGGGGGGTGTTCAGATGTTCAACATCTGGAGGGGAGCCGGCTCTCTAACATCTGCAGGGCAAAGTATTATCTTTAAGGGGTGGGTGTGATCTGGATAACCCCTTCTTCACATGGTGGAGGGATCCAGCCAACCAACACTTCAGTTGATGAAAACACAGAGACTTTATTAAAAGAAAATAATAGAATCAATCTCGCAAAATGGGGGGGAGGGGGATCCCAGCAGAGACCTCAACAAGGAGTTTGAGCCTGGAAGCCACACCTGAAGTTTCAAAAGGATTCCATTGGATAAATCACTATCCCCCCCCACGCCCCTCCTCCATTGGATCCAGTGACCGATCCCGACTAATCCAAGGTGCCTTTTAGAGAGAACAGGATCTCTTTTCTCTAATGACGGATTCCTCCCCAAGGCTCTTTCCTATCTCTCTTTCCTGCCTTAGCATTTGTGGGAGTGTTCTCCAGCCATCCTAAAGCAGAATAATGTCTAACCAACTTAAGAGAGTAGCAGAGGTGCCCCTGGAGGTCATCCAGTCCATCCTGCCTGAGCACAATTGAATCTTTAATTATATGCATTTCTAACTTCTACACCTCCATCCTCTTTTCTTTTTGAAGTTTCTCGTCTCCTCCACCATCCGACCTCCTGCAGGTGAGTTTCTCCTCTTCCTCCCTCCCCTCAACCCCTCCCCTACCCCAGTTTCTAAAAACCCTTTAATTCTTCCCTTTTCTTTTTTAAATAATGGTTCCTAAACAAATGGAACTGCCCTCAAACTCTCCCTGCAGGGCCTCCCTGCTCCAGACGAAGGAAAGTGTTGAAATTTCAGCCAGATTTTCCTTACACAAAATTCCACAACAAGGTGCCATCAAATACCAAAACATACACACACAAAGCACGAAAACTTCCTCCAGGTTCTGGGACACTGCAGGAGGGGGGGGGGAGGGTTCCTGTCATTGGGCGCAGGGAGTTTGACCCTGTGGCTCCTGATGACGTGGACAGGATTTTGGGGAGACTTAAAGCCACCACATGTTTATTGGACCCGTGTCCCTCCTGGTTGGTGCTGGCCTCCCGGGAGGTTACACGAGGCTTGTTTCAGGGGATTATTAACGCTTCTTTGAGTGAGGGTGTCTTCCCGTCTGCCTTGAAAGAGGCGGTGGTGAGGCCCCTCCTCAAGAAGCCTTCCCTGGACCCGGCTGTACTGTCTAACTACCGTCCTGTCTCCAACCTCCGCTTCGCAGCGAAGGTTGTTGAGGGTGTAGTGGCGCGACAACTCCCTCGATTCCTGGATGAAGCTGTCTATCTAGATCCATGCCAGTCGGGCTTCAAGTCGGGATACAGCATGGAAACAGCATTGATCGCATTGGTTGATGATCTCTGGAGGGCTCCACACAGGCGTTGCTCCTCTGTCCTGGTCCTGCTAGATCTCTCAGTGGCTTTTGATACCATCGATCATAGTATCATGCTGCATCGGCTAGACGATGTGTGAGTGGGAGGCACAGTGATACGGTGGTTCTCCTCCTTCCTCTCGGGCCGTACACAGTCTGTGTTGGTGGGGGGGACAGAGGTCGACCTCGAGGCACCTTACGTGTGGGGTTCTGCAAGGGTCAGTCCTCTCGCCCCTCCTGTTCAACATTTATGTGAAGCCGTTGGGCGAGATCATCCGTGGTTTTGGGGTGAAGTTAGGGTTATCTATGCCGATGACACGCAATTGTACATTTCTACCCCGGACCACCCCAATGATGCCCTTGACGTGATGACCCAGTGCCTGGAGGCCATGCGGATCTGGGTGGGGAGGGACAGGCTCAGACTCAACCCCTCCAAGACCGAGTGGCTGTGGTTTCTGGCACCCTGGTATAGCCCGCTGGTGCCATCGCTTACTATTGGGGGTGAACTTTTGCCCCCCTCAGAGAGGGCTCACAACTCGGGTGTCCTCCTGGACTCATGGCTGTCTTTAGACGATGATATGACGGCCGTGGCCAGAGGGGCTTTCTATCAGGCTCGCCTGATCTCCCAGTTGCGTCCCTTTCTGGACCGGGATGCCTTGTGCACGGTCACTCACGCCCTCGTCACTTCCTGGCTGGACTACTGTAATACTCTCTACATGGGGCTCCCCTTGAGGAGCACCCGGAGGCTCCAGCTGGTCCAGAATGAGGCCGCGCGAGTGATAATGGGGGCGACTCGTCCCTCCCATGTAACACCTCTCTTGCGCGAGCTGCACTGGCTCCCGGTGGTCTTCTGGGTGTGCTTCAAGGTGCTGGTTACCACCTCCCACCGACCGGTACGCTCTCACAGAGAGGGCCTCTTTAGGGTGCCGTCAGCCAAACAATGTCGACTGGCGACCCGCAGGGGGAGAACCTTCTCTGTGGGGGCTCCTGCCCTATGGAATGAATTGCCCCCAGACATACGAAGGATCCCCGACCTCCGGGCCTTCCGTCGTGCTCTGAAGACCTTACTATTTCAGCAAGCCGGTCTGACAGAACAAGGTTTTTAAATGGGTTTAAAATAGTTTTAACTATGGCTTTTAGTTGGGGTTTTAATCATGGCCAACTATTTAATTATTTTAATTGACTTTCTTAAATTTCTGTGTTGTCATTGTCATTGTCATTGTTTTACTATGGCTGTGCACTGCCCTTTGTCCTTCCGGAGAAGGGCGGTATAAAAATATAAACAAATAAAAATAAATAAATAAATACATTGCCCTTCCTGTGCCCTCCCCTTTTCCTTGTGACATTTCACACAATTTGTGGCCAAGGGACACCTGGCTCCCCCGTTTGCTGCCTCCCCCAGGGCCCTCCCATCTTCCTGGTTAATAGGAAACCTCTCCAGGGCAGGTGGAGCCCCCCTTTGCAGCCCCACGGCTGAACTCAGACTCCCCTCCCCTTGGAAATCCCAGGGGAGGAGATGGGGAGGCATTATCTGGCCCCTCCCAGCCTTCTCCTCCCTGAAAGGGGCGAAGCCTCCCTCCCTCCGGTCCCTCCCCATCAACCACCCCTGCAAAGTAGGCCTTCATGGGGGGGGGGTGAAAGGAAGGGGTCCATTTCCCCCCATAGATTCTCCAGAAACATTTACACCAAAGATTTTATTCCATGTTCTAATTTTCTTCCTCATCTTTTTTTTCTCCCAGAGCGCTCATGAGTTAATCCGATGCAAAAGGATTTTGGTTTTTCTGCAGCTGATGAATTTCTGGCTTTTCCTGCAACCTTTGAAAGACGGAGGCTCCACCTGGCAGGTTGGTGGGAAGAATCCCGGATGGAGCTTCTCCTGCTGAGGCTCCCGGCTTCCTCTCTTTCTTTGGAGGGAGGAGGGAGGAGAGGCCATCTAGTCTGGCCCAGGCTTGCCTGTCGCCCCAGACCCCCCAAGCAGCAGAGACCCCCCACTCACAGCAACGGCTGCCACCCTCCAGCTGAACCCCTCTTGCCCTTAGCCAAGGCCACCAGATCCAGGGAGATCCCAGAGGATCCAGGGATCTTCAGCCAGCCTGGGATCCCCCATTCTTGAGAGGTGACCCAGCCTGGTCAGTAGCTTCCTCACAACCTTTATGAGCCCCCCAAGAAAACCACACAACTCCCCTCACTCTGGGAAGGAGAGCAGAAAACGGGTCGCTTGAGAGACGCTGGGAGGGCAGAGAAGTCATCGAGGGGGAGGGGGGAAACTCAGCCCCTCCTCCCCATATTTGTATCTCAGCAAAGGCTCTGCTGAACAGGCATGCAGGTGTTCACACACACACACACACACACACACACACACACACACACACACACACACACACAGGAGAGACTCTCCTTGGAGAAGCAGCAATGAAGGCCCTTCAGTCACCTGAGACCACCTGAGAGCCTTTTCCAGCCCTCCCCACTCAGCCCCACGGCCGCCCCACAGTCCTCCCTGCCTTCCGGTCCTCTGGGCAGCAGAGACTCCAGGACTCTTGCACAGCCTGGGGGGCTGCTGGGGGCCCCACTTCATGTCCTGGGGGTCCCCAACAGAGCCGTATGTGCCCCCCCCTCCAGAGCTCCTCCCGTCAGAAAAGGGCCCTGAATTCAACTCAGGAAGCTGAAACTGGCCAAGGAGCTGCTGATCCAGTTCTACGGAGGAATCACTGAGTCTGTCATCTCCACCTCCATAACTGCCTGGTTTGGCTCTGCAACCCCACAAGACAGACGGAGACTTCAGAGGATCATTAAAAGTGCAGAAAAAAACAATGGCTACCAACCTGCCTTCCATGGAGGACCTGCACTCTGCACGCGTCAAAAGAGGGCTGTGAAAATATCTACAGACTCCTCACATCCTGGACATAAACGGTTCCAACTCCTGCCCTCAAAACAAGGCTATAGAGCACTGCACACCAGAACAACTAGACATAAGGAGTTTTTCCCCAAATACCATCACTCTGGTACACAAATGATTCCCTCAACACTCTCAAACTATTTACTACATCTATATTACTATTACTATTACTCTTCTCATTGTTCCTATCACCCATCTCCTCCCACTTAGGACTGTATGACTGTAACCTTGTTAGTTCTATCCTTACGATTTATACTGATATTGTTTCCTGATTGCTTATTTGTTCCCTGTGACTATCATTAAGTGTTGTACCTGGTGATTCTTGGCAAATGTATCTTTTCTTTTATGTACACTGAGAGCCTATGCACCAAGACAAGTTCCTTGTGTGTCCAATCACACTTGGCCAATAAAATATTCTCTTCTCTTCTCTTCTCTTCTCTTCTCTTCTCTTCTCTTCTCTTCTCTTCTCTTCTCTTCTCTTCTCTTCTCTTCAAGACAAGATACAGTCGTCAAGAATCACAGGGCACAACCCCCAGGTACAGTCATACGGTACAATAAGCAATCAAATCATCCTGGGAAACAATATCAATATAAATCGAGAGGACAGAAGCAACGAAGTTTCAGTCGTGGAGTCACAAGTGGGGAAGGGGGAACTCATCCAATTTGCAGAGGAGGCTAAGTTGGCAGGAGAAGCCAAAACCCCAGAAGAAAAGCTCAGGATCCATATGGATCTGCAACTGGTCCCTCCCCCTCCATGCTGGTTCCCTTTTCCTCTCTTCCCTCCCCTCCTTCCTCCATCAGAGCCTCCCCCAGAGAGTAGGGAGGGTCTCCCCACAAAGGGTCCCAAGGGGGAGAATGTGGGTCCTTTGAGTGACATTTCTCCTCCATCGGTTTGTTTCCTGGGCTCTCCAGGGTCTCCTCGGGAGTCGGGAAGGGCCCCTTCAGCCGCTTCCAATGGGCCAGAGGACCTTGTGGCTGCCCCACCTGCAGACTCAGCCATGGGGCGGAGGAGGAGAGTCCCTGAGCTGCCCTGATGGAGAATGGAGGCTTGTTGCCTGCTGGATCCTGGCCAGTTCCTCAGTTCCGCTTCAGAGGAGCCCAACGCTTCAGGCTGGGGAAGCGAAGCCCAAGCGCCTCTGCAGCTGTTGGGGGCTGGAGAAAGAAGGGCTGCTCTGTGTGTGTGTGTGTAGAAGGGAGAACTCGGAGAAGAGCACAATATTTGGGGGGTTGGAAGCATGAAAGGGGCCCAGAGGTTCTGCCTGGGTCAGGCGAGGGATGGAGGCCCCACAGAGGCTGCCTGGATCTGGGGCTGACTTTGTGTGAGTGGCTGTGTCAGATACACAACTGTGGGGCAGATTCGGACTCTGCCGCCTCCTTCAGCTGCTGGGGGGGACCTGGCTCTGGGCTGCTGAGGCTGGTGCTGGGCCAGGGGGGAGTTTGACCCCTCCAGCCCCCCATCCCTAGAAAGGATCCAGGCCGCCTCTGGACCCCCAAAGCTCTTTAAACAGAATCCGGAATTCAGGATCTGCCTAAGCCGCCTTTGTGTAACTCACAGGAACCTGAATCTCCCACAAAGACTAGAAAAAAAGTTTTCTATGGATGAAGTGAAAGAGGAGTAGAAGAAACAGAAGGTCTCTTTTGGGATAGTTTGGGGGGGGGGGGGAGATTTCCAGATTGTGATGGTTAAAAGGCTGTAATCCTATAGTGGGGGATATAGGATCCCTGAAGTCCCCAGGATTTCTATTAACATTCCAGGCTATTCTATAAATTATAAATTTATTCTTCGGTTTCATATACTGTCCCTCCCTCCACCCGTCCTTCCTAAATAATCCTGAAATCTTTTACAAGGAAGGAAATCCGCTCAGATCCTCTGACACATCATATCCCTGGATATGGATTTTCTTCTTCTTCTTTTGGGAAAATGTTTCCTCCAACTCCCCTCCAGAAGAACTAAATTCATCTCAGAGGCTGATTCTTCGGACTTGGGAGTCCCAGGACTGATTCCTTTCCCCGTAAAATCTCCTTTTCTCTCACCATCCTTGCAGGCAAAACGTTGAGTTCCCTGGCAAAGAACAAACGTCCAGAATGGAGAATCTGGCTCATTCATAACATAAAATGTTTCTGAGATTTATGGAGCTTAAAGGTTTATTTCAAATTAAGGCAGAGATTTGGAAAAGTGGGAAAAGCTGCATTTATTTGGAAACGATATTTCTCTTCAAAAGACGTTTTGTACAAACACACGTACAAAAGTTGGAGGGAGTTGTGGACAAAAATTTCCAGGGAGGAAAAAGTGCCTTGAGGGTCTTTGGCTGAGAACTGGGGGGAGGGGACGGAGGAAGAGCCGCGGCTCAGACGGGGAACCTCCCTGAATTCTGGGCTTGGGCCAGAAGAGAAGGGGGGATGGGGGGTCTTGGCTGGGCTCTGGGTGGGGGGAAACTCCACTTGGGACCCTTCCTGGAGGGGAAGACCGACTGGAGTCCCACTCCTGCCCTTGGGATCTCCCTCGCTCACTTGGGATCTCACAAGCAGATCATGGAGTGGGGCAACGTCTCCAGGGATCGCCCCTCAACTGAGAGAAGCCGAAGCCCTGAGAAGGCCGATCAGCCCAGAATGGAAAATGGGATCGTCCTCCGAGGGAGATCCGACCTGGAAGGGATCAGGAGGGATTTTCTGACCATGAGAACCAATCAATCAATGGAGCGCCCTCCCCCCCCCAACCTGGAATTGTGGGGGGGGGAGGGGGGCTGCATCCCTGGAGGCCACGGGGTTGGACTAGAAGATCTCTTAGGTCCCTTCCAGCCTTTGAGTCTCTCCATCGCCCACCCACCCCCAGCCTTCCACCCACCCACCCCCTCCTGCTTGTGGGGGGAGGGGGAAGAAAGCCTGGGACTGTCCATCAAAGAGGAAGCTGCCGGAGACCCTCCAGACTCTGGGCTGAACCAAGACAGGCTCCGCTCCAGCAGTCCTTCAGGGGGTGATTCTCCCCCCCTTCTGAATCCCCCCTCCCCCATTGAGTTCAACAGCAGCCATTCTGGAACCCAAACCGACCTCAACCCCACAGCGCTGGGGGTAAGACCTCCCCTCCGGCAGCCCCTGTGCAGGAAGGAAGGGGGTCAAAGGTCAGAGGCTTCCCTGGGGGTTTCACCTGGGGGCCAGGAAATGGGATTGGTATCCGGAGGGGTCAGGGTGTGTCCGTGTCCACAGTCACCAGCTCATCCCCGCCCCCTGCAGAGTCCAGATGCTGCTGGGGGCTCCCTCCCTCCCCCCAAATTGAGCCTGGCTCCTCTTTGCCCTTCTGGAGTCTCGGCAGCCCCAGCCTGGATTCCCCCTGGGCATTGTGGGAACTCAAAGGGCATCTAGTCCACCAGGCAAACTCTGCCCACAGCCAGGAGTTCCATCCTGAGGATCCTCAGCCAAGGCGAGGGGGGTCTCCTGCCTGTTTCTAGGCCCTGGCAGAGTTGGTGCCTTTCCCTCCTGGGTGGAGCCTTGAGTGGAGTTCTTGTTTCCTGCCTTCCTGTTTGTCTGGTGCTGATCCCTGCTTATCTCTTGGCTGTTGGAGGGGAGGTGTGTCTCCTTCTTCCCTTCCGAGCTTTATTATTGTCGTTTTTGAATGGTGTGATCGAAATCTGATTTATCTCTCTGATTCTGTTGAAAACCAGAGGTTTTCCTTTTGGGATTCCTGGACAAGGAACTTGAAATATAAATTTATGACTTTATTACTGCACATGCTGACTGCAGCAAGAATTCCTTATATGCAAGAATGGTAAGAAACCTCCATTCCCAGGATGGACGAAGGGATGGAATGAAAATTGTGGCAGAGATGGAGAAATAAACTTTGTGACCAGAGGAAAGAAGAGATTTATTCCTCACCCTAACCCTACCTGGAAGCCACTTCTGGACTTTGGGCAGAAAAAAATGAAATCTGGAGTTTTGGGATTTACTGATTAAATTGAGTTGTTGGTATAGAAATGGTTAATATTTACTTACAGAAGAAATAAAAACCGAGGCTCCAATTTCATTTTGTATTTTATTATGCTCGGGAAAGTTTTTTCCTTTCTTTTCTCCATATGCACTTTATCCGCCACTTCTCCTTCCCCTTCCTTTCCCTTTCCCAATTCCTTATTACTTTTATTTTCTATTTTATGCCCTTATAATCTTAATAAAAATCATAAAAAGGAGCCTTTTGTTTTAGGGGCCTTCCTGTTCCACAGTCAAAATAGGCAAATCTCATCACGATCTGCACAATCAGATGGAAAAAAAATTCTTCCAAAGTGTCACTTTATATAATTTCTCTGCTGAAAGGAGAGATTGTTGTGCATTATGGCGAAGATATGGACGTTCTCCGAGGAAAGGAGCGGGAAGCGTAAGAGAAACGGCCGAACTTCTTTCCGGGATCTTCATCCGGGGCTGCTTTGCAAGGAAAGGGGGATCCCGACCCCCAGAAAGGAAGAGGGAGATTCCTCCACAACCGGGGTTCAGGGGCTGGAAATCGGAAGGAGCCGGTCCGTCCAGACGTTCTCAGCCAGGGAGACGCGTGTTTCAAGGAAGGGAAACGCCGTTTTCCCTTGGAAAGCCCAGAGATCCCTATGGAGATTCCCCCGTGAAGGGGGAGGATCCGGCTGGATTAGGAGGGATCCCTGCAGATCCCCTCTGCCTCTTCCTGCGTGGAGGGTCAGCTGAGGGTTTTCCTGGCTTCCCTTCGGATTGGGGGGAGCGGGTGGCCCCCAAGTCCCTTGTCCTCCAGGGCAGCTGCCGGGGGCTCCCTCCTCCCCTTCTGAGCCCCGAAGGACCCTCGAGCTCTGCCTCCACTTTGCCCTTCTGGACTCTCCGCAGCTCCAGCTTCGGCTCCTTCTGGGCACTCTGGGAACTCAAAGGGCATCTAGTCCAGTCCAGGCGCCCAGAGAAAGGAGGAGAATCGGGGGGGGGGGGAGGGGGGCAAAAGGAAGAGACATTCTCCTCCGGAGCTGGCATGAAACTCTCCCTAGATTGCAGCCCCCCAAAGACTGAAGGGATTCCCTCCCCCCCCCTTTCTCCGATTCGCTCTCTGCGCGGAACTATCTCCTGTATCGGGCGAAGTCAAGGGAGGCTCTGCCCGGAGACCGATGACGCTGCAGAAGGGAGACTTCCCATTGGTCCTCCTGCTCTTCCTGGACGCTCCCTCTTCCGAAGTCCGAGGAAAACTCCTCCCCCCCTCCAGACCCTCCGATTCCTCCTCTGGGGCTGGGAGCCCCTCCGTCTCTCTCCTCCCTTTGGGGCGCTTGTGGGGCGGCGTCCATGGCTCTGGCTGGGCTCCCCCTGATGCTGCTGCTGGGGGCGCTGGCCCGGATCCCCGGAAGCGAAGGGGGGAAGGAGACCCCCGGTAAGGAGGGGGCTGGGCGGGGGAGGAGGGGCTGGGAAGGACCCCCGGAGGGGGGAAGGGAGCCGATGGGTCTCCAGGGCCTCCACCAGCCTCGATCTCTGCGTGGTCTCCCCCCCCTTCCTCCCCACATCCCCCCCAGGAGGACGGAGAGGGACCCTAATCCTAACCCTTCCCCCATGTAGCCAGGTGGGGGTCGCCCCTCTCTCGCCCCTCGCCCAGGGTCTGGGTGGGAGGGGCTGCATGGAAAGAGGAGGGGGAGGAAAAGCGAAAGCGAAAGAGGGAAACTGAGGCATTTCAGGAAAAGTCTTTTGGCTTCTTCAGAAACTTCCGTTTTTCTTCTGAATCTCAGATTGGAGGCTCTGGAGGTCGGAGAAGAGGGGGGCTATGGGCCCTTCTGGGGAAATACTCTGAATTTGGGGAGGAGACCAAGGACCCCCATAACCCCCTGGAGGGGAGGGGGAAGTGAGGGAGGAGGATATTGGGGGACTTTTGTGAAGAGGGCAGGAGACCCTCCCTTTGGGAGGCTCTTGGGGGTCTTTTTGGGAAGGGGGAAGGGAAACAAGGGGGATCCTCCACAGTCACCCAAAGGGAGGGAGCTGGGCTGAAGAAGAAACGGGGGGAGAGACGGAGGGAAGGTGCGGGTTGAAGGGCTGGGAGACCCCGGGAGAGTCGGTCTAGATGTCCTCATTGTGGCTCCTCCCCATATCCCCTCCCAAAGGAAGAGAGAGTGGGGGGGATGGAGCTACTTTCTCTCTAGCCCCCACCCCATCCTTCCTGCCCCTTGAGATCCCACCTTCCCCGCAAAGGCTGAATGGGATTGCTGGACCGGTTGAGCTTCTGCCTGCCTTTTCCCACCCCTCCCCCTCTTCCTTCCCCTCCCCCCTCCAGACCCCCCAGGAAGCCTCCCTTCCTCTCTGGGACTGAGAGAGTTCCCGTTCCCTCCTCCAGGGGGCGTCTTCCCCCAGGACCTCCAAGGAAGGTCCCCCGCCCCTCCCCCTTCCTGCGTGGGTCCCCCCTCCTCTCCCAGGGGTTGGGAACGATGGGCCCTGGAGTCCTCTGACAGCCTTCCTTCCCTTTCCACTCACAGCTCATTTCCTGTACCAGTATAAGGGCGAGTGCCGCTTCCTCAACGGGACGCAGCGGGTGAGGCTCCTGGACCGATACTTCTACGACCGGCAGGAATTCGCCCGCTTCGACAGCAACCTCGGGAAGGTAGTGGCTGTCTTGGAGTTGGGGGAGGCGGAGGCGGATTATTGGAACAGAGATGAGCAGCGCCTGCAGTACTGGAAGGCCCAAGTGGATTCCTTCTGCCGGAACAACTACGGGGTGGCCCAGACAGCCCAGGTGGTTGGCCGGAGAGGTGAGTTCGTGGAGGGGGGGAGGAGAGTTTGGGGGGGGAGTTGGGGGAGGGGACCCCCTTTCCCTTTCCTTGGTTGAGACTCTCCCGGATGAAGATTTAGAGGTTCTTTCAAAAGCAAGGATGACTCACATTCAGTGGAAAAATCCATCCATTCATTCATGAAGAGACAAATGAAAAGGCTCCAGGGGATTCAGGCTGCCCCCCCCTCTCTGCCCCCCCCCCCAGCAAAGCCCCAGAGCCCCATTTGGAGCCCTTTCCAGAAGGCCAGTAAGGGGGAGCTCCCTCCCCCTCTGGGGCCTTTGGGATTTTAGGATAAAAAAAATCCTTTCTCTCCAGGTCTCAGTTCTCTTTATTCCTTATTCTGAGTCATTTCCACTCTGGCATCTTTTCAATCCAATAAATAAGTAATTAAGTAAAATAAAAGTATATATAAAATTAATTAATTAAATAAATAAATAAATAATAAAATAAATAAGTCTCCCCAGGGCCCTCTCCTGGCCAGATCTCAAGGCTGCCAAGAGGGAGCCCTTTTCTTCCCAGGCCCCAAACTCTCCTGTCTGGAATCTGGGATCCCTTCGATCCATTTCCCCACCCCCCACAAGAAAATCCATCCAGATTACTTTTTTTGGGGTGTGGGGGTGGAGGGGAATCCAGCCAGGTCTCTCTCTCCTGCTCAATACAGCCAGTCCTCCACTTAACAACCGTTCATATAGTGACCATTGAAAGTTACAACAGCAGTGAAAAAAAATGACTTAGGACTGTTTTTCACACTTACGACCATTGCAAACTCCATGGGGAAGCTGGATTCACTTAACAACCCTGCTACTCATTTAACAACTGCAGTGATTCACTTAACGACTGTGGCAAGAAACGTCATAACATGGGGCAAAATTCATTGAACAAACGTCTCACTTAGCAACAGAAATGTGGGGCTCAATTGTGGTCCTAAGTCGAGGACTCCCCGTATCTACCTATATATTTCTCTCTCTCCCTGATTCATTTCTATCCTATTCTGGAACCTCCCGTCTCCCTCCCTCTTCCCAGCCAGAAGCCCCTTCCTCTCTTTCCCTGCTCCAGAAATGCTCTTTTTGGCACTTGGGATAAAACCTTATTTTTTACCCAAAACAAAAAAAAAAGAATTAGTGGACACTTTTCCCCCTGTCGATCCCTTTCTATGGATCGTCTGCTTTTCTTTCCTCTTTCTTCATTCAGAGCCATTTCCAGTCCAGCAGCTTTTCAATCCAATAAAGAAAGAACTGAGTAACGGAAGCAGCCTAGAATTCGTAATCATGATTCAATGCTTAAACCGAGATGTAAAACCCCCAATAATAGGAATCCTGATCGCTTCCATCTTCCTTCCTGGGGAGGCTCCTGATTTGGGGGGAGAATCCAAAAACACCCACAAACCTTAAAACTGAATTTGGGGTCATAAGAAACAAATGGGGCCTCCATTCAGCCCTGAAGCCTCAGATTCTCTCATTCTCTCTTCCAGATTCCTTCAAAATTGCCTACATTTCTTTTTCTCATGTTATTTCTTTGTCTAATAAAAATCCTCTATATTTCTACTGACTGATGGGGTTTCAGAGGCCAGTCAAGGATTTTAGCTGCCCTTGTTGCCATTCGGCCTTTCCAGAAAAATTATATTCCTTTTATTCGAATCAGAGAAGTCTTGAAAGCATCATCACTTAAGAACTGGTTACGTTTAATGTTCCCATTGGGAGCCCAGAGATTCTCCCAAAATAACGTCTCACCATAGAATCCAATAAGATCTCTCTTCCATAAGAGGAAAACCTCCAGATCCTAAGAGAGAAAAGCCTCTTGGAGCATTTGCTCCTTCCGGAAATTATTCAATATTTTAGGGGAACCAACAGAGATTTTGCTCTCCACAGATTCAGTCTGGAGGCAAAACTCATTTTCACTCCTAAATTCTTCCCTGCCAACCTGGGAGGATTTTCATCTGCCACATAAGATGCATTTGGAAATGTTTTTACTACCAAAGAGGATATTTCTTGGAGATAATAATGTCCAGCTATTTAATTTGTTTCTGGATAATATTTAAAGTATATTGTTCCCCTACAAACAGCCCAACATTCTTGTCATCTGGCACAGTGCTTGAAATAATTCTCATTCCAATAATATTTAATATAGAAATTTCACCAGGTTTATTAATTTATCTCGTGATTTTTCATCACCTCCGAAAGTGCCAATTGTGTTGGTGTTGTGAGTGTGTCTCTTTTGTGGGCCTCTCAGGGCCTCCCTCCCTCCTCCCTCCTTTTGGGGGTCTCTGGGGGGATTTTCCCTTCAGGGAAAGGAGCTTCATCAGCTGCCCAAAGACTCCAAAGCCCATGCTCCCCTCCTCTTTTCCTCCCTCCCCTCCCTCCTTCCTCCCTCCCTGGTTCAGGGACAGGACCAAAATCTCTGGATGGTTTGTTGCTTTAGCTGCTCAGAAGCTTTATCCACATAAATAGAATTAGAAATAACCATTTAAAAATGGGTTGTTCTTAAGCATTATAGAATTTACTGTTAATAAGAAAATCCCTCAACAAGGAAAACAAAATGGTTAGCAAAGGACTCTGGACTGGAATGGATCTATTGTCCCCCTGGCGGCCCCCAGGGGGGAGGAGAGCCTTCTCTGTGGGAGCACCTACTACCTGGAACGAGCTCCCCCCCCCCCCCCCGGAGATACGGAGGATCCCGGATCTGCGTACCTTCCGTCGCACGCTCAAGACTTTCTTATTTCATCAAGCCGGCCTGACCTAAATCCTTCCCTTTTTAAATGGAAATTTTAATTTGTTTTAAATTATTGGGGTTTTTAAATTTTTCTCAGCCAAATTATTTAATTCGTTTTTATTCTGTTTTAAATTTTTGTATTTATGTGTTTTTATTCTGTGGCTGTTCACCGCCCTGAGTCCTTCGGGAGTAGGGCGGTATATAAATCCAATAAAATGTAAATGTAAATGTATTGTGGAGCCTCTTGGGGGGCTCATCCAGACTAACCTCCCCAATTAATCCACCCAAGAGTTGTGCCAGTTGGAGCACTTGCTGAAGGAGGAGATCAAGAGGGATCCTCTCCAAGGCTCTGCTGAGATCCAGGGACTGGCTTGATCTCCTCAGCCACCAACTGCCCCCACCTTCCCTTTCCCAAAGATCCCTTCCGGATCCCTGCCCCCTCCCTGCCCCCCCCCCCCAATTCCAGGCAGATGCTGCCCTGAGGGAGTCAGAGGGACCCTCCCCACCTCCTTCCCCAGGAGTGGCCGATTCCTGCTGTTCCTGCGGTTCCTGATCTGGGCAGGTCTCCCTCTGAATCTCCCCAAAGCCCCCACCCCAGGAAGGATCCTTGAGAGAGATCGTGAGATCCCCCAAAACCTCTTCTGCCCTTCCTGCTCTGAAGGGGGGATTCGGGGTCTCTCATCTTCAATGGGGGAACAAACTTTTCCTTCAGGGGATTCTGGCAGTTGTGGGGAGCAAATGACCGCCCCCCATTGGGCTCCTTTGCCCTTTCCTTCAAAATGCCTCTTTCTGTTGATGATGCCTAAAATTGGGGGGTTTTGCAGCCACATCACACTTTCAACTTTTCCCTCCGAAATCTGCTGGGATTTTTTTGGGGGGGAATTTTTTTTTATTTGTAACAAAAAAAAAACCCAACAACATAAAATACAAACAGTATGTCGATCAGTTAAAATTCTTTTGTGCTCAATCCTTTGTCCCAAATTGCCATTTATTTAATTTCTCTTGTTTAACATTTTTATGTCTCATACGCACTTAAACACTGTTGAACAGCAAGAAAAAGAAAAGGAAACCACTTCAGATATTTATCTTTACCTTAATTCCTGTTTCATATTTCATTCCCATGCTTTGTTATCTAATGACTGATAAAACAAATCCCAAATTAAATAATATTGTTTATCTTCCTGTTCTCTAATTTCAAGTGTCAATTGACTCATTTCAGCAGACTCCAAGATTTTCTTAATAACTTCATCTTCTGTAGGTATCTTCTCACCTTTCCAATTTTTAGCAAAAACAATTCTAGCCGCTGTTAAAACATTCACAATTAAGTATCTCAACTCTTTATTATACATTTCTGGTAAAATTCCTAGTAAAGAATTCCTAGGGAATTATTTTTTGGAGACTGCAACTGATCCCAATCAGGAAGGATTTAACGTTTTTCCCTCTCAGAATCCCTTTTAATTTCTTGCTGCAATTTACTTTGGAAGATGACTTAAAACACAGAATATTTTCAGGAGTAAAAAGGGATCTTGGCCTGAACTAACCAACTTGGTCTTCTTTTCTGGGCCCTGTTGTGTCTTTCATGTGCCTCCTCCTCCTTCCCTCCAGCCAAGCCCACCGTCACCATCTCCCCCACCAAGATGGACCCCTCTTCCCCCAACACCATCCTCCTCTGCACTGCGACGGGCTTTTACCCCGTGGAGATCGAGATCCAGTGGCTGAAGAACGGCCGGCCGGAGGAGGAGGGCGTGGCCTTTGGGGAGGAGATCCAGAATGGAGACTGGACCTACCAGCTACAGGTGATGTTGGAGACCCAGACCCAACGGGGGGATGTCTACACTTGCAAGGTGGAGCACGCCAGCCTGGAGGCCCCCATCACTGTCCAGTGGGGTAAGAACCCCTCCCCTCCCTCCCCTCCTGATCTGGGGACCCCACCCTGCCCTGAGAAGGGGGAAAGACCCTCCTTGTGGAGAAAACCAGAATGGAGCCTCCTGGGGGAAGGTGGGCCTGATCCTCCTGCTCAGGTGAGGTTCCTTCTCCTTCCCCAGAGCCCCGTTCCTCCAGCTCTGCCAGGAGCAAACTCTGGACAGGGATCATGGGAGCTGTGATAGGAGTGGCCTTCCTGGCTGTGGGGCTCTTCTCCTACCTGAAGAGCAAGAAAGGTGAGTCTGGGGGGGGGCTGGAGGAGAGGTTGTGGGGAGGCCTCTCCTCAAGCTTAGCAGATGGCCAAAAGGGTCCCCTTGAGAAATATTTGTGGGAACTTCTGTCCCTCAAGTGGTTATTAAGTGAAGATCCTGCAAACTATTATGGGCTATCAAAGGGAATAGGGACTACCCCCCCCCGCCCAGTCCTCCAGCCCATGAAGATTTCTGATTGAGTCTTTTTCTCCTTCCAGCAACTCCCATCCAACCTCCTGCAGGTGAGTTTCTCCTCTTCCCCCTCATCTCAACCCCTCCTAGAAGTTATTGGAGGTTTTTAAAATTCCTTAATTGTTCCTTTTTTTAAAAACATGCCTGGACAATATCTCCTTGCTGTGGGTACAGCAGATTTTTGGATTTTCGGCAGCTTTTCCTTACAGAACTCTGAAAAAGTATTGCAATCAAAAACAAAACATACCCAAATGCTAAAATCTTGCCCAGAATTTTTCCAAGTTTTGGGAAATTGGAAAAGGGAAGGGAAGGAGGGGGCCATTCCTTCCCATTCCTCCCTTGGGGAGGGAGCAGCCCAGGTTTAAATTCCCCCACGCATTTTGTAAGCAACCCACGCCTTCTGTTAGGCTCACTGTGGAGGGGGGTTCCAGAGGGTATTCAGGCATGAGGAAAATTCCACCTTGTGGCTATTTTAAAAGGGGTGACACCAGGGGTGAAATGCTCCCAGTTCTGACCGGATCGCCCGATCTACAACCTCTTCCGCCAAAAAAAAAGCTTTTAAAAGTAAAAAAAAAAGCCTGTGATGATTGCGCGGCTCAGAGGTTTTTCAAAGCATTTTTTTACAACCCCTTTGGCCGAAGAGGTGGTTAAAAAAATGCTTTGAAAAGCCTCTGACGATCCCAGCTGTGTTGCCTGATCTTCAGAGGCTTTGATTGATGCTCCTTGCAGAGATTCTGAAATCTCTTCGGCCGAAGAGGTTGTACAAAAAAATGCTTTGAAATTTTTTTTTTTAAAAAAAAGTTGGCCATGCCCACCCAGTCACATTACCCCCACCACCACCAAGCCACACCTACAGAACCAGTAGTAGCAAATTTTACATTTCATCCCTGGGTCACACCCATGTTACTATGCACTGCGGTATTGTAGGTCACTTCAGCAAAGGGCAGGAGATCCACCCAGCTAAATTGCTGATAATTAACCCACCAATCATCTCAGGTATTTTTCTATCATTGCGTTAGCTCGTTCTGAAGCTCCATTCATACTTGGATGGGAGGCTGAGCTAAGTCCTTGAGATGATCCTAACAACTTAATGAACTCCCTCCAAAACTTTGCCTTGAACTGCACCCCACCCTCCGGTCCGAGATGATCCTTCTTGGCACCCCATCCAGACTCGTTTGGGGTCATTAGTTGGAACCTTGACAGGCTGTTCTTCCTGACCCCCCCTTCTCCTTGTGAGAATTCACACAATTTCTGGCCAAGTGAGCCCAGGCTCCCCCCTTTGCTGTCACACCCATCGCAGCCCCATCTTCTCTCTTCATATGAATCACCTGCAGGGAGGGAGGTGGGAAGGGGGCCCTCCCCTCTTGATGAACCCTTTAATTAAGTCAGAAGCTCCTGGAGATGAAGTGGTGAGGAATCCCTGGTCCTTCCCAGCCTTTTCTTCCATCCAATGGGCGGATTCTCCCTCTGTCTGTCTCTGCCTATCAATCTCCCCCCTGCAGTGTGGGCCTGCCTTGGGGGTGGGGGCTGAAAGGGAAGAAAAATATGTTATTGATACTAAAAGATGATCTATATATTCTGATTTTCTTCCCCATCTCTTTTTCTTCAGCACTCATGAATTAATCCTGCTCTCCGACACAAAAGGATTTTTTTTCTTCAGTCAAGTATGACTCTTTGTCGTGTTTGCAGCCTCTGAGAAATGGAGGCTGAAGGTGGCAGGTCGGGGAGAGGAGGAGAATGGCAGTCTGGACCTTCTCCTGCTGAGACTGCTCCCCCCCTTCCTTTCGGGTTCTCTCTTTCTTGGGAGGGAGGGGTGGAGACTGTCCCCAGGGACACTGGGCTGACCTGTCACTCTAGCCCCCTCATCACTCCTGCTTTGAACCCACAGCAGCTTCATCTCCATCACCTCCCTTCCCTTTGCTTTGCTATAAAACAGTGGTTCCCAAAGTGGGCAGTACCGCCCCCTGGGGGGGGTGGGATGCCTTAGCGGGGCAGTAAGAGGCAAGGGGGGCAGCAGGGGGGCACTAGAGGCAAAGAGGGTGGCCCCCACCCTTTGACCCATGCAGTTACCTCCTTGCAAGCAAACAGCAAGAAAAAACGACAGCTTTCAGCTTCAGCATAGGCTAATTAGCTCGTTGATTAGATCCGCAACTCTCAGTTGATTTGCTCTCAGCTGTTTTGCGCAGCGATCTGGCATTTGCTACAAAGAGCTAAATTGCTAGAGCAGATTTTTTTTTCTCGTGCAATTCAAGCTGAAAACGAAATTGAAAGTAAAGCAGGTTGTTGGCTTTGCTGTTTGCTGCAATGTTGGAAAATTAAGCAGAGGCAGATTTCTTTTCTTTTTCCTCATCATAAAAGGTAGGTGCAAACAATGGGAAATTTAGGCAAAAGAGGAGAGTTCAAGATTTTAAAACACAAAAGAAAAAAAAACTCTATTTAACTAGGGAATTGTAATAATTGAGATACTATTGTATATTGTGTTGAAAGCAGAAATGGCTAAGTTGTGGTTTGGAGGAATATACGGGGGAAATTATATGGTTTATTATTATTGGTAAATATAATTAACTGATTTGTAAGAAATTGGACTGCATGGAAATAATTGGAATCTTTATGTTCATATTGATTAATATACAAAAAAGATAGTTATATAACTAATTCATTTATATTAAAATGTTGAATTTGTATTAAACAACTGTAATATAACATAATTAACCAATATGAGAATGGATATAAAAATAGATGACCAAATCTTACTTGTGGGACAGAAACTGTGACTGCTCCACCGCCTGAGGAGGCGGGGGGGGGGGGGGCTGCAGGTTGATCCCAAGGGGGTCTGGGAATGGGAGTGGATTCATCATCCCACAGCCCTCTCCATCCCCTCCTCTGGGAAACTGCTTTCTCCCACTCGCTGGTGGTCAGCAAATTCAAAAGGAACCCCAGCTGAGAATCACTGCTCTGGATGGGCTGATTCAGGGGATTTCTTTAGCGTGAACTAATAGTGTGAGCTATTTTTCTTACAGGGATAGATTTGCACTGGAGCAGCCTGCAGGCCTCCCAAAGGCTCCGCGCACCGTTTTTGCAAAAAAATTTTCACAGAAACGGGACATGCGGGGCAAGGCTTCAGGAGGCCAAAGAATGGCTGTATTCTGTGTATTTTACTGTTACTATCTTCCTTAGTGGGTCGTGCAAACCGCTATTCCAACCAATGCTATTTATAGAGGGTGGGGGTGGGGGCAGTGGTGGGTTGCCCAGGTTCTCACCGGTTCTATAGAACCGGTAGTAAAACCGGCAGGAGGCCCCGCCCACCGACCCCGACATCACCAAAACGCTTCTGTGCAGTCCTTGCGTGAGTGAAGTGAGCACGTGCCATGACCCCGCTGCAAACTGGTAGTAAGTAAAGGTAAGTAGAACCCACCCCTGGATGGGGGCCACTGAGGATGAGCTTGTAGTATCAAGGGGGCGGTGGACTGAAAAAGCTTGGGAACCACTATGTTAGGCTCCCTGTGGAGGGGGGTTCCGGAGGGTATTCAGCCATGGGGACAAATTCCACCCCTGCGGCTATTTCAAAAGGGTGAGTCCCGTGCTCCTATGCACTGCTGCAGTGGTGGGATTCAGCCGGTTCTGTCTGGATCGTGCAAACTGGTAGCGGTGACTGTGGGAGACTCCGCCCACCCTCCCGGACGTAATGCGTGACTACTGCACATGCTCAGGAGGCCATGTCCATGCGCAGAGGTGGCACTTGTGAGCAAAGCGAGTGCTCGCACATACTCCCATTTGCAGACTGGAAGGGAAGATGAGTGAATCCCACCTCTACACTGCAGTATTGTAGCCACTCCAGCAAATGGCAGGAAATCTGCCCAACTAAAATGCAGATAATTAATATAGCATCTCAGGTATTGTTCTATCATTGCATTAGCTCTTGTTGAAGTTCTGTCCATACTCGGATGGAAGGTGGAACTAAGTCCTTGAGATGACCCTATCATCTTCATGGAATCCCTCCAAAACTTTGCTGTGAATTGGAAAACACCCCCCGCCCACACACACACCCCCTTCCCAGATGCTCCTTCTTGGCTCCCCATACAGACTCGTTTGGGTTCATTAGTTGGAGCCTTGACAGGCTGTTTTTCCTGACCCCTCTTCTCCTTGTGAGAATTCACACAATTTCTGGCCAAGTGACCCCAGGCTCCCCCCTTTGCTGCCACCCCCATCCTAGCCCCATCTTCTCTCTTCATCTGAAGCATCTGCAGGGAGGGGCCCCTCCCCTCTTGATTAACCCTCTAATTAAGACAATTAGGGAGAATTCCAGAATCCCCTGGAGATGAAATGGGGAGGAATCCCTGGTCCTTCCCAGCCTTTTCAAGACATGGGGAAGATTTTATACATGGTTAGAAAAGAAATAGGAAGATAAGAGGAGAGATAAATGATTTAGATAATAGAAAGTTAAACGAGGGAGAGGATAAAAAAAAACTGAAACCCAAATGACCCCAGAGTAAATGAAAAAGGAGGATGGGAGAGGGGAAAAGAAAGAAATTTAGAAGAATAAATGTACAATTATGATGACAATACTGATAGATAGAATAAATCTGAAAAGAAACTGAAAGAAAGTATATACTATGAGAATACAGGAGTTGCTCGGATACCAAAAGGCGAATATTTCATAGCAAAGAAGATAGAAAGGAGAGAGAAGGAGAGAAGAGGAAGAGGAGAGGGAGGGAGAGGAAGGGAAGGAAGGGAAAAGAGAGGAAGGAAGGGTAGGAGAGAAGGTGAGAAGGGGGAAAAGAAGAGAGGAGTGGGGGAAAGGAAGGGGAAGTATGATGAGGTAGGAGAGGAGGGAAGAGAAAGGAGGAGAGGAGAGGAGGGAGGGAAGGGAAAGAAAGGAGAAGGAGAAGAAGGGTAGTGTTGTGGCTCCATTGCCTGAGCCTGTGTCATCGTCAGGAGAGGACTCCGAGAGTGAAAGGGAGGAATTGGCAAGACCTCCCTCTCCAGGACCCTCCTCTCTGGCAATGACCCTGGAGGACACCAAAGGGCAAGAGATAGGCCCAGAGCCAAGCACATCCCCGCAGCCACAGGTGGACAGCGATGAGGGAGATAAGTGCTGGCTGGATCCTCGCCAGCGATGCAGGGAGAAACATGCCCAACAGAAGGCACGGCGTGCTCGTGATTAGCTCACTCACTGGACCACACCCCACAGGCAATAAAAGAGAGTGAGTCAGCCTGCACTTTTGTGACGAACAAAAACAAATATTCCTGCATCTCAGCTTTGGCTATTCTGGACACTTGTGTGTATTTTTCTGTTCCGTTAATAAAGGTTTTGGCACGCAGCTCCTGGGATTGCTGCCAAGCCTCTTATCAGACTACTTGGTTGCCTGCCAGCATATTTTAACCTCCGACTGTCTGAATTGGGTTGATTCTTGGAGGCGAAGACAGAACAGATACACAACTGTGGGGCAGATTCGGACTCTGCCGCCTCCTTCAGCAGCTGGGGGGGACCTGGCTCTGGGCTGCTGAGGCTGGTGCTGGGCCAGGGGGGAGTTTGACCCCTCCAGCCCCCCATCCCTGGAAAGGATCCAGGCCCCCAAAGCTCTTGAAACAGGATCCGGAATTCAGGATCTCTCTAAGCCGCCTTTGTGTAACTCCCAGGAACCTGAATCTCCCACAAAGACTAGAAAAAAAGTTTTCTATGGATGAAGTGAAAGAGGAGTAGAAGAAACAGAAGGTCTCTTTTGGGATAGTTTGAGGGGGGGGGGGTGAGATTTCCAGACTGTGATGGTTAAAAGGCTGTAATCCTATAGTGGAGGATATAGGATCCCTGAAGTCCCCAGGATTTCTATTAAAATTCCAGGTTTTCTATAAATTATAAATTTATTCTTCGGTTGAACATACTGTCCCTCCACCCATCCTTCCTAAATAATCCTGAAATCTTTTACAAGGAAGAAAATCCGCTCAGATCCTCTGACACATCATATCCCTGGATATGGATTTTCTTCTTCATCTTTTGGGAAAATGTTTCCTCCAACTCCCCTCCAGAAGAACTAAATTCATCTCAGAGGCTGATTCTTCAGACTTGGGAGTCCCAGGACTGATTCCTTTCCCCGTAAAATCTCCTTTTCTCTCTCCATCCTTGCAGGCAAAACGTTGAGTTCCCTGGCAAAGAACAAACGGCCGGAATGGAGAATCTGCTCCTTCCTAACATAAAATGTTTCTGAGATTTATGGAGCTTAAAGGTTTATTTCAAATCAAGGCAGAAATTTGAAAAAGTCAAAAGACGTTTTGTACATCCCCCCAACGGGGGGATGTCTACACTTGCAAGGTGGAGCATGCCAGCCTGGAGGCCCCCATCACTGTCCAGTGGGGTAAGAGCCCCTCCCCTCCCTCCCTTCCTGATCTGGGGACCCCACGCTGCCCTGAGAAGGGGGAAAGACCCTCCTTGTGGAGAAAACCAGAATGGTGGGCCTGATCCTCCTGTTCAGATGAGGCGGGTCCTTTGGCTGAGAATTGGGGGGAGGGGATGGAGGAAGAGCCACTGCTCAGACGGGGAACCTCCCTGAATTCTGGGCTTGGGCCGGAAGAGAAGGGGGGATGGGGGGGGTCTTGGCTGGGCTCTGGGTGAGGGGAAACTCCACTTGGGACCCTTCCTGGAGGGGAAGACCGACTGGAGTCCCACTCCTGCCCTTGGGATCTCCCTCGGTCACTTGGGATCTCACAAGCAGATCGTGGAGTGGGGCAGCGTCTCCAGGGATCGCCCCTCAACTGACAGAAGCTGAAGCCCTGCGAAGGTCGATCAGTCTGGAAGGGAAAATGGGATCGTCCGAAGCCTCCGAGGGGGATCCGACCAATCAATGGAGCAGCCCCCCACCTGGAATTGTGCGGGGAGGAGAGGGGCTGCATCCCTGAAGGTCACGGGGTTGGACTAGTAGATGTCTAAGGTCCCTTCCAGCCCTTGAGTCTCCCCATCGGCCATTCTTTCAAAATTTAACTTTCTATATATCTATATATATCTATATGCCCTTTATCCCCCACTCCTCCTTCCCCTTTCTTTTCCTTTCCCTTTCCCTAATACTTTTATTCTCTCTTTTATGCCCTTATAATCTTCATGAAACATCATAAAAAGGAGCCTTTTATTTCAGGGGCGCTTCCTGTTCCACAGTCAAAATAGGCAAATCTCATCAGGATCTGCACAATCAGATGGCAAAATTTCTTCCAAAATGTCACTTTATATATTTCTCTGCTGAAAGGAGAGATTGTGGTGCATTATGGCGAAGATGTGGACGTTCTCCGAGGAAAGGAGCGGGAAGCGGAGGAGATACGGCCGAACTTCATTCCGGGATCTTCATCCGGGGCTGCTTTGCTTGGAAAAGGGGGATCCCGACCCCCAGAAAGGAAGAGGGAGATTCCTCCACAACCGGGGTTCAGGGGTGGGAAATCTGAGGGAGCCGGTCCGTCCAGACGTTCTCAGCAAGGGAGACGCGTGTTTCAAGGAAGGGAAACGCCCTTTTCTCTTGGAAAGCCCAGAGATCCCTACGGAGATTCGCCCGTGAAGGGGGAGGATCTGGAGGGATTAGGGTTAATCCTGCAGGGATTAGGCCCTGCAGATCCCCTCCGCCTCTTCCTGCGTGGACTGTCAGCTGAGGATTTTCCTGGCTTCCCTTCGGATGGGGGCGGGGTGAGTGTGTGGCCCCCAAGTGCCGGCTGGCTGTGGGGCTGCCCCTCCCCCCTTGTCCTCCAGGGCAGCTGCTGGGGGCTCCCTCCTCCCCTTCTGAGCCCCGAAGGACCCTCGAGCTCTGGCTCCACTTTGCCCTTCTGGACTCTCCACAGCTCCACCCTGGGCGCCCTCTGGGCACTCTGGGCACTCAAAGGGCATCTAGTCCACCTCTCCAGGTGCACAAAGGGGGATTGGATGAGAATCCTGGGTGGGTGGGAGAAGGAAGCCCACACTCCCCTCCGGAGCTTCCATGAAACACTCCCTAGAATGCAGCCCCCCAAGAGTGAAATTATTTCCCCCCCCCCCCCCCCCACTTTCTCCGCTTCGCTCTCTGCGCGGAACTCTCTCCTGTATCGGGCGAAGTCAAGGGAGGCTCTGCCCGGAGACCGATGACGCTGCAGAAGGGAGAATTCCCATTGGTCCTCCTGCTCTTCCTGGACACTCCCTCTTCCGAAGTCCGAGGAAAACTCCTCCCCCCCTCCAGACCCTCCGATTCCTCCTCTGGGGCTGGGAGCCCCTCCGTCTCTCTCCTCCCTTCGGGGCGCTTGTGGGGCGGCGTCCATGGCTCTGGCTGGGCTCCCCCTGATGCTGCTGCTGGGGGCGCTGGCCCGGATCCCCGGAAGCGAAGGGGGGAAGGAGACCCCCGCTAAGGAGGGGGCTGGGCGGGGGAGGAGGGGGCTGGGAAGGACCCCCGGAGTGGGGAAGGAAGCCGATGGGTCTCCAGAGCCTCCACCAGCCTCCATCTCTGCGTGGTCTCCTCCCCCTTCCTCCCCACATCCCCCCCAGGAAGACGGAGAGGGACCCTAATCCTAACCCTTCCCCCATGTAGCCAGGTGGGGGTCGCCCCTCTCTCGCCCCTCGCCCAGGGTCTGGGTGGGAGGGGGCTGCATGGGAAGAGGAAGGGGAGGAAAAGCGAAAGCGAAAGAGGGAAAAGAGGCATTTGAGCAAAAGTCTTTTGGCTTCTTCAGAAACTTCACTTTTTCTCCTGAATCTCAACTTTGAGGCTTTGAAGGTCGGGCAAGAGGGGGGCTTCGGGCCCTTCTGGGTAGCCCCTGAATTTGGGAAGGAGACCAGGTACCCCCCACCCCGCTGCTCTATCGGGACCTGGAGGGGAGGGGGGAGAACTGAGAGAGAAGGAGATTGGGGGCTCTGAGTTGCTCCCCTCAAAACTCCCCTTTGTGAAGGGGGCTGGAGACCCTCCCTTTGAGGTGCGGGGGTTGCGGGGAGGGGGAGAGGAAACAGGGGGGATCCCCGAGAATCCTCCAAAGGGAGGACTTGACTTGAAGATTCGGGGAAAGAAGAGAAGCTGGGGGGACCCAGGGAAGGTGGGGGTTCGAATGGCTGGGAGATCCTGGGAGAGTCAGTCTAGATGTCCTCATTGTGACCCCTCCCCATATCCCCTCCCAAAGGAAGAGAGAGTGGGGGGTACAGACGTTACTTTCCCTCCAGCCCTCCCCCCCCCAATTCCTGTCCCTTGAGATCCAACTTTCCCTGCAGAGAGGAGATCTTCCCGACCAGTTGAGCTTCTGCCTGCCTTTTCCCACCCTGGGAGGCCCCTCCCCTCCCTCCCCCTTTCTTCACCCCCCCCCGAAACCCCCCAGAAAGCCTCCCTTCCTCTCTGGGACTGAGAGAGTTCCCCTTCCCTCCTTTCTTCCTCCAGCCTCTCCCGGAAGGTCCCCCGCCCCGCCCCCTCCTCTTCTACCAGCGGCTGGGAGCGATGGGCCCTGGAGTCCCTCCTGACGGCCCTCCTCCCCCTCCCCCTCGCAGCCCATTTCCTGCACCAGGAGAAGCACGAGTGCCGCTTCCTCAACGGGACGCAGCGGGTGAGATACCTGTTCAGGAGCTTCTATGACCGGCAGGAGACCGACCACTTCGACAGTGACCTCGGGGAGTTCGTGGCCGTCACTCCGTTGGGGAAGCCCGATGTGGACAAGTGGAACAAGGATGAGCAGTATCTGCAGATCAAGAAGACTGAAGTGGATTCCTTCTGCCGGCACAACTACCAGGCGTTGAACTTCAAGGCGGCCAAGAGGGAGGAGCGAACGATTGGCCGGAGAGGTGAGTCTGGGGGGAGGGAGGGGGGGCTCTTCCCTGGGAGGGGGATGCGGGACCCCCCCCATTTCATTCCTTAGGATCCTCCCGGATGGAGGTTTTACTCCTCATTTATTTATTCTGCACTCTCAGATGTGCAAAATCTCCCTTTTTTCCCCCAGGATCCAAACTCTCCTCCTCTCCGGAATCTGGGATCCTTTTGATCCCTTCCCCCCCCCCCAAGAAAATCCATCCAAATATGGTTTTTTTGGGGCGGGCAGGAAATCCAGCCAGATCTCTCTCTCTCCTGCTCAATACAGCCAGTCCTCCACTTAACAACCGTTCATTTAGTGACCGTTGAAAGTTACAAAAGCAGTGAAAAAAAATGACTTAGGACTGTTTTCCACACTTACGACCGTTGCAGCCTCCCCAGGGTCACCTGATCAGAATCCAGATGCTTGGCAACGGACTCGTACTTGTGACGGTCACAGCGTTCCAGAGTCACGTGATCCCCTTTTGCGACCTTCCCATAAGCAAAGTCCCTGGGGAAGATGGATTCACTTAACAACCCTGTTACTCATTTAACAACTGCAGTGATTCACTTAATGACTGTGGCAGGAAAGGTCGTAACATGAGGCAAAATTCATTGAACAAACGTCTCACTTAGCAACAGAAATCTTGGGCTCAATTGTGGTCCTAAGTCGAGGACTCCCTGTATGTACATATATATTTCTCTCCCTCCCTGATTCATTTCTCTCCTATTCCGGAACCTCCCGTCTCCCTCCCTCTTCCCAGCCAGGAGCCCCTTCCTCTCTTTCCCTGCTCCAGAAATGCTCTTTTTGGCACTTGGGATAAAACCTCATTTTTTACCCAAAACAAAACAAAAGAATTAATGGACGCTTTTTCCCCTGTCGACCCCTTTCTATGGATCTTCTGCTTCTCTTTCCTCTTTCTTCCTTCAGAGCCATTTCCAGCCCAGCAGCTTTTCAATCCCATAAAGAAAGAAATGAGTAACGGAAGCAGCCTAGAATTTGTGTTCATGATTCAATGCTTAAACCGAGATGTAAAAACTCCAATAATAGGAATCCTGATTGCTTCCGTATGGAGGCAAAACTCATTTTCACTCCTAAATTCTTCCCTGCAAATCTGGGAGGATTTTCACCTGCCACATAAGGTTCATTTGGAAATGTTTTTACTAAGAGGATATTTAAGAGGATATTTTCATGGAGATAATAATATCCAGCTATTTAATTTGTTTCTGGATGATATTTAAAGTTTTTTCCCCCTACAAACAGCACAACATTCTTGTCATCTGGCACAGTACTTGAAATAATTCTCATTCCAATAATATTTAATATAGAAATTTCACCTATTCATTTATCTCGTGATTTTTCATCACCTCCGAAAGTGCCAATTGTGTTGGTGTTGTGAGTGTGTCTCTTTTGTGGGCCTCTCAGGGCCTCCCCCCCTCCTCCCTCCTTTTGGGGGTCTCTGGGGGGATTTTCCCTTCAGGGAAAGGAGCTTCATCAGCTGCCCAAAGACTCCAAAGCCCATGCTCCCCTCCTCTTTTCCTCTCTCCCCTCCTCCCTTCCTCCCTACCTGATTCAGGGACAGGACCAAAATCTCTGGATGGTTTCTGAAAAACCTTTAGCTGCTCAGAAGCTTTATCCACATAAATAGAAAGCATTTTTATTATAAATCCAAAAGAGTGATCCTGAATTTCATTGTGATTCATGTCATTTCTTCTTCATCAAAAGTATTATTTTTCCTTCCATGAAAATACTTCAAACAAGAGCCCAATAATTCTTCAGGGGTTCCTGTTCTTTGAATAAATATTCCGTGTATAATACCAATACCAGTTTAGGAGGCCTGAAATCACCGGATGTTTCTTGAGTCTCTTTGGGGGGATTTTCTCTTCCTTTTTCTTTGACTTCTGAGCTGATTTTTCTCTCCGGAGAGATCCGGGCGTCTCCTTCCCCCGAGAGGCCAAAGCTTTTCTCTGCCCACCAAGAGAGGCTCTCCACCTTCCCTCAACTCTCCCCAGAATTCATTCAGCCTGCATTTATCTGGAAAAAATCATATCTGAGTCTTGTTTCTTGCTCAACGGACCCCAACAAAGGAGCATCAACTTCCCATCTTTCACTAATATTTTTATGCAAAATGTTCCAAAATGAGCATCAATTCTCTGGATGTGGATCAAAAATGAAAAGTAGATCTGTGTCCTATTTTACTACATTAGGCATCAAGCTTGATATCAAAAATAAATCTTGAATGTCCTGATAAAATGGGGCAGATAAAATGTACTTTTTCCTCCTCCTGTTTTAAATCAAGAGGTCTCTATTGGTCTATTAAATTGGATTCCTGGAAGGGCCGACGGAGAAAGTTGTGTCCCTCGGTACGTATTTAAAAACAAAAATCTTTTTCCAATCCAATTAAAATCTCCAGCAACTCCCATCTCCCCAATTGGAACCCCAAAATCTTCAGACTGCAGTCTTGTAAATAAGGAGGTTTGGGATGGGCTATAAAAATAAAAATGGAAAAATACCAAATTGAAACCTTTGAATTTCGACTGACTTAAAATCTGATCCTTCCATTTTCTTGCTAAAAGTCTTTTTCTCATCCAAAATTTGCATTTCCTGTTTTTTAAAAAAGCCATTTTCAGTTTGTGAAGCCTCTGCCTTCTTTTAGCAATTCCACACCTGAAATGCTGCTATTTCTCTGCATGGAAACCTGACCAGATCTCAGGTTGGAATTAGAAATAACCATTTAAAAATGGATTGTTCTTCATTTTGATAGTGGAGATTCTTCCCATAAATGAAATCTGCAAAGTTTTCCAATTGTCCAGATCTTTTTTTACCTGTGTTATTAGTTTATCATAATTATTTTCTTTTATAGAAATTGTTCTTGGTGACAGCCAAATACCTAAATATTTAATTTTATTCGTTACTTGAATTTGTACAATTTTTCCAAATCTATCTCCTGAGTTTTCGTCCGATTTTTAACTAGTAATTTTGATTTATTTCTATTTATCTTTAACCCGGCCACCTCTCCGTATTGTTCTATTTTTTTAAGGAGTTTTGGTATTATTTCTAGGGGTTCTGCTGTGAGTACTAGATCTTCGGCCAAAGCCTGGGTCTTGTATTCTTCTTGTCTCACTTTTAGTCCTTTAATCTCTTGGTCCTCCCTAATTTTTTTTAACAAGATCTCCAAAGATAAGATATACAACAGAGGGGAGAGTGGACAGCCTTGTCTGACCCCTTTTGCTATGTTAAATTGGTCAGTCATGTCATCATTCACAATTACCTTCGCTGTTTGTTTTGTATATAATTTTCCTATAATGTTTTCCAAATTTGGCCCCAATTGCATATTATTTAACTGTTCTTTTAGGAATTTCCAATTTAAATTATCGAATGCTTTTTGGGCATCAAGGAAAACCAACGCCGATTGTTTTTCCGGGTGGGCTTCATAGTATTCAAGTGCGTTAATTATCACTCTCAAATTATTCCTAATTTGGCGGCCTGGTAGAAATCCATTCTGGTCCGAGTGTATGTAGTTATTCAATACTTTTTTGAGTCTTTCTGCTATAATTATGCAAACACTTCGTAGTCTGTGTTTAGTAGAGATATCGGTCTATAGTTCTGAATTAATTGAGGATCAGTGTCTTCCTTATGAATAATAGTGATTATTGCCTCCGTCCAGGTCTGTGGAATTTTTGCCTTCTCTAAGGCCTCATTGTACACCTCCAACATGTTCTCTCCTATTGTTCCCTGCACTGACTTATATAATTCCCCCGTAAGTCCATCCGGTCCTGGGGTTTTATTGTTTTTAAGTTTTTTCAGTGCCGTATCCAATTCCAACATGGTTATCGGTTTATTTATTACTTCTCTTTGTTCATCTGTGATTGGAGGCATATCTGATCCTTGTATATAATGTTTTATTTTTTCTATGTCTACTTCTTCTTGTTTATATAAATCAGTATAGAATGTCTGGATGATTTCTTTCTTCTTTTTCCTACTATAATGAATTTCCCCTTTTGAATCTCTGAGTTGGTATATCATTCTTTTATCTCTGTTTTTTTCAATTTATAGGCCAGCCATCTTCCCGTTTTGTTCACAAATTCAAAATAATTCTGAATGGCCATTTTTATTTTCTGTGCTAATTCTTTTTGATTCATCAAATTTAAATTATGTTTTATTGCTTTCCATTTTTCTTTTATCTCTTTATTTCGGGGAAGTTGTTGGAGTTCAAGTTCTATATTTTTTAAGTCTTCCAGGAGCTTGTTTAGCTGTTGTTTACTTTCTTTGTTCTTTCTCCCTGTGTAAGCTAGAATCAGACCTCTTATAAATGCTTTTGCGGTGTCCCATGTGTTCTGAATGGAGGTATCTTCTTTCTTATTTATTTTAAGAAAAACCTAATTCTTTTTCTAGCATTTCTTTAAATTCTACTTGTTTGCAAATTCTTTGATTCATTGTTCATCTTTTAATCCCTCCACAGAAAACAAAATGATTAGCAAAGGACTCTGGGCTGGAATGGATCTATTGTGGACCCTCTTGGGGGGCTCATCTGGACTAACACCCCCAATTAATCCATCCAAGAGTTGTGCCAGTTGGAGCACTTGCTGAAGGAGGAGATCAAGAGGGATCCTCTCCAAGGCTCTGCTGAGATCCTGGGATGGCCTGATCTCCTCAGCCACCTTCTGCCCCCACCTTCCCTAACCCAAAGATCCCTTCCGGATCCCTTCTCCCCTCCCTGCCCCCCCCCAATCCCAGGCAGATGCTGCCCTGAGGGAGTCAGAGGGACCCTCCCCACCTCCTTCCCCAGAAGTGACCGATTCCTGCTGTTCCTGCAGTTCCTGATCTGGGAAGGTCTCCCTCTGAATCTCCCCAAAGGCCCCCCCCCCCCCCAGGAAGGATCCTTGAGAGAGATTGTGAGATCCCCCAAAATCTCTTCTGCCCTTCCTGCTCTGAAGGAGGGATTCGGGGTCTCTCATCTTCAATGGGGGAAGAAACTTTTCCTTCAGGGGATTCTGGCAGTTGTGGGGAGCAAATGGCCGCCCCCCATTGGGCTCCTTTGCCCTTTCCTTCAAAATGCCTCTTTCTGTTGATGATGCCTAAAATTGGGGGGTTTTGTAGCCACATCACATTTTGCACTTTCCCCCCTGAAATCTTCTGCTGGGATTTTGGGGGCGGGAGGTTTATTTATAACAAAAACAAAAAAACCCCCATAGAATCACCATTATTCAAATACAATTACAAACAGTATGTCGATCGGTTAAAATTCTTTTGTGCTCAATCCCTTGTCCCAAATTGCCACTTATGTAATTTCTCTTGTTTAACATTTTTATGTCTCATACTCACTTAAACACTGTTGAACAGCAAGAAAAAGAAAAGGAAACTATTTCAGATATTTATCTTTACCTTAATTCCTGTTTCATATTCCATCTCCATGCTTTGTTATCTAACCATTGATTAAAAAAATCCCAAATTAAATAATATTGTTTATCTTCCTATTCTCTAATTTCAAGTGTCAATTGACTCATTTCAACAGACTCCAAGATTTTCTTAATCACTTCATCTTCTGTAGGTATCTTCTCACCTTTCCAATTTTGAGCAAAAACAATTCTAGCTGCTGTTAAAACATTCACAATTAAGTATCTCAACTCTTTATTATACATTTCTGGTAAAATTCCTAGTAAAAATATCTCTGCTTTAAAGTCAATATGTTTCTTAATCATTTTTTCCAACCACGTGTGTATCTTAGTCCAATATCTTTCAGCTTCTACGCATGTCCACCACATGTGATCAGAGGATCCTGGAGTCTGATGACACTTCCAACATTTCTCCGATTTATTCTTGAACATTCTGGATATTATCGTTGGGGGTAAATGCCAACTGTAAAACATCTTATCCAAATTCTCCTTATACGCTGTAGACATTGTCATTTTATAGTTTTGTAACCATAATTTTTGCCATTTTTCTAAATCAATCCCAGGACCAAAGTTTTCCCCCCATTGTCTCTATCATTGTCTCTTTAACTTATTCCTCTTCCAATTTTACCACCAATAGATAACCATACAGTTTTTTAATTACATAGTCATTAGACCCCATTAATATCTTACCTAAATTGGTCAAATCATTGTAAAAACCTTCATATTTAGCGTCTTCTTCATATCTAGAAGGTATTTGCCAATAAGAAAACTAATCCATCTGAAAACTTTGTTCTTCAAGTTCCTCCTTCGACTTAAGTTCAGCCTTTTCATCCATTAATTCACTGTATGTAACAATTTGTTCTCTTCTAAATATTACAGAATAAAAAAAGCTTCAATCGTTGAGACCCAGACTGGAATTTTCAGATAATGCTGTTTTTTAATCTTCTCCCAATTCAGTAATAAAGCCTCACGTATATGATGTTTTCTAAAATATCCCTGCATCTTTATTCCCTTATACCATAAGTAAGTGTGCCACCCCATCAACAAATCATGACCTTCTAAATCCAATAATCGAGTATTCCTTCATGTTCCCCATTCTTTAATCCACATCAAACGTGAAGCCGCTGGGTGAGGCCATCCATCACCAGGGCTGGAGGTCTCCTCCGTCGGCTGATGTTATAAGTTTACATCTCCACCTCTGGGGACCCTGGAGATGCTGAAGCTGCCCCCTCAAGGGTCCTGGAGGCTGTGGGGGGAGGGGCTGAATGGGGGATTAGAGGCTTCGGCTGAACCCTGGAAAGGCCAAAGGGCTTTGGTGTTGGGAGCCCCAAGATGGGGGACTTTCACCAACCTCCTTCTGGGTGGAGTTTCCTTGTCCTGAGACCCAGTTTGAAATTCTGAAGATTCTCCTGGACTCCTGAAGAGCAGGTGGCAGTCACGGCTAGGAGAGTGTTTGTAAGACTTCGGGTTAATTGTGGCCACTTTGGCAAATAAATTTAATAAATAACTTAATTTATTAAACAAACAACCAAACGTGTTATTACACCTAATTAAAGGTGTGGTTTCATTTTCAACAAGATCCCAAGAATCATCCGACTCGTGCTGTGTCTGTCCTTCCTGTCTTCTTGGTTATTTCTTTCCATGTCCACCACATCTGGCAGAAGGTTCCTTCCACCTCTGGGCGTTTCCAGCATTTATCCCTGCCAGACATGCCTATTTAGGGAATTCTTTTTTGGAGACTGCAACTGATTCCAATCAGGAAGGATTTAACGTTTTTCCCTCTCAGAATCCCTTTTAATTTCTTGCTGGAATTTACTTTGGAAGATGACTTAAAACACAGAATATTTTCAGGAGTAAAAGGGGATCTTGGCCTGAACTAACCAACTTGGTCTTCTTTTCTGGGCCCTGTTGTGTCGTTCATGTGCCTCCTTCTCCTCCTTCCCTCCAGCCAAGCCCACCGTCACCATCTCCCCCACCAAGATGGACCCCTCTTCCCCCAACACCATCCTCCTCTGCACTGCGACGGGCTTTTACCCCGTGGAGATTGAGATCCAGTGGCTTAAGAATGGGCAGCTGGAGGAGGAGGGCGTGGCCTTTGGAGAGGAGCTCCAAAATGGAGACTGGACCTACCAGCTCCAGGTGATGCTGGAGACCCAGCCCCAACGGGAGGATGTCTACACTTGCAAGGTGGAGCACACCAGCCTGGAGGCCCCCATCACTGTCCAGTGGGGTAAGAGCCCGTCCCCTCCCTCCCTTCCTGATCTGGGGACCCTACCCTGCCCTGAGAAGGGGGAAAGATCCTCCTTGTGGAGAAAACCAGAATGGAGCCTCCTGGGGGAAGGTGGGCCTGATCCTCTTGCTCAGGTGAGGCTCCTTCTCCTTCCCCAGAGCCTCGTTTCTCCAGCTCTGCCAGGAGCAAACTCTGGACAGGGATCATGGGGGCCGTGATAGGAGTGGCCTTCCTGGCTGTGGGGCTCTTCTCCTACCTGAAGAGCAAGAAAGGTGAGTCTGGGGGGCTGGAGGAGAGGTTGTGGGGAGGCTACCCCCCCCCCCCAGTCCTCCAGCCCATGAAGATTCTGATTGAGTTTTTTTCTCCTTCCAGCAACTCCCATCCAACCTCCTGCAGGTGAGTTTCTTCCCTTCCCCCTCATCTCAACCCCTCCTACAAGTTATTGGAGGTTTTTAAAATTCCTTAATTATTCATTTAAAAAAAAACATGCCTGGACAATATCTCCTTGCTGTGGATACAGCAGATTTTTTTATTTTCGGCAGCTTTTCCTTACAGAATTCTGAAAAAGTATTGCAATTAAAAACAAAACACACCCAAATGCTAAAATCTTGCCCAGAATTTTTCCAAGTTTTGGAAAATTGGGAAGGGAAGGTGGGGGCCATTCCTCTCCATTCCTCCCTTGGGGAGGGAGCAGCCCAGGTTTACATTCCCCCACACTTTTTGTAAGCAACCCACCCATTCTGTTAGGCTCACTGTGGAGGGGGGTTCCCGAGGGTATTCAGGCAAATTCCATCCCTATGGCCATTTTAAAAGGGGTGAATCCTGTGCTACTATGCACTGCAGTATTAAAGGCCACGCCAGCAAATGGCAGGAGATCTGCCCAGCTAAACTGCTGATAATTAACATAGCATCTCAGGTATTGTTCTATCATTGCATTAGCGCGTTCTATACCTCCGTTTGTACTCGGATGAAAGGTGGAGCTAAGCCCTTGAGATGACCCTATAATCTTAATGAGCTCCCTCCAAAACTTTGCTGTGAACTGGAAACCCCCCCCCCCCAAGTCCGAGACAATCCTTCTTGGCTCCCCATGCAGACTCATTTGGGTTCATTAGTTGGAACCTTGACGGGCTGTTTTTCCTGACCCCCCTTCTCCTTGTGAGAATTCACACAATTTCTGGCCAAGTGACCCCAGGCTCCCCTCTTTGCTGCCACCCCCATTGTAGCCCCATCTTATTTGTTCATATGAAGCATCCCAGCCTTTTCCTCCCTGAGATGGATGGATTCTCTCTCCATATGTCCTTACCTATCAACCACCACCCTGCAGTGTGGGTCTGCCTTAGGGATGGGAGTTGAAAAGGGAGAAAAATATGTTATTTACAGTAAAGGTTTCTCTCTATATTCTAATTTTCTTCCCCATCTCTTTTTCTTCAGCGCTCATGAATTAATCCTGCTATCCAATGCAAAAGCATATTTTTTTATTTAGTCGCTGATGACTCTTTGTCCTGTTTGCAACCTCTGAGAAACGGAAGCTGAAGATGGCAGGTTTGGGGGAGGAGCAGAATGACAGCCGGGATTTTCTCCTGCTGAGACACACACATACACACACACACACACCTTCCTTTCAGGACTGCTCTTTCTTGTGAGGGAGGGGTGGAGACCATCTAGACTTTTTCCAGAGACACTGGGCTGACCTGTCACTCTATCCCCCTCATCTCTCCTGGCTTTGAACCCACAGCAGCTTCATCTCCATCATTCTTCCTCCAAATCACTTCCCTTCCCTTTGCTTTGCTATAAAAGAATAAACTTCATATGTAAGAAAACCCTGGAATCCTTCCTTCCTTCCTCTTCCTCTTCCTCCTCTTCCTCTTTCCTGCCCCCACAGGAGGCTTCTCCCTCTGCTGTCTCTGGATCGACCACCCCGGCTACTTTGGGTCTGAAGTCAGAACTGGTTCAGGAGGAGGGTAGGGAGATCCAGGGAGGTGAAAGGGCAGGACCCCCCTTCTGCTCAGAGGCCCCCTTGCTCTGCTTCCCCTCAAGCCCCCTTTGGAGGAGCAGAATGGCAATAGGCGGAGTCCTCCCTGAGCATTTGTGGGGAGCCATTTGGGGGACTAGATGACCTCCAAGGAATCCATCTGAAGCCATTCCTGGTGTAGAAGACATTGCCACGGAGGGGAAGACCTGCTCTGTGGGAAAAAGGGGGGCAGTTCAATTGTTCAGCCCTGAGTGGATGAACCCTCCCTTCTCCCCATCACCCATAGATGCCCCTAGATAGCCTTCCAACTGAGCTTCACCTTCTCCAGAGGTCATCCAGACTGACTCTGCAGGAAAAAGAGGTGGGATGTGATTGTAGGAATTGTCTGAAATTGCCTGAGAAAATTTGGGCTCCTGTCAGCAATGCCTCCCCTTGCAAGACAATGTGCAAGAACCTGGAGAAGGAACAACACCAAATGGACCAATGGCAGAAGGGAAAAAATTAGGCCGGACTTCCTTAAGAAGAAAAGAAAGTGTTGTGTTGATTCATTGTTTAGGGGAACTGAAACAGCCGTTTCTTAGATGGACAATTAAACTAGGGTGGTTGGTTGTTTCCCAGGAGCAACTCTCAAAGACATGACTGAGGGGCTTAGAGAAATAATGGAGTCCACTTTTCCCTCTTTCATGCTGGCAGGAATGAAAAAGTCCCTGGAAACGATGCCAAGAGGCTCGGAGCAGGTGGGCAAGGGAGCCAAAGAGTTGGGGGCACAGGGGGATTCCTCTTCCACTCTCCCCATAAAGGGAACCATCCAAGGAGGGAAGTCAACCCTGGCTTAGGGGACGGTTCTCTCGAGGGAAACTGGGATTCTTGAACCATGGTCCACAACACCCACATGGGGGCTTCTGGCAGGGGATGAGCTGCCCCTCACAAGAACCCAGAAGGTCGGCTTTGGACACCAACTGGCTCGCCTCATCCGAAGGGCTTGAAGTGAGACCGAAGGGAGAAGGAGACCAAGTTTTAGAAGCAAATTCCAAACTCCAATGTCAGGGGAATCAACCAAATGGAAAGAAAGAAGTGAAACTCGGAGACAGAAGAGGAGATGTTGAAAGCAAATATGGGGTCAGTCAAAAGGGATTCAGATGCCTCTGCACGGATGCTCAAAGTACGAGGAAGAAACTGGGTGAAGGTGGAGCCCAAAGGCAGGTGTGACATTGTTGCAATCCCCAAAACTTCATGGGATGAAACCCAAAATTGGAAGGCGCAAGTAAAGGGATTTAATGCGGAGGAATCACGCAGCAGCTGTCCAAAGGAAGTGGGAGACACGGACACAAACTTGTAGTTTTATGTAAATAAATGTATTTAACATCTACATTCACAGCAGACAAGACAGTCGGGAATGCAGGGAGATTGTGAGGTAAATCTCAACCAGCATTCTGAGCCCATGTAAGAAAAAGGCGGGAAAAAGGGAAACGCCCCCTTTCCACCCAAAGCAACCAATCAGAGCGCAGATCACCTCATACAGGAGCCCGCCCTCACTCGACTACAACGGGCTGTTCTGGGCCATTGTGCACTTTCCTCTTCCAGCTACTCCACTGAATAGCTTCACATTTAAAGGGCTCAAAAGAAACAGACCTAATAAAAGAGGAGGTGGAGTTTCACAATATATATATATATATAAAAGAACCAAACCACTCTGGAAATGCAAGAGAAGAAAGAGGAAAACCTCCTTGAAGGCATTTGGGTTGAGATAAAAGGGGGGAAAGAGGGATGGGGGAATATTCTGAGCCTCCCAACGAACCAGAGGAAACGGATGAACCAAGCGAAGGCCCAGAGGAAGCTCCCCCCAAGAGGCGTGGGGGGCTTGGACTCCCCTGGCCTCACCTGGGAGGCAGGTTGTGCGCCTGGTGGAAGAAGAAAGAGGCTCCTGGGAAACCCAGCAGAGCAGAGGCCGCCTTGGAAGCAGCCCCCCCCATTTCCCTCCAGACGGGGCCTTGGCCACCAGGGGAGGGGAGACCCTGGACGGGGCCTCCTCCAACCCCCAGGGAGCCTCTCAGGCTGCCCCTCCCCCTCCTCCTGGCCCCTCCGATCCTCTCTCTGGGACGCTCCGGTCAGCAGAGAAGCCTTGGGGAATCAGAGAGGACCCAGCAGAGAACTAGGGAGTCTGTGGCCGGCAGAAGCCGTGGAGGCTCTACGAGAAGATTCCTTCAAGGGCAGAAATTGGAACGAATTTAAAGAGGTTGCAACAAACTGAACAACACACTGATGTGAACGAATAAACTTCTACTGTCTCTGCTTATATTCAAAATATAAGGGTTAGGGTCTATCTATCTATCTATATCTATATCATCTATTTCTATCTGTCTGTCTGTCTGTGTATCAATTTATATAGCCACCCATCTCAGAAGAAGTGACTCTGTGTCACATACAACAAAAATAAAAACAGGTATTTAGATGAAAGTATTTTAAAAAAATTCAAAGCAATAAAAATATTTTAAAAAGAAGGAATATAAGGCAGAGTCACTTTTTTCAGTGCCATTGTAACTTCAAATGGTCACTAAATGAGCTGTTATAAGTCAAGGACTCCTTTCTTCAACGGGCTTTAACTGATGGAGAGAGGACTAGAGAACTATAAGGAGGTGGTGGGGAAGGGCCCCTTCAGCCGCTTCCAATGGGCCAGAGGACCTTGTGGCTGCCCCACCTGCAGACTCAGCCATGGGGCGGAGGAGGAGAGTCCCTGAGCTGCCCTGATGGAGAATGGAGGCTTGTTGCCTGCTGGATCCTGGCCAGTTCCTCAGTTCCGCTTCGGAGGAGCCCAACGCTTCAGGCTGGGGAAGTGAAGCCCAAGCGCCTCTGCAGCTCTTGGGGGCTGGAGAAAGAAACTGTGTGTTTGTGTGTGTGTATTTGTGTGTCTGTGTAGCTGGGGATGGCAGAGAGAACTCAGAGAAAATCACAATATTTGGGGGGTTGGAATTATGAAAGGGGCCCAGAGGTTCTGCCTGGGTCAGGTGAGGGATGGAGGCCCCACAGAGGCTGCCTGGATCTGGGGCTGACTTTGTGTGAGTGGCTGTGTCGGATACACAACTGTGGGGCAGATTCGGACTCTGCCGCCTCCTTCAGCTGCTGGGGGGGGGACCTGGCTCTGGGCTGCTGAGGCTGGTGCTGGGCCAGGGGGGAGTTTGACCCCTCCAGCCCCCCATCCCTGGAAAAGATCCAGGCCATCTCTGGACCCCCAAAGCTCTTGAAACAGGATCCGGAATTCAGGATCTGTCTAAGCCACCTTTGTGTAACTCACAGGAACCCGAATCTCTCCCAAAGACTAGAAAAAAAGTTTTCTATGGATGAAGTGAAAGAGAAATAGAAGAAACAGAAGGTCTCTTTTGGGATAGTTTGAGGGGGGGGGGAGATATTTCCAGACTGTGATGGTTAAAAGGCTGTAATCCTAAAGAAGAAAATCTGCTCAGATCCTCTGACACATCATATCCCTGGATATGGATTTTGTTCTTCTTCTTTTGGGAAAATGTTTCCTCCAACTCCCCTCCAGAAGAACTAAATTCATCTCAGAGGCTGATTCTTCGGACTTGGGAATCCCAGGACTGATTCCTTTCCCTGTAAAATCTCCTTTTCTCTCACCATCCTTGCAGGCAAAACTTTGAGTTCCCTGGCAAAGAACAAACGGCCGGAATGGAGAATCTGCTCCTTCCTAAAATAAAATGTTTCTGAGATTTATGAAGCTTAAAGGTTTATTTCAAATCAAGGCAGAGATTTGGAAAAGTGGGAAAAGCTGCATTTATTTGGAAACAATATTTCTCTTCAAAAGATGTTTTGTACAAACACACGTACAAAAGTTGGACAGAGTTGTGGACAAAAACGCCCTCAAAATTTCCAGAGAGGAAAAAGTGCCTTGAGGCCCTTTGGCTGAGAATTGGGGGGAGGGGACGGAGGAAGAGCCGCTGCTCTGATGGGGAACCTCCCTGAATTCTGGGCTTGGGCCGGAAGAGAAGGGGGGAGGGGGGGTCTTGGCTGGGCTCTGTGTGGGGGAAAACTCCACTTGGGACCCTTCCTGGAGGGGAAGACCGACTGGAGTCCGACTCCTGCCCTTGGGATCTCTCTCGCTCACTTGGGATCTCACAAGCAGATCGTGGAGTGGGGCAAGGTCTCCAGGAATCGCCCCTCAGCTGACAGAAGCTGAAGCCCTGAGAAGGTTGATCAGCCCAGAATGGAAAATGGGATCGTCCTCCGAGGGAGATCCGACCTGGAAGGGATCAGGAGGGATTTTCTGACCGTGAGAACCAATCAATCAATGGAGCGCCCCCCCCCCCCGCAACCTGGAATTGTGCGGGGAGGAGGGGGGCTGCATCCCTGGAGGCCACGGGGTTGGACTAGTAGATCTCTAAGGTCCCTTCCAGCCTTTGAGTCTCTCCATTGGCCCTCCCCCCCCAGCCTCCCCCCCAGCCTCCCCCTCCTGCTTGTGGGGGGAGGGGGAAGAAAGCCTGGGACTGTCCATCAAAGAGGAAGCTGCCGGAGACCCTCCAGACTCTGGGCTGAACCCAAGAGAGGCTCCGCTCCAGCAGTCCTTCAGGGGGTGATTCTCCCCCCCACTTCTGATCCCCCCTCCCCCATTGAGCTCAACAGCAGCCATTCTGGAACCCAAACAGACCCAAACCCCACAGTGCTGGGGGTAAGACCTCCCCTCCGGCAGTCCCTGTGCCAGGAAGGAAGGGGGTCAAAGGTCAGAGGCTTCCCTGGGGGTTTCACCTGGGGGCCAGGAAATGGGATTGGTGTCCGGAGGGGTCAGGGTGTGTCCGTGTCCACAGTCACCAGCTCATCCCTGCCCCCTGCAGAGTCCAGATGCCGCTAGGGGCTCCCTCCCTCCCCCCAAATTGAGCCTGGCTCCTCTTTGCCCTTCTGGAGTCTCAGCAGCACCAGCCTGGATTCCCCCTGGGCACTGCGGGAACTCAAAGGGCATCTAGTCCACCAGGCAACCTCTGCCCACAGCCAGGAGTTCCATCCTGAGGATCCTCAGTGCCAAGGCGAGGGGGGTCTCCTGCCTGTTTCTAGGCCCTGGCAGAGTTGGTGTCTTTCCCTCCTGGGTGGAGCCTTGAGTGGAGTTCTTGTTTCCTGCCTTCCTGTTTGTCTGGTGCTGATCCCTGCTTATCTCTTGGCTGTTGGAGGGGAGGTGTGTCTTTTTCTTCCCTTCCGAGGTTTATTATTCTCTTTTTCGAATGGTGTGATTGAAATCTTATTTATTTCTCTGGTTCTGTTGAAAACCAGAGGTTTCCTTTTGGGATTTCTGGACAAGGAACTTGAAATATAAATTTATGACTTTATTACTGCACATGCTGACTGCAGCAAGAACTCCTTATATGCAAAAATGGAAAGAAACCTCCATCCCCAGGATGGACAAAGGGATGGAATGAAAAATGTGGCAGAGATGGAGAAATAAACTTTTTGACCAGAGGAAAGAATAGATTTATTCCTCACCCTAACCCTACCTGGAAGCTTTGTGCAGGAAAAAAATAAAATCTGGAGTTTTTGGATTTACTGATTAAATTAAGTTGTTGGTATAGAAATGGTTAATATTTACTTGCAGAAGAAATAAAAACCGAGGCTCCAATTTCATTTTGTATTTTATTATGCTGGGAAAGTTTTTTTCCTCTCTTTTTTCCTTTTGCCCTTTATCCCCCACTTCTCCTTCCCCTTTCTTTCCCTTTCCCAATTCCTTATTCCTTTTATTTTCTATTTTATGCCCTTATAATCTTAATAAAAGAAATAAAAAGGAGCCTTTTGTTTCAGGGGCGCTTCCTGTTCCACAGTCAAAATAGGCAAATCTTATCAGGATCTGCACAATCAGAGGGCAAAATTTCTTCCAAAATGTCACTTTATATATTTCTCTGCTGAAAGGAGAGATTGTGGTGCATTATGGCGAAGATGTGGACGTTCTCCGAGGAAAGGAGCAGGAAGCGGAGGAAAAACGGCCGAACTTCATTCCGGGATCTTCATCCGGGGCTGCTTGGCTTGGAAAAGGGGGATCCCGACCCCCAGAAAGGAAGAGGGAGATTCCTCCACAACCGGGGTTCAGGGGCGGGAAGTCTGAGGGAGCCGGTCCGTCCAGACGTTCTCAGCAAGGGAGACACGTGTTTCAAGGAAGGGAAACGCCCTTTTCTCTTGGAAAGCCAAGAGATCCCTAGGGAGATTCCCCCATGAAGGGGGAGGATCCGGAGGGATTAGGAGGGATCCCTGCAGATCCCCTCCGCCTCTTCCTGCGTTTAATGTCAGCTGAGGGTTTTCCTGGCTTCCCTTCGGATTGGGGGGAGCGTGTGGCCCCCAAGTCCCGGCTGGCTGTGGGGCTGCGCCTCCCCCTTTGTCCTCCAGGGCAGCTGCCTCCTCCCATTCTGAGCCCCGAAGGACCCTCGAGCTCTGGCTCCACTTTGCCCTTCTGGACTCTCGGCAGCTCCAGCTTCGGCTCCTTCTGGGCACTCTGGGAACTCAAAGGGCATCTAGTCCAGTCCAGGCGCCCAGAGAAAGGAGGAGAATCGGGGGGGGAGGGGGGCAAAAGAAAGACGACATTCTCCCCCGGAGCTGGCATGAAACAGACCCCAAAGTTGCAGCCCCCCAAGACTGAAGGGATTCCCTCCCCCCCACTTTCTCCGCTTCTCTCTCTGCGGGGAACTATCTCCTGTATCGGGTGAAGTCAAGGGAGGCTCTGCCCGGAGACCGATGACGCTGCAGAAGGGAGGATTCCCATTGGTCCTCCTGCTCTTCCTGGACACTCCCTCTTCCGAAGTCCGAGGAAAACTCCTCCCCCCCCTCCATACCCTCCGATTCCTCCTCTGGGGCTGGGAGCCCCTCCGTCTCTCTCCTCCCTTTGGGGCGCTTGTGGGGCCGCGTCCATGGCTCTGGCTGGGCTCCCCCTGATGCTGCTGCTGGGGGCGCTGGCCCGGATCCCCGGAAGCGAAGGGGGGAAGGAGACCCCCGGTAAGGAGGGGGCTGGGCGGGGGAGGAGGGGGCTGGGAAGGACCCCGGAGGGGGGAAGGAAGCTGATGGGTCTCCAGAGCCTCTACTAGCCTCGATCTCTGCGTGGCCTCCTCCCCCTTCCTCCCCACATCCCCCCCCCAAGAGGAGGGAGAGGGACCCTAATCCTAACCCTTCCCCCATGTAGCCAGGTGGGGGTCGCCCCTCTCTCGCCCCTCGCCCAGGGTCTGGGTGGGAGGGGCTGCATGGAAAGAGGAAGGGGAGGAAAAGCGAAAGTGAAAGAGGGAAACTGAGGCATCTGAGCAAAAGTCTTTTGGCTTCTTCAGAAACTTCACTTTTTCTCCTGAATCTCAAGTTTGAGGCTTTGAAGGTCAGGCAAGAGGGGGGCTTCGGGTCCTTCTGGGGAAATACTCTGAATTTGGGGAGGAGACCAAGAACCCCCATAATCCCCCTGGAGGGGACGGGGAAGTGAGAGAGAAGGATATTGGGGGTCTTTTGTGAAGGGGGCAGGAGACAGGGGGGATCCCAGGGAATCCCCCAAAGGGAGGGAGCTGGGCTGAAGATTCGGGGGAAGAAGAAAGGGAGGAGATCCAGGGAAGGTGGGAGACCCCGGGAGAGTCGGTCTAGATGTCCTCAGTGTGGCCCCTCCCCATATCCCCTCCCAAAGGAAGAGAGAGTGGGGGGGATGGAGCTACTTTCCCTCCAGCCCCCCCCATCCTTCCTGCCCCTTGAGACCCCACCTTCCCTGCAGAGACTGAATGGGGTTGCTGGACCGGTTGAGCTTCTGCCTGCCTTTTCCCACCCCTCCCCCTCTTTCCTCCCCTCCCCCCTCCAGGCCCCCCAGGAAGCCTCCCTTCCTCTCTGGGACTGAGAGAGTTCCCGCTCCCTCCTCCAGGGGGCCTTCCGCCCTGCCCCCTTCCCGCGTAGATCCCCCACCTCTCCCAGGGGCTGGGAACGATGGGCCCTGGAGTCCTTCCTGATGGCCTTTTTCTCCTCCCCCTCGCAGCCCATTTCCTGCACCAGACGAAGTCCGAGTGCCGCTTCCTCAACGGGACGCAGCGGGTGAGGTTCCTGAACCGATACTTCTACGACCGGCAGGAATTCGCCCGCTTTGACAGCGACCTCGGGAAGCACGAAGCCGTCACGGAGTTGGGGGAGGCGATTGCGGACTCTTGGAACAGGGATGAGGGCATCATGCAGTACAAGAAGGCCCAAGTGGATCGCTTCTGCCGGCACAACTACGAGAGTCTCCAGAGCAATTCTGTGATTGGCTGGAGAGGTGAGTCCGGGGGGGGGTGGAGTTTGGGGGGGGAACAGTTTGGGGGAGGGGACCCCCTTTTCCTTTCCTTGGTTGAGACTCTCCCGGATGAAGATTTAGAGGTTCTTTCAAAAGCGAGGATGATTCACATTCAGTGGAAAAATCCATCCATTCATTCATGAAGAGACTCATGAAAAGGCTTCAGGGGATTCAGGCTGCCTCCCCCTCTCTGCCCCCCCCCCCCAGCAAAGCCCCAGAGCCCCATTTGGAGCCCTTTCCAGAAGGCCAGTAAGGGGGGGGGCTCCCTCCCCCTCTGGGGCCTTTGGGATTTTAGGATTAAAAAAAAACTTTTCTCTCCAGCCTCAGTTCTCTCTATTCTTTATTCGGAGTCATTTCCACTCCGGCATCTTTTTAATCCAATAAATAAGTAAGTAGGTAAAATAAACGAGTATATAAAATTAAATAAATAAATAAATAAATGAAAAATAAAATAAATAAATAAATAAAAATAAAATTATTATTATTATTATTATTATTATTATTATTATTATTATTATTAATTAGATTTGTATACCGCCCTTCTCCTTACGGACTCAGGGCGGTGAACAGCCGAAATAAAAATTCAATACATAAAAGTTAAAAATTAAAACACATATACATTAGGCTGAGAATTAAAACCAAATAAGTATTAAAATGCGGCAACGCTACAAACATTTAAAAATTTTAAAATTTTAAAAAATTCTAAAAATGCAGCAGGGATCAGGCTAAACCGGCAAGTTGAAAAAGATGCGTTTTCAGGGCCCGACGAAACGTCCGGAGGTCGGAGATAATTCTCAATTCTGGAGGAAGATCATTCCAGAGGGTGGGGGCTGCCACAGAGAAGGCTCTCCCCCTGGGGGTCGCCAGCCGGCATTGTCTGGCTGACGGCACCCTGAGGAGGCCCACTCTGTGGGAGCGAACCGGCCGGTGGGAGGCAATTGGCAGCAGAAGGCGGTCCCGTAAGTACCCTGGTCCTAAGCCATGGAGCGCTTTAAAGGTCATTACCAACACCTTGAAACGCACCCGGAACTCCACCGGCAACCAATGCAACTTGCGCAGGAGAGGTGTAATGTGGGAGCGCCCCGATGCTCCCATAATCCCCCGCGCGGCCGCATTCTGTACCAGTTGGAGCCTCCGGGTGCACCCCAAGGGGAGCCCCATGTAGAGAGCATTGCAGTAGTCCAGGCGAGAGGTGACGAGTGCCTGAGTGACTGTGCGTAGGGAGTCCCGATCTAGAAAGGGCCGCAACTGGCGTATCAGGCGAACCTGATAGAAAGCCCCCCTGGCCACAGCTGTCGTATGATCCTCCAAGGACAGCCGTGGGTCCAGGAGGACGCCCAAGTTGCGCACCCTTTCCGTGGGGGCCAGTGATTCGCCCCCAATGACCAGCGATGGTGTCAGCTGGCTATATCGGGATGCCGGCAGCCACAGCCACTCGGTCTTGGAGGGGTTGAGACGAAGCCTGTTTCTCCCCATCCAGACCCAAAATAAAATAAAATAAAATAAAATAATAAAATAAATAAAATATAATATAATAAAATAAAATAAATAAAATAAAATAAAATAATAAAATAAAATAAAATAAAATAAAATAAAATAAAATAAAATAAAATAAAATAAATAAAATAATAAAATAAAATAATAAAATAAAATAAATAAAATAATAAAATAAAATAAAATAAAATAAATAAAATAATAAAATAAAATAATAAAATAAAATAAAATAATAAAATAAAATAAAATAAAATAAAATAAAATAAATAAAATAATAAACCGAGATATAAAACCCCCAATAATAGGGATCCTGATCGCTTCCGTCTTCCTTCCTGGGGAGGCTCCACAAACCTTAAAACTGAATTTGGGGTCATAAGAAACAAATTAGGCCTCCATTCAGCCCTGAAGCCTCAGATTCTTTCATTCTCTCTTCCAGATTCCTTCAATGTTGCCTACATTTCTTTTTCTCATTTTATTTCTTTCTCTAATAAAAATCCTCTATATTTCTACCGACTGATGGGGTTTCAGAGGCCAATCAAGGATTTTAGCTGCCCTTGTTGCCATTCGGCCTTTCCAGAAAAATTATATTCCTTTTATTCGAATCAGAGAAGTCTTGAAAGCATCATCACTTAAGAACTGGTTACGTTTAATGTTCCCATTGGGAGCCCAGAGATTCTCCAAAAATAACATCTCACCATAGAATCCAATAAGATCTTTCCTCCACAAGAGGAAAACCTCCAGATCGTGAGAGAGAAAAGCCTCTTTGGAGCATTTGCTCCTTCTGGAAATTATTCAATATTTTAGGGGAATCAACAGAGATTTTGCTCTCCACAGATTCAGTCTGGAGGCAAAACTCATTTTCACTCCTAAATTCTTCCCTGCCAACCTTGGAGGATTTTCACCTGCCACATAAGATGCATTTGGAAATGTTTTTACTACCAAAGAGGATATTTTCTGGGAGATAATAATAGCCAGCTATATAATTTGTTTCTGGGCGATGTTTAAAGTGTATTTTTCCCCTACAAGGAACAGAACATCATTGTCATCTGGCACAGTGCTTGAAATAAATCTCATTCCAATAGTATTTAATATAGAAATTTCACCAGGTTTATTAATTTGTCTAGTGATTTTTCATAACCTCTGAAAGTGCCAATTGTGTTGGTGTTGTGAGTGTGTCTCTTTTGTGGGCCTCTCAGGGCCTTCCTCCCTCCTTTTGGGGGTCTCTGGGGGGATTTTCCCTTCAGGGAAAGGAGCTTCATCAGCTGCCCAAAGACTCCAAAGCCCATGCTCCCCTCCTCTTTTCCTCCCTCCCCTCCTTCCTTCCTCCCTCCCTGGTTCAGGGACAGGACCAAAATCTCTGGATGGTTTGTGAAAAACCTTTAGCTGCTCAGAAGCTTTATCCACATAAATAGAATGCATTTTTATTATAAATCCAAAAGAGTGATCCTGAATTTCATTGTGATTCATATCATTTCTTCTTCATCAAAAGTATTATTTTTCCTTCCATGAAAATACTTCAGACAAGAAGCCAATAATTCTCCAGGGGTTCCTGTTCTTTATTAAAAGAACAGGAAAGTTTATTATATTCCATGTATTTAGAGCAAATTGTTGGTGCAGCTCCAGTTTAGGAGGCCTGAAATCACCGGATGTTTCTTGAGTCACTTTGGGGGAATTTTCTCTTCCTTTTTCTTTGACTTCTGAGCCGACATTTCTCTCTGGAGAGATCCGGGCGTTTCCTTCCCCCGAGAGGCCAAAGCTTTTCTCTGCCCACCAAGAGAGGCTCTCCACCTTCCCTCAACTCTCCCCAGAATTCTTTCAGCCTCCATTTCTTTGGGAAAAATCAGATCTGAGTCTTGTTTCTTGCTCAATGGACCCCAACAAAAGAGCATCAACTTCCCATCTTCCTCTAATATTTTTATGCAAAATGTTCCAAAATGAGCATCAATTCTATGGATGTGAATCAAAAATGAAAAGTAGATCTGTGTCCTATTTTACTACATTAGGCATCAAGCTTGATATCAAAAATAAATATTAAATAACACGATGTGGAGCAGATAACATGTACTTTTATCTGGGATGGGCTATAAAAATAAAATTGTAAAAATACCAAATTGAAACCTTTGAATTTCCACTGAAATTCTGATCCTTCCATTTTCTTGCTAAAAGACTTTTTCTCATCCAAAATTTGCATTTCCTGTTTTTTTTAAAAAAATGATTTTCAGTTTGTAAAGCCTCTGCCTTCTTTTAGCAATTCCACAAAGGCCTTTAATGTCCCAAGAGGCAAATGGGATTTTCCTGAAGAAAGAAAACAACTCACACCTGAAATGCTGCTATTTGTCTGGATGGAAACCTGACCAGATCCCAGGTTGGGATTACAAATAACCATTTAAAAATGGGTTGTTGTTCTTAAGCGTTATAGAATTTACTGTTAATAAGAAAATCCCTCAACAGAAAATAAAATAGTTAGCAAAGGACTCTGGGCTGGAATGGATCTATTGTGGACCCTCTTGGGGGGCTCATCCAGACTAACACCCCCCCCCCAATTAATCCATCCAAGAGTTATGCCAGTTGGAGCACTTGCTGAAGGAGGAGATCAAGAGGGATCCTCTCCAAGGCTCTGCTGAGATCCTGGGACTGGCCTGATCTCCTCAACCACCAACTGCCCCCACCTTCCCTTTCCCAAAGATCCCTTCTGGATCCTTTCCCCCCTCCCTCCCTCCCCCACTCAATTCCAGGCAGATGCTGCCCTGAGGGAGTCAGAGGGACCCCTCCCCACCTCCTTCCCCAGGAGTGGCCGGTTCCGTGGTTCCTGATCTGGGCAGGTCTCCCTCTGAATCTCCCCAAAGCCCCCCCCCCCGGAAGGATCCTTGAGAAAGATCGTGAGATCCCCCAAAATCTCTTCTGTCCTTCCTGCTCTGACGAGGGGATTTGGGGCAGTTGTGGGGAGCACATGGCCGCCCCCCCCATTGGGCTCCTTTGCCCTTTCCTTAAATATGCCTCTTTCTGTTGATGATGCCTAAAATTAGGGGGTTTTGCAGCCACATCACACTTTCCACTTTCCCCCCCTGAAATCTGCTGGAATTTTTTTTTTTTTGGAATTTTTTTTTTATTTATAACAACAACAAAAACATAAAATCACCATTATTCAAATACAATTACAAACAGTATGTCGATCGGTTAAAATTATTTTGTGCTCAATCCCTTGTCCCAAATTGCCATTTATTTAATTTCTCTTGTTTAACATTTTTATGTATCATACTCACTTAAACACTGTTGAACAGCAAGAAAAAGAAAAGGAAACCATTTCAGATATTTATCTTTACCTTAATTCCTGTTTCATATTTCATTTCCATGCTTTGTTATCTAACCATTGATAAAACAAATCCCAAATTAAATAATATTGTTTATCTTCCGGTTCTCTAATTTCAAGTGTCAATTGACTCATTTCAGCAGACTCCAAGATTTTCTTAATAACTTCATTTTCTGTAGGTATCCTCACCTTTCCAATTTTTAGCAAAAACAATTCTAGCCGCTGTTAAAACATTCACAATTAAGTATCTCAACTCTTTATTATACATTTATGATAAAATTCCTAGTAAAAATATCTCTGGTTTAAAGTCAATATGTTTCTTAATCATTTTTTCCAACCACGTGTGTATCTTAGTCCAATATCTTTTAGCTCCCCCAAGATGGGGGACTTTAAACAACTTCATTCTGGGTGGAGTTGCATTGTCCCAGAGACACAGTTTGCAATTCTGGAGATTCTCCTGGACTCCCGGAGAGCAGGTGGCAGTCACAGCTAGGAGAGTGTTTGTAAGATTTTGGGTTAATTGTGGCCACTTTGGCAAATAAATTTAATAAATAACTTAATTTATTAAACAAACAAACAAACGTGTTATTACACCTAATTAAAGGTGTGGTTTCATTTTCAACAAGATCCCAAGAATCATCCAACATGTGCTGCATCTGTCCTTCCCGTCTTCTTGGTTATTTCTTTCCATGTCCACCACATCTGGCAGAAGGTTCCTTCCACCTCTGGGCATTTCCAGCATTTATCCCTGTCAGACATGCCTATTTACGGAATTCTTTTTTGGAGACTGCAACTGATCCCAATCAGGAAGGATTTAACATTTTTCCTCTTTCAGAATCCCTTTTAATTTCTTGCCGCAATTTACTTTGGAAGATGACTTAAAACACAGAATATTTTCAGGAGTAAAAAGGGATCTTGGCCTGAACTAACCAACTTGGTCTTCTTTTCTGGGCCCTGTTGTGTCTTTCATGTGCCTCCTTCTCCTCCTTCCCTCCAGCCAAGCCCACCGTCTCCATCTCCCCCACCAAGATGGACCCCTCTTCCCCCAACACCATCCTCCTCTGCATCGCGACCGGCTTTTACCCCGTGGAGATTGAGATCCAGTGGCTGAAGAACGGCCGGCTGGAGGATGAGGGCGTGGCCTTTGGGGAGGAGCTCCAGAATGGAGACTGGACCTACCAGCTCCAGGTGATGCTGGAGACCCAGACCCAACGGGGGGATGTCTACACTTGCAAGGTGGAGCACGCGAGCCTGGAGGCCCCCATCACTGTCCAGTGGGGTAAGAGCCCCTCCCCTCCCTCCCCTCCTGATCTGGGGACCCCACCCTGCCCTGAGAAGGGGAAAGACCCTCCTTGTGGGGAAAACCAGAATGATGGGCCTGATCCTCCTGCTCAGGTGAGGCTCCTTCTCCTTCCCCAGAGCCCCGTTCCTCCAGCTCTGCCAGGAGCAAACTCTGGACAGGGATAATGGGAGCCGTGATAGGAGTGGCCTTCCTGGCTGTGGGGCTCTTCTCCTATCTGAAGAGCAAGAAAGGTGAGTCTGGGGGGCTGGAGGAGAGGTTGTGGGGAGGCTTCTCATCAAGCTTAGCAGGTGGCCAAGAGGGTCCCCTTGATAAATATTTGTGGGAACTTCTGTCCCTCAAGTGGTTATTAAGTGAAGATCCTGCAAACTATTATGGGCTATCAAAGGGGACTACCTCCCCAGTCGTCCAGCCCATGAAGATTTCTGATTGAGTCTTTTTCTCCTTCCAGCAACTCCCATCCAACCTCCTGCAGGTGAGTTTCTCCTCTTCCCCCTCATCTCAACCCCTCCTACAAGTTATTGGAGGTTTTTAAAATTCCTTAATTGTTCCTTTTTTTAAAAAAACATGCCTGGACAATATCTGCTTGCTATGGATACAGCAGATTTTTGGATTTTCGGCAGCTTTTCCTTACAGAACTCTGAAAAAGTATTGCAATCAAAAACAAAAGACACCAAATGCTAAAATCTTGCCCAGAATTTTTCCAAGTTTTGGGAAATTGCAAAAGGGAAGGGAAGGAGGGGGCCATTCCTTCCCATTCCTCCCTTGGGGAGGGAGCAGGCCAGGTTTACATTCCCCCACACTTTTTGTAAGCAACCCACCCATTCTGTTAGGCTCACTGTGGAGGGGGGTTCCCGAGGGTATTCAGGCAAATTCCATCCCTATGGCCATTTCAAAAGGGGAGAATCCTGTGCTACTATGCACCACAGTATTAAAGGCTACTTTAGGAAATGGCAGGAGATCTGCCCAGCTAAACTGCTGATAATTAACATAGCATCTCAGGTATTGTTCTATCATTGCATTAGCTCGTTCTATACCTCCGTTCGTACTCGGATGAAAGGTGGAGCTCAGCCCTTGAGATGACCCTTTAATATTAAGGAACTCCCTCCAAAACTTTGCTGTGAACTGGAACCCCCCCCCCCCCAATCCGAGATGATCTTTCTTGGCTCCCCATGCAGACTCGTTTGGGTTCATTAGTTGGAATCTTGACAGGCTGTTTTTCCTGACCCCCCTTCTCCTTGTGAGAATTCACACAATTTCTGGCCAAGTGACCCCAGGCTCCCCTCTTTGCTGCCACCCCCATCGTAGCCTCGTCTTCTTTGTTCATATGAAGCATCCCAGACTTTTCCTCCCTGAGATGGGTGGATTCTCTCTCCATATGTCCTTGCCTATCAACCACCACCCTGCAGTGTGGGTCTGCCTTGGGGGTGCGAGTTGAAAAGGAGAAAAATATGTTATTTACAGTAAAAGTTTCTCTCTATATTCTAATTTTCTTCCCCATCTCTTTTTCTTCAGCGCTCATGAATTAATCCTGCTATCCGATGGAAAAGCATATTTTTTTATTTAGTCGCTGATGACTCTTTCTCCTGTTTGCAACCTCTGAGAAACGGAAGCTGAAGATGGCAGGTTTGGGGGTGGAGCAGAATGGCAGCCCGGATTTTCTCCTGCTGAGACCCCCCTCCAGCTTCCTTTCAGGGCCGCTCTTTCCAGTGAGGGAGGGGTGGAGACCATCTAGACTTTCCCCAGGGACACTGGGCTGACCTGTCACTCTATCCCCCTCATCTCTCCTGGCTTTGAACCCACAGCAGCTTCATCTCCATCATTCTTCCTCCGAATCACTTCCCTTCCCTTCGCTTTGCTATAAAAGAATAAACTTCAGATGTAAGAAAACCCTGGAATCCTCCCTTCCTTTCTCTTCCTCTTCCTCCTCTTCCTCTTTCCTGCCCCCACAGGAGGCTCCTCCCTTTGCTGCCTCTGGATCGACCATCCCGGCTACTTTGGGTCCGAAGTCAGAACTGGTTCGGGAGGAGGGTGGGGAGATCCAGGGAGGTGAAGGGGCAGGATCCCCATTTCTGCTCAGAGGCCCCCTTGCTCTGCTTCCCCTCAAGCCCCCTTTGGAGAAGCAGAAAGCCAGCAGGCACAGTCCTCCCTGAGCATTTGTGGGGAGCCATTGGGGGGCACCTGAAACTCTCCCTACATTCACCCAGCCATTTCAGCCGTTTTTCTCCTTCACAACTGGAGGGTCCTGCCCCATTTTGGCACCCAATGGTTCCCTTCCTCTTTGGGCTCAGATTCTAATGGAAGAGAGTCTCCTGCTTGATGGTATAAATGGTGGAGGCCTGAGCAGGAGGTTGGACTAGATGACCTCCAAGGATACATCTGAACCCATTCCTGGTGTAGAAGACATTGCCACGGAGGGGAAGACCTGCTCTGTGGGAAAAAGGGGGGCAGTTCAATGGGGCAGCCCTGAGTGGATGACCCCTCCCTTTTCCCCATCACCTCTAGATGCCCCTAGACAGCCCTCCAACTGGGCCTCACCCTCTCCAGAGGTCATCCAGACTGACTCTGCAGGACTCCAGTGGCCTCGATTACCGAGGCAGAATTGTTGCAAAAATTGGAAGGCGCAAGTAAAGGGATTTAATGCGGAGGAATCACACAGCAGCTGTCCAAAGGAAGTGGGAGACACGGACACAAACTTGTAGTTTTATGTAAATAAATGTATTTAACATCTACATTCACAGCAGACAAGATAGTCGGGAATGCAGGGAGATTGTGAGGTAAATCTCAACCAGCCTTCTGAGCCCATGGAAGAAAAAGGCGGGAAAAAGGGAAACGCCCCCTTTCCACCCACAGCAACCAATCAGAGCGCAGATCACCTCATACAGGAGCCCGCCCTCTCTCGACTACAACGGGGTGTTCTGGACCATTGTTCACTTTCCTCTCCCAGCTACTCCACTGAATAGCTTCACATTTAAAGGGCTCAAAAGAAACAGACCTAATAAAAGAGGAGGCGGAGTTTCACAATATATATATATATAATAACCAAACCACTCTGGAAACGCCACAGAAGAAAGAGGAAAACCTCCTTGAAGGCATTTGGGTTGAGATAAAAGGGGGGAAAGAGGGATGGGAGAATATTCTGAGCCTCCCAACCAACCAGAGGAAACGGATGAACCAAGCGAAGGCCCGGAGGAAGCTCCCCCCAAGAGTCGTGGGGGGCTTGGACTCCCCTGGCCTCACCTGGGAGGCAGGTTCTGCGCCTGGTGGAAGATGAAAGAGGCTCCTGGGAAACCCAGCAGACCAGAGGCCGCCTTGAAAGCAGCCCCCCCCCCCCCACCATTTCCCTCCAGACGGGGCCTTGGCCACCAGGGGAGGGGAGACCCTGGAGGGGGCCTCCTCCAACCCCCAGGGAGCCTCTCAGGCTGCCCCTCCCCCTCCTCCCGGCCCCTCCGATCCTCTCTCTGGGACGCTCCGGTCAGCAGAGAAGCCTTGGGGAATCAGAGAGGACCCAGGAGAGAACTAGGGAGATTGGCTGGCAGAAGCCATGAAGGCTCTACGAGGAGATTCCTTCAAGGGCAGAAATTGGAACGTATTTAAAGAGGCTGCAACAAATGAACAAACACACTGACTTGAACGAAAAAGCTTCTACTGTCTGCTGATATTCAAAATATAAGGGTTAGGGTCTATCTATCATCTATATCTATCTATCATGATGTCTATCATCTCATTCTCTCTCTCTATCATCTATTCCTGTCTGTCTATCTATCTCAAATTTATATAGCCACCCATCTCACAACAAGTGACTCTATGACATACAACAAGCTAAAAACTGGTATATACATGAAAGGATTAAAAAAAACATTCAAAGGAATTAAAAAATATTTTTTAAAAAAGGAATATTAGGCAAAGAGTCACTTTTTTCAGTGTCATTGTAACTTCTAACGGGCACTAAATGAACCGTCATAAGTCAAGGACTCCTTTCTTCAATGGGCTTTAACTGATGGAGAGAGGACTAGAGAACTAGAATGAGGTGGTGGGGAAGGGCCCCTTCAGCCACTTCCAATGGGGCAGAGGACCTTGTGGCTGCCCCACCTGCAGACTCAGCCATGGGGCGGAGGAGGAGAGTCCCTGAGCTGCTCTGATGAAGAATGGAGGCTTGTTGCCTGCTGGATCCTGGCCAGTTCCTCAGTTCCGCTTCGGAGGAGCCCAGCGCTTCAGGCTGGGGAAGCGAAGCCCAAGCGCCTCTGCAGCTCTTGGGGGCTGGAAAAAGAAGGGCTGCTCTGTGTGTGTGGGGGGGGGGGGGTTCAGGAAGAACTCAATCAAAGTCTTGTGGGGGAGGGGAAACATGAAAAGAGCCCAGAAGTTCTGCTTTGATCAGGAGAGCGATGGGAGTCCCACCAGAGTCTCTCTGGATCTGGGGCCAATTTTGGGTGACTGGCTGTGTCCAAACACACAATTGGGGGGCAAGTTCGGAGTATGCCACCTCCTTCAGCTGCAGGAAGAGACCCAGTTCTGGCCTGCTGAGGCTGGTGCTGGGCCAGGGTGGAGTTTGACCCCTCCAGCCCCTCCCCCCCATCCCAGGAAAGCATCCAGATCAACTCGAGAAATCATCCTGGTTAGCCTGAGGATGGGAGACCACCAGGAAGCTCTAGGTTACTGTATAGGCTGAAACTCCTCCAAGACAAGGAGGGTGAAGCTTCAGGCCCTCCTCGAACTCGCCTCCCTCAGAAGATTCACTTCCCATTCCTCTCCCTGGAACTCTCCCCCCTCCCCCTTTTCTCAGTTCCTGCCGTTCGGAAGACCTCGTGGGAACCCAATTCCCCTTGTCCAGAGCGAGGGGAGAAGGTTAAAATGAGTGGGGGTCTCACCTTCCTTGGTCCTTGCCCCCACCTCTAAACACAGCAGCCTTTTAGCCTTTCCCACCTTCCCGAGGCTCAGGGCCCAAGGGAGGAATTTGGGGGTCTCCAAGCTCCTCTGTACACTCCTCCCCCGGGAGCTATCCTCCCTTTCCTGTCACCCTCAGATGCCGGAGGAAGCCCGAGCCCCAGTCTTGCACCAAGAGAGAGGAAAGGCTGCCCACGGAGAGCAGGAAGGAAAACTGGGGGTGGGGGGGGGGGGTGGGGGGGGGGCACCAGGTGAAGAGGGAGGGGGAGGGAAGGGGAGAGTAAGGGGTAGTAAGGAAGAGCAAGGGGGGAAGTAGGGAGAAGAAAAAGGGAGGGGGAGGGAGGAAGTGGGAGGGGCGAAGGAGTAGGGAGGGAGGGAGGAGCGGGAGGGGGAGCGAGGAGAGCGAGGGGGAGGGAAGTGGAAAAGCGACGGGGGGGGGGAGTGGGGGGAGGGGAAAGCAAGAGGGGGAACTCTATTTCTGACTTCCAGGAAATCGAACATCGTGCCCAACCAATGAAAAATAGGGCTTTGGAATCGTCATCCGTCTCCAGGCAGAGGGGCCACCGCTGGGTCCTTTGGAGAAGATGGTTCCCGGAGGGGCTGGGCGATGTTCAGCTGTTCGGCCTGGATTTGGCCTTTTTGTCCGCCCATCGAGCCCTTCCAAGGACCCGGGAGAGGCGGAGGTGGGTGTTTGATGGGTATTAAAAGTCTCCTCGCGGGATTTCAGCAGTTGCAAGCAGAGCTGCCTTCCGCAATGGCTTGAGGGGGATTTTTGTCAATGCCCCTGATGTTACAAGGGCTGCTCCAACCTCCTGGAGGTGAGTTTCTCCTCTGCCTCCTTCACCTGAACCCCAGGGCTTTCAAGTTCCTTAAATCTTCTTCTGTTTCTCTTGGAGGTAAATGAAGCAACTTTGAAATGACCCCTCAAAGGCCACTTCCTGCGGGTGATGTAAGTTGCTGAAATTTTTAGCAGCTTTTCCTGAAGGGACCCCAAAATTCAGTGTAATAAAACACAGCAAAATCTCACTTGGATCGTTTCCACCTTTTGGGAAATTGTGGAAGGGAAGGGGAGGGGAGGGGAGGGGAGGGGAAGGGATGGGAGGAAAGAGGAGGGAAGGGAAGGGGAGGGGAGGGGAGGAGGGGGGGCTTCTTCTCATTGGGGGAAGGGGAGGGAGCACCCCAGGTTCCTGGGCTGGACTTCCTGACCAGCCCTCTCCTTGTGACATTTTACACAACTTCGGGTCGAGTGACGCTGTCAGCCTCCGCCTCTTTTTCCTTGCTTGCTTGGCTGCCATTGTAACGGGTGGGGGGGGGGGAGGGGGAAGCTGTCAGGGTGTCTGATGGGGGGAAAGTGAGCTGATGGAGTAAATGAAGAAAGTTTTTCCTCAGCGTCTCTCCGCAGCTGGGAAGAGCGCTGCGAACCACTCAAGGTCAGCCTGGCATACCAGGCGGATGGAGCCGTTTATTTATTTATTTATTTATCAGTCCAATTTATATGCCGCCCTTCTCCGTAGACTCAGGGCGACTTACAATGCATTATAACAATACCTTGCACACTTTTTTGTATATACCTGCTTCTTAGGGCTTTCGGCCCCCCCTAAGCAGTGTTGTTCTATACAAAGTTGGCTTATTCCCCCCACAATCCAGCTCCTCAATTTTCCTACCTCGAAAGGATGGAAGGCCGAGTCAACCTTGAGCCTGGTGAGATTTGAACTCGCACTAATTGCAGGCAGCTGGCAGCTAAGTGCTAGCACTCAACAGCACTTAGTCCGCTGCTCCACCGAGGCTCATGGAAGCTGCACCCCACATGACCCCTGGGGGGGATGTGGATTGGATAATCTTGACCGGACAATTGAGGGGAAGGGTTTGAAGGATGCTTCCTATAAGTGATTTTCACGCCTGTTACCTCCGTCCTTGCTTTTCTTTGGCTGCATTCAGTTCATACTCGGGAAAAGTACCTTTCTCTATGAAAATGGAGTCGGGGTTTCTCTTTCTTGAGTACCGAAAGGAGGCATGCCTGACATTAGCAAGGTCTGCACTTAACAGCCATCCCGGAAAACCTCCCGTGGGGGCTGAGCAAGACAGCGACCAGGAGCAGATGGGAGCTACTGGCTCCGCGGCTTCCCCGTCACACCCCGGCTGGGAGGCTTCGGAGCGGACGGCTGATTTACAGCTGGAGGAGAAGCCAGAGAGAGCCAGGCGGTCGCTGGGTGTGGGGAGGTTACTGGAGCTGGAGAAGAGCCCCCAAGGAGTAGCAACTACCAGATGCCGAGGCAGAGATGCTGCCTGGCAGGCTTTGCAACGACTGAGAGAGGCTACGGAGAGTCGGGGAGCCCGTGAAAGCTATGCATTCCCTGCCAGGGGGGAGGATGGATGCCCCGGGGGTGAAAGGGAGGGGCTGTTTGTGGGGAAGAGAGAGCCCAAGACCGGGAAGAGGCAGCTCAGCCTCCGGAGGTCAAGCGGCTGCTGGGGTCCAGGGGGTGGGGGGGAGGGGGTGGAAAGGGAGGGGGAGGGGCAAGTGGACCTTCTCTTGCTCAGACCTACCAGCTTCTTTTCAGGGCCTCCCTTTCTTATAAGGGAGGGGACAGGAAGGGGGTGGAGATCCTCTAGACTGACTCAGGAACTCCAGGCCTCCCCTCCCCCTCTCTGCTGCTCAGCTGAGACCCCCATTCAGACCTCACAGCCACTTCCCTGAAATCCACCTGCCGCTTAGTCAAGTCTGGGGGCCACTGGATCCAGGGAGATTCCAGAGGATCCGCATGATGAGATCCACCTACCGCTATCTATGGTCTTGGTGAGACCCCAGTGGAAATCCCAAACCCAGTTCTGGTCACCAGGATAGAAAAAAGATCTGGAGACTCTAGAAAGAGGGCAGAGAAGAGCCACAAAGATGATCTGGGTTTTTACTCAGCCTCTTATTGGAATTATGATTATGCGATTATTATTCCTCTGTTGCTTTGCATGGACACTGAGAGCTTCTGCCCCAGAGACAAATGATTTATGTGTCCAATCACACTTGGCCAAAACACAATATTCTGTTCTGTTCTGTTCTGTTCTGTTCTTGCACGAGTATCATCACAGACCCCAGTGGCCCCACAAGCTCATCACCTCTTTTCCCTCTCCCCCTGATCCAGGCCACCAAAGGTTTGGGACCCCTGGGTTAAATGAGGACCCAGATTGTTGGGGGCCAGAGGCTGACTCCGCCAACTGCTTAGAGAGGGCCGGAAAGCCCTGGGAAGCAGATATAAGCCTGAGGGCTGTTGCTATCTAGGGAGCCTCCTCAGTGCCCCGGCAAGTGGAGTGGGCTTCAGGGAGCATCCGTCTCTTTCTCCTCTCCCTTTGGGGTGCTTCAGAGGTGGGTTCCAGCAGGTTCTGACCAGTTCTGGAGAACCGGTAGCAGAAATTTTAAGTCGTTCGGAGAACCAGTAACTACCACCTCTGATTGGCCCCGCCCCCAGCTATTCTCTGCCTCCCGAGTCCCAGCTGATCAGGAGGAAATGGGGATTTTGCAGCATCCTTCCCCTGCCACACCCACCAAGCCACGCCCACAGAACCGGTAGTCAAAATTTCGGAACCCCACCACTGGGGCGCTGGGGGGGGGGGCAGCATCCATGGGCTCTGCAGGGCTCCCCCTATTGCTGGCCCGGATCCCCAAAAGCGAAAGGGGGGAGGAGATTCCTGGTAAGGAGGGGACTCGGTGGGGGAGGAGGAGGTTCGGGAAGGAGGTAGCTGGTCTAGACCCCCACGATACTCCTGAGGGGGGGATGCCCAGGACGAGGGGAGGAAGGGGCTGGGTCTTGAAGGCCAAATCTGGCTTTTCCAGCTCCTGCCTCAGTGGGCCTCTTTCCCAATGAGACAAACTGAGAAAGGAAGATGGTTTTATTACCATTTATGAGAATATGCAGACAAAAGGGATTCCTCCCATTCAAAGAGGGAACTTTTGCTTACATCCCCTTTGATAGTTAGCAGAAGAAAGAAATCTGAAGGAGGAAGGTGGATGGGGCAGGAGAATAGCACACATGCTGATGAAAATGAGGTCTGAAGGGGCATCAATTGTGGGGAGAAAAGTCCTTTGGGGTTCCCGAAAGAGAGAAGCCAGGTCCCAACTTGGACTGACCAGCTTTTCTTCTCTGGGGTCTCCAGCTTGTTTATCAGTGGAGGAAGGTGAAAAGCTAATAAACATGGACATATCAGTCAGGTTAAAATGCAAAGGAACGAGGTCAGTTAAGAAATGACAGAACCCATGTCATGAGCCCCTCAGAGAGGAGAGCCGTCTCCCGATATTTGGGGGGCTGCCAGGAAGAAGAAGCACCAGAAGGCAGGACCAGAAACGATGGATGGGAACTGACCAGGGAGAGAAGCAACCTGGAACTCAGGAGGGATTTCTGGAGAGCAACCAACCAGAGGAACAGGAGTGGCCTTCAGGAGTTGTGGGAGCTCCATCACCGGAGGCTTCAAAAGGAGACCGGACAACCATGGTGGTGAGAACGGTCTATAGCATCTCCTGCCCAAGCAGAGGGTTGGGCCAGAAGAGGACCCTGCCCGGAGACCGATGATACTGCATAACGGGGAATTCTGATTGGTTCTGCTTCTTCTGGCTATTCTCCAGGCTGACTCTGACCTTTTTAACCCTTTCCCTTCCACTCCGCTGAAGATCATGGGACCCAGACTGGGACCCACAACCTTCTCCCCCAAACTCTTTACCTGCCACCCAGTCCAGACCCACCAATTCCACATCTGGGACTGGGAACATCTAGGTCTTGGGGGGGGGGTTGAGGGGCAGCATCCATGGGCTCTGCTGGGGCCCTCGGCTGTTGGTGGGGGCGGCGCTGTCGGGGATCCCTGGGAGCGAAGGGGGGAAGGAGATGCCCGGTAAGGAGGGGGCTGGGAGGGACCCACGGATGCTGGGGGGCAGAGGGGGAAAGGGGGGGCTGAGACCCCAGGAGAGACTTTGGGGAAGGGGTCAGGGGCAAGAGAGACGGAGTTTCAAAGCCCGAATCAATTTGGAGCCCCCAAAGTTTCTTCCGTTAAAAGAGGAAGATGAAAAACGAAAGAGGGAAACTGAGGATTCAGACCTGAATCCATAAATGCCACCAAAAGTATAAGAAAAGGAATTTTCTCTTTTTTGCCTGAATCTCAGATTTGAGGCTTTGAAGGTCAAGCAAGAGTGGAGCTTGGATCCCTTCTTGGGGAGCCCCTGAATTTGGGGAGGGACCAAGAACCCCCCACCCCATAATCCCCAATTCCTCAGTCAGGATCTGGAGGGCTTTGAGAGAAGGATATTTGGGGGCCTGAGTGGCTCCTCGGAAATTAGCTCCCAAAACTCTCCCTTTGGTGAAGGGGGCAGGAGACCCTCCCTTTGAGGTGGTCTCAGGGGGGCTCTGGGGGGTGTTTTGGGATGGGACAGGAAACTTCAACGGATTCCCACGAGGAATCTTTTCTCCATCTTTCAGGATCCCTTTTCATTTCTTGCTGCAATTTGCTTGAAAACAGAACTTAAAAGACAGAGTATTATTGAGGAGTGAAAAGGGGCCTGAATAATAATAATAATAATAATAATAATAATAATAATAATAATAATAATAATAATAATAATAATATTTCTATACCGCCCCTCTCCTGAGTGCACAGCCTAATTAAAAGCACAAGACAAACAACAATTTAAAAATTAAAAATATTAAATAATTTGGCTCAATATAAAACCTCAAATTTAAAAATCCCAGATTAATAAAAATCTTCACATCGATAGCCCGGCCGGGCGGAACAAAAAGGTTTTGATAACCAATTTGGGATTCTTCTCTGCTCTAAACGATCTCCTCCATCGGGTGAAGTAAGGGAGACGCTGCCCGGAGACTGATGACGCTACAGAAGGGAGACTTCTCATTGGTCCTGGTCTTTCTGGTCACTCCCAATTCCGAAATTTGAGGAAAACGCCTCCTCCACCAATCCAGACTCCCCCCGAATTCCGCCTCTGGGGCTGGGACCCTCCGCGTCTTTCTCCCCTTTCTTTGGGGGCGCTGTGGGGCAGCCTCCATGGCTCTGGCTGGGACCCCCTGATGCTGCTGCTGGGGGCGCTGGCCCGGATCCCCGGAAGCGAAGGGGGGAAGGAGACCCCCGGTAAGGAGGGCGGAGGAGGAGGGGGTTGGGAAGGACCCCCGGAGCGGGGAAGGAAGCCGATAGGTCTCCAGAGCCTCGATCTCTGCGTGGTCTCCTCCACCTTCCTCCCCACATCCCCCCCCCCAGGAGGACGGAGAGGGATCCTAATCCTAACCCTTCCCCCATATAGCCAGGTGGGGGTCGCAACCTCTCTGCGCAGCCGGGACTGGGTGGGAGGGGGCTGCATGGAAAGAGGAAGGGGAGGAAAAGCGAAAGCGAAAGAGGGAAACTGAGGAATTTTCAGCCCGGAATCCCCAGAAGGGAAAAGAGGCATTTGAGCAAAAGTCTTTTGGCTTCTTCAGAAAGTTCACTTTTTCTTCTGACTCTCAGAATTGAGGCTTTGAAGGTCAGGCAAGAGGGGGGCTTCGGGCCCTTCTGGGGAGCCCCTGAATTTGGGGAAGAGACACAGAACACCCCCCACCCCCATGATCCCCCTGGAGGGGAGAGGGAAATGAGGGAGGAGGATGTTGGGGGTCTTTTGTGAAGGGGGCAGGAGACAGGGGGGATCCCAGAGAATCCCCCAAAGGGAGGGAGCTGGGCTGAAGATTCGGGGGAAGAAGAAAGGGGGGAGATCCAGGGAAGGTGGGAGACCCCGGGAGAGTCGGTCTAGATGTCCTCAGTGTGGCCCCTCCCCATATCCCCTCCCAAAGGAAGAGAGGGGGGGATGGACATTACTTTCCCTCCAGCCCCTCCCCCCTCCATCCTTCCTGCCCCTTGAAATCCCACCTTCCCTGCAGAGACTGAATGAGATTGCTGGACCGATTGAGCTTCTGCCTGCCTTTTCCCACCCCTCCCCCTCTTCCCTGCCCTCCCCCCTCCAGACCCCCCAGGAAGCCTCCCTTCCTCTCTGGGACTGACAGAGTTTCCCCTCCCTCCACCAGGGGGCGTCTTCCCCCAGTACCTCAAAGGAAGGTCCCCCGCCCCTCCCCCTTCCCTCGTGGGTCCCCCCTCCTCTCCCAGGGGCTGGGAACGATGGGCCCTGGAGTCCCTCTGACGGCCTTCCTCCCACTCCCAGCCCATTTCCTGGCCCAGGATAAGCACGAGTGCCGCTTCCTCAACGGGACGCAGCGGGTGAGATACCTGGACAGGCACTTCTACGACCGGCAGGAGATCGCCCGCTTCGACAGCGACCTCGAGAAGGTCGTGGCTGTGACTCCATGGGTGCAGCCCGATGTGGAGAAGTGGAACAGAGACGAGCAGCGCCTGCAGATTACGAAGGTCGAAGTGGATCGTTTCTGCCGGCACAACTACAAGGCGTTGAACTTCGAGGCGGCCAAGAGGGAGGAGCGAACGATTGGCCGGAGAGGTGAGTCCGGGAGGGGAGGCTCTTCCCTGGGAGGGGGATGCCAGGACCCCCTTTCATTTCATTCCTTTGGAGGTTTTACTATTTATTTATTCATTCATTCATTCATTCATTCATTCATTCATTCATTCTGCACTCGCAGATGTACAAAAAGTTCGCAGTGACATTCCCAGGGTCCAAACTCTCCTCCTGTCTGGAATCTGGGATCCCTTTGATCCATTTCTCCCCCCCTACAAGAAAATCCATCCAAATATGTTTCTTTTGGAGGGGGGGGGGAATCCAGCCAGATCTCTCTCTCTCCTGCTCAATACTGGCAGTCCTCCAGTTAACAACAGTTCGTTTAGTGACCGTTGAAAGTTACAAAAGCAGTGAAAACAAATGATTTATGACTGTTTTTCACACTTATGACCGTTGCAGCCTCCCCAGGCTCACGTGGTCAAAATCCAGATGCTTGGCAACAGACTTAGACTTGTGACGGTCACAGCATCCCAGGGTCACGTGATCCCCTTTTACGACCTTCCGATAAGTAAACTCCATGGGGAAGCCGCATTCACTTAACAATCCTGTTACTCATTTAACAACTGCAGTGATTCACTTAATGACTGTGTGAGAAAAGTCGTAACATGGGGCAACATTCATTGAAGAAACATCTTACTTAGCAACAGAAATCTTGGGCTCAATTGTGGTGCTAAGTCGAGGACTCCCTGTATCTACCTATATATTTCTCTCTCTCCCTGATTCATTTCTATCCTATCCAGGAACCTCCCGTCTCCCTCCCTCTTCCCAGCCAGAAGCCCCTTCCTCTCTTTCTCTGCTCCAGAAATGCTCTTTTTGGCACTTTGAGATAAAACCTCATTTTTTACCCAAAATAAAAATAATAATTAGTTGACCCCTTTTAATGGATCTTCTGCTTCTCTTTCCTCTTTCTTCCTTCAGAGCCATTTCCAGTCCAGCAGCTTTTCAATCCAATAAAGAAACAACTGAGTAACGGAAGCAGCCTAGAATTTGTAATCATGATTCAATGCTTAAACCGAGATGTAAAAACCCCAATAATAGGAATCCTGATCGCTTCCATCTTCCTTCCTGGGGAGGCTCCTGATTTGGGGGAGAGAGAGTCCAAAAACAGCCACAAACCTTAAAACAGAATTTGGGGTCATAAGAAACAAATTGGGCCTCCATTCAGCCCTGAAGCCTCAGATTCTCTCATTCTCTCTTCCAGATTCCTTCAAAGTTGCCTACATTTCTTTTTCTCATTTTATTTCTCTAATAAAAATCCTCTATATTTTTATTGACTGAATGGGGTTTCAGAGGCCAAGTTATTGGAATAAATCTCATTCCAATAATATTTAATATAGAGATTTCACCACTTTTATTCACTTATCTAGTGATTTTTCATAATCTCCGAAAGTGCCCCAAGTGCCAATTGTGTTGGTGTTGTGAGTGTGTCTCTTTTGTGGGCCTCTCAGGGCCTCCCTCCCTCCTGCCTCCTTTTGGGGGTCTCTGGGGGGATTTTCCCTTCAGGGAAAGGAGCTTCATCAGCTGCCCAAAGACTCCAAAGCCCATGCTCCCCTCCTCTTTTCCGCCCTCCCCTCCCTCCTCCCTCCCTCCCTGGTTCAGGGACAGGATCAAAATCTCTGGATGGTTTGTTGCTTTAGTTGCTCAGACGCTTTATCCACATAAATAGAAAGCATTTTTATTATAAATCCAAAAGAGTGATCCTGAATTTCATTGTGATTCATATCATTTCTTCTTCATAATTTCTCTTCCCCCGAGAGGCCAAAGCTTTTCTCTGCCCACCAATAGAGGCTCTCCACCTTCCCTCAACTCTCCCCAAAATCATATCTATGTATATAATGAACTTAATGAATTCTGCTGAATCCGTCTGCCTGTGTGTGCTTTCTGGATTTGATTTTACAAGAAACTCTGATTTATATCTGTGTCCTATTTTACTACATTAGCCATCAAGCTTGATATCAAAAAGAAATCTTGAATGTCCTGATGTGGGGCAGCTAAAATGTACTTTTTTCTCCTCCTGTTTTAAATCAAGAGGTCTCTATTTGTCTATTAAATGGGATTCCTGGAAGGGCCGAGGGAGAATGTTGTGTCCCTTGGTAGGTATTTAAAAAGAAAAAAAATACCTTTTTCCAATCCACTTAAAATCTCCAGCAACTCCCATCTGGCCCAATTGGAACCCCAAAATCTTCACACTGCAGTATTGTAAATAAAGAGGTTTGGGATGGGCTATAAAAATAAAAATGGAAAAATACCAAATTGCAGCTTTAAAATCTGATCCTTCCATTTTCTTGCTAAAAGACTTTTTCTCATCCAAAATTTGCATTTCCTGGTTTTTTTTTTTTTTTAAAAGAGCAGAAACCAGAATTCAATGAGGAAATTCAAGTGGTAACTAATGAGTGTCGTGAAGTCCTCCACCAGTTACAGCTGTTATCAGAAAGTATTGAAAATTTTGGAAGATGGCTATAAAATTTTCAAAGTTTATACTGAGTTGGATTTATGGATTATCTTTATCCTGAATTGGAGACTTATAAAGCTTTTATTATTTTGAATTGGATTTAACATCTTGAGCAAGTTTAACAGATTGCTGCAATAGTAGCAGCGTTCTGTGATTACCCTATTATAGTTTCTTTTTTGGAATTTACTATCTAAGAGGAAAGAATTGAAATGAAAACATCTTACAACCAGAAGGACTGAATAACAAAGGGTGGCAGGATTTGAAACAGCTTTATAAAAACATCTGGCAATGCAGTTTCTAAGATTTTTTTTTTTTTTTTTGATTTTTTTGTTCTCAAGATATGGAGGAGCTGCATTGGGTTTCTTCTTGTTGAAATAGAATACGTTAGTTTGAATGATTCTACCTAGAGGAGTGAATATCTTCAATATCTTCATGGTTGGATGCTATCTATATAAAGTCACACGGGGGGTTTATGTGGAATGCTTTATTTTATTGATGGGGGCAGATAGAAGATGAAGCCTATTGGAATTGGATATATGTGAAGAAAGAAGATTTAACCTCAATCAGGATGAAGAGAAGATTGAAATTCGAGCTATGGAAAATTATAATAATATATGTATAATTACATTATACTGTGTTTTATGTTCTTCTCTTCGGGGGGGGGGGTTGTGTTTTTGAATTAAGGGGAGTAGTTGGGATTAAACTATTTGATATTACCTGATATGAATATGTAGGTTATATAATTCTTGGGGGATTGAGTATGGCATATGATTAGTAATGTTAGTAATGTTTCTTTTTTTTGTTTGTTTGTTTTTAAATTGGGTTAAATATTATAATGGTTATTCTTTCTGGGTGTTTTTCTTACTATAATTTTGTTAATTTTAGATAAATACTTATGTTTATGGGCTTTTTTTTATTTTTATTTTCTTAATTCTTTTCTTTCTTTCTTCTCTCTTCCTCTCAATTTAGAATTGAATATATAATAGTATTTGCTTTTCTTGTTGTTATAAATTCTTGCTGTTTTCTTTTTTTTAAGAAATGTGTAGCGGAAGTCAGGGGTGGGATGGGGAGGGAGGGGGTGGGGTTGGGGGGAGGTTGGGGGGATGGGAGGGGGGTGGGGGAGGGGTGAAAAAGGGGGAAAAATTTTTGTATTGTAAAACTTTTTCAATTAAAAAAAAAAGACTGGGTTAGTTGGGGCCACTTTGTCAAATAAATTTAATAACTAAGTTTACTAAACAAACAAACAAACAAATGTTGTGGTATTAGACCTAATTAAAAATCTGGTTTCATTTTCAACGAGATCCCAAGAATCATCCGAATTATGCTGCGTCTCTCCTTCCCATCTTCTGCGTCATTCCTTTCCTGTTGTGTCTCTCATGTTCCTCCTTCCCCTCCTTCCCTCCAGCCAAGCCCACCGTCTCCATCTCCCCCACCAAGATGGACCCCTCTTCCCCCAACACCATCCTCCTCTGCACCGCGACCGGCTTTTACCCCGTGGAGATCGAGGTCCAGTGGCTGAAGAACGGCTGGCCGGAAGAGGAGGGCGTGGCCTTCGGGGAGGAGCTCCAAAACGGAGACTGGACCTACCAGCTCCAGGTGATGCTGGAGACCCAGCCCCAGCGGGGGGATGTCTACACTTGCAAGGTGGAGCATGCCAGCCTGGAGGCCCCCATCACCATCCAGTGGGGTAAGCTCCTCCCTCTTTTCCCTCCCCTCCTGATCTGGGGACCCCATCCTGGCCTGAGAAGGCAGAGAGACCCTCCCTGTAGAGGGAACCAGACTGGACCCTCCCGGGGGAAGCTGGGCCTGATCCTCCTGCTGAGGTGAGGCTCCTTCTCCTTCCCCAGAGCCCCGTTCCTCCAGCTCTGCCAGGAGCAAACTCTGGACAGGGATAATGGGAGCTGTGATAGGAGTGGCCTTCCTGGCTGTGGGGCTCTTCTCCTACCTGAAGAGCCAGAAAGGTGAGTCTGGGGGGCTGGAGAGAGGTTGTGGGGAGGGGACCATCTAGGGGAGGCCTCTCCTCAAGCTTAGCAGGTGGCCAAGAGGGCCCTCTTGAGAAATATTTTTGGCAACTTCACTTATTTGAGGGGCTATAAGTGAAGATCACACAACCTGTTATGGGCTATCAATGGGGAGGGGTCCCACTGAGTCCTCCAGCCCATGAAGGGTTCTGATTGGGTCTTTTTCTCCTTCCAGCAACTCCCATCCAACCTCCTGCAGGTGAGTTTCTCCTCTTTCCCCTCATCTCAACCCCTTCTAAGAGTTTTAGGTGGCTTTTAAAATTCCTTAATTGTTCCTTTAAAAAAAAACAATATCTCCTGGTTGTGGATAGAGCAGTTTTTTGGATTTGGGGCAACGTTTCTTTACGGAGATCTGAAAAAATATTGCAATAAAAAAGAAAAGCACACACAAATGCTAAAATCTTGCCCAGAATTTTCCATGTTTTAGGAAATTGCCAAAGTGAAGGAAAGGGAAGGGAAGGGAAGGGAAGGGAAGGGAAGGGAAGGGAAGGGAAGGGAAGGAGGGAGCCATTCCTTCCCATTCCTCCCTTGGGGAAGGAGCAGCCCTGGTTTAAATTCCCCCACGCATTTTGTAAGCAACCCACCCATTCTGTTAGGCTCATTGTGGAGGGGGGTTCCGGAGGGTATTCAGGCATGAGGAAAATTCCACCCTGTGGCTATTTTAAAAGGGGTGACACCAGGGGTGAAATGCTCCCAATTCGGACCGGATCGCCCAATCTGGTAGCGATGGCGGCGGGTGGTTCAAAGAACTGGTATCAAAAATTCCTGCACGCCCCCATGCCCAGCTGAGTGATACAATCATCAGAGGCTTTTTAAAAAAAAATTTAAAAGCATTTTTTCTACAACCTCTCCAGCCTAAGAGATTGTAGAAGAAATGCTTTTAAAAGCCTCTGATGATCCCAGCTGAGTTGTCTGATCGTCAGAGCCTTGTAGGTTCTAGAAAAAATGTTTTTAGAAGAAAAAAAAAGCCTCTGCTGATCAGGCAACTCAGCTGGGATTGTCAGAGACTTTAAAAAAAAAGCCTCTGATGATCGCGCGGCTCAGCTGAGATCGTCAGAGGCTTTTCAAAGCATTTTTTTACAACCTCCTTGGCTGAAAAGGTGGTAAAAAATACTTTGAAAAGCCTCTGACGATTCCAGCTGGGTTGCCTGATCTTCAGAGGCTTTTCAAAGCATTTTTTCTGCAACCTCTTCGGCCGATGCTTTGAAAAGTTAAAAAATGCTTTGAAAACTTTTTTTTAAAAAAAAGTTGGTCATGCCTACCCAGTCACATTACCACCACCCCGAAGCCATGCCCACAGAACAAGTAGTAACAAATTTTACATTTCACCCCTGGGTGACACCCATGCTACTATGCACTACGATATTATAGGTAACTTCAGCAAATGGCAGGAGATCTGCCCAGCTAAATTGCTGATAATTAACATAGCATCTCAGGTATTGTTCTATCATTGCATTAGCTTGTTCTATACCTCCGTTCGTAATCGAATGAAAGGTGGAGCTAAGTCCTTGAGATGACCCTATCAATTTAATGAACTCCCTCCCAAACTTCGCCATAAACTGCACCTCACCCTCCGGTCCAAGAGGATCCTTCTTGGCACCCCATACAGACTCGTTTGGGTTCATTAGTTGAAACCTTGACAGGCTATTCTTCCTGACCCCCCTTCTCCTTGTGAGAATTCACACAACTTCTGGCCAAGTGACCCCAGGCTCCCCTCTTTGCTGCCACCCCCATCCTAGCCCCATCTTCTTTCTTCATATGAAGCATCCCAGCCTTTTCCTCCCTGAAATGGGCGGATTCTCTCTCTATGCGTCCTTGCCTATCAACCACCCCCCTGCAGTGTGGGTCTGCCTTGCGGGTGGGGGATGAAAGGGAAGAAGAATATATTATTTACAGTAAAAGTGTCTCTTTATATTCTGATTTTCTTCCCCATCTCTTTTTTTACAGCACTCATGAATTAATCCTGCTCTCCGATGCAAAAGGATTATTTTTTCTTCAATAGCTGATGACTCTTTGTCCTGTTTGCAACCTCTGAGAAATGGAGGCTGAAGGTGGCAGGTTTGTGGGAGAAGGAGAATGGCAGCCTGGACTTTCTCCTGCTGAGACCCCTCTCCAGCTTCCTTTCAGGGCTCTCTTTCTTCTTAGAGAGGGGTGGAGACCGTCTAGACTGTCCCCAGGGACACTGGGCTGACCTGTCATTCTAGCCCCCTCATCTCTCCTGGCTTTGAACTCACAGTAGCTTCATCTGCATCATTCTTCCTCCAAATCACTTCCCTTCTCTGCTTTGCTATAAAAGAAGAAACTTCAGAGGGAGGAAAAGCCTGGAATCCCTCTTTCCTTGCTCCTCCTCTTTCCTGCCCCCACAGGAGGCTCCTCCCTCCGCTGCCTCTGGATCCACCATCCCGGCTACTTTGGTTTGGAAGCCAGAAGTGGTTCGGAAGGAGGGTGGGCAGATCCAGGGAGGGGAAGGGATGGGACCCCCCTCCTGCTCAGAGGAAGAGACCACACACCTCCCTACCTTTCCCCCCGGCTGACTCCGATCCCGCCCTGCCGCTCCTCAGCCTCCTTCAGCTCGGGAGTTTGCCGCTCTGCGCAGCTCAGCGCTCTTTCCTTTTTTAAAAAATAATTTTTATTATGAAACATTAAAACAAAACAAAACATACAACATTTATATATACAAACTCTTTTTACAGCTCTTCCTTATTATTTACTATTTATACAAATTTTTACTTTATTGTATTCCATATTACTCTCCGTCCCCTTCATTTCAGCGCTGTTTTCAGTCGGCGAGCGAGGCAAGAGCAAGCGCAGCGTCCGTCTGCCTGGGTCTCGGCTTCCCGGCCGCTCGCTTTGAAAGAGCCGAGACGTTCCCTTGGAAGGGAAGCAGGCGCCCCTGGGGCTCGTGATTGGCGGCCTCCCCATGGAGCTTTCGGCCGCCTCTCCGGGAAACCTCCTCGCCGAGAGACAGGAAGACGGAGGCATGAAATCCAGAAATCTTTTGAGGCTAAACTAAAACTGATACCTGAAGCATCTGACTCTCTCTCGCCCTCCCTCCACCCCCCTCTCTCTTTTCCTTCTGAAAAATCGATTCGGCAAATAAGCACCCCGGTCCCGATCTCTCCTGAGGAGCCTTCCGAAATGAACGCACGTTAATTTACAGGCGCCTCTATTTTCAGGGACCCTAAAGAGATTCTCAGCACAGAAGACATTCAGGGACATCCTGAGGTAAATCTCAAACGGCGCCTAGAAGAAAAAGGCGGGAAAAAAGGGAAACGCCCCCTTTCCACCCACAGCAACCAATCAGAGCGGAGAATCCCTCAGGCAGGAACTCTCCCTCCCTCCCTCAGCCACAAGAGGGTGTTCGGGACCTTTCTAGACTTTCCTTCTCCAGCCGTTAAATTGGGCATTTTCATATTTGAAGTGTTCAAAGGAAAGAGAGATAAAATGACTTTGCTTTTGTCCATTAGATAGAATTGCCAGGCTGGAATGGCTTTTTTTAAAAAAATCTTGCACTGTGCTAAAAAGAGCCAGAAGTCAAAGCTTTTTTTCCAGTGTGCTGCGTCTACACTCCATGGCTGGGACCAATCCTCTTTTTCTGACAGCAACTGAGAGAACTTTTAATCAATTTCCTTCCTGCTCTGTGCTCTTGCCACTCCCCTTTCCCAGGAATCCCCAGTCTTTCTCTCAGTTGCTGACAGACTGAGGTGGATTTCTCTGTGCTCTTGAGTGTAGTGCGATTAGGCCTTTCTTTATTTTTGATTAGCCAATTTTTTCCCCTTTGTTCCCTTAAACCTTTTATTTTTCCCTCTCATTATTCCACGGTGGAGAGTAGGAGTCCCTTATTTACAGTTGCCTGCCTGGCTGCTCGTTGCTGGCTCCGTGCCTGGTTCCCAGGTCGGGCCTGCCTAGGCGCTCCAGGCGCTTGCAGCCGCCGTCTCTGACCCCGCGGGGCAGATTCGGCCTTTCTCTGACCGCCGGTGGATTGGGGGCTGGGCGGTTCGCCGTCGTAACCCCCCCCACCCCATCGATCGTTACCAGGAGAGGCGGTGGCAGGGCATGCGATTTCAGTCGGAGGCCTCTTCCTCCGCATCTCGGCGCCGACTGCCGTTCCGCTAGCTCGCTACGGACGGAGTCAAAGGGAGGAGCCCCGGGAGGCAGCAGCTGACGCCAGTCGCCATTCGGGAGGTCTGGGCGGCGTTCCATCGCGCCAGCCTCCGGCAGAGCCTTGAGCTGCCCGAGCCCGACGCCTCGCCCGAAAGTTGCCTGTGGGCTGGTAAGCGGGGCGGCCGCCATTAGAGCGGAGGAGCGGCGCCCGCCATTTTGAGAAGAGGGGGGGGAGCGCCCGCCATTTTGGGAGGCTCCCTGCAGCGCCGCCATTGAGGCCTCTCCCTGGAGGTTGTTAGCCGAGCCCAGCGCTTGTCTTCGTGAGGGCTACCGGCTGGCGAGCGGGGCGGCCGCCATTGGCATCGAGGAGCGGCGCCCGCCATTTTGAAAGAAGGGGGGGTGGCGCCCGCCATTTTGGAATCACCGCGGGAGCGCCCGCCATTTTGGAGCCCTCCTTGCCTCCTGACGGTTACTGTGCTGGAGAGGGCGCTTGCCACAGGGCCATCCTCCCAAGCTGTTCTCGCCTTGACTCTTCCTGCCACTTCTGGCTGACTTGGGCGATTTTTCCTGCTTGGCCTTACATTCGCTGAGGCCTGCTGTTCAGATCCTATAGCTTTGGCCTGAAGAGGGGGGGGAGTCCCCTGGCTGGCTCCTGCAACCTAAAAAAAAAAAAAAAAAAAAAAAAAAAAAAAAAAAAAAAAAAAGGAAAGAAAAGAAAAAGAGAGAGTGAAATAATAATAATAATAATATTGATAATAATAATAATAAAAATATATATAGATACCTATATATATATATATATATATATATATCTCTACAATAATTAGTCCTCCACTCGTTAACTGGCTATTGCGTTGAGGTGGTTATGGCGGACTCTTCCCTATCATCTGATCTGGAGCTGGAATCGAGCCCTGCCAGGTCCTCCAGATCTTACCGGAAGAAAAAAGACAAACGTCCTGCCTCCTCGGGACACAAGTCGCATCGTTCTAAAGGCTCCTCGTCTAGTGACAAAGATGCACTCCGCAGACACAAGGCCTTTGAAAGACAATTTGAGAAGGCCAGGCAGGCGGCCACCTTGCTGGCCAATCCGGCCTTGAGTCAACATCAGACACCTTCTCTGTCCCGGGAGAATCCCTCCCTGACACATGCCTCTTTGAATCCATTGTCATTATCCAAGAGGGTGTCGCAATCCATGCCAGATGTGTCTGTGGCAGGAGCGGATACATCTCTGCCGGTGAAGCAGGCACCGTCAGCCACGTTCACACCGACGGCTGCGGGCCTTCGTTCTCCTGAGCCAGTTCCTGCCAGCTCGCAACCGGACTTTCAAGCTATGCTATCCACGGCGCTGGCCACCATCATGGCGGCAAGTGCCCAACAAGCTGCTCACGGATCTGTGTCGGGAGCACACCAGGAGACCTTGTCTTCCTCTCGGCCACACAGATCCCGTTCCCCCCTTCGGCGAGAATCTGACTCTTCTGAGTATTCTGATCGGGAGGAGGGGCCACCGGAAGATCCTGAATTTTCCGAAGATGAGGGACTGGAACCTGACACCCCGGCCTTCACAGGTCTTTTTCGTCCGTCTCTATTCAGGTCCCTCCTCCACAAGGCTCGCCTTACCACTAACCTGGGATCGGTGGGGGCTCAACTTCCCGAGTCCCAATCTGAGGCGGGACCACATGATGCGCTATTTAAGCAGACCAAACGGGAGAAGGACTTTATTCCGTGCCCCCAGCTCTTCACGGATGTATTGCAAGCCCCGTGGGGCCAACCCGGGTCCCTTACTGCTCCTTCAAATCAGGACAAGAAGTTGTATTGTTCCGCACCAGAGTTGGATGAGTTGCTGACCTTACCCACAGTGGATGGCCCCGTATCGAGCCTCACCACACATTCCCTGATCTCCTCTGACCCGATGGAGGGTCTCAAATCTGAGGACAGGCGCACTGAGTTAGCGTTTCGCAAGTCTCATCAGGCTGGTAGTTGGGCTGTGAGGACGGCGACGGCTACGTCCTTTTTCAACCGCGCCTCTTTAATTTGGCTCCGTCAACTCCAGGAGCGGCTTCCTCCAGAAGAAACCCGCTTACACCAAGACGTCAATAAAATCATAGCTGCTACTGAGTATTCGGCGGATGCCTCCTTAAATTCTGTAAAGTTTACGTCTCGTGCCCTCGCTTCTTCGATCACGTCTCGTCGGCTCTTCTGGCTGCGTCCTTGGAAGGCGGACGTGAAGACAAAATGGAAGCTGGCCTCGGCCCCGTTCAAAGGGCCTAACTTGTTTGGGGCAGCCCTAGAGCCGCTTCTCGTAGAAGACAAGGACAAGCGGAAAGTGCTTCCTTCGTCCTTTCGTAGACCAGACAGACGATATACGCCTTACTCCCAGCGGCAGCCCTTTCGACCCTACTCTGGAGGTGGCGGACCCTCCTCCTACAGGCAGTCCTTTCAGCCAGCAGACCGCACCTCCGACAGACAGAGGTTCCGGGACCGGGCCAGACAGCAGGGCCCTCCCAGACGCCCTTACCGCGGGGCCGGCCCCAAACCATTCAGAAGGGGCAAATGACTTGTGGCCGGAAGGGCCGGTGGGGGGTCGCGTCCGGTTCTTCCATCAGCAATGGTTCCAGTCGACCTCAGACAGTTGGGTACGGCGTACGGTCTCCGAAGGCCTCCGGATCGAGTTTGTGGATCGGCCGCCACAGCGGTTCCTCAGGTGCCCGGTCCCATCTTCGTCACTCAACCGACGGCTCATGCTGCTGGAGATCTCACACCTCCTCGAGATCAACGCTATAGAACAGGTCCCTTTGGACCAGCGGGGGAAGGGATTTTACTCAATCTTGTTCCTGGTCCCCAAAAGTTCGGGGGGTGTCCGGGGCATCCTCAATTTGAAGCAGCTCAACCTAGCGGTGCGCTATCGCCGCTTCAAAATGCATTCGTTACGTTCAATCCTGACTTCTGTTCGCAAAGGGGATCTCATGCAGTCTGTGGATCTCCGCGAGGCCTATCTTCACGTACCAGTCTATCCTGCCCATCGCCAATACCTACGGTTCGAATTTGCCGGCAGGCATTACCAGTACTGTGCCATGCCCTTTGGACTTTCATCTGCTCCCAGAGCCTTTACCAAGCTGGTGGCAGTCGTCGCTGCAACCCTGCACTCGATTCCAGTCCGGACCTTGTGTTACCTGGACGACATTCTAGTTCTTTCGTCCTCCAGGGATCGAGCTGCACACGATCTGAGCCAAGTCCTTTCCGCCTTCAGGTCCCACGGCTTTTCCATAAACAAGGACAAGAGCCATCTCATTCCGGCCACGTCCATACTGCACCTGGGTTCCGTGATAGACTCGGCGAGGGGTCAGGTGTTTCTGTCTCCGGAGAGAATAAAGAACATTACAGCCTTGCTCAATCAGGTTCTGACCCTAAGGTCAGTGCCCCTGATGACACTCTCTCAACTGCTGGGGAAGCTGGTGTCGTGCTTCCAGATAGTGCCTTGGGCTCGCAGACACTCCCGAGCATTGCAATGGATGCTCCTCCCGTTTCAACGGAAGGGCGTGGCCAATACGTCGAGAAAGGTGTTCGTCCCTCCTCAAGTCCGTCTTTCCCTTCGTTGGTGGACGTCGCCGGCCATTCTTCGCGGCTGCCATTTCCTAGAACTGGACCGGTTAGTGATGACAACCGATGCGAGTCTCCAGGGTTGGGGCGCCCACCTGGCGACCCAAGTGGCTCAGGGCCGGTGGTCTCGTTTGGAGCGTCGTCACAACATAAACCTTCTGGAGCTCCGGGCGATTCGGCTGGCCCTTCTTCACTTCGAGCAGGCAGTGCGGGGCCGTCACGTCCTAGTCCTCACGGACAACACTTCGGCAAAGGCCCATGTGAACAGGGAGGGAGGCACGAAGTCGCGATCCCTGATGCTGGAGTCGGAGAGGCTGTTCGGCTGGGCAGAGCAACATCTTCTGTCGATCCGAGCGGATCACATATCGGGGTCCGCGAACGTTCAAGCAGATTGGCTAAGCAGGGAATGGATAGACCCGGCCGAGTGGCAGCTACATCCGAGACTGTTCCAGGAACTAGCTCTCCGGTTCGGGAATCCGTTGATCGACCTGTTTGCCAGCCCTTCGAACGCGCAGCTCCCACGGTTCATCTCACGTTATCCAAGCCCCAGGGCGGAAGGGGTAGACGCCCTAAGATGCCGCTGGCCAGCGGGTCTGCTGTATGCCTTCCCCCCCGTGGCCCTGATTCCCCAGGTGGTTCGGAAGATGGTGGAGGAACAGGCGGAGCTGCTGATGGTGGCGCCTTACTGGCCCCGTCGTCCTTGGTTCGCCGACCTGGTGGAGCTCTCGGTCAGCAGGCCATGGGTGATTCCGCCTCATCGAGTCGCTCTATGCCAAGGGGCCATTCTTCATCCAGAACCTCAATGGCTCCAGTTGGCCGTGTGGCGTTTGAGCGGCTCATTCTAAGAAAGGGCCGACTGTCGGAGGGTGTTATAGGCATGATCCAGTCTGCAAGGAGACCTTCTACGACCCGTATTTATGAGGCGACATGGAAGGCGTTTTGTCGTTGGGCAGCTGGACATCGCGTGGACCCTACTTCCGCTGCCTTAGAGGACGTGCTGGACTTTCTGCTGGCCGGGTTCAATAAAGGCTTGGCTCCGGCCACGTTGCGCCGTCAGGTGGCGGCTCTTTCGACAGTCATATCTTGTCCTCCGCATCGTTCTCTGTCGCATCACCCGTGGGTTCGGGAGTTCCTCCATGGTGCCACCAATCGACGACCTCCAACCGTTCATCGTTATCCCACCTGGGATTTGTCCCTTGTGTTGCAGGCTTTGACTGCTCCCCCGTTTGAGCCGTTGGGTTCTGTGTCCCTCAAGTTCCTTTCACTTAAGGTGACGTTCCTGTTGGCGATTACGTCCGCGAGGAGGATTTCCGAGCTGGCTGCGCTTTCCGTAAGGAAGGACTTATGCATCTTTCACCCTGATCGAGTGGTGCTTCGTCTCGACCCTGCCTTTACTCCCAAAGTTAACACGTGGTTCCATCGAGCCCAGGAGGTGATATTGCCGGACTTTTGTCCGGAACCAAGACACCAACGGGAGGTCCTTTGGCACACCCTCGATGTTCGCCGGGCGTTGCGGCGTTACATTCGCAGGACTGAGTCGTTTCGGAAGTCGGAAGCCCTGTTGGTCTCGTTTCATCCGGCCACTATGGGCCAGAAGGTATCTTCAGCGACGGTGGGTCGGTGGATTAAGGCCTGTATAGCGTCGGCCTATGAACATCAGGCGCGCCCTGTTCCTTCGAGGATTCTGGCCCATTCGACTAGAAGTGCATCGGCTTCCGCGGCCTGGGCGACTCAGGCTTCGGTGCTGGACATTTGTAGGGCCGCTACTTGGACTTCATTGTCCCCATTTATTAGACATTACAGGATTGATTCGTTTGCTTCCGCAGAGGCCTCCTTCGGGAGGCGGGTGTTACAGAGAGTTGTGAATGATGAATCTGCGGGGAGCAGCCAAGATCCCGCCCCGGTTCTCTGAGCTTGGGTATGTCCCAGCCATGGAGTGTAGACGCAGCACACTGGAAAACGGACGTTGACTTACCTGAACGTCCATTTTCTGGGTGCTGCGGATACACTCCATTCCCTCCCATTCCTTGGCTGCTTGTGGTGTAGTTGTTGTTATGGTTGAGTTATGTTGTTAATAAAATTGAGTTGTACCTTGAGCTGTGCTGCACCTTCGTTCAAGACTGGGGATTCCTGGGAAAGGGGAGTGGCAAGAGCACAGAGCAGGAAGGAAATTGATTAAAAGTTCTCTCAGTTGCTGTCAGAAAAAGAGGATTGGTCCCAGCCATGGAGTGTATCCGCAGCACCCAGAAAATGGACGTTCAGGTAAGTCAACGTCCGTTTCCTTTTTTCCCTTGAACCTCAGACTTTCTTTTCCTCTCTCTTTCTCCTTCCCCTCATTTCCTCTTTCTGTTTTTCTTTGTCTTTTATAAAATAAATAAATGAATAAATAAATAAATAAGAAACAGACCTAAGAAAAGAGGAGGTGAAATTGCAGGATATGTAAGAAATAACTAAACTGCTCTAGAAACGCAAGAGAAGGAAGAGGAAAAGCTCCTTCCATGCATTTGGGTTGATATAAAAGGGGGGAAAGAAGGACGGAGCCTTGGGGGTACATTGGAAGCCACCCAACCCCAAAGTCAAACGGTCACTCAATGAACTGTTGTAAGTCAAGGACTCCTTCCTTCAATGGGCTTTAACTGATGGAGAGAGGACTAGAGAACTAGAATGAGGTGGTGGGGAAGGGCCCCTTCAGCCACTCCCAATGGGCCAGAGGACCTTGTGGCTGCCCCACCTGCAGACTCAGCCATGGGGCAGAGGAGGAGAGTCCCTGAGCTGCCCTGATGGAGAATCGAGGCTTGTTGCCTGCTGGATCCTGGCCAGTTCCTCAGTTCCGCTTCGGAGGAGCCCAACGCTTCAGGCTGGGGAAGCGAAGCCCAAGCGCCTCTGCAGCTCTTGGGGGATGGAGAAAGAAGGGCTGCTCTGTGTGTGTGTATGTGTGTGTGTGTGTGTGTGAGAGAGAGAGAGAGAGAGAGAGAACTCAGAGAAAATTGCAATAATTGGGGGGCTGGAAGCATGAAAGGGGCCCAGAGGTTCTGCCTGGGTCAGGCAAGGGATGGAGGCCCCACAGAGGCTACCTGGATCTGGGGCTGACTTTGTGTGAGGGGCTGTGTCAGATACACAACTGTGGGGCAGATTCGGACTCTGCCGCCTCCTTCAGCTGCTGGGGGGGACCTGGCTCTGGGCTGCTGAGGCTGGTGCTGGGCCAGAGGGGAGTTGGACCCCTCCAGCCCCCCATCCCTGGAAAGGATCCAGGCCGCCTCTGGACCCCCAAAGCTCTTGAAACAGGATCCGGAATTCAGGATCTGTCTAAGCCGCCTTTGTGTAACTCACAGGAACCCGAATCTCTCCCAAAGACTAGAAACAAAGTTTTCTATGGATGAAGTGAAAGAGGAGTAGAAGAAACAGAAGGTCTCTTTTGGGATAGTTTGGGGGTGGGGGGTGGGGGAGATTTCCAGACTGTGATGGTTAAAAGGCTGTAATCCTATAGTGGAGGATATAGGATCGCTGAAGTCCCCAGGATTTCTATTAACATTCCAGGTTATTCTATAAATTATAAATTTATTCTTCCGTTTAATATCCTGTCCCTCCCTTCACCCATCCTTCCTGAATAATTCTGAAATCTTTTACAAGGAAGAAAATCCGCTCAGATCCTCTGACACATCATATCCCTGGATATGGATTTTCTTCTTCTTCTTTTGGGAAAATGTTTCCTCCAACTCCCCTCCAGAAGAACTAAATTCATCTCAGAGGCTGATTCTTCGGACTTGGGAGTCCCAGGACTGATTCCTTTCCCCGTAAAATCTCCTTTTCTCTCACCATCCTTGCAGGCAAAACGTTGAGTTCCCTGGCAAAGAACAAATGGCCGGAATGGAGAATCTGCTCCTTCCTAACATGAAATGTTTCTGAGATTTATGGAACTTAAAGGTTTATTTCAAATCAAGGCAGAGATTTGGAAAAGTGTGAAAAGCTGCATTTATTTGGAAACGATATTTCTCTTCAAAAGACGTTTTGTACAAACACACGTACAAAAGTTGGAGGGAGTTGTGGACAAAAACGCCCCCATTGAGCTCAAGAGCAGCCATTCTGGGACCCAAACCGACCTCAACCCCACAGCGCTGGGGGTAAGACCTCCCCTCCGGCAGCCCCGGTGCCAGGACCGAAGCAGGTCAAAAGTCAGAGGCTTCCCTGGAGGTTTCACCTGGGGGCCAGGAAATGGGATTAGTGTCCAGAGGGGTTAGGGTGTGTGTGTGTCCGTGTCCACAGCCCCAGCCTGGATTCCCACCGGGCACTGTGGGAACTCAAAGGGCATTTAGTCCGCCAGGCAAACTCTGCCCACAGCCAGGAGTTCCATCCTGAGGGTGCTCAAGGCTTGACTCAGCCTTCTCTTCTTCCCAGGTGGGTAAAAGGAGGACCCAGATTGTTGGGGGTGAGAGGCTGACTCTGGAAACCGCTTAGAGAGGGCTGTAAAAGCTGTGTATAAAGCGGTGTATAAGTCGAAGGGCTGTTGCTATCTAGGGAAGCTCCTCAGTGCCAAGGCGAGGGGGGTCTCCTGCCTGTTTCTAGGCCCTGGCAGAGCTGGTGTCTTTCCCTCCTGGGTGGAGCCTTGATTGGAGTTCTTGTTTCCTGCCTTCCTGTTTGTCTGGTGCTGATCCCTGCTTATCTCTTGGCTGTTGGAGGGGAGGTGTGTCTCTTTCTTCCCTTCCGAGGTTTATTATTGTCTTTCTCGAATGATGTGTAAATGTGATTTATCTCTCTGGGTCTGTTGAAAACCAGTTTTCTTTTTGGGATTCCTGGACAAGGAACTTGAAATATAAATTTATGACTTTATTACTGCACATGCTGACTGCAGCAAGAATTCCTTATAGGCAAAAATGGAAAAAAAACCTCCATCCTCAGGATAGACGAAGGGATGGAATGAAAAATGTGGCAGAGATGGTGAAATAAACTTTTTGATCAGAGGGAAGAAGAGATTTATTCCTCACCCTAACCCTACCTGGAAGCCACTTCTGGACTTTATGCAGAAAAAAAAAATGAAATCTGGAGTTTTGGGATTTACGGATTAAATTAAATTGTTAGTATAGAAATGGTTAATATTTACTTACAGAAGAAATGAAAACCGAGGCTCCAATTTCATTTTGTATTTTATTATGCTGGGGAAAGTTTTTTCCTCTCTTTTTTCCTTTTGCCCTTTATCCCCCACTTCTCCTTCCCCTTCCTTTCCCTTTCCCTTTCCCTTTCCCTAATACTTTTATTTTCTTATTTATGCTCTTATTATGCTCTTAATAAAAATGATAAAAAGGAGCCTTTTGTTTTAGGGGCCTTCCTGTTCCACAGTCAAAATTGGCAAATCTCATCACGATCTGCACAATCAGATGGCAAAATTTCTTCCAAAATGTCACTTTATATATTTCTCTGCTGAAAGTAGAGATTGTGGTGCATTATGGCAAAGATGTGGCCGTTCTCCGAGGAAAGGAGCGGGAAGCGGAGGGGAAACGGCCAAACTTCATTCCGGGATCTTCATCCGGGGCTTCTTTGCTTGGAAAAGGGGGATCCCGACCCCCAGAAAGGAAGAGGGAGATTCCTCCACAACCGGGGTTCAGGGGCGGGAAATCTGAGGGAGCCGGTCCGTCCAGACGTTCTCAGCAAGGGAGACGCGTGTTTCAAGGGAGGAAAACGCCCTTTTCTCTTGGAAAGCCCAGAGATCCCTACGGAGATTCCCCCGTGAAGGGGGAGGATCCGGATGGATTAGGAGGGATCCCTGCAGATCCCCTCCGCCTCTTCCTGCATGGAGGGTCAACTGAGGGTTTTCCTGGCTTCCCTTCGGATTGAGGGGAGCGGGTGGCCCCCAAGTCCCTTGTCCTCCAGGGCAGCTGCTGGGGGCTCCCTCCTCCCCTTCTGAGCCCCGAAGGACCCTCCAGCTCTGGCTCCATTTTGCCCTTCTGGACTCTCGGCAGCTCCAGCTTCGGCTCCTGGGCACTCTGGGAACTCAAAGGGCATCTAGTCCAGTCCAGGCGCCCAGAGAAAGGAGGAGAATCGGGGGGGTGGGGGCAAAAGGAAGAGACATTCTCCTCCAGAGCTGGCATGAAACAGCCCCCAAAATTTGTTACAAGTAAATCTTCTCCCTGGGCATGTCCAGCTCAGTAACTTGGCATGCCAAGGGTTAACCAGCCCAAACGAACCTAACCCCTCCTTCTTCCCCTTCCCATTACCTGTAGCTCCACCTCCCGGGTATTTAAGGTCTTCCCCTGTTGTTGTTGCCCCAGTTGTTTCTGATGATACCTGCAATGAAACAGATGTGTATGAATAAATAAAGACTTACTGTGAAACATAATCCAGCCTGTCTTCGTATATTATTGGGCCCCAAATTGATCCAAGCCAACAAATCGGTAGCAGTCGATGGTTGGGCAACCCAATAATCAGAAGACATGCCAAAGAAACCCCAAACAAGGTCAGAGACCAAAAGGAGAGAAAAACAACGAAAACCAACTGAAGACATGGCAACGCCAATAACTTCAGAGGAAGAAAAAGAAAACACCCCCGAAGAATATTCGTCGGACGATGAACGGGGGCAAAAAGACATAAATGAAGAAAAAATTCAACAGAAGGAAATCAGCAGACTCAGAAGAGAAATGATGAGCCTGCTAGAAACCCCTACAACCGACGAAGACCTCCTGGCCGGCATCAACTACCTCATCCAAAGCCAGAATGAAGCCAGGAGGACTCAAGAACGGCAAACGAGGCGACTGAACACAAGTCCGGTAAGAAAAACCCCCCAGAACTGTTATTTTCCAAAGGCTGAGGGGGGGATTCCCGCGCAAAATCAAGAATGGTGGCCATCTTTGAACACGTGGCCAAAAAAGATGGCCGACCTCCAAAGGACCGAATTTGAATATGCTAATCCGCCAACCAATGAGGTGCCCGAACCCCAAAAACCCCAAAATAATGATGATTCCTCGGAAGAAAGTGAGGAATCACCCCCCGAGGACATCCCCGACGATCAGGTGGTGGAAGAGGCGATAAAAACGCTTACCGCCGCCTTCGGGACAAAAATAAAAATTTTAAAGGGGCTTCCCAAAAACAGTAAAAAATCCAAAGGGGAGAAGAGAAGGCCCCCCAGCTGTTTACCAAGGGGCGCGGACACCGCTGGGGACCCACCGATGCCGCAGCACCCCCCGGTAGCGGTACGCCACCCCACTCCCAAGCCGCGCCTGCCGGAACGGACCGAATGGCGAGAATACTCACCGCCGCCGCCGCCGCCGCTGCAGAGAGAGACCAGGAGCCGCTCAGCAGAGAGGACAGCCTTCCTTGACCGCCGCTGGACACCTGGAGCCGGAGCGGAGGCCTTCCCATCATGGACGGACAGCCTGGCCGGAGCAGAGACGAAGAGATCCTTCCCCGACGAAGTCTCAGCCGAAGTGAACGCCGCGCATGCGCAGGAGCTCCTGTGGACTAAAAGAGAAAAAAAAATGCAAGGAGGGATTTTTAAATTACCTTCCAGCGTTCCTGAGCCGCTCTGCTACTTCCAGCATGCCAAGTACCATGGACAGCAACACCCACCTGTGAGTAATACACAAATAACACAGGGAACTTGCCAAATGGGTTTCCAATTTTAAAAATGCATGGTTCAAATCTAATGGAGTGGTATCAACAACTCCAAGTTTTATTCCTAAAAGAAAATTTGAAGTTTTTTATAACTAACCCACCTGATACACCATGGACATTTGAAATGGACTGCATGCACCACAAGGCCTTTTGCCTCCTTATCTCCAGCATTTCACCCACTATTTACTATAGCATTGAGGATGATCTGACTGTGCATGATGTGGTTCAGAAAATATTTGGTTACTTCTATAGCGATAGTGTAGCCACAACAACTAAGATTTCCAAGGACTTCTATTCAGCCAGGATTAAGCCAGGGATGTCAATGGGAGAGCATCTAATGGGACTAAATGCAGCAAAGGCAGAATTGCAAATAAGGGGGGAAATTGTGTCAGAGCAGACCATGAAGAGTGTCATCCTCAACTCACTAGACCCTTCCTGGCGAACCTTCCTAACGCAACTCAACATACTTAGCCTGGGCCAGATGACTATAGAAAGCCTATCTAACCTACTCATAGCAGAGGACAGCCACAGAAAGGAACACCAGGTGACGCCTAGAGAACACAAACAAACACGAAGAGTGGCCTTCACAGACACCACCCGAGACTCCCCCGAGTGCTATAACTGCGGACGAAGGGGCCACTACAAACGAGACTGCACCAGGGGGCACAGGGACAGATACAAACATGAACCACGCGAAAGGCACACAGACAGGCGTCACCATGACAGCAGGGCTAGGCGAAGAGATTCCCCCAGGCCCTGGGAGAAGAGGGAAAGCAGAGACAACTCTAGGGATAGCAGAGATGGATCCCTATGCAGAGTAGGAGGAGCCACACAGAGTAACAAGACTAGCGAAAATGGGTCCTGGTGGCTCATCGACTCAGGGGCCACCAATCACACCACATGTGAAAGAGGACTCCTCTCTTCTTTCACAGAGGAGAATTATCTAATCAAAGTGGCTAATCAGAACGACGTGAGAGTGGCAGGAAAGGGCAACATAACCCTCCCCAGATTAGGGAAACTAGAAGGAGTGTTGTTGGTACCCGAAATACCCCACAACATCCTCGCCTCCTTGAAACTCAGCAAGGAGGCAGGGATAGAGATTAGCATCAAAGAGGGGAGAATCACCATGACCAAGGGAAACATAACCATAGGGAAAATCATGATTAAAGGGGGCCTACCCTTCCTTTACGTGGACAAGACCAACGCCAGTGAAGACACCGAGGGTAGCAAAGGGCAAGAGGGGGAGGGTACCCAACCACACAAGGAAGACAAGCAAAGCAGAGATAAGATTAATATAGGGAAGCCGCTCCATGATGAGTGCGCACACCTGCTGCACCGCAGGTTAGGACACGCTAGCTTCCCTGTTGTTCAAAGGGCTAATGACTGTACTGAGGGCTCAAGAATAAAGAATTGTGAAACTTATTTGGACTGCTCTATATGCAAACGCTCTAAGCTAAAGGTAGCCCCCAAACCCAAAAGGGCCACACGCTCAACAAATCACTTATTCGAAATGGTACACATGGACCTCGTAGGCCCCCTCAGGCCTTCCATAAAGTATGGCAAGAGGTTTTTCTTAACCATAGTAGACGACTACAGCCGCTACGGCTTTGTGTACACACTGAAACACAAAAGTGAAACCTATCAAAAATTTAAGGAATTCTATAAGCGTGTGGAGACACAACACAACACAAAAATCAAGAAAATCATGACAGACAGGGGATCAGAGTTCTTATCCAATGACTTCTCCCGCTGGCTGAGGTCAAAGGGCGTACTGCACTTTAAGTCATCGCCTTTCTCGCCATTCCAGAATGGCGTAGCAGAACGCAAGAACTCAGCGCTACAGACAATGGTGAGGTGCGTCCTCGAGGACGCTGGGCTTGGCCAACACTTCTGGGCCGAAGCCCTGGTTTATTCGAATTACACGATCAACAGACTTTGGTCAAGTGTGCTAAACATGACTCCTTACGAGGTGATGTACAATAGAAAGCCAAGGATATCCCATCTCCACATCTTTGGAGTCACAGCAGACGTGCATATACCCAAACAGCTCCTTAGGAAGGGAGACAAGATATCTAAACGCCTTAGATTCATGGGCTATGAGACTGGCACGAAAGGATATAGGTTCATAGACAGTAACAACAAATTCATAATCTCCAGAACTGCCACATTCCACGAACAGGCCAACTGGTCAAAAATACACCTCAATGAGTGTATTTCTGCTCCAGAAATGCTCTTTTTGGCACTTTGGGATAAAACCTCATTTTTTACCCAAAACAAAACAAAAAAAAAGAATTAGTGGACACTTTTTCCCCTGTCGACCCCTTTCTATGGATCTTCTGCTTCTCTTTCCTCTTTCTTCCTTCAGAGCCATTTCCAGTCCAGCAGCTTTTCAATCCAATAAAGAAACAAATGAGTAACGGAAGCAGCTTAGAATTTGTAATATGATTCAATGCTTAAACCGAGATGTAAAACCCCCAATAATAGGAATCCTGATCGCTTCCGTCTTCCTTCCTGGGGAGGCTCCTGATTTAGGGGGAGGGTCCAAAAAAACCCACAAACCCTAAAACTGAATTTGGGGTCATAAGAAACAAATGGGGCCTCCATTCAGCCCTGAAGCCTCAGATTCTCTCATTCTCTCTTCCAGATTCCTTCAATGTTGCCTCCATTTCTTTTTCTCATTTTATTTCTTTGTCTAATAAAAATCCTCTATATTTCTACCGACTGATGGGTTTCAGAGGCCAATCAAGGATTTTAGCTGCCCTTGTTGCCATTCGGCCTTTCCAGAAAAATTATATTCCTTTTATTTGAATCAGAAAAGTCTTGAAAGCATCATCACTTAAGAACTGGTTACGTTTAATGTTCCCATTGGGAGCCCAGAGATTCTCCCAAAATAACGTCTCACCATAGAATCCAATAAGATCTTTCCTCCATAAGAGGAAAAACCTCCAGATCCTAAGAGAGAAAAGCCTCTTGGAGCATTTGCTCCTTCCGGAAATTATTAAATGTTTTAGGGGAACCAACAGAGATTTTGCTCTCCACAGATTCAGTCTGGAGGCAAAACTCATTTTCACTCCTAAATTCTTCCCTGCCAACCTGGGAGGATTTTCATCTGCCACATAAGATGCATTTGGAAATGTTTTTACTACCAAAGATAATATTTTCATGGAGATAATAATATTCAGCTATATAATTTGTTTCTGGGTGATGTTTAAAGTGTATTTTTCCCCTACAAGGAACAGAACATCATTGTCATCTGACACAGTACTTGAAATAATTCTCATTCCAATAATATTTAATATAGAAATTTCACCACTTTTATTCATTTATCTCGTGATTTTTCATAACCTCCGAAAGTGTCCCAAGTGCCAATTGTGTTGGTGTTGTGAGTGTGTCTCTTTTGTGGGCCTCTCAGGGCCTCCCTCCCTCCTCCCTCCTTTTGGGGGTCTCTGGGGGGATTTTCCCTTCAGGGAAAGGAGCTTCATCAGCTGCCCAAAGACTCCAAAGCCCATGCTCCCCTCCTCTTTGCCTCCCTCCCCTCCTTCCTCCCTCCCTCCCTGGTTCAGGGACAGGACCAAAATCTCTGGATGCTTTGTGAAAAACCTTTAGCTGCTCAGAAGCTTTATCCACATAAATAGAAAGCATTTTTATTATAAATCCAAAAGAGTGATCCTGAATTTCATTGTGATTCATATCATTCATATCATATCATTTCTATCGTATTATTTTTACTTCCATGAAAATACTTCAGACAAGAGGCCAATAATTCTCCAGGGGTTCCTGTTCTTTATTAAAAGAACAGGAAAATTTATTATATTCCGTGTATTTAGAGCAAATTGTTGGTGCAGCTCCAGTTTAGGAGACCTGAAATCACCGGATGTTTCTTGAGTCTCTTTGGGGGAATTTTCTCCTCCTTTTTCTTTGACTTCTGAGCTGACTTTTCTCTCCGGGCGTCTCCTTCCCCCGAGAGGCCAAAGCTTTTCTCTGGCCACCAAGAGAGGCTCTCCACCTTCCCTCAACTCTCCCCAGAATTCATTCAGCCTCCATTTCTCTGGGAAAAATCATATCTGAGTCTCTTTTCTTGCTCAATGGACCCCAACAAAAGAGCATCAATTTCCCATCTTCCTCTAATATTTTTATGCAAAATGTTCCAAAATGGGCATCAATTCTATGGATGTGGATCAAAAATGAATAGTAGATCTGTTTCCTATTTTACTACATTAGGCATCAAGCTTGATATCAAAAAGAAATCTTGAATGTCCTGATGTGGGGCAGATAAAATGTACTTTTTCCTCCTCCTGTTTTAAATCGAGAGGTCTCTATTGGTCTATTAAATGGAATTCCTGGAATGGTCGTGGGAGAAAGTTGTGTCCCTCGGTAGGTATTTAAAAACAAAAACAAAAACCTTTTTCCGATCCAAATAAAATCTCCAGCAACTCCCATCTGGCCAAATTGGAACCCCAAAATCTTCAGACTGCAGTCTTGTAGTTAAGGAGGTTTGGGATGGGCTATAAAAATAAACATGGAAAAATACCAAATTGAAACCTTTGAATTTCTACTGATTTAAAATCTGATCCTTCCATTTTCTTGCTAAAAGTCTTTTTCTCATCCAAAATTTGCATTTCCTGTTTTTTAAAAAAGCCATTTTCAGTTTGTGAAGCCTCTGCCTTCTTTTAGCAATTCCACACCTGAAATGCTGCTATTTCTCTGCCTGGAAACCTGACCAGATCCCAGGTTGGGATTACAAATAACCATTTAAAAATGGATTGTTCTTAAGCATTGTAGAATTTACTGTTAATAAGAAAATCCCTCAACAAGGAAAACAAAATGGTTAGCAAAGGACTCTGGGTGGAATGGATCTATTGTCCCCCTGGCGGCCCCCAGGGGGGAGGAGAGCCTTCTCTGTGGGAGCACCTACTATCTGGAACGAGCTCCCCCCCCCCCCCCGGAGATACAGAGGATCCTGGATCTGCGTACCTTCCGTCGCGCGCTCAAGACTTTCTTATTTCATCAAGCCGGCCTGACCTAAATCCTTCCCTTTTTAAATGGAAATTTTAATTTGTTTTAAATTATTGAGGTTTTTAAATTTGTCTCAGCCAAATTATTTAATTCGTTTTTATTCTATTTTAAATTTTTGTATTTATGTGTTTTTATTCTGTGGCTGTTCACCGCCCTGAGTCCTTCGGGAGTAGGGTGGTCTATAAATCCAATAAAATGTAAATGTAAATCTATTGTGGACCCTCTTGGGGGGCTCATCCAGACTCACCTCCCCAATTAATCCATCCAAGAGTTATGCCAGTTGGAGCACTTGCTGAAGGAGGAGATCAAGGAGGGATCCTCTCCAGGGCTCTGCTGAGATCCTGGGACTGGCCTGATCTCCTCAGCCACCAACTGCCCCCACCTTCCCTTTCCCAAAGATCCCTTCTGGATCCCTGCCCCTTCCCTGCCCCCCCCCCCCACAATTCCAGGCAGATGCTGCCCTGAGGGAGTCAGAGGACCCTTCCCACCTCCTTCCCCAGGAGTGGCCGATTCCTGCTGTTCCTGATCTGGGAAGGTCTCCTTCTGAATCTCCCCAAAGCCCCCACCCCAGGAAGGATCCTTGAGAGAGATTGTGAGATCCCCCAAAACCTCTTCTGCCCTTCCTGCTCTGAAGGGGGGATTCGGGGTCTCTCATCTTCAATGGGGGAAGAAACTTTTCCTTCAGGGGATTCTGGCAGTTGTGGGGAGCAAAGGGCTGCCCCCCATTGGGCTCCTTTGCCCTTTCCTTCAAAATGCCTCTTTGATGATGCCTAAAATTAGGGGGTTTTGCAGCCACATCACACTTTCCACTTTTCCCCCCAAAATTTGCTGGAATTTTTTTTTTTTGAATTTTTTTTTATTTGTAACAAAAAAAAAACCCCAACAACATAAAATACAAACAGTATGTCGATCAGTTAAAATTCTTTCGTGCTCTATCCCTTGTCCCAAATTGCCATTTATTTAATTTCTCTTGTTTAACATTTTTATGTATCATATACTCACTTAAACACCGTTGAACAGCAAGAAAAAGAAAAGGAAACCATTTCAGATATTTATCTTTACCTTAATTCCTGTTTCATATTTCATCTCCATGCTTTGTTATCTAACCATTGTTAAAACAAATCCCAAATTAAATAATATTGTTTATCTTCCTGTTCTCTAATTTCAAATGTCAATTGACTCATTTCAGCAGACTCCAGGATTTTCTTAATAACTTCATCTTCTGTAGGTATCTTCTCACCTTTCCAATTTTTAGCAAAAACAATTCTAGCCGCTGTTAAAACATTCACAATTAAGTATCTCAACTCTTTATTATACATTTCTGGTAAAATTCCTAGTAAAAATATCTCTGCTTTAAAGTCAATATGTTTCTTAATCATTTTTTCCAACCACGTGTGTATCTTAGTCCAATATCTTTCAGCTTCTATGCATGTCCACCACATGTGGTCATAGGATCCTGGAGTCTGATGACACATCCAACATTTCTCTGATTTATTCTTGAACATTCTGGATATTCTCATCGGGGGTAAATGCCACCTGTAAAACATCTTATTCAAATTCTCCTTATAGTGCTGTAGACATTGTCATTTTATAGTTTTGTAACCATAATTTTTGCCATTTTTCTAAATCAATATCATGACCAAAATTTTCCCCCCATACTATCATTGTCTCTTTAACTTGTTCCTCTTCCAATTTTACCACCAATAGATAACCATACAGTTTTTTAATTACATAGTCATCAGACCCCATTAATATCTTATCTAAATTGGTCAAATCATTGTAAAAACCTTCATATTAGTCATCAGACCCCATTAATATCTTATCTAAATTGGTCAAATCATTGTAAAAACCTTCATATTTAGCATCTTCTTCATATCTGGAAGGTATTTGCCAATAAGAAAACCAATCCATCTGAAAACCTTGTTCTTCAAGTTCCTGCTTCGACTTTAGTTCAGCCTTTTCACCCATTAATTCACTGCATCTAATACTTTGTCCTCTTCTAAATATTACAGAATCAGAAAAAGCTTCAATTGTTGAGACCCAGACTGGAATTTTCCGATAATGCTGTTTTTTAATCTTCTCCCAATTCAGTAATAAAGCCTCACGTATATGATCTCTTCTAAAATATCCCTGCATCTTTATTCCCTTATACCATAAGTAAGCATGCCACCCCATCAACAAATTATGACCTTCTAAATCCAATAATCAAGTATTCCTTCATGTTCCCCATTCTTTAATCCACATCAAACCTGAAGCCGCTGGGTGAGGCCATCCGTCACCAGGGCTGGAGGTCTCCTCCGTTTGCTGATGTTATAACGTTTCATCTTTGTAAGATTTTGGGTTAATTGTGGCCATTTTGGCAAATAAATTTAATAAATAACTTAATTTATTAAACAAACAAACAAACAAACAAACGTGTTATTACACCGAATTAAAGGTGTGGTTTCATTTTCAACAAGATCCCAAGAATCATCCGACTCGTGCTGTGTCTGTCCTTCCCGTCTTCTTGGTTATTTCTTTCCATGTCCACCACATCTGGCAGAAGGTTCCTTCCACCTCTGGGCGTTTCCAGCATTTATCCCTGTCAGACATGCCTATTTTTTTTTTCTTTTTTGGAGACTGCAACTGATCCCAATCAGGAAGGATTTAACGTTTTCCCTCTTTCAGAATCCCTTTTAATTTCTTGCTGCAATTTACTTTGGAAGATGACTTAAAACACAGAATATTTTCAGGAGTAAAAAAGGATCTTGGCCTGAACTAATCAACTTGGTCTTCTTTTCTGGGCCCTGTTGTGTCTTTCATGTGCCTCCTTCTCCTCCTTCCCTCCAGCCAAGCCCACCGTCACCATCTCCCCCACCAAGATGGACCCCTCTTCTCCCAACACCATCCTCCTCTGCACTGCGACCGGCTTTTACCCCGTGGAGATCGAGATCCAGTGGCTGAAGAATGGGCAGCCGGAAAAGGAGGGCGTGGCTTTTGGGGAGGAGCTCCAGAATGGAGACTGGACCTACCAGCTCCAGGTGATGCTGGAGACCCAGACCCAACGGGGGGATGTCTACACTTGCAAGGTGGAGCACGCCAGCCTGGAGGCCCCCATCACTGTCCAGTGGGGTAAGTCCCTCCCCCCCCGCCCTCCCCTCCCGGTCTGTGGACCCCATCGTGTCTTGAGAACGGGGAGAAACCCACCCCATGGGGAGAGCAGGAATGGAGCCTCCTTGGGGAAGGTGGGCCTGATCTTCCTGCTTAGGTGAGGCTCCTTCTCCTTCCCCAGAGCCCCGTTCCTCCAGCTCTGCCAGGAGCAAACTCTGGACAGGGATCATGGGAGCTGTGATAGGAGTGGCCTTCCTGGCTGTGGGGCTCTTCTCCTATCTGAAGAGCAAGAAAGGTGAGTCTGGGGGGGCTGGAGGAGAGGTTGTGGGGAGGGGACCATCTAGGGGAGGCCTCTCATCAAGCTTAGCAGGTGGCCAAGAGGGTCCCCTTCAGAAATATTTGTGGGAACTTCTGTCCCTCAAGTGGTTATTAAGTGAAGATCCTGCAAACTATTATGGGCTATCCAAGGGGATAGGGACTACCCTCCCCCCAGTCCTCCAGCCCATGAAGATTTCTGATTGAGTCTTTTTCTCCTTCCAGCAACTCCTATCCAACCTCCTGCAGGTGAGTTTCTCCTTTCCCCCCGCATCTCAACCCCTCCTACAAGTTATTGGTGGTTTTTTTTTTTTTATTGAAAAAGTTTTACAATACAAAAATTTTTCCATTTTCTCCCCCCCAATCCCCCTCCCCTACCCCTCCCATCATCCCTCCCCAACCCTTTCCCTCCCTATCCCCCCCCTGACTTCCGCTACAAGTTTAAAAAAAACAAAATTTAGAACAAGGGAAAAAGAAAAAGATTGTTAAATATTCAAATTCTAAATTAAACAAATTTCGAAAGAGGAAAAGAAAGAGAAGGAAGGAAAGAGGGCAAAAAAGTAAAAAACAAACTAACAAGAACAAACATTAATATATTTAAACAATATTATAATAAAAAAAATAGTTATAGTTAAAAACACCATTATAGTTCTATCCTAACTACACCCTTAACTAAAGAGAAAAAAAACCCCCAAAAACATAAAACACAAAAAATATATATGCATATGTAGTTATAATCATACAGTTATATCATAAAGAAGATTATCTTTTATTTAATTCATTTCTCAGTCTATATAATCCAAATTTCGATCTTCTCTTCAACTTGATTGATGTCAAATATATTTCCTCTCATAAATCCGCTTCAATAATCTTCATCTTACCGCTGCCCCCATCAGCAAAGTAAAACATTTCTCCACACAACCCCCCGAGTGACTTTATATAGGTAAAATCCAACCACGAAGATATTCACTCCTCTAGGAAAAAATCATTCCAACTAGCTTATACTATACCTAAAAATAAGCTTTGCAGCCTTTCAAACAAAAGCTGCCTTCCCAGATGTTCCTTTGAAATTAGTTCAAATCCTGCCACCCTTTGCAATTCAACCCTTCGGGTTATAAGATGTTTTCAAGTTCTTAGTCTTCTCCTAGACGATATGTTCCACCAAAACATATAATTGGGTAACCAATGATCGCTGCTAGTTTTGCAGCAATCTATCAAAACTCAGGATATCATGTCCAATCCAGGATAAACTTCATAGTAAAAGTTTTTATAATCCATTTTAATATGTGAGTTTAAAATTAATCCAATTTAGAATGAACTTTTAACCAGTTATTGTGCTTAATCCATTTTTTCCAAATCTTTCGATGCTTTCAGATTCAGTATCAAGCAATTCACGATGCTCTTTGAATTTATCACCTGTGGTTTCCAGTCGGATTTCTTCGTTGAATTCTAATTCCTGTCGATTAGCATCAACCCCCATGTCTTGAAGAGTATTGGACCTCTGCTGCTGGTCATCTCGATGTAAAACTTTGTTTTTTGAATCTTCCTCCAGCAGTTCAAGGTCTTGTAATCCCCCAGAAACACTGGGGTGTTCAGTTTTCTCATCCAAAAAATCCATAATAGAGTCCTCTGGACAACCACCAAAATCTCCTTTTACTTTTAACACACTTTGATTTTCTTCTTTCTTTTCACATTTTGCAAACTCTGTTTTTGACTTTTTATTCTTGAGATGTTTCGGTGCTCCCTTAAAAATATTTTGATAAAAATATTCTGCTTTTTCAATAGTATTCAAACAATGTCTCACACCTTGATATCTAAAAATTATACCAGTTGGAAAGTCCCATCTAAATAGGATATTACTTCTCTTCAATTCCTTGACCAAAAAATCAAAATCTTTCCTGTCTTTTAGAACCTTCGAAGGTAGCTCTTTGAAGACCCTGATTTGTGTGCCAGCTACCTGCAGTCTATCAGAATAAGACTTTTGTAGAATATCATCTCTCAGTCTTTTATCAGTGAAATAGACAACGACATCTCTAGGCAAATTCCTTTGTTTAGCCAAACGTGAGTTGACTCTGTAAACTTTCACAATAGAGCCCAGAATTAGTTCATCTTGTAACTTTAATAATTCTGCAAAGGCCTTTGCACAAGTTGTCCTTAGATTTTCTCTGTTATCTTCTTTTATCCCTCTCAGTCTAATTGCAGATTCCATAGTCTTAATTTGAAGCATAATAACATCATTCTGAATATTATGGTTATTGGCCTCTGCTTCCAGGAGTTTCATTTGTAACTCTTGTATTTGAAATTCAAATTTACTACTCATCTCAATCATTTTCTTCCCCATTGCAGCCAGCGCTGTTGAAAAATCTGAGGCTACTTGAGCAATGATTTGATTTAATTGGTCATATTTCCCAGAAACCAGTTCCTCAAGATCCTTCTGTGAACCTTTTATCTTATCTACCACACTCTCTAAGGACCTTGTAATTAACTCTTTTAACTCCTGTTCTGTAAGTCTCTGCACATGAGACATTTCAACTTTATTCATCTGATTCAAAGGGGAGCCCCCCCTTCCTTTAGGTTTAGGCATCTTTGCTTTTTTTCTTTTTTTTAAAAAAAAAAAAACCAACAAAAAAATCCTCCTTACTTCAATAGAGAAAAGAAAAAAAAAGGGTAGAAAAAATCTGTTTAAATCAGCCTCTATTCCTTTGAGTTCTTTATCTGTAACAGAATATTCCTTTCAAGACTAAGCTCTGCACTCCATTTCCGCTGACACTTTCCTTTCAGACAGAACCTGTCGCCATCTTAAAGACTTTCAATTTTCTTCCTCTCCTTCCCCCTTCCCCCCCTCCTCTTCCGAAAAAAACTCCGTTAAAGAAAAAATCCATACTTGCTTGAAATTTTCTTTTCTCTTTTCCAGCTTGCTCCAAATGTGATTTCAATCGTGGTGTTGCTCCCACGTCTGGCTCCGCTAATTAAATAATTAGCGGAGGATCCTCTCGGCGCGGAGCATACCCTGGGGGTATGGAGGGAACCATCCCTCTGAGCCCTCCCCAGGACATGGAAAATTCCTGGGGGGCTCAAAGAGGTTCTACCTCACCCCCAGAAGCTCTGCCTGTTTCTCCCGTCGAGGAACAGGTTTTTCGAGCCGCCTGCCAGCTGTGAGGCGGCTCTAACGCGCCGGGAGACCGGCGGGCATGGAAAGCCCGCCGCCAACGAGGAAGGCGCCACCAGAAGTCAAGTTATTGGTGGTTTTTAAAATTCCTTAATTGTTCCTTTAAAAAAAAGAAAAACATGCCTAGACAATATCTGCTTGCTATGGATACAGCAGATTTTTGGATTTTTGGCAGCTTTTCCTTACAGAACTCTGAAAAAGTATTGCAATCAAAAACAAAACACACCCAAATGCTAAAATTTTGCCCAGAATTTTTCCAAGTTTTGGGAAATTGCCAAAGGGAAGGGAAGGTGGGGGCCATTCCTTCCCATTCCTCCCTTGGGGAGGGAGCAGCCCAGGTTTACATTCCCCCACACATTTTGTAAGCAACCCACCCATTCTGTTAGGCTCACTGTGGGTTCCCGAGGGTATTCAGGGAAATTCCATCCCTGTGGCCATTTCAAAAGGGGAGAATCCTGTGCTACTATGCACTGCAGTATTAAAGGCCACTCCAGCAAATGGCAGGGGATCTGCCCAGCTAAACTGCTGATAATTAACATAGCATCTCAGGTATTGTTCTATCATTGCATTAGCTCGTTCTATACCTCCATTCGTACTCGGATGAAAGGTGGAGCTAAGCCCTTGAGATGACCCTATAATCTTAAGGAACTCCCTCCAAAACGTTGCCGTGAACTGAACCCCCCCCCCCCCAATCCGAGATGATCTTTCTTGGCTCCCCATGCAGACTCATTTGGGTTCATTAGTTGGAACCTTGACAAGCTGTTTTCCTAACCCCCCTTCTCCTTGTGAGAATTCACACAATTTCTGGCCAAGTGATCCAGGCTCCCCTCTTTGCTGCCACCCCCATTCTAGTCCTGTCTTCTTTGTTCATATAAAGCATCCCAGCCTTTTCCTCCCTGAGATGGGTGGATTCTCTCTCCATATGTCCTTGCCTATCAACCACCACCCTGCAGTGTGGGTCTGCCTTGGGGATGGGAGTTGAAAAGGAAGAAAAATATGTTATTTACAGTAAAGGTTTCTCTCTATATTCTAATTTTCTTCCCATCTCTTTTTCTTCAGCACTCATGAATTAATCCTGCTATCCGATGCAAAAGCATATTTTTTTATTTAGTCACTGATGACTCTTTCTCCTGTTTGCAACGTCTGAGAAACGGAAGCTGAAGATGGCAGGTTTGGGGGAGGAGCAGAATGGCAGCCGGGATTTTCTCCTGCTGAGACACCCCCCCCCCCAGCTTCCTTTCAGGGCTCTCTTTCTTATGAGGGAGGGGTGGAGACCATCTAGACTTTCCCCAGGGACACTGGGCTGACCTGTCATTCTAGCCCCCTCATCTCTCTTGGCTTTGAACCCACAGCAGCTTCATCTCCATCATTCTTCCTCCGAATTACTTCCCTTCCCTTTGCTTTGCTATAAAAGAATAAACTTCATATGTAAGAAAACCCTGGAATCCTCCCTTCCTTTCTCTTCCTCTTCCTCCTCTTCCTCTTTCCTGCCCCCATAGGAGGCTCCTCCCTTTGCTGCCTCTGGATCCACCATCCCGGCTACTTTGGGTCCAAAGTCAGAACTGGTTCGGGAGGAGGGTGGGCAGATCCAGGGAGGTGAAGGGGCAGGACCCCCCTTCTGCTCAGAGGCCCCCTTGCTCTGCTTCCCCTCAAGCCCCCTTTGAGGAGCAGAATGCCAGCAGGCAGGGTTCTCCCTGAGCATTTGTGAGGAGCCATTGGGGGGCACCCAAGACTCCCCTACATTCATCCAGCCATTTCAGCCATTTCTCTCCTTCACAACTGGAGGATCCTGCCCCATTTTGGCACCCAATGGCTCCCTTCCTCTTTGGGCTCAGATTCTAATGGTATAGAGTCTCCTGCTCAATGATATAAATGGTGGAGGCCTGAGCAGGAGGTTGGACTAGATGACCTCCAAGAAATCCATCTGAAGCTGTTCCTGGTGTAGAAGACATTGCCACGGAGGGGAAGACCTGCTCTTCGTTACAGAATTACAGAAGAATTACATGTATATATATGTACATATACATATACATATATGTATATAATTATATACATTTCAGGTCTTCTATATGTATACATATAGAAGACCTGCCATTCCCTCAGCTAGGCTGAATACGGAGTGCATGTATCTTTAAGAAAGTGGACTTCGCCTCCCAGGCCTGGCTGAGGCCCCAGTTTCTTTCACGAAGAAGGTCCACAATTCTGGAGCAGAAGCCAGTCAGGGTGGCTTGGATTCTCCAGCAGCGTGCCCAGAAGGGATGGTCAGGGAAGCAACGTCCATTCTCTGTCATGCTGCTGGAGAATCCAAGAGCGTGGGACATCCCCAAGCAAGTTTTTTAGACCGGGCGGGAGGCTGAATGCTCCTGGGAATCTGTAGAAGAGACGCCCGTCTGCAGAACTCGCCGTCCAAAGGACGCCTCAACCGAGGCGTAGGAGTCAACTTTGTAGTGTCTAATAAAGGGCGTGAGTGGAGTCCACGTTGCTGCACGGCAAATGTCCAAGACCGATGCCTGAGTTGCCCAGGCCGCCATAGTAGAGGTTCCCTCCCGTTGAATGGTTCCCTCCCTCTTTGGGGCTCAGATTCTAATGGTAGAGAGTCTCCTGCTCGATGGTATAAATGGTGTAGGCCTGAGCAGGGGGTTGGACTAGATGACTTCCAAGGAATCCATCTGAAGCCGTTCCTGCTGTAGAAGACATTGCCATGGAGGGGAAGACCTGCTCTTCGGGAAAAGCGGGGGGAAGTTCAATGGGGCAGCCCTGAGTGGAAAACCCCTCCCTTCTCCCCAGCGTCTCTAGATACCCCTAGGCAGCTGTCCAATTGACCCTCGCCCCTCCAGAGGTCATCCAGACTGGCTCTGCAGGACTCCAGTGGCCTCGAGTCTGCCCGAGAATTTCCCCCTCCCTTCCTCATCTGGGGTCTTGGGGCCACCACAGGAAGAATCGGTCAGTGTGTGATTGTAGGAATTGTCTGGAATTGTCTGAGAAGATTTGGGCTCCTGTCGGCAATGCCTCCCCTTGCAAGACAGTGTGCAAGAACCTGGAGAAGGAACAACACCAAATGGACCAATGGCAGAAGGGAAAAAATTAGACCGGACTTCCTTAAGAAGAAAAGAAAGTCTTGTGTTGACTCATTGTTTAGGGGAACTGAAACAGCCGTTTCTAAGAGGGACAATCAAACTAGGGTGGTTGGTTGTTTCCCAGGAGCAACTCTCAAAGACGTGACTGAGGGGCTTAGAGAAATAATGAAGTCCACTTTTTCCTCTTTCATGCTGGGAGGAATGAAAAAGTCCCTGGAAACGATGCCAAGAGGCTCGGAGCAGGTGGGCAAGGGAGCCAAAGAGTTGGGGGCACAGGGGGATTCCTCTTCCACTCTCCCAATAAAGGGAACCGTCCAAGGAGGAAAGTCAACCCTGGCTTAGGGGACGGTTCTCTCGAGGGAAATTGGGGTTCTTGGACCATGGTCCACAACACCCACATGGGGGCTTCTGGCAGGGGATGAGCTGCCCCTCACAAGGACCCAGAAGGTCGGTTTTGGACTCCAACTGGCTCGCCTCATCCGAAGGGCTTGAAGTGACACCGAAGGGAGACCAAGTTTTAGAAGCAGATTCCAAGCTCCAATCTCAGGGGAAGCAACCAAATACGGAAAGAAAGAAGGGAAACTCGGAGACAGAAGAGGAGATGGAGAAAGCAAATATGGGGTCAGTCAAAAGGGATTCAGATGCCTCTGCACGGATCCTCAAAGTACGAGGAAGAAACGGGGTGAAGGTGGAGCCCAAAGGCAGGTGGGACATTGTTGCAATCCCCAAAACTTCATGTTCTGGCCCGGATCCCCGGAAGCGAAGGGGGGAAGGAGACCCCCGGTAAGGAGGGGGCTGGGCGGGGGAGGAGGGGCTGGGAAGGACCCCCGGAGGGGGGAAGGAAGCCGATGGGTCTCCAGAGCCTCCAGCAGCCTCGATCTCTGCGTGGTCTCCTCCCCCTTCCTCCCCACATCCCCCCCCCGGAGGACGGAGAGGGACCCCTCCCTCCTTCCCCGATGGTAGCCAAGGTGGGGGTCTCAGCCGGGCCCCTCTCTCGCCCCCCCACCGCAGCGCCTGGGTGGGAGGGGGCTGCATGGAAAGAGGAAGGGGAGGAAAAGCGAAAGCGAAAGAAGGAAAAGAGGATTTGAGCAAAAGTCTTTTGGCTTCTTCAGAAAGTTCCGTTTTTCTTCTGAATCTCAGATTTGGGGCTTTGGAGGTCAGGCAAGAGGGGGGCTATGGGCCCTTCACGGGAAGCCCCTGAATTTGGGGAGGAGATGCAGAACACCCCACACCCCCATAATCCCCCTGAGGGGAGGGGGAAGTGAGGGAGGAGGATGTTGGGGGTCTTTTGTGAAGGGGGTGGGAGACCCGCCCTTTGAGAGGCTCTTCCGGGTCTTTTTGGGGAGGGGGGGAGGAAATGAGATCCTACACAGTCACCCAAAGGGAGCTGGGCCGAAGATTGGGGGGAGGAAGAAAGCGGGAGGGGGAGAGATGGAGGGAAGGTGAAGACTGAAGGGCTGGGAGACCCCAGGAGAGTCAGTTTAGATGTCCTCGTTGTGGCCCCTCCCCATATCCCCTCCCAAAGGAAGAGAGAGTGGGGGGGATGGACGTTTCTTTCCCTCCAGCCCCCCCCATCCTTCCTGCCCCTTGAGATCCCACCTTCCCTGCAGAGACTGAATGGGGTTGCTGGACCGGTTGAGCTTCTGCCTGCCTTTTCCCACCCCTCCCCCTCTTTCCTCCCCTTCCCCCTCCAGGCCCCCCAGGAAGCCTCCCTTCCTCTCTGGGACTGAGAGAGTTCCCGTTCCCTCCTCCAGGACCTCCAAGGAAGATCTCCTGCCCCTCCCCCTTCCCGCGTAGACCCCCCCTCCTCTCCCAGGGGCTGGGAACGATGGGCCCTGGAGTCCCTCCTGACGGCCTTCCTCCCCCTCGCAGCCCATTTCTTGTACCAGCAGAAGTCCGAGTGCCGCTTCCTCAACGGGACGCAGCGGGTGAGATACCTGGAGAGGTGGGTCTACAACAGGTAGGAATACGTCCGCTTCGACAGCGACCGCGGGGAGTTCGTGGCCGTCACGGAGTTGGGGAAGGCGACTGCGGACTCTTGGAACAGAAATACGTTCTACCTGCAGGGCATGAAGGCCACTGTGGATGGCTGCCGGCACAACTACCAGGTGGCCAACTTCGAGGCTGCCAAGAGGGAGGAGCAAATGATTGGCTGGAGAGGTGAGCCTGGGAGGGAGGGAGGGGGGGATGCCAGGACCCACCTTTCCTTTCCTTTCATTCCTTGGGATCCTCCCGGATGGAGATTTTACTCATTTATTTCTTTATTTTACACTCTCAGATGGACAAAATCTCCCTTTCCTTCCCAGGCCCCAAACTCTCCTCCTGTCTGGAATCTGGGATCCCTTCGATCCATTTCCACTCCCCCCCCCACAAGAAAATCCATCCAGATAAGGTTTTTTGGGGGTGGGAGTGGGGGGAAATCCAGCCAGGTCTCTCTCTCTCCTGCTCAATACTGGCAGTCCTCCACATTTATTGATTGATTGATTGATTGATTGATTGATTGATTGATTGATTGATTGAATTTCTATACCGCCCTTCTCCCAAAGAACTCAGGGCGGTGAACAGATTAAGATTTCATATACATATAAATATATTTTATAAACAGTAAATAATAAATTAAGTCAACTTGGTGTAACTACTAAGACCTTGGCATAGAATTTTGATGTTTATGCTAGCCCTGCTTGTTGAAATAGAAAGGTCTTCAGGGCACGTCGGAAAGTGCGAAGATCTGGGATTATTCGTATTCCAGGGGGTATTTTGTTCCAAAGAGTAGGTGCCCCCACAGAGAAGGCTCTCTCCCTTGGAACCACCAGACGACATTGTTTTAATGATGGTACCATGAGTAGGCCTACTCTGTGAGAGCGTATTGGTTGGTGGGAGGTTATCGGTTGCAGCAGGTGGTCTCGTAAGTACTCAGGTCTTAAGCCATGGAGCACTTTAAAGGTAAGAACCAACACCTTGAAGCGCACTCGGAAGGCCACCGGAAGCCAGTGCAGCTCGCGTAGAAGAGGTGTTACATGCGAGTACCATGTTGCTCCCATAATTACTCACGCAGCCGCATTCTGGACCAGTTGGAGCTTCCAGGTGCACTTCAAGGGGAGCCCCATGTAGAGAGCATTGCAGTAGTCAAGTTGGGAAATGACGGGGGCTTGAGTGACTGTGCGTAATGAGTCCCGGTCTAGAAAGGGACGCAATTGGCGAATCAGGCGAACCTGATAGAAAGCTCCTCTGGCCACGGCTGTTATATGATCTTCTAAAGACAGTCATGCATCCAGGAGGATGCCTAAATTGCAAGCTTTCTCTGTGGGGGTCAATGACTCATCCCCAATAGTTAGTGATGGGACTAACTGGCTGTACCGGGACGCCGGTAGCCACAGCCACTCAGTCTTGGAAGGGTTGAGTCGAAGCCTGTTTCTCCCCATCCAGACCCGTACGGCCTCAAGGCACCGGGACATCACTTCAAGGGCATCATTGGGGTGGTTTGTGGTGGAGATGTACAGCTGAGTGTCATCAGCGTACAGATGACATCGCACCCCAAAACTATGGATGATCTCCCCCAACGGCTTCACATAAATGTTGAACAGGAGAGGCGAGAGGACCGACCCCTGTGGCACCCCGCAAGTAAGGGGCCTCGAGGTCGATCTCTGTCCACCTGTCAACACTGACTGCGACCTGTCAGAGAGGTAGGACTCCCACTCCCAGCCCCTCCAACCGGTGCAGCATGATACCATGATCAATGGTATCAAAAGCCGCTGAGAGATCTAATAGGACCAGGATAGAGGAACATCCCTTATCCCGAGCCCTCCAGAGATCATCAACCAATGCGACCAATGCTGTTTCTGTGCTGTATCCAGGCCTGAAGCCGGACTGGAACGAGTCTAGATAGACAGCTTCATCCAGGTACTGTGGGAGCTGTCGTGCCACCACACTTTCGACAACCTTCGCTAAAAAGCGAAGGTTGGAAACTGGACGGTAGTTTGCTAAAACAGCCAGATCCAGAGAGGGCTTCTTAAGGAGAGGTCTCACCACCGCCTCTTTCAAGGCGGGAGGTAAGAATCCCTCGCTCAGAGAAGTGTTAACAATTCTCTGGAGCCAGCTACGTGTAACCTCCCGGGTAGCCAGCACTAGCCAGGAAGGGCACGGGTCCAATAACAATAACTTAACAACTGTTCCTTTAGTGACCGTTGAAAGTTACAGCAGCAATGAAAACAAATGACTTAGGACTGTTTTTCACACTTTCGACCGTTGCAGCCTCCCCAGGGTCACCTGATCAGAATCCAGATGCTTGGCGACGGTCTCGTACTTGTGACGGTCACAGCATTCCAGAGTCACGTGATCCCCTTTTGCGGCCTTCCCATAAGCAAAGTCCCTGGGGACGCCAGATTCATTTAACAACCCTGTTACTCATTTAACAACTGCAGTGATTCACTTAATGTCTGCGACAAGAAAGGTCGTAACAAGAGGCAACATTCATTGAACAAATGTCTCACTTAGCAACAGAAATCTTGGGCTCAATTGTGGTCCTAAGTCGAGGACTCCCTGTATCTACCTATATATTTCTCTCTCTCCCTGATTCATTTCTATCCTATTCCGGAACCTCCCGTCTCCCTCCCTCTTTCCAGCCAGAAGCCCCTTCCTCTCTTTCCCTGCTCCAGAAATGCTCTTTTTGGCACTTTGGATAAAACCTTATTTTTTACCCAAAACAAAAAAAAAAAGAATTAGTGGACGCTTTTTCCCCTGTCGACCCCTTTCTATGGATCTTCTGCTTTTCTTTCCTCTTTCTTCCTTCAGAGCCATTTCCAGTCCAGCAGCTTTTCAGTCCAATAAAGAAACAAATGAGTAACGGAAGCAGCTTAGAATTTGTAATCATGATTCAATGCTTAAACCGAGATGTAAAAACTCCAATAATAGGAATCCTGATCGCTTCCGTCTTCCTTCCTGGGGAGGCTCCTGATTTGGGGGGAGAATCCAAAAACACCCACAAACCTTAAAACTGAATTTGGGGTCATAAGGAATAAATTGGGCCTCCATTTTCCTTCAAAATTGCCTACATTTCTTTTTCTCATTTTATTTCTTTGTCTAATAAAAATCTTCTATATTTCTATTGACGGATGGGGATTCAGAGGCCAAGCATTGCGCAAATCAAGGATTTTAGCTGCCCTTGTTGCCCTTCGGCCTTTCCAGAAAAATTATATTCCTTTATTTGAATCAGAGAAGTCTTGAAAGCATCATCACTTAAGAATTGGTTAAGTTTAATGTTCCCATTGTGACTCCAGAGATTCTCCCAAAATAACGTCTCACCATAGAATCCAATAAGATCTCTCTTCCACAAGAGGAAAACCTCCAGATCCTGAGAGAAAAAAGCCTCTTGGAGCATTTGCTCCTTCCGGAAATTATTAAATGTTTTAGGGGAACCAACAGAGATTTTGCTCTCCACATATTCAGTCTGGAGGCAAAACTCATTTTCACTCCTAAATTCTTCCCTGCCAACCTGGGAGGATTTTCACCTGCCACATAAGATGCATTTAGAAATGTTTCACGGAGATAATAATATTCAGTTATATAATTTGTTTCTGGGCTATGTTTAAAGTGTATTTTTCCCTGACAAGGAACACAACTTTCTTGTCATCTGGTATAATATTTGAAATATTTCTCATTCCAATAATATTTAATATAGAGATTTCACCACTTTTATTCATTTATCTAGTGATTTTTCATAACCTCCGAAAGTGTCCCAAGTGCCAATTGTGTTGGTGTTGTGAGTGTGTCTCTTTTGTGGGCCTCTCAGGGCCTCCCTCCCTCCTCCCTCCTTTTGGGGGTCTCTGGGGGGATTTTCCCTTCAGGGAAAGGAGCTTCATCAGCTGCCCAAAGACTCCAAAGCCCATGCTCCCCTCCTCTTTGCCTCCCTCCCCTCCTTCCTTCCTCCCTCCCTGGTTCAGGGACAGGACCAAAATCTCTGGATGGTTTGTTGCTTTAGCTGCTCAGAAGCTTTATCCACATAAATAGAAAGCATCTTTATTATAAATCCAAATTGGTGGTCCTGAATTTCATCGTGATTCATATAATTTCTTCTTCATCAAAAGTATTATGGATAGTTCTTATAGAATTTACTGTTAATAAGAAAATCCCTCCACAGAAAAAACAATGGTTAGCAAAGGACTCTGGGCTGGAATGGATCTATTGTGGACCCTCTTGGGGGGCTCATCCAGACTAACACCCCCCCCCAATTAATCCATCCAAGAGTTATGCCAGTTGGAGCACTTGCTGAAGGAGGAGATCAAGAGGGATCCTCTCCAAGGCTCTGCTGAGATCCTGGGACGGCCTGATCTCCTCAACCACCAACTGCCCCCACCTTCCCTTTCCCAAAGATCCCTTCTGGATCCCTTCCTCCTCCCTGCCTCCCCACCCAATTCCAGGCAGATGCTGCCCTGAGGGAGCCAGAGGGACCCTCCCCACCTCCTTCCCCAGGAGTGGCCAATTCCTGCTGTTCCTGCGGTTCCTGATCTGGTCAGGTCTCCCTCTGAATCTCCCCAAAGCCCCCCCCCCCCCCCAGGAAGGATCCTTGAGAGAGATTGTGAGGTCCCCCAAAACCTCTTCTGTCCTTCCTGTTCTGATGGGGGTATTCGGGTCTCATCTTCAATGGAAGAATTCTGGCAGTTGTGGGGAGTAAATGGCTGCCCCCCCCCCCATTGGGCTCCTTTGCCCTTTCCTTCAAAATGCCTCTTTCTGTTGATGATGCCTAAAATTGGGGGGTTTTGCAGCCACATCACATTTTGCACTTTTCCCCCTGAAATCTTCTGCTGGGATTTTGGGGGGGGGGATTTTTTTATTTATAACAAAACAAACAAACAAACAAAACCCCATAGAATCACCATTATTCAAATACAATTACAAACAGTATGTCGATCGGTTAAAATTCTTTTGTGCTCAATCCCTTGTCCCAAATTGCCATTTATTTAATTTCTCTTGTTTAACATTTTTATGCATCATACTCACTTAAACACTGTTGAACAGCAAGAAAAAGAAAACCATTTCAGATATTTATCTTTACCTTAATTCCTGTTTCATATTTCATCTCCATGCTTTGTTACCTAACCATTGATAAAACAAATCCCAAATTAAATAATATTGTTTATCTTCCTGTTCTCTAATTTCAAATGTCAATTGACTCATTTCAGCAGACTCCAAGATTTTCTTAATAACTTCATCTTCTGTAGGTATCTTCTCACCTTTCCAATTTTTAGCAAAAACAATTCTAGCCGCTGTTTTATTTATTTATTTATTTATTTGTTTAGATTTGTATACCGCCCTTCTCCTTGTGGACTCAGGGCGGTGGACAGCCAGATAAAAACAGTACATAAAAGTTAAAAAATTTTTAAAAATCCATATAACTTTGGCTAAAATTAAAACCATTCAATATTTAAAATACACAACCCTACGATACAAGATCTTAAAAATTCAACAGGGTCAGGCTAGACCAGCGAGCTGAAAGAGATGAGTTTTCAGGGCCCGACGAAAAGTTCGGAGGTCAGCGATTGTTCTCAGTTCTGGAGGAAGATCGTTCCAGAGGGTGGGGGCTGTCACAGTGAAGGCCCTCCCCCTGGGGGTTGCCAGCCGACATTGTCTGGCTGACGGCACCCTGAGGAGACCCTCTCTGTGGGAGCGCACCGGCCGGTGGGAGGCAATTGGTGGCAGAAGGCGGTCCCGTAAGTACCCTGGTCCTAAGCCATGGAGCGCTTTAAAGGTGGTCACCAACACCTTGAAACGCACCCGGAAGTCCACCGGCAACCAATGCAGCTTGCGCAGGAGAGGTGTCACATGGGAGCGTCCCGTCGCTCCCATAATCCCCCGCGCGGCCGCATTCTGCACCAGTTGGAGCCTCCGGGTGCACCCCAAGGGGAGCCCCATGTAGAGAGCATTGCAGTAGTCCAGGCGAGAGGTGACGAGTGCCTGAGTGACTGTGTGTAGGGAGTCCCGATCTAGAAAGGGCCGCAACTGGCATATCAGGCGAACCTGATAGAAAGCTCCCCTGGCCACAGCTGTCGTGTGATCCTCCAAAGACAGCCGTGGGTCCAGGAGGACGCCCAAGTTGCGCACCCTTTCCGTGGGGGCCAATGATTCGCCCCCCAAAACCAGTGATGGTGTCAGCTGGCTATATCGGGACGCCGGCAGCCACAGCCACTCGGTCTTGGAGGGGTTGAGTCGAAGCCTGTTTCTCCCCATCCAGGCCCGCACGGCTTCAAGGCACTGGGACATCACTTCCACGGCATCGTTGGGGTGTTCTGGGGTGGAAATGTACAGCTGCGTATCATCAGCGTACTGGTGGAACTCCACCCCAAAACCACGGATGATCTCACTCAGCGGCTTTACATAAATGTTGAACCGGAGGGGCGAGAGGACCGATCCCTACGGCACCCCACACACTAGGCGCCTCGGGGTCGACCGCTGCCCCCGTCAACACAGATTGCGACCGGTCGGAGAGGTAGGAGGAGAACCACCGTAAAACATTCACAATTAAATATCTCAACTCTTTATTATACATTTATGATAAAATTCCTAGTAAAAATATCTCTGGTTTAAAATCAATATGTTTCTTAATCATTTTTTCCAACCACGTGTGTATCTTAGTCCAATATCTTTTAGCTCCCCCAAGATGGGGGACTTTAACCAACTTCCTTCTGGGTGGAGTTTCCTTGTCCCAGAGACCCAGTTTGCAATTCTGGGGATTCTCCTGGACTCCCGGACAGCAAGTGGCAGTCACAGCTAGGAGAGTGTTTGTAAGATTTTGGGTTAATTGTGGCCACTTTGGCAAATAAATTTAATAAATAACTTAATTTATTAAACAAAAAAACAAAAAACAAACAAACAAACAAACGTGTTATTACACCTAATTAAAGGTGTGGTTTCATTTTCAACAAGATCCCAAGAATCATCCGACTTGTGCTGTGTCTGTCCTTCCCGTCTTCTTGGTTATTTCTTTCCATGTCCACCACATCTGGCAGAAGGTTCCTTCCATCTCTGGGCGTTTCCAGCATTTATCCCTGACAGACGTGCCTATTTAGGGAATTCTTTTTTGGAGACTGCAACTGATCCCAATCAGGAAGGATTTAACGTTTTTCCTCTTTCAGAATCCCTTTTAATTTCTTGCTGCAATTTACTTTGGAAGATGACTTAAAACACAGAATATTTTCAGGAATAAAAAGGGATCTTGGCCTGAACTAATCAACTTGGTCTTCTTTTCTGGGCCCTGTTCTGTCTTTCATGTGCCTCCTTCTCCTCCTTCCCTCCAGCCAAGCCCACCGTCACCATCTCCCCCACCAAGACGGAGCCCTCTTCCCCCAACACCATCCTCCTCTGCACCGCGACCGGCTTTTACCCCTTCGAGATCGAGATCCAGTGGCTGAAAAACGGGCAGCCGGAGAAGGAGGGCGTGGCCTTTGGGGAGGAGCTCCAGAACGGAGACTGGACCTACCAGCTCCAGGTGATGCTGGAGACCCAGACCCAACGGGGGGATGTCTACACTTGCAAGGTGGAGCACGCCAGCCTGGAGGCCCCCATCACTGTCCAGTGGGGTAAGAGCCCCTCCCCTCCTGATCTGGGGATGCCACCCTGCTCCGAGAAGGGGGAAAGACCCTCCTTGTGGGGAAAACCAGAATGGACTTTCCTGGGGGAAGGTGGGCCTGATCCTCCTGCTCAGGTGAGGCTCCTTCTCCTTCCCCAGAGCGCTGTTCCTCCAGCTCTGCCAGGAGCAAACTCTGGACAGGGATAATGGGAGCCGTGATAGGAGTGGCCTTCCTGGCTGTGGGGCTCTTCTCCTATCTGAAGAGCAAGAAAGGTGAGTCTGGGGGGCTGGATGGGAGGTTATGGGGAGGCCTCTCCTCAAGCTTAGCAGGTGGCCAAGAGGGTCCCCTTGAGAAATATTTGTGGGAACGTCTGTCTCTCAAGTGGTTATTAAGTGAAGATCCTGCAAACTATTATGGGCTATCAAAGGGAATAGGGACTAAGCCCCCAGTCCTCCAGCCCATGAAGATTTCTGATTGAGTCTTTTTCTCCTTCCAGCAACTCCCATCCAACCTCCTGCAGGTGAGTTTCTCCTCTTCCCACTCATCTCATTCCCTCCTACAAGTTATTGGAGGTTTTTAAAATTCCTTAGTTGTTCCTTTTTTTAAAAAAAAAAACATGCCTGGACAATATCTCCTTGCTATGGATACAGCAGATTTTTGGATTTTCGGCAGCTTTTCCTTACAGAACTCTGAAAAAGTATTGCAATCAAAAACAAAACACACCCAAATGCTAAAATCTTGCCCAGAATTTTTCCAAGGTTTGGGAAATTGCCAAAGGGAAGGGAAGGTGGGGGCCATTCCTTCCCATTCCTCCCTTGGGGAGGGAGCAGCCCAGGTTTACATTCCCCCACTCATTTTGTCAGCAACCCACCCATTCTGTTAGGCTCACTGTGGAGGGGGGTTCCCGAGGGTATTTAGGCAAATTCCATCCCTGTGGCCATTTCAAAAGGGGTGAATCCTGTGCTACTATGCACCACAGTATTAAAGGCTACTTTAGGAAATGGCAGGAGATCTGCCCAGCTAAACTGCTGATAATTAACATAGCATCTCAGGTATTGTTCTATCATTGCATTAGCTCGTTCTATACCTCCGTTCGTACTCGGATGAAAGGTGGAGCTCAGCCCTTGAAATGACCCTATAATCTTAAGGAACTCCCTCCAAAACTTTGCTGTGAACTGAAACCCCCCCCTCTAATCCGAGACAATCCTTCTTGGCACCCCATGAAGACTCGTTTGGGTTCATTAGTTGGAACCTTGACAGGCTGTTTTTCCTGACCCCCCTTCTCCTTGTGAGAATTCACACAATTTCTGGCAAGTGACCCCAGGCTCCCCTCTTTGCTGCCACCCCCATCGTAGCCTCGTCTTCTTTGTTCATATGAAGCATCCCAGCCTTTTCCTCCCTGAAATGGGTGGATTCTCTCTCCATATGTCCTTGCCTATCAACCACCACCCTGCAGTGTGGGTCTGCCTTGGGGATGGGAGTTGAAAAGGGAGAAAAATATGTTATTTACAGTAAAGGTTTCTCTCTATATTCTAATTTTCTTTCCCATCTCTTTTTCTTCAGCGCTCATGAATTAATCCTGCTATCCAATGCAAAGCATATTTTTTTATTTAGTCGCTGATGACTCTTTGTCCTGTTTGCAACCTCTGAGAAAAGGAAGCAGAAGATGGCAGGTTTGGGGGAGGAGCAGAATGGCAGCCTGGATTTTCTCCTGCTGAGACCCCCCCCCCCCAGCTTCCTTTCAGGGCTGCTCTTTCTTGTGAGGGAGGGGTGGAGACCATGTAGACTTTCCCCAGGGACACTGGGCTGACCTGTCACTCTATCCCCCTCATCTCTCCTGGCTTTGAACCCACAGCAGCTTCATCTCCATCATTCTTCCTCCGAATCACTTCCCTTCCCTTCGCTTTGCTATAAAAGAATAAACTTCAGATGTAAGAAAACCCTGGAATCCTTCCTTCCTTCCTCTTCCTCTTCTTCCTCTTCCTCTTTCCTGCCCCCACAGGAGGCTCCTCCCTCTGCTGCCTCTGGATCGACCATTCCGGCTACTTTGGGTCCGATGTCAGAACTGGTTCCGGAGGAGGGTGGGCAGATCCAGGGAGGTGAAGGGGCAGAACCCCCCTTTCTGCTTAGTGGCTCCCTTGCTCTGCTTCCCCTCAAGCCCCCCTTTGAGGAGCAGAATGCCAGCAGGCATGGTCCTCCCTGAGCATTTGTGGGGAGCCATTGGGGGGCACCTGAAACGCTCCCTACATTCACCCAGCCATTTCAGCCATTTCTCTCCTTTACAACTGGACGGTCCTGCCCCATTTTGGCACCCAATGGCTCCCTCCCTTTTTGGTGCTCAGATTCTAATGGAAGAGAGTCTCCTGCTCGATGGTATAAATGGTGGAGGCCTGAGCAGGAGGTTGGACTAGATGACCTCCAAGAAATCCATCTGAAGCCATTCCTGGTGTAAAAGACATTGCCACAGAGAGGAAGACCTGCTCTTTGGGAAAAGGTGGGGAGTTCAATGGGGCAGCCCTTAGTGGAAGACCCCTCCCTTCTCCCCAGCACCCCCAGATGCCCCTAGAGCCTCAAGCCCTCCAGAGGTCATCCAGATTAGCTCTGCAGGACTCCAGTGGCCTCGAGTCTGCCCGAGAATTTTCCTCTCCGTTCCTCATCTGGGATCCTCATCTGGGCCACCACAGGAGGAATCGGTCAGTGTGTGATTGTAGGAATTCTCTGGAATTGTCTGAAGAGATTTGGGCTCCTGGCGGCAATGCCTCCCCTTGCAAGACAGTGTGCAAGAACCTGGAGAAGGGACAACACCAAATGGACCAATGGCAAGGGGGGAGGGGGAAAATTAGACCGGGCTTCCTTAAGAAGAAAAGAAAGTTTTGTGTTGATTCATTGTTTAGGGGAACTGAAACAGCCGTTTCTAAGAGGGACAATCAAACTAGGGTGGTTGGTTGTTTCCCAGGAGCAACTATCAAAAACGTGGCTGAGGGGCTTACAAAAATAATGAAGCCCACAGACTCTTATCCCTTTTTCCTCTTTCATGTGGGGAGGAATGAAAAAGTCCCTGGAAACGATACCAAGAGACTCAGAGCAGGTGGGCATGGGAGCCAAAGAGTTGGGGGCACAGGTGGTTTTCTCTTCCATGCTCCCAATGAAGGGAACCATCCAAGGAGGGAAGGCAGCACCTTGGAAGTCAAGGTTGGCTTAGGGGATGGTTCTCTTGAGGGAAATTGGGATTCTTGGACCATAGTCCACAACACCTACATGGGGGGCTTCTGGCAGTGGATGAGCTGCCCCTCACAAGTACCCAAAAGGTCAGCTGTGGGAACCAACTGGCTTGCCTCATCCAAAGAGCTTGGCACAAACCGAAGTGGGATGAAGTTTTAGAAGCAAATTCCAAACTCGAATCTCACAGGAATCAGCCAAATTGAAAGAAAGAAGGAAAACTCAGAGACAAAACAGGAGATATTGAAACCAAATTTGAGGTCAGTCAAAAGGGACTCAGATGCCTATAATTCTCAAAGTATGAGGAATAAATAGGGTGAAGGTGGAGCCCAAAGGCAGGTGTGACATTATTGCATCACTGAAACTTTGTGGGATGAAACCCACAACTGGAAGGTGCAACTAAAGAGATTTGATGCGGAGGAATCACACAGCAGCTGTTCAAAGAAACTGGGAGACACAAACACAAACTTGTAGTCTTATGCAGTGGTGGGATTCTACCGGTTCGGTAGTTAAGCAGTTCAGAGAACCTGTTGTTAGAAGAAATCTCCTTTTGTTTTTTTCCACTTTAAAGGTTAATCCTCTAAGGAATTACAACATTCTGATGTTTCCTAGCTTAGTTTTTATTGCCCTGCTTACAGAAACTGCCTCTCCCTTAACCCTTATTACATTCTTGGCAGTAGGCTTAGACTTACTGTCACTTCCGGTTCCAGAGCTTCTCTGAGTTTTGTTTTGTTTTTTTCCTTGACTTTCTTAAAGGGGAAGGGTTGTTTTAAGCTTTTTACACCGCTGTTGGGAGGAAATACTCCCCCGTTGGAGTTCTTCCAGCCAGGGTGCAATCATCAGCACTTTGAAGGAATAATTGAATAAGGAAGCAGAAGCTTTTAATGACAAGGAACCAAGATGAGTGACATCCAGCAAGGCTTCTTGGCTAGCTAGAAAGATTGACATTCAAATGTGAGTTTACTTACCCTTTCTGACTTTTGGTCTAAAACTGGTTTTTGGTGAAGTTTAATTCTGTGCTTGGTGATGTTTAATCCTGTGTTTAATGATGAGATAATTTTCCCTGTTCAGCTTTGCTTGGAAGGAAAAATGTTAATCTCTGTTCCTGACAAGAAGCAGCTTTGGAAATCTGACTAGTTCCTGTGTCTATTTGTTCTGGTCGTTGGTTTAACAAGCAACAGCTACTCTGTTTGCTCCTCTGCTTCATTCTGGAGAGCTTAAATGACCTCTCTGCTAAAGGGTTTCACTTTATGAGCAAGAGTTATCACTGCATTGTAACTATTTTAATTCCTCAAGGTGCTCTGGCACCCTCCCTGATCTTTAACTCCAGTTTCCAGGTATTTCTAATCTAATGATTGGTATTTAGGGCAGCTTTTTGCAAGCAAAGACGCTTTCTGTATTTTTCTACAGGTAATCCTTGATTTACAACAGTTACAATGGCACTGAAAAAAGTGACTTATGACTGTTTTTCACACTTACGACCGTTGGAGCAAATTGTCATTAGGGCAGAGAAGCGATATCACGTGACCACCTGGCCACGCCCACCTGGTCACATGAAGCATCGCAGTTATGAAATGAGTGACACGGTTGTTAAGAATGCTGCAACGGGCATAAATGTGAGGATGGTCATAAGTGCGAGGACCGGTCAAAAGTGTGAGGACCGGTGATGGACTGATGGGTGCAGGGGATGGATTTGAGGGCTTTGATTTACTGATGGAAAACCCAGAACTCTAAGATTCGGGTTTTCCCAGATGTGCCAGTATACCTCCTCTAATCGATGGGAACTTTGAGGAAAGGGTTTGTCTCAGAGTTTTTAATGGGAGTTCGGTTATTCTGGAACGCTGACAAGGGGGATTCAGGGTCTCTCATCTTCAATGGGGGCAAGAAGCTCTTTCCTCATGGACGTCTGGCAGTTATGGGGAGCTGCCCCCATTGGGCTCCTTTGCCCTTTCTTTAAAAATGCCTCTTTCTGTTGAGGCTGCCTAAAATTTATTTATTTGTTTGTTTGTTTGTCCAATTTATATGTTGCCCTTCTCCATAGACTCAGGGCGGCTTACAATGCATTATAGCAATAGCCTGCATACTTTTTTGTATCTACCTGCTTAGTAGGGCTTACGGCTCTCCCCACGCGGTGTTCTTTTTTATACAAAGCCAGCTTAATGCCCCCACAATCCGGGTCCTCAATTTACCTACCTCGGAGGTAACCCCCAAAGCAACCAATCAGAGCGCAGATCTCCTCATACAGGAGCCCGCCCTCACTCGACTACAACGGGGTGTTCTGGACCATTGTGCACTTTCCTCTTCCAGCTACTCCATTGAATAGCTTCACATTTGAAGGGCTCAAAAGAAACAGACCTAATAAAAGAGGAGGCGGAGTTTCACAATCTATATATATATAAAATAACCAAACCACTCTGGAAATGCAACAGAAGAAAGAGGAAAACCTCCTTGAAGGCATTTGGGTTGAGATAAAAGGGGGGAAAGAGGGATGGGAGAATATTCTGAGCCTCCCAACCAACCAGAGGAAACGGATGAACCAAGCGAAGGCCCGGAGGAAGCTCCCCCCAAGAGTCATGGGGGGCTTGGACTCCCCTGGCCTCACCTGGGAGGCAGGTTCTGCGCCTGGTGGAAGATGAAAGAGGCTCCTGGGAAACCCAGCAGACCAGAGGCTGCCTTGGAAGCAGCCCCCCCCCATTTCCCTCCAGACGGGGCCTTGGCCACCAGGGGAGGGGAGACCCTGGACGGGGCCTTCTCCAACCCCCAGGGAGCCTCTCAGGATGCCCTTCCCCTCCTCCCGGCCCCTCCGATCCTCTTTCTGGGACGCTCCAGTCAGCAGAGAAGCCTTGGGGAATCAGAGAGGACCCAGCAGAGAACTAGGGAGACTGTGGCCGGCAGAAGCCATGAAGGCTCTGTGAGGAGATTCCTTCAAGGCCAGAAATTGGAATGAATTTAAAGAGGCTGCAATGAATGGACAAAACACTGATGTGAATGAATAAGCTTCTACTGTCTCTGCTTATATTCAAAATAATAAGGTTACAGATCTCCATCCACCCACCAAACCATCCATCCATCCATCCTATCTCTCTCTCTCATCTTCTCTCTCAAATTTATGTAGCTGCCCATCCCACAAGAAGTGACTCTGTGTCACATACAACAGAAATAAAAACAGGTATTTACATGAAAGTATTAAAAAACATTCAAAGCAATAAAAATATTTTAAAAAGAAGAAATGTTAGGCAAAAAGTCACTTTTTTCAGCGCCATTTTAACTTCAAACAGTCAGTAAATGAGCCGTTATAAGTCAAGGACTCCTTTCTTCAACGGGCTTTAACTGATGGAGAAAGGACTAGAGAACTGGAATGAGGTTGTGGGGAAGGGCCCCTTCAGCCGCTTCCAATGGGCCAGAGGACCTTGTGGCTGCCCCACCTGCAGACTCAGCCATGGGGCGGAGGAGGAGAGTCCCTGAGCTGCCCTGATGGAGAATCGAGGCTTCTTGCCTGCTGGATCCTGGCCAGTTCCTCCGTTCCGCTTCGGAGGAGCCCAACGCTTCAGGCTGGGGAAGCGAAGCCCAAGCGCCTCTGCAGCTGTTGGGGGCTGGAGAAAGAAGTGCTGCTCTGTGTGTGTGTGTGTGAGAGAGAGAGACAGAGAGAGACAGAGAGAGACAGAGAGAGAGAGAAACAGAGAACTCAGAGAAAATCGCAGTATTTGGGGGGTTGGGAGCATGAAAGGGGCCCAGAGGTTCTGCCTGGGTCAGGCGAGGGATGGAGGCCCCACAGAGGCTGCCTGGATCTGGGGCTGACTTTGTGTGAGGGGCTGTGTCAGATACACAACTGTGGGGCAGATTCGGACTCTGCCGCCTCCTTCGGCTGCTGGGGGGGACCTGGCTCTGGGCTGCTGAGGCTGGTGCTGGGCCAGGGGGGAGTTGGACCCCTCCAGCCCCCCATCCCTGGAAAGGATCCAAGCCCCCTCTGGACCCCCAAAGCTCTTGAAACAGGATCCGGAATTCAGGATCTGTCTAAGCCGCCTTTGTGTGACTCACAGGAACTCGAATCTCCCCAAAAGACTAGAAAAGAAGTTTTCTATGGATGAAGTGAAAGAGGAGTAGAAGAAACAGAAGGTCTCTTTTGGGATAGTTTGGGGGTGGGGGGTGGGGGAGATTTCCAGACTGTGATGGTTAAAAGGCTGTAATCCTATAGTGGAGGATATAGGATCGCTGAAGTCCCCAGGATTTCTATTAACATTCCAGGTTATTCTATAAATTATAAATTTATTCTTCCGTTTAATATCCTGTCCCTCCCTTCACCCATCCTTCCTAAATAATCCTGAAATCTTTTACAAGGAAGAAAATCTGCTCAGATCCTCTGACACATCATATCCGTGGATATGGATTTTCTTCTTCTTCTTTTGGGAAAATGTTTCCTCCAACTCCCCTCCAGAAGAACTAAATTCATCTCAGAGGCTGATTCTTCGGACTTGGGAATCCCAGGACTGATTCCTTTCCCTGTAAAATCTCCTTTTCTCTCACCATCCTTGCAGGCAAAACTTTGAGTTCCCTGGCAAAGAACAAACGGCCGGAATGGAGAATCTGCTCCTTCCTAAAATAAAATGTTTCTGAGATTTATGGAGCTTAAAGGTTTATTTCAAATCAAGGCAGAGATTTGGAAAAGTGGGAAAAGCTGCATTTATTTGGAAACGATATTTCTCTTCAAGAGACGTTTTGTACAAACACACGTACAAAAGTTGGAGGGAGTTGTGGACAAAAACGCCCTCAAAATTTCCAGGGAGGAAAAAGTGCCTTGAGAGTTCTTTGGGTGAGAATTGGGGGGAGGGGGAGGGAGGAAGAGCCGCTGCTGAGGCGGGGGAGCTCCCTGAATTCTGGGCTTGGGCCGGAAGAGAAGGGGGGATGGGGGGGGTCTTGGCTGGGCTCTGGATGGGGGGAAACTCCACTTGGGACTCTTCCTGGAGGGGAAGACCGGCTGGAGTCCCACTCCTGCCCTTGGCATCTCCCTCAGTCATTTGGGATTTCACAAGCAGATCGTGGAGTGGGGCAGCATCTCCAGGGATCACCCCTCAGCTGATAGAAGCTGAAGCCCTGAGAAGGTCGATCAGCCCAGAATGGAAAATCGGATCATCAGAAACGTCCAAGAGGGATCCAACCTGGAAGGGATCAGGAGGGATTTCCTGAGCCTGAGAACCAATGAATCAATGGAGCAGCCCCCCACCGGGAATTGTGTGGGGAGGAGGGGGGCTGCATACTAGCCAAATTATTTAATTCATTTTATTCTATTTTAAACTTTTGTATTTAAATGTTTTATATATGGCTGTACACCGCCCTGAGTCCCCCAGGAGTAGGGCGGTTTATAAATCTAATTAAAGTAAAGTAAAGCATCCCTGGAGGCCACAGGGTTGGACTAGATGATCTCTAAGGTCCCTTCCAGCCTTTGAGTCTCCCCATCGGCCCTCCCCCCCCAGCCTTCCACCCACCCACCCCCTCCTGCTTGTGGGGGGAGGGGGAAGAAAGCCTGGGACTGTCCATCAAAGAGGAAGCTGCCGGAGACCCTCCGGACTCTGGGCTGAACCCAAGAGAGGCTCCGCTCCAGCAGTCCTTCAGGGGGTGATTCTCCCCCCCACTTCCGATTCCCCCCTCCCCCATTGAGCTCAACAGCAGCCATTCTGGAACCCAAACCGACCTCAACCCCACAGCGCTGGGGGTAAGACCTCCCCTCCGGCAGCCCCTGTGCCAGGAAGGAAGGAGGTCAAAGGTCAGAGGCTTCCCTGGGGGTTTCACCTGGGGGCCAGGAAATGGGATTGGTGTCCGGAGGGGTCAGGGTGTGTCCGTGTCCACAGTCACCAGCTCATCCCCGCCCCCTGCAGAGTCCAGATGCTGCTGGGGGCTCCCTCCCTCCCCCCAAATTGAGCCTGGCTCCTCTTTGCCCTTCTGGAGTCTCAGCCTAGTCACCAGGCAACCTCTGCCCACAGCCAGGAGTTCGATCCTGATGGTACTCAGGACTTGACTCAGCCTTCCGTCCTTCCAAGGTCAGTAAAATGAGGACCCAGATTGTTGAGGGTGAGAGGCTGACTCTGTAAACACTAAATTAAGTGAGTGTTATAGAAATGGTTAATATTTTCTTACAGAAGAAATAAAAACCGACACTACAGTTTCACTTTGTATTTTATTGTGCTGGGAAAAATTTTTTTTCCTTTCTTTTTTCCTTTCGCCCTTTATCCCCCACTCCTCCTTCCCCTTTTTTTCCCTTTCCCTTTCCCTAATACTTTAATTTTCTATTTTATGCTCTTATAATATTAATAAAAATAATAAAAAGGAGCCCTTTGTTTCAGGGGCCTTCCTGTTCCACAGTCAAAATTGGCAAATCTCATCACGATCTGCACAATCAGATGGCAAAATTTCTTCCAAAATGTCACTTTATATATTTTTCTGCTGAAAGGAGAGATTGTGGTGCATTATGGCAAAGATGTGGACGTTCTCCGAGGAAAGGAGCGGGAAGCGGAGGAGAAACGGCCGAACTTCATTCCGGGATCTTCATCCGGGGCTGCTTTGCTTGGAAAAGGGGGATCCCGACCCCCAGAAAGGAAGAGGGAGATTCCTCCACAACCGGGGTTCAGGGGCGGGAAATCTGAGGGAGCCGGTCCGTCCAGACGTTCTCAGCAAGGGAGACGCGTGTTTCAAGGAAGGAAAACGCCTTTTTCTCTTGGAAAGCCCAGAGATCCCTACGGAGATTCGCCCGTGAAGGGGGAGGATCCGGATGGATTAAGACGGATCCCTGCAGATCCCCTCCGCCTCTTCCTGCGTTTAGTGTCAGCTGAGGGTTTTCCTGGCTTCCCTTCGGATTGGGGGGAGCGGGTGGCCCCCAAGTTCCGGCTGGCTGTGGGGCTGCCCCTCCCCCCTGTCCTCCAGGGCAGCTGCTGGGGGCTCCCTCCTCCCCTTCTGAGCCCCGAAGGACCCTCGAGCTCTGGATCCACTTTGCCCTTCTGGACTCTCGGCAGCTCCAGCTGAGGCTCCTTCTGGGCACTCTGGGAACTCAAAGGGCATCTAGTCCAGTCCAGGCGCCCAGAGAAAGGAGGAGAATCGGGGGGCGGGGGGGCAAAAGGAAGAGACATTCTCCTCCAGAGCTGGCATGAAACAGCCCCCAAAATTGCAGCCCCCCAAGACTGAAGGGATTTCCCCCCCCCCCCTTTCTCTGCTTCTGTCTGCGCGGAACTATCTCCTGTATCGGGCGAAGTCAAGGGAGGCTCTGCCCGGAGACCGATGACGTTGCAGAAGGGAGGATTCCCATTGGTCCTCCTGCTCTTTGAGGACACTCCCTCTTCCGAAGTCCGAGGAAAACTCCTCCCCCCCATCCAGACCCTCCGATTCCTCCTCTGGGGCTGGGAGCCCCTCCGTCTCTCTCCTCCCTTTGGGGCGCTTGTGGGGCCGCGTCCATGGCTCTGGCTGGGCTCCCCCTGATGCTGCTGCTGGGGGCGCTGGCCCGGATCCCCGGAAGCGAAGGGGGGAAGGAGACCCCCGGTAAGGAGGGGGCTGGGCGGGGGAGGAGGGGGCTGGGAAGGACCCCGGAGGGGGGAAGGAAGCCGATGGGTCTCCAGAGCCTCCACCAGCCTCGTTCTCTGCGTGGTCTCCTCCCCCTTCCTCCCCACATCCACCCCCCCAGGAGGATGGAGAGGGACCCTAATCCTAACCCTTCCCCCATGTAGCCGGGTGGGGGTCGCCCCTCTCTAGCCCCTCGCCCAGGGTTTGGCTGGGAGGGGGCTGCATGGAAAGAGGAAGGGGAGGAAAAGCGAAAGCGAAAGAGGGAAAAGAGGCATTTGAGCAAAAGTCTTTTGGCTTCTTCAGAAAGTTCCGTTTTTCTTCTGAATCTCAGATTGGAGGCTCTGGAGGTCAGGCAAGAGGGGGGGCTATGGGCCGTTCATGGGAAACCCCTGAATTTGGGAAGGAGACCAGGTACCCCCATAATCCCCCTGGAGGGGAGGGGGAAGTGAGAGAGAAGGATATTGGGGGGCTTTTGTGAAGGGGGCAGGAGACCCTCCCTTTGAGAGGCTCTTCGAGGTCTTCTTGGGGAGGGGGAGAGGAAACGGGGGATCCTCCACAGTCACCCAAAGGGAGGGAGCTGGGCTGAAGATTCGGGGGAAGAAGAAAGGGGGGAGATTCAGGGAAGGTGGGAGACCCCGAGAGAGTCGGTCTAGATGTCCTCATTGTGGGCCCTCCCCATATTCCCTCCCAAAGGAAGAGAGAGTGGGGGGGATTCTTTCCCTCCAGCCCCCCCCCATCCTTCCTGCCCCTTGAGACCCCACCTTCCCTGCAGAGACTGAATGGGGTTGCTGGACCGGTTGAGCTTCTGCCTGCCTTTTCCCACCCCTCCCCCTCTTTCCCCCCTCCCCCCTCCAGACCCCCCCCAGGAAGCCTCCCTTCCTCTCTGGGACTGAGAGAGTTCCCGTTCCCTCCTCCAGGGGGCGTCTTCCCCCAGGACCTCCAAGGAAGGTCCCCCGCCCCTCCCCCTTCCCCTTGGGTCCCCCCTCCTCTCCCAGGGGCTGGGAACGATGGGCCCTGGAGTCCCTCCTGACGGCCTTCCTCCCCCTCGCAGCCCATTTCCTGCACCAGACGAAGTCCGAGTGCCGCTTCCTCAACGGGACGCAGCGGGTGAGGCTCCTGTACAGGTTCATCTACGACCGGCAGGAGATCGCCCGCTTCGACAGCGACCTCGGGAAGTTTGTGGCCGTTACGGAGTTTGGGAAGACGGATGCGGATTATTGGAACAAAAATGAGCAGTATCTGCAGTACTTGAAGGCCGGAGTGGATCGCTTCTGCAGGTACAACTACAAGGTGTCCCAGAGCAATTCTGTGATTGGCCGGAGAGGTGAGTTCGTGGGGGGGGGAGAGTTTGGGGGAGGGGACCCCCTTTTCCTTTCCTTGATTGAAACTCTCCCGGATGAAGATTCAGTGGTTCTTTCAAAAGCGAGGATGATTCACATTCAGTGGAAAAATCCATCCATTCATTCATGAAGAGACGAATGAAAAGTCTCCAGGGGATTCAGGCTGCCCCCCCCTCTCTGCCCCCCCCAGCAAAGCCCCAGAGCCCCATTTGGAGCCCTTTCCAGAAGGCCAGTAAGGGGGGGGCTCCCTCCCCCTCTGGGGCCTTTGGGATTTTAGGATTTAAAAAAATCCTTTCTCTCCAGGTCTCAGTTCTCTCTATTCCTTATTCTGAGTCATTTCCATCTTTTCAATCCAATAAATAAGTAAGTAGGTAAAATAAACGAGTATATAAAATTAAATAAATGAATTAAATAAATAAATGAAAAAGAAATAAATGAAAAATAAAATAAAATAAAATAATAAAATAAAATAAAATAAATAAAATAAAATAAAATAAAATAAAATAAAATAAAATAATAATAAAATAATAAAATAAAATAAAAAAAATAATAAAATAAAATAATAAAATAAAATAAAATAAAATAAAATAAAATAATAAAATAAATAAAATAAATAAAATAAATAAAATAAAATAAAATAATAAAATAAAATAAAATAATAAAATAAAATAAAATAAAATAAAATAAAATAAAATAAAATAAAATAAAATAGTCTCCCCAGGGCCCTCTCCTGGTGAGCAGATTTCAAGGCTGCCAAGAGGGAGCCCTTTTCTTCCCAGGCCCCAAACTCTCCTGTCTGGAATCAGGGATCCCTTTGATCCATTCCCCCCACCAAGAAAATACATCCAGATAAGTTGTTTTTTGGGGGGGGCAGAATCCAGCCAGGTCTCTCTCTTTCTCTCTCCTTTCGGCCGTTGCAGCCTCCCCAGGGTCACGTGATCCGAATCCAGATGCTTGGCAACAGACTCGGACTTGTGACGGTCACAGCGTCCCAGAGTCACATGATCCCCTTTTGCAACCTTCCCATAAGCAAAGTCCGTGAGGAAGCTAGATTCACTTAACAACCCTGCTACTCATTTAACAACTACAGTGATTCACTTAACGACTGTGGCAAGAAAGGTCGTAACATGGGGCAAAATTCATTGAACAAATGTCTCATTTAGCATATTTGGGCTCAATTGTGGTCCTAAGTTGAGGACTCCCTGTATGTACATATATATTTCTCTCTCTCCCTGATTCATTTCTATCCTATTCCGGAACCTCCCGTCTCCCTCCCTCTTCCCAGCCAGAAGCCCCTTCCTCTCTTTCCCTGCTCCAGAAATGCTCTTTTTGGCACTTTGGGATAAAACCTCATTTTTTACCCAAAACAAAACAAAACAAAAGAATTAGTGGACACTTTTTCCCCTGTCAACCCCTTTCTATGGATCTTCTGCTTTTCTTTCCTCTTTCTTCCTTCAGAGTCATTTCCAGTCCAGCAGCTTTTCAGTCCAATAAAGAAAGAAATGAGTAACAGAAGCAGCCTAGAATTTGTAATCATGATTCAATGCTTAAACCGAGATGTAAAAACCCCAATAATAGGAATCCTGATTGCTTCCCTCTTCCTTCCTGGGGAGGCTCCTGATTTGGGGGAGAGAGAATCCAAAAACACCCAGAAACCTTAAAACTGAATTTGGACTCATAAGAAACAAATTGGGCCTCCATTCAGCCCTGAAGCCTCAGATTCTTTTCTTCTCTCTTCCAGATTCCTTCAAAATTGCCTACATTTCTTTTTCTCATTTTATTTCTTTCTCTAATAAAAATCCTCTATATTTCTACCGACTGATGGAGTTTCAGAGGCCAATCAAGGATTTTAGCTGCCCTTGTTGCCATTCGGCCTTTCCAGAAAAATTATATTCCTTTATTCGAATCAGAGAAGTCTTGAAAGCATCATCACTTAAGAACTGGTTACGTTTAATGTTCCCATTGGGAGCCCAGAGATTCTCCAAAACTAACGTCTCACCATAGAATCCAATAAGATCTCTCTTCCACAAGAGGAAAAACCTCCAGATCCTAAGAGAGAAAAGCCTCTTGGAGCATTTGCTCCTTCCGGAAATTATTGAATATTTTAGGGGAACCGACAGAGATTTTCCTCTCCAGAGATTCAGTCTGGAGGCAAAACTCATTTTCACTCCTAAATTCTTCCCTGCCAACCTGGGAGGATTTTCATCTGCCACATAAGATGCATTTGGAAATGTTTTTACTACCAAAGAGGATATTTTCTTGGAGATAATAATAGCCAGCTACATAATTTGTTTCTGGGCGATGTTTAAAGTGTATTTTTCCCCTACAAGGGACAGAACATTCTTGTCATCTAGTATAATATTTGAAATATTTCTCATTCCAATAATATTTAATATAGAAATTTCACCAGGTTTATTCATTTATCTAGTGATTTTTGATGACCTCCGAAAGTGCCCCAAGGGCCAATTGTGTTGGTGTTGTGAGTGTGTCTCTTTTGTGGGCCTCTCAGGGCCTCCCTCCCTCCTCCCTCCTTTTGGGGGTCTCTGGGGGGATTTTCCCTTCAGGGAAAGGAGCTTCATCAGCTGCCCAAAGACTCCAAAGCCCATGCTCCCCTCCTCTTTGCCTCCCTCCCCTCCTTCCTCCCTCCCTCCCTGGTTCAGGGACAGGACCAAAATCTCTGGATGGTTTGTGAAAAACCTTTAGCTGCTCAGAAGCTTTATCCACATAAATAGAATGCATTTTTATTATAAATCCAAAAGAGTGATCCTGAATTTCATTGTGATTCATATAATTCCTTCTTCATCGAAAGTATTATTTTTCCTTCCATGAAAATACTTCAGACGAGGCCAATAATTCTCCAGGGGTTCCTGTTCTTTGAATAAATATTCTGTGTATTTAGAGCAAATTGTTGGTGCGGCTCCAGTTTAGGAGGCCTGAAATCACCGGATGTTTCTTGAGTCTCTTTGGGGGGATTTTCTCTTCCTTTTTCTTTGACTTCTGAGCCGACTTTTCTCTCCAGAGAGATCCGGGCGTCTCCTTCCCCAGAGAGGCCAAAGCTTTTCTCTGCCCACCAAGAGAGGCTCTCCACCTTCCCTCAACTCTCCCCAGAATTCATTCAGCCTCCATTTCTCTGGGAAAAATCATATCTGAGTCTCTTTTCTTGTTCAATGGACCCCAACAAAAGAGCATCAATTTCCCATCTTCCTCTAATATTTTTATCCAAAATGTTCCAAAATGAGCATCAATTCTCTGGATGTGGATCAAAAATGAAAAGTAGATCTGTGTCCTATTTTACTACATTAGGCATCAAGCTTGATATCAAAAATAAATCTTGAATGACGTGATGTGGGGCAGATAAAATGTACTTTTTCCTCCTCCTGTTTTAAATCAAGAGGTCTCTATTGGTCTATTAAATGGGATTCCTGGAAGGGCCGAGGGAGAAAGTTGTGTCCCTCGGTAGGTATTTAAAAAGAAAAAAAAACCTTTTTCCTATCCAAATAAAATCTCCATCAACTCCAATCTGGTCTAATTGGAACCCTAAAATGTTCAGACTGCAGTCTTGTAAATAAGGAGGTTTGGGATGGGCTATAAAAATAAAAATGTAAAAATACCAAATTGAAACCTTTGAATTTTTACTGATTTAAAATCTGATCCTTCCATTTTCTTGCTAAAAGTCTTTTTCTCATCCAGAATTTGCATTTCCTGTTTTTTAAAAAAGCCATTTTCAGTTTGTAAAGCCTCTGCCTTCTTTTAGCAATTCCACACCTGAAATGCTGCTATTTGTCTGGATGGAAACCTGACCAGATCCCAGGTTGGAATTACAAATAACCATTTAAAAATGGGTTGTTCTTAAGCGTTATAGAATTTACTGTCAATAAGAAAATCCCTCCACAGAAAAAACAATGGTTAGCAAAGGACTCTGGGCTGGAATGGATCTATTGTGGACCCTCTTGGGGGGCTCATCTGGACTAACACCCCCAATTAATCCATCCAAGAGTTGTGCCAGTTGGAGCACTTGCTGAAGGAGGAGATCAAGAGGGATCCTCTCCAAGGCTCTGCTGAGATCCTGGGATGGCCTGATCTCCTCAGCCACCTTCTGCCCCCACTTCCCTAACCCAAAGATCCCTTCCGGATCCCTTCTCCCCCCCCTGCCCCCCCCCAATCCCAGGCAGGTGCTGCCCTGAGGGAGTCAGAGGGACCCTCCCCACCTCCTTCCCCAGAAGTGACCGATTCCTGCTGTTCCTGAGGAGGGATTCGGGGTCTCTCATCTTCAATGGGGGAAGAAACTTTTCCTTCAGGGGATTCTGGCAGTTGTGGGGAGCAAATGGCCGCCCCCCATTGGGCTCCTTTGCCCTTTCCTTCAAAATGCCTCTTTCTGTTGATGATGCCTAAAATTGGGGGGTTTTGTAGCCACATCACATTTTGCACTTTCCCCCCTGAAATCTTCTGCTGGGATTTTGGGGGCGGGGGGTTTATTTATAACAAAAACAAAAAAAAACCCCATAGAATCACCATTATTCAAATACAATTACAAACAGTATGTCGATCGGTTAAAATTCTTTTGTGCTCAATCCCTTGTCCCAAATTGCCATTTATGTAATTTCTCTTGTTTAACATTTTTATGTCTCATACTCACTTAAACACTGTTGAACAGCAAGAAAAAGAAAAGGAAACCATTTCAGATATTTATCTTTACCTTAATTCCTGTTTCATATTCCATCTCCATGCTTTGTTATCTAACCATTGATAAAAAAAATCCCAAATTAAATAATATTGTTTATCTTCCTGTTCTCTAATTTCAAGTGTCAATTGACTCATTTCAGCAGACTCCAGGATTTTCTTAATAACTTCATCTTCTGTAGGTATCTTCTCACCTTTCCAATTTTGAGCAAAAACAATTCTAGCTGCTGTTAAAACATTCACAATTAAGTATCTCAACTCTTTATTATACATTTCTGGTAAAATTCCTAGTAAAAATATCTCTGCTTTAAAGTCAATATGTTTCTTAATCATTTTTTCCAACCACCTTTGTATCTTAGTCCGATATCTTTCAGCTTCTACGCATGTCCACCACATGTGGTCATAGGATCCTGGAGTCTGATGACACTTCCAACATTTCTCCGATTTATTCTTGAATATTCTGGATATTATCGTTGGGGGTAAATGCCAACTGTAAAACATCTTATCCAAATTCTCCTTATACGCTGTAGACATTGTCATTTTATAGTTTTGTAACCATAATTTTTGCCATTTTTCTCAATCAATCCCATGACCAAAATTTTTCCCCCATTGTCTCTATCATTGTCTCTTTAACTTGTTCCTCTTCCAATGTTACCACCAATAGATAACCATACAGTTTTTTAATTACATAGTCATCAGACCCCCTTAATATTTCATCTAAATTGGTCAAATCATTGTAAAAACCTTCATATTTAGCATCTTCTTCATATCTGGAAGGTATTTGCCAATAAGAAAACCAATCCATCTGAAAACCTTGTTCTTCAAGTTCCTCCTTCGACTTAAGTTCAGCCTTTTCATCCATTAATTCACTGTATGTAACAATTTGTTCTCTTCTAAATATTACAGAATAAAAAAAGCTTCAATCGTTGAGACCCAGACTGGAATTTTCAGATAATGCTGTTTTTTAATCTTCTCCCAATTCAGTAATAAAGCCTCACGTATATGATGTTTTCTAAAATATCCCTGCATCTTTATTCCCTTATACCATAAGTAAGTGTGCCACCCCATCAACAAATCATGACCTTCTAAATCCAATAATCGAGTATTCCTTCATGTTCCCCATTCTTTAATCCACATCAAACGTGAAGCCGCTGGGTGAGGCCATCCATCACCAGGGCTGGAGGTCTCCTCCGTCGGCTGATGTTGTAAGTTTACATCTCCACCTCTGGGGACCCTGGAGATGCTGAGGCTGCCCCCTCAAGGGTCCTGGAGGCTGTGGGGGGAGGGGCTGAATGGGGGATTAGAGGCTTCGGCTGAACCCTGGAAAGGCCAAAGGGCTTTGGGTGTTGGGAGCCCCAAGATGGGGGACTTTAACCAACTTCCTTCTGGGTGGAGTTGCCTTGTCCTGAGACCCAGTTTGAAATTCTGAAGATTCTCCTGGACTCCTGAAGAGCAGGTGGCAGTCACGGCTAGGAGAGTGTTTGTAAGACTTCGGGTTAATTGTGGCCACTTTGGCAAATAAATTTAATAAATAATTTATTAAACAAACAACCAAACTTGTTATTACACCTAATTAAAGGTGTGGTTTCATTTTCAACAAGATCCCAAGAATCATCCGACTCGTGCTGTGTCTGTCCTTCCTGTCTTCTTGGTTATTTCTTTCCATGTCCACCACATCTGGCAGAAGGTTCCTTCCACCTCTGGGCGTTTCCAGCATTTATCCCTGCCAGACATGCCTATTTAGGGAATTCTTTTTTGGAGACTGCAACTGATCCCAATCAGGAAGGATTTAACGTTTTTCCCTCTCAGAATCCCTTTTAATTTCTTGCTGGAATTTACTTTGGAAGATGACTTAAAACACAGAATATTTTCAGGAGTAAAAGGGGATCTTGGCCTGAACTAACCAAATTGGTCTTCTTTTCTGGGCCCTGTTGTGTCGTTCATGTGCCTCCTTCTCCTCCTTCCCTCCAGCCAAGCCCACCGTCACCATCTCCCCCACCAAGATGGACCCAGCTTCCCCCAACACCATCCTTCTCTGCACTGCAACGGGATTTTACCCCGTGGAGATTGAGATCCAGTGGCTTAAGAATGGGCAGCTGGAGGAGGAGGGCGTGGCCTTTGGAGAGGAGCTCCAAAATGGAGACTGGACCTACCAGCTCCAGGTGATGCTGGAGACCCAGCCCCAACGGGGGGATGTCTACACTTGCAAGGTGGAGCACACCAGCCTGGAGGCCCCCATCACTGTCCAGTGGGGTAAGAGCCCGTCCCCTCCCTCCCTTCCTGATCTGGGGACCCTACCCTGCCCTGAGAAGGGGGAAAGATCCTCCTTGTGGAGAAAACCAGAATGGAGCCTCCTGGGGGAAGGTGGGCCAGATCCTCTTGCTCAGGTGAGGCTCCTTCTCCTTCCCCAGAGCCCCGTTCCTCCAGCTCTGCCAGGAGCAAACTCTGGACAGGGATCATGGGGGCCGTGATAGGAGTGGCCTTCCTGGCTGTGGGGCTCTTCTCCTACCTGAAGAGCAAGAAAGGTGAGTCTGGGGGGCTGGAGGAGAGGTTGTGGGGAGGCTACCCCCCCCCAGTCCTCCAGCCCATGAAGATTCTGATTGAGTTTTTTTCTCCTTCCAGCAACTCCCATCCAACCTCCTGCAGGTGAGTTTCTTCCCTTCCCCCTCATCTCAACCCCTCCTACAAGTTATTGGAGGTTTTTAAAATTCCTTAATTATTCCTTTAAAAAAAAACATGCCTGGACAATATCTCCTTGCTGTGCATACAGCAGATTTTTTTATTTTCGGCAGCTTTTCCTTACAGAATTCTGAAAAAGTGTTACAATCAAAAACAAAACACACCCAAATGCTAAAATCTTGCCCAGAATTTTTCCAAGTTTTGGAAAATTGGGAAGGGAAGGTGGGGGCCATTCCTCTCCATTCCTCCCTTGGGGAGGGAGCAGCCCAGGTTTACATTCCCCCACGCATTTTGTAAGCAACCCACCCATTCTGTTAGGCTCACTGTGGAGGGGGGTTCCCGAGGGTATTCAGGCAAATTCCATCCCTGTGGCCATTTTAAAAGGGGTGAATCCTGTGCTACTATGCACTGCAGTATTGTAGGCCACGCCAGCAAATGCAGGAGATCTGCCCAGCTAAACTGCTGATAATTAACATAGCATCTCAAGTATTGTTCTATCATTGCATTAGCTCGTTCTATACCTCCATTCGTACTCGGATGAAAGGTGGAGCTAAGCCCTTGAGATGACCCTATAATCTTAATGAACTCCCTCCAAAACTTTGCCGTGAACTGAACCCCCCCCCCCTCCAATCCGAGACAATCCTTCTTGACACCCCATGCAGACTCGTTTGGGTTCATTAGTTGGAACCTTGACAGGCTGTTTTTCCTGACCTCCCCTTCTCCTTGTGAGAATTCACATAATTTCTGGCCAAGTGACCCAAGGCTCCCCTCTTTGCTGCCACCCCCATCGTAGCCTCGTCTTCTTTGTTCATATGAAGCATCCCAGCCTTTTCCTCCCTGAGATGGGTGGATTCTCTCTCCATATGTCCTTGCCTATCAACCACCACCCTGCAGTGTGGGTCTCCCTTGGGGATGGGAGTTGAAAAGGAAGAAAAATACGTTATTTACAGTAAAAGTTTCTCTCTATATTCTAATTTTCTTCCCCATCTCTTTTTCTTCAGCACTCATGAATTAATCCTGCTATCCAATGCAAAAGCATATTTTTTTTATTTAGTCGCTGATGACTCTTTGTCCTGTTTGCAACCTCTGAGAAACGGAAGCTGAAGATGTCAGATTTGGGGGTGGAGCAGAATGGCAGCCTGGATTTTCTCCTGCTGAGAACCCCCCCCCCCGCTTCCTTTCAGGGCCGCTCTTTCCAGGGAGGGAGGGAGGGGTGATCATCTAGACTTTCCCCAGGGACACTGGGGTGACCTGTCACTCTATCCCCCTCATCTCTCTTGGCTTTGAACCCACAGCAGCTTCATCTCCATCATTCTTCCTCCGAATCACTTCCCTTCCCTTCGCTTTGCTATAAAAGAATAAACTTCAGATGTAAGAAAACCCTGGAATCCTTCCTTGCTTCCTCTTCCTCTTCTTCCTCTTCCTCTTTCCTGCCCCGACAGGAGGCTCCTTCCTCTGCTGCCTCTGGATCGACCATCCCGGCTACTTTGGGTCCAAAGTCAGAACTGGTTCGGGAGGAGGGTGGGCAGATCCAGGGAGGTGAAGGGGCAGGATCCCCATTTCTTCTCAGAGGCCCCCTTGCTCTGCTTCTCCTCAAGCCCCCTTTGGAGGAGCAGAATGCCAGCAGGCACAGTCCTCCCTGAGCATTTGTGGGGAGCCATTGAGGGGCACCTGAGACTCTCCCTACATTCACCCAGCCATTTCAGCCATTTCTCTCCTTCACAACTGGAGGGTCCTGCCCCATTTTGGCACCCAATGGCTCCCTCCCTCTTTGGGGCTCAGATTCTAATGGAATAGAGTCTCCTGCTCGATGGTATAAATGGTGGAGGCCTGAGCAGGAGGTTGGACTAGATGATCTCCAAGGAATCCATCTGAAGCCATTCCTGGTGTAGAAGACATTGCCACGGAGGGGAAGACCTGCTCTGTGGGAAAAAGGGGGGCAGTTCAATTGTTCAGCCCTGAGTGGATGAACCCTCCCTTCTCCCCATCACCCATAGATGCCCCTAGATAGCCTTCCAACTGAGCTTCACCTTCTCCAGAGGTCATCCAGACTGACTTTGCAGGAAAAAGAGGTGGGATGTGATTGTAGGAATTGTCTGAAATTGCCTGAGAAGATTTGGGCTCCTGTCAGCAATGCCTCCCCTTGCAAGACAGAGTGCAAGAACCTGGAGAAGGAACAACCCCAAATGTACCAATGGCAGAAGGGAAAAAATTAGGCCGGACTTCCTTAAGAAGAAAAGAAAGTCTTGTGTTGATTCGTTGTTTAGGGGAACCGAAACAGCCGTTTCTAAGATGGACAATCAAACTAAGGTGGTTGGTTGTTTCCCAGGAGCAGCTCTCAAAGACGTGACTGAGGGGCTTAGAGAAATAATGGTCCACTTTTCCCTCTTTCATGCTGGCAGGAATGAAAAAGTCCCTGGAAACGATGCCAAGAGACTCGGAGCAGGTGGGCGAGGGAGCCAAAGAGTTGGGGGCACAGGGGGATTCCTCTTCCACTCTCCCAATAAAGGGAACTGTCCAAGGAGGGAAGTCAAGCCTGGCTTAGGGGACGGTTCTCTCGAGGGAAACTGGGATTCTTGGACCATGGTCCACCACACCCACATGAGGGCTTCTGGCAGGGGATGAGCTGCCCCTCACAAGAACCCCGAAGGTCGGCTGTGGACACCAACTGGCTCGCCTCATCCAAAGGGCTTGAAGTGAGACCGAAGGGAGAGGGAGACCAAGTTTTAGAAGCAGATTCCAAGCTCCAATCTCAGGGGAATCAACCAAATACGGAAAGGAAGAAGGGAAACTCGGAGACAGAAGAGGAGATGTAGAAAGCAAATATGGGGTCAGTCAAAAGGGACTCAGATGCCTCTGTACGGATGCTCAAAGCAGGAGGAAGAAACGGGGTGAAGGTGGAGCCCAAAGGCAGGTGGGAGATTGTTGCAATCCCCAAAACTTCACGGGATGAAACCCAAAATTGGAAGGGGCAAGTAAAGGGATTTAATGCGGAGGAATCACGCAGCAGCTGTCCAAAGGAAGTGGGAGACACGGACACAAACTTGTAGTTTTATGTAAATAAATGTATTTAACATCTACATTCACAGCAGACAAGATAGTCGGGAATGCAGGGAGATTGTGAGGTAAATCTCAACCAGCATTCTGAGCCCATGGAAGAAAAAGGCGGGAAAAAGGGAAACGCCCCCTTTCCACCCACAGCAACCAATCAGAGCGCAGATCCCCTCATACAGGAGCCCGCCCTCAGTCGACTACAACAGGCTCTTCTGGACCATTGTTCACTTTCCTCTTCCAGCTACTCCACTGAATAGCTGCACATTTGAAGGGCTCAAAAGAAACAGACCTAATAAAAGAGGAGGCGGAGTTTCACAATATATATATATAAAATAACCAAACCACTCTGGAAACGCCACAGAAGAAAGAGGAAAACCTCCTTGAAGGCATTTGGGTTGACATAAAAGGGGGGAAAGAGGGATGGGGGAATATTCTGAGCCTCCCAACCAACCAGAGGAAACGGATGAACCAAGCGAAGGCCCGGAGGAAGCTCCCCCCAAGAGTCGTGGGGGGCTTGGACTCCCCTGGCCTCACCTGCGAGGCAGGTTCTGCGCCTGGTGGAAGATGAAAGAGGCTCCTGGGAAACCCAGCAGACCAGAGGCCGCCTTGAAAGCAGCCCCCCCCTTTCCCTCCAGACGGGGCCTTGGCCACCAGGGGAGGGGAGACCCTGGACGGGGCCTTCTCCAACCCCGAGGGAGCCTCTCAGGCTGCCCCTCCCCCTCCTCCCAGCCCCTCCGATCCTCTCTCTGGGACGCTCCGGTCAGCAGAGAAGCCTTGGGGAATCAGGGAGGACCCAGCAGAGAACTAGGGAGACTGTGGCTGGCAGAAGCCATGGAGGCTCTACGAGGAGATTCCTTCAAGGGCAGAAATTGGAACGAATTTAAAGAGGCTGCAATAAACGAAGAACAGACTGATGTGAACGAATAAGCTTCTACTATCTCTGCTTATATTCAAAATATAAGGGTTAGGGTCTATCATCCATATCTATCTATCTTAAATTTATATAGCTACCTATTTTACAAGTGTCACATACTACAAAGCTATAAACCAGTATTTACATGAAAGGATAAAAAAAACATTCAGAGCAATAAATATATTTTAAAAAGAAGGAATATTAGGTGAAGAGTCAGTTTTTTCAGTGACATTTTAACTTCAAACAGTCACTAAATGAGCCATTATAAGTCAAGGCCTCCTTTCTTCAATGGGCTTTAACTGATGGAGAAAGGACTAGAGAACTATCATGAGTTGTGGGGAAGGGCCCCTTCAGCCGCTTCCAATGGGCCAGAGGAACAAGGGGCTGCCCCACCTGCAGACTCAGCCATGGGGCGGAGGAGGAGAGTCCCTGAGCTGCCCTGATGGAGAATGGAGGCTTGTTGCCTGCTGGATCCTGGCCAGTTCCTCAGTTCCGCTTCGGAGGAGCCCAACGCTTCAGGCTTCAGGCTGGCTGCGTGGGGAAGCGAAACCCAAGAGCCTCTGCAGCTGTTGGGGGCTGGAGAAAGAAGTGCTGCTCTGTGTGTGTGTGTGTGTGTGTGTGTGAGTGTGTATCTGGGGTGGGGGTGTCAGGAAGAACTCATAGAAAATGAAAGTCTTGTGGGGGAGGGGAAACATGAAAAGAGCCCAGAAGTTCTGCTTTGATCAGGAGAGCGATGGGAATCCCACCAGTCTCTCGGGATCTGGGGCCAATTTTGGGTGACTGGCTGTGTCCAAACACACAATTGTGGGGCAGGTTCGGACTCTGCCGTCTCCTTCAGCTGCAGGAGGGGACCCAGTTCTGGCCTGCTGAGGCTGGTGCTGGGCCAGGGTAGACTTTGACCCCTCCAGCCCCCCACCCCCATCCCAGGAAAGGATCCAGGTCATCTGGAGAAATCATCCTGGTTAGCCTGAGGATGGGAGACCACCAGGAAGCATCTGGGCTGCTGTATAGGCTGAAACTCCTCCAAGACAAGGAGGGTGAAGTTTCAGGCCCTCCTCGAACTCGCGTCCCTCAGAAGATTCACTTCCCATTCCTCTTTCAGCCTTGCCTGATCTCCCTGGAACTCTCCCCTCCCCCCTTTCTCAGTTCCTGCCGTTTGGAAGACCTCGTGGGAACCCAATTCCCCTTGTCCAGAGAGAGGGGAGAAGGTTAAAATGAGTGGGGGTTTCACCTTCCTTGGTCCTTGCCCCCACCTCTAAACACAGTGGCCTTTTAGCCTTTCCCACCTTCCCGAGGCTCAGGGCCCAAGGGAGGAAATTGGGGGTCTCCAAGCCCCTCTGTACGCTCCTCCCCCGGGAGCCCTCCCCCCTTTCCTGCCACCCTCAGGTGCCTGAGGAAGCCTGACCCCCAGTCCTGCCTCAGGAGGGAAGAAAGGCTGCCCACGCAGAGAACAAAGGAAAACTGGGGGTGGGAGGGAGTGGGGAGGGAGCGAGGGGGAAGAGGGGGAGGGAGGGGGGGGGAAAGGAAGACGAGGGAGGGGCAGCACCGCAGAATTCTATTTCTGGCTTCCAGAAAGTCAAACGTCCGTCATACCCAATGAAAAATAGAGCTTTGGAAGCGTCGTCTGTCTCCAGGCAGAGGGAGCCACGAGGGGTCCTTTGGAGGAGATGGTTCTGGGAGGCGCCGGGCGATGTTCAGCTGTTCAGCCTGGATTTGGCCTTTCTGTCCGCCCATCGAGCCCTTCCCAGGACCCGGGAGAGGCAGAGGTGGGAGTTTGATGGCGCCAAAGGTCTCCTCGCGGGATTTCAGCAGTTGCAAGCAGAGCTGCCTTCCGCAATTGACTGAGGGGGATGTGGTCAATGCCTAACCCTCACCCTGAAGGGCAGGAAAGGGGAGTCTGTGGGGCTGGAGAGGAAGTGGGTCATCTGCTGGAGGCCTCTCATCAGGAGGGCCCAGAAGGTCTTGTTGGGCCAGCAGGTCTGACCCCTGGGAGATCCACCCTGCCTGGGTAGGTTGAGGTCCGTGTGGAGAAATGGATTTGGGGGGTTTTCTGACAGCTGGAAATGGAACACAGGGGATCCAGAATACCAGAGTTGAGAGGGACCTTGGAGGTCATCTAGTCCAACCCCCTGGTCAAGCAGGAGAGCTTAGGCCCTTCTGGTCAAAGGGCTGCCCAGTTTCTTCCTCAAAGCCTCCAGGGATGGAGCAGCCACAACCTCTGGAGGGGAGCCGGCTCTCTAACATCTGCAGGGCAAAGTATCATCCTTAAGGGTTGGGTGAGATCTGGATAATCCCTTCTTCAGAGGATGGAGGGATCCAGCCTGCCTGGGTAGGTAGGAAGCTGTGGGGAGAAATCTATTTGGAGAGTTTTCTCTGATCAGGAAACGTCATGCAGTCTCTCGATGGGGAGGGGGCTCCTCTGACTCCCCCAGCCCACGAAGGCTCCTGATTGGCTCTTTTTCTCCTTCCAGCAACTCCCATCCCACCTCCTGCAGGTGAGTTTCTCCTCTTTCTCCCTCACCTGAACCCCTCCCCCCCCCAGTTTTAAAAAATCCTTTAATTCTTCCATTTTCTTTAAAAAAATACGAAACCTCTTTACGAAGGGAGGGAAGGTGGGAGGCCTCCCCTTTGATTAACCCTCTAATTAAGTTAATTAGGGATAATTTCCATTTTGTCAAGGTCACCCTGGAACCCTCCCTTTGCAGCCCCACAACTGAACTCAGACCCCCCCTTGGAAGTCCCAGGAGAGGAGATGGGGAGGCATCATCTGGCCCCTCCCAGCCTTCTTCTCCCTGAAAGGGGCAGAGCCTCCCTCTGGTCCCTGCCCATCAACCACCCCTGCAGTGTGGGCCTTCTGTGGGTGGGGGGGCTGAAAGTGAAGGGATCCGTTTCCCCCCATAGATTCTCTAGAAACATTTACACCAAAGATTTTATTTCATGTTCTAATTTTCTTCCTCATCTTTTTTTTCTCCCAGAGCACTCATGAGTTAATCCGATGCAAAAGGATTTTGGTTTTTCTGCTTTTCCTGCAACCTTTGAAAGACGGAGGCTCCACCTGGCAGGTTGGTGAGAAGAATCCCGGATGGAGCTTCTCCTGCTGAGGCTCCTGGCTTCCTCTCTTTCTTCGGAGGGAGGAGGGAGGAGAGGCCATCTAGTCTGGCCCAGGCTTGCCTGTCGCCCCAGACCCCCCAACCAGCAGAGACCCCCCACTCACAGCAACGGCTGCCACCCTCCAGCTGAACCCCTCTTGCCCTTAGCCAAGGCCACCAGATCCAGGGAGATCCCAGAGGATCCAGGGATCTTCAGCCAGCCTGGGATCCCCCATTCTTGAGAGGTGACCCAGCCTGGTCAGCAGCTTCCCCCACAACCTTTATGAGCCCCCCAAAAAACCACACAACTCCCCTCACTCTGGGAAGGAGGAGCAGAAAACGGGTCGCTTGAGAGACGCTGGGAGGGCAGAGAAGCCATCAAGGGGGATGAGGGGGAAACTCAGCCCCCCCTCCCCATATTTGTATCTCAGCAAAGGCTCTGCTGAACAGGCATGCAGGTGTTCACACACACACACACACACTCACACACAGGGGAGACTCTCCTTGGAGAAGCAGCAATGAAGGCCCTTCAGTCACCTGAGAGGCCTTTTCCAGCACTCCCCACTCAGCCCCACGGCCGCCCCACAGTCCTCCCTGCCTTCCGGTCCTCTGGGTAGCAGAGACTCCAGGACTCTTGCACAGCCTGGGGGGCTGCTGAGCCCCCTCACTTCATGTCCTGGGGGTCCCCAACAGAGCCGTGTGTGCCCCCCAGAGCTCCTCCCGTCAGAAAAGGGCCCTGGCGATCCTGCGGCCGGTGGCCTTGATCTTCGGGAAGGTCGCGCTGATGTCCGTCTCCCTGGCTCGGGGGCTCCTGGGCGGGGGGGTCGGAGGGGGGGTCTTCCTCGGTGGCCCCTTGGGCCGGAGCAGGAAGTCCAGGCTGAAGCCGTTCCTGGCATAGAAGACGTTTGCCATGGGGGGGAAGACCAGCTCTGTGGGAGAGAGTGAGGGGATCAAGGGGGCAGCCCCAAGAGTTAGACCCCTCCCTCCTCCCCAACACCCCCCCAATAACCCGCCTCCCAACACACATCATCTAGGCCAGGCCTCATCAAGGCTGCCATACTCAAATCTGAATTTGAACACAGGACCTTGGGGTCTCGAGTGTGCAGAGATGTCCCTTTCCAGAATCAGATTTGCAGGAACCCCTCCCTCCCAGGTTGATTTCCAAAAAAAGTTCTGTACTGGCCACAACACTCACTCCCCCTGGCACCTTTGTGGGGCAGCCTGGCCAGCCCCACCAACAGCCTCCATTCTCCTCACCTCGGCCATCCGGCAACAACTGCACCAGCTCGTAGTCATGTGCCAGATTCTGGTCCTGGTTGTGTTTCTCCAGCACCTTTGCCACCACGGTGGGGGCCTTATCCTGGCTTGTTACCTGGGGAGGAACACGGAGAAAGTGGGTCGGCCAGCCAGCCCCCACGGATGCCTCCTCCACAGACAGAAATGCCATTCAGAGCTTGCCGAGCGAGCTCAGCACCCGTCCCATGCTTGATTTGGCCTGTTCAGCGTTTGCAGCCCTTCCACGGACCTCTAAGTGGAATGGCGGTCCGGTTGGTTGGAGAAAAAGCTCAGCACCACTTGCTGAAAAGTGGAACTCAGCCACGATTGATTGAAATCTGGAGAGCTAAACTATAACCATGGTGGTTTGCTTAGTTTTAAATTTTTTAATTCCTTTTTATTTACCTTTTAATAATCTGTAAGCTGCCCATCCTATCAAGGAGATGGGCGGCATATAAATTTAATAAACTAAATAGTCTTCAACTTACGACCATAACTGAGGCCAAAATTTATTTTGCTAAGTGAGACAAATGAATTTTGCCCCATTATTATGACTTTTCTTGCCACAGTCCTTAAGTGAATCATTGCAGTCTTTCAGTTAGTAACACGGAGTTGTCAGGAGGTTGCAAAAGGGGATCCCATGAACCAGGGACACTGCAACCATCATAAAGATGAGTCCGTTGTCAAGCGTCTGAATTTTGATCAGGTGACCATGGAGAGGCTACAACGGTCATGTGAAAATCGCCAAATTCCCCCCGCCCCACTCACCAGGATGCTCTTGTAGAGGGTGCCATTCTGCAGAGCCATGCTGACCCGGATGATGCAGCAGTCCGAGGGGGAGGCGCCCCCCTTGTTGGGGGCCTGGGGGTAGACAGAGCCGCAGGAAGCCGAGCGCCGGTGGCCCTTGATGAAGCCGCCCTCTGTGGTGGGGAGGGGGGCCAGGCTGTCCCTGGGGGAGGGCGGGGGTGACATGTCCAAGGCTGAGACGGAGGGCCACTTGCCCTGCAGAAGAGGGGAAGGGAAGTTAGGCAACGGGGACTGGCGCTGGATTCCGGGAAAGCCATGGAGAGTCACCAGGGAAGTTGTCTTGTGGCCCTCCTGCTTAAAAAAGGGTCCCTGGCAGAAAACTGGCGCTGAGGACCCAGGAGGGCCTCGTCCACTTGGGTTACATGTATGTTCACTGATCCATCCGTGTTAGAGACCTCCTTCCTCCTTTTTCATCCCCCTCTTCCTTCCTTCTCCGTCCTTTCTCCTGCTTCTTCCTCTTCTCTTCCCCTCTTCCTCTTTCCTTCCTCATCCTTCGTTTGTCCTCCTCTTGTCTCTTCCCCTCCTCTCTTTCCTCCTCCACTTCTTCTCTTTCTCTTCCTCCTCCATCTTCCTCCTCCTCTTCCCTTCCTCCTTTGTCCTCGTTGTCTCTTCCTCCTTCCTCTATTTCCTACTCCACCTCTCTTCTCTTTTCCTTCCTCTTCCTCCTCTTCCTTTCCTCATCCTGCCTTCGTTGACCTCCTGCTCCTCCTCTCTTCCTTCTTCTCCTTATCCCTTCTATTTCCTACCCCACCTCTTCTCTTTCTCTTTCTCCCTCTTCCTCCCCCTCCACATTTCCTCCTTCTCCTTCTCTTACTCTTCTCTTTCTCCTCCTCCTCCCCTTATTCTGTGGAGAGGAAAGACCGTTCCAACCTTCACTGCCTCTCCCTAAGGAGCACTGAAGGCTTCCTTAAATGTGGGTCCCCCTTGGAAGGAGAGAAGATGCCCCAAAGGGGTGACAGGCGGCCCCCTTTTTTGTCCAGGGCCGTGAGGGCGAACAGGTGGCGTGCAGAGCTCTTTTTGCGGGCACGCCAGCCGTCGCCCCAGCCCAGCTCCACCGCACATGCGCGCACCTCCCATCGGCCAGCTGGCCTTTGGCTCTCTGCCGTGCATGCACGGGGGCAGGGCCTTCCCCAATCTCTGCAGGTTCCACCCTCTGCAGATGCCTCTGTGGCAGGAAAGCAAGAGAAAGCTAGGATTTGATGGGGGAGAAACTTTGGAGATCGGAGAAGGCAGGAATGCAGGAGAAAGTTAGGACGCGATCTCCACAATTTCTCCCCCATCGAGTCCTAGCTATCTCCCCCCCCCCCCCCCGCTATTTTGGGCCTGAAAGCTTCCTGCACCAACCTGGAAGCCAAAACGGGGGCCCAGGGCGCATGCGCAGGGGGCACTCACATTGCATTTTGGGGGTTGTGGTGCACGCATGGGCATTCATGCGTGTGCGTGCGTGCTTTGGGCACTCGGCACCAAAAAGGTTAACCATCACTGGTCTAGGGTGATGGACTCCCAGTGCAAAGTCCCCTCCACGCAGGGGGCCATGAAGCATGGGGAAGGGGCCCTCTGAAGTCCGTCAGATCTCGGAGAACAAGTTTGGTGCCCCTAAACAAGACCCCATGAGAGGAAGAACCCTGCCCTCTCTGGCTTGGCTTTGAAATAACACTGAGGACTAGAAACTTGGCTGAGACAGTTGGCTCAACAACACTTGACTCAGATCTTTTCACTTCAGGGGTCAGCCTCCCCCCCCAAAAGAGTCCTGAGGAAAGGGGGCTGACTCACCTGGACTGGTTGGGCGGCCCCCAGGGCAGTGGGGGAGGCAGCTGATGGGCCCAGCAGGTTGGGCGAGCCATGGGGGGATCCAGTTCTGTCCCAGGGCAGTGGGGCACTCACTCCCAGCAAGGTGATCAGGCTGGAAAGGAAAGAGAGGGGTCAGTGGGAAATGGGGGGGGGAACCCCAGAGAACCTCCTCTCCCGGTCCTTACTCTGTGCAGCGTGTTATCACCAAGGTGGGTTTGCTGGGCTTGGGGGGAGCCCCTCCCTCGCTGGGGGCCTCGATGGCGCAGGACAGCTGGTAACTGGAAGGGAGAGAGGGCGGTGAATGGGAAAGGGGGAGAGGATTGGGGGTCTAGGCCCAGCCCACCCCCCTCGAGCCCCCGCACCCACCTCTGGGCCTCGCTGAGAGGGGGCAGGCACTGCAGCCATCGCTGGAGGGCCCGGTCGGGGGCCAAGGTGTAGTTGCGGCATTTGGCCTGCAGGAGGCGCAGCCGGGTGAGGATCTCAAACTCCTGCAGGGGAGAAGGAGAAGAGAGGGGAGCAGGGGGTCCTGCCGAGGGGGGAGGGGGCCAAGGGGGTCCCCTACTCCACCCCCCCCCCACAGCACTTACCTTCCGGTGCTTCTCAAAATTGATGTAGCTGCTGGTCTGCAGAGAGAGCCGAGAGATGCCCGGTCAGCCCCCAGGCCCAGCTGCACCCAAGTCCCCCCCCCAAGACTACACCCATTTCAGAGAAGGACCATGAGGCACACGGGACGCTGCCCCCTCAGGGAGCTGCACCGGTCACTGTTGAGTCCCACCGCCTGCATGAGAAACACACACACAGAGGATCCGGGCTGGGCAGCAAACAGCTCAGTTGGTCAGCTGCAATTGTGTTGCCTACACCAGGGGTCTCCAGCCTTGGCCACTTTAAGACTTGTGGACTTCAACTCCCAGAATTCCTCAGCCAGCTTACTGAGGAACTCTGGGAGTTGAAGTTCACAAGTCTTAAAGTGGCCAAGGCTGGAGACCTCTGGCCTACACAATTGCGGACTTCCATTTTGGGCGGCACAATTCAAAAGAAAGGCGGCCCAATTCGAGGAGCACCCGAGGCGTCCGGCTGGTGAACGCCCCCTCTCCCTCATGCAAACTCCACCGATCGCTTTTTGCCAGAGTGACACGCTTCACCGGTTGAATTCCCACCTCCACAGAGCTGTTCGAAGCAGGGCCAGACTCTTTGAAGATGAGGCTCTCCGGATCTTGCTCCCCCAGATGGACACCCTCTGTTCCCATAATCCACAGCACCCACCAAGCAGGGGGGAAAGCTGCCGTAGGCCCCCTTGGAAGAGGCTGGTGCAACACTGCACATACACACACCCTCAGAGTCCTCGACTTACAACCACAACGGAGCCCCAAATTTCCGTTGTTAAGCAAGGCAGTTGTTAAGTGAATTTTGTCCCTTTTTTTTCACCCTTTTTGGCCACAGTTGTTAAATGCATCACTGCAGTTGCTAAGCAAATCATCGGTCATAAGTGTGAAAATTCTATTCTACTTCACTTTTTCCAGTGCATTCGCATCTCCCAACAATCAATAGAGGGTTGTACCTTGAGAACCATCTGTGCACACAACTCAGCCAACTCTTTGGGCATCCAACAGATGTGCCAGCTTTGCTGCTGCCCCCTTTCCCTCCTGGCCTGCAGACCCTTCCCTCTACCAGCAGCAAAGCCCCTCGGGCTCCCCCTGCCCCCACTCACCTGCAGGCGGGTGGGAGTGGCCGCATCCAGCATCACCAGGTCCTTCAGGAAGGTGCCCAGGTAGGGGATCACGCCCTGCAGGGACACCGGAGGTTAAGGACCATGCCCCCCCCCGTCCTCTCACAGAGACCAGCCCCCCTCCTTGAGATCAGGCCCCCCCTCACCAATGGGCGTTGTTCCAGCAGCCTCCGCTGATGCTTGCGATGGGGGAGCTCGGCCCCTCCCGCTGCTGCTCCAGGCCCAGCTTCCTGGGGGAGCAAAACAGAAAGAGCTGGGAGGGGGAGGAAACACCCCCCTCCCATAGCCCCCCAAGGCCTACAGGAGCCCTCATAAGGCAGCACTGAAACGGGAGGGGCACAGCAAACACCCAGCTTAGATCCACCATCAAACCAAGCCTCAAATCCCCTTCAAGGGTCTTGGAGGGACACATCACCCCCTGCTAGGATGCCACCGGGGATGATGGGAGTTGAAAACCCAAGGACGGTGGGAGGCACCCCTGTCAGGGAGGGCTGGGAGGGGGTGCAAATGATCAATCAATACTTCCAAGCCAGGGGAATACCACAGTCGTGTTTTCCGTCCCTCCAGAAAACGGGCACCAGAGAAATGAAGGTTTTAAAGCCCCGTTTATCTAAACGCGAACAACTACACAGGCCTCCAAAGCTGTTTCCTCTCAGCCTCTCTTCTTTTCCCATTTCGCCCCCCTCCCCCCCCCCCCCGGTCCGTGGAAAAACCTCTCCACAGAACTGGTCCCTGGTTAGGTGGGGGTTGGGGAGGGGGAGGCGCTGCCAAGGTGAAAATCATGGCAACTGGACGTATTAAACTGAGACAGATTGTTACCCATCTAAGTAAGGGGTTTCTCCCCAAAACAATTTACATATTGCATTTCATTTTGGGGAGAAATCCCTGCAGTCAGTAGGGCAGAGTTCATTCATTTCAATGGACTCTCTGTGCTTAACCCAATTTTTTTCTCCATTTTGACTGAAAAAGTTACTTGGATGAGTAACGAAACATCTCTGTTTAATAATGTCGAGTTGCCTTTTTGATTCAGTCTTTATTTACATGTTACATACAGTTGTTTGCCCTACCAGGTGTGGTTTTTCGCAACGGGAGTAGATTTATTTATCCAATTTCTATACCTCCCATCTCACCTAAGCAACTGTTTGTAGTTTCTTGGCTACGGTATTGTTTTCTGCTTGGTTGTTTGTCTGGGGTTAATCCCTGCTTATCTGGGCATTAGCTATTGGAGGGGATCTGTTCTGGGTACTTTTTGCTTCCTTCTTAGTTTTCTTGCCGTCTCGTTCGAATGGGGAGCTAACCTGTTTCATCTCTTTGTGGCTATTGATGGCTGATTTGTCTGAATGGCAACCTTGCAGGAATCTCCTAGAATTTTTACATTTAGCTTGGTCTAGGATGCACAACGGAAACTATGATCAAGTCTGTCCATATGCTGAATTTTCACCATTTGGTGTTCATGGATTCATTTGCTCATCTCTGTGTCTTTAACTTTGGCATCTTTAAGACTTGTGGACTTCAAGTCCCGGAATTCCACAGCCATCATCCCTGGGAGTTTGAAATCCACAAGTCTGAAAGTTGCCAAGGTTGGAAACCCCTGTGCTAATCTGCCTGTTTATCTTTGACAATGGTTGTTGCATTCATTACACTGTATATTGGAGATGACTCCTGTTTTCTTTTTTCCTCTGGAGCTTCCGGCTTTCTTTCTTTCTTTTATTTATTTATTGAATTTCTATACTGCCCTTCTCCCAAAGGACTCAGGGTGGTGAACAGATTAAGATTTCATATACATATATTTTTTTAATAAACAGTAAATAATAAATTGAATCAACTTGGTGTATCTGCTAAGACCTCGGCATAGTATTTAGATGTTTATGCTAGCCCTGCTTGTTGAAACAGAAAGGTCTTCAGGGCACATCGGAAAGTGCGAAGATCTGGGATTATTCGTATTCCAGGGGGTATTTTGTTCCGAAGAGTAGGTGCCCCCACAGAGAAGGCTCTCTCCCTTGGAACTACTAGATGACATTATTTTAATGATGGTACTATGAGTAGGCCTACTCTGTGAGAGCGTATTGGTTGATGGGAGGTTATCAGTTGCAGCAGGTGGTCTCGTAAGTACTCAGGTCCTAAGCCATGGAGCACTTTAAAGGTAAGAACCAACACCTTGAAGCGCCCTAGGAAGGCCACCGGAAGCCAGTGCAGCTCGCGTAGAAGAGGTGTTACATGCGAGCACCATGTTGCTCCCATAATTACTCGTGGGGCCTCATTCTGGACCAGTTGGAGCTTCCAGGTGCACTTCAAGGGGAGCCCCATGTAGAGAGCATTGCAGTAGTCAAGTCGGGAAATGACGAGGGCTTGAGTGACTGTGCGTAATGAGTCCCAGTCTAGAAAGGGACGCAATTGGCGAATCAGGGGAACAGAAAACTCCTCTCCTCCTCTTGATCCATTTAATATGTTTTGGAGAGGTTTATAGTTGGTTTGTGTATTATGGTGATGCTGTGTGGTGACAATCGTCCTTTGGTTGTTTCTGAGATATTTTCAACGTATGGCAACAGCTTAATAGCAGTGACTGTGAGAGGGATCCTGGAGTCTTAGTGGGCAACCAGCTAAATAGGAGCCAGCTGTGTACAGCGGCAGCTAAAAAAGCCAATGCAATCCAAAATTGCATTAACAGCGGGATACAATCCAGATCAAGTGAGGTATTAATACCACTCTATAAAGCCTTAGTAAGGCCACACCTAGAGTACTGCATCACGTTTTGGTCCCCACACTATAAAAAAAGATGTTGAGCCTCTAGAAAAAGTGCAGAGAAGAGCAACCAGGATGATGAGGGGACTGGAGGCTAAAACATACGGTGAACAGTTGCAGGAACTGGGCCTGCCTCGTCTAGTGAAGGGAAGGGCCAGGGGAGGCATGAGAGCAGTCTTCCTATATTGGAGGGGCTACCACAGAGAGAAGGAAGGGGGTCAAGCTATTTTCAAAGGCACCTGAAGGAATAATGAATGGAAACTGATCAAGAAGGGATTCAACCTGGAAATCAGGAGAAATTTTGTGACGGTGAGAAAAATCAACCGATGGAACAGAAGTTGCCTTCAGTGGTTGTGGGACAGAAGTGGGTTTCTGACCAGTTCTGGAGAACCAGTAGCAGAAATTTTGAGTCGTTCGGAGAACCGGTAAATACCACCTCTGGCTGCCCCCCCCCCATCTATTCTCTGCCTGCCGAGTCCCGGCTGACCGGGAGGGAATGGGGATTTTACAGTATCCTTCCCCTGCCATGCCCACCAAGCCACGCCCACAGAACCGGTAGTAAAAAATTTGGAAACCCACCACAGTTGTGGGGGCTTCATCACTGGAGGCTTTCAAGAGACTGGACAGAAACAGTGCAGGGTCTCCTGCGGGAGGGTTGGACTAGATGACCTACAAGGCCCCTTCCGACTCTGTTAATCCATAAACCTTGCCCTTTTCACACCTTAGGCTGCTTGTGTTATAGTGGGTTGAGTTTAACAGGTCCAACTAGAATGGTCAGGTATATTTTAACAAAGCTGCCTTTGTCTCCGTTTTGCTGGAAAATGGTGGTCTCCTTCCTTTTTCTGGTGTCCTGGGGTGCTGTAATATGCTCGTATCCGTCTGAATTCTGTTCTTACAAAAGTTGGGTTGTTATTCGGTTACCAAGTTACTCGGAAACAAAAAGACCAAGAGGGATGGGAACAAAATGACTAGAATACCTCCTTGTCAGCAGCCAACACCCAGATAAGCAGGGATTAACCCCAGACAAACAACCAAGCAGAAAACAATGACCTCATCAAGGACTCATGGAAGAGAAAATCACACCCACATCAACGCTGGCAGCTGCTGTATGAAAACAGAGAACAAACCACACACTCACTAGCACTGAAGCAGGGGTGAAATGCTCCTGGTTCGGACCGGATCACCCAATCCAGTAGCCATGGTGGTGGGTGGTTCGGAGAACCGGTAGCAAAAATCCCTGCACCCGCACCCCCCACCATGCCCAGCTGAGCCACACGATCATCAGAGGCTTTTTCTTTTTTTACTTTTAAAAGCATTTTTTCTACAACTTCTTCCGATGAAAAAATGCCTTTAAAAGTAAAAAAAAAAAAAAAGCCTCTGATGATCGTGCAGCTCAGCTGGGATCATCAGAGGCTTTTCAAAGCATTTTTTTCTGCAACCTCTTGGCCAAAGAGGTAGTTAAAAATGCTTTGAAAAGTCTCTGACGATCACAGCTGAGTTGCCTGATTGGCAGAGACTTTTCAAAGCATTAGAAAAAATGCTTTTAAAAGTTTTTTTTAATGTTGGCCACGCCCACTCAGCCACATTAACCCCCCCACCAAGCCACGCCCACAGAACCAGTAGTAACAAAGTTTACATTTCACCCTTGCACTGAAGGTGTGACCTAGTCTGGTAACGAAACGTCCGAAAACAAACAAACAAACTCAAAGAGCACTAAGGATTCCACAGTCCATTCCTGAGCCACAGAGATTGTCTTCTATTGCTACCAGCCAGATAAACGGGGATTAATACCAGACAAACCACTGAGCATTAAACAATTCCAAGGAACTACCAAGGGGGAAATCGCACTCCCACCAACACTGGCAAGGCAAGCTATTCTATATAAATGGGGAGCAAATCTCAACACTCCCTCACACTGATGAGGTTACATAGATGGAAGACAAAACACCTCACAACAAACAACCAAAGCTCAAATGATCACAGTTCAACCCTGAGATATAGACGTTCTCCATCACAATTCCTTCTCCTGCTGAACCTCCTGGCGTGGGGCTGCATCTCCAGGGGAAATTTCCAGCCCCTCCCCTGCAGGTGTCACACCCTCAACTCATAGCCCGGACAGAGGGGGGAGAGCACCATGGGGCCTTACCTGGAAGAGGAGCTGCCGGCTTTGGCTGTAGTTATCCTGCTCCGAGCAAATGGTGCTGAGCTCCTCGTAGCAACGGGCAGACTCCCTGCCAACAGAGAAGGCACCTGATTTCCTTGAAGAAGGGGGACACCCCAGCCTGGACCCCCAAGATCAGACCCTCAAGATCTGGTCCTACAGAAACGCTCCTGGTTGCCATGATGGGACTAATGGCCCCTTGTTGAAAAATGGGGCTCCCAGGGACACAGAGCCCATCCTCCACTGCCTCTTGGAGGCAGAGGATCTGGCCCTTCCTGGGATGGCACCTGCTTCCCAGAATTCCCTTCTCCCAGCCCTGTTTCTGGGGCAAATTTAGGCGCATCTGGAAAAGTGGCCCAGCCTTTTCAGAATTATCAGTCAAAGCACATTTCCCCGTATACTGTAAACTGGCTCTGCATTCCAGGAATTCCTTGACTTACGACCACAACTGAGAGCAGCATTTCCATTGCTAAGCAAGGCAGTGGTTAAATGAATGACACTCCCTTTTACAACCATTAAGTAAACCACGCGGGCGTAAAGCAAATCCGGCTTCCCCATTGGCTTTGCTCATCCGGAAGCCGGCTAGGAAGATCCCAAGTGGTGATCACATGACACCCCTTCCCCCCCCCCGCCCCGCTGGATGTTGCAACTGTCACAAATTCATGGCTGTTGGGGGACGCCTGAATTTTGTGTGTGGAAAACATTTTTTGGAGGGCTGTTGTAAATTCATAGTCACTAATTGAAGGGTTGAAAGTCAAGAACTAACCGTATTTTAGGACTCTTTAAAATCACAGGGGGGTCCTCGTTTCCCGCAAACCTCCATCTTGGCTGGGGCCCTTTCAATTGCCTTACAAGGGGGCAGGGCCCATTTTCCTCCCACCCCACAGATCAGTCATTCGGCATGGGGCAGGGGAGCGAGGAGGGGCAGCTGGTGGCTCCTTCCCGCCCCCTCCTCACCCACCTGGAGGTCTCCTCCCAGGTCCGCTTCAGCCGGTGCAAAGACGTGGACTGCAGGGCGGAGACCACGGCGTAGAGCGAGGAGAAGTTGCGCAAGAGGAAACACTCCTAAGAGGGGCAAAAAAAAAAGAGAGAAGAGAGAGGGGGGTGTTGGGGGTCCTGATCCGGGAGGCCGTTCCTGGGAGGGCTGAATCAGGACCCACCTCAGCCACGCAGATCCACTTCTCCAGCAGCCGGGCCCGCTGGGTGGCACGCAGCCCCGTATCCCACAGGCAGGAAAAGATCACGGCGTTGGCCACGAGGTTAAACTGGGCCACGGTGGCCCGAACAGTGGGGCAGTCCCCCTCGTGGCCCTTCTTGTCACGCTGAGACCAGGCGGAGCCGAGGCACTCGTGGGGCACCAGGCGCAGGAAGAGGTCCTGGAGAGGAACAGCCAGGGAGGGGTCACTGGAGACCAGATGTGTCTCTCCCCACCTCAAAACAGACACCACGCAACCACACAGCAGATACACCGGGGCAGGGGTGTCCAACTCAAGGCCTGCGGGCTGGATCCAGCCCACAAAGTGCTCAGATCTGGCCCGTGGGGCTTCCCTGGAACAGTGAGGGACAGGCCCGTGGTGCCTCTGCCAGTGAAAACGGAGCTCGGGAAGGCCGTACGTGGCATCCCCAAGCTCCGTTTTCACTGGCAGAAGGTTGCAGGAGACCATTGCAGCCAAAAACGGAGCTTGGGAGCCTGTTTTGCCTGGCAGACCACTCAGGTTGCCACAGGCGCCCCCAACGTGAGTGATGTCAAGCTGGCCACGCCCACCCCAGCCTCCACGCCCCCCCCCCCGAGGTCAAACACAACCCTGATGCGGCCCTCAATGAAATCAAGCTTGACACCTCTAAACCAGGAAAAAGAACACTATCATAACCTTCGCTTTCATTGAGATCAACCAAGGTTCTAGTCCACATGAAGGAAGCAAATGCACCTGAAAGAACACGGCCAGTTCTAACGGTCAGAGCTAGTGGGGGCCAGCAGAGCCAGACTCAGATACCCCTCCTCTTCTGAAATGGGGTTGTTATGCAGGAAGCTCTTCCATCCTACCCTTGTGACCGCCATCTTGACTTTCTTTGACCAGACCCCAAAGAGTCCGCTGGGCAACAGGGAGATCACAAGCAAACCCCTTCGGCCCCTCGGAGCTGCCTTACAGAGAGATGGTCAGCCAAGAAATAAGTAAAAATGAGCCACAGGTGTCAAACTCAAGGCCGGGGGGCTGGATCTGGCCCATGGGCACACCGGGAAACAGCGAAGGACTAGCCGCGGTGTTTCTGCCAGAGAAAACAGAGCTCGGGAGGGTCACGCGCAGCCTGCCCAGGCTCCATTTTCAGCGCGACAGCTTCCTGCAACCCTCTGCCAGTGAAACAGAGCCCAGGCGGCACGTGGGCTCCCTGACTCCATTTCCACTGGCAAAGGGCTCCGGGAGGCCCTTGTGGCCAAAAACGGAGCCTTGATGAGTGACATCAAGCTGGCCATGCCTACCCTGACCACGCCCCCGGCCACACACACAGACACCGCTCCCCTCCCTCCCGAGGTCAAACACAACCCTGATGTGGCCCTCAATGAAATTGAGTTTGACACCCCTGGTCTATGGAGGTTCTCAGCCATCCAGGTCATGGATGGGTCCAAAGGGGCTTTTTCAGGGGGCAACAAAGACCCTACAGGAGCTCCTCCATGACAGATAAGAAAGAAAACAATAAACGAAGCAACGTTGTCATTCCGTCTGTTGCAGGCATATCAGAACAGCTCAGGAGGATCTTCAGCCAACACAACATACGCGCACACTTCAGACCCAAGGATACACTAAGGCAGAAGCTTGTCCACCCTGAAGATAAGATACCCAAGACAGAAACTGAGCAACGTGGCATATGCAGTACAATGCAGTGAGCCATGTGCAGATCACTGGGGAAGCAAAACAGCCACTTCACAAACAAATGGCACAACATAGGAGAACAAACCCATCAGGACTAGATTCAGCAGTCCACCTCCATTCAAAGGACACAGGCCACTCTTCTGAAGACAGCAAAGTCCACAATCTGGACCACTGGGAGGACCACTGGTTTGAAAGGGGGGTCCAAGAGGCCACCTACGTCAAAATTGAGGAACCCTCTCTCAACAGAGGGGGGGGGGGATATGACATCACCTATCTCCAGTCTACAACAAAGTCCTTTCAACCATTCCAAGAAGGCTCCACACCCATTTGCACCCCTCAGGTGACCCCGAGGACACAGACAAACCTCCAAGTGGCCTCAGGTGACCAGCTGTCCGCAAGGAATATAAATCCTTCCCTTCCCCACCATCCAGTTAGAGCTGAAGAAGCTTCTGGGATGAGAAGTAAAATGTCTTCAAAGAAAAACCCGAAAGTCCAGTTGCCTCTTGGGAAAAGGCACCTTTGGGAGAGCCACAGGTAAGAAAAGAACCACAAAGGTATAAAAGCCGAAAGGAAGCCTCTGAGGAGCCTGCAATGGAGGCACACAACCTCCAGGTGGCGCACTGCAGGAAAATTTAGGTGCACTGCAGGAAAAAATAACTTTCGGGTATTCCACAGAGAAAAAATAAAGGGGGCAGCTCAGCTCTGAGCCCTCCAAGCCAGGCGTGAGGCCTGGATACCCTAAACCCCTTATAAGCCATTGCCCGTTGGCAGGGCGCTCCCCAAAATCCTTTTCCTCCCCACAACTCTGTGGCCAGGGGAGTACGGAGAGAAGCCACAGCTGGAAAGGGAGGGTGCAGGCCTCAGCCCGGCCCTCCGCACTCACCCCGTCCTGCGCCGTGAGATGCGCAGCCACCTCTTCCGCCTGCAGCCCCAGGATGTAGTGGGGATCGGGGTCCCCATCTTGGCCGGGGCCCTCCTCTCCTCCACGCTCAACCGCCAGAGAGTCCCTCCTGCTGGGAACTTCTGGCAGGTTCTTCTCGGGCCCCAGGCTGCTTCCCCAGGCCCAGTGCAGCCAGCTCACCAGCTGTTCCCGCAGGTGGGGCTCCAGCCCCATAAAGTCCTGGGGGTAGCCGTCCAGCCAGGAGCAGAGCAGGGAGGCCAGGGCTCTGCAGGGAGGGGGAAGACAGAGACACAATCAGGGCTGGACCCCCACCTCTGCCCCAGCCGGCAGCAATGGTGCAAACTCTCCCAGCACGACCTCACTGACCAACCAGCAGGGTCCTGATATTTTGAGATTAACTGCTGCTGGTGCAGGAGGTTCTGCAGAGACCTCAGACAGACAGTTGCTGGTCTGGATCTTCCCTTGGTCTGCACCAGCTTAGCCTGAGCAGCTGCAAGGAGGGCGGTGCAGGGAACAGCCTGTCTCCCCTCATCGGTCAGGTTCCCCACCCTGGGTGGAGACCGGCAACCCCAAGGCCGGCATGGACTGGCCAGCTGCAAAGCTCAACTGAGGGACGGCCCCTGCAAGGGGGGGGGGCACAGATGTGGCCGCAAAAGATAAAAAGGGCCCAATCCAGAACAGGGGTGTCTCTGAGCATGGCAGGGTCAGCCACTGCAGAAGGAGAAGCCCCCATTTTACGAGCAAAGGGGGGAGGGATGACAGCCAGAAGGGGGAGACTCACCGCCGCAGGTCCTCCATCTTTTGGGGGCTGTGAGCATTGGACCGGGTCACTGCCTGGAGCCTATTGGGGGGAGGGGGGAGAGAAGCAGAGCAGCTTCAAAAAACAGAAGGATGGCTCCCCCCCCCCGCCAGGCCTGTCCCCTGTTACCTTCACAACAGCCCTGCGAGGTGGGCCAGGCTGAGAAGGATGGAGGTGCAGGGCCGCCCAGCCTGGCTCTCTAAGGAGGATCCCTGTGGGCTGCACCTGTGGAATCCCACCTGCGACCCCCCCACGCCTCCCCCAGACCACCCACCTCTCCAGGAGGAGCCCCAGAACGACGGTCGGCTGGGCGAAGCTGCGGTAGGTGGCCAGGAAGGCCGGCCGGTAGCCCGCGTCCCCGAGAGCCGGAGCCTCCAGCAGGTGCCGCACCAGGCGGGGCAGCGAGCCGGCCTTCAGCGCCCGGGACTGCGCGGCGGCGGCGGGAAAGGAAGTGCCCGCGTTGCCCTCGGACGGCTCCGCTGCGCCGGCCGCCCCCTCGACCTGCAGGGGGAGAAGGAGGCAGGCGGAGAGCGGGAAGGAAGCGGCTCCCCGAGCCCCGCCCGACCCCCGCCGGCCCCACCGCCCCACTTACCCCGCTGCCGGCGCCTCCGCCGGGCCCCTCCGGCCCCCGCGCGCTCACGGTGTAGACGGCGCCCTCCTCCGCCTCCTCCCACGACGACAGCGGGGCCTGCGGGGAGGGCGAGGAAGAGGAAGAGGGTCTGCAGGCGCCCGGGAGACCCCCGCCCCCCTCGCCCCCCCCGGACCCTCCCCCTCCAGCTACCTTGGCGGGCAGGCAGTACCAGCGCGTGCGGGTCAGCGGCGGCCCCTCGGCCGCGCCCCCCGGCTCCAGGCAGCCCCCCAGGCGGAGGAGCCCCTTCATGGGGAGGGGGCCGCCACCCACCGCCGGGCCTCGCCTGCCCCGCCGACCTGCTGCGCCTTCCGCTTCGCCCGCCCAGCGCCACTTCCCCAAACAGGCCGGGCTGCATTCCAGCTCCCTGGCGCTCCGCTGCGGGCAGGCTCCGGGGACGCCCAGCACGCCTCGCCCGACCCGCGCGTTAAACGGCGGGAGCGGAGCCCCCCGAGCTGCTCACCGGCGCCGCGTCCGGCTGGCGCCGCTCCTGGGCATCGGGGCTGCGGCTGCGGACGGCCCGGAGAGTCACCGCCGCCTCGCCCTCGCCGTCGCCCGGCAGCAGGAGGGAGCGCAGGGAGCGGCTCAGCATCCGGACCCGCCGCGCCTCCGGGACGGGCTCGCGGGCGGCTCTAGCCGTCCAGGCGCATCGCGGGGAAGCCGGGAGCCTCCCGGGAGGCGTCGCTGGGCCGGAGGCGGCTCTGACGGGAAGCCGGGCCGAGGAGGTGACGGCCGGATGGCGCCGCGCCAGAGCCTGCAAGCGGATCCGGCTGAGAGCGGAGACGCGGCCGCCGAGCGGACCGGCTGTCCGGACGTTTCCTTCCTGCCTGGTTAAGGCAGGGCGAGCGCAGGGCGGACCCGGGAAACGCCGCAGTCGCTCGCTTGGCTTCAGGGCTGCGGCCGGGGGGGGAGGGAAGCGATGGGAGCTGTAGTCCCCCGATGCTTCGGGTGGGGAATTCATTGCCCCCCCTAAGACCACTTCGGAACGGCCTGCCTCCCCCAAGAGGAAAGGGCCCAGCTGGGCTGGAAGGAGCGGGGGGGGGGGCAGGCAGAGCCCCCTTTTGCACCCAGCAGCTGCAAACAAGCCAAGGACACCCCCCCCCCCCATTTCAACCTCCGGTAGTTGTGCCAACCCAGCCAATTGCGGAACCAGGGCCTGCCAGAGCCTTCAATGGAGCCACAAGCAGGAATCGCCCCCCCCACCCCCAGCTCACCAGGAACCAGAGAACAGTCACCTAGCGTCCCCATCCAGTCCCACTACGGCAACCCTCATCCCCAGCCAGAACCACCTAGACCAGACCTGGGCATTTCAGTGTCTGAGCCACGTCCGTCTCTCCTTGTCTGGTCCTCGTGAGGTCGATCGGAACCAACAAACACCACCCACACCAGACCACTGTGTCGGATTCAGCTTGGAAGAGGCCTTTGTTTCTTCAATTCACATTGTGTGTCCGTGCCTACCTACACAACCCTCTATGTTCGGCCCTCCACAACAGCCCCAGCTTCTCCTGTGGCCCCCAGGGAAGGTGAATGGCCCACCCCCAGCCATGATTGGCAATGGTCCAGTTCTGCACTCTCCATTCTGGATGGGAGACCACCTGGAAGCCCCAAGCCTTTGGCCCTGCCACAACCACAGCACTCGCCCCCCACCCGCCCCAAGGAAGAGACGGCGAGAGGCCCGTGAGGAAAACGTTTTATTAGCACAAAAGGTTTACTTCTTCTTGGAGACGCCCACCGTTCTGCCACGGCGCCCAGTGGTCTTGGTGTGCTGGCCACGGACACGGAGGCTGGGGAAGAATGGGAGGGACCCATCAGGACGGCAGATAGGAAGGGGTCCCTGAGGCCATCCACCCCACCCCCGCTCACTCCAGGAGCCCCGAGTGCGGCTGCTGGGGCAGAGGGCTGGGCCCCTCTTCCCCCCTCTACCTTCCCCACTCACCCCCAGAAGTGGCGCAGGCCCCGATGGGCCCGGATCTTCTTCAGGCGCTCCAAATCCTCACGCAGCTTGTTGTCCAGCCCGTTGGCCAAGACCTGTCGGAAGGGGGAGGAGGTCTCGGCAAAGGGTCCCCTGCCCGGCCTCTGTGCCCAGACATCCCCCAGCCCTCTGGCCCACCCCCGGGAAAGGCCCGGCCCCCGGCTCTCACCTGGCTGTACTTGCCGTCCTTGACGTCCTTCTGCCTGTTGAGGAACCAGTCGGGGATCTTGTACTGCCGGGGGTTCTGCATGATGGTGATGACGCGCTCGACCTGGGGAGACCGAGAGGTCAGAGGGGCCCCGCTGGGCAGGGCACGAGGCCCCGTCCAGCCTGGTATGATGGAGCTGAGGCTGGGGAAGGAGGGGCTCCCGCCAGATCAGCTGGACGCCATTTGGGTCCACCAACAACCCCCCCCCCACAGACACACACGCACACCCCCCCCCACTGGCAATGAGCCCCCATTCCCCACAGGGGGACAGCCTCCCATGGACACTCCCAGTGCCTGCTGGACAACCAGCTGGATGCGGTGCGGAAGGGCCTGGGCCGGAACAATTTCTGCCTTGGCTTCCAGGGAAGAGACAAGGCCTTGTTTGGGGGCTCCGGACCCCTCCCCTCATGGAGTTCCAAAAAAAGGGCTGTGGGTAGAATCGTAGGAGGACCTACCACGCCATTCATGATAGCTATTTTGCCTCCAGAGGGACCGTTGGGGTCCTGGGTTTCCCTGCTCACCAAGAGGCTCTAGCCACTCCAGGGACTCCCCACCCCACCCCACCTTCATCCTCCCCCTCCCCAAAATCCAGACCCCCACACCTCCCCAGCCCTTCTCACCTCATCCTCCGTGAGCTCCCCAGCTCGCTTGGTCAGGTCAATGTCAGCTTTCCGCAACACCACATGAGCGTAACGCCTGCCCACCCCCTGCGGAGGGAAGCGGGAGACGCTCAGAGGGGGACCCCCGGGGATGCCAGGCGGAACACCCGCCCCACCCGCCCACCCCAGGGGCCGTCTGGTCCAGTTGTTTGCGCCTCCGGGACCAGAATGAGACACTCTGCCATCAGCATTCACAAGTCACCTGACTTTATGAATTCACACAATTTAGCGAGTCCAGAGGGTGCTCAAAGCCAAGATGTGGAGGGGGGGGTGTCATGTTTTCAGATCTGAGCACAACCAAGGGGGGCTTCCATTGCAGCTTTTCTGCCCACCCACCTCCCCATTCAAAGCCAATACAGCAGAGCCCCAATGCTTTGGGGTGCTTTTTAACCAATCTGCCTTTGCACAGCTCAAAATTCCAGACTCTTAGGGTTCTCTTGGCTGCTGACTCAACAAGGATCTCTGCTCAGGTGGGTGGAACTGGAAAGCCCCCTTAATGAAGGCCCCCCCGGGGGGGGGGTCCAAACCCAAGACCCTCACTCAGCTCTCGGTGTCAAGGAGGCTGGCCTGGCCGGAGCAGAACATCCGTCAGTTATTATTAGCGTTATTCAATTTCTAAGCTTATGCAATCAAATGCCTTTTCTCGGGCATTAAACCTCCCTAAGGCAGCTCTGTAGGGACCCTGCAGATAGAGTCAGTCCTCGACTTACAAAAGTTCACTTAGTGACAACTTCAAAGTTACAACAGCACTAATTATCTAATTTCTCATATTGTCGACCTAATATATATCTTTGTATCATTATCCTCTAATTAATAAAATATGAACATGGGAACGAAGCACAAGGGATTTGTAACCAACCGACACACTGCTTCTAATTGTTATGGAAGATGGATTTTTTTTCGTTTGTTTAAAAATAAAATATGTTTTTTTAAAAAAAAGTTACAACAGCACTGAAACAGGTGATTTAGGACAGTTTTTCACACTTACGACCGCTGTGCCATCCCCATGGTCATGTGATCGAAATTCACTTGGCAACTGACTCGTATTTACGACGAGCAAAGGGGGAAAGCCAGATCCGCTTAACAACCGTGTTACTAAGTTAAAAAATGCAATGATTCTACTTAACAGCGGCAAGAAAATTCGTAAAAGGAGCTAAACTCACGTAGCGAATGTTTCATTTAGCAACAGAAATTTGGGACTCGTTGTGGTTGTAACCCACAGACTACCTGTATGGGCATGTCAGGGGCTCCACAGAGACTTTGGCAAGAGCTGCCAGTACCAGTCAGGGCTCCATCCAGCCCCCCCTCCCCCTGCACAGCCCCCTGGCCATCGTACAGTAGCCCCACCACCCCCACCGGGATGGCCGGGGCTTCCCAGGGCCTCCTCACCCACCTTGATGGCGGTGATGGCGAAGGCGATCTTGCGCCGCCCGTCGATGTTGGTGTTGAGGACACGCAGGATGTGCTGGAACTTCTCTGGGATCACGAGAGACTTGTGGGGAGAAGGAAGCGGCTGCGTGAGAAACGGCCTTGCAAGGGGGGACAAGCCCGGGGGGGGGGGGGGAGCTGTTCTACTGGGATGCAGCCTGGCTCCCGACTCCTGCGCTTCCCCCTCCCCCGGAGCACCAAGAAAGCCCCACTGAGCTCTGCTGCTCTTCTCCGCGGGCAGCACCAGAGACCAAAGCTGGAGAAGAGGAGGGCACCAGCCGGGCATCGGTGCCATTTAGCCCATGGCACCCACAGAGGTCATGCAAACACTGACCTAATAAACACAATGCTAATATTACAGATAGTTCTTGACTTACAACTATTCAATTAGTGAATAGTTACAGTTCAAAGTTACAACGGCACTGAAACAAGTGGTTTTGCACAATTTCAGATGCTTTGCAACTGGCTCATATTTACGACGGTTGCAGCGCCTCGGGGTCTTGCGATCCCCTTTTGCGACCTTCTGACCAGCAAAGTTGAGGGGGAAGTCTGATTCACTTATTACCTGTGTTACTAATTTAAAAACGGCAGTGATTCACTTAACAACTGTGACAAGAAGGTCGTAAAATGGGACAAAACTCAATGTCTCACTCAACAACAGAAACGATGGGCTCAATTATGGTCGTAAATTGAGGAATACATGCATAAGTCCAAACCCAATTACAGGTTTAAACAAATGCGCGCATATAAACTATGTTGGCCATGCAACACACCAGCTAAAGCAAACTAGGATGAAACCATGATAAAACAGAGGCCCAGACTCGCCACAGGGCACGTGTCCGAGGCCCAGGGGGCGACACAGGCCGGACCCCCGAAGTTCAAGCGGTCCAATTCAACCTGGGGAGGGTGAAGCTCTGCCCCGCCCGGGGAGCGACCCATTCCAGCCCCGCGGTCCCCGTATCAGACCCCCGGCGCCCCCGAGCCCCCTCCTGACCCGCCGAGCGCGGCCCCCGCGGCGGATGGCGGTGGATTATTGGCCTCCCCATCACTCACCATGGCTGCGCGCCGGCTCCTCTCGCTCTCGACTCGGCCGGAAAAGGAAGCGGCGCAGCGCGAGAGGCCCGACGTCGGTCCCGCCCCCGGAGCCGAAGTGAAACTACCGGCACTTCCGGTATGGCGACCATAGAATTAGAAACGAATGAACGTCGCTCGCCGCCTTAGACTACTAGGCCACCTGGGCCTATATCATAGAGAGATAAAATGTAGAGGAGACTTGAGGCCATATCGTACAGTCAGAACATCTCTGCGAGCGAGGGATGAAGTGTGCCCGCCCTATTGTGTCCGGAGGGGAAACTAGAAAGGAGAAACAAAAGTTCCGTCTCGCTTTACACTCAGAAGCGCCTTTTTTATTCTTTTTCCAGGCGGAAGGAAATCTCAGTGACTCCTGCCGCGGCGGCTAACGTGGCCGCAGGGATCCCTGGGAGTCGGGATCCCTTGGGCCCAGGTATAGAAGGGACCGGAAGTGCCCTTCCGCAACCCGGAAGTGGTCCAGCTGGTGCAGCGATAGCGTCCGCGGTGGGCTCCGAAGCGGAGGAGATGCGACGGCGCCCGCAGGGACAGCTCGGCCCGGGGGACACGGAGGAGGAGGAGGTGGGCGGCGCTCGGTCTCCCTCCCTCCCTTCCTCGGCCTCGCTTCGGGGCCGTCTATCCCGGCCACGCCCCCTTTCACCTTTGACCCCGTCCCCCCTCCCCGGCAGCAGCACCTGGCGGGTGGCCGCCTGCGACCTTGGGGGTCCCGGAGGCGACGCACCGGTGGAGTCTCGGGCTGCCTGCGGGACGGGCGGAGATGCTACTCCCGTGCAAGGCCGCTTCCACTCCTCCGGGCTTTCCTGGGGCGCCCCCTCCCTTCCTCGGGTGGGGGGATGAAGACCGATCCCCCAGGCCCTCCAGGCCAAGGGCGGCCCCGCCTGGACGTTCCCACGATGCCCCTCTGCAGGGAGCCTGGTCTGCGCATGTCAGCTGCACCTGTGCCCCAGCTGCCTGCCAGGGGCCCCCCATCAGCTGAAGGGGCTGCAGGAGGGGCTCTTCCCCCTCCCCCGCCTGCCTCTTTGAGGGGGGGCTTATCCTGGCCCCTCCCCCACTTGATGGGGGGGAGGCGAAGACCCCCTCCTCCCCCCCCTCTCTCACACACACACACACACACACACACAGGGGGCCTTGGACATCTGCCCTATGGCGATTCTAGGGCTCTGTATAATGGCGATTTTATCATTGCCAACATAGTTCCTATGCGCACATTGTTTAAACCTGTAATTGGGTTTGGAGGTATGCAGGTAGTCAGATTAAATTCAGATTCACAGACTTGGAAGGGACCTTGTAGGTCATCTAGTGCAACCCCTCCCCCCCCAATCAGGAGACCCTGCTACCCCATTTCTGACAGAGGGAGTCCCATCTCTTCTTGAAAGCCTCCAGCGATGGAGCTCCCACCACTTCCAAAGGCAACTTCTGTTCCACGGGTTGATGGTTCTCACTGTCAGAAAAAAATTCTCCTTATTTCCAGGTTGAATCTCTCCTGGATCAGTTTCCATCCGTTCTTCCTTGTCTGGCCTTCGGGTGCTTTGGAAAACAGCTGGACCCCCTTCCTCCTCTCTGGGGCAGCCCCTCAAATATTGGAAGATGCTATCATGTCTCCCCTGGTCCTCCTCTTCACTAGACTAGCCATACTTACAAGCCAACATATCTGTTGTTAGGTGAGACGTTAAGTGAGTTTTGCCCCATTTTATGACACAGTTCTTGTCACAGTTGTTAAGTGAATCACTGCCATTTTTAAATTAGTAACACGGGATAAGTGGCTTTCCCCAGGGACTTTCTGGGTTGGAGGTAGTCAAACCCATAAAGGAGAATCTTTGTAGCCCAGGGTTGACATGGGGGTCCCAGGGTGTTTGCTGGATTTTTTTGTGAAGATGTTTCATTACCTGACTAGGGACCTGCATCAGGGCTAATAAAAAATGGGATTTGCTCCAGGGGTGAAATGTAACATTTGTTACTACCGGTTCTGTGGGCGTGGCTTGGCGTGTGTATGAGGGGTAATGTGACAGTGGGTGTGGCCAACCTTTTTTTAAAAAAAAAAACTTTTCAAAGCTTTTTTTCTAATGCTTTGAAAAGCCTCTGCCGATCAGGCAACTCAGCTGGGATCGTCAGAGGCTTTTCAAAGCATTTTTTTTACCACCTCTTCGGCCAAGAGGTTGCAGAAAAAAAATGCTTTGAAAAGCCTCTGAGGATCCCAGCTGAGCCGCGCAATCATCAGATGTTTTCTTTTACTTTCAAAAGCATTTTTTCGTCAGAAGAGGTTGTAGAAAAAATGCTTTTAAAAATAAAAAAAAGCCTCTGAAGATCATGCGGCTCAGCTGGGCATGGTGGGGGCGCAGGTATTTTTGCTACCAGTTCTCCGAACCACCCTCCGCCATCGCTACCGGATTGGGTGATCTGGTCTGAACCGGGAGCATTTCACCCCTGATTTGCTCCCATTGGTGATTCTTTGGTTGGGCTGTTTACCGTCAGCTTCTTTGGCAGCTAAGGTGATGAAAAGGCCTGGGGATTGAAACATACAAAGAATGGCTGCAGGAGTTGGGTCTGTCTAGTAGCCCGAGGAAGAGAAGGACCAGGGGTGTCACGATAGCATCTTCCAATCTCTCAGGGGCTGCCACAAAGAAGAGGGATTCTCTTCTCCAAAGCACCAGAAGGCAGGAAAAGAAGCAAACGGATGGAAACTAATGAAGGAGAGAAGCTCCCTGGAATTAAGGAGAAACTTCCTAACAGGGAGGACAATTAATGAATTGCCACCAGAGGTTGCGGGTGCTTCATCACTGGAGGTTTTTAAGAAGAGATTGGACAGCCGCTTGTCTGAAATGGTCTAGGGCCGGGATGGCAAAAACCTATGGCACACGTCCCACAGGTGGCACGCGGAGCGGTTGCCCTAGGTCAGCTCATGCGCATGCCAGCCATCTGATTTTCGGATGGCCCTGCCCATGCCGCCCCTCCCTCCCAGGAGTCCCATTTTGGATTCCAGGAAAGTGCAGCGCTTGTGGTGAGACTCTGGGAGGGCAAAAAATGGGCCTCCCGGAAGTCCAGAAACGGGCCATTTCCAGCCTCCGGGGGGCCGGGAAAGGCTGTTTTCACCCTTCCCCGGCCTCCAGGAAAGCCACTGGAGCCTGGGGAGGACAAAAAAATGGGCCTACCGGAAGTCCAGAAACTGACCATTTCTGGCCTCCGGAGGCTTCAGGGAGGCCTGTTAGGCCCAAATGGGGTGTGGGGGGGTCATGAGCGCATGCACGGGGGTGTGGGGCAGCATGGGGGGTTGCGCATACAAGCGTTGGGCAGCGTGGGGGGTCGTGTATGCATGCGCTGGGGGGTGGAGCACACGGAGGGGGCATTGCATTGTAGATGTGGGCGTGCAAGCAAGCCCACTTTCGGCACCCGAGGGAAAAAAGGTTCACCATCACTGGTCTAAGGTCTCAACCTCAGCAAGGGGCTGGACCAGAAGACCTCCAAGGTCCCTTCCAGCTCTGTTCTATTCTAAAAGTTCCTTGAGGGAGGGGTAAAAGCACAAGAGAGCACTCTCCTTCTGGCCCTCTGCACTACATGGCCCATCCTTCCCTGCTGAATTGAACCTTCGTCTTTGCAAGCCCTCTGGAGCAGCCCCCGCCCTTAAATCTGCTGGGAGCAGGATGGGGGGTGGGGTGCGAGGCCCTTTGTATCAGCACAGGGCTGCCTTGCTTGACCTCCCCCTCCCCCCCCCAAATCAGGGGCATAACGGGGCCCTTTGCTGTGTCCCCCCAGGGCCAGAGCGATGAGGCGCTGCCCCTCAACCTGGGAGAGCTGGACTTGACCTCTGAAGAGTTCATCCTGGACGAAGTGGACAGTAAGCTGGGCATAATTTGGGGGGGGGTCCTTTCCCACCACACCCCTGCAGCCTCTCTACAGCTCGGACTGAGGTGGTTGGAGACCCCTGCCCTAGAGGGGGTGGAAACTCAGGTGTCCAGGAGAAGCCACGATGATGTTGCATCCATCATGGTATCTTTGTCATTGTGTGTGCGCACACACACACACACACACACTGCGGGAAAGACAGACAGAAAGTTTCTAGCCCCAGTTCTCCCAGAAAGGTTCTGCTGTTGGGAAGAGCCGTTCCCAATCTCCCAGTACCAGCTGCTACGTCTCAACAGCCGCCCCCACCCCCCTTCCAGCTTGGCAAAAGGACGTTCTTACTGGTGCAGCTGAAGAAGTGGAGGGGGGGTTCAGCTCACCTGGGAGGGGGCCAAAGTCTGGTTGCTCCAGGCCTTATTCCCTTCCCCCCACTCTCTTTCAGTTCACATCCAAGCCAACCTGGAGGACGCCCTGGTGCAGGAGGCCCTGAAGACGGTGGGAAAGGCCGGAAGCCGGGGCTGGGGAGGAGGAGGGGAGCTATGGGATTGAGGGGAGCCTCAACTCTCTCCCCTCTCTCTGCCTTAGCAGGGGGTGGATCTCCGCCAGTACTCCAAGCAGGTGGAACAGGAGCTGCAGCAGATCGAAAACGCCTCCATCAAGGACTGTATCCTCCGCCTGCTCAGGGGAGGCTGAATCCTGGGGGCTTTCCTTGCCCCCCCCCCACGAGGAGCTAGTACCAGGAGAACCCCCACCCCTTCAATCCACTGTTGTCCTTAGCAGCCTCCCCCCCTCCACCCCCAGATATTAAGGAGAGCAAGAACATTGCCTCCCTGCACACCCAGATCACGGCCTGTGATGCCGTCCTGGAGGTGAGCTCTGAACCTCCCTGCATTTCTCCTCCTCTCGGGGACTTCACCCTTCTCCTCTTTGGAGGGAGGGGGGGAGGGAAGGAGGGAGGGAGGGCCTGGGCTTCCCTGGAGGGAAGGAGGATGGGAGGGGAAGATTGTGCCATTAGAGGGTCGGTGCTCTATCTCAAGGCTTCCCAAAGTCACTGGCTATAGCTATAGTTATAAGGTCAAGGTCCTTTTTTTAAAAATTTGATTTATATGCCGCCCTTCTCCGGAGACTCATGGAGGCTTACAATGCGTTAAGCAATAGCCTTCATACTTCTGTATATTTATACAAAGTCAGCTTATTGCCCCCACAAACTGGGTCCTCACCCGCCTTGACTCACGGGTGTCCTTCACACAACATGCCAACCCAAGGTAACCAAGTCTGTCCTAATAAAGGAGAATATTTGTAGCCCAGGGGAGAAATGAGGGGTCTTTGGGGCGCTCTGGGCACTGGTGATGTTACCTCCCCCAGGGACCCCTCAAGACTGTCCTGTTGTGTGAGCAAAGTCCCCAGGTAGCCTGGCAGAATTGGGACTCTGAGGCCAGACTCCCCAGCGGTGGCCCCTGGCAGGGCTTCTCCCAGGTGTCCTGAGGGAGTGAGGGGTGGGGGGCTTCTGGGTGGCTGCCTCCTTTTCCTTTTGGTAGAAATTAGGGAGGCTGATCTAAAGGGGCTCCTGTGTGCAGTCTGGACCCGTTTCCTGCACCCCCAGAATGCTTGTCTGGAGGGAGGATAAGATGGATTTGTCCTGCTTATTTCCTCCCCGCCCCCACCCCCGGCTCCCCCGATCCTGAGGGTGGTCCCTTCCTTCCTCCCGCCAGCGCATGGAGGCCATGCTGAGCTCCTTCCAGTCCGACCTGAGCAGCATCAGCTGTGAGATCCAGACGCTGCAGGAGCAGTCGGTCGCCATGAACGTCCGGCTGCGCAACCGCCAGGCCGTCCGCGGGCGCCTCTCCCAGCTGGTGGACGAGCTGGTGGTGCCCAACGTCATGATCAGGTCCGGCAGGGCCGAGGGGCCCATCCCCCTGGGAGGGGGAGAAGACCTGGCAGAGAGAAGAACGTGGGGGTCCAGAGGGGGAGGGGAGAGGACCCCCTGTTGATGCTCCTTCGCGTCCCCAGCACCATCCTGGAGACCCCGGTGACGGAGCAGGCCTTCCTGGAGCAGCTGCACGAGCTGAACAACAAGATCAATGCCGTGAAAGAGCAGGCCTTCCGCGAGACCATGGCCTGCACCGACGTGGCCGACATCCTGGACAAGCTGAAGGCCAAGGTGAGAAGCCGAGATCCTGGCCGGGGCCACGAGGGAACTAAGGGCCAAAGCCGCAGGGCTCAGATGCTGGATTCCCCACCCACCACAGGGCGATGGGCCCTTCAGCTGTGCAGGCGTCACTCCTGCCAGACAGGAATAGCAGTGGGACTTGTCCCGCTTATATCCCGCTTCTCTAAGCGGTTGAGAGAGTCGGCCTCTGGCCCCCAACAATCTGGGTCCTCATTTCACCCACCTTGGGAGGCTGAGTCTGCCTTGAGCCTGGTGAGATTCGGGCAGTCAAACTGCAGGCAGCCGGCAGTCAGCAGAAGTAGCCAGTCAGAGCAGAAGAAGCTTCTTGGATGAGAAGCGAAATGTCTTCAAAGGAAAAAACCGGAAAGTCCAGTGGCCTCCTGAAAAAAGCACCTTTGGGACAAGCGTGACCTGGAGGACGGAGACTCTCCGTAGACCTGTGTGTCTGAATGCCCTTCCCCTTCTTTTTCTGTGTCTTTGTGAGAACTAGGGAGGGTCACGTTTGAGGGGCTTTCTTCTTTTTTTCCTTTTTTTTTTAATTTTTCAAAACACGAAACATAAAATCCATCTTTTTAAAGCAGGTGCTTGTTCCATCATATAATAAGTGCAATTATAAAGATTCCCAGAATCAATTTTGTTCCCATTTTTATCCAATTACATCTTTTTTAAAAAGAAAAAAAAGAAAAAAATCTTATTCTAAATATTTATCATTCAATTATTTCGCCCAACATTCTAGACTATAAACACCATTCTAAATCTCTTATCATTTTAACAATATTTCATATACGTTTCTCGATTTAAGACCCATTACACCAAATCTATATTTCACCTCTTCTTGATCGCAACTAATATCCAAATCTTATCAAAAATTTATTTCCCTTTTCTCTTAGAATTTTTACAAAATCAATCAACATTTCGCTCTGTAGTTTATTACTTCCAAAATATTTTGTTTTGATTTAGTTACTTTGGCAGCACATATACTAAAATTGGAACGATACAGAGAAGATTAGCGGGTGTGAGGGGCTTTCTGAGGTTATCCATTCTGGCCCAGAGTCCAGTTTCTTTTGTCTGTTGTCTCAGTTGCGGTTCTTCCTTCTGTCCCTCGAGGTGGTTCTGTCTGCCCAATAGTCCCACCGATGGGTTCAAGCATCACTGTTCGGCCCTTGGCTGCAGAGCTCTGGCTGCAGCGTTGCCAGGAGATGAGTGAGGGGGGATCAGACTTGGGGGCCCTGGTGCCCAGCCTTTGGCTAGAAGGTGGTTCTCCCTCCTTCACCAGGCGGTGGCCAAGATCCGAGAGTTCATCCTGCAGAAAGTCTACTCCTTCCGCAAGCCCATGACCAACTACCAGATCCCCCAGAATGCCCTACTCAAGTACAGGTAGGAGGTCGGTCCAGGCGGCTGCAACGCCTCCCAGCATTCCTGAGGCTCCTGGGGAGCAGTCTGGGGCTTCCCAGAATGCTTTGGGCGCGATGCCAGCCCACTCGCCTTGGGAGACCAGGGGGCACCTTGCAAACATCCCCGCTGGGTTGAGGGACAGCAAATGGGGACCCCTCCCCCTCTTTTACGGGGTGGGGGACAAGCGAAGTTCCTCCTCTTTTGGGAGACAGGTTTTTCTACCAGTTCCTGCTGGGCCACGAGAGGGTCATCGCCAAGGAGGTGCGAGATGAGTACGTGGACACCATGAGCAAGATCTACCTTAGCTACTTCAAGTCCTACACCAACCGCCTGATGAAGCTGCAGGTGAGCTCCCTGCGCAGGGGGCCTGGTCTCCCCTCCCCTGCACTCAGGGCCCCCTCTCCCTCCGGCTCCGTGCCAAGCTGGGCCCCATTTTCTGTCTCCTGAACCTGCAGTACGAGGAGGTGGCTGAGAAGGACGACCTGATGGGGGTGGAAGACACCGGCAAGAAGGATATCCTTTCTGAGGGGGCCGGACTGGCACGTGAGGGGGGTTTGCAGGCACCCCGTCTGCCCCCCCTCCTGGCTCGTGTTTGGGGCCGGGGGCCGGGGAGGAAAGATCCTGGCGTGGGCGAGGACCGGGTGGCCGCTTTCGCCACAGGGTGGCCCTTGACTGCGGCTGGCTCCACGCTTCTTCTCCAAGCCGTCCCTCCGCAGCCGGAACACCATCTTCACCCTGGGGAACAGGGGGAACGTGATCAGCAGCGCCGAGCTGGAGGGACCCATCATCGTCCCCCACTCGGCGCAGAAGAGCGATGTCCGAGTAAGTCTGGCCCGGCCCCTCTCGCTGCCACAGGCGGGGTGTGTGTGTGTGTGTGTAGCAGCCGAAGGGCTTGGCAGGTGGTGCCCTGGCAGATCCCGCTGGCTAAGAGGGGAGCATTTCCCCCCCACCCCCAGTCAGTGACAGCAACCCACTTCCTGGAATGGTCCAGGGCCCGGGGTTGGGGACCCCTGCAGCCGGGGGCTTTGGGGGGGGGAGCCTCCAGATCGGCCCATAAGCAGAGCCTGGCCGGGAATGAAGGTAGTCCAGAGCTTGAGAGCACCCAGCTGGCAGGTCGTTCCATTTGGGGTTTGCTTGCTTTTCCCGTCGGACGGAAAGTCTTGGGAAGAAATGGATTTTTGTGGAGGAGGGAGGTGTGGGAGCTGGGGAGGGCCAGGGGTCCCGAGGGCCCTGCCCCTTCGGCCCTGCCAGCATTGCCTTTCCCCCCCTCTGTGCAGTATCCCTTCGAGTCCCTCTTCCGGAGCCAGCACTACGCCCTGCTGGACAACAGCTGCCGGGAATACCTCTTCCTCTGCGACTTCTTCCTGGTGGCCGGGACCCCCGCCCTGGACCTCTTCAACACCGTCATGGGCAAGACCCTCACCATGTTCCTCGTGAGCATCTGCAGCCGCGTCCAATGGAGGGGGGGCTAGACCAGGAGGGCTCCCTCCCTTGGGGGGAATCAAAGCTCCTTACTCAAATTTAAGGGAAGGAAGGACTGGGGGGGACACGATAAGAGTATCCCAGTATTTGAGGAGGGGCTCCACTTACGCTCCAAAGCACCCGAAGGCAGGAGAAGGAGCCATGGATGGAAACGAATCCAGAAGAGAAGCAACCTGGAATGCAGGAGAAACTTTCTAACAGTGAGAACGTCTTAACCAGTGGAACTGCTTGCCACCAGAAGTTGTGGAGGTTTCTAAGGAGAGACTGGACAGCCACTTCTTTGAGCAGGGGGATGGACTACAAGACCTCTGAGGTCCCTTCCAACTCTGCTTTTCTGTTATTCTTCCTCGATTTTGTTGGCAAGGAACTCAAAATAAATGAAATTTCAGGCATAATTTGGAGGCATTATCCATGTCTTTCCGGAGCCTTCTGGCCACGGGACCTTCACGCCTGGCTCCAGAGGGGCCCCACAGTCCTAGAGCCCTTTGGGAGGGGTGGGGTCCGAGAGGTGGGGTCCCCCTCCCATGCGTGTTATCTCTCTTTCCTCCCTCCCCCTGCAGAAGCACATGGATGCCTATGTGAGTGACTGCTACGACAGCATCGCCGTCTTCCTCTGTATCCACATCGTCCTTCGCTTCAAGACCCTCGTGGCCAAGCGCAACGTCCCGGCCATCGACAAGTGAGCCCCCTTTTTCCCTCCCTCCCCCCAGGGCTCTCCCTCAGCCAGCCAGGGCTGGTGGGGGTCAGGTGGGGGTCTTCTGTCTGGGTGACGCTCCCGCCTCACACACACACACACACACCCCTTCCAGATACTGGGACACGTTACTGGAGCTGCTCTGGCCGCGATTCGAGTACATCCTGGAGCTGAACATCCACAGCATCCAGAACACGGACCCCCAGAAGCTGGGCTTCCTCGACACGCGGCCCCACTACGTATGTATGCGCGGGGGAGGCACTCCTGCTCGGGAAGGGAGGGGTAAATGCCCCCCATTCTTGCTGGGGGAGGCAGAATGTGGGGGCTGAAAAGGTGCAGTGGACTTGCGACCAAACAGCCCCCAAGTTGCTGGAGGTGGGGGGGGGGCAGGGCTGGCGGTGGATTGGAGCAGAGCTGGGGGGGGCTGGCAGGAATACCAGGACATTCACCTGCCTGTGGTCCGGGCAGGAAGGAGGGAGTTTCCGTGGTTGTGTCTGGGGAGCCCAGAGGCCCCTAATCCCACTTCTCTGCTCTCCTGACCACCCCTTGCCCCCCTCCACCCCGCAGATCACCCGGCGGTACGCAGAGTTCTCCTCGGCCATCGTCAGCATCAACCAGACCTTCCCCCATGAGCGAACTTTGGCCCTGTTGGGGCAGCTCCAGGTGGGCTTTTCTGCAGGTCAGGAGGGACCCTCCCGGCAAGGGGAGCAGCTGGTCAGTGCTGCTGAAGACCCAGAGACGGGGGGCCTTCCCTCCCCAAAGAGGTGCCTCCAGGGGCCCTTTCCTCTCCCTGGCTCTTTGCAGGGGGCATCGCCCTCAGGGTAGCAAACATTTCTGAACTGCCTGGTTTCCTGCTTCTCTGCGTGCCAGATGCAGCCAGGGACGGAAGGGTGGGGTGGGGGTGGGGGTCCTCTGGGAGGGGGAGGGGCTGGGCAGCCTCTCCTTGGCCCGTCTTGCTAACCTCCGGCCTCAGCCTGCCCGTTGGGTGTAGGGTGGCGTCTTGCACCTCCTAGAATGGGGGGGTGGGGTGTTCTTGCATTTCCTAATATTGGTGGGGCTGGTCTGGAGGTGGGGGTGGGCCGCCTTCTGATGCTCCCTGCTTCTCCCTCCCGTCCCCCCGTCCCCCCCCAGACCGAAGTGGAGAACTTTGTCCTGCGTGTGGCGGCTGAATTCTCCTCCCGCACGGAACAGCTCATCTTCCTCATCAACAACTACGACATGATGCTGGGTGTTTTGATGGTATGCAGGCTGCCGAGGGGGGTGCCCAGCGAGAGGAGGGAGGGTCAGAAGGGCAAAGCCTCCCCCCTTCATGCCTGCCCCCCTTGCCCTCCTTAGGAGCGAGCGGTGGAGGAGAGCAAAGAGGTGGAGGGATTCCAGCAGCTGCTGAATGCCCGGACACAGGTGGGTTGGGGTGGGCGGGTGTTGCAGCTTCCATTCCTGGGAGCCCCACCATCTCCAAGAAGTGGGGAGGTCTCCAGCCACATCTCAGGGGCAAGGGTCCTTTCCCTCCCCTGGGGTAATGGGGAGAGGTGTTTGGGGTACACGCCAGGTGCTGATGCAGGACTGATACGTTCCCCCCATGTAGAGTCAGGTAGTTGAGGTGTTCAGTGGGTAGAGTGTGGGGCGCCCCATGCCCTGAGGTGAGCCTTGGGGAGGGGGTCCCTCTGCCTCAGCTGAGCCCACCCTCCCTCTCCTCCTTCCCTGGCAGGAGTTCATCGAGGAGCTCCTGGCCCCGGGGTTCGGGGGCATGATTGCCTTCGTGAAGGAGGTGGAGGGGCTGGCCGAACGGGGCCAGCTGGAGCGTCTGCGAGGGGAGGAAGGTGAGTGTGGGGCACAGACTCCGGGGGGGGTGAGGAACAGGAGGAGGGGGTCCTTGTGCCGCTCACTCCCCCCTCCTTGCCCCACAGCCCGAGTGACGCAGCTGGTGCGCGGCTTCGCTGCAACCTGGAAGGCCTCGGTGGAGACCCTCAGCCAGGACGTGATGCGCTCCTTCACCAACTTCAAGAATGGGACCACCATCATTCAGGTGGGGGAGGTGGGGCCTGGGGGGCGACGGCCTGGAGAAGAGGCAGGGCCGAGCTCCTCCTCACTGCCTCTCCTTCACCTGCAGGGGGCGCTGACGCAGCTGATCCAGTACTACCACCGCTTCCACAAGGTCCTGGCGCTGCCCCCCCTCAAGTCGCTGCCCGTCCGCTCGGAGCTGATCAACATCCACCACCTGATGGTCGAGGTGAAGAAGCACCGGCCCAACTTCTGAGGGCAGAGCCCCCCCCTTGCACCCCCACGGCCCTCTTCCCCTTGTACAGTTCTGTGAATAAACTCTCTTCTGACTCAGGCGGCCTCCCTGGAATCGAGTGGGGAGGGGGGGCAATGGAATTGGGGGCCAGGCTCACACTCCCCACCCACCCCCGTACCATCCCCACGGGAGCCCCAAATCTCCATTGCTAAGGGAGACCCGTTGTTAACGGAGTTCTGCCCCGTTTCACAACCGTAAGCGAGGTGTCGGCAGCTGCCGTTTGCCGTCTTTCCCGCTGGCTTCCCCATTGTCGGAAGCCGGCCGAGAAGGCTGCCAGTGGCGATCGCGAGACGCCAAGCTAAGCGCCCGGATTGCGATCACGCGACCGCGACGAGGATGCTGCCGTGGTCTTAAGTGTGAGGACTGGTTTGTAAGTCACGTTTTTCCACACTGTCACAACCAACGGCCATAAGTTAAGGACCAACTGTGTTCCATTCTTACCCAGGGAGGTTTTGAGAAGACCCTCAATATGACATGTCAGTTTGTGGAACTCCCCACCACAAGATGCAATGATGGCGGCCTCCTTTCGATGGCTTTGGCCCTTCCTTCCCTTCTCCCACATCAGCTGTGGTTCGACAGTCACACAATCCGCAAGCAGAAAAACTGCTTCTAAAACAGGATGCAGCTCGTGTCTCAGGAATGTAGAGCGTCCAACTGGGGGTGTCCAATCTTGGCCACTTTAAGACTTGTGGACTTCAACTCCCAGAATTCCCCAGCCAGCATAGACTTGTGGACTTCAATTCTGGGAATTGAACTTGTGGACTTCAATTCTGGGAATTGAAGTCCACAAGTCTTAAAGTGGCTGTGGTTGGGCACCTCTAATGGTGGGACTGACCTGGGCAGGTGGGGAGGCACCATTGGCAGGAACCATCTGGGGGCCACACCTGGCATTGAGGGACATTCCCTTTAAAGCAAGGAAAGAGGAAGTGGGACACCCCCACCCCCACCCCCAAATCAGCAAAATACAGGGTGATCTGTCCGACATTCCCTATGTCAGCTCTTTCCAACCCGGTGACTGGCTGTTTGGACATTTCAGCTGACCAAGAGAAAATTCAGTATATTTCTTTAAACTTCCTGCACCCAGAAGTGCAGGAAACACCCCCCTCCCCCAACACATACACACACACACATCCATTTTCAAGATTACAAATTTGCAGCAAGGAAAAAAAATGTTCTTTTTAATATTGATTCCATTAAATAATATAATTAATTTATTATTATTTTTCTGTATAAAAAAACAAAATAAAATATATAGGTTCCTCTTTCTTCTTTGGACTTTTTTCTTCTTAACAATTACTTTTGTGTGGGATAAAGGAGAGGGGAGGGAGAGGAAGAAGAGAAAAATAGCTGGTGGGGGGGGGGCCTTCCTTGGACGATGTGGAAGCCCACCCCATTTCCAAGCCTGCCACCCAATTCAAGGGGAAGGGGGGCAAGGCTGAAGTTGCCCTCAGTGGGGCTGGAAAGGGCTGAAGTAGGGGGGGCTCAGGTGGGGTTTAGTGGGGAGGTGTCCACCGCTGAATAAGGACTCTGCTATTTGCCAGGGTGGGGTGGGGTGGGGGTCTCCATCAGCATGGATGGAAGCACTGAAGCAGGATGAGGTCCATCTGGGGAGGGGGAGTCAGAGCCCTGTGGGGGATTTGGCAGGGGGGGTTCAGTAGCAGTGGGGAGGGGCGCAGAGAGGAGAGAATTTGGAGGGAGAACATCTCCATGGCTGGTGAGTCCTCGGGAGGAGAGTGTCTCCGCGCCCCATCGACCTTCCAGTAGCTGGGCCTCAGGCTGATCCTCCCCCCAACCCCGCCCCACCCATGGTCTCTGTTGTTTGGTGGGCACCAAGAAGGTGGTCGTCCTCCTGCCGGCTGCGCTGGGGTCTGTTCTAGCCAAGGAAGCAGGCGGCCCCCACCTCAAAGCCGAAGCGCTGCCCGGACTCGCCAAAGTCTGTCAGGTGCACGTCTAGTAAAGGCAGGTGCTCCACTTGGGGGGTGTTGACCTCCAGGAGTGTCTCACCGGATGCTTTCCGTGCCTGGGGAGGGCAGAGAAGGGTCACCGCTGGAGGCAGGTCACTGTCCCCCTCCCCAAAGAAAGCCGGGAGCCCTGCTTTCCACCAGCCGTCCATTGGTCAGGAAGGTGGGAACGTCGTACCACCAGCACCCGATAGTGGGAGAAATTGGGGCATCTAAGAACCCCCAGAATCCATCCAGGTGAGGAGGGAAGGTGCAAGGCCTTCCGTCCTGCCCTCTCTAAGTAGGGGTCCGGTCCTCCACCCTCCCTTGCGGATATTGTTCCCCCTCATCCCCGACCCCTCCCGGGTGCTCACCGCACAGCCGTCCACCAGGGCCTTGATGTAAGGGCTGTTGTCGTAGCTCAGGTCGTCCTCGTTGGCGCCCCGGAAACGCAGGGCCTGCTGGTAACCCTCCAAGGTGGGGGACCCCGAGCGGTGCCAGGCGAGTGAGTGCTGGCAGTGGTAGGTGAAGTTCTGGCGGGCAGAGGTGCTCAGCAGGCGCAGGAAGGAGAGCTGCACCACGCCCAGCGGGCGGCCGTCCGCGTCCACATAGGAGAACTGGGGAGGGACCGGGGAGGAGGGGGAGATGAGGACCTGGGGGTGGGGTGACTGCTCTCAAGCAGAGGATGCTGGGCCCTAAGCGGGAGGGTGGGCTAGATGGTCCTCAGGGGTTTCTGTCACTCCTCCATAGGGGTTCCCCTCCCCACCTCACTGCACAGATCTTTGCACAGCAAGCACCTGCACTGGGGAACCACACTGACTGTGTTGGTGTCCCTATCCAGCATCAACCAAGCATTGCGTTCACACAACTCCTCAAGTTCCAAGAAAAATGAAGTCAATTGCCCCCAATACACACACACACACACACACACACACACACACACACACAGAGTCACCCCTCCAAGGCTTGGCAAATTTCAGGAAGATCACTCCAGGTCCTTCGGAATGCCATTTGGGGTGTTGCAGCACAAGGACTGAGCCGCTGAGTGGCCCCCATGGTTGGCAGTCCGTTACGGAAGGAGGATTTCCTGGTGGAGAACCCTGTTCCTCGCCTCCTCCCAGAGCCCCCCCCCAAGTAAGAGGTCTCCTCATCACAAGCTTTGTGGTCAGGCACCCCTCCAGCCCAGGAATCCTCTTTCCTGCGTGCCTTTCCCACACCTTCCAGGAGTAGAGATTCAGGCGAGAGACCGAGGGGGAGGACCCACTGCCAGCCACCCCACCCTCCAGCCAGGGGACTCACCCGACGGCCCTTCTGGAACTGGCTGAACCACCTTGGGGGGCTCTCCTCCTCCCACGCAGCCATTGGCACCTGCAAACGGAGGGGGGGCTCAGGAAATTGGGGGGTTTCTTCAGCCAGGAGGGGCCGACGGAAGCTCTTTCTGACCCAGAGAGAGAGGGGGACACCCAGGAGCAGCAGGGCCTTGTTCTGGCTGGCTTCAAAGGCAAATTCTGCCCCTTGGCTTTCTAAAGCGGTCCACACATCCTCCCCCGAGGACTTGATCCATGGGGCTGAGACCCACGGCTACCCTGCCCCATTCAAAGGCGGCCTGGTCTTCACAGGGCCAGGTCTGGTTGGTACCTGGATGGGAGACCAAGAGGCAACCCCAGTGGAGTCAACTCTCCCCTCCCCACCCAGGGCCCCCTCCTCACCTCTCGAGACTCCCAGCTAGGGAAGACACAGGTCTCGCCCCCCGCCGTGAAGTTGCAATAGACCTTGAAGGAGTCGCGGGAACAGCCCTGGTTGGGGTCGATCCAGTATTCGCCTGGGAAGAAGGAAGGGCCAACATTCCCCACTGAGCCTTTAGTGGGGGGGGGGCGTCCCATGACTCCAGTGACCCCTTTGCAATCTCATCCCCCTCCTTCCCGAAAAAGACAGGGTGCCATTTGATGGTGGTGATTTGGGGTGTCTATATTCCCCCCAGGATTTCATGTTTGGCTTCCAAAGGGGTTTTACAGGGAGAACCCTGGGTGGGGTCCAGGCACGGAGGAGGTGGGGGGGGACAGATCTGAGGATCTGGGGCTGCTCCCCTCCTTTGCTGGCAAAGGCTGCTGGGTGTTGTAGTTAGTCCAGCAGCTTCTGGGTTTGACAAAATCCCCAGCGGCTGTCCCATCAATGCAGTCCATGGCACAAGGCCCCAGTGGCAAAGGGATTGCACCCAACCCCCCCGGGACAGAAGCCTCTCAGGAGGGAGGGCCCAGGAATTGCCCTCGGGGAAGCACGCAGCCCTTTTTTCCAGAAGAGACCGGACAGCTCTTTGCCTGAAAGGGTTTAGGGTTTCCCGCTCGGGCAGGAGGTTGGGCGAGAAGACCTCCGAGGTCCCTTCAGCTCTGTTATCCCGTTACACCCACCGTCGGGCAGTTCAGGCTGGCTCAGCCGGAGGTCCTGGCAGGTGCGGGCAGGGCTGTCCTGGGTGCCCAGAGGCTTCCGCATCCCTTCGATCTCCTGGCGGAGGGACTCCAAGGAGCCATAGATCTCCTCCACGCGCCGGGAGGCCGGCTGCCCCGCTGCCCCATCGGCCGCCATCTCCTCCTCCTCCTCCTCCACCAGCCGACTTCCGTCCACCGAGCGCCGGCTCTTCTTGTGGCGCTGGATGGGCAGCGGCTGGATGGCCTCGCCTGGCGGACCCTGCCCAGAAGTTACGCCCGTTCAAATATTTTAGGAAACTTTTTAAGGCAGATTTGGAAAAACGGGGGCTAAAAACGAAGAAAGGCTCCCCCCAGCCTTCTCCCAGGCCTCTCCTGGATCTCCTCTGCCAAGGGGAAACTGAGGCAGGGTGGAGTGGGGTCTTACCGGCTTCCCAGGGGGCCCGGGGACGCCTCGTTGTCCTTTAGGTCCGGCTTCACCCTGGAATCAAATCGCCAAGAGGTTAGTCCTCAAGGAGAGACTTTCCTCCCTTTTCTTTCTTCCCCCCCGTGCTCCTCCCACCCCCCAAGCTCGATGGGGGTGGGGCTGCATCGCTCACCGTGGCTCCTTTGGCGCCCTGAGGACCGGGAGACCCCTGAAAGAGAAGGCGAGAGTTGGGGGTCTCTGTTCAGGAGGCGTAAGGGGGCTGAGGGGTGGGGGGGTCAGGTGCTACTCACAGGAAGTCCAGGGGGCCCCGCAGGGCCAATAGGGCCAGTTGGTCCAGGGATGCCCTGCAGGGAGAGAGCAAGGGGGAGTTAAGCTGCTCCCTGCCCCTTAAGCCCCCTCCCAAGCCCCCTCCCCCCAGCACTTACAGTCTCTCCTTTAAGACCCCCACTCCCTGAGGGGCCAGGAGCCCCTCGGTCTCCTTTGTCTCCTTGCTCTCCGGCCGGTCCAATCAAGCCGATGAGTCCCGGGTGACCCTGTGGGGAGACGGGGGGGGGGGGTCAGCAGATGGGGGGGCTCCCTCCCTTGCCCCAGAAGGCTGCTCACCCGAGGTGAGCGCCAAACCCAGCTCGCCTGGCCCCTCCTACCTTCTCTCCTTTGGGGCCCGTCTCGCCTTTCAGGCCAGGCAATCCGGGGGGGCCCTGCAGGAAGAAACACCCCAAGGAAGTTTAAGCACCTCTGGTGGCTGACAGTCCCCCTCCCCACCCATTTGGTCTCCCCCCACAAAGCTTGGCTACTCACCGTAGGCCCTGGGGGCCCAGCCTGGCCCGTGGCCCCTGGTTTGCCTTGGGCCCCCTGCAAGAGACCAAAGACCGAGACGAGAATGTCAGGCCCCCTTCAGGGAGGGAAATGGGTCTGCCTGCTGACCCCCAAGAACTTTGACCCACACCCCATCCTCCAAGCTCCATGATTCCGAAAGGGCCTCCATTTCGCCCCTCCTACCCCCAGCATGAGTCAGAAGGCTCCCTTGCAACGAGGCAGCTCCTCCCCCTCTTACCACAGATCCAGGGACGCCTCTCAAGCCCTCCATGCCGGGTTTTCCAGGTGTCCCCTGGGGTCCCACGGCCCCAGTTTTGCCAGGGGGCCCCAGGACTCCCGATTCTCCCTGGAGAGGGGAGAGTTAGGGTGGGATAAGGGTCAGACCGAGGGAAGAAGGCGCCCGTAGGAGAGGGCTTAGCTTGGCTCCTTCCAGCTTTGATGGGGTTGGATTGGATGACCTCTAAGGCCCCTCCCCACTCACACACCCTGCGATGCCCACTCAGGATGGAGTCCCCTTCAGCTTCTGGTCCAGACGGAGGCACCCGCAGAGCACCAGCTGAGCAGGCCCCCTCCCCAATTCTGGAGCTCCTGCCCAACAGCGGCCTTGCCTCCTTCGCTGCAGTTGGGACCCCCATCCTTCCTGACCTCTCATCTCCCCCCTCCCTTTTCTGCCTGGAAAAGACCCTTCAGGGAGGAGTGAAGGCCCCTTGTGGGGGAGGGGAGGGGGAGGGAGTCTGTTTTAAGCTGCCATCCGGAAGCCACCCTCACCTTCTTGCCCTTCGCCCCCTGCCGTCCCTCAGGGCCGGGGGATCCAGCGGGGCCCTGCAGAGGAGAAAGAAGATCCGGTTGATTGGGTTGGGGGTCTTTGCCCCTCGGGAGAGATGGGGCTGGGCAGAAACAGTGGCCAGGGCAGTCCGGAGACCTTGTCCTCTGCTCTCCCTCAAGAAGGGAGGGGGCTTTTCTTGGCCCCCTGCAGTTGAAGGAGTGGGGGGAGGACACCGTGCTTAGACCCCAGAGGAGAAGTGGTCCCCGAGTCCGGATTTTGGGGGTGGTCTTTTGCTGGGGACTTGTATGGCCCCTGGCTGCCTTTCTCTTCCCCTTGTCCTGTGACTCCCGATCCCAGGTCCCTGTGCAGGGGGGGACGGACATCTCCTGCCCTCCCCAATGAGGTGGACCCCCAACTTACTCTCTTCCCGAGTGGCCCAGGGGGACCAGCCTCACCCGATGGCCCCGGAGACCCCTGGAAATGAAGGAGAGAGGTTAGGGACACAGGCAGGAGGCCACCCAGGGGGGTGTAGGGGGAAGCCATGGGGCAGGTGTCGCCTGCTTCCTGCTGGAAAGTGGGCAGGGGGCTTTGACCCAGCCACAACCCAGGTCCCCCCCTCCCCCAAATGCTCACCGGCTCTCCAGGTTCACCGTTTTCTCCTTGCTCGCCTTTGGCTCCGTCTTGGCCCTGTAGGGAAAGGCACATGGGTCTGGTGGTCTTTTGGCCATAGTGGTGGGCAGGCTCGGAGGGGGAGGGCCCAGCCAAGAGGGGAGAGTCATACTCACCCGGGGCCCGATTCCTCCAGGGGGTCCGGGGTCTCCAGGGAAGCCGACCGGGCCCTGTGCCCAGAGAAAAGTCAAAGGTCACCAGAGTCCGGCTTCCCATTTGTCTCACCACCCCCCCCCCCCGATAAATATTGAATCCGGCACTTTTTCTCCTCAACTAACCCTTAGATTCCACCCCCCCAAAAAACCACCAGATTTTGCCAATACTTGGACAAAACAGGCCATTATGTCAACTTTATTCACCAATAAATTGGCTAACCAACTTTCCCTGACCCTATACTACAAATCCCATCTCTTATCTGGTTCTGGGATTACTGGGGTTTGTAGTCTACATGAGTCTAGAATGGGGGAGGCAGACTTCCTACCCTCCACCCGCCCCTCTCATTTCTATAGTTTCCCTTACCGGGTTCCCCTTGGGCCCATCGTCCCCAACAGGGCCTCTCCCTCCAGGGGGTCCAGCCACACCAGCGCTTCCGGCTTCCCCTTTCTCTCCTTGCTCACCCCGCGGGCCCTGAGGAGAGAGGAGGGGCTATTAGTTGAGGAGCTGACACGGAGCCTCCAGATGCAGGGGCAGTATACCGCTCAACACGCAGGAAGTGGAAAACAGGGCACCCTGCTGCACCAACGCCCCTCTTAAGCCTTCGACTGGGGGAGGCAGCCAGGCCATATTGGGGGGGGATCTGTGGTACCCGGGGTCAGGGCACGGGGTGGCCCACTTTCCCACCCTGATGTGCAGGAGGGTGTGCGAAGACTGCTCCACGTGGGACCCGGGGCCACGGAGCTCTGCTCTGGTGCCAAGGGGCAGGAGGGGGAGAAGAGAGGTCCAGAGGGGCACAGCAGGTACGGCAACACAATCGTGGGGGCAGAAGAAAGAGACGCACCTTTGGGCCGGGCTCTCCGGGGACTCCAGGTCCACCCTGCTCTCCTGATTCGCCCTGGGACGGGAGAAGGGAGGTTAGTGGATCAGGCCCCCCTCGTGTTCCTCTGCTATATTTTGCCTCCAGACCCTCCAAAGTCCCGGGGAGTCGGCTGGTGGCGGACAATCATTTGGTTCCCAGGACACGGTGATCCCAACGATACGTTTGATACAACGAAGGGAAGCTGTCTGTGGCCCTGAAGTGGCCCTCCCAGGAGGGCGGGAACTGGCCCTGCTGTGCTTGGGGATGATGGTCCAGCCTGACCCGTCTAAGAGGGCAGCCTGCAAAATTTCCAGCTTTGCAAAGGAGCAGGGCGGCAGAGGGGGGGATGGTTCCAGGCGAGCAGCGGAGGAGGGTGCGTGTGAGTAGCTCCATTTGTGTGAGTGGCAAATGCGTGTGCCCACTGCTCACACAAATGGGGCTGCGTGTGTACGCTTGCAATCTTGCCTGTTCCACATGCCCAATGCTTTTGCGGCCTGGTTCTGAATGGGCTGCAGCCCAGATATTGGGGGGCCCTGGTCTGAGAGGTCTCCGTGTCCCCCACGGGAGACAAAGGATTCTGTGCAGAGAGAGCCACAAGGACCATGGCCAAGATCCACCTCGGAGGTGAGATCCTCCTAAGGAGCTTGGAAAACCCCCACCTCTGGGCCTCCCCCCAAATACCACGCACTGCCCTCTGCCAAGCATCCCCCAGAACCCACTTACTTTTTGTCCCGGTGGCCCCTCGTTTCCGATCCCTCCTGGGGGGCCTTGCGGACCCTGTGGGAAAAAGAGATCCAACCAGGCTCAGCCCTGGCAATCCACTGAGGGAAGGAATCAAATGGAGAAGAGGGTGGGAGACACACTCACGCTAGCTCCGGAGGGCCCAGCTGGGCCTCGTGGTCCCGGGGGTCCCGGGGGTCCCTGCAAGAAAATACGGATGAGCGTCCACGTATCTCATGGGTATCTCATACCTACCAGAGCTGGGTAGGAACCACCTGGAGGGGGCCTGGGGGTCTGGGAGGGATTCCCCTTGAGGAAGGCGGTGGCACTTACCAGGGGTCCCCCATCGCCGGTCTCCCCCTTTTCCCCAGATGGTCCGGGCAGCCCCTGTCGAGAAAGAGTGTGTGAGTGGCGTCTGGCTCATCAGTGGGCAGCAGGCTGACACTTGCCACGGCCATCTGTTACCTGTAAGCCAATCGGTCCTGGTGCCCCATTGAATCCTCGGATGCCATCGTCCCCCTTTGCTCCGAAAGGGCCCTGGGAGCCCCTCGCTCCAGGCTCACCATCCGCACCCTAAAGGCAGCATAGAAAGAGGGAGACGGAGAGATGGTACCCAAAGCAGAGCCAAACCCAGATCTCCTCGCCCCCCTCCTGCCCATTTAAGGGGGGGTCTCCACAGAGGCCAAAGGGCCCCTCACCTTACTCCAGAGATCCCCAAGGGATGGCACCCGGAGGACCACAGGTACAACCGGAAACAAGGTGTGTCCCCCTGGGACCCCGGGGATACTTACCGCAGCACCCGGCTGCCCAAGAGAGCCGAGTGAGCCTGGGGGCCCGGGGGGACCCTGCAGGAGGAAGAGGAGTTTATCAGCTGGGCAACAAGCAGAGTCACAGCCGCAGAGCCCGGCTCCCTCTGCCCCCCTGCGATTCTTGCACAAGGGCTCAGCTTACCTGCTCGCCTTTGCCACCTTTCGGCCCTTTGCGACCTGGGTCCCCCACCTCTCCCTGTGAGACGAGGAAGAGTCAGAGAGTACGAAGGCTCAGTCCAGGGAATGGGGGGCAGGACAGGGATGCGCCCACCCGGGTCAACCCACCAACCACTCACCTTATCCCCATCTTCACCCGGGCCCCCATGTGGTCCTGCAGGGCCGGGCAGCCCGATGGGGCCCTGGGCACCGTCACGACCAGCGGGGCCAAGGGGCCCTTTTTCGCCCTGGGGGAGAAGAGGGAAACTTAGACGGAGAGGATGGAGTCCCCCCTCCGCTAGCTCACTGCTCCCCTTCCCCCTCAACCTCAGCTCCTCAGTGTCCCCTCCCTGTCTCCCCACCACCACCACAAGGCATCTGCCTCTACTCACAGGCACGCCCTTCTCTCCAGCCGGTCCATGTGGCCCCTGGGGGCCAGGTCTGCCTGGGGGCCCAACGGGGCCTCCCGGTCCTGAGGGACCCTTCTCTCCGGGAGATCCCTGGAAGGAGAAAGAAAATGGTGGTCACTCCTAGCCGCCACACAACGGGCACAAATAGAGAGGCAGGAGATTTCCATGCTGACCCTGCCTCTCATTCTAAAGCCCATCCTCCCCAGCCAGAGAAGGAGGCTGGGACCAGGCAGAGAGACGGTAGGGACCAAAGGCTTGGAAATCTTCTACTGGGTGGGTTCATGGCAGTGAGTGGGGGGGGGTCTCCTTCTTTCCTCTGGGCCCCTCATGGGGGGGGCTGAGACTGGATCCCTCCCTCCCTTCCTTTCTCCTTCCCACCACAGCCCCCTGGCCTTGGGGGGCAGTGGGGGTGGTTGGGGGTGTCTCTCAAGGAAGCAGCCCAGCGCAGGCCCAGAAGGAGCTGGAGATTTCAATTTCCGATTGCATCACGGAGGTGAAATCACAGATTGTGATCCAGTAAGAGTGACCTGCCTGCCCTGGGCTACAACCAGATCCTGGGGTGACCGGAAGGGAGGGGCCAAAATACTCACCGCTGGTCCTGGGGGGCCGGGAGGTCCCTCATTGCCTTTCAGTCCAGAGGGCCCCTGCTCAGGAAGAGGAGAGGCTTAGCCGGCCCACCTCCCCTCCATGGCTTTCCCCCAGATGAAGGATTCCCCCCAAGACCCCCTCTCTCCCGCCTTCCACTTCCCCCCAGCCCTCAGGTCTATACTCTTTCCCTGGGAGGGGAGGGGAGGTCTTCCCATTTCTGACCAATTTTGGCCGTTTCAAAGAGTGACCCGCTCTGTTGTTTCAGGAGCCACAGAAGGATGCTGTCCTTAGGGCCACGGGCCCCTGGAGCAGGGCCCCAATGCAGAAATGGGGGATCTGGTAGGCCCCAACTCGGGAGAGGGTGGCCCTTTTGAGCACACCCAAACAGACGGGTAGCTGTTGGCCCCAACTGAAGCTGACCATAGGGCAGCTCTGGATTTTGGCCCTCCGGGTCAGCAGGCACCCTCCCCACAAGGCTCCCTGCTGGCCACTGGCCTTGTTGGAAAAGGGGGCCCGACCGAGTGGTCCTCTTTCCCTCAGCCCACCCTGAGCCTTGCCATTCATTGCCTGCAAGTATTCCCTCTGCCCCACTGCCTGGGGGGGGAGGGGGCTTCCTGAGGGCCCTGGAGGGGGACCAGGGAGAGGAAGGAGGGGGCTTTTCCTGAAAGGCTAACAGACCCTGGGGGGCTTTGCAGGGTTGGACCTGAGAAAAGGGGGGCAGAGAGAGACAGAGAGAGAGTCCTTCAACCCACAACCTGCTAATCCAACAAGGGCCCCCCAAAAGGGGCAGGAGATTCAGGACGGAGGTGGCCGGCAGCTGGGGAGCACCAATGAAACCTCCCGCTCAGGAGCAGTCTAGCACTGAGTAACAGTTGCCCTAGGACAGTCCCTGAGCTACTGGGATGCCCCTCTGGGGTCTGCCGAGAGCAAGTGGCTCTCTCTCGCTTTCTCGCTTTCAGCTCGGGCCAAGGGCTAAGCTAGATGACCTCTGAGGTGCCTCCAGTTCTGGCTCTGTAGATGCAGGAGCTGCTACCTTCTCAGAAACAGCCTTTTATTCGGGCAAAGCAAGAGGGAAAATCCAGCACGGAGAATCCTGGAAACGTTTCCAGGGGGACCAAGGACCCCTCAGAAAGAAAGGAAGGAAGGAAGAAAGGAGGGAGGGAGAGAGGGAAGAAGGAAGGAAGGAAGGAAGGAAGGAAGGAAGGAAGGAAGGAAGGAAGGAAGGAAAGAAGGAAGGAAAGAAAGAAAGGAAAGAAAGAAGGAAGGAAAGAAAGAAAGGAAAGAAAGAAAGAAAGAAAGAAAGAAAGAAAGAAAGAAAGAAAGAAAGAAAGAAAGAAAGAAAGAAAGAAAGAAAGAAAGAAAGAAAGAAAGACAGACAGACAGACTCTATGGGCACTTCCTATTCCCGCTCCCTCCCCAGATGGGATCTCTCCCCACTCCCCCGCCCACCATCGCTCGAGTGGGAGGCCAGGTACGTACAGCCGTGCCAGGAAGGCCTCGCTCTCCGGGGAAGCCCCGCAGCCCTGGGGGTCCATCCTTCCCGGGGCTTCCGATGGGTCCTGGGTCGCCCTGAAAGAAACAAGGAGCGTCAGAATGGCCCCCCCAGGCCCCAGAGCGGAGGACGAGGGCAGCCCCCCCCGATTCTCTGCACAGCCAAACCAGCCCTCGCAGGGAGAGCCTGGTGGGCGAGGGACAGGTGGGGGGGCAGCTGCTAAAAGGGGGAAGTGGGTGCCCAGCCCTGGGTCCCCTGGAGACCTCCCTCCGTAGGGGCCAGAAGGGAGGGGAGGGGAATGGAGCGGGACAGAGGGGTGGCAGGAAGCCTCTGCACGGCCGGCCACGGGGACTTACCTTGGTCCCTTCCTTCCCGGAGGGCCCTGGCAGGCCTTGTTCTCCTGGAGGTCCTGGGGGGCCCGAGTGGCCCCTCTCCCCCATCTGGCCCGTTTCCCCCGCGGACCCCTGTCGGAAAAAGCAGCAGGGATGGAGACCGTCTGAAGGGCTGCTGCCCCTCCCCTCCCTCCCTCCCTCCCTCCCACCCACCCACCCCCTTTCTGAGAGCCTCCGTTACCTGTGGCCCCACAATGCCGGGCCCGCCTGGGGAACCAGCCTTGCCTTGCAGCCCCTGGAAGACAGAAGAGGAGAGGGTGGCAGGGAGGGGCTGGGGGCAGTGATACCCCCTCCCCTCTGAACCGGGCCCGACCGGGGACGAGCCTCTTCACTCCTGGTCGGCAGCGTTTGCCCCGGCCTAGCCGGAAAGGGCGGAATTTGCACCCGGAACCCTCTCAAAGTGAAACAGGAGCAGGTAGGGGGGCCATGGGGAAGAGGAGGCCCCTTGAGCATGTGCAGAGGGCACTGAAGAATTCTGAGTACAGACCTCTTGCCAGTAATTTATTCAATTGACTGGCTTCTTTGATTGATCTCACCCTTTCATTCTGCAGAGCTGAAGGTTCCTGGTCCCTCCCTCCCCCCCCAGAAAACCAACCTTGTGAGGTTGGTTTGAGTTAGAAAAGAGTTCTCAATAAGACCTCCAGGAAATTTGCACAATTATTATGCTAATCTCAAACACTGGATGCTGGAGGAAGGAACCGTTTTCATTCAGACGTAAATCTAAAAAGTCGATCTCAGGGTTTCAACATTTAAAACAAAGACTGATTTTTTTGTTTTAAAAGGCAGAGTGGAAGTTCAATTTCCGAAAGGTCGAGGGGGCCCAGGGTTTGGGGAGAGGCTCCCAAAGGCTAATCTGAGCCCCACATCAGCTCACGGGGGAGGGGGAGGAGCTGGCTGGGGGACCCTCGAAAGGCAGGGCGGTCGCTCACCACTTCTCCGCGCTGTCCCGGGTGGCCTGGCATCCCGTCCTTCCCGGGGGGCCCCTGTGGACAAAGAAAGGGGGCAGAGTCAGTGGCTAGGGAGGGGGGCAGCCAGTGGGGGGGGCAGAGGAGTGAGGGGTTTGTGACTCACCGGGGGGCCTTTGGGTCCGGGGAATCCATTCGGCCCCTGAGTTCCTGGTTGCCCCTGCAGGAGGAGGAAGAGGAGAACCCCCCCATTAGGGGTCCTGCCATGGTGCCCCCCCACAAAGCTGGACCCAAATGGGAACTCAGCACCTCCAGACGGCCATGGAGCTCAGCAGTCCTGGCTTGGAAAGGATTATGGTCTCTGGGACTCTTCCACAGAGACCCCCTCCCCAATCCTCCTCCAGACAGGAGCCCCCCATGCCGGGGCACAGAGGGCGAGGGGGCCCATCCTTTCGCCAGGTGTTTTATGGCCAGGTGTCCAGTTGCTGGACCTGGCCAAATCAGGAGGCTCAGCTTACCCGTTCGCCAGGGGGCCCCGGGGGCCCTTCGCCACCAGAGGTGCCCTGGGGGGAGAAGAGAGAGGGGTCAGGGCGTAGGGCAGGGCCCTGTGCCCGCGGTCAGCCCGCCAGACACCCTGAGCTTCTCTGCATCGGCATAAGAGACAACCACGTGGGAGGATTTGCATCAACACTAAGTGTTAAAAACGTTGCATGAAGGCAGCCGAATCCTCCGCTGAGTTATGTGAAGATGGAGCACAAGGGTGCGATGCCAGGAAGAAATGCCCATCTGCGCAAATCCGGGCATCGCAGTTTCCATACACAGAGAATGGTTTGTGTAAATGTGCCAGTTTATCACGCACAAATGCCCAAGCGGTATGTGCAATTAGCTTCCTTTCCCCTCCAAATGTTTCGTTCGGATTTTGAAAATCTATCGAGTTTCCCCTCCTTCCCGACATGGAACTTCCAGATCCAGGAGCAGTCTACCTCCGAATCTCCCATCACCATCACCATCAGGCTCACCTTGGCTCCGAACTTCCCAGTGGCTCCTCGTGGCCCCCGCTGTCCTCTGGGGCCCTGAAAGAGAGAGAGCATCCGTCCATCCGGGGACCACAGCCCTGCACCCCGGGGGCCACCCCCACCCCTGCTTTAGAGCCACCAGCAGGCGACAAACCCCGCCAGACCATCCACCCGTCCTTCGGCCTTGGCGCCAGAAGGGAAAAGGGCAGGGAAGGGGGGCAAATCCCCTGCCAGACCCCTCCCCCCAAACTCATCCCTGTCACTCACGGAGGGTCCTCGTTCACCTCGCGGTCCCATTTTCCCAGAGAGACCCTGTGGGGAGGGGGAGAGCAAAGACCAGTCTAAGAAGCAGCCCCCTCCCCACGCCCTGCCCCCCTGCACCCAGGCATCCCAGGAGGGGCTCTTCCGGGGGGCCACAAAATGACGCCTCAAACGTGGAGGGAACCCAGCTCCACTAACACGACTGGAAGCCTTCCTTCCTAATCCCTCACAAGGGCCCCTTATCCTGCATTGGAAGGACCCTGAGCATGTGCAGAGTTCTTAGGAAAAGCGTCCAAGAGAAACTTTGCAGGCCAGTTCTTTGACGTCAACTTTTGCGAAAGGGAGAGGGAGAGGGAGGGAGAGAGAGAAAAAAAGAAAGAGAGAGAAAAAGAAGAAAGAGAAAGAAAGAATAAAGAAAGAGAGAGGAAGGAAGGAAGGGAGGGAGGGAGGGAGGGAGGGAGATTGAGCCTCTGTAGGGACAAAGGACAGGGTTCAACACAAACACACCCCAGCTGGAGCTGTAACCCACAACGGCACCTTAGGCAGACCAAAGGTGATAGGAGGGAAGCTGGCACCCCTTTGAGTGGGGGGTGGGGGGGGTTGAGAGATTCTGGGACTGGGGGACCCTCTGCACCCTCCTCACTTCCCTGCAGGAGCTCGGGGGGGGCTCCTCTTGGCTTCCTTGGGGGCCCTTCCAGGCCTCTGAGTGGCCCCAGGAGGGCCCCCCAAAAAGAAGAGGTGCTACTTACCCGAATCCCCTTCTCTCCACTCGACCCGGGAAAGCCGGGGAAACCTTGGGAACCCTGGGGAGGAAAGAGGAAGGGGGGGGTCAGAAAGGAGGAGAGGGCCGCCATTGGGGGACCAGCCCCCCCTCCAGCTCACTCGGCTGATTCGACCCCTAACGGGGAGCCCCAGATTTCCCTCCCACCCCCTGGTCTCTTCTCCCACTCGCTCCACTCCTACTCACCTTGAGGCCTTGTCGGCCGGGATATCCGGGGAGACCTGGCACCCCAAGTTTGCCCTGCCAGAAGGGGGAGAAGGAGGGTCAGCAGAGGTGGGGAAAGTGGGGGAGGTCCGACTCCGAAGCCCCCTCCCTCCCTGGCCCATGACGCACCTTCTCGCCCATGACTCCGGATGGGCCGGGGTCTCCAGAGGGGCCCGTCCGCCCCTTGGAGCCTTCGGGTCCGTCTTCCCCACGGGATCCCGGGACCCCCATCTCACCCTGTGCAGAGAAGGCAGAGGGGTCATCGGAAGGGCCGGGCCGGCCAGATCCCCCCACCCCCCACCCCTGTGGGAGGACTTACCCTGTCGCCTTTCGGCCCCACCTCCCCCTTGGTGCCAGGGAAGCCTTCTTCACCCTACAGGAAGAAAAGAAGGGGGCCGAAGGGCAGCGTTCAGCAAGGGGGGAGGGAAAGGAACAGGTGGGACCCCAAAACAGCTGCGCCAGGACCCCCGAGCCCCAACCTGCCAGCTCAGAGACAGAATCGCACAGCAGAAGGAAAAGGAGATGCTCGAGGGAGGGGGCTTTGAATGGACCCCCCCATTCTACTCAGACCCCCCCCCCGTTGCCCCCTCTGATGGGGGGCTGGCGGAGGGGAAGTGCTCAGAGTTGGGGAGCTTCAGCTGCACTCCAGGGGTGCCCATTGAGGTGATTCACAGCAGGGTCAGTTCAGAGCAAGGGGGGGGAGATGGGGCCCCCCACATGAAAATACCCGGACCCCCAAAGATCTGCCTCCTCTGAGGATGAGGGGGCACCCCAAGAAGGGGCCGGGATGCAAAAGAGGGGAGGCCCTGCTGGAACCCCCGAATGTCTCCCCTCCCCCCATCGGCCACAACTGCAGAAAAAAGAGAGTCTGGGCAAGGAAGGGTGGGCTGGATGATCTCAAGCAGCCCTGGTTGTGTCATGGGGCTGGGGCAGTTACTCCCTTGAGGAGGTCTATAATGCAGGCATCAGGCATCAGGCAGGGGGACTCAAAGTCCAATCCTCCCCATCGGGGAAATCACTAGGTAACACTGGGCCCCTCTCCTCTTCCCCCTCCCTGCCCGGCCCACCTCACAGGGTCGTTGTGAGGATGCAAGCGAGGTGGGCCTGGCTTGAGGAGTGGGCAGAGCCTTAAGCAAAAGGGAAGCTCTCACCTTCTCGCCCTTTTGCCCTTTCAAGCCACGGACGCCGTCGGTACCCTGAGGGGGAACACGGACTCAGCAACATGGGTCGAACTACAAGCCCCATGCTCCCCAGCAGCGACACCAGGACAAGGGAAGAAGTCCTTGAGTGCACGAACAACATGTCGCACGGGATGTGCAGGGAGGTGGGCTCCCAAGGCCCCTTCCTCATCCCCCCCATTCTCCCTCTGGAGCTCTCCCTGTTTCCAGCCCCCCCCCCCCCGCCAGTTCTGAGGAGCTCAGCCCCTCCCCAAGGGGGGAAAGACCTTGCATGACCCCCCTTCCCACCCAAGAGAGCCAGACTCTGCCCTCCTCCTGAGTCCCCCCCACAAGACCCCTGGGGGGTCACCACACATGCTCACCTTTCCTCCACGAGGACCCGGATAGCCCACCACGCCTTGGGGGCCAGGGGGACCCTGCATGGGAGGAGGGGAGAGGCAGGATCAGGCCCCACACCATCAACTCACTCTCTCCTCCCCAAGAATTATGCCCCCCCCAGCAGGAAACCTGCCCTGTCTTGCTTGGATTTAGTCGGGGGTGAGGGGATGGGGGGGTACGGGGGGGGGGTGTTTCAGATCTGCCCCCTACTGGAGAATCAAGGAAGCGGATAGCTGCTTCACACTCCTCCCCCTAGTGGCTCAAAGGGGAATTGCACCTCCAAAAGGGCCCCATGGAAAAAGCCCAACTGAATAAGAGTCTGGGGGCCTCTAATCGTCTCAGCCCCACTTCGCAGGGCTTTCTCAGCTTCCCCCCACCCTCACCCCCACTTATATGACCCATGCCGCCCAGTCACCTGTTGAGATGGGCAGCTACGGAAATCAATCAATCAATCAATCAAAAATGAATAAATGATCAAAGAACAATGTGGCTCTTACAGCGTTTAAATGCTCCAAGGCAGAGGGCCCCCTCACCCCCCCCAAAAAACCCTTCCTCCTCTCCTGAAGCTTCCATTCTAAGATCGAAGACCCCCTCCCTCCAAAAGCCCCCCGCCCCCACCCCCGCTGCTTTCCTTCCCTCCCCCAGATGGGGGACAGCAGTGCCCACTCAGGAGGAGGTGCTGCATGCCAGGATGGGGCCCTTGGCAGCCACGGAGCCACCCTTTCCATGCCCCGCCATTCGCCCCCAGGGGCTCCCCTTGCCCCAAAGCCCCCGAGGGCAGCTTGGGGAGGCTCAGCTGGGACAGGCGGGTGCCACCCAGAGAGGCCGTGTCAACCCAGGACAGCCACCGTGCCCGTCCACTCACCGGGTTGCCTTGGTGCCAGACAGTCCCTCTCTGCCCGGGTGGCCCTGCAGGGAGAGGAGGGCAGGGGGTCAGGGGGCCCCCCAAATCTTGGGGAAGCCCTACCATGGGGCTTCAGCCACACCCCACTGGCTCCTTGGGCTCTGCCAGGGAGCCCCAAGCAGGCCTAGGGATAGAGGAGACCACTCTGCCCCATGGCAGCCCTTCACCCCCGTTGCTTCTTCCCCCCATCTGGGGCAGAAACTCAGGAGGGCCAGAAGGGAGGTTGGGCCCCTCCAGAAAGGCCAAGGTTGGGGCAATGGGGGACACTCACCGGGGGTCCATCTGAGCCGGGCATCCCGGGAAGGCCGGGTTTCCCTTGGGGTCCCTGCAAGAGAGGGGGAGACCCTGTTGGAGCCAGAAGGCCAGGAAGCCTCTCCCCGCCCTGGGCTCTGGGAATAGAGGGCCCCCCGTCCCCCCTTACCTTTTCCCCCGGGGCCCCCATGGCACCTTGCGGTCCCGGCAAACCCTGGAAGCAGAGAAGGAAAAGAGGGGTGAGAGGCGTCCTGGGGGCCAAGACCCTCCTGTCCCCCCCCCCTACACTCAGAGGGCTGGAGTTACAGTTTCTGGGGTGCCCGAGAGGCTTCGGATCACAAACAGAGATGAACTGGAACCAAACCGGGAATCAAAGTTTGCATCAAGAGCAGAAAAGTTTCAGCTAGGACTGTTCCGCCACCGGCCTACCTCTCAGGGCTGTTGTTGGGGAGGCAGACTGGAGAGGAACCTAGCAAACCAGCCCCCACCCCGACAGCCCTTGCTGGGGAGAGGAGTGAGGCTGCCCTTGGCCCCCCAGGCAAGTGGGGGAGGGGGCAGGCACTTTCCAGGGCTAATGAAGGGCTAAAGAGCCCCTGGTGTTTGGGGGGGGGCACCTGCTTCTCTCCAGAGTCCTTTGACAGCTGCCCTGGAGGGACTCAAGGCACGGAAAGGCTGCGAAGCTACTAGGGGCTCTTAATCCTCCGCCAAACCTCCATAGTCAAAAGCAGTCTACCTTAAGGAGCTGACAGCTGGGAAGCCACGAGCGGTAGAGACCCCTGTGAGCAGCAGCCCCTGCCCCTCGCCCAGCCGGCCACTCACCTCAGTCTTCCTCCATCCCTCTTGGACTTACCTGAGTCCCAGGTGGCCCCTGCTGGCCAGGGGGTCCCGGCTCCCCTTGCGGACCCTGGTTCAGAGAAACGGAGGTGGGGCCTCAGATCAAGGCAGAGCCCGGGGGGAGGGGGGGCTTCTTGGAGGCGCCCTAGATATTTTCCCAGCAGCCTAAACCAAGTGGCTTCCCTGGCCTGTTTGGGGGACGTTTGGGGTCTCCTGGTGGTGTCCCTTCCGGGAGCCAATCCCATTTCAACTTCCCAAATCAGCCCCTTAAGAGGTAACTGGAGACCATCTAGCCCAACCCCTTCTTTGGCCGGGATCTACTCCCTGGCCTCTCCGTCTACTCACTGTCCGCGAACACGCAAAGAGCCCCCTCCCCTGTGCATCCTTCCTCCGCCAGTCCTGGATTGCCGCTCCCATCATCCCTGGCAGCCACTATACGACTACAGCTGCCCCTGTAACACCAGGGCTGAGGCCGGCCACCACACCGCCCCAAAGGGCCCAGACCCACCCTCTCCGGCTGCAGGTGTGGGGAAGGGGCCCCGTCTTCCTCTGACCCCCTGAAAGGAAGTCTGATGGGGAAGATGCTCTGTGCATGCTCAGAAACTCTTCAGCATGCCTTGGCCAACCTCCCAAAACCCACAGCCACTGCTTTGCCTTTGGCCAGCCGGCCCCCATCCACTTACCAGACCCCCCTTCGGGCCGTGGGGGCCGTCCACGCCACGCACGCCCTGCCAAGGGAAAGACGGGCCGGAGTCAGTGGTCAGTGCCAGGGCCGGAGGAAGCCCCGAGGGAGGGGGGCCCAGGGGGTCCCTCCTCCCCAGCACTTACCTGTGGCCCTGGGATGCCCGGGGGCCCTTTGGGGCCAAGCAACCCTCTCGGTCCCTGCAAAGAGAAGGCAGGATGGGTGGGAGGGCCCACCAAGGACTTGAGGTGGGGGACATGGGGAGGCTCTTTAAGTGCCCTCCTCCAGGCAAGAGGGGAGTGGTAGAGCAGCCAGCCCCTCCCACCCCGGGGATGCTACGCACCGGTTCTCCAGGGACGCCGCGGGGCCCAATCTCTCCATCGTCTCCCTGCAGTGGGGGGAAAGGAAGGAGGTCTGCAAGGGGGCAAGTCAGCTTCCATTTTTACCCTCCCATGTCTGTTTATGGAGGCAGATGGAACCCCTCCCCCTGAGGACCTCCCCTGGGTCCATATGAAAGCTCAGGTTGCTAGTCCTCAAGGTGGGTTGTTTTCTTTAGAGGGATGTCTGCCCTCCCCTTTTCCCCTCCGGTCCTGGCAGGCCTTACCCTCTCGCCGTCTTCGCCCGGAGGTCCAGCCACACCCTGTGCCCCGGGGTCCCCCTGCCAAGGACGGAAGCAGCACAGTGAGGGGCCCCACCAAGAGCAGCGGCCCCTCGGGGCGGAGCCTGGCAGTGGGCCCCCAAACCTCCCCCTAACCCTCCCCCCCACTCACCCGGTATCCTTTGTCCCCCGGGAGGCCGGGCAGCCCGTCGAAACCCCGGTCGCCCTGCAGGAGAAGAGGGTGAGAAAAGGGGTGGGGGCAGCAGATCTGGGGCCCCGCAGAGGTGACCAGGAGACCCCCCCAGTCGTCCTGGCTCTGCTTGCACGGGGAGGAGCAGAGCAGCAGCAAAAGGCAGGTGTGGGGCATGGGGGGAGTCCCCACAATTCTGCATCAGGGCAGGGCAACCATGATGAGGGGTCCCCCAAAGGAAGGGAGCCCGGGAGGGTCCCCCCACAGACATCAGTGAGGGCCTGGGGGGCGGGGAACCCCAGAACGTTTGGCTGCAAGGCCAGCACCATCTTCGTGCAGAGGGTTAGGACTGGGAGAGCCTAGTTCGAGTCCTCCCCCCTTGTGGAAACAGGGTCCTTACCTTGAGGCCGGGCTCCCCAGGCATCCCCCGTGCGCCGTCTGCACCAGCCCTGCCCTGGAGACACACAGAGGGGGTCAGGAGAAGGCTCCCCTTCTGCTCAGAGACCCCCCCTCCTCCCCTGTTGAGCTGTGAGTGTTACACAACGTTTGTTCCCCTTCAACTAAGAAAAGCGGACTTACGCGACGGCCGGGCTTCCCTGGGGGGCCACTCAGTCCCTGTTGCCCCTGGGGCCCCTGGAGGGGGAGAGAGAGACCAGGATTTAGTGGGGCAAAAAAGGGGTGACCTACTGGGGGCTGGCAGAGCCATCAGAGGGGACCCCCCCCTTCCAGGAGCTGATCCAGAACAGGCACCACAAATCCCAGTGGCATGTGGGCCCTCAGCAGAGTGGGGAGCACAAAGTTATTGATTGCCCTAGAGAGCGAAGTGTGGAGGGGAGGGGACCCACAAGCCAGTCCACCTTACCTGGGGCCCAAAATCTCCAGGCTCTCCCTTCACGCCGGGGCCTCCAGCTTCACCCTAGGAGAGAGAAACATGAGAGGGACGTGGCAGCCGGGCCCCTGGGTAGGGAAGGGCCAAAGGCAGCAGGCAGCCTTCCCCAGCCAGGGGCTCAGCAGAGGCTGAAGCACCAAAGGGCCCAAAGGACCCCCTCCCCATGTCCAGCCTCCCCCCCACACTTACCATGGGTCCTGGGCGGCCGGTGTACCCCATCGGTCCTGGAGGGCCACGCAAGGCCAGCTGTGGCAAGGGAGGAAAGGGGTCAGGCAAGCGCCCTCCCAGGGACCCTGGAGCATCAGGCACTGGGCTTGAGGGGGGTCTTCTGCCTCCCCGCTTCACACAACACCCTTAACTAGGTCACTTGCACAACCCATCAATCCAGGTTAGTTGGAACCTAGGCTGGTTTGGGGCTTCCTGTCTGATTCCCCCCAGGAGCTAAGGAAAAGGGGGTCGCCTGCCCCCCCGGTCCAACACCTGGCTGCCATGAATCCTCCCACCCCCACTGTGTCCTTCTCCCCACCAGAGACCCCTCTCGGCTGCTCACCCATCCTCCCCCCTCTATGTCGGGGGCACCCAGAGGCTCAAAAGCAGGGCCCCGGATTGGGAGCTCCCAAATATGGGACACTTATTTTGCTCTTCTGAATCCTTCCGGTTCCCCCCTCCCCCATAAACGTAGGAAGGGGGCCAGCTGGACTCACGCGGGCCTGTTGTAGGAACGCCTGGGCCCTGGGCCTCCTGGGCCATCGCCACGGGCCCCTTCTGGCCCCCGGCGGGGCTCCCAAAGCGGAACTGCGGTCAGGAGGGGAGAATCGAGTGAGCCGCTTCCTCCCGGATTGGGGAACAGAACCGACCCCCAGCCGGATGCCCCCCTCAACCCCCAGCCGCCCCGCGGGACATTCCCAGCTCCAGCCACGCAGGCCTTCCCTGTCCTGACTCACCGGAAGCATCATGGAGGTGCCGGGAGCCCCTGGACGTCCATCTGACCCAGGGAATCCGGCCCGTCCAGGGGGACCCTGCGAAGGAAGCAGAGTGGCTGATGGAACATACAAACAACCCACCCACCCCAGACACACACACACAACTCCGGGCCCAACTGCACTCCAATCCCCTGGCCGGGACCCATGAGGGAAGGAGTCCTCATTGAGGAGGAATGTCACTTCCAGTCTTCCTTCTGCAACATGGTGCCCTCTGCGTTAGCCGGACTACAACCCCCATCATCCCCTGAAGCCTGGAATTCAGCACAGCTGGAAAACAGCCGGAGGGGGAGGGAGTGGGGAGCAGGGAACTATTCACGCATGCAAAAAACTCCTCAGGCTCCTTCCAGGCCACCTACTTGGGGGGAAGCCCCATAGACCCTGGGCTCCAACCTTATTGAATTACTGGACAGCCAATGGGAAAAAAGGGCGTCTTGGTCCATGCGCAAAGTGCCTTTACCTTTGACTCAGGAACCATTGGCATTGCAGTGATTCCAAGCGACGGAATCGGGGGTGCCTGGTGAGCTGCGATAGTAGAACTCTGTACATGTTCAGGGACTGCAGGCGTACCCGCCCTGCAGACATGCACAGCCCCCAGCCCGTCCTGCCTCCCCGTCTGCCCCTTTCAAGACCCCCAATCTGGAGGGTGCCCCACTCACCCGCTCTCCGGGGTCGCCAGGAGGTCCGGGGGTCCCCTGGGTGCCAGGCGGCCCACTCATGCCCTGCAGAGGAAGAAGGCGTCTCTCCAGCCGTCCCTGCCCCACCTGTCCCACCCCTCCCAGAACCCACGCCCGCATCTCTTACCCGGGGTCCTTCGGGACCAGGGCGGCCCGCCACGATCATCCCCTGCAGAAGAAAAAGGAAGTCAGGTGGGAGAAAAAACGACGTTCTCCCCCTTTCTGTCCGGAGAGGTGGGCATAAGGAGCCTCCCTGTGGGGAAGCCGTCAGAGGCTGGCATGGCTGGCCACTAAACGGGGCATTGGGGATGATTCCGAGTGGGGGCCCATCCCATCAGGGAGGGAGGGAGGGAGACCCAGGACAGGGGGACCAGGAAGGGATGCTAATCTTGACCTTTGACCCCCCTGCAGTGACCGGCAGCAATTGGGCACTAAATCCCCCCCCAATGGCTTGGTCTTCATTTATACTCTCTCAACGTTGACAGCTTGATGATGGGTGAACTTCAACTCCCAGAATTCCCCAGCCAGCAGAGCTGGCTGGGGAATTCTGGGAGTTGAAGTCCACCCATCTTCAAGCTGTCAACGTTGAGAAATATCAACTTTAAGTGCATGAAAGCCAATTTGCTCAGGGTCTCCCGAGCACAATCACAAAACTGCCCCCCCAAAGGATCCTCCCACCAGCCCAACCTCTCTGGAAGGGACCTACCCCATTCCCACCAGGTTCCTTCCTGCCCTGGGATCGCCTGATGGCCTCCCATCCCTGCCCCTAAAGCCCAGGATTTGTCGATCTCCTTTCCCATCAGCCAAGGCCGGCCAGAGGTGGCTCCAGCTGCCACATGGGAGGGGGGGTGTCCAGACAGTGTCCAGGCCACTGGCCACCTTCATCTCTGTCCCGGGGGGAGGGGCTTGTGGGGGTGGGGGAAGAGAACTCTGACTTTCTGAGATCAAAAGGTGACAAAACGGGACCGGGGAAAAAGGACAAAGCTGGGATTGTGGCTGAAGAAGGGAGTGGAGCCAATGTTTCAGCTGTCTGCCCCACAACACCCACACTCACAAACACACCGACAACCCCGGAGACTTACAGGTTCAAAGACAGCCGGTTCCCCTTTCTCTCCCTTCAGGCCTCGGGCTCCGAGAACTGCCTGGGGGGTTGCACACATGTAGCCACAAGAAGGAGATTGTCAGCATTGTGTTGCTGTAGCACGTGCACACAAACACACAACACGCACGCAGACTGAATGCCCGGGCAATGCCCCTCCTTCTGCATGGAGAGGTGAATGCCACACGCGAGGCCATCTCAGTGGCACGAAGGGCGGCTCCAACAAGAGGAAAAACAGAATTCTACCCTTACACAAACACACACACACACACACACACACACAGACACGTCTTTCGCACAACCACCACAGTCCCCGCAAAAGTTACCGCTAAAAATGGGTTCCAATCATCAGCAGCTCAACTGTTATTTATTTATTTATTTATTTATTTCAATTTATATGGACTCTCCTTTGTCCTCGGCAGGAGGGTGGGTTAGATGGTCTCCCGGACCCCTGCTAGCCCTTGCCTTCTAGGGTTCTTCATAAGGAGCGAGATGCATCGCCTCGGTTCATTTAAGGCTTTTTATTTTAATCCCACTTGGTTCAGGGAAACTCCCCCCCCCCCCAAAATATCCCGACTATTGTGCACATGCCCCGGATCAAAAGAGATGAAAAAGTGGCCATTGTGAGAACATTGGTGGGAAAACAACCTGGCTGTTTGAACGCCCTAGCCAAGACTGATGGGGTCTTCTGTTTTAAATTGGTTTTAGTCTGTTTTAATCTGTTTTAATCTGTATTTATTGGGATTGTTTCGTTTGATGTGAGCCACCCTGAGTCCTTTGGAGAGGATGGCATATAAATCCAATTAATAATAGTATTATTATTATTATTATTATTATTATTATTATTATTATTATTATTATTATTGTATTAACAACAATAACAATAATAATAATAACATCTATGGAGTCTCCATCATGGGGGTCTCCTTAGGGGAGGGGTCTCCAACCTTGGCAGCTTTAAGACGTCTGGACTTCAACTCCCAGTTTTGCAGGCTGAGGAATTCTGGGAGTTGAAGTCCACAAGTCTTAAAGCTGCCAAGATTGGAGACCCCTTCCCTAAGGGGTTTTTTTCCCCAAAATGCAACTGGATTTTCTTGCTCCCCCACCCCCTTTGAAAACCCTTTGTCTGAAATGCTATAGGGTTTCCTGCCTGAGGAGAGGGTTGGACTCGAAGACCTCCAAGTTCCCTTCCAACTCTGTTGTTCTGTTCTGTTCTGTTCTGTTCTGTTCTGTTCTGTTCTGTTCTGTTCTGTTCTGTTCTGTCGTTTCACCTGTCATCCAAGAAGCTTCTTCAGCTTTTGATCTGAAGAAGTTTCTCGGATAAGAAGCGAAATGTTTTCAAAGAAAGAAAAGAACCAGTTGCCTTTTGGGGAAAAAGCATCTCTCGGACATTAGAATAGAACAGAGTAACAGTTGGAAGGGACCCTGGAGGTCTTCAAGTCCAACCCTCTGCCCAGGCAGGAAACCCTATAGCACTTCAGACAAAGCGTTGTCGAATCTCTTCTTGGAAACATCCAGTGTTGGAGCATTCACAGCCTCTGGTGGCAAGCAGTTCCACTAAGTTTCTCCTTAGTTCCAGGTTGCTTCTCTCCTTGATTAGTTTCCATCCATTTGCTTCTTGTCCTGCCTTCAGGGGCTCTGGAGAATAGGTGGAAACTCCCCCCCCTTCTTTGGGGCAGCCCTGAAGCCCCCACACTCACAGGGAGAATGAAAGGCGGCTGCTACAGCTACACAGAACTGAAAAGGCCCTTTGAGCCAAGGGACTGAATTCAGTCAACCAGTCATTCATGGCTAATGTAGGAATGACAGCCAGTTCCAGGAGACGGTGAGTTCTAGTTCCATTTTGGGCACCAAGCCAGCTGGGTGACCTTGGGCCAGTCAGTCTTTCTCAGCCCTAGGAAAGAGGCAATGGCAAAGCACTTCTGCGGGGGGGGGGGGGGGAGTTTGCCAAAAGAAAACTGCAGGGGTTATAAAACGGGTTATGACATAATGCAAAGTGTCATAAAACATTTCCTGAGCTGACATTTGACATCCAGTTCAACAAGGGCTCATTTGAAGGCAGGCCCATCGTCTCTGGACATATCCAGGCGAGAGCTCTGAATATTTAGAAATTATTAAGAACTCTTCAAGTACATTAGAAGCTCTGCCATGGCTGAAGGTACCAAGGAATCCAGTAAGAAAGTTTCTCTAAAACGAGGACCCAATGGGTCCCACATTGTCTCCTTTAGAATTTTTAAAATCTGCCAAAATACCCAGAATTTCTCAGATTTTAAAGAAAAAAAATATTTGGAACCAAATCCTATTAAGAAAAAAATACTCTGAAAAATGTTCTTGAAATGCTCTGGATTGAAGGGAGGGGGGCAGGAAGGAATGGGTTGGAATTACTGTGTGCTAATTGTGTGTGTGGGGTGGGGGGGAATGCCTTTCCAGTATAAGAGGAACTGGGACCAGTGGTATTGTTATACTGGGAAAAAGGCCTGTCTGCATTTCCATGGAAATCAGCTTCATGGTTAGAGAGATCAAGGCGAAAGGATGGGCAGGGCACATCCTAGTAAGAAATGATGTCATCAAAAGCATGATATGACAGATGGGGCGGGGTCATAATTCATAGGAAATGACATCATCAAACAAGTGATGTGACAGGATATAACTTCATAGGAAATGACATCATCAACGGGGGTGATGTCACGTGATATAACTTCATAGGAAGCATCATCATCAAAAGGAGAGATGTCACGTGACATAACTTCATAGGAAGTGACATCATCAAAAGGGGTGATGTCACAGGATATAAGAGAATGCAGAGACAGGTGCCCAAGCCATGCAAATGAGGGACCCAGGAGCAAGTGCAGGAGAAGCCACAGAGAGGGATTCAGAGCATGGCAAAATAGGGGAAGGGGTAGGAGGTGCTGCTGCCACCCAGTGTTGGGTGGTGGGAAAGGCAGGAGGAAGCCCTGTGCCAACCCAGAGGGGACCCAAAAGCAGCTGGGCATCGGAAGCCCGAAGGAAATCCACAGCCATCCACCAGACAAGACCAGGACACGGACACGGACACACACGGGAAACACGGAAGTGCCCACAGCATCACACGGTTCAGCGAAAGAGCCACAAAAGAAGGGAAACTCCCACCCCCCCACATAGGCAGTGGGCAGCCCAGCCTGAATCACGGCGCCAGGCAATGGACGGACAGGGAGACACAGAGACGGTGACACAGGACACAAGGGAGGCTCCCACTTACGACGGCATCGTAGGGGGCCTGGGCTGAGAGCAGGGGGCCCATCTCGCCAGGGTTGGGATCGCCGTCTCCATGGTCCAGACCCACGTCAGGCGCGAGACCCTCCTCCTCCTCCTTGGCCGCCTCCTCCTGGCCCAGGCAGGACGGGAACCCAATGGGACGTTAGCCCAGGAAGGGGAGCTTGTCTGCAGCAAGCACCCCGCAGCACCTGAGCCCTTGCCAGGCCCCCACTGGTGGGGCAGCCGTGCCCAGCAGCAAGGGTTGCCCCGTGCCCCATACCTCCTGCCCCCTGGGCCAAGTCCCTCTGCACCAGCATGCTGGGGCCACGGGGAGGGGGGGTCATTTACCTCCACCCATGGTGACGAGAGGGTAGGAGGTGAGGCCTCAGGAGCTGGGGGGCGGCTGGGGTGCTGGTGAGCCCCCCGGGGCTGCTCCGTGGGAAGAGGACCGGCGTCCTTGGAGCGAGGGAGGGAGGGGCACCCACCAACGGAGGTAAAATCAGGTGAATTCAGAGAGGAAAGAAGCGAGAAAGGAGACAGAGGGAAGGAAGGTTTAGTGGGTTAGTGCAAATGTCCCCGTCGGGCTCCGGGGCCCAATTCTGCAACGGGGATCATTTAAGCCCAGAGGAATCAACGGATGGGGGAAGCGGAGGGTCTCATGCCCAGCTGGGGCAGGAAACCAGGGCTGATCCAGGCCCACCGGAGGGTTCAAGAGGAACCCACAGCTGCAGCTGGAGGGGGTGGGGGGCTGGAGAAGCTGGGGTCCTCCCCATGCACTCCAGACCAGCCCAAGGAGGAATGCTTCTCTTGTTTGGGGCTCCCCCTCCCTCCCATGCCAACCCCAGCCCTTCCCTCTGGCTCTACCTGCTGGTAGCTGTTTCTTGGCCCGCGGGCTGCCTGGGCCGGGCCCCCTGCCTTCTTCCCTGCCGAGGCCTTGCTGGCCGAGGTCGCCTTGGCACTGGGGCTGTTGGCCTTGGGGGTCTTTCCGGCAGCCGAGACCTTCCCGTTGCCGAGTGCTTTCCCATCACGGGGCTCCTTGGGGCCACCAGGCCGCTTCCCCTTCGGTGCGTCCATCTTGAGGGTGGTGGGTGAAGGGCCGGGTAGCTGGCGCTTCTGGGGCTGCTTGGCCTCAGCGTTGGGGGTGGTCTTCGTCTTGGCCGGCGTCTAGCAGGGGCCACAAAGGCAGCGATGGAGGAAGGTGGCCGGAGCAAGGGCCAGTCCAGCAGAAAGCAGAGCCAAGGGGGTATCTGGACACATGGAGCCCTCCACCCTGAGACAACCCCCTCCCCAGGACAGACCCACACTAGGCCCCAGGCCTCCCTCTGAGGAGCTTTCTGTCCTGCCTTCAGTGCTATGGGGAGTCAATGGACCCCCTTCCTCTCTGTGGCAGCTTTTCAAATACTGGACCTCTGCTCTCCTGCCTGCCCCGGTCCTTCTCTTCACTAGACTAGCCAGGCCCAGTTCCTGCAACCGTTCATCGTACCTTTTGGCCTCGAGTCCCCTAATCCTCTTTGTCGCTCTTGTACAGGTAGTCCTCAATTTACGACAGTCCATTTAGTGACTGCTCAAAGTAACAATGGCACTGAAAAAAGTGACTTATGACCAGTTTTCAGAGTTACAACCTTTCCAGCAACCCTCCATGATCAGGTGATCAGAATTTGGACGCTTAGCAACTGACTCATATTTATGACGGTTGCAGCGCCCCGGGGTCACGTGATCCCCTTTTGCCTAACCACCGGGTTACTAACTTATCAACTGCAATGATTCACTTAACAACCGAGGCAAGAAAGGTCGTAAAATGAGGCAACGTTCACTGAAATGTCTCACTTAACAACTGAAATTTTGGGCTCAGTTGCGGTCTTCAGCCGAGGATTACCTCTACTCTCTCAACCTCTTTTTTATATCGTGGCGACCGGAACCAGAGACAGAATCCCAAATCTTCCGACTTCATCTGAAGCGAGTGGCTTGGCAGGGCTTCAAAGGGCTCAGCTCTGCGGTCGGCCCCACACAGGAGAACCATTCACAATGGGCTCATGTTGGGAGGGGGAGAATGAGCGCCCCCCCCCTTGAACCCTGGGGAGAAGATCCATTACAGCCTCTGGTGAAACTTTCAGGGAGAAAAATGAACGGCTTTTGCAAAGTTTGGAGCGAAGTTCCCTTCCTCTGTTCCAGCAACAATGGTGGGGTTTAATCCCAGTTAAATGCAGGAGCTCTCTTGCTAGATTTGGTGGGTGCACCCCTCCCTTTTTGGGGGGAGATATAAATACATATATAACCATTTACCTGAAATGGGATAGCAGCAAGAGGTTGGACTGGAAGACCTCCGAGGTCCCTTCCCAGTTATTACGTTAAAAAGATTTTCTAAAAAATATGCCTCATTTCCCCCGCAGGTAAATTTAGCCCCACCCTATCAGCATTTATGAAATCCCCCCCAAAAAACGTGGTTGTTTCAGCAGTTCTGGGGGTCCCAGAGATATGGGGAGAGGGCTGCGCTGTACTTGTTTAGCAATGGGAAACTTTGATCCCGGCTCTGGTCATAAGATGAGGACCATCTGTACGTAAAATGCCGGCCCCCTCTCCCAGTTTTCTTTTTAAATTAATTGGCAACTACGCCTGTTATTAATTATTGTTTGAACTGCTCTAGCTGTTTTCTCCAAGTAGACCTCATCTTATTACCACAATTGAGCCCAAAATTTCTGTCGCTATGTTGTTCTGTTATTACGACATTCCTTGCCACAGTTGTTAAGTGCATCTGGGTTGCTCGTTAGCTCTGCTTGTTGGAAGGTCGCAAAAGGGATCACGTGACACACTCCCCCCCCCCGGGACACTGTGAGTCAGTTGTGAAGCATCTGAATTTTGACCACATGACCATAGGGATGCTAATGGCCATAAGTTTGAAAAATGGTCAAAAGTCACTATTTTCAGTGCCACTGTAACAGTCACTAAGGAACTGTTGTAAGTTGAGGACTTACCTGTGTGAAGTTTGTGAGATGGACGGCTATATAAATCTGTTAATAATTAAGCGATTAACCGTTGGTGAAAGAGGCTCTCTGTCTTTCCCAACTGGCCAAGAAAGTTGCCAAAACAATCCCAGAAGTTTCTTCTCGGAGGCCAAAACTTCTCCTGGATTTATTTATCCCTTGAAGTCATTTATTTACTGCTCGGAGATCCTGCACTAAGAAATGCACCGTCCAGGGTGGAGATTTTGTGCCAGTTTTGATCGGGTTCAGGGATGAAATGCTCCTGGTTCGGACTGGATCGCCCGAACCGGTAGCGATGAAGGCAGGTGGTTCGGAGAACCAGTAGCAAAAATCCCTGCCCCTCCCTCCCATGCCCAGCTGAGCCGCACAATCATCAGAGGCTTTTTTTTTTTACTTTTAAAAGCATTTTTTCTACAACCTCTTCAGCCAAAAAAATGCTTTTAAAAGTAAAAAGAAAAAAAGCCTCTGATGATTGTGTGGCTCAGCTGGGATCACCAAAGGCTTTTAAAAGAAAAAAACCCTTTTTTTCTTTTAAATGCCTCTGAGGATCCCAGCTGAGTTGTCTGATTGGCAGAAACTTTTTTCTTTTAAATGCCTCTGCTGATCAGGCAACTCAGCTGGGATCCTCAGAGCCTTTTGAAAGCATTTTTTTAAAAAAATGGTTTTAAAAGTAAAAAAAAAAATTGGCCACGCCCACCCAGTCACATTACCCACCCACCCCACCAAGCCACGCCCACAGAACTGGTAGTAACAAATTTTAGATTTCACCACTGATCTGGTTCTTATGAAAAAGGACAAACTCGGTTGCAAAAGAGACTGAGCCAGCCGGGCGAGGTGGCTGCAGAAAAGGCGAAAGTGATTTGGGGCTGCACCCGGAGGAAAAAGCCACTTCTAGATCCCTCCGTCTGATTCTGCCCCTTGGGTGGAGGATTGGGGCCGAGGGGGACCAAGAAGGGAGGCTGACGTGGGTGGGGAACGGACTTTCTTGTTCCCACGACGAGATCCAGTACGGGAGATCCAGGAAGGAGATTCGGACCGAGGCCTTTTTGGCAGGGGAGCCAATGACCTGGACAGGCAAGGGCTCTCCTTCCCACACCTCCACCTGCCTGGGAGTGTTGCGCTCGGGGGTCAGACTAGATGGCCTCAAAAAGCCCGACTAAAATCCTATGAACCGAGGCCCTTCCCAGTTCGAAACTCTTTTGTACTCCATCTGGAAGCTTCATCGGGGTTCAAAGAGGTTTTGATAAAAATACATTTATTTATTCATCGAATTTTAAAGCCACTCAGCACCCTGACTCTGTGCCATGGTAGCTCCCGTTAGCATTCAAAGATGGCATGGAGTCCAGCTGTGTTTTCCTCATTCCTGTTCAGAAGAGCCCTTCCTGCTCCCCCTTTTTCCCCCTCCCTCTTATTAAAATTGGGGGGATCTTTTCTGGGGCTTTGAATCTGCGGGCAGCTCCTTTCCCTTCCTACAAAACCTCCTTTTAGCCTTGAGGGCCAAAGGCCAGTGGATAAAGATGCCCCCAGGTTGTCCCCTCCTCACCTCAGGCCTGGGGGGCCTCGGCTGAGCTTCCTGGGCTTGAGGCTTCTGGGGGGGCCCCCCGCAGTCCGGGCAGTAGTTCTGGGCAGCCTGGGGGCTGGAGCTGATCAGCAGCTGCTGGATGTCTCCCTGGGGTGGGGGGGGAAGAGGCACGGGGAGATGAGGGGGGCTCAGACCCACAACAGGGGAGGGTGGCAGGAGGCAGGGGTGGTGGGAGCTTTCTACCTCAAAGACCCCCTCGTCCAGGATCTGGGCCCCGAAGACGGTGATGCCCTTGGTGTCCAGCACGGGCTTGTTCCCCCGAGGGAGGGGCACGGTGGCCCTCTTCTTGCAGTCCAGGAATAGTGTCACCTGCTTTTTCTTCACGCTGACTGCCACCCGATGCCACCTGCAGGGACAAGGCGGCCCCCCCACTCAGCCCCCGCAGGCCACACGGGCACCGGAAGGCTGAGCCGGGCCTCCAGAGAAGGACTGGCAGAACAGCGCCTGGCATCCAACTTGGCCTGTCGGGCCCGGAGCCTGCCAGGCGCCAACTGATCTGCCCGTCTCTGCAGTGCCAGGTAAAGAGCTTCTGGCTTTCCGGCTGGGTGTTTGGGGCAGGAGCCTCCAGCAGCCTCTCGCTCCTTCCTCCCGGTGGGCCTCAGCCCCAGAAGTTAAACTCTCTGCTTTTGCTCCTGTCTCTCTTCCACCTGCCCCTCCACAGACACACAGACACCCCCCATTTTAAACAGAAGGAAGAGTTAAAAGCCTCTCCGGCCTTTAGCTGCAGGAAGCCTGGCCTCCAGGGGAGAAAGGACCAGAGAGCCTCCAATTTTCTTCCCTGTCTCCAGTTCTGGTTCTGCCAGGGGCCCTGTGGGAGGGGAACCCCAATACTGAACACTCCCCGGCAGCGTCAGGAAGGTCCCGGGGCCTCTCGCAGACCAGGAACATGAGCTGGGGAATCCCAAAGCCACAGGGCTCCAGGAAGTCATGGAGTCCACCTCCCGGTCCAAGCACAAAGCTGAAGTCAAGCCCCACCAATTGGAGGGTCTCCACCTTCCACTTGGGGCACCTAACCGAAAAGAGTGAGCCATCCCCACTTCTACTACAGGCAAGACTCTACCCGACCCGGGGGTTGCTCTGAGCCAGCCGGGGGATGGAGGAGGCTGATGGGCAAGGAAGGAGACCTGGAGATCCTTGGAACCAGAGACCCTTCCTCCACCCCACCCCATATCTCACCCTATTTCTCCATCACAGGGACTCCCCAATGGAAGCTGCCTTCTGGGGTCCCATGGGCTGTTCTGCGCCCCAAGGAGAACCGTCCAGCCACTGAAGGCAATGCCCCCCTCTAGGGACCCCTCCCTCCCCAGCAGAGACAGGCTTTGCTGCCACGATTGGCTGTCTGGTGTGTCTCGCCTTCCGTGGCCGTCACCCGCAGGGTCCCCCAGGAGGACCCACACCCCGGAGCTGGCATGGCGGGGCTGACCGGGCTCCCCCCAAGGGCGGAGGGGACTCACCTGCCGTCGGTCAGGTTGGCCCCACGGAAGACCGGGTAGTCCTCGGGGGCGGGGCGGCCGTTCTGGTCGCGATAGAGGAATCGTGGGGAGCGGTCGAGCTCAACCCCCAGTTGTTGCACGCCGTGCCGGTCGTAGAGGGAGAGCAGGAAGACGGGGCGGCCCGGCTTGGCCTTCAGCAGCGCCATCACAGAGAAGTCCTCGGGGAACTCACCTGGGGAGGGGGGGAGGAGCTACAAAGGGGGCTCAACTACAGCCAGGATCTGTGGCCGGGTGGGAGGGGGATCCGCTGCCCCTTCCCAGCCACTGGGTCCCCAAGGCCGGTTGGGGAAAAGCGACGCCCACCCGGGACAGCGCTGCAGGCCAGAGATCACCAGGAGAGGCTTTACTTGCAGCGCTGATGATCCGGGCACCGAAGCGGCCACTAGTTGGGGTTCACCGTGTCCTGGTTTATCTGGTTAAGTGCCTTTCGGGGCTTGGGTGAAAGACGAGCCCCAGGGAGACCTCAAGTCCCTCCGTCCCACCTGCAGCCTTGGGCGGGGGGAGGGGATACCTGGGAAGAGCTGCCGTGTTGGGGCACTGATCTGGGCCCGCCTGGATATCCGGAAGGCTGTGTCCGGCCCGGACCCTGCGTGCCTCTGCGGGCAGAAGCCCGGCGTCTTGCGGACCCCCTCGGGCTCCTTCTGCAGCTGCAGCACCGTCAGGACATCGACCACTGGCTCAGCTGTGCAAGAGGGGCAGGAGGAGAGACAGTCTGGCTGAGGACGGAGCCCCCTCCCCAAATCTCCTCCCCTTGGTGCAGCCCCCTTCCTGTTCCCGCAGGGCGATTTCACCCACTGGGGCTCAGGAGGCCCTGCTTAGTGGGCCCCAGGCAGATTGGAGGCTGCATACCCTTTGGGGGGGGGTCTCCACGTGAGGCAGAGCCCCCCTTTCGGGCATCGGCAGAAACATCCGATGCCCACCTTCACTCTTGCCAGGCCAAATGTTCTAATGGCCATGAAAAGGCTCTTTGTTCATGCCTGCACACTACGTACGCACACACATGTGGTGCACAAACACACACCAACACGGACACACACCCAGCAGGAAGGAAGGAAGGAAGGGGGCACCTCTGGGATGCAGCTGGAAGCGAAGGGGGCTGCCCCCCCTCTACTCTAGGGGGGCTGCAGGGTGGCCCTTGCAAAATGGGTTCTCCCACACCCAGACCAGGCAGGGAAGGGGAGGCCACAAAGTGATACCGACAAGTTTCTGTGTCAACCCCCCCCCCCAGAAACCGGGGGCACCACAAGGCTCTGAAACTGCTGGAGACAACCAGGAGGGGTCCCCACTTGCACCCCACTCAGGTTGGGCCTCGACAGGCCCTCAGGGAGCACAGCTCCAGCCCACCCCCAGGGGAAGTGGGGTGGGAGGCATATTGAAGGGTGATAGATAATAGATGGTAGAGATGATAGATGATAATGATATATACACATGATAAAGATAGATAGATAATTAGAGAGAGAGAGATGATAGATAATGATAGACATAATAAGATAGATAAAGAGAGGGGATAAGACATAGATGATAGATAGATAGACAGATAGATAGCCAATAAATTATAGATAATGATATATACACATAATAAATAGCTAAATAGAGAGATGATAGATAATGATAGACATAATAAGATAGATAAAGAGAGGGGATTAGATAGATAGATAGATAGATAGATAGATAGATAGATAGATAGATAGATAGATAGTAAGATAGATAGAAAGATAGAGACAATAGATTATAGATAATGATATATACACATGATAAGATAAATAGATAAATAGAAAGATGATAGATAATGATAGACATGATAAGATAGAGAGTGAGAGGGGATAAGAAAGAAAGAAAGAAAGATAGATAGATAGAGAGATAGATAGATAGATAGATAACGATAGACTATAGATGATATATATACATGATAAGATAGATAAATAGAGAGATGATAGGTAATAATAAACATGATAAGATAGAGGGAGAAAGAGGGGGAGAGAGTGAGTTTTAAACATTTGAAAAATAAATCAGGGACAAATGATTTTTGGGTGGATTTTCTGATCAAAGGAATCCCAAATTCTAGGCAGGAAAAAACTTTGGCCCTTGGGAAGAAAAGGAATATTTTTCTCCCTGTTGATGTTTAATTGTCATTACTGTACAACTTTGAAATTTTTAACCGTAATTTAATTTTTAAACTTAATGTTAACTTTCTATATATATACAGGTTATATTATATTGCGCACCATCCAGAGCTCCTCTTTGAGGGAGGGGGGAGGTTTGGAAACACCAATCAATCAATACGAATGAATACATTTCGTAGATCTGAGAAGGCAGACTATATAAGGAGCAACTCTTGATAGCTAATGCACCCAGGAGAGCCCTGCCTTAGGAGCAGCTGCTGCCTATGTGGGAACATTTTCCCTCTGGAGTTGTAGATAAAAAGGTGAGCGATGATGATGGTTTAGCAACCCTGGTCTCCTACACACCCGGCCTCTGTTGATGCAGCCCCCCGCCCCCCCCCACCCCCAAGAGAGAGAGAAAAACCCCCAAGATTGCGCTGCCACCCTCCGCGGCCACAGGGTCTGACTGAGGGGAAAAGGGCACCACCTGGAATACCTCCTGACTTTCAAGGAAGCTGAGAGTTGTGAGTCCATCTGACCGTGTCCCCAGGCAGCCTCTCCTGCCCCACCAGCTGCCCCAAAGAGCTGCCTGATCTGGACCAGCCTGCCAGGCCAGCATTCACAAGTGGGGGACAAAATTCTTTTCCTCCCCAATTGCTTATCTGTCCTTATCTCACCTGTAGGGCTCCCCCACCCCCCATGGCAAACTTAGGCATTTGTGCCATAAGCACCACAAAAATAGAGCACCAGCCATATCCAGAAGGGGGGGGAGGGGAATGATTTCACTAATTTTTCACTTTTTTTCAAGGATCGGCCTGCAGGGCCCACGAGGAGGCTGTCCTGCTTGGCCACAGCTCCGGCTAGATGACCTCACAGGCCCCTCTCTGAGCCAGCGCCTGTCCAGGAGTTGAGAGGGAACCATGGTGGAGAGCTTGGACCCTCCTGGTTGCGAAGGGGTCCTTAAAAAAGCTTTGATGCAAAGCGCTGCCAGGTTTGGGGGCGACATCTGAGGGTCTCCCTGCGACCCCACCCCCCACCTCGGGCAGAGAGCTCTGGGCTCAGAGGGCTGCCTTTCCCCTTAGAAGTGGGGGGTGGGGGGGGGCATTCCTCCTGCCCGGCCCTGCCTGGCCTGGCTGCGGCCCGATAAAGAGCTCTGTGTTAACTCCAAAGTCTCCACCATCGTTCCTGACGGAGCTTTTGCATCGTTTATCCTGCTATTTTTACACTCTTTGGTGCCGCCCCAGGACTCCAGGTGGAGGAGACGGCAGGGAAGGTCCCCAGTAAAACTGGGTGTGTGTGTGTGTCAGCCCCTCCCCCCCATCACAGCTCTCCCCGTTCTTGCTGAGTGTGGCCAAGCCCTTCAGACCCACCGCCAGCCTTCCAAGGAGTCAGAACACCAGGGGCTCCTGGCATCCTCCTGTCCAGAGGGGTCTCTAGGGGCTGGCAAGGAGGGGCTGAGCCCCCTCCTCTTCCTGCTAAATGGGGGCTGATCCTGGTCTCTTGAACCGCATGCGGGACCTGACTGAGCCTGACTGGTCTCTTCCACAAGTTATAGGGCAGAAATGTAGGGAAGGGAGGGAGGGAGGGAGGGAGGGAAGGAAGGAAGGAAGGAAGGAAGGAAGGAAGGAAGGAAGGAAGGAAGGAAGGAAGGAAGGAGGGAGGGACGGAGGGAGGGAAGAAAGGAAGGAGGGAGGGAAGGAAGGAAGGAAGGAGGGACGGAGGGAGGGAAGAAAGGAAGGAGGGAGGGAAGGAAGGAAGGAAGGAGGGACGGAGGGAGGGAAGAAAGGAAGGAGGGAAGAAAGGAGGGAGGGAGGGAAGGGAGGAAGGAGGGAGGGAAGGAGGGAGGGAGGGAAGGAAGGGAGGAAGGAGGGAAGGAAGGAGGGAGGGAAGGAGGGAGGAAGGAGGGAAGGAAGGAGGGAGGGAGGGAAGGGAGGAAGGGAGGGAGGAAGGAAGGCGTCATCTACACTTCAGCTGTAATCTATTCAGAGTGTAAAACAGGCAGAAGTCCAACAGGTAAGATCCCCTAAACCTCAGCAAGACAGAAACTTTCCTCACTTACTTTTTGCCTGAATTTTGGCATATGGACCGGGTCTTATAGGGAAGGCTGAGCTGGCAGAAAGTGGCTGGGCCCAAAGTCATCCAGTAAAGGCCCAGCAGTGGGATCACAGTGCATACAGACAGAAGTCCAACAGATACGGTTGTGCCAACCTTCATTTTACCGTTGAAGAGAGTCTGGGAGGGTTACAAAGCCCCCATCATTCTCCAGGTGGGAGGCTGGGCCAATGGCAAGGATTACCGCAATGAGCCAAGGTGGGCCAGTGGTCAGAGTGCAGTCCTGCCGGCTGCTTCTGCTGACTGCCGGCTGCCTGCAATTTGCCAGTTCAAATCTCACCAGGCTCAAGGTTGGCTCAGCCTTCTGTTCTTCGGAGGTGGGTCAAATGAAGAGCCAGATTGCTGGGGAGAAGAGGCTCAGAGAGGGCAGTTAGACTTATATAGTCTAACGGCTATTGCTATCACAATCATAGAATTCTATGGCTAGAAGGGACCTCGAAGATCTTCTAGTCCAACCCCCAGCTCAAGGAGGAGTCCAGCCTCCTCTTCAAAGCCTCCAGGGATAAAGCACCCACAGCTGCTGGTGGCAGGCTGTTCCACAGATTAATTTTTCTAACTTGTCAGGAAGTTTCTCCTTCATTCCAGGTTGCTTCTCTCCCAGGCTGGTTTCCATCCATTGCTTCTTCTCCTGCCTTCAGGGGCTCTGGGGAATAGGTGGAGCCCCTCCTCTTGGCTTATGGGCAGCCCCTCAGATATTAAAATGCTGCTACGAAGTCTCCCCTAATCCTTCTATTCAGTAGACTGGCCATACCAATCCCTGCAACTGTTCTTCGTGTGTTTTAGGCTCCAGGCCCTCATCACCTTCTCTGCTCTTCTCTGCACTCTTTCCAGAGTCTCCACATATTTTGTATCATGGTGACCAAAACTGCATAAAATACTCCAAGTGTGTAAAGCCATAGAATCCCCTTCCGTGACCTTGTGGCTATTATCCCTCTGTTGTCAATTCCTAGTACCCACACAGATCATGATGTGACTCCAACCTGGTCCTTCCCAGGTCACCTGTAGGCCTGCAGGCCCCCATGAGAAAATGGACTAGATGACCTCTCCAGACCCCCCCCCCCCCGGTGGCGCCTGATTCCCCTCCCGCCTTTCCACTGGTTTTTTGAGGCTCCCCAGGGCAACCCGGTTTCCATCCCGGCAGGGTGACTTCAGGGGAGCGGCCCCTGCCTGGCTGACCCACCCCATCATCCCAGGCAAGAATGGGACAAGGGAACATCAAGTGGCAATGAGTGCCAGAGTATCCGGGCAGCGCAGTGGGAAAGAGGCTTTCTTCCCTTATTATTTAATTGATTGAATTTATATGTCGCCTATTTTACTATCCGAAGCTATTCTAGAGGGCCGCCCCTCGAGGGCCGGGGATGCTTGAGGATGGGATGCGGATTCGTGTCTCCGAGAGGGGGTGGGGGGCCAAGTGGGGCGCTGGCGGGCAAAGCAGAGTCCCGGAGAAAAGGGCGCGTCCGTGGGGGAGAGGGAGGGGGGGGGCATTGCTTGCCTGTCATGGGGCGGGTGGGGGACGCGGCCGCCACGGAGGTTTTTCGGGCCGCCGCCCAAAGGCAAACAAGCCCCGCCCGGGAGGCAGCGCACCGCACACTCGGCCTCTGTTCCCGCCGCACAAAGGCCGCCCTGTCTGGGCAGCGCCGCGCCGCAGCGGGGAGGGAAGGGCGGGCGAGGCGGCCGCTACGAGCCCAGCTCTCCGTCTGCCTCGACGCGCCGCGGCCGCGGCCCTTCCTGCCCCTTCGCTTCCCTTCCCTTCCCTTCCCCTCCAGCCCGCACAAGCGCTGCCTGTTGGCGCTTGGAGCGGGGGAGGCGCTCGACCGGACGGACTTCGGCTCGCCCCTCGCTTCCCCCGCGCTGCCCATCCCGGCCTGGTCCCCGTCGGGCGGGCAAGCGACCCACGGGAGGCACCTCACCACGTGGCGGCGCCCGTCGGACACGCGCCCGCCACCTGCCGGGCTTCAGGCGAGCCGCTGAAAGAGCCGCCCTCCCGAAATCCCGGCCGCCCCAGCACTTGGGGGGGGGGGGGGAGTGTTAAGAAGCGCCTGGACGGCCACTGGTCTGAAACGGCCGAGGCTCTCCCGCTTGACCGGGGGCTGGACTAGAAGACCTCCAAGGCCCCTCCCAGCTCTCCTCTCCTCTCCTCTCCTCTCCACTTGGAGGTGGCAAGGACCGCGCCCGGCACCTCGACGGGTAGCGGCGGCCAAATAAGCGCTCGCTCGCTCTCACACAGGCCCAGCGACACCGAGCTTCTCCCCGCAAATGAAGCCTTTCGGGTCCTCCCCACGGCCTGGCGACCCTCCCCCCCAAAGCAGGGACCTCTTCCCGGCCCGAGGAGCCTGCGGGGGCTGGCAGGGCAGGGCTGGGCTCTCGGTCAGAGCCAACTCTCCCCCCGGGCGCTGCCTGCAGGCGGGGGACCCGAGGGCGCGTCCGCGGCGCTTACCTGCTTGAGCGGCCAGGCAGGCGGGCAGCACCAGCAGCGCCAGCACGAGCAGCCGCCGGGCGAGCTCCATGGCCCTCGGAGGCGAAGCGACCGGGCCGGCTTCCTGTCGGGACGAGGGGCCGCGGAGATGTCCGCGGAGGAGCTCGGCAGCGGCGGTCTCGCTGTGGCTCCGGTGCAGCCCCAGGCAGCCTGGCTCGCCGTCCGGTCCTTCTGCCTCTCGGCCGGCCTGGACAGCCCCCGCCCCGCCCAACCCCCAGGGCCGCCCTGGCCTGACCGCCCCCGCCCCGCCAGCCACCTTCCCGCGTGGGCGCCTCCCTCCGCCCTGCCCGTCTCCTTTCCCTTGGAGCGGCTCTGAACCGGTTGGATGCCCGCCCTGGAGCCCGCTAGATCTCCTCTGGGGGTCCCCCGCTTCCCTCCGCCCCTGCCGTTCCTCTAGCTCCGTCCTCCCCGCCCCCCAAAAAAGATGGGAAAAGCTTCTTCTTGGCAGTTCTTTGAACCCCCCACCCATCCCACGGCTTGGCACCCACGAACGCCCCCCCCCAACACGGACCCCCAAAGTAGCCACCAGACCCAGGTTGTCCGCTTCCTCTGCAGTGATACGGAGCCTGTACAGGCAGGCCCGACCCTTGGGACCCCAAGTGGATACTGAGGACAGCTTCCTGCCCTCCATTCCCCATTTCAGGGGGAGGGGGGTGTAATTTCCTTGACAGACGCCCCATCTTTCCTGCCCCAGGGGGTGCTGAAGGACAGCCAAGGAAGTGATAAGAATACAGCTTCAAATCCACATTAAAAGTCCATCGAAGGAGAGGCCTCTTTACAGATGTTGGGAGCAGAGTACCCCCCCTCCCCAAGCTGTGCCCAGCTCAAGGAAGTGAGCCCAGCCACAGGCACCTGCAAGTTCCTCAGAGTTCTCCTGCTGTGTCAGCAATACCCAGAACTGCCCCCTCAACCCCTGAGGTCCAATCTCCCAGGAGACCCTCAAAGAAAGAGGGTTTCTTCAGGTGCCCCCAGCAGCTGCTCCTCTTGTACTTTGGGGTCAAGCCAGAAGACCTCCCCCTTGCGGTTCCCCCCCACCCCTTGGCCCAAAGGATGGGAGCAGGTGCTCTGGAAAGAGTAAGGAAGATGATTAGGGGGCTGGAAGCTAAAACTTATGAAGAGTGACGGTTGCAGGAATTGGCTCTGGCCAGCCTAGTGAAAAGAAGGGCTAAGGGGGAACATGATAGCAGCCGTCCAGGATCTGAGGGCTGCCCCAAAGAAGGGGAGGGGTCCACCTATTCTCCAAAGCACCTGAAGGCAGGACAACAAACAACGGACAGATACCAATCAAGGAGAGAAGCAGCCTGGAATTAAGGAGAAAGTTCCCAACGAGAACAATTAACCAGTGGAATGGCTTGCCACCAGACGTTGTAGGTGCTTCATCAGTGGAGGTCTTTAAGGAGAGATTGGACAGCCATTTGTCCTGAATCGTATAAGATCTCCTGCCTGAGCAAGGGGTTGGACTAGAAGACCTCCAGGGTCCCTTCCCATTCTGTTATCCTGTTGCTGTTACTGTTTCTGTTAGCGAAAGAGGGGAGGCATGGGGGAGGGCTGAGATTTTCCAGGTGGGCAGGGTCAAGAGGCAGCCTTGTGGGCTTGGGGAGGGAGGGGGGCATCCCACCTTGTTGAGAGAGGCTCCTGTTGGGGAGCCTCAAACCCAGAGTTAGCCTGGAGCCCTTGTCTAGGTGGATGCCAGGGGTCCAGAGCTCATCTCTTCCCAGGCCAAGGCTGGCCGTCCGAGGAGATTCCTGTACGACAGGCAGGATGCAATCAAGTCGTAAGCTTGAACTCTACACATTGGGGTCTGGAGGCTTCTGCCCCCAGGGCCAGCATTGGGGTCTGGGCATTTCACAGGAAACCCCCACAGGCCATGAAGGGCTTCTGACTGGCAAACACAATTCGAGGCCCTGAAGTGGGGGCCTGCCCCATTGGGAGTCCATGACGTAAGAGAGTGGCCAGGGGGGGCCTCAGCTGAAAGGAGAATGGCCGGCAGCCTGGCCCACCTTGGCACAGGTTTCCTCCCATTGGCCCCGGGGTGGAATCTAAAATTTGTTACTACCGGTTCTGTGGGCGTGGCTTGGGGGGTAATGTGACTGGGTGGGCGTGGCCATTTTTTTTCTTTTAAAAGCATTTTTTCTACAACCTCTTCCGCAAAGAGGTTGTAAAAAATACTTTCAAAAGGCTCTGACGATCCCAGCTGAGCCGCACGATCATCAGAGGCTTTTTTTTTTTACTTTTAAAAGCATTTTTTGGCTGAAGGGGTTGTAGAAACAATGCTTTTAAAAGTAAAAAAAAAAAAGCCTCTGATGATTGTGCAGCTCAGCTGGGCATGGGAGGGGGGCAGGGATTTTTGCTACAGGTTCTCCGAACCACTCGCCTCCATCGCTACCGGATCGGGCGATCCAGTCCAAACCAGGAGCATTTCACCTCTGCATTGGCCCTCTCCCCTGGAGACAGGAGGGCCACCCTCTCCAGTCCTTCTTCCTCCAAATCCTGAGTCACAGCCCCACTGCCCCCAGGAGTTTTCAGTCCCTTTTAGACCCACCTGAGCCCTTGGCCCTCTTTGTAGCCATGAGTTCCACAGGCCACCATTGTGCCACCTTACTCAGAGCGGCTGCGCTTGTGTGTGAGTGCAGAGGCGCATTTGCTGTTATCCCACAAGAGGGTCGCCCCATCCCCACAAAGGCCCCATTTTCAAACAGCAGCCAGGAACCTCCCTCCCTCCCTGCCCCAGCATGATAGCTGCCCGTTCTGCGCATTTGCCGCTTCTCTCGCAGCTGTGCCCAGCCAGTCCTGCCCTGACCGCAGCTCTTCTGCCTCGAAAGCCCTCTCTGGCCACAGCTGGACGTCCCTCCGGCAGATGTGGACCCACTTCACAGCGCTCTCCTCGGCCGGCAGGGGCCTCCCTCTCCTCCCCCACCCTCTCCGGCTGAGCCAGGAGTCCAGAAGAGAAACTGTAATTAGGAGGCCGAAATTAGCCGGCCGCCTTCCTGTCCTTCTCTGTGGGGCTGGTGTAGGAGGGGGTGCTGGGCCAAGAGATCCTCCCAGGCTCCGTTGGGGAAGGAGTGAAATCAGCATCAGGCTTCTCACTACGCAATATTGTACAAACATAATATTTGGAAAATTCAGATTTCCCTGCCTCGGGAGGGGAAAGTCCTGCTTGCCCAGGGGAGGCTACAGGTGTGACACCCTCAACTTTCTCAAAAGATGCCAGCAGGTGCTGTGAGAGGGAATCCCAGCTGTGCCCTCCCCTCCCCGGGGCAGGCAAGGAGGCCACTGGAAGGAGGAGAACAGCCCCACTTCTATCGCAGGTGGAATCCCTGCGTGCGCACACGCACACACACACACACACACAGACAGGATCTGGCGTTTCCTGGCCAGATCCTGACCCATCAGGAGACGAAGGCTGGCGTCGCACAATGCGGTTGCTTAAAACATGGTTTCCTGCACAAACCATCATTCTCTGGATCCAGAGAAGTCATTAAGCCATAAAATTCGGCTGAGCCAAATGACATCTCCCTGGCTCAGTGTGATGTGGGGCCAGGCCAATGTGGAGCTGGTGGGGAAGGCAGCCCCTCCCTCCCAACCCTCCCTGCAGAGTAGCATCAGGGGCCCCCACCCTCTCGGTCCCCAATTCTCCCTCCAGTTTGCAATGAGCCCCCCCCATGCAGATTCCCCACCTGGTAGTGGGGTCTCTGGACCCTTCCAGACTCTTCCAGAAGAGAAGCAATCCTGCCCCTCCTGTCTCAGCCAGGGGCAACACTATCTCCATTGCTGCCATTGAGCTGAGCCAAAGATTTGTGGACTCCAACTCCCAGAATTCCTCAGCCAGCCAGCCATGCGGGAATTCTGGGAGTGGAAGTCCATAAGACCTTAAAGTGGCCACGTTCAGAGGCCCCTGAGCCCTCAGAGCAGCCTTTCGCAAGAGGCCTAGGAATTTTCTGAGCTGCTCGTACACTGGGAGACGTTTGCTGGATTCAGACAGACCTCTGGGCCTCACAGAAGAGAATGCAAAGGCAGACAAAGGCGGGGGGGGGGGAGGGCAGGGGGGAGGGGGCACACAGCACCCGCAGAAAAGATCATGAACTCTTGTTATCTGTAAAAAGTAACCGAGGCTGTTCCAGGCAGACAAACGTGAGCCCCAGCTGTGATGCAGCTGCAGAAAAGGCCCAGGCGAGCCTTCCGATGATAGGCCTCCATATCCATCCGTCGTATCCCGCTTCTTCGGCCATCCACAGCCAACAAGGCCCAGCTCAGGCAGCCCTCCCGTTGCCCACCCACCCCTTCCCAGCCTCAGCCACAGGTGCCTGGGTCTCAATGCGCCCCTTGCGCAACCTGGCCCAGAACCAGCCCTGGCATCCTCCCTCGCAGGTACCAGGAAAGCCTGTGGGGCAAGAGAAAGGAGATCCAGGGGTGAGAAAGTCTCAGCTGTTCACACAAACAGGGCAAGACCCAGGCCAATCCTGAGAAGGCGGAGGAGGCCAACAAAAGGCAGGGGAAGGGGAGGGGGCGTCCTGAGGGGCTCTGGCCTCTCTGGTGGCACAGCTGCAGGCAGGGGAGGGAGGGCAGCCCTCGCTCCGGGGACCAGCCTTGGGGTGGGTGGGGTGCTGCGGCTGTCCCACTCCACCCTGGCTAATTGCAGCCTTCTTCCGAGGATCTGGCCAGCCCCTCCCCTCTGGGGCCTGCCCTCTGCCCAGACCGGCTGATGCAGAGGAAGGGCTGCTGCTGTCTTAAGAGGGGGGGGGGCTTCTTGGCTCACCAGGTGGGGGACAGATGGGAGGACCCCCCACCCAGGAAGGCCTTCTTCCTTTGCCCCTTCTCCGGAGCAGGGCCTGTCTGCTGGCCAAGGCACGGTGGCCCCCCGCAATGCCCAGCTCCCCCCTTTCCCCCACCCCCAAAAGCGCACCCGCTTCCCCGGCTCGCGGGGGGGGGGCTGTGCGGTCCGAAGGCGAGGGGGGCAAAGACCCCGGGGGAGCCTAGAGCCGCCCCTTCTTCTGCTTCTCACGAAGCCTCCCCCCATCCCCCCCCCGGCGCCCTGGGTGGGGTCCGGCAGGACGGCGAGGAATGCGCGGCCGGCTATTCTGGGCTGCGGGTGTGGCGGCTCCGGCCGCAGAAGCGCCACCCGCCCTGCCAGCCACGGAGCGCTTGCGACGGCCGGCCGGAAAAGCGCTCCGGGGACCCCAACTGCATCGGCCCCTCCCGCTGCGCCCCGCAGACGCCCGCCCTTTGCACGTGCTCAGGAGGCCCAGCCCAGCCCAGGTAGCCCCCTTCCTCCGCGTCCCGCCGGCGGAAGATGGACAAGGCCCTTCTGTGCGCCTCCGTCCGAGCTCAGCCCGGCCGGCAACGGGGGTCAGCCCAGGCCACTGGGGGGGGGGGGGAGCGCGGAGCCTTTTCCAGCCGACGCTATGCGGGGAGTTTCCTGAAGCCCCCCCTCCAGCTCTTTTGCAAAAGAACCCCAACCGGTGTCCTGCCGGGGATGGGTTGAAGGGACGCCCCGAATCCTTTCAGCTCATCCTCCCAGACTGGGCTTCTGGGGTACAGGAGACCCCCGCCCCAAATCCAGCATCGCGAGGCCGGGGAGGGGGGATTGCCCCGAAGGAGGCGCAGAGGGGAATCGACCCTTCCACAGGTGAGAGGGTGCGGCTTCCCCCCAGCGGCCGAGGAAAGAACTGCAGGGAGTAAAACTCGGGAACTTTTCCCGACCCAGGCGAAGAGCGAGCCGGTCTTTTGGGGGTGGGGTGTTTGTCGGGGGGAAGTTTTTGCACCCAGTGAGAAATCAGACTACCTTCTTAAAACCACAATACATGGTTTATTTGCGTGGTACGTAATGCAAACACAACAGCTGTGTTTTATTAACCAGGTTTGAGCAGAAGCCACAGAGAAACCTAACTAGGATTCCAAACGATTGAAACGTAGTCCGTTGCACAGAGGTGACCGTCGGCTGTCTGAGGACCCGTGGGGAACCCGTGGCCCACTTCCAACCGCCTGTGGCCGCCGTCCAGGGGATGCTCAGGGAGCCCCCCCCCCAAAGTTTCAACATCCGTGCCCCCGCTCGAAGGGCGGAGGTCCATCTCTTCCATAATAGCCGGGCAGCCTCTGGCGACATCGCAGCTTGCACTCTGCACATGCTCAGAAGTTCTGCATTCCTGATTGAGGGTAAGGCGGAGGGGGAGCAAAGAGAATGCCCCGGGCGCCCAATCAATTAAAACGGGGGAAGGAAGAGAAACAAAGCGGGAGGGGGGGCAGCTGAGAGGGGGCGCAAACGATTTGCCCTTTGGAAAAAGCAGGCTGATTAAACCAACAGGTTCCCCAAAGTGGTTCTTTGGGGGGGGGTCACATAAATGGGGGAGGGGGGAAGGAAGCAGCAAGACGCAGATGGGCCTGCATTGGGGGGAGACTGAGAGGGAGACCCCCCCTCTCCACCCCCTCAGGCCCTACAAAGCCAGTGGTCAGAGCGCGAGGGAAGGGCATCAGCAGAGGGAGGGAGGGGGGCAGGGAGGGGCTTCCAATTCGGCCACAGGCAGGGCAGCCCCCTACCCTCTTGGGGGTGAGAGGGGGAGCTCAGCCCCTGGGCACCCCAAGGACGTGGGGCAGTGGGGTCCTCTGGGCCAGGAGGGGGCGAGCAGGCTGCTCTGTTCCCCCCGCCCCCCCAGGCTGTGCCCCTTGCATAGATGAGGGCCGATACAGTCAAAGTGCTAAGCCAGAAGAGGGAGGGGGAGCTCAATGAAGCCCCCTCCGAAGAAACGGGAACCACTTCAGGACCGTGACGGGGCTGCCAAAAACCCACTGCCAAAAAGCGGCCCTGCGGGGGGGGAGGGCAGCAGGAAGGGGGCCACTTCCCAAGCTGCAATGGATGGGGAGAGAAGCCTTCTTGCCCCTCCCCCCGGGCCCTGGCACATCCTTCTCCCAGCCCAGGGGGCTTCTCACAGAAACCGATTGGGAGGAGCAGCATTACAGGGAGCCTCTTTCCCGGGCGAGGACCCCCCAGCACTCATAGCCTGGCTGAGCGGGACCCCCGCAATTTAGGCAAAGGCGGGGAGGGGGCTGTGGCTGGGAAGTGCAGCCCTCTGCCTCAACACAGAGCACCGTGGGTGGGTGGGTGGGTGGGTGTGTGAGAGCTCCCGGCCTTCTTGGCAGCCGTCCTCCGGTCCTTGGGGTGGGGGGTGGGGTCAGGACATCTGGTGGGGGGCTTCCAGCATCTCCATCAGGAAAGTGTCGATGGGGGTGTCCCCGATCAGCTTGAAGAAGAAGAGGTGCTCCAGGCACTTCAGGCCGATGGACCGCAGGGCGGGCAGACGCAGCAGCAGCTTGGCGAACCTGTGAGGGGGCGGGGGGGGAGGTCAGGCCCTCCGTGGGGAGGGGGGGCTCTTGTCCCTCCTCAGGAGGGCTTTGACGGGCCCGGGGGCTGAGAGGAGGCGGGGCTGGAGGGAGGGAATGCAATAGGAAGCCGCTCCTTCGTTCCCTGGGCAGGCAGGCGCCTGGGCAGGCAGAGACGGGGTGGGAGGCTCTCCTCTGCCAAGCACAGCCAAAGTCTCCCCCCACCCCCACCCCCGGTCTCCCGCCCAGCTCCCCTCCCCGCCAGCCCTACCTCCCCTGCTGATCCGGGTACTTCTGCTTGCAGTAGGACTCCAGCGAGGCGTAGACTTTCTCACGCAGCAGCTCCACCTCCCCGGGGTTGGAGAGACCCTTGGCGTCTGGGGGGGAGGGAAGAGAGCAAGATGGGAGGGGGTCACGCCCAGGAGGGGGGAGGCAATGCTCCTGGGGGGGGGGGGGATGAACAAAGGCCCACCTGGGTTGAAGAGGATGATGGCCCGCAGGCAGCCCAGTTCCGTCTTGTCCATCCGCATGTCGCGCATCTTGGACACCAGTTCGGTCAGCACCCTGGGGAGGCAAAAGAGCCGCCTTGGTGGGGAAACCTCAGCTGGGGGGTGGAGAGCCAGGAGGGATCCCCACTGGCTGCCCCCTTTGCCCTTCTGCCACCGGGGCCTCTGGTCCCCCGAGCCTCGTCTGCCCGCCCTGCACCTGTCGAAGATGGCCCCCACTCCGGCACTGTGGGCGCTGTTGCGATGGACGTGCAGCCCGGTGGCCAGCAGAATCCCGTCCTTCACCGAAATGGACCGGTGGGAGAAAGAGGCGATCAGCAGCTCATTCCAGCCTGCCGGAGGGAGAGGCCGCCGTGAGACCAGGGTTGGTGAGTGTCCGGGGGACCCTCCTGAGTGGTTGAGGGCCAGGCCAGGCCCCAGGCTGACTCACCGGCCCGGAGCAGGATGACCTGATCGTCCAGGGGCAGCTCCGAGAAGTGGGGGATGCGCTTGGCCCATTCCACCAGAGTGAAGAGCTGCTTGTCCGCAGCCTGGCAGATGTTGGTCACGGGGTCATTGGGCTGCAGGAGAAAAGGAGGGGGGGCAACAGGCAGGTGGAGGGTGGGACGGGGGACGCTTGAGCCAGCACTGGGACCCCCCACGCCAGGCAGAGCCACTCGCCGACAGCTCTCCCTCCTCCCTCCCTCCCTCCCTCCCCCACCCAGCCCCCTCCTCCACCCCACCCGGCCCCCTTACCTCGTCTGTGTCGGTGGGGTGGTGGAGGGACCGCTCTGATCCCGCTGCTCCCCTTCCCCAACTCACCGAGCTGCCCCCCGTGCCGGCTCCGTCAACGCCTTGGTCCGACTTCTGCTCCACGGCCAGCTCGGCCTCCAGGATCTTCTCCACCGGCATGTCCTCGTTGGCGCCGGTGCCGGCCAGCTCCCCCTCCCCGTCCTTCTCCTTGCCCCGCTGGCGCTCCTCCTGCACGGCTGCATCGGGAATGCAAAAGGGGTGGGGGCCATTGGTGGGGGCCGGGAGGCAGCCCCCTCCCACCCTGGGAGGCTCCCTGGGCCCTCCACCTGCCACCCCCTTGCGCTACCTTCGCGCTTCATGCCGGTGGCCAGGCACTTCTGGTAGCGGCAGTACTGGCATCGGTTGCGCTGGCGCTTGTCAACGATGCAGTCCTTGTTGTCGCGACAGGTGTAGGTGAGGTCCTTCCGGATGGTGCGCTTGAAGAAGCCCTTGCAGCCCTCGCAGCTGTAGACCCCGTAGTGCTTCCCTGTGGGGCACAGGAGGGCTCACCCCATGCCCGGCATGGCCTCCTCCCTCCCTCCCTCCCGCCCGCAAAAGATCCTCCCTCGTTCAGGTACCCCTCTCCCCAAACAAGTGGGTGGCTCCGCCCCACCTACCTGAAGACCGGTCCCCACAGATGGCGCAGAGCCGCTTCCCGGGCACCAGGCCGCTGTGGGGGTGCCCTGGCAGGACCCTCATGCCCACCGGAGGCTTCACGTCTTCCGAGCTGCTGACCGAGTGGAGGCCGGACAGGTTGACTGTGGAGTTGATCTGGAAGGGGTGGACGGGCCTTCAGAGCCGGGGCCCAGGACCCTGCCGCCCCATCCGCCCCCCATCGTCTGCGGTCCCTGCTTACTTGGGGGCTGCTGACGGGCCCGTAGCCGATGGAGGGGGTGGATGGGAGCCCCGGGGAGCCCATGGAGGAGCTGATGACCGGGAAGGGGGAGCCCAGCCCGCCGATGGAGCTGGTCATGGCCGAGCCGATCATGGAGGGGTGCAGAGGGGGGGGAGGCTCAGGCGGCGGGGAGGATCCCAGGCCCCGCAAGGGGGGAGAGCTGCTGAGCGAAGAGCTGTCCGGACTCCTGCAGTCTTCAGAGGGTGGGGAAGGAGGAGGAAAAAGAGGGGGGACATTAACATAACATTTGGAGCCCCCACCCCCACCCACCCCAGATGTCGGGTTGCAGAGTCTCTCCCTGAAGACTTCCTCCTTAGCCCCCACCCAGACTCCCACAGCTTCCTCCCTCTCCGGATATTTTGCAAGGCGTTCGGCAGTCACATGACCAGCTGGCACCTAGCCGCTGCTATTTCCTGGGACACAGGGAGGAGAAGTGGGGAGGGGTCCTCGGGACTGCCCTTTTCCCTCTCCCCACCCCTTCAGAGCCCACGTTTTCCTGCACAGGCAGCCTGCCAGCCCCCTTTCAGCCCCATGGAAAGACCTCTTTGAGTGGGGGTGGGGGTGCATTTAAAGCAAAGCTTGAAACAGATACCCCTCCCATCTGGGCTCCCTCCCTATGTGGGCCAGGGCTAAGCAAGGAAGGGGCAGCCGGGCAGCATCCAGTTCTGCCCACAGCAACTACTGTCTGCAAGGGGGGCTCAGAACTCCAGAGCTGCACCCCGAACATGTCCTTGGAGAAGCCAAGCCAGGCCCAGCCCCTCCTGAGGACCCTCCACTCCCCCAGGAGGGCTGGACTGGTTCTTTCTTCCCCCCCTCCCCTCTTGTGCCTGGACAGGAAGGACGGAGCCTCTGAGCCTCTCCTGCCCCCCACGTTCAGCCACCTGGTGGGCACAGGTGGCGAATTCTGCCTCTGGCCAGCTCCCTTCCCAAATCTGGAAAGGTTGGACGAGGCCTGCCTGAAATCCCAGCAAGCGATCGCTGCCAGTCAGCGCGGGCAAGAGGGACCAGCCTGGGCAAAGCCAACTCGCCAGGTCTGAACCAGTTGCGGCCTCTCGGAGGAGATACGGTGGGTCAGGAAAAAGGGGCAGCCGAAACGGTTGGGAGGCCAGAAGGGCTCAGCTCCCAAGAAGGAGTAAATGCTGGGAGCTGAGGTGAGGCGACAGAGTCCCTTGGGAGTCGGGCAGCATAGAAACGTGACTAAATAAATAATAACAAATAAATAAAACGAAGTTGAGGAAACTTCTCCCTGACAGAGATCAGCACCAGAGCAAGCTAAGAGCGGCATCCCTGCCTATTTTACCCCACCCTCAAGAGTTTTACTTTTGATCGGAGGGAGAGGAGGGGGGGGGGGGCTGAGAGAAAGGCAGGCCAAAGGGGCCCTGGGGTGGGGAGGGGGCTGCTCGTCCTTCTTCCTGCCCCGCTGACAGCAGCCCAGATCCCGAGAGCCTCCGTCCTCCCAAAGATGCTCCCCAGCCCGGAATGTCTTGAGTCCCCCTCCCCACTTGGAAAACGTGGAAGCGGCTTTGTCGGCCCCCTGGAACCAGGGAAGCCCCGTGGATGAGGAGCAAAAGGCTTTCAGAGGAAGGAAAGGAGAGGCCTTTTGGGAAAGGGGAATGGAAGGGGTCCCTCCCCCCCCACAGGAGAATCTGGGGGGGCTACAAGCGGAGGGCGTCAAACAAAGCCAATTCCTCCCCCCCTGAGGAGGGGAAGGGGGGGCCACAAGAGGCTTCCCTGCTTCAGCGCGGCCCCTTCGGAGGAAAGGGGGGGCTTTCAAGGCCGATCCTGGCTGCGGGGGAGACGGGGCGGCGTTAGGCCAGAGGGCGGCTGCCAAACGAATCGGGAGGGAGGGACCCCTCCCCCCCCCACAACAACGATCCGGTCTCCGGGAGGGGGGAGGGGGGCGAAGGGGCGGGGCTCCGTCTAGGCTCCTCCTCTGAAGGACGGGACGGAGCCCCCCCTCCACGATCAGCCTGGGAGCCCCCCCGCCCCCTCCCCGAAAGGGGCTCCTGCCCGGAGGAGGAAGCCCGCGGCCGCCTCTCCCTTCCCGCGGGGGGCTGCGGCGCTCCTGGCCCGGGAACCCCGGGGGAAGCTCCGGCGAAGGCCGGGGACGGGACGGGCGCCCGGGAGAAGCGCCGATCGGGGCGTTGGGCTCCCGGAAAAGAGCCTCGGTCGGGGCGTCCCGGGACTTTCCGCTCGGCACACGGAGCCTCCGCCGAGGGCAGAAGGGAATCCTCGGGGCGCCTCCCTCCCTCCCTCCCTCCCCCGGGCGGCCCCTACCTGCTCCTCCTCCCCGTCCCGCGTCCCCCATGGCCGCGCTGGGTCCCGCCGGGCGCCCCGGACTCCGCTCCCTCCCGCCGCCCCCGCCCCCGCCGGGCGCCGCCGCCGCTTACCCACCATGCACCGCGGGGCCCTCGGCGCGGCTCTCCGGCCTTGGCCAGACTCCCGGCATGCCCCGCGACCGCCGCCGCCGATTGGCCCCGGCGGGGACTCCCGGCGTGCTCCGCGGCGGGCCTGAGCGGCGACCCGAACGGGGCCCCTTGCCTCGCGGGGGCCCCTCTGACCGCGGGGAGGAAGAGAGTTTCCGTGCGCGAACGGCCTTCCGGTGCCGCGAAGAGCAAAGATGCCGGAACCGGGAAGGCTCACGAGGAAAACTTTCCTCGCCCGCGTAGGCCGGGCGGCGGCCATCTTTGTTAAGGGCCGACTTCTCGTTCCTCTACGGAGCGGCCGCAGTCGCCGCCATGATGGTAGCGGGCGGGGCGCTCCACGGCGCCATGTCGGAAGCGGGCGAGAGCGAGGACGCGCGGATGTTCTCGCGAGGGCTTGGCGCGGTGGGCGGGGCCTGGGTGCCACGTCTGGTCTGAGCCCGGCGCGTCTCTGGAAGCCGGGTGAGCCTGGGGGTCCCGCGGGAGCCATAGAGTGCGGGCGCAGAGGGGCCCCCCGGGGGGAGCCCGGCCATAGAGTCCGGGCGGAGCGGAGGCGGGGGGGTGGGGGCTGGGGAGCGGGTGCAACGAGGCTCCCGGCTAAGGCGCGTCTCCCCACACTTGCCCCGGCAGGGCGATGGCGATGGGCGGCAGCGGAAGGCTCCGGGGGGCGACGGCGGCCCTGGCGGTCTGCGCGGCCTTGCTGTGTGCCGCCTCCGGCCAGCACGGGGACGCGCAACACGGCCACTCCCACGCAGGACACCACGGCCACGGCTGCCACGGCCACAGCCACGAGCACATCTGGCACGGCCCCGGCCCTGGAGACCCTGCCCACGAGGAGCTCCACGGCCACGCCCACTCCCACGAGGACCACGCCCACCAGCCCCTGCAAAGCCACGGGGGTCCCAAGCCCTCCGCCGGGCACAGCGGGGCCCCGCCCAGGAGGGAGAAGCTGGAGCCCTTCCGGCTGTGGAGCTACGTGAGTGGGGCAACACCCCCCCTCCCCGGTGTGGGGTGCAGGTGGGACCCCGCAGGGGTTGAGTGCAGAGGGGCTTCCTCTGCCCTCCTGGCTGCCTCCAGACAAGTGGAGGTGGGGGGTCTCTCCCAGCACGCATCCTGGAGGGTGGGGGGTCCCCCCCTTTGCTTTCTCCGCTGGAGATGGGGCTGCAGCCCACCCTGCCCTTTCCCTCCCCCGCAGGCCCTCGGGGCGACCCTCCTGATCAGCGCCGCCCCCTACTTCATCCTCTTCCTGATCCCCGTGGAGTCCAACAGCCCCCAGCACCAGGCCCTTCTTAAGCTGCTGCTCAGCTTCGCCTCGGGGGGCCTCCTGGGGGACGCCTTCCTGCACCTCATCCCCCACGCCCTGGGTGAGTGTCCCCCCCCTCCCGCCCCACGGGGCTCCCCCTCGGCCCCGCACGGGGGCTGCCGAAGCCAGCAGCAAGGTCTGGGCGTCCGTGGGTGTGTGGCCCCCTCTCCCAAGCCGAGAGGTCCCACGCCCGGTGCTTCTCTCCCCCCGCAGAGTCCCACGCTCCTCACGGAGAAGGAGGCAGTGGCGGCCATGGCCATTCCCACACCAAGCCTTCCGGCCACGGCCACTCCCACCAAGGTAGGGGGCGATGCAAAGTCCTGGTGGCTGAAGGGGGGAAACTCTGAAGCAGGTGCCTGGACGCCTTTCTCCCCGGTGGCCGAACTGTGGGACCAATGGAGGAGAAGCTTTTCTTTTCCTCAGCTTTTATGGAGTGGGGGGGGGAATCCTTAAAGAGAACCCTCCCCCCTTCAAGTGTTGCCCCTCGCCTCCTTCCAGGCCCCGAGCACCAGCACACCATGGCCGTCGGCCTCTGGGTCCTGAGTGGCCTCGTGGCCTTCTTGGTGGTGGAGAAGTTCGTCAGACACGTCAAAGGGGGACACGGCCACAGTCACGCCCACGGTGGGTACGGCTGCCACGGCCGGCTCCTTGGCTGCTTCCTCTGGCAAGCTCCAGGGTGGATGGGGAGGTGGAGCCCTCTGGAATCTGTGCCCCATAGCAGCTCTTGAAGGCCTCCGGTGGGGCAGGGGTTAGACTGTAGCATTGCAGGCAGACTCCGCATTCCCACAGCTAAAATGAGGACCCAGATTGTTGGGGGCGAGAGACTGACTCTGTAAACCGCTTAGAGAGGGCTGTGAAGCGGACTAAGGGCCGTTGAACCTGCAGCTCTGGGTCCAGTCCGCTGACTCCTCCAGGTGGATGAAACCCTCCGGCCTCTCTCTCCCCCGGGAGATTTGGGGCAGGGAGGCCCAGCGGATGTGGGGACCCATCAGGACAGCTCCGTCCTTAAGCACCTCTGCTTCACACGCTTCCTCCGTCTCTCCTGCAGCTGCCAAGGCCAAGAGCAGCGATGACGAAGGGGAGAAGGAAGAGGTCCGAGGGCCGTCAGGGAAAGCAGCCACCCCCCCTGCCAGGAAGACACAGGCAGCTCCAGAGTCTGGTGAGGGGGTCTCGGGGCACCCGGAGGGACGGGCATGCTGGGCTCATCCAGCCAGAGCATCCCGACTGAACCCTTGCTCCCTCTCCCCCCCCCCTCCAGCGATGCGTGTGGCCGGCTACCTCAACCTGGCTGCTGACTTCGCCCACAACTTCACGGACGGACTGGCCTTGGGCGCCTCCTTTGTGGCGGGCAGCACCGTGGGCGCCATCACCACTCTCACCGTGCTGCTCCACGAGGTGCCCCATGAAGTGGGCGACTTCGCCATCCTCGTCCAATCTGGCTGCACGAAGCGCAAGGTGGGTGGGGAGGCTTCCCTGGCGGACCTCGGCCCAAAGGCCTGCGGGTTCTTCCGTATGAAGCTTCCGGGAGGACAGGCGTGTGTGTGTGGAGGGCTGGGAAGGGGGCACTACGGGTCCTTAATTCAGAGAGGGGCAGGGGGGTCTCCCTGGTCTCGGCTGACTGGCCTCCTCTCCTGCTAGGCCATGAAGCTGCAGCTGGTGACGGCCCTGGGGGCGCTGGCGGGCACAGTCTGCTCCCTGCTGGCGGAGGGCGTGGGCGAGGTGGCCACTGCCTGGATCCTGCCCTTCACGGCCGGCGGCTTCATCTACGTGGCCACCGTCTCCGTGATCCCAGAGCTCCTGCAGGAGGCGGGACCGGTCCAGTCCTTGCTGGAGGTGCTGAGCCTGCTGGGTGGCGTAGTCATGATGGTCTTCATCGCCCAATACGAGTAGAGGACAAGTTGGAGATTTGGCATCGGGTGGGGGGGTCAGAAAGGCCACTGGAAGGAGCTGCCCCTGCCCGCGTGGTCACCCCCCTTCCCCTCCCCCCACGCTGCTCCAGAGGACTCCACGGAAGGCCCGGCTGTTCCTGTCTTCCAGGGCAAGGACGGGAGCAGGAAACGGGTCTGGCCGTCCAGGGGACCAACTTGTCTGTCCCACGGGGCACCCTGGGAACCGGTGCACCTGTACTGTTTGACACTCTGTGTGTGTGTGTGAGTGTGTTTGTGAGTGAGAGAAGGGGGGTGACAGCAAATTGGGCACTTCCTTGCAATTCCAAACCCCCCCCCCCCAATCTTTCTGCCGGACGGTGCAGCCACAGATCGCATTTCCTGCCCTCTGTCTCTTCCTCCCCACGCCTGGCCTGCTGAGGGAAGAGGGGCAGGGGTTGCAAACAAAAATCATGCTTTCGGAGGAGCCAGCTGGCGTCCACGTGTTGTGTGCGAGTATGAGTGAGAGAAGGTTCCGGTATACATTTCTTTCGTATCTCCTTTTTTATATGACGGTGGGGTGAACGGTGGGATGGGCGAAGGCTGCCCCCTGGAAAGCTGCCAAGGGCTCCCGGCCTCTTATCTAAGGAGACGTGGCCGTCCGCCCAGCTTCTGTTTCCGGGAGGGAGGAGGAGGAGGAGGAGCCACCAGGAAAGGGCGGAGGAACTCCTTCAATAAACACCTCCAGACCCCAGAGGTTCTCCTGTGGTCTTTGTGCTCCGGATGCTGGAAACGCCCCCCACCCCCGCTTGGCTCCAGGTGGGGGTGCTGAGCGCCCTCCCTCTCCCGCCACACCTGAGCAGGGGGCTGGACTAGAAGACCTCCAGGGTCCCATCCAGCTCCGGCTCTTTTCACAGGACTCGATCTGTGCGTTGTGATGCATTGCGCTGTCCCACTAAAGTGCCCCCCGAGGGCCCTCGCCCCCTTCTTAACCGATCCGGTTGGGAAGGCGCAATGGGGCCTTGGAAGGAGTGATTCCCGTGGGAAAAGGGATTCCTTCTGCAATACAGGAAGTCCTTGACTTACAGCAGTGACCTCGAACCTGCCAAGGCACTGAAAAAGTTTCACGCTGCTGCAATATCCACACGGTCAGAATTCGGATGCTTGGCAAGTGGCTCGTGTTTATGACGGCTGCAGTCTCCTAGGGTCGCGTGATCCCCTTTTTGTGACTTCCTGTCAAGCCAGATTCGCTTAACAACCAGGTTGCTTACTTATCAATTGCTGTGATTGGCTTAATGGTTGTGGGAAGGAAGGTCGTAAAACAGGGCCGTTAACAGAAATTTGGGGCTCAAGCGCAGTCATAAATCGAGGACTGCCTCTAAACGCTCCCAGGCTGGGAGGTGGTCCTGTGCAGCTTCCCCCATCTCCCTCCGGGCCCATTCCCACCACGCTGGCCCTGTGAGGCGCTCAGCCCTCGCCCACCCAGCAGGCCTAGCCAGGAGGGGGCAACTGGGGACCCCCGCAGCCTTGGGGGGCTTTTGCAGGGTTTGCGGGGGGGGTGGGGAGGGGAATAAGCCCCACTCTGCCTGCCCCAGGTGCCCCTGCAGCAGCCGGGCCACTCCTTCCTTCCTTCCTTCCCTCCCTCCGCGCGAGAACCTTTGCCCTCATCGCTTGACCAGGGATTTGCAACGCGGGGGGGGGGGGGCGTGGATCTCGGTGGGGAAAGCCTCGATATGCGCCTGCGCGCCCTTCGCTCCGCTCCCTCGGGAGGACCGAATCCACCGAGAGCGTCGCCTAGAGCGCCGCCCTCTTCCGGGAAGGGGCTTCCGGCCATGGCGGCGCACCTGAGGCTCCGCGGGGTGCTGGCGCTGGTCACCGGTGCGGGGGGGGTGGTGAGGGCGGGGGGGGCGTGTCGGTTGCGGCGGGGGCGGGGCGGGGGTCCCGGGCTGGGCCTGACGGGGTCTCCTCCCTCCCTCCCTCCTCGCAGGGGCCGGCAGCGGCATCGGGCGGGCGGTGAGCCTCCGCCTGGCCCGCGAAGGCGCCACGGTGGCGGCGGCGGACGTGGACGAAGCCGGGGCGGCCGAGACGCTGCGGGCGCTGCCGCCGGGGGAGCACCAGGCCGCGCGGGTGGACGTGGGCTGCGCCGAGAGCGTGGAGGAGCTGCTGAGGGGGCTGCAGGTGGGAGGGGCGGGGCTCTCGGGAGGGGGCGGGGCCTGAACAACGGGCCCCGCCTCCTCACCTTCCTTTCTGCGCAGGCGCGCTTCTCCCGGCCCCCCACGGTCTGCGTGAACTGCGCGGGGATCACGCGCGACGAGTTCCTGCTGCGGCAGAGCGAGGCCGCCTTCGAGGCCGTCCTGAGGGTCAACCTGAAGGTGCCTCCGCCCCCTCCTCCCCCAGCGGTGAAAGGCTGGCGCGGGGGAAATCTTTCCTTGCAGGCGTCTCATCCCCCGGCTAGGGAACGCCATCAGCTCTCCTTGGAGGGGCGGGTGACGTCCGTGGATGATCCTGAAGTCGCCCCCTTTGGCAGGCTGCACGGTCCCTTGGGGTCTCCTGCTCGAGCCAAGGCCCCTTCCAGTCTGTTCCCTATCCCTCCTATTGCAAAACCTGCAAGAAAGCCAGGAAGCTCCGAGGCCACCAAGGACTGACCTCCCTCCCTCTGTCTCTCTCTCCCCCCCCTCCTCGCAGGGGGCCTTCCTGGTGACGCAGGCCGTGGCGAAGGCGCTGGTGGAGAGCGGGGCCGGCGGGGGCTCCATCGTCCACCTGGGCAGCGTGGTAGGGAAGGTGCGAGGGCCGTCGCTCCCTGTGGGGGAGGGGGCTGAGAGGCTGGGCCCCCGGCCCCCTCTTTGCTGGGAGGGCCCCCTCCTCACCTTCTCTCTGTCTCGCCCCAGCCAGGTGGGGAATCTGGGCCAGGTGAACTACGCAGCTTCCAAGGCAGGGGTGGAGGCCCTGGCCAAGACGGCGGCCAAGGAGCTGGCCAGGTGAGGTTCTCTCGGGGGGGGGGGGGCCCTCCGCAAAAGACCCCCTCCCCCTCCTCTCCTGCCTGGCCAGGCTCCCTCCTCTTCCCTCCTCTCCTCTCTGGTGGTGCAGTTTTTACCCGGAAACTCCTGGACGATGATTGAGCCTCCATCCTTATCACAGGTAGTCCTCGACTTAGGACCATAATGGAATCCAAAATTTCTGTTGCTAAGCGGGGAATTTGTTAAGTGAGTCTTGCCCTGTTTTACGACCTTTCTCAACACGCTTGTTAAGTGAATTGCTGCAGTTGCTAAATTAGTAACCTGGTTGTTAAGCGAATCCGGCTTCCCCATTGACTTCGCTTGTCAGAAGGTCTCCAGGGGGCATCACGCCACACCCCCGGGACACCGCAGCCGTCATGAATACAAATCAGCGGCCCAGCATCTAAATTTTGATCACGTGACCACAAGGGTCATGTTTGAAAAATGGTCCCAAGTTGCTTTTTTCAGTGCCGCCGTAACTTTGGTCGCTAAATGAACTGTCATAAGTCAAGGACTGCCTGTACTCCGTGGGGTCTGCTTTAAGAGGGAGCCATTAGTGGGAGAGGCGAGGACAGAAGCTTCAATTAACGTTAGTGCTGTTGTGTGAAGCAGGCGAACGGTGGGGGTCTCCTCTGTGAGAGAGAGGTGCCAAAGCCACCCCTTCTCCTCCGTTTCCTTTGCCCAGGTACGGCATCCGGTGCAACACCGTTCTGCCAGGGTTCATCCGCACCCCCATGACGGACAAGGTCCCCACCAAAGTCCTGGATAAGGTCAGCACCTCCTGCAGGACCTCTGTGTGTCTGTGTGTGTCTGTGTGTGCGTAGAGAGACAAGCTGGGGTCCCAGGGACTCGTGGCTGATTTCCTTCCATTTCTTCCCCAGTTTGCTGCGATGGTGCCAATGGGACGCCTGGGGGAGCCTGAAGGTGAGGCCTTCATCCAGCTGCTGCACTGGGGGGGACCCGGAGGGAAAGGGAGCCTCTGCTCACCCCCAGAGTGCCTCTTGCCTGCCGCTCAGGAGAAGCTGCCCCTCCCCACGTCATCTGAGCCTGGGGAGACATTCGGCAAAGATCCTCTCTGCCTCCCACGCGACCATCCTCCGCCCGTCCCTCCCCAGTCTGCTATGGGGCCAGGAAGAGATCGGCCCAGTGGGGAGAAAAGGCGTCCCTGCTGGAGGCGCTGAGCCTGGGCTGCACCAGGAGAGGACCAAAGGCCTAGCTCCCACCTGGGTCCACACAGGATGCTCAACTCAGAACAGAACAAAATCACAGAGCTGTTCAGTTTCCATCCGTTCTTCCTTGTCCGGCCTTCAGGGGCCTTGGAAAATAGCTTGACCCCCTTCTTCCTCTCTGGGGCAGCCCCTCAAATCTTGGAAGATGCTCTCCTGTCTCTTCACTAGACCAGCCAGGCCCAGTTCCTGCAGCCGTTCATCCTATGTTTTAGCCTCCAGTCCCCTCATCCTCCTGGTTGCTCTCCTCTGCACTCTTTCTAGAGTCTCAACCTCTTTTTTATAGTGTGGTGACCAAATCTGGGTGCAACCCCCCAATGGAGCTCACAAGGCCTTGTGGGAGTCAGACCTTGGAGGGCAGAAGCCCCTTTTCCAGAGTTTTCCAGAAGCTTCTTCCTTAGAATAAAACTTCAGCTGGAGAAAAGGGGCTTTCGGGCTCCTTCCGAGATCTGGCAGCTGGGTTTGGTGGCTAGGAGAGCAGCCTGGTTGACTCCCCCCTGGGCTCTGCTCTTTGCTCTCTTCTGGGGGTCACTCGGATCCCCCCCCACCTCTTCCTTCCCCCAGATGTGGCCGACGTCTGTGCCTTCCTCGCTTCGGACGAGAGCCGGTATATCACTGGGGCCAGCCTGGAAGTGACAGGTAGGGCTGGCTGGGAGCGGGGGGGGGGGGGGGGGGCTGGTCCAGCATTGATCTTCCCAGCTCTGAGCACCTCTTCCTCCACCAGGGGGCCTCTTCATCTGAGCCTCTGCCGCCCCCTGCTGGGGGAGACCATCACGCACACACTTCCAGGAAGGATCCTGGGCCTCTTCCAGCAGACACTGCATCCATGGATGGACCTGGCGCCCGTCGCTGCCAGCGGGCCGTAGAGGATGCGCCCTGGACCTGTACGGAAGGGAGGGAGCCTCTTCCTGCCCAGGCTCGCCCTCCCCTTCCTCCCCTCGCCCCCCAGCAGAGGGGGGCAATTGCTGTTTCAGGCCGGTGGTGGCTAGGAGGAGTTTTATATTCACCTGCGGATTAATGGCGCAATCGGCTGAATTAAAATAAAGGTGCTTTTTCTCGCTCAATAAGACTTAGGCTGAAAAAGGGGCCATGTTCGTGTTGGAGCGAAGGCTTCGGAGGAGAAGCAGGTTCCTTCGTCAGTCCAGGGGGAGCCGGGGAGCTGCCAGTCACGAATGAGTTCCCCGTGGAGGAATTTGCACCGGGGGGGGGTTGGGTGGGGGGGAGTGCTGGGTGGTAGAAGGGAGCCTGGAAGTGGAAGCAGAGCCAGAAAGCAGCTTTTCCCAAGGGGTCTCGGGGGTGGGGGGAGCAGAGTGGGTTAAGGTTGACCCAGGTCTACTGCCAGTGCAAATGCCCCCCCCCCTGTAGAGGGAAGGGGGAGTAGACCACCAAAGGCTTTTCCAGCCTCTGGGAGGCGCCTTGTAGGAAGGACCGCCACCTGCACCCCCCCTCTGGGCCCTCTTGAATATTGCTCGCCATCTCTGCCCTTGATAAACAGCCCGGCTCAAAACCTTGCTGGAGGATGAAAACAGCCCGATGATCAAGACCCTTAAAAAGCCCCCCTCCCCCCCGGTCATATTTCCAGAATCAGCCATGGACCCCATGGCTGGCTGCACGGTTGGAGGGCTGGCATAGGGAGCAAGAAGGCCTCTCTCTGGCAGCTTTCTTGGGCCGGGCTCTGCCCTGCAATTCGACTTTCCTGGGGGGCTTCTGGGAGGCCCCACTGGACCCTGGGGAAAATGGGGAGGCCTCTCCTGGGTCCCCACCTTTAATCTCCCAGGGGTCCCCCATGTGGTCTACACTGGGTGGATTGGTCCTTCGCAATTTCTCACACCCACCCAGCAGGGGCTTTGCTGCCCCACCTCCTCTCCCCTTCTGGCTTGGATGAGGCTTTGCCACAGCTCTGGCGAGCCCATCATCATGTGGGCACCCTTGCCATAGTGGGGATATGCGCCCCAAACCAGCCAGTGGCCTTCATCCTCCGTGGCTTCCTGGAGATGCCGAGGAGAGGGGCCTCTTGGGGGCCATGCTCATCTGTGGCCTCTGTGGTTCTCCCCCAAAGGCTTGTGGGTTGGGGGGGCAGGTACCAGCTGCAAGTTGGGGGTCAGTGAGCCCCCCTCCTCCCAGGGATTACAGAGAGCTTGGCTGGGGATGCAGGCACACTAACCAATGTTTGCCGAAAGGATTACTGGGGTGTGCGTGGAAGGACGGTGTGGGGTAAGGGATTAGCGGGAGGCTCACAGGCCCCTTCAGACCATTTGGGACTCTTCCAAAGATTAAGGGGGGAGGGGCCTCTCTGGTCCCCTCAACAAGGCGCCCCCCCCCTCCAGCATGACAGATTAAGCAGAAGGCATCAGCCCACAAGGGCTGAGGGCCAGAAATGCTCCCCAGCCTTCATGCAGATTGACACACCTAGTGGCTGCATTCATATAATACAGGACTGAACAACCCCCCCACTCCCCAGGGAGCAAGGATGCAACACACAACTTCCCACAATGTGCTGACCCATTTCCACCAGGGACTTTTGTGAATTGTGCTTAACCTACGTTTAGCCGGGGGGGGGGGGGATCTCGGGGTGTGCAAGGTAGCTGTGTCCCTCAGCCCTGCCTGAAGGGGAGAAGGGAGGGGGTCTCTTCTCTGGGAGCACTCAGGCTTGGCAATGTGGAAGGGTCTCCCAGGGCCTGGATGATGGCCCTGGACCCCCAGCTGCCTTCAGGTACAGAATGTGCCACGAGAATTTCTTCAGCCTCCCTTTGAGCTTAGCCTCCCGTGGCAATATATCATAGGACGGCTCTCCTGGGAAACGGCTTGATAAACCATCAGGCTAGGTAGTTTGGGGGTGGTAACATCCCTGGGGGTCTTTAGTGCCCCCCCCAGCAGCAATTCTGGGAGAGAGAGGAGCGCAGGGAGCCGCTTCCTGCTGAAAGAGACTGGAGTTTCTGGGTCAGGCAAGGTTGGGGGTCAGGGAGAGCGGCCATTTTTCTCTACCAGGTGGATCCCAGAGCCAGACCCGGAGCCTCCTTTCACCAAATCTGTTGGACCCAGTGCTCCAGGGAGGCCCACCGGATGGCAGGCTGAGCCTGGACCCTCCCCACTTGAGTCAAGCGAAGTTTGCAAGACCTGCTTGCAGAGGGAAGACCCTTCATTCTAACCCCTCCAGGGGCAAAAGGACCCTTTTCCTTGAAAACTTCCCTGTCCTTCCCCTGCCTGGCACTCTCTAGGGGAAGTGGAAAGCAGTCACCATCGTCCCCAGCAGTCACAGATCGGTGGATAATGGGCATTCTAGTCCAATCCTTTCACAGAGTGAACATTTCCTAAAAACGGTTGCCCTGGGGGGGGGGGGTTTCGGTGGCTTCCTAACTGCTGAGGAAAGCTTCACCGGTTGTACTTCCGTCTGGCACAGAGCTGGAAAAGGTAGAGGAGACCAGCACGAAAAGGGGGGAGATGGGGTTGAGTTCAGAAGAGCCTGTCCTGGTTCTGTCATCCCACTGGAACTGGATGTCTGGAGGGGAGGCTGTTCTTCCCTCCCCAGAAGATCAGTTGGGTCTCCTTGCTTGTTGGGAGCTCCCAAAATTGGGATACTCTCCCCCCACACACACACACATACTCAGGAAGGCCAGGCAGCCTTTCTTTCTGGCCAGGATGAATGGAGGGGGCGGGCAGAGCACGGGGGTGAGGAGGTGGGGAAGGCGGGAGGGATTAGCCCGCGGTCTCTATTCTGTGGGCCCCGTTTGAAGCCGCCGGCTCCCCATACCTCCCATTCACGGCCTCGTCACCCGGGGCAACCGAAGAGGGCATAAAAGGGGATGCGAGCGGGAGCTGGTCCGCCTCCCCCCCAAACACACCGGGGCCCGGGGTGGGTGCTCCCCAACCCCAGGGGGGTCCTCGGGCGCCCTCGCCCCCGGGGCCTTCCTTGGCACCCCTTCCCATCTCCAGGGCAACGGGCAACCCCCGTCTCCCTGGGTGGCTCCGGCCCCCCCTCCTCCTGAGCGGGGACGGAAGGCGGCCTCTCCCCTATTCAGCCGCTCGCCTTCCCTCCCTCCCCCTCCCCTCCCCTCCGTCCTATTGTGGGCACAGCTGCCCAGGCCCCCCGAGAAGGCAGCCGGGCCAGGGGGAGGCGGGGACTTCTCCCCCAAGGCGGGCGGAGAGAAGGGGCAACTTTCCTGACAGCAAGACCCCCAGGAAGCAACGCTGGGTGGAAATTGGGGAGGGGGTCCCAATTTTTTTTATCCGCATCCATAGAGGAGGTGGGGAAGCCCGCCCGCCCCCTCCCCTTTGGGACCAGGGGGAATAACTTTCTCCGGCTCCTTCCCAACCTCCCAGCGGCGTTGGGGGGCGAGGGGCGGGGCTGAGCTTTCTCTGGGGTCGTCCGAGGGATTAACGGTGCCGGCCGGGAACTTGGAGAGAAGCGCCCGGGCGCCCGTGGCGGAAAGCAGGGGGCCCAACTCCGCGGGAGGCGATGAAGGCTGAGAGGCTTCAAGGCGTCGCCAGAGAAGCGCGGGAAGGAGGCTCCGGGCCGGCGGGCGCCCCGGAGTCCCACGACCTGCAAGGATGGCCTTGGAGCGCCGAGGCCGCCGCGCCCTCCCCGCCTCCCTCCGCCCCAGCACCAGCACCAGCCCCAGCACCAGCACCAGGGCGGCGGCACCTGAGCGAGGCTGCCGGGGTGGCGGAGGCTGAGCGAGCGAGCGCAGGGAAGGAGCCCTCGCCGCCCAGGGCCCCGCGGCTGCCTTCGCACCACCCGCCCGCCCGGCAACCAGGTCAGTCAACGCCTCCGCGGCCGCCCTCGCCAGCCGAGCGGGACCGCCGTCAATTCTGCGCCTTCCTCCTGTGGCGGAGCCCAGCCGGGCCTTCCGTCCCACGACGCCCCAGAAACGGGGGGCGCCGGGGGTGGGTGTTTACAGTCGGTCCCGGGGCTGAAGTCGACAGGCTTCCCCCCCGCGGGCCTTCTTTTGGGCTCCGTCCCTTCATGGAGCTGCGGGTGATTTGGGTCCAGTGAAATGGAGATGGCTGCCAAGATCTGGTATTCCGGGATATACTGCCTTTGAATGCGGAGGCTCTGTACAGCCGAGGCCGTCCTTTTTGCCCGCTGGCCGCTGGGCCCGCTCCTATTCTTCTTTTGTCGGAATCCGCTCTCCCGCGTCCGGGGCTCTGGGACAAGAGCGGGCCGCTTCCGGTGGGGGCGTCCTTCTTCCAAGCCTGGGGAACGGACCGTCCCGGCGACCCCTGCTGCGGTCTCGGTCCCTTTCCTGCTCTTCTAGAGCGTCTGGAATGCCCGCCATTCCTCTGGGGCTGAGCCGCCGCCGAAGCCCCCGCTCTCCCTGCTTCCAGCCCGGGGGAGAGAAGGGCCCCGATCGGCCCCTGAAGTGCCCCCGCCACGGGCAGCGAAGACGTCCTGCGAGAGCTGTTTCAGGGGGCCCGGATGCCGGCTCTGGTCCCGGGGCTGCTGGAGGGGGGCAGGGGGCAGCCCCGCAGGACAGTTTGGGGGCAGAGCTGAGGAAGCGGTTGGGGCTGAAGTCATGGACGGAGCGACTGGGGCGTTTGGAAAACGGGGCGCTCCAGCTCTTCCCCCCTTGAGACGGGACCCGTCGGGCTTTCAGACCCAGGGGAATGGAGGGGGCATCAAAGCTCTCTGACACCCACAAGGGTAGCTGCCCCCCAAGAGAGGAGGAAGCCCCCACCAGGTACCTTCACCCAGCACGCCTGTCCTTAGCGCTGCCAATAAGCAGATGGGCTCAGGCCAGGCAGGCTGGGGCGGATGGTGCCCAGAATCCCTCTGCTCTGCTGCTATCCAAGTTAAGGGAGTAGCTGGGTTGAGGAACACGTGACCGAGAGAGGGGTGGTGGGGGCTGGTCCCCATATTCGCCGCAGAGACGCCTGTTATTTGCTTCCCTGGACCAAGCAGGGGCTGGACTAGATGGCCTCAAGGTAGTCTTCCCATTCTTAGCTACGAGAATACTCTGCATTGCGCTGTAGCTCCCATATGCTAGATGATGAGAGCTGTAGTCCAGCCCAGCGGGATTCCACGGGCAGAGGAGAGGGGCAGCCGGTGCCCCCTTGCCCATCCCTGACTCCCCCTCCTTGGTCCCCCCCAGCCACCCTGTGAGGGAAGTAAGAGCGAGAGAAAACGATCCGAGGTGCCGATCTTGCTAAGCTTCCTTTAAACCTGGTTTAACCAGACACCGCCGCTAGCTGAGGGCCCCACGGCTGCTGCCTCGGAGCCTGGCGCGGGCTGCCAGTCTCGGGCCAGAGGGGGTCGGTCACTTCTGGCCGGCGCGCGTGGGGAGGCCGTCCGCGCTCGCTCTTCTTCCAGAGTTTCTCAGCGCGGAGCTGACCGGAGTTGCGGAAAGGCGCGTCGTCTGAACGCAGCTTCTGCTATCTTGCGGGGTTCTGCCTGCCGCTTTCTCGGCGGCTCTTCCGAGTCGCCTTTGTCGCCCGGGGCAGGAGCGGAGCCGGTCGGAAGCGCCGCGGCAGCACCGGGGGCCCGGCCGCCTCTCGCCCGCCTTTCCCGGGACGGCCTTAGCCGGGAGGATGACGTCACTTGCCCCCCCCCCTCCCGGGTTTCTTTTCAGGTATTGTTCCGCGCGCTTCTGGAGCCCGGACGGGAAAGCGGCGAGAGAAGCTGCGACGGAGCCCCCGAAGGGCTGCATCCTGCGCCAGGTCCAGTCGCGCCGGCTTTCGCCTGCTGGGTCCCCGGGGGGGCCTGGATTCAGCAGGATGTAGGGCGATGTAGGGCCCGAGGGTCCCACCCCTCCACCCCACCCCACCCCAAAGGTGGAGGAGGCGGTCAAAGGCAGCTGCTCCCAGCCCCCTTGCAGTACCCCATTCACCAACGCCATTTTTGCACCCCAGTCCTTTTCCCCAAGGCTCCTTCTGCCCCCTTCGCCCTTAAACGGGCAGGGCCTCGGGGCTCGCAGGTGCCAGGGCTGAGGGAGGGAGGGAAGGCACCAGGGGGAGGGGGTCCCTGGGCTCTTTGGGAAGCAGGAGAGGGAGCCGCTTTGGCCACCCAGGCTGCCCTTTTGGGTGGTGAGTTTTCCTCCTGGCAGCCAGCAGAGCCCCCCTGGTCTGCCCAGCAGCTGCCCTGCCCTTTGGCATCCCAAGGAGCTCTGAGAGCCAGGATGCCCCGTGCTTCGCTGACCTCTGAGGAGGACGGAGGCCATCCAGAAAAGGCACCCAGGGCACAGGCGTCCGTCCGTGCAGGAGTGGTCAAAAGAGGAGGGTCAGTTGAGCGGTCCTTGTTTCAGGGATAAAGCCTCCCTTTTGGACACATCAGCCCCACAGGGAGGCTGGCAAGAAAATCAGAATGTGGGGCACTTAGAACCCTCATTCGTCCTTGGTTTGAAGGGAGGGAGAGAGGGAGAGGGAGAGGGAGAGAGAGAGAAAGAGAAAGAGAGAGGCCAGATTTATGTGATTTTTCCCCGTTAACATTATCCTGAAGTCTGCACTCTGTACGTGTTGGAGGCAAGAGCCCAGGCCTCCCGTTTGCAGTTTCTCTTTTCTTTCGGGGGTCATGGCAACAACACGAAAGGAAAAAAGCTGGAGGAGGGAAGAGGAAAGGAAGCTGTGGGACAGCAGCTGTTCTCAGTGGGGTTAGGGCTGCTCCTTCCGCCTGGGTGTCCCAGCAGCCCTCATCCCACAGGCAGGGGAGGGGGAGGCTGAAGGCAGCTTGAGAGAGGGGGGGGGAGGAGGAATGGAGGGAGTGAAAAAAAGAAAGAAAGAAAGAAAGAAAGAAAGAAAGAAAGAAAGAAAGAAAGAAAGAAAGAAAGGATTTTAGTTGACTGGAAACTTCCTTCCAAAGTTGTCCTCCTTTTCTGAAAGGGTGGTGGTTTTTGGCCCCGAGCACAAGAGGAAGGGGGGGTTAGGGGCCCAAGGTAAGAGAACCTGCTCCTCTGCTTCACGTGCTTTGAAAAAAACACACACGACACACATCCAACACAACACATTTAATCTGTTGCTTATTTAGCTTACTTTCTGGTCTGGGAAAATGTCTGAAACTGGAGACACCTTTCAGGTACATCCCAAAAATGTGGCAAAGCTTCTCTCATCACAGCTTCACCCACAACGAGGGAGACGCAGGCACCCTGGGAGACAAGAGAGGGGCTCTGCCTCTTCTCCAAAGACCTGAAGGCCGGAGAAGCAGCAACGGATGGAAACCAACCAAGGAGAGAAGCCATTTGGGATTAAGGAGAAATTTCCTGACAGTGAGGACAATCAATCAGTGGAACTCCTTGCCTCCAGAAGCTGTGGTGCTCCATCACTGGAAGTTTCCAAGAAGGGACTGGACAGCCATTTGTCCTAGACTGGCATAGGGGTTCCTGCCTGAGGAGGGGGTTGGACTAGAAGACCTCCAAGGTCCCTTGCAACACTGTTATTCTATCTCTTCCATCCCCAGAAAGACTCACACGTACAGAATGAGGAAAACTGGGCAGGGGCAAGAACGGAAGAAGGCCTGCCTTGCGAGGGGCAGCTGGCTGGCACACCACGCTGTTCCCCTCCCGGGGATGTTCGGAGCCAGCCGGGGCCAGGAGCTCTGCTGACTCCAATGGCCGCCTCTCAGTTCTCCCTCCCCCCAACCTGGAGCCCCGGCTTGTGATTGTCCAAACGCAATTCTTGTCTCTCCACCGAGAGTTGAGTCTGGACATCAAGAGCCGGGGTTGGTAGTCAGCACCCAAGAGGCCCCCAGGGGCCCGGCCCTCTGGCTCTCCGAAGGATCTGCGGCACAGGATTCAAGGGATATTTATTTCTTGGCTGGGGGGGCCCTGTGGGTCTAGTTTTGGAAAGGAAGAAGTAAAGAAATTGTCCAAAGTGCCTCAGTGCTGGGTCTGAGAGGGCACAAGCAGCTCTTCTTCTGTGACCCACCAGCTTCTGCCCCACACAGCAGCCCCGAGACCGACTCAAAAGCCATCTTGGCTGCAACCCCCAAGCGCTTCCCCTCCTGCTTTGCCCCCCTCCCTCCAAGGAAAAGGGGGTCCCGTCAGATCCGCCCTGCAGCTATGCTGCCTTTTTGTTGAGAGTTGCTCCCAATGAGGGACTCGTGTGAATGGGGAATGGCAGCCCCATAAGTTTCTGGGCGCCAGAACAGCATCTAATGCCAGATCCCGTTTCCATCATGGCAAAGTGGCACTTGAAGGGTGTGGCCCAGAGCGATGCAGAGCCTCTGGCTATTGTCTCACCTTCTGTGGAATGCTGGAAACTGACCGGAAGCTGTTCTCTGGACAGCCAGAGTAAGGAAATGGAGTCCCTGCAGGATGGAGCCCTTCCCCCACATTCCACTTCTCCAATCTGGTGTCCACCTCCTCTGCAAGCAGGGAAAGGGGCAGGGGGAGGCTTCTCCCTCTCCAGATCTCTCTTGGCCTCACCTTCCCGGTGTGTAAAATGGGCTGAAGCCCCACTTCTCTTCCTGAATGGCTGGGATGCCCTTTGCATCCCAGCCCTCAAAAAGTCTCCCCACCCCCACTTTCCCATGTAAGAAAGGGGGGCTTCCCATCTCTTTGGGTTGGAGGGGGCACAGCAGAGAGCGGTCCCCATCCCTGAGCCTCATTCAGCCTGCCCCCCTTTCCTGCCCCCCACCTCTGGCCCCTTTCTTGTGCCAGAGTGGGCGGGCTCCGCTTGGGTGGTCCAGGCCCTTTCAGGATCCTGCCAGCTTCTCGCTCCGTCCAGGCCCAGCGGCCGGCCCTTCCCAGCAGCCGGGCCTCTCTCCGGCTGACCCTCCGCAGAGGAGAACAAAACTCATAGTCCCCCCCCCCCCGGCTTTGGGGCTGGGCCCAACTGGTCTCTTTGCTATTCCCCTATTCCCTATGTGGGTGAAGCCTTTAATTTCTCCGAGGGCCCTTCCTAACCTCCCCTCAAAGCCTGGAAGGGAACCCCCCCCCTTGGGAGGGAGGTGGGCATTTCTGCAGGCCCAGGCCAGTCCCACCTTCCCAGTCTCCTGTCCAGCCCCCACTCGCCCCTCTCCACCCAGAGGTTGGCTCAGGAGCCAGAGCCAGCTTTAGCCCTGGGCTCGATCCCTCCTGGCCCCGCTCTTTTCCTTGGGAAATGGGGAGCTTTGGGAGCCCAACAGGGGCCCCCTTTGCTCCAGGCTCAAAGGGAGTCACTGGCCAGCGGGGTTGCAGCCCCCAGAGGGCACTAACTGGCAGAGGTGCCCATCCACTCCTTTGGGAGAGAGGGAGAGGGCCTCCCCAGAGACAATTGGGGAGGGGGGTCGCCCTTCCACCCAAGAAACAGTCAGGCAGGGGCTTCTGGCCAGAGACGGTTTCTGGTGCTACTCAAAGGAAGCCAAGTCCCCATGGACCACCTGCAGGCACTGAATCAGCCGCGCTTGGCAGGAGCCCCAAAGAACCCTGCCCTTGATGCATCTGAGGCACAGCCTGGGATCGCCTGGTGGTCCCCCATCCTGGGTTCAAAATCAGATAGGCACTCAGGTGCTTTCCTCTACTCAGATTAAATTCTTGGAAGAACACACACACACACACACACACACACTTTTTTCCTTCTTTGGGGCAACTATATCAGGTTTGTTGAAAAACGGGGGACTAAAGTCAGGGCAGCCACACCGCAAGCCTGAGACTCCCCCCCCCCCGCCCTTTTTTCTTTGGGGAGATGCTCCTGATTCCTCGGAGGGAAACCCCGTCCCCTCAAAACGAGTGGGGAGAAGGCACCTCTTAACCCAAACTTTCAGCTGGGCGGAACCGATCCGGCTTCCCGAGGAGTCCCCAGAGACGCCCCCAGCCCCCTCCCCCCGCTCTCCTCCGTCCACCGTCGGTCCGGGGGATCGCGAAGGGCAGGAGCCGCCTGCCTCCCACCCGGGACCGGCACTCCCCGCCCCCCCGGGGGGGAAGGAGGGGACTCTGCACCTGCGGGTCGCGCGGGGGGGGGGGGCTGCCCGTGGAGCAGCTGTCAGGGGGCGGGGCGACTTCGGTGGGGGAACACCCCTTTGGTGACGTCACGGGGCGGGGAGGGGAAGTGACGCGCTCGGAGGTTCCCACCCTCGCCCGCCTCCCCGGCAGGGAAAGACGGAGCGGGAGGCGGAGGACGGAAGAGCGGGGAAAAGGCTCCGGTGCCCCCCCCCGCCGCGGGACAGAAGGTGGGGGGCGCGGCGGGGCGGGGCGGCTGCGTGGGGGGAGCGGCGCCTCCCCTTTCCCAGAAGGCAGCCAGCCTCTTTTGTTACCGCTCGGGCGCAGCGGCGGGGACGGCGAGCATGTGCAGAGGGCGCCGGCTCAGAGCTGAGCTGCGGGCGAGGCTCCTCCTGAGCGTGTGCAGAGGGCGGCTCGACCGCCGGGAGAGAGGCTGGCCGGGGCTGCAGGGGAGCGGCGGCCACGGTGGGTGGGGTGGGTGGGGGGAAGGGGTCCTCTGGGCGTGCACAGAGCGCCGCCCGGCCTTTCCCAGCCAGGGGATGCGGCTCTTTCATTGGGCAAAAGAGGAGGACGTCCCGGCCCGAAGGAAACCGGACTTGGGGGAACTGGAAGCAAATCGGAGAGAAAAATGTGGGGAGGGGGCGACCCTTTCATGCCTGCCCCCCCTCCCAAAAGATTTGGCCTTTCCTAGACTCGGTTTTGCGGCCGCGAAGCCTTCGGGCTTTCCAAAGGGGCGCATTGGGGACCCTGGTCCGCTCGCTCGGCTCTGCTCTGCTCCTGGTGGGAGGCCTGGGGGGGTGGGGCGGGGGTCGCAGGCTCCTTCCATCGGGGGTCTCGGGGCGGGGAGAAGCCAAGAGCGCCGGCTGCTTTCTCGGTTCCCCCAGGCCCCTCCGTCGGCTGTGGCAGATGGGGTCGCAGCCTCTAGGCCACCCCTGGGGTTCAAAAGCCCGAGGCACGGACCCCATCCTCCCTGGCCATGGTGCTGGGGCTGATGGGTGACAGCATCTGGCCTTGGCAGCAGAGAATCCTGCCGGGCTGCAGAGCCAATCAGCCAAAATTCCTCTCCTGCTCCCCCCCCCCCCCAGCTTAAGACCTGCACCAGCCACTGTCCGGGCTAGACTAGATGACCTCCAAGGTCCCCTCCAGGTCCTGCGTTCTGGGATTTTGGGGCTCCTTGGGGCCGTTGCTTGGCAGCCGAGCTACTTTGAGGCTTTTCTCTAAATTCGTTTGCAGGATTATTCTCAGAAGCCGCAGACCCGTGCACCCAGGGGGCTTCCCTCTCTGCTCGGCCCACCCCCACCCCTCCCTCCTGACCCCCAGCGCTGCCATGGCTGCCCCAGCCAACGCACAGACCACCAGCAAGACCTGGGAGCTCAGCCTGTACGAACTTCACCGCACCCCCCAGGTGAGGGACTGTGGGTGGAGTGGGGGCGAGTATTTATTTATTTACTTTATTTTATTTGGCTTCTATGCCACCCTATCTCCAATGGACTATGGGCGGCTCACAATAATAAAATTCACAAAGCCATAATACAAAATTAAAATCTAATTAGACCCACCCACTAAAATTTAAAACCCATAAAACCCCATCAGTCCAGGCCGGAGAACTTGAATAATCAAGCTTTTAATTCGCGGCGGAAGGTGCGAAGGTCCGGAGCCAACCGGAGCTCCAAGGGGAGTCGATTTCAGAGAGTGGGCGCGCCCACAGAGAAGGCTCTGCCCCTGGGGGCCGCCAGCCAACACTGTCTAGCCGACGGCACCCTGAGCAGGCCCTCTCTCTGGGCGCGAACCAGGCGATGGGATGTTGTTGCTGGCTGCAGATGGTCTACCAAATAACCTGAGCCTCAGCCATGTAGGGTTTATAGGTCATCACCAGCACCTTGAATCTCACCCGGAGGGCAACCGGCAACCAACGCAAGTCTCGCAGGAGGGGTGTAAGATCGGAGTATCGGGATTCTCCCATCATAACCTGCGCGGCTGCATTTTGCACCAGCTGAAGCCTCCGAGTGGCCCTCAAGGGCAGCCCCATGTAGAGAGCGTTACAGTCGTCAATACGTGAGGTGACTAGCACATGAGTAACTGCGTAGGGCATCTCGGCCCAAGTAGGGACGCAACTGGCGCACCAGACGGATCTGGGCGTATGCCCCCCTGATCACGGTCGTTATATGATCTAGACTCAACCGTGAATCCAGGTGGACACACAAGTTGCGTTCCCTTCACCCCCTATAGCCAACGATGGAACCTCTCCCATGAACCGAGATGCTGGTACCCACAGAGTCGACGTCTGTTTCTACCCATCCAGACCCGTATCGCTTCCAGGCACCGGGCCATCACGTCGAGGGCATCACTGGGTTGGTTCGGGGTAGATATAAAGAGCTGAGTATCATCAGTGTACTGATGATACCTCACCCTGAAACCACGGATGATCTCCCCCAGCGATTTCATATAGATGTTGAACAGAAGGGGCGAGAGAACCGAACCCTGGGGCACCCCACAAGTGAGGGGCCTCAGGGTCGACCTCTGCCCCCCTGCCAACACCGCTTGTGTTCGACCCAAGAGGTAGGAGGAGAACCATTGTAAAATGGTGCCTCCCACTCCCAACCCCTCGAGGCGACGCAACAAGATATCATGATCGACAGTATCGAAAGCCGCCAAAAGATCCAATAGGACCAGAACAGAGGAATAACCTCTGTCCCAAGCCCTCCAGAGATCATCCGCCAGCGCGACCAATGCTGTCTCCATGCTGTACCCAGGCCTGAAACCCTATTGGTACAGTTGAGGTAATCCGCTTCATCCAGGGCCAGCGGGAGCTGACGCACCACTACACTCTCAACAACCTTTGCTAAAAAGCAGAGGTTGGAGACTGGACGAAAATGACTTAAAACAGCTGGATCCAAGGCCGGCTTCCTGAGGAGGGGCCTCACCACCTCCTCCTTCAAGGCGGTCGGGATGTTTCCCTCCCTCAAAGAAGCCATTATCACCGCCTGGATCCAGCCGCGTGTCACCTCCCGAGCTGAATAAACCAGCCAGGAGGACTCAACAGGTCCAGCACACAAGTGGCCGCACTCAGCTTCCCCATGATCCTGTCCACTTCCTCTGGGGTAACAGAGTCGAACTCTTCCCAAAGCACAAGACCCGCTGCCTCCTCAGCGTCTGACTCTGTCCAGTCAGAGTCCAAGCCGTCCCGAATCTGAGCCATCTTGTCCAACAGGTGCTGACCAAACTCCTCGGCTCGTCCCTGCAAAGGATCTTCCCTCAACCTCTGATTCAAGAAGGAATGGGACACCCTGAACAGGGCAGCCGGGCGATTCTCTGCAGACGCGATGACATCGGTGAAGTAGTGGCGCTTTGCCGCCACCAACTCCACCAGGTAGGCCCGTGTGGCCGACCTTAATTGGGACCAGTCAGATTCAGAGCGGCTGGCTCTCCAACGGCTCTCTAGGCCTTGCCTACGCCGCTTCATCCCTCACCGAACTCCACTCGCCATTACTCTGAGACAAAAAGAAGATCGGGCCTGTGGCCGCCCTCATGTGTCGGGCCCTGAGTAATCTGAGTCAGGTCCATAGCTGTCATGGAAGCCATGAACTCCCGAGCCACCCCCGACAGATTGAAGTCCCCCAGAACAATAAGTCTGGGAAACTCCACCATCAGCCCCGAAAGGGCGTCGAGTAGCTCGGGCAGGGCTGTTGATACGCAGCTGGGAGACAGATACGCAGTCAACAAGCCCAGCTGCCCATACAGGCCCCACCTCAGGAGGAGGGCCTCACACCCATCTATCTTGGGAGCAGTGACTTCCCGCGGACTAAGGACCTCCCTAATAACCACCGCCATCCCCCCTCCCCTCCCCTGGGCCCTTGGCTGGTGCAGCATTTGGAAGCCTAGTGGGCAAAGTTCAGTCAGAGGGACACCCCGCTCTGAGCCCAACCAGGTTTCCGTAATGCAAGCCAGGTCTGCGTTACACCTCCTCAATCAAATCACAAATGATGGGAGTATTAGTATTAGTATTTATTTGATTTGTATATCGCCCTTCTTCAACAGGACTCAGGTGGTGAACAGCCAAAGTAAAACATAATATACAAAATTTAAAACAATTTTTAAAAAATTATTAAATAGTTTCGGCCCACAATTTAAAACAACCCAATCAAAATCAATTAGAATTGAAACAGAGGATGGGATCAAGTCAGCCCGGCTAGGTGAAATAGGTGGGTTTTAAGGGCCCAACGAAAAGTCCGGAGGTCCGATATCTTGCGTATCTCCGGGGGTAGGTCATTCCAGAGGGCAGGTGCTGCCACAGAGAAGGCTCTCCCCTGGGGGTCGCCAGCTGATATTGTCTGGCCGACGGCACCCTGAGGAGTCCCTCTCTGTGCGAGCGTACTGGCCGGTGAGAGGCTATTGGCGGCGGAAGGCGGTCTCGCAAATACCCAGGCCCTAAGCCATGGAGCGCTTTAAAGGTGGTCACCAACACCTTGAAGTGCACCCAGAAGACCACCGGGAGCCAGTGCAGCTGGCCCCGTCGCTCCCATAATCCTCCGCGCGGCCACATTCTGGATCAGTTTGGGATTAAAGCTGGCATTAAAGTAAACCAGCCTGAGCCCGTAACCTTCTCTCTCAAACCCCCCAGGGGGTCGGATAGACCCAGGAGGGCCGGAGCACGCCACCGCTCGAAGGTAGCAGGGGCGAGCTCCCGAAATGCGATACGGCCCTCCATTTCTCCACCTGCAGCCATTCCCAATCGCAACCGGAATCGGATCCCGCCCTCACCTCTGGTGCACCCGGATGTCCTGGCACCGCAGCAAAACCCCTGCCCCCTCCCTGTAACCTGGACTGCCATCGGCCCGGCAGGGCCCCCCCAACCACCTGCCGGATATCAAAACCCCTCCCCAATCCCTTTAAAAATCTAGCTAAAAAACAATATAACATCCTCTTACTAAAACCCTTAAAGCCCTCATGCCACCTCTCGGGATCCCAGCACCCGTCATTAAGGTAGTGGCACAAGGTTGGCAGGAGAATGGCAGGCCATGGGGGCGCTTTCGCCAAGGCCCCAAAGAGCAGGAGTGTCAAATTCAAGGCCCACGGGCTGGAGGCGGCCCATGGGACGCCCTGGAAACAGCGAAGGACCAGCCTGCGGTGCCTCTGCCAGCAAAAGTGGGCTCTCACTCTCTGTTTTCGGCTGGGTCAGCCTCCTGAGCACCATTTTCCCTGGCAGAGGGTTGCAGGAGGCCGACCCAGCCGAAAACAGAGCTCGCGAGCCTGTTTTTGCTGGCAGAGCACTCAGGCCACCACAGGCGCCCCAACCCTTGCTGACACGGCTCCCTCCCTGTCTCTCCGCACAGGAGGCCGTCATGGACGGGACGGAGATTGCGGTGTCTCCCCGCAGCCTCCACAGCGAGCTGATGTGCCCCATCTGCCTGGACATGCTGAAGCACACCATGACCACCAAGGAGTGCCTGCACCGCTTCTGCTCCGACTGCATCGTCACCGCCCTGCGCAGCGGGTAGGAGGGGGCCGAGGGGCGGGGGGCGCCTCCGAGAGGGTCCGGCGGGGCCACCCCAGCGCCTCCACCTCCTCCTCCTCCTCCCGCCCCCCCTGCAGGAACAAGGAGTGCCCCACCTGCCGGAAGAAGCTGGTGTCCAAGCGCTCCCTGCGCCCCGACCCCAACTTCGATGCCCTCATCTCCAAGATCTACCCCAGCCGCGATGAGTACGAAGCCCACCAGGACCGGGTGCTGGCCAAGCTCAACCGGCTGCACAACCAGCAGGCTCTGCGCAGCAGCATGGAGGAAGGGCTCAAGATGCAGGCCATGAACCGGTAGGGACAGCGGGGGGGGAGGGCTCCCCTTCCTCTCTGGGCTGCCCTCAGATTTGGGGAAGCCCCTCCTCATCAGAGGGAAACAAAGCGGAAGCACTGGGGTGGGGGGGCTCAATTCCTCGTGCAATTTTTGCCGCTGTGCCCAGAAATCACTTCTGTCATTGCCACACAAATATCCTTTTTTTTGTTAGGGTGGGGTTGTCACCTGGAAGTTAGGATTTGTTTTCTTGAGTGCGAGACCAGCCCTGCTGGAGGCCCAACCCCCAAGCATCTGCAATGGCAGCACTCCTTGCACTTCCCCTCCAGGTTCCTTTAGGAAGGGGCCTCAGAGGTCCTCTAGTCCAGCCCCTGCTCTAACCGGAGGCTTTATTCCCTCCCAGGCTTCTTCTGGGGGGATCCAGTAGTGAAATCCTACCGGTTCACACTGATTCGGGCGAACTGGTAGTGATAAAATCTACCGGTAGATTTACTGATTCGGGCGAACCGGTAGTAAAAAAAGTCCCGTCCCCCCGCTGTTCTACTTACCCCCAAACAGCTCCGTTTTCCACGTGAAGTGCATGCAGTAGCTACCTGCGGAGGATTTCACCCCTGGGGGGATCCTTTGGGTGGAACAGGGGGTGAAAGGGGAGACTTGGCATTCCTCACAGTGCCCACTCCCCCCCCCCTTGCTTTTTCGGCCTTTGTCCTCCGCCAGGGGGCAGCGGGTTCGGAAGCACCCACAGGAGTCAGACAACACCACCTTCAGTGGGGCGGAGGACAACTGCGACAGCCGGTCCCACCTCAGCAACGCCTCGGCCCCCAGCCAGCCGGAGGCCGGGCCCAGCTGCAAGCGCTCGCGGGCCTCGGACGAGTCGTGCGCCGAGCCCGAGACCTCCCACGAAGGAGGGCGCGGCAGCCCTGAACCCGGGGCCGAGTCCAGCAGCAGCGAGATCGAGCTGGTTTTCCGGCCTCACCCAATCCTGGTGGAGAAGGGGGGCTACTCCCAGACGAGGTGAGCGGACCAGGGGCTCTTCCGTGGGGGCCCATTGCAGTTGTGGGGCAGCCTTTCAAGTTGGGGGTAGTTTAAAGGGGTCTGAGGGGGGAAGTCTTTGGGGAGGTGGGGGCTTCTTCTGGACCTGGCATGTGTGAACCCCACCTGGGGTGCAGCTCCTCTCCACCCTCCCCCACCCCGGCACTGGGGTAGCCCCCCCTCCATCCTTTCCTCTTACCTTCACTTCCCCTCCCCCGGGCTGGCAGGTACGTCAAGACCACAGCCAACGCCACAGTGGACCACCTGTCCAAATACCTGGCCCTGCGCATCGCCCTGGAGGAGACCCCTGGCCTGGGCCCCGAGCCCCCCGCCCTGGACGATGTCAGCGAGAAGCAGTACACCATCTACATCACCACAGCCGGAGGGGCCTTCACGGTGAGGCGGGGGCCATGGGGCTGATGGGAAGAGGTAGCCAGAAAGTCGGGGTCCCTTTATGAGGGTGGGGGGGGGCTTAAGATTCCCCTCCAGCAGATGCTGCCGGTTGGGTCCGTGTAGCTGGACTCGCTTGCCCAAGTCACCTGTTTTCCCTCCTAGTGAAAGGAATTCCTTCTTCCGGGGAAGGTCTTGCCCGGAAAGGCTGAGGGTCTGTGAGGGGAGGGTTTGGGCCGAGGGGCAGAAGACCCTCTAACTGACAGCCCCCCCCTCCCCCCCCCCGTCCTTCCTTGGCTCAGACGCTGAATGGCTCTGCGACTCTGGAGCTGGTGAACGAGAAATACTGGAAGCTGAGCAAACCCCTGGAGCTCTACTACGCCCCCACCAAGGAACAGAAATAACCAAGAAGGGGGGCAAACTGATGGACAGCAACTGGGGGCAGGTGGGGGGGCACCCCTCTTGCCTTCAAGAAGATGCTTCGCTGCGGGGGATGCTTCACTGGCCCCCCCAAACTTTCCAAGGCCAATGGGGAAGGACAGAGAGGCCCTTGCTTTTCCGTTCCCCCTCCCAGGGAGGCCTGGGGGGAGGGGTCTCCTGCCCTCCCTGTCCCTCTCCTCCAGTGGGGGGGGGAGGAGGAGCGATGGGGGGGGGCAAAGATCGTTTCCTGCCTTTTTACAGCTGTTTTTGTGGAACTGATGACAATATTGCTCCTTTGACATCCATCTTTGGTGTTCCTCTTTTTTTGGGGGGGGAGGGGTGTTCCTGGGTGGACGGCAAAACAGGCCAGACTCCAGGGGGTCCAGAAGGGGGGCCTGGCAGGGTCCTCGTCACCTGGGGTCAGAGAGAGGGGGGTCTGAGGTTTGAGTTTTGGCCCTGGGCCTTCCGTCTTGTCATGGGGTTCACTTAGCATCCTTATCCGTTGGCTGTCCAGCTGTGGATGATGGAAGCTGCCCTGCCCTGGAGGTCAGGAGGGAGGTTCCTTTGCCTTAGTCTCAAACGGCCCTCTCTCAGCTCCACCAGGGCCCATCATCCTTGGCCCAGAAATACCTGGCCAAGGCTTGGGGGAGTCCATGCTTCCACTCAGCGTGCATCCCCATTGGGTAAGGAGGGAGGGGTCCTGTGAGGGGCCTGGGGCTCTTGCTGTCCTACTTGAGGGGGGTGGCAGCCCTGTTTGGGGTGCAAATCGTTGGCTTCCAGGCCCTGTTCAGATGCCCCCCAAGGAGGAACTGGCAAAAAGTCTCTAGGCCCCACATGTGTCCCTTTGGAGGGAGCCCTCCAGAACTGCCGTGCACCTCTCATAGTTACCGCCACAGTCCTTGTGATGAAAGAGCAGCCTCGGTCCCTGGATGGGAGACCAACAGGAGATCCAGAGCTATTGGCTAGAGTGGAGGAATGTTCAGAGAGTCTGAGAAGCAGGAACCGGATTTCCCCTCTCGAGGGAAGCTCTGTCCTTGGTAGTATCCCTGGCCTATGCTGGGGGGGGGGGCGGTCTCAGGCCATCTAGCCCCCCCCCCCACCTCCATTCTAAATGTTGCAAAGTTTTTATTCAGATTTAACTTTGGATTCCCATTTTAAACCAGGCTCCTTATTTTATTTTTTTTTAATTTGATTTATATGCCGCCCTTCTCCGGAGACTCAGGGCAGCTTACAATGCATTAAGCAATAGCCTTCATACTTCTGTATATTTATACAAAGTCAGCTTATTGCCCCCAACAAACTGGGTCCTCAATTTACCCACCTTAGAAAGGATGGAAGGCTGAGTCGACCTTGAGCCTGGCTGGGATTGAACTCACAAGTAATTGCAGCAGCTGGATCTTAAATGCTGCCTTTGTAGGAGGCATTACTCCCCTACGCTACTCAGGCTCCTTATGTCGTCTTTCTCACTCGGGACCCTGGGGCTCACTTCTCTCAGAAGCAGCCCACTCCCAGCCCCTCTTTTGGGGGGGGGGTCTTGCAGCTGAGGGATTACCAAGGCCCTCCCCCTCCTCCCACCCCAGCCTTGCCAAACTCCTCCAATTTTGAAAAGATTTCATGTGGTTAGAACTTAAGAACTGAGCTGCGGAAGGGGGTTTCCTTGCTTCCCTCCCTCTTTTTTGGGGGGGTGGGGATTTCTCACCCTTGAGCAAAGGGGGAGGAGCTGAGCTTCACGCTTCCTCTTTTTCAGGGCTGATGGGGCAGCTTTTGGTAGGCCCGGGGGGGGGGGGGATCCTGCTCGCCTATATACACCCACCCCACACTGGCTCTCCTGCCAGGGGGGGCGGGGGGAGCCTTGTAATGGGAGGAGAGCAGCGGGCCATGGGGCGCTGGCTTGGCTGCTCGGCAGAATCAGACACGGGGGGGAGGGGGACCCCCACAGGGGAGGAAAGTTGGAGATGCCTCTGCCCCTCGGGGGTCCCTGGGCATCACCGGCCTTGCCAGCTCTGGCTGCCACCGGAGGCCTCACCAGGATGGCAGAGCACCCCCCCCCCCAAGAGCGAGCAAGAGAGCAGAGACTGGCACCGCCTTTGCTGCTTCCTGCCCGGAAGTTCAAGGTCCCTTTTGTGAAACAGCCAATCCTCTCCTGGAAATCCCCCCCCCCCCCAGGCAAAGTAAAGCTGCCCACTTGCACCCGTCTCTCTCCCCCCTCCCCCAAAGGGTTCCCAACACCATCAGGCAAGGCAACTGGGTGGGTGGAAGCCATATTTTTATTTCTTGAGCTCCGCCCTGGGGGAGAAGCCAGTGCGCAGGAAGGGGGGGGGCTGCAAGAGCCAGCACCCCGACATCTACAAGCGTGGGGGAGGGGGGGGTTGCCAGGGGTCCCAGCTCCTCATTCTGTGGCTGCTGCAACCACACTTGAGGGCACAAAGGCCTCTACAGGGAGGGAGGGGCCTCTTGGAGACCCCCCCCAGGATAAAGCTGCCCTCGGAAGGGAGGGGAGGGAGGGAGAGGGCTGCTGGGGTGCAGCTGAGCTCGGGGAGGAGGAGTCCGAAAGCTACCGACCTGTGGAGGGGGAAGGGGGGGTAAGAATATGTTCCAGCAAATACAGACATTGGGGTGAGGGACCCCTCCACGCACCCACCCAAGACCCAACCCCTGAGGAGGCCCATAAAGAAAAACCTGGTCCAGAGGGAGGGTCTTCTGGCAGGGGGTGTGCACCCCCAGCCCACCCCTCCTGACCGAGCAGCTGCTGGGCCTCTCTGTTGTCTCAGAGGCTTCCTGGGGCTGCCAAAAGGGAAAGTGGGGGGGAGGCTGGGGGGCCGTCAGTCTGCCCCCCCCCACTGCTGCCAGACTCACCTTCATGGGGGTAGTTGTCACCTTCCAGGAGAGAGTATCCTGCAAGGGAGGGGAGGCAATGGGTTGGTCAGGTGTTTGGGTGTCCCAGATGGGCCCAAGCACTGGGGGGTCCCTGGGAAGGGACAGCAGCCCTAGGACATGGCCAGCTCTCCCCCCCCCCCCGCCGCTGCTGCCCTACAATTTCCCTCATCCCCATCCAGAGGCAGAGACCTCCCGGATGCCCTCTTTCTGAGCCCCCCCCATGCCCTCCATGGCTGAAGCCCCTGCCCTTTGGGTTGGGGGGAGCCTCAGTTCCCCAGAGAGCCAGGGACCACCCTTCCCCCCAAGACCCCTTTGGAGCATCTGCAGCCCCTCCTCCCTTCATGAAGCAGCCCCTCCCAGAGGCCTTTTTCGCCCACCCTTGACCCCCTGCGTGGGGGGGGGGGGGGCTCACCTTGAAGCCTTGACCGCTTCCAGAAGGCCAGGCCGGCCACCAGGAACACCGTCCCCACCACCATCACGGCAACCGAGACCCCAATTTTGATCCAGAGCTCTGAGGGGAGGCCTGGGGCTGAGCAGCGAGACAGAAAAGGGAGGGCTGTTAATGTCACCCCCTTAATGGAGAGAGGGTTCCCCCTCGGGCTCCTTTGCCCAATGCAAGGCTTCCCCTCCCCCCCCCGGGGTGTTTCTGCTGCTGAAGATGCTTCTGGTTCCCACATTCGAGGGGTGAGGGTCCTCGACTTACGACAAAGGAAGGGCGACCTCTGCCCTTGAACACGGTTAAGACTTTAAGATGCAAGGACTTCAACTCCCAGAATTCCCCAGCCACCCCACAGACTCAACAACTGAGGGATTCTGGGAATAAGCCCAGGCATCTTAAAGCTGTCACTGTCCAAGAGAAACCATCAGTCCCCCAGTGGAGGGGAGTCCCACGGGCTGTTCCAATTTCACCAAGATGGACATTTATGCAGTTTCTAAGTGGGGGTCTTAATTCTTGGACAGGTCCCTGCCCTGCCCGCTCCCTTGTCCAGAGGCTTTCCTGCAAACCCCTGAGAGATGAGAACACTGCACGTGCACAGAGGTCCCCTTGAGGCCCAGCCCTGCTGCTTCGAGGGCAGCTGACAGGAAAACATACCCCCTCCCTCCCTCCCTCCCTCCCACTCACCCCATTCTGCAGTGAGGGGTGCATCCAGGCTGGAGTGCTGGACGGAGCAGGTGTAGCTGCCCCCTTTCTGGGGATCGACTGGCAGCGTCAGCCGTGCCTGGTAGCTCCAGTCCCCATTACTGGTGACCCACAGGGGGTCCAGCCGATCCTTCACGGGCTCCCCGTTCCAAAGCCAGGTGATGTTGACGTCGCCTGGGTAGAAGCCCCACGCCATGCAGGCCAGCATGATGGGATACGGAGTGTTCTGAGGGGCAACTGGGGAAATGAGGACCTTCGGTGCAGCTGAGGAAGGAAGACGGACAGGGAAGGCTGGATTGCGCCCTCCCCCCCTCTCTCTCTGCACCCCACTCCCCACCGATCTCCCCCCCAACCCTCCCTTGGAAGCACCTCTCCAAATTAAAATGCTCTGATCTAAAATCAAAGCTTCCGAAGGGCACCTGGACTAACTCCTGCTCAACGCCCTGCTTGGCATTCTTCACAGTTGCCCCGCTTCCAGTTGGAGGTCCCCCTGCCCAGCAATTTGGAAGGTTTTTCTAATCAACTTCTCTGCCCCCGTCTACGTGGGTCAGATTAGATGACCTCTAAGAACCCCTTCCAGCCAGTATTCTACGAGAAGCCCCCTCCTTTAGTTGGCCAAGCCCCAGTCAGGTGCTCCTCTCCCACCCAGCGCCCGCCCATCCCCCACTCACTCTGCCTGGCCCCGGTCTGCCCCCAGAGCGACTGGCCCTGTAGCTGGCACTGCTGGGCGGCTTCCTGCGGCAGCTGCTGGGAGGTCTTCATGAGCCACTCAGCCACGGGTTCCCCGGTGTAGTTCCAGGGGAAGGAGGCGCCCAGGCCGCAGGCCACAAATTCCTTCTGCTCGAAGTCGAAGCAGGTGAAGGGCATCTTGTTGAAGAAAAGGATCCAACTGGGCTGGAGGAGGCGACCGTCGGCCGAGAGACCGCAGTCCGTTTCCAGGTGCAGGACGAAGCCACCTGCGGGAGGGCGGGCAGGGGGTGGGGGGAGAGGAAGCGGGGATCAGGGCGCGGCTGCCAGGAAGCCCCCTGCCCGCCCACTGAACGGCTGCGGGGGCCCCGAGGTAGTGGCTTTCCAGAGGCAGGGAGTTCCGCGGTCTTGCGGCGTCGCCCGGGACGGACGCCTCAGCCCAGAGACCCCCCGCCCTTCTTCCGGGGAATATCTAGCCGTCCTAGACCGGGGTCGCCCGGCGAGAAATCCCAGCGCCCGGAGAAGAAAGCGAAGTCGCCAGCGGACCCGCCTCCGGGAGTAGCCCAGCCCTTGCGACTCTCGCGCCGTTGAGGATGGGAATCGGAGTCCAAGACGTCCGCCCGGAGGGAAGCTGGAAGGCCTCCTCGGCGCTCCGTCTCAGTCCCGGCGGTTAAAAAAGAAAGCGAAACCGGGGCGGGGAGAGGCTCGTCCGAGCAACTCGGTGGCCAGGAAAAGCGCTCTTTACATGGACAGGAGACCCCCCAAACCCGCCCCCCTTGGGCCTCCCGCCTTCCAGGTTGATGGCGCCCCCGCCTCCGCGCGGAGTAACCAGATTCCCCCAGATCCCCCAGTTCTACCTCGGAACACCTCCGGATGACTGAAAATCACAGATAGACTGCCGCCGGGCATGGAAGTTCTACCTGGCCCCGCGGCGAGCCCACCTGCTGCCCCTCATCGCCCCTTAAGGTGCGGTTGGGCGGCGGGCCCCCTTCGCCAGCGAGCCGTCCTCCCTCCGCTCAGCCCCCTCCGCAGGGCTCTTGCTGCGGGGACGGACCAGTGGAAAGGCGCCCCGGGGGTCGCGGGGAGGGGCGCAGCCGGGATGGCTCCCCTCGAGGCGCGGCCTTACCTGCCGGCGGGGCGCTCAACGCCAGGATCATCAGCAGCCACGGAGGCGGCATCTCGGCGGGCCGCGGAGGCGGAAGGTCCGGCAGATTCTCGGGAAGGGCTGCCCGGACGAGACCCCGAGTCAGACTGGCGCGCCCTTCTCCGCGCCCGCCCCTCCCCCGGCCAAGCGTCCTACCGACGCGGCCACCCAATGGCGAAGGCGGACGCCGTCGCGTCATCAGTCGCTGGGGAAGCCCAGCCGTCCGAGCGCCGGAGTGGGAGATAGTCCCGAGGCGCTTGAAAGGAATCCCGAAGAATAACCGGGTTGGAAGTGACCTTGGAGGGCTTCTAGTCCATCCTCCCCCCCCTCAAACAGGAAGCCCTATATAAATCCGGACAAATGGCAGTCCAACCTCTTCTTAAAACCCTCCAGTGATGGAGCAGCCACAGCTTCTCAAGGCAAATCCTTCCACTAATTCATTGTTTTCACAGTTAGAAAGTTTCTCCTTCCTGCCAGGTTGTTTCTCTCCTTGATTAGTTCCCATCCGGTGCTTCTTGTCCTGCCCTCAGGGGCTCTGGAGGATGGCTTGACTCCTTCTTCTCTGGGGCAGCCCTTGAGATATTGGGAGGCCTTCTTTTCCTTGAACCAGGCACCCCCAATTCCTGCAACCGTGGTTTGTGTGTTTTAGCCTCCAGCTTCAACTCCAGTCGCGGGGGGTGGGGTGTGGGGGGTGGGGGGCGGGGGGTGGGCTGGCCTCGCTTGGCCTGAGTCTTCCTGTGAACAAGCGTCAAGGTTCCTGGCGTTGTTCCCTCCTCCACTTGGGGGTTCTAGGCCTTGTAGTCACAGGAGGAGGGAGGAGGGGAGCAGTGTTCCCTTTCTCGCTTCCACGGCTGTCAGGTGACCGGGCCGAGCGAAAGTAGAGGACGAGGCGGGAGTTGGAGGGAAGAAGAACCAAGCAAGCAGGCAGGAGGGCAGCCTGCATCGGACCCGGCAGCTGAGCCTCGCAGCGCCCAGGTCGGCCAGGTGGAGTTTCGGGATCTAGAAGGGTCCCTTGGCGCCCTGACCCCAACTCAGCCATAGCTTCCTTCACAAAGCCCCATGCAAGATACAGCACGGCCTCAGAGGGCTTCCTGCCCAACCCTCTGGGGTCTGGCGATTTGTAAAATGGAAATCACTCGTCCATTCCGGAGCCTTGCAGCACTCGAATTCCCTCCAGCCAGAAGCGCCGGAGGAGCAGGTTGGGGCGTGCGGATAGCGGCCCTTTTAGGGGCCCCTCCCTGTGAGAAAACGCACAGGGTAGGGAGGGGTGATTTTGCCTGGAGGAAAACCTTCTGTAAGGCCCAGAGCATCGCTGACACCGGAGACCAAGCGAAGCCGTCCACGCCTCGGTGGTTTCAATCTCATCCAAAAGGGGGGGGGGGCGTGATTACAGGCCAGACCCTCCAATCTAAGGCTCTGGAAGGGTTTGGCCCAGGACAACCCCCCTCCCAAAGTCCTAAAAGGCCTCTTTCTCTCTCCCACGTGCCCCTCCCCCACTCCTCTGGCTGAGGCCTTCCTCTTTTTGAAACCCACAGCCTCCCCCTCCCCCAAACCCCGGCCTGTGGGTCCTCCCCCTCCCCCTCCAGAAGTTTCACTGCCTTTTTCCAGGCTCAGAAGGACTGCAGCCCATCTCCCCTCCATTCAGCCCTTCCGAAAGGGAGGTTTGCAAGCCCCACTGGGGAACACCGAGGACCACTGACTCCATGGTGCTATTCCGCTTCTCTTCAAACTTTCCTCCTCCTCCTCCTCCTCCTTCTTCTTGTGCCATATCCGTCATGGGACATTGCCGATCATGTCGGCGATCCTATTTTTATCAACAGCTGCACAAAAAAGTGCTGCTGAGTTTTGTCCAAATCGCTCCCTCAGATTTTGAAGCCAGGATCTTGTTCTTCTGCCAGGGGCTCCTTTGCCTTCCACCTTTCCTTGGAGGATTAAGTGAAGGATGCCGTATTTTTCCGGGTGTCACGTCACATGTCCCAAATACTCAAACTTTTGCTTTTTAACGGTTTTGATGATCTCCCTTGGCTCTCCCAGGCGGCTTATCGCCTCATTTCTGATTTTGTCAACCCATTTACAGCTGCCTGTAAATCCACCAACTAGAAATCTCTTCAAACTAGCAGATTTAATCATTGTTGTTTAACTACTAATCTTCCCCCCACCCCACAGCATCCAAGGGTTGGGTCTCCCCCCTCCCCAAATAATGGGGAGAGAAGGTTCCTCCTTTGGCCACTTCAGAAGCCCCAGCAAATGAATCCACACACGGGTCATGCATGCGATCTAAAACTTTTAATAGCTGAACAAAGCTTCAAAGATCTCTCTCTGTATTTAAGCCATTTTACAGTGTTTTAGTAGCCTAGTAATTTTCTCTCAGCTTCCTCCTTCTACTCTGTTACCATAGTATGCAGATTTATGTTTTACACAAGAATTTCGATTCTGGCCATTCTTGGCCAGGAAGATTTCTCCCCTTCCCCCACCCACCCGCCCACCCATGGTTTCACTTCTTCATGGCAGCCCTGGGCGGATGGAGGCAGGGAGGGCAATTCCAAGGCACGTTGACTTCGATGGGATTTCCTCCCAATAGAAGCAGGAGGGGATTGGGACCAATTTCTGCCCCCCCCAAGCACATCTGGACCCATTTCAGTTCCTCCAGCTTTGATCAGGGGTTTTTTTGCTGCAGGTTAAAACAAGCCAACAAAAATGCTTTGCAGTGTCCTGGGGAGGGAGGGGAACCAATTTAACACAAGGGGGGGGCAGCTCCTACCCTGTAGCAATGAGGCTCACAGGCAGGAAAGGAGGGCAGTGTAGTTGCAGAAATGGGGTTCAATCTGCAATCTGCCTCCATCCATTGGGGTGACCCAGATGGGATCCCACTTCCAGCCCCCCAGCCCCCCTTGCCAGGGAAAGATTGTTCTGCTGGTTGGGATTGAGGGCCAGAGAAGGAAACAGCTCCCCAAAAAATGGCTTTCCCTGCTCAGTTTGGGGAGGGGGGAACTCTGACATCCAGGGGGTCTTCCCAGCGAGGCTTCCGGGTCATGCCGATCCATGGATGGGGGTGGGAAAGGAGGGTCTTCTTGCTGAGGGCACCTTCAGTCTAAGAACAAGAGAAGAAGGGTGATTTCAACCCTAAAAAGTGGGGTCCTGCCCAGTGGTGAAATCCAAATTTTTTTTACTACAGGTTCTGTGGGTGTGGCTTGGTGGGCGTGGCAAGGGAAGGATACTGCAAAATCTCCATTCCCACCCTTACTCCAGGGGAAGGATACTATAAAATCACCATTCCCACCCCACTCTGGGGCCAACCAGAGGTGGCATTTGCCGGTTCTCCAAACTACTCAAAATTTCCGCTACTGATTCTCCAGAACCTGTCAGAACCTGCTGGATTTCACCCCTGGTCCTGCCTGCTCTGCCCCCCAACCAGAAGGACCCTGCTTCCCCCCCCCCCCCCCCGCCTTGCATGGCCTCCTCTCACACACACCTTAAAATCTGTCCTGCAGCTTTGCTCCTCATTTGGAGAAGCTCTGCCAGTGAGCCAAGCCGCAGGAGAGGCAGCGGAGAGGTTCCCGGGGAAGACAGGCCCTTGATTCCCATCCAACGTTGAGTGCCCTCTACCGCCCCCTACCTGAGCTCCGGACCCTGAAGGAGAGGGCCAGCAGGACAATGCCCACGATCATAAAGACTCCTCCCACCGCCACTGCAAGGCCGCAGAGGACGTTCTCCAGGAGCTTGGAGGCGATGGGGTCTTTGGGGACTGCAAGAGAAGCAGGAGGAAGGGGTCAGGTGGGGAGGGGTCTCCCATGGCAGCCGGGGAGGGGAGGTGGGAGGCTGTGGCTCACCCCAGTAGGCCATGCTGTCGAACTTGTCCCCCAGGCTTTTCACGGTGCAGCTGTAGACGTCCCCCACCTGGGGCGTCACCTCCAAGTAGGAGAAGATCTGGAAGTCCAGCTCTTGGACAGGGAAGACAGGGGTGGAGGAGATGCCCTGGGTCAGTGGCTGGCCCTGGAAGGCCCAGTGGATTCTGGCCACAGGAGGGAAGATGTTTCTTGCCGAGCAGACCAGGACGTTGGGTTGGCCCAGCACCAGGGGCCGGAGGGTGAAGACTTCCACTTGGGGGATTCCTGCAGGAGATGGCCGAGTGAGTTCCCGGGATGGCCTCAGGGTTTCCGGAGCGACGAAAACCAGGCTCAGCAACCAGAAGACCCGGAGAGACCCCATCCAGGCTTTAAAAGGCCTTCTGGCACAACAAAGGGTTGGACTAGAAGACCTCTTAAGGTCCCTTCCAACTCTGTTATTCTATTCACACTTCCTCCCACATGTACCTAGGCCTGAAGGATGTCCAGCCTTTCCTCTCCCCCAGGTCCCTCCCCAGCCAAGGGGGTCAGTGGCTCTTTATCAGGGTGGCACCCCCTCCAGTCAGTGCACTTCCCTCCCCAGAGAGAGTTGACTGCCATACACATTAGGATACTTCAGGCATCCATTTCCTTTTAATGGGTGTTAATTGCATTTTAATTGGCAGGGATGCTGAATGACATCTTGTGGCTGCCCAGTTTACTGTAAAATGACCTTTGGTGGTGCAGAGTTGCAGATGAACAAAATAAATAAAATAAAGGAAGCAGCCATAAATCAGGAGCATCCAACCTTGGCCCCTTAGGACCCGTGGACTTCAACTCCCAGAGTTCCCCAGCCAGCACAGCTTGGAAGGTTGGATACTCCTGCATTAAATAATGGGAGAGAGTTCAGGCCTGGAAGAGTTTTGGACAGCTGGCTGGGAGGGGGAGATCTGGTAAGCGAGCCAAATGAAGGGTTTCCATTTATCCCCCCCCTTCCCCAGCCCCCCGCCCGCCCCCTCCCACCGCGGGTCTCACCTCTGGCCTCGGGGAACTGGATCTGGATATACTTGTCTGAAAACCGGGTGAGGAAGGGCAGCACAGTGTCGCAGACGTCCTGCCTGGCCTTGATCTGCGTTTCGGAGAGCTGCGTCTCCGGCTGGAATTGGGGCAGGCGGGGGCGCCAGCTGGAGCCCGGGAAGTCGTACCAGAAGAGCAGGTCATCGTCCAGCGTCTGAGCCAGGCCGTAAAGCGGGGAGTCCCTTTGGCAAAAAAACACCTCGGAGGAGAGGTGCGCGGGCTGCTCTGCAAGGGACGAGAGGGAAGAGGGGAGCGCCTGGAGCGCCGCGTGGTTGGCACCAAGGGCCTTACGGGGAGCAGCCCCGTGGCTAGGTCACCCCACACCTGGCTCCTTTCGTTCAAAGGGCGGTTAAAGCCCCCCGAATTCTAAGCCGCGCTTAGAAGGGTCCCGATTTTTGGTCTTGACTTTTCTGACCACTGCTGTGGTTAAGAGAGCCGTGGCTCTGTGCCCGGCGAGCGGCTGCCCCGGATAAGGGCTCAGCAGACGGAACCGCCTGAAGTGCCGGCCGGGAGGAACAGAGCGCCCCGCCCCCTACTTCCTAAAAGAAACTATACTAAAGGAAAGAAAACAGTGGCGGGGGGGGGGGAGGGGCGAGATTGACATAATAAAACTCTAATGTAAAAGTGACTTTTGACGGAACCAGTCCCGTAGTACTTATTTTAAGAGTTCCTTCGGCCTCGGACTACAGAACCCGCAGCCCCCCTTCCTCTGCCCCATGGGATGCCAGGCACCGGAGACGGACAGAGGGACACCATGCCAGGATGTTGGGGCCTTTGGGACTCCTAGAACGGCGCCTTCCTTGGCAGCCCCCCCCCCCATGGATCGTGGGAAGTTCCAAAGCCCCGGGAGGGGGAGGGGGAGAGCCTGTCTGGGACTGTGCAAATAGTCTTAGACCTCCGACCCCAATTACTCTCGCTTCCCTCCACCATCCCCTTCGTCCTTTCTCAGCTGTGGGGGAGGAGAAGACTTCCTTCTTGGGGGTGCATCGACTGGCTGCGTTCACACGGCCTCTCTGAATTAACCCGCATTCTGGCTGTGCCTAAAGCTTTAGCCTGAAACTGTTAAAGGGCGCCTGCTCGCCTTTCGCCCCTCCGCTTTGGTAGGCGCTGAGTCCCCCCACTCCCCCGGCGGGGCCCTCGCCATCCCCAGTAGCTTGGCGGTGGGGTGGGGTGGTGGGGGTGCGAAGGCGGCTGAAGCGCCTGCCAGAGGTTGCCTGGGCTCCACCGTCCTGAAACGCCTGCAAGGAAGCAGCCAGAGAGGCTCAGAGCCCTCGAGGACCCCTCAAATAGAGCCACCAATATTCCCCTTTATTGAAACCTCCTTTCCTTAAAGCGAAAATGAAACCTGGAGCGAGGTCCCTTCGCCATTCAACAGAAGCGCAAGCGGGGGGGGGGGGGGGCGGAGGCGTCCTCTGAACTCGGAGACCAGCCGCTTGTCCTGTCCAGTAAGCGGGGTTTTAGCCCCCGCTCCCCGCACTTAAGGAGGGACTGGGAGGAAAGGCAGTAGCGGGACGGGGTGCAGCTGCCCCACAGGGCCCAGTGGCTCCAAGCCCCCCCCTCCCCGGGCAGATCTCCCGAGGCAAACGTCGAGGGGGGGGGGGGCCAGGAGCGCAGGCGAAAGTCCTCCCGGCCGAGGCCGTCCAGGCGCCGCTCGCGGAAGTGAAGGCGAGGCTCCGGGGGGAGCGGAGAGCGGGAAGAGCTGCCGGGGTTGGCGGGAATAGCTCCGCACGAAGGGCGAAGGGGGGGCCCAGCCGCCGTCCCGGCTGCCTCCCGGAACTCCGGGGAGACGGTTCGCACAGCCAGCAAAGCGTGACCGGGCGGGGAGGTTTTTGCCTGCTGAACGAGCGCGGCTTCTTTCGTCACGTGACGGGTCAAGGGAGGAAACCAGGAAACGGCGGCCCCATTCGGGTACCCCGGGTCAAGCGCACGTGTGAACGCGGGTGGACAGCGGGTCTCCTGCTGCGGCAGACGCTGGTCGGCAGCCCCCCTCCCCAGCCCGCGTCTTTACCTCCAGCGGTGGCCAGGGCCGCCCAGATCAAAGCCAAGGCCGGCAGCGCCCACCAGCGGAGTCCGGGACCCATCATCTTTCCTGCCTGCTCGCCCAGCGTCCTTCTGGGGCCCGGGGAGAAGCCCGACGCTCCGCGCCCACCGGAGCCGCCTCTGGGGCCCGGCGGCCAATCCGCTTCCTTTGCGCGCCCTCGTCACCTGTTGCCAAGGGGAAGCCCTCGAGTTTCGGCTCCCAAGTGGAGATGGCACAGCTGGGCGAGCGGGCGCCGCCGGCCCCGGACCCGCAAGCCGAGCAGCGGGTGGGTGAGGAGGGGGCGCCGAGGGAAGCGAGAGCAAAGCGGCCCCCGCTTTTGGCAGAGGGGCCAATTGGGTGGGCCTAGGGAATATATGGGACCTGGCTTGGCCCACTCTGGGAGGGAGGCCCCGGGGGGAGAAACAGGGCAAGCTGCCCAGGCATTTGCACCGGGAGCACCGGCCCGCAGCCCCCACTCAGCCTGCCAGGGATCGTCGCCTGACCCGCAGCCCAAAGGCAGCAAAGACCTTAGACAGCAGAGAGGCCACAAACCAGCCTTGTAAATGTCCACGGGTGCAAATCCGAACCTGGATAGGAATTAATGGGGAGGGGGGCACCTGGGGGGAGGGCTGGATGAAATCGCCATCCAGAAACTGTGTCCATCCGTCCCCAGCACTGGGGTGCTCTGCCTCCCCCTAGGGCCCGTGGGTCACTCTCTGCCAGGGGAATGATCAGAGAACTTAGAGCGCAGAGAAGCCCAGGGACCGAATAAAACAGGAGCTTCTTCACCCTCTCTCCAGCAATGGCTATGGCCACAGAGAGACTCTTCCTGAGCATGGAGACTGCTGGGTGAATTTGCCTCTGGATTTTCGCATTTCACAAAAGGCAGGAAGGCAGTGCCGAGGGGGAACCGGGCCCATTTTTTGGGGAGAGCTTTCATTCTTTGCTGCCTCTTTGCTGGAATACAGGTGAAACTCAAAAAATTAGAATATCATGCAAAAGTTCATTTATTTCAGTAATGCAACTTAAAAGGTGAAACTAATATATGACATAGACTCATTACATGCAAAGCGAGATAGTTCAAGCCTTGATTTGTCATAATTTTGATGATTATGGCTTACAGCTCATGAAAACCCCAAATTCACAATCTCAGAAAATTAGAATATTACATGAAATCAATAAAACAAGGATTGTACATAGAACAATATCGGACCTCTGAAAAGTATAAGCATGCATATGTACTCCGTACTTGGTTTGGGCCCCTTTTGCATCAATTACTGCCTCAATGCGGCGTGGCATGGATGCTATCAGCCTGTGGCACTGCTGAGGTGTTATGGAAGACCAGGATGCTTCAATAGCAGACTTCAGCTCTTCTGCACTGTTTGGTCTCATGTCTCTCATCTTTCTCTTGACAATGCCCCATAGATTCTCTATGGGGTTCAGGTCAGGTGAGTTTGATGGCCGATCAAGCACAGTAATCCCATGGTCATTGAACCAGGTTTTGGTACTTTTGGCAGCGTGGGCAGGTGCCAAGTCCTGCTGGAAAATGAAGTCAGCTTCCCCATAAAGCTCATCTGCGGAAGGAAGCATGAAGTGCTCCAAAATCTCCTGGTTGACAGCTGCATTGACCCTGGACTTAATGAAGCAGAGTGGACCAACACCAGCGGATGACATGGCTCCCCAAATCAACACAGACTGTGGAAACTTCACACTGGACTTCAAGCATCTTGCAGTGTGTGCCTCTCCATTCTTCCTCCAGACTCTGGGTCCTTGGTTTCCAAATGAGATGCAAAAGTTGCTCTCATCAGAAAAGAGGACTTTGGACCACTGAGCAAGAGACCAGTTCTTTTTGTCTTTAGCCCAGGTAAGATGCTTCTGACGTTGTGTGTTGTTCAGGAGCAGCTTGACAAGAGGAATACGACATTTGAAGCCCACGTCCAGGATATGTCTGTGTGTGGTGGCTCTTGATGCACTGACTCCAGCCTCCGTCCACTCCTTCTGAAAGTCCCCAACACTTTTGAATGGCCTTTTCCTGACAATCCTCTCCAGGCTGCAGTCATCCCTGCTGCTTGTGCACCTTTTTCTTCCACACTTTTCCCTTCCACATAACTTTCTATTAATGTGCTTTGATACAGCACTTTGGGAACATCCAACTTCTTTTGCAATTACCTTTTGAGGCTTTCCCTCCTTATGGAGGGTGTCAATGATGGTTTCCTGCACAACTGTCAGGTCAGCAGTCTTTCCCATGAATGTGATTCCTACTGAACCAGACTGAGAGACCATTGAAAGGCTCAGGAACCCTTTGCAGGTGTTATGGCTTAATTAGCTGATTAAAGTGGGACACTTTGAGCCTAGAATATTGAACCTTCTCACAATATTCTAATTTTCTGAGATTGTGAATTTGGGGTTTTCTTGAGCTGTAAACCATAATCATCAAAATTATGACAAATCAAGGCTTGAACTATCTTACTTTGCATGTAATGAGTCTATGTCATATATTAGTTTCACCTTTTAAATTGCATTACTGAAATAAATGAACTTTTGCATGATATTCTAATTTTTCGAGTTTCGAAAGAGGATGAGACTGGGGGGGAGAAAGAGGGAGCCCACCTCTTGTTCCTGAGTAGCCCCCAACCTCTCCTGGGATGAGGCAGGGGCCCTCTTTTCAGGACCCAGAATGGGCCCCCTGCATACAGGGGAGGAGGGCCACTTCCCTCCGGAGCCAAGGTTGGCTAGGAAAACACCCCAGAAACTACCTGGAAATGGGAAAAGGGAACCTGGAGGGGAAGGACGGGGATGGGGGGGGCTCTAGGCTGAGCTGGGCCTAGGTTTCCCAAGGGGCCACCCTTCAGCACGGGGGTCCCCTCTGATTCCCAGAGGGGGGTGACTCCAGCAAGAGCCTCTGCCATGGTCCGGGATGGGTATGGGATCCATAGCAGGAGGAGAAGGGGATGCCCCATTGGTGGAATTTCTTCAGAATTCTTTAGAAAACTCCAAATGGTTCCCTCCAGGGACTCTTAAAGGGGTTTTTGGCCAGCGTCCCCATCGCCCTCCAAGGGCAGCCAAGCTAAGCCAAACAAAGCAGGACCCAGACAAGGTTTTATTTCCACCAGACCAGCTTCGTTCAGGTGCCTTCAAGGACCACCCCGTTTTCACCCTCCCCACCGGTCCCCCCCTCAGCCACCAAACCCATCAACGCTTTCTATTCTGGGGCTCTGGGAGAAACGGCAGCGGGGGGGGGGGCGGGAACCCCTAATTTGGGGGTGGGGGCTCTGCTGCGATCGGCTTGCGGAGGGGATTCTCTCCAAGCGGATGAGGAGCTTCCAGGCCCCCTTGAGCGGCCGAGGCGGCTCTTCCTGGCCTCTCCACCCTGGGGGCTCGCCTTCATTCCTCCCTCTCCCCACCCGCCCTTGGCCCCTGATGAGGAATCCCCGGAGCAGGAGCTTCCCTCAATCCGAGAGCTACGGGGGACACCAGAGGTCATCTGGCAGGATCCCCGGCCGAGGCGGCTGCAGCATGGGCAGCCTCGGCCTCCGAGCAGACGCTCCCGGGGACTTTCCTTCCCACCCGCCAGCCACGCGCGGCGCTTCTCCGGAGGGCGCCCTTTGCAGCCGGCGGGGTGAAGCCGGGACACGGCTCGGCAAAGCGTAAACCTTCTGCGCGTGCGCAGAGCGCCCCGGGAGGCTCCCCGGACCCTGGCCCCATAGTCCCGCCCCCCGTTACAGGTCCAGAAAGGAAACCCCCGCACCCATCAGCCGCGACGGGACTCAGACTGGGAGCCCGGCGGCGGGCTGCAACAAACCGCGACTGCGCACGCGTCCCACCGCTCCCGCACCGCGCCGGTGCGCACGCGCGACAGGAGAAGAGGGGGGGTGAGGCGGGGCATGCGCAGTCGGCATCTCCGGGCGTCGCGGGAGCCATGCTGATTTTACGCCCAAAGCGGGACTCGGACGGGGGCGGGGGCCGCCTGAAAGGGGCCGCACCGGCGAGCCGTTTTTTCGGGATTTGTTGCATTCGGCGGCAGGCTGCGCGGCGGGGACGGCGGAATGAACGGTTCTCCAGCGGCATCCGGACTTTTCGGAACGACGGCCGCGAGGAGGTCACGTGACGGCGGGGTCCAATCGGAGCGCGGTGACGTGAAGTTTACCCGCCCGCCCATGGTGGCCGCGGCAGCGCTTGGTAGGAATTTCGCTTCACTAACTACATACAGGATCTGGGTCCCCCCCCCCCCCCCGTCTCACTCTTTCCCGGTCCGGCGGCGCCGTCCGGCGAGCGGGGAAAGCGAATTCGGGGCCTTTCGCTTCGCGGCCCCTCCCGCTCGTGTCGGCCAATGGTGTCGGCGCTTGGCGGTCACGTGACGGCCAGGCGCCCGCCGCCGCCGCCTAGAAGGCGATGGGGGGGCGACGACTCCGGCGGCGCATCAATGAGCAGGGGCCAACCTGAGGGACGGGAGGGGGGGGTTGGTGGAATCAGCGGGCATCCCCCCTCCCTCCGCTCGAGATGGAAGCGCCCGTGGAATCGCTGAGTCATGGCGTCCTGACGTGGGGGGGAGCTCGCTCCCACGCACCCTTCAGGCCCAGGGACCTTCCCCGACCGGAAATGACTCAGCCGCGCCATTCGGCTGCTTCGCTCCGCGGAGCGCGCCGGCCTACGTTGGAAGGCCGAGGGGGGCCCCGTGGGCGTTCTAGGTGAGGGATTCCGTCGAGGCGCCTCGGCCGAGCCCCCTGCGGCTCAGCATCTTTTGTGCGGCGGCTGAGGGGAGCCTCGGGTTTTGGCAGGAAGCGCCGGCTGAGGCGGGCAATGCCCGCTTTCCCGCCTGACGCTTCATTTCCCGGAGTAGGGACGCTTTCGAAGGGAGGAAGGGGACGGGGCCGCCGTTCGCATTCCGCCGCCCTGTTTCTCCGCTGTCCAAAATGGCGCCTCTCCCGTCTCCCCTCCCTTCCCCCCGCGGTGAGCAGAGGACGACAACAGCCAACGGGCGCGCTCCTATTGCCGGCCCGCCCCCGCTCGGCGCGCGGGCCAATCGGGAGGGAACGAATGGCAGCGAGGCCCAATGCGCGAGCCGGCCGCCAGAGTCGGGGGCACTGGAGGGGGCGGAAAGCGGAAGAGTGATTGACTCGAGTGTCGCCCAATCGCGGGGCGCCGTCGTCCGGCGTCCCGCCCCATGCGATCTGTCGAGGCTTCGAATGGGCGTGGCTGGGCGGGAGGGTGATGTCAGCCCCTCTCTCGGCCAATCGGGGCGCGGCGAGCGTCTATATAAGGGCGGTCGGGGGCAGGCCGATAGGCGCCATTTCGTTGTAGCGAAGGAAGGATCCTGCTCTGCGCGCGAGGGATCCAGCGCGAGTGCGGCGAAGAGGGGGCGGACTCTATCCAGAGACATCGTCGCCGGCGGGCCCCAATCGCTGTAGCCACCACTCGGATCCTCCTCCCGGCTTCCGTAGCGGTGGCCGCCCCCGCCCGTCCCACCCTTCAGGGAGAGCCCGCCGGCCGAGGCGGAGCACGGCTACCGTAGTCCCCCTACAATCCACTGCCATCCGCGGCGCCGCCCGCGAAGACCGGTCCGGCACCCGGCGCTTCCGGACGCGGCGGCTCCCGGGACTTGGCGGCGCCCCGTATTTCGTGCCCCGCGGCAGGCGGCGTCCCCCGAGGCCTCGCGAGCGGGAAGTCGCCTGCAGCGCCGCGTAGCTGCGGAGGCCGCCATTTTCTGAGCTTTTGCGCCGCTCGGCCGACCGAGGAGGAGGAGAAGGAACACCCGGCGCTCCCGCGCGCCGCGCCATGCAGCGGCCCCTCCCCGCGATGCGCCTGTGAGCCGCGCGCCCAGCAAAGTGGGGGGCTCCCCCGAGGCCACGGAGGCGCCGTCGGCGGCTGCTGCAGCGGGGCCCTCCCGGGAGAGAGGAGGCTGCGGAGCATCGGCGGCGGGCATGCTGCAGAACGTGAACCCCAACGGCAAGTAGGTACCGGCGGCGAGGGAGGGAGGGAGGGAGGAGGAGGAGGAGGAGGAGGGGCGGCGGCGGACGTCTCCCTGCCGGCGCGGCTGGGCTGGGCCCGGCGGCGGGATTGCCTAGCAACCGGGCCGCCTCCTGCAAGCCTGGCCGGATCCTCGCGCGCCTGTCGCGATCAGGAGGCTCCCACTTCGATCTGGGGGAGAGGGGAGCGCGACCCGCGACTGGGCTTCCCGGCTTGATCGACCTGCCTCGCTTGCTGGTGCCAGGCGGCATTCTTGGGGCTCCTGCCCGGCTCCACCTCACCCGCTGAGCGGCCGTTGTTCCTGTCTCCTTGCAGGCTGCTGGGCGAGGGCAATGCCAGCCTTGTGGGCCTGGCGGTGGAGTCAACGCCGGGGAAGCGGATCCGCAAGCCCTCGCTGCTCTATGAGGGCTTCGAGAGCCCCACCATGGCCTCCGTCCCAGCCCTCCAGCTGGCCCAGGCCAACCCCGCCCCTCCCGAGGTCTCCAACCCCAAGAAGCCTGGCCGGGTTACCAACCAGCTCCAGTACCTGCACAAAGTGGTGATGAAAGCACTCTGGAAGCACCAGTTCGCCTGGCCCTTCCGCCAGCCAGTGGACGCGGTCAAGCTGGGGCTCCCGGTAACCAGCCTTCCTTCCCTCGTGGGGGGCAGGGTCGTGCACATCCCGCTTGTATGGTTTCTGGCTTTTCCCGGGCCTCCCTCCCTCTGGCTGACCGCTGGGGCAGAGCTTGGGGCGGTCAGGAGTGGCGCTGGTGTCGGGTCCAACATCTGTCTTTTCTGGCTGCTGCCGTGTTGGCTTTTTGATCTCGGGCTCCATCTCCCCGACAAGATGCCATTTCCCTCAGCGGAGCGACAGTCAGTCAGGGTCCCTGCGAGTTGTTAGGGTCTCCCCCACCGAAAGGCTCTGGGGGGCCATTGGAGGTTGCAGCCGGTCCTCCTCCCTCATGTCCCTACAAAGGCATGGATGAGAGGATGCAGCTGCTGCTGCGCCATTCGCCGTCTAATCTCTTCTGACCTGAATGCGTTTTGCAGATTCCCATCCATGACTTTGTAGAAGACATCAAGCGGCCCCCCCAAATTAACGATCGGCACCTAAGGAGTTAAAGCCCAGAGGTAAAATCTGTCTAGGTTTATGCTTGTTAGCTTGTTTTTGTGCACCAAACACGGGAGTACTGTCCTTTCAAGTAGGGTGGTCCTGGGGCAGGGGGGAGGTAGGAGCTTTTTCAGAAATAGGCTGTAGATGTGTCCCTAAGGCCAGAGCGGGGGGCTTCCTTGTGTTTTTGATGCGTTCTTATCAACTTTGAATGAGCCAGGCAGGACATCCATCGTCCTTGCATAGGGTGTTGCATAGGGCTTGCAAAGTTGCCTAAACAGTGAGGGGGACCCCGGGTGTCCGGCTGCGTGAGGAGCGGCTGCAGTGTCGCTGACGGTCGGGCCCTGCATGCCCCTCTCTCTGCAGGACTACCACAAAATCATCAAGCAGCCGATGGACATGGGCACCATCAAGCGACGCTTGGAGAACAACTACTACTGGAGTTCGGCCGAATGCATGCAGGACTTCAACACCATGTTCACCAACTGCTACATCTACAACAAGGTGAGCCTGGAGATGGAGGCGCCTGTACCCAGGTCTCTGGGTGCTCCTGGTCCTTCAAGGGATGACGCAGTGGACTTGGTTTGACTTTAAATCCTGTGTGCCAGGCACCTAAACAACTTCCCTGGATACAGTGAGTTTGTCCAGCTGGTCAGATCTGCAGAAGTTGCTTTCTTCTAGTGCAGGTCAGCTATGGAAGGCTGCTTTCCTGTTGTACGAAGGTCTGGCTCAAACTTAATTTGGGAATCCATTGACATTAAGAACAGTAACCTCAGATGTGCTGACTGCTGAATCCCCATCAGCTGTTTTTGGAAAGTCTCTGTGGGCACCACTGTTTCTGGAGACTTTCTGCAGTTTTAGTGTTTTTAGTGCTAACCTTTTTTTAGTTCTGTCTGAAGGTTTCGGTAGGAAAGTGGTACTAAAGTGGTCACAGCATCTATCTGTGAAGCTTCACACAATCTTTGTCCTTTGCCTTTTTGTTGATTGTTGCTTGTTGCAGCCCACAGACGATATTGTGCTGATGGCCCAGACGCTGGAGAAGATCTTTCTGCAGAAAGTGGCCCAGATGCCTCAGGAGGAGCAGGAGATTGTCATCACCGTGGCCAAGAACAGCCACAAAAAGGGAGCATCTCGGGCAGCAGGTAACAGAGGCGCAGAGATCCAGGCAGTAGTCGTGGGGTTGGCAGGGAGAAAGGCCCAGGGGAGGTTTTAAAACCTGCGTGCCTTACCAGGTGGGTGGCGGGAGGTGCTCCTGGCTTGGGAATGGGGCAGTCGGGATGAACTTGTTGCTTCTGCTAATCTGGTGATTTTGTTCCGCAGCCCTCCTGGCAGCCGCCAATGCCGCTGCCCAACAAGTTCCGGCCATCTCTTCGGTGTCCCACACCGGGTTGTTCCCCAGCAGCACAGACATCCCCACCACGATCATCAGCATCCCCCATCCCTCCGTCATCTCCACCCCTCTCCTCAAGCCACTGCACTCCACCGCTGCCTCCCAGCCGCTGCTGGCCGTTCCTGCGCCCACGCACCCCGTGACCAAGGTGAGCTCGCAGCACGATGGCAGGCACCGGGGTCGGCTAAGTTAGGAAGACCGGTAGGAGGCTGCTGTTTGGGCCAGGGGCTTTGGCTGCTGTCCTCGGGTCCCATCAGCACCCCCCAGTTACAGCACTCACTAGGAACTCAGCTAAGCTGTTCGTTGCCATCCACAGAAAAAAGGCGTCAAGCGGAAAGCAGATACCACGACTCCCACGCCCACGGCCATCATTGCCACCAGCGGGGGAGAGTCTTCTCCCTCCGCTGCCATCTTGGAGGCCAAGGCGGCCAAGATTCCCGCCCGGAGGGAGAGTGGGCGCCCCATCAAGCCTCCCCGGAAAGACTTGCCGGATTCACAGCAGCACCAGACGTCCAAGAGAGGCAAGCTCTCTGAACAGCTCAAGTACTGTAATGGCATCCTCAAGGAGCTCGTCTCCAAGAAGCACGCGGCCTATGCTTGGCCCTTCTACAAGCCTGTCGACGCCTCCGCGCTGGGTCTCCACGACTACCACGAGATCATCAAGCACCCGATGGACCTCAGTAGCATTAAGGTGAGCTGGAGGGCAGGGCAGCGCCTCGGATCTATCTGGTGGTTCCCTTGAACTTGCTCTTGGGAGAGGGGAGCGGCGGGCAGGTGTGGGGGCCGTGGATGGCAGCAGTGAATCTCCTTGGGGTAGAGTGCAGGGACAGAGCCAGGCATTCATCAGTTTTTTTGCTTTGCTTCTCCAGGTGAGATTGCACCTTCTACCTGGTTATTTTCTCCATAGCTCATCTTCCTTATTTTTATAAATTACCAGGGTAGGGAACACACAACGAGAATTGACACAATTCTCTCATTTTCCCCATAAGAGTGTTGTGAGGTGGGTTGAGCTGAGAGAGAGAGGGATTCAAACTTGCAAGTCTCCTGCTTTCTAGCCTGGTGTCTTGGCCGGCAGACCAAACCGGCTTTCTATGTGGAGCGATAGCGTTCAAAGGGGGGCTGCCTTTTTTCCACCACCCGGCTCTGCTTCCCTTGCAATAGGGTGTAAAACCTGGCCCTGAGAGAGAAGATGGGAAAGGGGGCAAATCTGTCAGAAACATTTTCCAGCCTCCTTAGGAAATGAGACAGTGGTTTTACTTGGTGTAGAGCATTTTCTCGGCAATAAAAATGCTGCAATTCTGCTTGGTGCTCTTGCTTTTGGCGTGGGGAAGGATGACAAGTATATGCAGTACCGCATATATTTGCAGGCCTGAGATGAAGTGCTTGGTTGGGCTGGTAGCCCCTGTGTCAAGTAGCAGTTGTGCACTAGTGTACGGAAGTGATGGGTTCTGTAGTTTATGGTTGATGAATGATGGGGTGCGGAAAATGGCTTGGCTCCCTGGGCTCCACGACGTGTGCCTGGGTCACTTTGAAGAAGGTTAGGGACAACCTACAGCGCTCTCAGTTGTGAATTAAATGAGTCCCGTGGGGAGATTTCGTTGCCAGATGTTGTATTATCCCCTGCGTGTGTGTTGAATGCTCTGGATTTTGTGGCCTCATTGTGTTCTTTGCTTTCACTCCCCTTTGTCCCGTGGCCCCCCCCCAGCGCAAGATGGAGAACCGGGAGTACCACGATGCACAGGAGTTTGCTTCCGATGTGCGGCTGATGTTCTCCAATTGCTACAAGTACAATCCTCCTGACCACGATGTGGTGGCCATGGCCCGCAAGCTGCAGGTGAGCCGTGGGAATCGGATGGTGGGGGGCCTCCTTGCGCCCCTCCCTGTTTTGGTGGCCAGAACAATAATGGGGGGTTTGTCTCCATGGTCCTGCAGGACGTCTTTGAATTCAGCTACGCCAAGATGCCCGATGAACCCCTCAATGTCAGCCCCCCCTCGACATCGCTCCCACAGCCGGGGCTTCTGATGAAGTCCTCCACAGATGACTCTTCGAGCGATGAGGAGGAAGAGGACGACGATGATGAAGAGGGGGATGACGACGAAGAGGGGGACGAAGATGAGAGCAGCAGTGAGAGCTCCTCGGACTCCGAGGAGGAGAGTTCAGACTCTGAAGAGGAGCGGGCCAATCGGCTGGCTGAGCTGCAGGAACAGGTGAGGGAGACGAGGCAGGGCCGCCATTGGCCTTTGTGGGAGAGAGGGGAGCCCTCTGCAGTTTTTCCATCTGCCTTTCCTCTTCCAGCTGCGGGCAGTGCATGAGCAGCTGGCAGCCTTGTCCCAGGGACCGGTTTCCAAGCCCAAGAAGAAGCGCGACAAAAAGGAAAAGAAGAAAAAGAAGAAGTCGGACAAGCGCAAAGCCAAAGCAGGAGACGAGGAAGCCCGCACTCACCCGGCCCAACTGAAGAAGTCGAAGAAGGCCAGCGGTGGTGGGAGCGGCGGGAGCAAGTGAGTAGTAGGGATGGCGTGAGGGGGGAACACCAGCTGGGTGATGAGACTCTTTCCCCGGCGGATCGACCGTGGCGAGCTCTGTATGTAAACAAGCCAAGACCGTCTGACAGCTGTTGTCCCCCCCTCCCTTTTGGCAGCCGAGGGCTGGTGGGCTGCCCGTCACCTAACACCCCTCTCCCCCCTTTGCCTCCCCTGCCAGGAACGCCAAGAAGTCGGGCTCCAAGGTGGTGGTGGCTCCCCCGGTCCCTGTGCTGTTTGACTCGGAGGAGGAGGAAGAGAGCAAGCCAATGAGCTACGACGAGAAGCGCCAGCTCAGCCTGGACATCAACAAGCTGCCTGGGGAGAAGCTTGGCCGGGTGGTGCACATCATCCAGTCGCGGGAGCCCTCCCTGAGGGACTCCAACCCGGAGGAGATCGAGATCGACTTCGAAACCCTCAAGGCCTCCACGCTACGGGAGCTGGAGCACTACGTCCTGTCCTGCCTGCGGAAGAAGCCTCGGAAGCCCTACAGTGAGAGTGAGTCGGGGGGTGGGGGGAGAGAACATGGCTGGTTTCCCCATTTCTGTGAGGAAATCTGTTCTGACTTTGTCTGCTAGGGGTGGGGGCTGGAGACCTCTGGACTACACTGGCGATCTGCCTTGCCCGGTTTTATTTCACGCAGGCAGGTACCTGGGGGAGGGGGGGAAGAGAGCAAGATGTCTGTCTGAATGTCTCATCATGCCCGTTTTTTTGGTACAGTGTACAGTTCAATGTGTACAGCCTCCGGTGGCTAGACATTGGTGCTCGGGGACTCCGGGAGGGTTTCAGTGCTGGATCCAGGCAGCCTCTCCCCCATCCCCCCTTCCAGTAGAAACGGCGTCTCCCTTCATGGTGCAGGCAGCCCTGATCCCATGGAGGGTTTCATTCTGGCCTTGTTTACAAACAAACCTGGATAGGAAAATCACATGTTGAGGTTTTTTTTCTCTGTTGGGGAATATATGCTCAGCCGGATACGGCTGTGACCTTCCCCATCTTGTCTACTTGGGGGGAGTTGCAGCCTTTTAGTGATTCCTCCGGATCCTTTAGAAAGCAGCTGCTTTACAACCTTGAATTTTGCTTGGCTCCTGGAAAGTGTTCTTGGCCTCCTCCCTCCTCGTGTGGGTCTATCCTTGAACCTCCCTCCTCTGGCCAGCTGGATTTATGTAGGAAGCCTCCCCACCACTTGAGCCGCCCAGCTGTGTTTTACGTGGGTCATTTAGGAGGGTGGCCATGGGTGCTGGCCTTGCTGCCTGGGTTTTCATTGAAGCTGCCCAGCCGGGGGGGGGGGGGGGGGCAGAAAACTCCCTAGAAAGACAGAAACCCTTAATTTAAAAATAAGGACTTGGAGGGTCTGAACTTGGATTCCCTCAGAGGGTCCTAATAAATGGTGTTTTAGGCAGGGATTAGTTCCAACCCACCGCACATCATGTTGCCCAGATGCCTCCGTGGCTCTTGCTGCGGTTTTATTGGAAGCAGGCGGCAGGGTGGCCTCCGTTTTGCCTGGAGACTCTGGTTGCTGGGCTCACATTTTACATTACCGGTTTCTTTAACCATGGTTTAATATATAAGCCAGAGTTGGGTGGGTTCATCAGCCTGAAATAAGGATCACATGGTAGCCATAGGGATTTCAGGGGCTTAGTCGGGGGCCCAGCTGGATGGCCTCTGTTGCCAGACAGCTTGTCCTTTGGGGAGCTGAAGCATCGGGGTGTGTGTGTGGCAAGCCCTGTGGGAGTCCCTTGACCAGGATTCTCCTCGGCAGCCCTGAAGAAGCCGGTGGGCAAGACGAAGGAAGAGCTGACCCTGGAGAAGAAGCGGGAGCTGGAGAGGCGCTTGCAGGACGTCAGTGGGCAGCTGAACTCGGCCAAGAAGCCGCCCAAGAAAGGTCAGGCAGTCACAGCAGCAGCCGGCGCCATGGGCCGTGGGGGGGGGGCGGCTCTCCTGGTCCAGGGCTGACCTTCCTGTCTCTCTTGCTCCCCTCCTGCAGCCAATGAGAAGGCAGAGTCTGCCCAGCAGGTGCCCATCTCCCGCCTGAGCGCCAGCAGCTCCAGCTCCGACTCCAGCAGCTCCAGCTCCTCCTCTTCCTCCTCGGACACAAGCGACTCGGACTCCAGCTAGGCAGCCGCGGGGCAAGCGAGGAGAGACGGCCAGGCGAGAGGGAGGCCGGAAGAGGAGGCCGGTTCCGCAGGATCGGAACCCAGAAGAGCGAGACGAGCGAGGGGCTTCCCCTCGGGGTCAGCGCGGGAAGGCTCGGCCGCTGGCTCCCCTCTCCTCCCCACTGGACCGCGGTGGGGCGAGAGCTGGTCCCCCACCCTGTTTGTGCTTCGGTTGGAGGGGGGTGCTGGGACTGTGTACAGGTTGCTCTAGAAGGGAGGCTGCCTTGAACTCCAAAGCCTTTGTGTAGTTTTTATCCAGCATTTAGCGAGTTTTGAGTTTGTTGACGCTCCTTCTCCAGAGGGACAGAGACGCCCTCGGGCGGGATGTACCCCCCCATGCTCCAGCTTGGAGCCCCCTCCCCTCTCAGGTGGGGGAGGGGAGGAAAGTTGCCTCCTCCTCTCACTTGCTCTCCCCCCCCCCCCCAAGCACTCGAGGTTCTTTATTTATTCCCCCTTCTTATTCTCCCCCGTCGTTGGCTTCCCTGGGACCCGGAGTGAGTGCAACTGTGTATGTCCTTGGCACAATCGCCACCGCATGTTCTTTGCCCCTCAGGGGCGGCTGCCCTTCGGAAGAGGAGAGGCGGCCCTCTTGAGTTTTTTACGTTGACTGTATATTTTTTCTACTGTTTCTTTTATTCCCACTTGTTCATCTTCTAGGGCTCTGTTTCATCTTACTGTATGTTAAATCTTCTGGTTCTTTAACATGTAAATAAAAAAAAATGGTACAAGCCGGTGTCCCGAGGGCTGAGTGGGGTACCGAGGTTGAAGGTTGAGCTTTCAGAGCAATTCCGGGAGTTGAAGTTCTCAGCGTTCCTCAGTTCAACTGAAGAATGAGAAGCGAAACTTCTTCAAGGAAAAACAAAAGTCCATTTAATGGGACGCTTTTGCCAAAATCTGAAAGTAAACAGTCAGTCATGGCCATAAGATTGGCCTGGTCATAAGTGAAGGACTACCTGTACAAAAACCTGTTATGCCAGCCTGGCCCACATTTTTGTGAGATGGTCAGCCATATATACAGGTAGTCCTCTCTGCTTAAGCTGTTGGTTTAGTGACTGTTCAAAATCAGAATGGCACTGAAAAAAAGTGACAACCGGTCCTCTCATCCTGAGGATTAAAATTTGGGCACTTGGCAACTAAGTGTGTATTTATTATGATGGGTTGCAGCCTCCCAGGATCATGCGGCCGCCATCTTTTGGAGTTACGACAAGCAAAGTCAGTGGGGGAGGGGACCCAGATTCCCTTAAAGGCAGGTTCACTTAGCTGCAGTGATTCATTTAGCAACTGCGGGAAAAAAAGGTGTGACTCACTTAACAACCCCTTTCCTTAAAATCTAATCTTGGCCTCAGGCCTGAGTTTCACACAATGAGATGCGGTTAAGCTTTCTTTCAATGGTGGCTTTTAAGGTGGGGGTTCTTTGCTTAAGTCTATTTCGGGGGTCTCCAAACTTGGCAATTTTGTGGGCCAACTCCCAGAATTCCCCAGCCAGCCATACTGGTCTGTATTTTTAACTTAATTCTGTTTCAGATTTTGTAAACTGCTTTAAGACCCTGGAATAGGTGACTAAACAAATTTTATGAAATAACTAATAAATGAGAGCCAGTTTGGTGCTTGGGGGTGAAGGCTAGAAACTGAATTAAGTTTCAGTTGAAATGAAGCCAGCTAGGTGACCTTGTGCCAGTCACTCTGTCTCAGTCCCCTGGAAAGAGGCAATGGCAAATCACTTGTGGGAAACTGGCAAGAAAGCTGTGGGTGATCCAAAAATTGGACATAAATGAACCACCCAACAATTGGGGAAAAGTGGGCTGGTGGTGTCTGCTGTTCCCGGTCTCCTTGCCAAATTTTTTTTGGGATGCCAAATAAGGCGAGTGGGAGAGTCCTTCTGGAAGCTTCTTTCCCAGGCAAGAGAACTGCTGCTGCTCAGGCACATTTTCCTGCCTTTTTGGTAGCTTCCCCTCAGGTTCAGCTGGCCCATGTGGAGCAGGGATTTTCCCGCCTTTTAGATTCCCCGCATTCTTAAGAGGCAGCTGGGACGTTTTCCCACCTTTTAGGCTCAACTGGTCTGTGGTGTGAGGATTTTCTCACCTTTTAGGCTCCTTCCCCTCAGGCTCACCTGCCCATGTGGTGTGAGGATTTTTCCCGCCTTTTAGGCTCCTCAGAAGCAGCTGGGAGGTTTTCCCGCCTTTTTTGCTCCGACCGAGGGAAGAAGAGGAGCTATGGGGAGGCGGTGTTGGAGCCCCCCCACCCCCACCCCAATTGCCCAGCAGGAACCATTTGACTAAAAAAATCTCCATTTCCGCCATTAAAGCCATCTGGTCTTGAGTCTTGGAGGCCCAGTGTGGATGGCTTAGTACTCTCCACACAGCTTGAATGAAACAATTTCCACTTTCCTGCCTGAGGAGACAACATTCGAGGGCCCTCAGATGGCTCACCCTGTCAAAGGTGCACTAGACTGGGATGCCGCTCAATTATATTTTGTCAGACTCTGGATTCTGTAGGAAATCTAAAGTACTTGTCCGTTTGAACAAAAGCCCAATTTTCCCCCCATCTGAGGAAGAGGCTGCCGCAGATTCGGGGAGGTTGGCATGGAAGGAAAGATACCATCCCAAAGTCTCATGTAATTTGTAGCAGGATGTACTCTGGTGGGACCAGGAGGAGCAGAAACACCTGGGTTCAAACGTGGCTTTACTTGGGTAAAAACCCATCCTCTTGCCAGTAGAGCTTTAAACCCCAATCGGCCTCAACTGTCGATGAGAAGTCATCTTCCTCAAGGAAAATCCGTTGCCTTTTTGAAAAAAACACTTGAGAATGTTTTCAGATTTGTCCTCACCAGCTTTCAAAAAGGTGGTAACGCAGAATCCTGGAAGGGACCTTGGAGGTCTTCTAGTCCAAACCCTTGTCCAAGGCAATAGCCTTTATTCCATCCTGAAAAAATGGTGGTCCAATCTCTTTTTTGAAAACCTCCAGTGATAAGAGCACCCACGACTCTGGGGAGCAAGCTGTTCCTTTGATTAATCTCTCGCTGCTGGAAAGATAATACGAAACCAAAACAGACTCTCTCCCCAAATCTACCAAACCTGGCTCTAGCTATCAAGGCTTGTACAAGCCTCCAGAAAGAATAAATGGAGAGGAATGTGTAGGCCCATTGCCCTCCAAACTCATCAACAACTCCCCCGGCTCTTTGCCAGCTGGGTGACGAGTTTTCTGTTCTTATTTATGTATCATAAACTACCACTTTCCAAGGATAAGCAGAATATTTCGGGATGTAGAGCAAATGTCGGCTTCCTTCATTCTCTGGCAATGAAATTAATATGGGGGATGAACTTGCCTTTCATTAATTTCACTTAATTCAATCCAGCATTTCAATTCAACATAAATACACAAATCTAATACATTATTATATTAGATATAGAAATTGAGCTCCAGTTGGAAAGGATATACCTGGAGAATCTTCATTTAAGGATGGCTCAGAGTTACAATTGGCCTCAGAAAAAGGGATTTGCAATCCACCCCTTGTCCTTAGGACTGTCACACACACAATCCTTTGTGATTGCAATTCGGGTACTTTGCAACTGGCTCACATCTACAGGTGAAACTCGAAAAATTAGAATATCGTGCAAAAGTTCATTTATTTCAGTAATGCAACTTAAAAGGTGAGACTAATATATGAGATAGACTCATTACATGCAAAGCGAGATAGTTCAAGCCTTGATTTGTCATAATTTTGATGATTATGGTTTACAGCTCAAGAAAACCCCAAATTCACAATCTCAGAAAATTAGAATATTGTGAGAAGGTTCAATATTCTAGGCTCAAGATTAAAGCTGATTAGCTTTAATCAGCTAATTAAGCCATAACACCTGCAAAGGGTTCCTGAGCCTTTCAATGGTCTCTCAGTCTGGTTCAGTAGGAATCACAATCATGGGAAAGACTGCTGACCTGACAGTTGTGCAGGAAACCATCATTGACACCCTCCATAAGGAGGGAAAGCCTCAAAAGGTAATTGCAAAAGAAGTTGGATGTTCCCAAAGTGCTGTATCAAAGCACATTAATAGAAAGTTATGTGGAAGGGAAAAGTGTGGAAGAAAAAGGTGCACAAGCAGCAGGGATGACTGCAGCCTGGAGAGGATTGTCAGGAAAAGGCCATTCAAAAGTGTTGGGGACTTTCAGAAGGAGTGGACGGAGGCTGGAGTCAGTGCATCAAGAGCCACCACACACAGACAGATCCTGGACGTGGGCTTCAAATGTCGTATTCCTCTTGTCAAGCTGCTCCTGAACAACAAACAACGTCAGAAGCATCTTACCTGGGCTAAAGACAAAAAGAACTAGTCTCTTGCTCAGTGGTCCAAAGTCCTCTTTTTTGATGAGAGCAACTTTTGCATCTCATTTGGAAACCAAGGACCCAGAGTCTGGAGGAAGAATGGAGAGGCACACACTGCAAGATGCTTGAAGTCCAGTGTGAAGTTTCCACAGTCTGTGTTGATTTGGGGAGCCATGTCATCCGCTGGTGTTGGTCCACTCTGCTTCATTAAGTCCAGGCTCAATGCAGCTGTCAACCAGGAGATTTTGGAGCACTTCATGCTTCCTTCCGCAGATGAGCTTTATGGGGATGCTGACTTCATTTTCCAGCAGGACTTGGCACCTGCCCACCCTACCAAAAGTACCAAAACCTGGTTCAATGACCATGGGATTACTGGGCTTGATCAGCCAGCAAACTCGCCTAACCTGAACCCCATAGAGAATCTATGGGGCATTGCCAAGAGAAAGATGAGAGACAGGAGACTGAACAGTGCAGAAGAACTGAAGGCCGCTATTGAAGCATCCTGGTCTTCCATAACACCTCAGCAGTGCCACAGGCTGATAGCATCCATGCCACGCCGCATTGAGGCAGTAATTGATGCAAAAGGGGCCCAAACCAAGTACGGAGTACATCTGCATGCTTATACTTTTCAGAGGTCCGATATTGTTCTATGTACAATCCTTGTTTTATTGATTTCATGTAATATTCTAATTTTCTGAGATTGTGAATTTGGGGTTTTCATGAGCTGTAAGCCATAATCATCAAAATTATGACAAATCAAGGCTTGAACTATCTCGCTTTACATGTAATGAGTCTATGTTATATATTAGTTTCACCTTTTAAGTTGCATTACTGAAATAAATGAACTTTTGCATGATATTCTAATTTTACAAGTTTCACCTGTATAAACAGACAATAAGCGCTTAGACTTATCTACCCCTTCACGGTGCTTTACAGCTGTCTGAGCCAGGGGTCTCCAACCTTGGCAACTTTAAGCCTGGCGGACTTCCACTCCTAGAATTTCCAACCAGTCCGCCAGGCTTAAAGTTGCCAAGGTTGGAGATCGCTGCTCTAAGCGGTTTACAGAGTCAGCATCCTGACCCCCAATAATCGGTAATATCAGTAATCATTTTACCGACCTCGGAAGGAAAGAGACAATCTTGAGCCGGTCAGGATCGCACTCCAGGCTGTTGGCAGAGTCTACCTGTAGTACTGCACTCTAACCACTGCACCACCATGGCACCATCTATGATGGTTGTGGCATTGTAGCCACGTGATGGTGGTTTGCTACCTTCCCACCACATTCCAACGAGCAAAGTCAATTGGCGAAGCCGGATTTGCTTAACAACCACGTGGTTAGCTTAATAACTGTAGTAAAATGGTTGTGAAATTGGGATCAGGTCATATAACTTACCCATCAAACTTTCAGTCCTGGTTCTAATCATAAATCGAGGACTATCTGTAATTGTAATAAATAGCATTTCTCACGTCAGGGAAAGACCTAGCAATGCATTCACACATACTAAGCCTAAGACAATTTTTGTGACTTCTCTTAATATGAAAACCAGGTTTGTTCAGTATGTTAACAGACGTCAAGAAGGAATTACTGTACTTTTCAGACTATACAATGCACCGGACTATAAGACGCACCTTAATTTTTTGGGAGGAAAACAAGAAAAAAAGAATTCTGCCTCTGCCTACTAGCATCAGAACAACTAGACACAAGGACAGTTTTTTCCGAACACCATCCCACTCTGCTAAACCAATAATTCCCTCAAGACTGTCAAACTATTTACTAAGTCTGCACTACTATTAATCTTCTCATCGGTCCCATCACCCATCTCCTCCCACTTACGACTGTATGACTGTAATTTTGTTGCTTGTATCCTTAGGATTTATATTGATATGGTTTCCCGATTGCTTATTTGTACCCTATGACTATCATTGTTGTACCTTATGATTCTTGATGAACGTATCTTTTATTTTATGTACACTGAGAGCGTATGTACCTTGGACAAATTCCTTGTGTGTCCAATCACACTTGGCCAATAAAAAATTCTATTCTAAAATTCTCTTCTATCAGGATCATGGGCATCCTCACTTCCACTCGGATTTTGATAACGAGTAGCACAGATCTTTTTATCCCTTTAAAACAATCCCTATCACTATGCACACTTAACTGGAGTGGGTGGGGTGAAGGTTGATTTTCAGGAGGGCAGAAGAGGGACTTGGCACCAAAGTCTTCGAGGGACTTTGAGTTGGCCCCGCCTATTCAGTCACATGACCCGCCCCCAGCCACGCCTACCCAGCCAGTCATTAGGCAGAACCTGTTGTTAAATTACCATATTTTTTGGAGTATAAGACGAACCTTTTCCCCCCCAAGAAGTGAAAATCTGGGTCCGTTTTATAATCTGAATGTTGCCCCGCCCAGCCTCGCAAACGGAGATTTCAGAGGCTGAAAGAAGCCTCTGAAAGAAGCTTCAGAAAAAAAGCCTCTGAAAGGCTTTTATCTAAAATAATATGGTTAGCAACAAAAGAAGAATCAGTAAAGATTCTAACCAAACAAATCTGGAAAATGACACAACAACCAACAGATCACAAGAGGTTAATCTATACACCGGTACCAAAGAAAGGAGATTGAACAGTACAGATAGTCCTTCAGAATAAAAGCCTCTGAAGGAAGCTTCAGAAAAAAAGCCTCTAAACAGAGCTTCAGAAAAAAGCCCTTTTTTTGAAGCTGTTTCGGAGGCTTTCAGAGGCAGAAAAAAAAGGTTTTCTGATGAAGGTATTCGGGAGGCAGATCCACCCGCCAATCAGCTTTTTTTTTCCTCCCCAAAAACTAAGGTGCAACTCACTGTAACTCACTTGGCCCGGCCCTGCGGGGCCCCATCCGACACCTCGAGTTCTTACTCTAAGCTGCCGCTGCAGCAGCTACCCCATCCTCTAAGCCCCTCCCCCCACTTGGTGGAGCCTCCACTTTTAGGAGCAGTCCAGCACCAAGGGGGCTCTGCTCCTGAGGTTCAGCCAGAGGGGGGATCTGGCGGTCCTGCAACATGAGGAACTCGCGTGGACTCCCCAAGCAAAGGCAGGCGAGAGAAGACTTGGGAAGGGTCTCTCCCTGCACCTTCGCCTGCCAGTCTTGGAGGGGGGGCACCCTCCCGGCAGAGGCCCCGGGTGCCTTTCCAAGGTGGGGGGGGGGGCGAGCAGGAAGTGCTTCCCGAGGCAGCCTCTCAAGAGGGGCGGGGGCGGGGGCGTCCTCTCTGCCTCCCACCCGTGTCCAGCGGAGGCGAGATCGGCGGCGGTCGCTGTCCGGTGCTGAAATCCCGGCCGCCTCCTGTGCGGGAGCCGCTGAACCCCTCAATGTCGGGACTCCCTACACGGGATCCCCGTGGGCCCCGACCTGGCCGCGCTTGAGACCTTGCCCTGCCCAACGCCAGGGATCCCGGTCGGTCCCTTCTTTCCCACCACTGGGGGGATCCCAGGCAGCCCCCGGGAAAGAAGGGGGCCCGGGCGGCCCTCGGGAGGACGGGTTCAAGGCCCCTGGGAGCCGCGCCCCTTTTCCACGCCGGTCCTGCGAGGGAGGCTCCTCCCCTCCTCGCCCTGAACTGAGCCTCGGGAGGAGCGCCCCGGGAAGCGTCGGGGGCCGGGAAGCGAACCCCGGGGGTCTAAGGCCGCCAGAGCCCCCGGGAACCCCGCGGAGGGGAGCCGCCGGGCGGGAGGGGCGGCTCAGCGCTCCACGCGGGGCATCTTCCCGCGGGGCCTCCTCCTCGCCTCCTCGCCGAGAAACGAAACTGAGCTGCTCGGGCGCCTCCTCGCTGCTTCTGCGCAGGCGCCGAGCCGACACTTAGCCTTCCGGGCGGCCGGTCTGCGGGCTGAGCGCAGCTGCCTTTCAAGGGCGAGGCGGAGTCGCGCCCTCGGTCCAGGCTCCGGTGGGGAGGGGGCCCGAGAGACCGCCGGCCCTTGGGAGCGGGGCTGAGCTGGGTGAAGCGCCGAAGGAGCTTTGCAGGTGAGGTCGACTCCCCCCCCCAAGAAGTGGCCCCCCGACTCCCACTGAAGGGCCCGGGTGGTAAGGGGGACCCTCCAAGCGGGGGGGGGGATTTTTCTCTTGCTGTTCTCGGTGCTGGAGCCTGGCAGGGGCGGGAGGGGCTCAGGAGCGCAAAGGGGAGCACCGAGGGGTTCAAGAGTGGATGGATGCCCAAGAGGCCGCCCCAGCTACTGGGCTACCTCCCCCGTTTGCAAGGAGCCCCCTTGCTTGGCCAGTTCTGGCTGCTTCTCTGCCCCACTTCCCCCAGGGCAGGATAGTCTGGGGGGTGGAGGGGGGGTTAAAGCCTCTGGGCTTCAATGGGAGGAGGTCTTCAGAGCAGCTTCCCTGCAGGAGGGAAAGGGGCTGAGAAATGCCCCCCCCCAAGAGCCCCCAGGCTGCCTGGGGAGAATGAGCCAACGAGCAGCTTTCCCTAGGCTCAGCAAAGGGGGAAAGGGAACCAAGGAGCCCCATGGCGACCCCAGGGGAGGAGACGGCCTTGGGGCAGCTGGGCCAGGAGGCCACCTGTCCACTCTGCCTGGACTTCTTTGAGCAGCCGATGGTCCTGTCCTGCGGGCACAACTTCTGCCGCAACTGCCTGGCCCAGCTGGGCGCTAGGTTTTCCTGCCCCCAGTGCAGAGCCAAGGTGAGGCATGACAGCGCCTGCCCCAACCGGCCACTGGCCAACATGGTCTGCCATCTGAAGAGGCTGCGGCTGTCTGGGGGAGCCCAGGAGGAGAGCAGCCGCCGCCAGCTGTGCCAGGAACACGGGGAGCCCCTGCAGACCTTCTGCTCCAGCGAGAAGAGCCTCCTCTGCCCCGGCTGCCTGGAGGGGCACCAGGACCACCCCCTCCTCTCTCTGCCCGAGGCTGCCCAGGAGTACAAGGTAGGGGGTGGGCACCCTGGGGCCAGGCTTTGCAAAACGGGGGAGCTGGGCAGCCCCAACTGCATGGGGCACTCCAGCAGCTCTTGCGGGGGCGCAGGCAGAGGGGTCACCCGAAGTCCCCAGAAAGATGGGAAGAGGATCCTGGCAGCAGTGAGAGGCCCACAAAGGCTACCAGTTAAAAAATGGCGGAGGAGGGCCAGGCTCTTTCGACAGCGAGAGAGGAGATGGGGGGGCAGACAGTCTCGTAGGCCCCTGCCTGCCCCTGGGCCCCCCCAGCAGGGCCTCTCCTTGAGTGGGGCATTGGGGTCCCTGGGTGGGAGCGCTGCCATTGTGGACGCAGGAACGGCCTCCACTCTTCCGCATGCAGGACCTGCTGGATGGCCTCCTGGAATCCCTGAGGAAGGAGGAGCCGAAGCTGCTGGAGCAGAGGCAGGCAGAAGAGCAGAGCCGGCAGGAGTGCCAGGTGGGTCTTTTGGGGAGGGGGCAGGAGGCAGCTGGGAAATCTCCCCCCTCCCTCTGAGTCCCCCCTTCTCTGCCCCCCCTCCCCCCAGGAGCAGTTTGCCTCTGAGAAGGAGAAGGTGGTCCTGGCGCTGGAGTCCCTGCAGGAGCTGCTCCGGGAGAGGCAGCCGGTGTGGCTGGCCTGGCTGGCCGAGCAGGAGGAGAAGATGGAGGCCGAGTGGGGGGTCGCCCTGTCCCAGCTCTCCGGGGAGGCCTCCCGCCTGCAGCAGCTGATGGCCCAGACGGAGAGGAAGTGCCAGCAGCCGGACGGGGAATTCCTGCAGGTGGGAGGGGCTCTGGCTGGCCCCCAGGGGGGAGGGGGGGGAGCAGAGGTTTCCCTTGCAAGGGCCGGGACCCACTTCGCTCTTCTCCTCTTTCAGGACATCCAGGACACCGTAGACAGGTAGGCGCCCTCTGGCTCTTCCCCCCCTCCCCCCCCTCGGCATCTCTTGAGCGACCGGATCCTTTAGGATGCTGGGACCTTTGGCGTTCTCTGAGCTCCCCTGATGCCCTCAGACGGTTCAATAGCTGCCCAGGTAGCATCCCCAGGGCTGGGGGGGAGAGGGGGTTGCTGTCTCTTGAGAGACACGTCGGTCGCTCTCAATGGGGAGCCCTGGATGGCCTGGTTGTCGGTCAGGCCTCGCGAACAACACAGCTGAGGATCCACCAGCGCAGGCAGACGACCCAACAGCAAAGAGCAGCCTAAGCAGGGAGACACCATGAAGGCAACAAGAGCAGGCACTCCTCGACTTACGACCACAGCTGAATCCAAAATTTCTGTTACTAAGCGAGACAGTTGTTAACTGAGTTTTTTTCAGCTTTTCTTGCCATGCTCGTTAAGTGAATCACTGCAGTTGATAAGTTAGTGAGACCTTAGTCCTTGGTATAGTAGGATCAGAATTGCATTTTATTATTATTATTACTCATACTTCTATGCTGCCCACTCTCCGAGGACTCTGGGCGGCTTACACCAAAGACAGTATCCTAAATAGCATATTTTGTTAGGTGAATCTGGCTTCCTCATTATCTTTGGTTGTTAGAAGGTCACATGACCTTGGGACACAGCAATGGTGATAAGTGTGAACTAGTTGACAAGCATCTTCATTTTGATGACGTGAAGGTGGGGAGGCTACAAAGGTTGACCCTGTGAAAAATGGCCGTAAATCGCTTTTTTCACTGCCGTAGCTTTGAAAGTTCACAAAACGAAGAGTTGAGGGTTACCGGGAGAGACACAGTAAGAAGGGCAGCCAATGAAGGCTGTTTAGGAACAGAAACTGAAGGGAGAAGTCTGGGCGTGGCTTAGGCAACTGAGTCTCTGCAGAAGCTAAACCGGAAGCAAGCTCGCTACGAGGTGGGAAGAATCTGCTATTGGTGTTGTACATTTACTCATCTGTTGTTATGTACATAAGCAAATGAGTCCAGCTGAATCACTTATCTGTGTGTGCTTTCTGGATTTGATTTTGCAAGAAACTCTGACATCACCTGTGGATTGAATGGGAGCAATCCGCTCTCCCTTGTAGCGCTGATGATGTTACCCAGTTGGTCATAAAATGTCTGCAAGAAAAGAGCCAAGCCGAAGGACCCTCAGTGCAACTATTCTCCTCTGCTGGAGCTTAACGTTCTCCGCAGCCATTCAGAGCAGCCCATAGGCAGAATGTCCGGTTGGAGTGGGAGGAAGGGGTGGAAACTCAGTTATGGCAGGAAACCTGGTTTCATTGCTTAGGACCTCTTAGTCCTTGGCATAGTAGGATCGGAATCACTTTTTTTTTTAAATTTGATTTATAGGCCGCCCTTCTCCAGAGACTCAGGGCGGCTTACAGTGCGTTAAGCAATAGCCTTCAGACTTTGACGTTTGTGTTGAGTTTGTGTCTTTCCTCACTTCTTTACTGATCTCTACACTGGTTCAGTGCGCAGAGTCTGTTGCGACCAACGCAACGAACAACGGTTGCATAACAAACAAGCCAGGATTCATACCAGGTTTGCAAAACCCACAGCCCCCTCTGCGATCTCTTCTTTCTCCTCCATTTTCACGGAGTCTTTGCACCCCCCGAGGTTTAGGTAGATGCTTGTAACACTGGGGCTCAGCAACGCTGACAGCGGCCGTTCAGGGTGCCATTATGCTTTAAGGGAGATTCGGGTTAATATCCGTGTTCCAGAAAAAACCTCAACTCCAAGTAAAGGCTCTGAAGTTCTGTTTCCTAGAATAGTTAAACTGGCACATCTGGGGAAACCCAAATCTGAGAGTTCCGGGTTTTCCCTCTGGAAATCAAAACCATTCCCTCCCTCCTCAGTCGATCACATGCTCCAATCACCATCCGTCTCATCTCGAGACCTCACTCCCACCACTCCTCCTCCAGATGCAGAATCGCCCTGATCTTGACCGACCGGAAGAATGCGATTATGTTTACCGACAGCCCCTCTCCTAAATCCCCCCTCCTACTTTCCCACACAGGAGCATGGAAGCTTCCGGCCTAATATGGCTTCCAAAGCTGGCACCTGAGCCCTGTATTCACCTGCCAAGATGCTGGAAAGGGCCGGCTTGTTTCACACATCCCCATGGCCAACCCAACCCTCACCCAGCCTCCCCCCGTCTTGTGGGGAGAGAGCCGGGTAGCTGTGTGAGGCCGCCCTCCTTGTGTCACAGGTGCCAGAGTTACCTGGTTGGACGCGCGGAGAGGGTCTCTCCCAGGCTGCAAGGCAGACATAGGACCTTCTTGGAGAAAAACGCTTCTGTAAGGCAGGTTGTGGACAATTCCAGAGGTGAGGGGCCCTTTCAGGAGGGGGTGGGGGGTCCAGGGCCCCCTCAGGAGGAGCCTCAGGAGTTCTGGGGGATTCTGGGCCCTCTTCTGCCCCCCTTTCTCAGATCTCAGGGGAGCCAGACCCAATCCAGCTCCATCCAATCTCTGGCTGGGTAAAGGGGGGGCTGCCTCCTCCACCCCCACCAGTCACCCCCAAACCATGGCCCTTGGGGACGGGTCAGTGGGCATCTGGCAGACACCGAGACACCGCTGCCAAAAGGGTGGCTTCTCATGGGCATCGCCCACGGGCGGCTCTTTCTCATCCCGGCCTCGTTTTTTCCTTTTCTCCTCCAAATCTCAGCCTCTCTGCAGACGACTCTCACCAGGGAGAACCTGGATCGACTTCTGGCCACAGGTAACACCCTGGGTCGGGGGGAGAGGGGGGGGAAGAGGCAGTGTTGGCGGGGCTTGCAAAGACCACCTGTCCTCGCCAGGCCTCACAGCAACGTTTTCCCCACTCTCCTGCCAGGAGTGGCTTCCTCCATGGGGTGGAAGCCTCGAGGGATGCCGAGAGTCTGGGTGGCCCAAAGGCAGCCTCTGGGGGAGGCGGGAGTCCCTCGTCAGCCACACAGAGCCGGCCCTTCCCTGGCGTGGCTTGGCAGGGAAAAAAGCCACGGTTGAGGCCACTCGGCTGGGCAGGCCTTCCCGGGCATAGAAGAGCCTGGCGAGGGGCTCAGCTTTGAGAAGTGGGGGAGGAGGCTCCTTCAGCCTGATCTTAACCTCGTCCCCCTTCCTCCCCAGCACCTGCTCCAGAGAAGCCAAGATCTCGAGGTAACAGCACCCTGAGGAAATGGGGCCTTTCCCTAGTGGGGGTGGGGCCCAGCAGAAGCGCCCTGTCCACCCTGGGCATTGGGCATCCCGTGCCTGGCAAGGGCCCTGCCTAAGCCAGCCCTCCAGGTGGCGGAAGGGTCAGGGGGTGCTGCCTGTAAACGGGGGGACCCCAAAGCAGCCACCCAAATGTGGCGGGTGGGCCTTGGCCAACTGCAGAGGGCTCTCTGGGGGGAGGTTTGCCCAGCTGACAAGCTGCCCCAGGAAGCTCCCTGGTGCAGACTGGCCCCAACTGAGCCCAGCGTTTCCATTGCTAAGGGAGGCACTTGTTAAGTTAAGGTTGCCCCGTTTTCCCACCTTTCTTGAGTCACTGCAGTTGTTAGCAACACAGTTCTCAAGTGAACCTGGCTTCCATGTTGACTTTGCAAAAGGGGGGACAGAGGCCGCCCAAGGGGCTCACGTCGCCCCCGGACTCTGCAGCCGTCATAAATCCATGCCAGTGGCCACATGTCCAAGTTTTGACCAGGTGACCATGGGGATGCTGCAATGGTCGAAAATGTGAAAAACGGTCACAAGTCACTTTTTCAGTGCCATTGTAACGTCAAACCGTCACTAAATGAACAGTTGTAAGCCGAGGACTACTTGTCCTACCTCCAGGGCTCCGGAGATGACGGAATGGCCCAGTTTCCTCCCTTCGCCCGCTAAGCAGGTGCAGCAGCCACGCTGCCCTTCCCTGAGGGGGTGAAGCATCCTCGGGGGACTTGGACCAGCCCCGCCCGGCTTTCCCTCCCCTTTTGCCAGCCTTGCCCTCGGACTGCCCCAAAGAAGGCAGCAGACACAAAGTCCGTACGAGCTTCGTTTACTAATTAAGGACGACTAAAGTGGTTTCTTCACAGTTGTTCGAACACAGAGTTTCTCTTCTCTGTCCTGCAGTTTACATCGAGATGAACAACTCAACCGCCCACCCCCGGCTCCGGTGCCAATGGTCGAGTGTGACTTGGGACAAGAGTTACAACGATTTCCCGGAGACGCCAGAGAGATTCGACCGGGAATTGTGCGTCCTGGGTTGCGAAGGATTCACCACAGGATGGAAGTGGTGGGAAGTGACTGTGAAGGAGGAAGACGAGGCCCCCATGTGGGACAGAACATGCTGGGCCATCGGGGTGGCCAAGGAGTCCGTCCGCAGGAAGGGGAGCTTCCCGCTGAGCCCCCAGGAGGGAATCTGGGCCCTGGGGAAGAGTGCTGGGGGGGAGATTGTCGCTTTCTCCAATGTTCAGCGGAAGCTGAGGTTGTGATGGCCACTGCGGAGGCTGCGGGTGAGGCTGGGCTACGAGGCAGAAACGGTGGAGTTCCTGGATGCGGAGACGGAGACTTTCCTCTACCGCTTCCAGACGGGGCCCTTCCTTGGCGAGACGCTCCGGCCTTTTTTCTACGTGGGCCAGCAGGGGCTCTGCCTTTCAGCGTGAGGGATATCCTGTGAAAAGTATTTGGGACGGATAGTCCTCAACTTACAACAGTTCGTGTAGTGACCAAAGTTACCACAGCACTGGAAAAAGCGACTTACGACCATTTTGCAGGCTTAACGAACCATTGGCAGCATCCCCAGGGTCACCTGGTCAAAATTCGAGGACGCTTGGCAACTGACTCACATTTACGACAGTTGCAGCGTCCTGTAATCACGCGATCCCCTTTTGTGACCCCCTCTGGCCGGCAAAGTCCATGGAGAAGCCAGATTCACTCAACGGCCGTGTGACTCATTTAAGAACTACAGTGATTTGCTTAGCATATGTGGCAAGAAAAGTCGTAAAATGGGGCAAAACAAATTTCTCACTTGGCAACATCGATTTTGGGCTCAACTGTGGTTGTAAGTTGAGGACTATCTGTAGGTGACCCGAGGGTAGCCCTCCAGTGTGGGGTCCACCTTAGCCACCTCCCCGATTCTTGTTCATGGAGGGTGGACGTAACTTGAAGCAGAAGAGGTGGGGCTGTAGAGGCTGCTGGGCCTCCCCACCTCTGGCAAGAGGGCCAGGTGTTGTCTATTCTCCTCTGGGGCCTCCTTCCAACCCTCCCCTCGACTCTGCTGGGGTCTTTTGGTGGTCTCCCCTCCACCCACTATGCCTGGCCTTCTTATAATTTTGCCATGCTCAGTCCAGGCCGGCTGGGGGAAGGTAAGAGCTTCTGGCTGCCCATGGCTGGGGGGTCGGCTGACCGAAAGGTGGTGTGGCTGAGATGCAGCAATGCCTCCTGGCCCCTCTGAGCCCCCTTTTGAAGGGTCCCCTTGTTCGGGCGAATCCCTGGATGCTGCCTCCTGCTAGGCGCTGCAGCCTTGCTCAACCTTGGCACCCGGGAGATGTGAGGACTTCAACTCCCAGAATTCCTCAGCCAGCATAGCTACCTGGGGACCGTTGGTGCTGGGGGTCCCTGCATCCCCCAGGTGCTGCCAAGGTGGGGAATCCCGGCCTTCCTCTGTGGCTGGCAGTTGAGATGAGAGAGAGACGGTGAAAGGACCTTCATAATCAATAACTTCGTTGCTTGTATCCTTAAGATTTATATTGACTATTTCCTGATGTGATTTGATTGTTTATTTGTTCCTTGTGACTATCATTAATTGTTGAACCTTACGATTCTTTTCTTTTACATACACTGAGAGCATATGCACCAAATTCCTTGTGTGTCCAATCACACTTGGCCAATAAAGAATTCTGTTCTGTTCTATTCTAATTCTAATCCATTCTATTCTATAAAAGTGATAATATCTTCGTGTTATTCTGACAGAACATTTTAAACACCAGAAAGAAACCCATAACCCCGTCCTAAGCACACATGGCAGCAACAACACAATCAAATCGGCCACTGGACTGGCTCCATCTCCGTTTGTGGAGCCGGGATCAAAGGGAGGTTCAGCAGTTGTTAATTTTGTCATTTTGAAGGTCTTTCATAGCTTTAGAAGTAGCTGATGAGCAATTTCTAAGTGTGACTAGAAAGTGAGGTGTTTGTAACTTGGTGTCTTTAAAAGTCTCTGAGGTGAATGGCTGGTGGGATCGTCTCCTGGGGCTCCAACCAGCGTCCCACAGTCTCCTGGCAGAAACAGCCGCCCGGAGCAGATGCGGGAGCTCTCCCATCCTCTCCTAATCCAGAGAGTTTCCCCAACACCATCTCTGCTCTCGGCCATAACCATCCCCGGAGGTCCAGAGAGGCTGAGTTCGTGCTTGCCACAAATGCTTCAGCCCTGCCTGACTTTGTATTGCAAGGTGCTACCAAGGCAGATACAATTGTGAACTTGGCAATGGAGCCGAGCAACTCGGGGGCAGGTGTCGCTGTGCCCTCGGGGAGGCTGGCATCAGGCAAACAAGCTCACCTGCTCCCAGGTGCCCAACTCCAGCGTTTCAGCCCTGGCTATTTGCCAGCAGAGCCTCCGAGAGGCCTTTGGGCTTTCCGGAGAGCAAGAGCTACCAGGACCTTCCTCCTCTGGCATTGCAAGGATGGGCACAGCTCTCAGAGCGGACGTGTTAATGAACTCCCCCCCCCACACACACACAAAGCCCACCTGGGCCTCCCTCCCATGTGCCCATTTGGACCTCGCCAGGAAGACCACCAAGCAGGCAGTGACTTATGGGGTGGGGGTGATGTTGAGGGCCAGAAGGCAGGACCCACCTCCACCACCACCCCTTCCCCAGACAAGCTCCCACCCCTCTTCCCCAGACTCTGTCCTTTACCAGTGTGAGACCAGGACAAAAGAATCACAACCTTGAAAATGAGTTCATCTGTTCAAAATCCACCTTCGGAGGGAGCTGTTTGGGGGATGCTGGGGTGGGGGAATTAAGAAGGAACCCCCCTCCCCTTAGAGACAAGGGGGATCCAGGAGGAGCACCTGGGCAGAGCCTGGAGGGGAGGCCTACCATGTGGGGAGAGGAGATGCAGCCCTGTAGCCAGTGGGGGATTTTGGAAAATGCACCAGCCTGGTGCAGGAGTGGGGGGACAGGCAGTCCTGGATCTCAGCCTCCCACACACACAGACACAGACACAGACACACAATGCCAGAGGGGGTCCTGGCTGGACAAGCTGGTTCTGGAAGCCTCTCCCTGCAAAATGGGGCTGATGTCCCACATCCTGGGAAGCAAAAGAGCTTTGGATCTGGGCTTCCATTCGGTCTTCCCTGGAAGGCCGGCAAGAAGGGGTGGGCCATGGGGGGGAGCTGTCTTGGAGGGTGGGGGGAGCTCTTCCCTTCGGTCCAAGGTCGGCTCCTTGTCTGGAGCATCCAAGGTTGTGCACTGATCAAGACTTGGCTTGGGTCAGCCTGATTACAGCCTCTGCTGGCAACTCCCCAGAGAGACTCCCACAGCTGCCTGGGGGGAGGGAGGGAGGAAGGGGGGGGGGCTGGAATTGGAGGCTCCAAAGTTGTTTGCGTTTTCCACAGGGGATGTTGGCCCAGCCTCTTTTTTCATGTTTCCCTCTTCTTAGCCAAGGCCGTTTTGTCGGTATTTGATTTATCAAATGTATTTGCCACCCACAGCCATACTGGACCTAATTCTTACAAACAGAGGAGAAGTAATAGAGGGAATTGAAACTGCAGAAACCTTGGGTGACAGTGACATGTCATACTAGAATTTAACATAATGCAAACACAAGAAATAGAACATGATTTTAATAAACTCAGAGAGAACTTGAGAAAGATTCCTTGAATTAAAATCCTAAAGGGGAAATCAACTCAGGAATCTTGGGAAATTCTAAAAAATATGATCATAAAAGCCCAGACCGGCACAATACCGCTGAGAAAGAAAAACAAGAAATCCAAGAAGAAACCAGCATGGCTGCACAAAGATCTCTCTGACAAATGGAAAGACAAAAAGGACAAGTACAAAAAAGGGAAAGAGGGACACACAACTAAGGCAGAATATCAGCAGACAGCCGGAATCTGCAAAGACAAAGGCTCAGAATGAACGAAGACTTGCAACTAAAGTCAAAGATGATAAGAAAAGTTTCTTCCAACATATAAATAACAAGAAAAAAAACAACAAGGAAACAGTCAGTCCACTAAAGGGAGAAGATGGCAAGGAAGTCACAGGCAACAGAGAGAAAGCAGAGCTGCTCAACTCATTCTTTGCATCGACCTTCACGCGAAAAGAAACTATAGCCCAACCTACCAGAAACATAACTGTAGAAAACAGACTGGAAATAAAAATTAAAATCAGCAAAAACAAAAAAAAACCAATAAAAGGAGACCTGTCTGATCTTGATGAATACAAATCACCAGGACCTGATGGATTCCATCCCAGAGTTCTAAAGGAGTTGGCAGATGTCATCTCACAATCACTGCACCACATCTTTCAAAAATCCTGGAATACCGGGGAACTACCAGGGGACTGGAAAAGAGCTGATGTGGTTCCCATCTTTTTAAAAAAAAAAAAAGGGGGGGGGGGAAAGACCCAGGAAACTACAGACCAGTCAGCCTAACATCAATACCTGGGAAGATAATAAAAAAACAGATCTGCCAACATCTAGAAACGAGTAAAGTAATAATAAGCAGCCAGCACAAGTTTGTTAAAAGCAGATCATGCCAAACCAATTTTATTTCATTCTTCAACATAGTGACTAAATTAGTAGACTAGCAAAATGCAGTAGACATAATATACTTAGACTTGAGCAAGGCATTCGACAAAGTAGACCACAACCTACATCTTGGTAAGTTCGAAAAAAGTGGGATAAATAGCATCACCACCAGCTGGATTCGTAACTGGCTGACAAACCATACTCAACGAGTAGTCCTTAATGGGTCTAAGTCTGCATGGAGGAAAGTAAGGAGTGGGGTACCACAAGGTTCCGTCTTAGGGCCAGTACTCTTCAATATCTTCATAAATCATTTAGATGAGAGTATAGAGTATAGAATTACCAAATTTGCAGGTGATACTAAGCTGGCAGGAATAGCTAACACCCTAGAAGACAGGCTTAAGATTCAGATGGATCTTGTCAGACCTGAACACTGGGCCCTGTCTAACAAATGAAATCCAAGGTAGAGAAAAGTAAAGTCTTACACTTAGGCAAGAAAAGCCAAAAATACACATATAGGCTGGGTGAAACCAGGCTTAATAGGACTAACTATGACAGAGATCTTGGAATTCTAGTGGACAACCATTTAGAGATGAGCCAGCTGTGTTCAGCGGCAGCCAAAAAAGCCAATGCAGTCCTAATTTGCATTAACAGAGGGATACAATTAAGATCACGTGAGGTACTAAGACCGCTCCATAAAGCCTTAGTAAGGCCACGCCTAGAGTCCTGCATCCAGTTTTGATCCCCACACTATAAAAAAGAGATTGAGACTCTGGAAAGAGTGCAGAGAAGAGCAACCAAGATGATTGGGGACTGGAGGCTAAACATAGGATGAACGGGTGCAGGAACTGGGCCTGGCTGGTCTAGTGAAGAGAAGGACCAGGGGAGACAGGATAGCATCTTCCAAGATTTGAGGGGCTGCCCCAGAGAGGAGGAAGGGGGTCCAGCTATTCTCCAAAGCACCCGAAGGCCAGACAAGGAATAACGGATGGAAACTGAACAAGGAGAGATTCAACCTGCAAGTAAGGAGAAGTTTTCTGACAGGGAGAACCATCAACCGATGGAAGAGAAGTTGCCTTCGAAGGTTATGGGAGCTTCATCTCTGGAAGCTTTCAAGAAGAGACTGGACTGACATCAGTCAGAAATGGTGTAGGGTTTCCTACTTGGGTAGGACTAGATGACCTCCAAGACCCCTTCCAACTCTGTAATCTGTAAAAAAACATTTTTGAACAGGAAAGGCCTTCTAAGGGTGGGCTCACCGGTCCAGAGGGTGGCTGGTTTTTCCTTCTATGAATGTATTTGAGTGGAAGCCGGCTGGCCGCCTGTCTCCCATGCATCGAGTAGGCGGGTTGGGCTAGGTGGCCTCAAGGGGCACCTCCAGACCCAGCAACCTGTGAAAAGCAACTGTGAACTATTTAGCTATCCCTCTAATTGTTTATACAGGTGGTCCTCGACTTACGACTAACAGTTTGTTTAGTGACCGTTCAAAGTTACAACAGCACTGAAAAAAGTGACTTATGACCATTTTTCACAGTTACAACCATTGCAGCCTGGTTGGGTGATAAGAATTCAGACGCCTGGTAACTGATCCACATTTATGACCGTTGCAGTCACACAATGATCCCCTTTTCCGAACTTCTGACAAGCAAAGTCAATGGGGAAGAAGCAGGACTCACTTAACCCACCGGGTTACTAATTTAACAATTGCAGCGATTCACTTAACAACGGTGGCATAAAAGGTCGTAAGGCGGAGCAAACCCCACTTAACAGAGGCCTCTCTGGGCAGAAAGGGTGGAAGAGCCCCGGGAGAGGAAGAGCGACGGCTCCCTTGAGGGGAGGATCAGCCCGGCTGGGGTGGGGGTGGGGTGGGGGGAGGTTAGCAGGGGAAGGAAAAAGAGGGTTTGGCTGGATGGCAGGAAGGCCCAAGCGGGGGTCAGTCCATGGGAGACCCTTGGGGGACAGGGGTAGGGAGGGGGGTGGGCACATCCCTCAGAGTCCCAGGTGTGTGTGTGTGTGTGAAGCCTGAGTTTATCCCCCCCACACTCCCCCCCAATCTCCTCCCAAAAGAGTAAGGACATGTTTTCATTTCCACTCAGATTCCAACTTGTTATAAAACCCTGGAGAGCAACAGGGTCCTCAACAATGATTAATATATGATTCATGAATAATAACTATTATTATGTTCGTCACATAGCCAGCCAGATGTTCCCACTGGATTTGGCACTTTTGTCCTCCTATTGGCTCCTATCCCAAGGGCCCAAAGGTAGGCAGATTGTGGGGGTTTGATGGGAGTGGCAATTATCGTGGCAGGACGGAAGCCGTCCCGAGACAAGCTGCCTTTTGCAATTGACTGGTGGTGAATGTGTCAATGCCCGACTGATGCCCCAGTTCTTATTAATTCTTATTAATGGTCAATGTACTACGAATCCCATGATACAACATTGTATTTTGGAGAGGATGGTTACGTTTTTAATCTGATGACTGAAAAACGAGAGAGAAAGGGCATTCTGCCAAGACAAAATGGCAGTCTGTTTAACTTTTATTTAAGCCTGAGTAGTGTAGGGGGCTAATGCCTCCTACTAAAGGCAGCAATTAACATCCAGCTGCCTGTAATTCTGTGAGTTCAATCCCAGGCAGGCTCAAGGTCGACTCAGCCTTCCATCCTTTCTAAGGTGGGTAAATTGAGGACCCAGTTTGTGGGGGCAATAAGATGACTTTGTATAAATATATACAAAAGTATGAAGGCTATTGCTTAATGCATTGTAAGCCGCCCTGAGTCTCCGGAGAAGGGCGGCATAGAAATCAAATTAAAAAAAAAAAAAGTTAAATAAAATATATAAAAATAAAATAATCCCGAACGAACTGATATTGTATATATGGCATCTGTTGATCTACTGATATATGACACAGCACAGCTAGTCCTGACAACCACAACTGAGCCCAAAATTTATGTCGCTAAGTGAGACATTAAGATGAGTTTTCTCTCATTTCACAACTTTTCTTGCCACGGCTGTTAAGTGAATCGGCGCAATTAGTAACGCTTTTTGTTAGGCGAATCTGGCTTTGAATCTGCTTGTCAGAAGGCCGCAAAAAAGGGGATCCTGTGGACCCAGGGACACTGCCACCGTCGTAAATGTGAGTCAGCGGTCAAAGCGTCTGGATGGAAATTGTGTAACCATGGAGATACTGCAACGGTCTTGCGTCTGAAAAACGGCCGTAAGTCACTTTTTTCAGTGCCGTTGTAGCTTTGAAGTCAAGGACTTCCTGGATTTGAAGAGAAGGGAAAGAGCAGGCAAGAAAAGCCTTGCCTCGTGCTGGGAGCTGAAGCGCCTCCTCCCTCTGCCCAGAGGAGGGCGCCCTTCCTTTAGCCTAGGAAGGAAGGGAAGGTTGCCCTGAGGGATCCAATCCAAAATCAGTTTTGCCACATTTTATGACTTTTCTTGCCACCGTTGTTAAGCGAATCCAGGGTGGGCTTCAAAATTTTTAGCAAGGGGTTCTCTGCCCGGTTGCTCGGTGGGTGTGGCCATGGAGGGCGTGGCCTAGTCGGCCTCCTTCACCATGGCGGGGGGATGTGTGTGGCGTTCTTGCCCCCCCTGGGTCCGGAGGGTCAGGGTTAGGGTTAGTCCAAATTTTTTGGCAAGTGATGAAGGGACCAAAGACTTTGACTGCATGCCAGACCTGAACAAGAGGAAAACGTTTCACTCTAGATCACGGGTCTCCAACCTTGGCAATTTTAAGCCTGGCGGACTTCAACTCCCAGAATTCCCCAGCCAGCTTTGCTCCCAATTCTGGGAGTTGAAGTCCGCCAGGCTTAAAGTCTAGAGAAGGTTCCACAGGTGGCAAATTCAATCCCTCTTTCCAAGCTGGGCGTTTTAAAACTTGCAAGCATTTTCAAGGACTTTCAAAGAACTCTCTCAAAAAACAATATTCAGTATTTAGTATAATTTAATTTAATTTAATTTATCGCATTTCTATGCCACCCAACTCCCAAGGGACTCTGGGCGGCTTACAGCAAAAATAATGCGAACAATGAACATAGAAAAATTATTTTAAAACATTATAAAAACATTTAAAAACATTAAAAGCCCATGCACACACCAAATTTAGTATTTAGATATTTAGTAAGGGAATTGCATTTAAAGACATAGGAGCTGTGTGAATGAAGAAGGTTTTTAAAAAGGACTTGAGGACTCAGTTTGTGGGGGCAATAAGCTGACTTTGTATAAATATACAAAAGTATGAAGGCTGTTGCTTCACGCACTGTAAGCCGCCCTGAGTCTCCGGAGAAGGGCGGCATATAAATCAAATTTAAAAAAAAAAAAAAGTGTTGCCGATTGTGTGGCAGGCAAGTAAAAGCAAGCAAAAAACATTGCATAAAATAACCTAGAACTACAGCAAGGAGTACTAAGGTAATAATTATGCCAAGGAGTAAATATTTCTTTGAAAAATTCCCTGTCCCTGGTTAAGGAAGGAACTATGTCAGATAACACAGGTTATTGTGTAATAAAGCCTCCATGAAACATGGAAAGAGGCTTTGAGTAACATACATACACATTTTTGCAATACTGTCTTTCAGACATTAAACAGCTTATGGCTCTTGTGGTGTCATTAAGACTTGAAAAGTTACTAATGCAACCAAATTATGAATGCCTTTATTTTTCAAAGTTTTCTCTGTGTGGCAGGAGCCCTGCGTCTTCTGAAGTTATGTTAGTAGTGCGTTGGGTGGGAAATAAATGTAATAAATAATAATGCAATAATTGGGAAGGACGATAGGTGGATAAAAATGCCAAATCCAGTCTGAACATCTGATTGGGTGTGTGACGAACCATAATGTCTAAATGACCATTTCATTTCTTGCTGTGAGAACAGGTGAATTCCTCCTGACCAGAGTCAAGAAATAGTACAAACCCCTTGCAAGGACTTTGGTAGGTTTTTGAATGCCGAAAGTCCACTATAATCCATCAGGAAATCTTAACAGATAGTTAAGAGAATAAGAGAGTTGGAAGCAGGAGACCCTCGGCCATTCCAGACAAATGGCTGCCCAGCCTCTTCTTAAAAGCCTCCAGTGATAGAGACCCCACAACTTCTCCTTATTTCTAGCCTGGATAGCTCCTGGATTAGTTTCCACCCATTGCTTCTCGTCCTGCCTTCAGGTGCTTTGTAAATTGGCCTCCTGTTCTTTGTGGCAGCCCCTGAGATATCAGAACGCTGCTCTGATCTCACCCATAGTCCTTCTTTTCATCCAACCAGACCTACCCAGTTCCAGCAACCATTGTTTATATGTTTTAGCCTCCAGCCCCCCAATCATCTTCACTGCTCTTCTCTGCACTCTTTCTAGAGTCTCCACATCTTTTTTACATCGTGGCCACCAAAACTGGATGCAGGATTCCAAGGGTGGCCTTCCCAAGTGCTGCTAATGCTAATACTTAGGATAACTTGATTGTCACTTTGAATGTAAACTAATTGGCATACATTAAAATGAAATTTTGTTGCAAACAGCTCTCAAAGGGTCACCACCTACATAAACATGACAAAATAAATAAATATAAAATTATGCATATACCCACATATATTATTTATACTTCAGTGATCTTGATTGCCCTGGGACCCCCCAAGACCCCCTCTCCCCTCACGGTTCAGGCAGCAGAAGTGCTCTTCTCCTAGGCTAGTTACCTTGGGCAGCTTCACATTTTAACGCCTTGCTTCCTCATTGGCTGGATTAGTAGAAGCAGGGCAGTATCTGGGCCGTTGATGCCCTTTGCAAACTCTACTCTAGACTGAGCTCCTGGAGCGCGAAATCAAAGGCCGTCCTGTCATCCCCCCATCAGCTGGTGCTTAGGGCAAAGAGGAGAGTGTTTCCCTCCATGGAGCCCAGCCCTAGCCCAACCATTTTATTTTACAGCCCAGCATTTTCAAAGAAAGAATTCAGTTTGGGTTGATGAAGAATCTCCTGGCCTGCCCCGCCCCCATTGGCAGCAAAAAAAGATTGCAAAAGGAAGGAACCACAGGTGCAACAGAGCCCAATACAGAATAAAGACGAAGAGAGGTGGAAGGGACCCTGGAGGTCCTCCAGTCCAACCTCTGCCTCAAGCAGGAAACCCTAAACCATTTCAGACAAGCTCTGAATCTTAATCTCTTCTTAAAAACTTCCAGTGTTGGAGCATTCACAACTTCTGGAGAATTTATGGTTACTAGAAAGTAATAAGACTGCAAAAAAAAAAATAATTCCAAAACTTTCAGTTGACAACAATTAAAGGTTGTATGATAAAAAGGTAGATAGAACATTTAAGAGCCATACGTTGAGGAATGTTTTCTTGCGTGTTTGGAAGAAATATCAATATAAGCTAAATGACAAGATACCTATATTGACAGCCCTTAGGCACGCGATAGAGAATATAAGTATAGAAAGTAGGCAGGATGTCATCACCTATAAAGAAATTCTTAATATAGAACAAGGTATATTAAAATTAAAACCTTTGAATATGTTGAAAGAGGAAAAGATAACTCAAACTTGGTTTCAATATGTGCAATTACAAGCCAGATGGAGAAAAGATCAGAAAATTGGTATTATACAAAGTGATGAAAATCTGATAAAACAAATTAGGGACCAAAGTCAAATGCATATTAAAAGGTTGTATAATTTATTGGTAGAAATGGACTCGGAAACAGAACTAGTTAAAGATTGCATGATAAAATGGGCCCAAAATTTTGAACAACCAATGATGGAAACATGGGAGAATATATGGGTAAGGAATGTAAAATTTACACAAGCGCAAAATTTAAGAGAAAATTTTTATAAAACATTTTATAGATGGCACTTAGATCCAAAAAAATTATCTTGTATGTACCCGAATGTACAACCTAAATGTTGGAGATGTGATTGTGAGGACGCCACTTATTTTCATATATGGTGGACTTGCAAAAAGATTAAAGCATTTTGGATTAAAATTTGGTGGATTTTACAAAATATTTTTTAAAAGAGGATAAAATTTACACCACAGTTATTTTTGTTGGGTATAGTTACGGACTGTACGGTTATAGAGACTAACTTGACTAACTTTAATTTAATATTTAATTTAATAACCGCAGCAAAATTATTGGTGGCGCAATACTGGAAGAAACAAGATTTACCTACTATTCAAGAATGGACATTAAAAATAATAGACTAAGCTGAGATGGCGAAAATTTTGGCGTATCTGAAGGATTATTCAAATGAAAAATATGTGACAGAATGGAGAAGATGGATAGACTATACTCAAAGGAAATATCGGACAACAATTAAAGGTTCCCCAATGTGGTCAATTTTGTTTACCATAAGTATCCAAAAATTAGGGAAAAAATTAGCTTGTTTCTTAGTTTTACCTAGTGGAAAGCTTCCCGGCATCCCGAGCTTGCAAGAACTTTTCTTTGAATAAGAAAACGTGGATGTGATTGTGCTATCCTCTTCATATTGTTTTTGTGGTTCCATTGTCTGCAGTTTAGTGGATTTTCTCACAAAGTGGGGACACCACTAAACTCATATACTCTCCTTCAAAAGCCCAATCTGCCCCAGAGAGGAGGAAGGGGGTCCAGCTACTCTCCAAGGCACCTGAAGGCCGGACAAGGAAGAACAGATGGAAACTGAACAAGGAGAGATTCAACCTGGAAATAAGGAGAAACTTTCTGACAGGGAGATCCATCAACCGATGGAACAGAAGTGGTGGGAGCTTCGTCACTGGAGGCTTTCAAGACCGGACTGCCCTCTGTCAGAAATGGTGCAGGCAGGGTCTCCTCACCAGTTTCAGGTTCTTCTCTAGCGGGCAAAGGATCTGCAGGGGGAAGCACCTGCAAGGATTGTGGGCCCCAAGTTCCCACTCTTCTCCCCCTTTAACTCCCCGCCCCCACGGAAGAGGCAAGACTGGCGCTAGGCCATCCTCATCCTTTCAGGAGTGGGGGGAACCAGTGTGGCAGATCAAGGGTGGGGGGTTTTCTCTGGGTGACTTGTCACTCACAGGACCCCAAGGTCCATTTGGTGTGGAGGCTTCTGCTCACTTTGCACTCCGACTGTCCCCAGCAAAAGGAGCCCCACTTTGCCCCCCCCTCCCTGTGTCCAGGACATTGTCCACTTTTCTGTGCCCAGGATGACCCCTCTCCTTTGGCCACTCCCTGCTGGGCGGGCAGGGCTACTTCGTCCCACACGGACATCAATTGCATGCCAGACTTGAACACTTGAAAACTCTTTGTGCCAAGTAACCCTTTACAAGTGGCAAATTTATGGGTTCCGTTAACTCTTTCCCGGCTGGGTTTGTATCTTGTCCTGAGCTCCTGCTGGCTCCGGCACACCCCTTCCCCACCTCATTCCCTCCCTCAGCTTCTCTCCCAAGGGCTGACCGTCAGGGCCTGCGCCCTTCCTGCCTCCTTGGTCGCCTGACTCCTGCGAAGGTGCCTGGGTCAACTCACCTACGGCCGAAGGTGGCTCATCCGAGCCCCAAAGGGCATCGCTCCGTTATCCTGGACAAGCCCTCAGATCGGTTGCCTCCAACTCAGGCACCCCGAGTCTGGCGTGGAGCTGAGAAGAACCCGCGGAGGGGTCCCTGGGGGTCCCTGAGTTTGGTGGCTTTCTTGCGAAGGTTTCATGAGCCGAACTAGGCAACACTGTGGTGGTTAGGAGGGGGGTTTGCTCTCCGTTTGTTCTCAAGCGAGAGGAAACCCCCACTCCCTACTAGCACTGATGATGGTACCTGTTTGGGTTGTGAAACGTTTGCAAGAAAAGAAGTAAGCTCAGGGACCAGCAAGGACCCCTCAGGTCAACCCTGAACTACAAAAGATTCTCCTTAATTGATCCCTGGATTTGAGAGAGAGATTTTGTCCTTGGCAGAAAGGCTCCTTTGCCCACCCGAAAATACGAACCTCCCCCCAAGTAATTCAGGCAAAGCAAATGACATTTATTAATGGGGGAGGGCAAGTCCTTTCATGAGACACACAAACACCCTCGATAGAGGCGGCGAGCAATCAAGCAAAGGCATGGATTAGATGTGAGATGTGAACCATAGAAATCGTTGACTAGATAATATTCCACAAGGAGCATGATTTGTGGGTTGCGTTGCTCCTTCCCAGCTGGGTTGGTGTCTAACTTTAAACTTCCAAGTGTATTCAAGGACTCCCAGGATATAGTCTCTGTTGTGTAGCAGCCAAAAAAGCAAATTGTGGCATGCACAGCCCTCGGGAAAGGCCTGGGAAGGGAGCTCTTGGCTGGAGGAAGTTGGCGCCCTGACAGAGAAGACACCCCCACCTCTCCCCTTCAAACTTTCTGTTTTTGGTTGGTTTTAATGTTTGTAATTCTAATTCATTTTATATTTATAGTTGTGAAAGATTTGCATGTTTTATCTTGCTCAGAGTCTCCTTCAACCGTGGGGTGGATGGCAAATACATTTGATAAATCAAATACTGCCGAAACAGCCTTGGCTAAGAAGAGGTAAACTTGAGAAAAGAGACTGTGCCAACATCCCCTTTGGAAAACGCAAACAACTTTGGAGCCTCCAAATCCAGCCCCCCCCTCCCTCCCTGCCTCCCCCTAGGCAGCTGCGGGAGTCTCTCTGGGGAGTTGACAGCAGAGGCTGTAATCAGGCTGACCCAAGCCAAGGCTTGATCACTGCACAACCTTGGATGCTCCAGACAAGGAGCCGACCTTGGACTGAAGGGAAGAGCTCCCCCCCCCCAAGACAGCTCCCCCCCATGGCCCAGCCCTTCTTGCCGGCCTTCCAGGGAAGACCGAATGGAAGCCCAGATCCGAAGCTCTTTTGCTTCCCAGGATGTGGGACATTAGCCCGATTTTGCAGGGAGAGGCTTCCAGATCCAGCTTGTCCAGCCAGGACCCCCTCTGGCATTGCGTGTGTGTGTGTGTGTGTGTGGGAGGGGGAAGGCTGAGAACCAGGACTGCCTGTCCGCCCACCCCCCACTCCTGCACCAGGCTGGTGCATTTTCCAAAATCCTCCACTGGCTACAGAGCTGCATCTCCTCTCCCCACATGGGCCTCCCCTCCAGGCTCTGCCCAGGTGCTCCTCCTGAATCCTCCTTGTCTTTAATTCCCCCACCCCAGCATCCCCCAAACAGCTCCCTCCGAAGGTGGATTTTGAACAGATGAACTCATTTTCAAGGTTGTGATTCTTTTGTCCTGGTCTCACAGTGGTAAAAGGCAGAGTCTGGGAAGGGGGGTGGGGGTGGGCCCTGTCTTCTGGCCCTCAGCATCACCCCCCACCCCATAAGTCACTGCCTGCTTGGTGGTCTTCCTGGCGAGGTCCAAATGGGCACATGGGAGGGAGGCCCGGGTGGGCTTTGTGTGTGTGTGTGTGTGGGGAAGTCCACTCTGAGAGCTGTGCCCATCCTTGCAATGCCAGAGGAGGAAGGTCCTGGTAGCTCTTGCTCTCCGGAAAGCCCAAAGGCCTCTCGGAGGCTCTGCTGGCAAATAGCCAGGGCTGAAACGCTGGAGTTGGGCACCTGGGAGCAGGTGAGCTTGTTTGCCTGATGCCAGCCTCCCCGAGGGCACAGCGACACCTGCCCCCGAGTTGCTTGGCTCCATTGCCAAGTTCACAATTGTATCTGCCTTGGTAGCACCTTGCAATACAAAGTCAGGCAGGGCTGAAGCATTTGTGGCTAGCATGAACTTAAGTCTCTCTGGACTTCCGGGGAAGGATATGGCCGAGAGCGGAGATGGTGGTGGGGAAACTCTCTGGATTAGGAGAGGATGGGAGAGCTCCCGCATCTGCTCCGGGCGGCTGTTCCTGCAAGGAGACTGTGGGACGCTGGTTGGAGCCCCAGGAGACGAGCCCATCAACCATTCACCTCAGAGACTTTTAAAGGACGCCAAGTTACAAACACCTCACTTTCTAGTCACACTTAGAAATTGCTCATCAGCTACTTCTAAAGCATTGAAAGACCTTCAAAATGACAAAATTAACACCTGCTGAGCCTCCCTTCCATCCCGGCTCCACAAACGGAGATGGAGCCAGTCCAGTGGCCGATTTGATTGTGTTGTTGCTGCCATGTGTGCTTAGGACGGGGTTATGGGTTTCTTTCTGGTGTTTTAAATGTTCTGTAGAATAACACGAAGATATTATCACTTTTATAGAATAGAATGGATTAGAATTAGAATAGAACAGAACAGAATTCTTTATTGGCCAAGTGTGATTGGACACACAAGGAATTTGGTGCATATGCTCTCAGTGTATGTAAAAGAAAAGAATCGTAAGGTTCAACACTTAATGATAGTCACAGGGAACAAATAAACAATCAAATCACATCAGGAAATAGTCAATATAAATCTTAAGGATACAAGCAACGAAGTTATTGATTATGAAGGTCCTTTCACCGTCTCTCTCTCATCTCAACTGCCAGCCACAGAGGAAGGCCGGGATTCCCCACCTTGGCAGCACCTGGGGGATGCAGGGACCCCCAGCACCAACGGTCCCCAGGTAGCTATGCTGGCTGAGGAATTCTGGGAGTTGAAGTCCTCGCATCTCCCGGGTGCCAAGGCTGAGCAAGGCTGCAGCACCTAGCAGGAGGCGGCATCCAGGGATTCGCCCGAACAAGGGGACCCTTCAAAAGGGGGCTCAGAGGGGCCAGGAGGCATTGCTGCATCTCAGCCCCACCACCTTTCGGTCAGCCGACCCCCCAGCCATGGGCAGCCAGAAGCTCTTACCTTCCCCAGCTGGCCTGGACTGAGCATGGCAAAATTATAAGAAGGCCAGGCATGGTGGGTGGAGGGGAGACCACCAAGAGACCCCAGCAGAGTCGAGGGGAGGGTTGGAAGGAGGCCCCAGAGGAGAATAGACAACACCTGGCCCTCTTGCCAGAGGTGGGGAGGCCCCGCAGCCTCTACAGCCCCACCTCTTCTGCTTCAAGTTACGTCCACCCTCCATGAACAAGAATCGGGGAGGTGGCTAAGGTGGACCCCACACTGGAGGGCTGCCCTCGGGTCACCTACAGATAGTCCTCAACTTACAACCACAGTTGAGCCCAAAATCGATGTTGCCAAGTGAGAAATTTGTTTTGCCCCATTTTACGACTTTTCTTGCCACATATGCTAAGCAAATCACTGTAGTTCTTAAATGAGTCACACGGCCGTTGAGTGAATCTGGCTTCTCCATGGACTTTGCCGGCCAGAGGGGGTCACAAAAGGGGATCGCGTGATTACAGGACGCTGCAACTGTCGTAAATGCGAGTCAGTTGCCAAGCGTCCTCGAATTTTGACCAGGTGACCCTGGGGATGCTGCCAACGGTTCGTTAAGCCTGCAAAATGGTCGTAAGTAGCTTTTTCCAGTGCTGTGGTAACTTTGGTCACTACACGAACTGTTGTAAGTTGAGGACTATCAGTCCCAAATACTTTTCACAGGATATCCCTCACACTGAAAGGCAGAGCCCCTGCTGGCCCACGTAGAAAAAAGGCCGGAGTGTCTCGCCAAGGAAGGGCCCCGTCTGGAAGCGGTAGAGGAAAGTCTCCGTCTCCGCATCCAGGAACTCCACCGTTTCTGCCTCGTAGCCCAGCCTCACCCGCAGCCTCCGCAGCGGCCATCGCAAGCTCAGCTTCCGCTGAACATTGGAGAAAGTGACAATCTCCCCCCCAGCACTCTTCCCCAGGGCCCAGATTCCCTCCTGGGGGCTCAGCGGGAAGCTCCCCTTCCTGCGGACGGACTCCTTGGCCACCCCGATGGCCCAGCATGGTCTGTCCCACAGAGGGGCCTCGTCTGCCTCCACCACAGTCACTTCCCAGCTGTTCCATCCTGTGATGAATCCTTCACAACCCAGGACGCACAATTCCCGGTCGAATCTCTCTGGTCCATCCCTGCATTGCTGATATTTGCTGGCCCAGGTCACCGTGGATCCCTGGCACTGGAGCCGGGGGTGGGCGGTTGAGCTGTTCAGCGTGACGTAGACTGCAGGACAGAGAAGAGAAACTCTGAAGGCAGGCTGGGAACAGGGGAGGGCAAAGCAGTTCTTAGAGCAGGGTTCCCCCACCCCTGGGCCGCAGCCCTCTACTGTGCCTTGAGCCTTTTGGAACAAGGTCATGGAGGTGGTGGGGGGCTGCGCACGCACGTCCCCCCTCGCACAAGCAGAAAGGTATTGTGCTGCCCACCACGCACACACGGCCATCTTCTTTCTACACCCCCCACTGGTCCATAAAGCCGAAAAGGTTGGGGAACCTTTGTCTGTCTTGGAGGATGCTTCCCCCGCTCAGGGAAGGGCAGAGTGGCTGCTGCACCTGCTTAGAGGGTGGGGTGGGGGGCAGCAGGATGCCCAAGGAAGCAAAGTGGGCCGTTCAGTCATCTCTGGAACTCGCTGCCGTGAGACGGGGTGCCTAACAAGCTTCAAAGAAGGTCCCTCTCGATTCCTCAATGTCTCACCCTCTGCAGCCTGTGGGGCTGCCCCTGAAGGGTGTCGGGTGGGGGTCGTGGGTGGGTAGAACAGAGGCCGGGGGTCTGACCCAGGGAGGGCACAGCTCAGGTATTTATTGCCCAGGGCACCCGGAGATTATGTAGCTAGTCCTCAATTTACAACCATTTATTTAGTGGTGGTTTGAAATCACAGTGGCACTGAAAAAGTGACTTATGACCGTTTTTTTCACACTTAGGACCAGTGAAGCATCCCCACGGTCGCCTGGTCAAAATTTGAACATGTGGCAAGTAGCATGGATTTATGACGGCTGCAGAGTCCCCCGGTCATGGGATCCCCTTTGGCGACTTCTGCGCCCTCTTTTGCCAATTCACTTAACAACCCTGTTGCTAATAACCGCAGGGACTCACTTAACAACTGTGGCAAGAGACGTCGTAAAATGGGGCAAAATTAACAACTGCCTCCCTTAGCAATGGAAACGCTGGGCTCAGTTGTGGTCCTAATCTGAGGATTCCCCTCGTTTCTGCTCCTGCTTGCCCCTATGGTTGTGGGTGGGTTCAGGGCTGCTCCTCCTCCCAGAGAGAGAGCACCAGCGCCAGGCGATGTAAGCTGGCCAAACCTTCCCCAGGAGAGCCCACCCACCACGTTTGGCTGGCTGCTTTGGGGTCCCCGCCCCCTCTACAGGCAGTGCCTGCTGACCCTTCAGCCGCCTGTAAGGCTGAGGACGGGCCCTTGCCAGGCACGGGGTGCCCAACATCTGCCAAGGGTGCTGCAGCTGGAGCCCTTTTGTATGGAAAGCCACGCCCAGCCCTGGCCTTTCCCAGTGTGTTGTTACCTTTAGACGATCCTGGAGTTCTGGGGACTTGTGGGAAAGGTACTGGGGAAGAAAGGGAGACATGTTTTAAAATCCGACTGGTCTTTCTGAAGAAGCCCCCTCCCGCCCTCTCTACCAGGCACAACTAAAAACTGAGCAATCCCCCCCACCCCACCCCCCAACCAGGCTCTTCTATGCCCGGGAAGGACCTCCCAGCGCCCACAACCCTGGCTCTTTTCTGGAGCGGCCAAGTGGAGGCAGGGAAGGGCCAGCTCTGTGTGGCTGCTGAGGGGCCCCTGCCTCCCCAAGAGGCTGCCTTTGGGGCCCCCCCAGACTTGGGGCTTCAAGCCACACCTGGCAGGCGTCACTCCTGGCGATTTGGGGGAAACGTTGCTGTGAGGCCTGACAAGGGCAGGTGGTCTTTGCAAGCCCCTCCCCCACTGCCTCCTTTCCCTACCACCCCAACCCCAGGGGGTTACCAGTGGCCAGAAGTCGATCCAGGTTCTCCTTGGTGAGAGTCGTCTGCAGAGAAGCTGAGATTCGGAGGAAAGGAAAAAATGAGGCATGGATGAGAAAGAGCCACCCGTGGGCGATCCCATGAGAAGCCACCCTGTTGGCAGCGGTGTCTCGGTGCCTGCCAGATGCCCACTGACCTGCCCCCAAGGGCCATGGTTTGGGGGTGACTGGTGGGGGTGGATGAGGCAGCCCCCCTTTACCCAGCCAGAGGTTGGATGGAGCTGGATTGGGTCTGGCTCCCCCTAGATCCCCAGTAGAAAGGGGGGCAGAAGAGGGGCCCAGAATCCCCCCCAGAACTCCTGAGGCTCCTCCTGAGGGGGGCCTGGACCCCCCACCCCCCCTCACCTTTGGAATTGTCCATAACCTGCCTTACAGAAGCGTTTTTCTCCAAGAAGGTCCTATGTCTGCCTTGCAGCCTGGGAGAGACCCTCTCCACACGACCCACCACATAACTCTGGCACCTGCGACACAAGGAGGGCGGCCTCACACAGCTACCCGGCTCTCTCCCCACAAGACGGGGGGAGGCTGGGTGAGGGTTGGGTTGGCCATGGGGATGTGTAAAACAAGCCGGCCCTTTCCAGCATCTTGGCAGGTGAATACAGGACTCAGATTTTGCAAACCTGAGTTTAGGATGTGGTTCAGGATATGAATCCTGGCTTGTTTGTTATTCAACTGTTGTTTGTTGCTTTGATCGCGACAGACTCTGTGCACTGAACCAGTGTAGAGTTCAGTAAAGAAGTGAGGAAAGACACAAACTCAATACAAACGTCAATGCCGTTGTGGCGCAGTGGGTAGAGTGCCGTACTGCAGCTACTTCAGCTGACTGCTAGTTCAGCAGATCAGCGGATCAAATCTCACCGGCTCAAGGTTGACTCAGCCTTCCATCCTTCCGAGTTGGGGGCAATATGCTATTTAGGATACTGTCTTTGGTGTAAGCTGCCCAGAGTCCTCGGAGAGTGGGCAGCATAGAAATAGGAGTAATAATAATAATAATAATAATAATAAAATGCAATTCTGATCCTACTATACCAAGGACTAAGGTCTCACTAACTTATCAACTGCAGTGATTCACTTAACGAGCATGGCAAGAAAAGCTGAAAAAAACTCAGTTAACAACTGTCTCGCTTAGTAACAGAAATTTTGGATTCAGCTGTGGTCGTAAGTCGAGGAGTGCCTGCTCTTGTTGCCTTCATGGTGTCTCCCTGCTTAGGCTGCTCTTTGCTGTTGGGTCGTCTGCCTGCGCTGGTGGATCCTCAGCTGTGTTGTTCGCGAGGCCTGACCGACAACCAGGCCATCCAGGGCTCCCCATTGAGAGCGACCGCCGTGTCTCTCAAGAGAGAGCAAACCCCCCTCTCCCCCCCCAGCCCTGGGGATGCTACCTGGGCAGCTATTGAACCGTCTGAGGGCATCAGGGGAGCTCAGAGAACGCCAAAGGTCCCAGCATCCTAAAGGATCCGGTCGCTCAAGAGATGCCGAGAGGGGGGAGGGGGGAAGAGCCAGAGGGCGCCTACCTGTCTACGGTGTCCTGGATGTCCTGAAAGAGGAGAAGAGCGAAGTGGGTCCCGGCCCTTGCAAGGGAAACCTCTGCTCCCCCCCTCCCCCCTGGGGGCCAGCCAGAGCCCCTCCCACCTGCAGGAATTCTCCGTCCGGCTGCTGGCACTTCCTCTCCGTCTGGGCCATCAGCTGCTGCAGGCGGGAGGCCTCCCCGGAGAGCCGGGACAGGGCGACCCCCCACTCGGCCTCCATCTTCTCCTCCTGCTCGGCCAGCCAGGCCAGCCACACTGGCTGCCTCTCCCGGAGCAGCTCCTGCAGGGACTCCAGCGCCAGGACCACCTTCTCCTTCTCAGAGGCAAACTGCTCCTGGGGGGAGGGGGGGCAGAGAAGGGGGGACTCAGAGGGAAGGGGGAGATTTCCCAGCTGCCTCCTGCCCCCTCCCCAAAAGACCCACCTGGCACTCCTGCCGGCTCTGCTCTTCTGCCTGCCTCTGCTCCAGCAGCTTCGGCCCCTCCTTCCTCAGGGGCTCCAGGAGGCCATCCAGCAGGTCCTGCGTGCGGGAGAGGGGGCTGTTCCTGCGTCCACAATGGCAGCGCTCCCACCCAGGGACCCCCGTGTCCCACTCAAGGAGAGGCCCTGCTGGGGGGGCCCAGGGGCAGGCAGGGGCCTACGAGATTGTCTGCCCCCCATCTCCTCTCTCGCCGCCGAAAGAGCCTGGCCCTCCTCCGCCATTTTTTAACTGGTAGCCTTTGTGGGCCTCTCACTGCTGCCAGGATCCTCTTCCCATCTTTCTGGGGACTTCGGGTGACCCCTCTGCCTGCACTCCCCCAAGAGCGGCTGGAGTGCCCCATGCAGTTGCAAAGCCTGGCCCCAGGGTGCCCGCCCCCTACCTTGTACTCCTGGGCAGCCTCGGGGAGAGAGAGGAGGGGGTGGTCCTGGTGCCCCTCCAGGCAGCCGGGGCAGAGGAGGCTCTTCTCGCTGGAGCAGAAGGTCTGCAGGGGCTCCCCGTGTTCCTGGCACAGCTGGCGGCGGCTGCTCTCCTCCTGGCCCCCCCCAGACAGCCGCAGCCTCTTCAGATGGCAGACAATGTTGGCCAGGGGCCGGTTGGGGCAGGCGCTGTCACGCTCCACCTTGGCTCTGCAGTGGGGGCAGGAAAACCTAGCGCCCAGCTGGGCCAGGCAGTTGCGGCAGAAGTTGTGCCCGCAGGACAGGACCATCGGCTGCTCAAAGAAGTCCAGGCAGAGTGGACAGGTGGCCTCTTGGCCCAGCTGCCCCAAGGCCGTCTCCTCCCCTGGGGTCGCCATGGGGGTCCTTGGTTCCCTTTTCCCCTTTGCTGAGCCTGGAAGGGAAAGCTGCTCATTGGCTCCTTCTCCCCAGGCAGCCTGGGGACTCTTGGGGGGGGGGCATTTCTCAGCCCCTTTCCCTCCTGCAGGGAAGCTGCTCTGAAGCCCTCCTCCCATTAAAGCCCAGAGGCCAACCCCCCCCTGCACCCCCCAGACTTTCCTGCCCTGGGGGAAGTGGGGCAGAGAAGCAGCCAGAACTGGCCAAGCAAGGGGGCTCCTTGCAAACGGGGGAGGGGAGAGGTTGCTCAGCAGTTGGAAAATAACAAAGTTGGAAGGGATCCTGGAGGTCTTCTAGTCCAACCCCCTGCTTAGGCAGGAAACCCTACACCACTTCAGACAAAGGGTTATCCAACATCTTCTTAAAAACTTCCAGTGTTGGAGCATTCCCAACCTCTGGAGGAAAGTTGTTCCACTGATTACTGTTCTTTGGAATATAAGACGCACCTTATTTTGGGGGGGGGGGCAGAAAAATAAGAGAAAAAAATTCTGCTTGAGGGGCTCCGTTTGCAAAAGAGCTTCTCTCTGGAAACCTTTGGAGGGTGTAAAGCTCCCAAAGGGTGGGGGCAGGCAGGTGGGCGGGGCTACATTCGGTGTATAAGAGGCACCCTAATTTTCACTCTTTTAGGGTGGGAAAGTGCGTCTCTTGCTCCGAAAAATATGGCGATTGTTCTCACTGTCTCGTTTGGACCCATTGCTTCTTCTCCTGCCCTTAGGTGCCTTGGAGAATAGTGACTTCCTTTTCTTTGTGGCAACCCCTGAGATATTGTCCTTCTCTTCATTAAACTAGACATACCCAATTCCAGCCACCTTTCTTCATATGTTTTAGCTTCCAGTCCCCTAATGATCTTCACGGCTCTTCTCTGCACTCTTTCTAGAGTCTCCGCATCTTTCTTACATCGTGGAGACCAAAACTGGATGCAGTGTTCCAAGTGTGGCTTTCCCAAGGCCTTATAAAGCGGTATTAACACTTCAGGTGATCTTGATTCTCTCCCTCTTGTTTAGGCAGCCCAGAACCGTGTTGGCTTTTTTGGCAGCTGCTGCTGCTGCACACGGCTGGCTCATATTTGAATGGTTGCCCACTAGGACTCCAAGATCCCTCTCTCAGTTACTACTATTGAGCGAGGTACCACCTATACTGCGCCACCTATACTGTGCATTTTCTTTTTCTTCCCTGGCCTACTTGGAAGAGAGCAAGGGACGCCCCCCCGCCCCCGGGGGTCTGGGCATCCATCCCCTCTTGGGTTCCCTCAAGCTCAGTCCCGGACGGTCCTGGCCTTGTGAGTAAGCCCCCATAGACCCCGCTTTGTGCTCCTGAGCCCCCCCTTCCCCCCGCTTGGAGGGGCCCCCTTACCACCCGGGGGGCGACTTCATGGGGGGCGAGAAATCGACCTCACCTGCACAGCGCCCCCTCCCAAAAGGGCCGGCGGTCTCTCGGGCCAAGGGCGGGGAGCAGCCCCTCCCCACCGGAGCCTGGACCGAGGGCGCGACTCTGCCTCGCGCTTGAAAGGCAGCTGAAGGGCCGCCTCTTTTGGGGAGCTCAGAGGAGAGGAGAGGAGAGGAGAGGAGGCCGGAAAGGTCCCCCCGCGGCTCTTCACCCAGCGCTCAGCCCGCAGACCGGCCGTCCCTCCCTCCCGCCGCCTGCGAGGCGAAGAGGAAGCTTGGCGCCTGCGCAGTAGACGCAAAGAGGCGCCGGAGCTTTCGCTTTCGTTTCCCGGCTCGGAATGAGCCCCGTGGGGGAGCCGCCCTGCTTTCGCTTCGCGGCCCCCGACACTCACTCCCGGGGGGGGGGGGAGGGGTCAAAAGGATCCAGATGGCGGCCAAAGTCCCCGGCCGTCCCTCCCGAGTGGGGGCCGGGGTCAGTTCAGGGCGAGGAGGGGAGGAGCCTCCCTCGCAGGAGTGGCGTGGACGGAGGACGCGGCTCCCAGGGGCCTTGAGCCCGCCCGCCCGAGGCTTCGCAAATACCCCGCACAGCCCCCTTCTTCCCCGGGAGATGCCTGGGACCCCCCCGCCCCCCCCCATCCGAACATTGAGGAGTTCAGCGGCTCCCGCACAGGAGGCGGCCGGGATTCCAGCACGCGACAGCGGCCGCCGCCGGCCTCGCCTTCGCTGGACACGGGTGAGAGCCAGAGAGGCTGCCTCGGGAAGCTCTTCCTGCTTCTCCCCCCCCCCCCTTGAAAAGGCCGGGGCCTCAGGAGCAGGGCCCCTGGGTGGTGGGCTGCTCCTGCAAGTGGGGGAGGGGCTTAGCGGCTGTTCCTGTGGCAGCTTGGAGTAAGAACTCGGGGTGTCGGATGGGCCCCCGCAGGGCCGGGCCGAGTGAGCGGCAGGGGACCCGCGCCTCTTGATCTACAGGGGACACGGGAGCCATATCTACCCCCCCCCCCGTGGAGCGAAATGGGGAGGGTTGCCCCTCTGCAGCTGCACTCGCAGCCAAGAGGGTTCAGCCACAGCGCTACTCTGCGGAGAATGGCTCCCCCCCGGTGTAAAAAAGTGGCAAGCAGGGAGGGGGGCAGGAGGAAGTCCGGTCCCACCTTCACTCTGGACGGCGCCCCAAATGAGCAAGGGAACCCCTGCACCTCATTCTGATGGTGCAAAAGACCCGAACTAGCGCCCCCCGCCCCGAATATCGGGGCCCCCACAGCTCCTCTGCCCAGGACTCCCGCCCCTCGCCTGAAGGACTGCTGCGTTGATGCCTTGATGGGAAAGAGGGGCCGAGCGCGGGCGGAGGATTGAAGAGATCATGGGGCCTCCCTATTTGGGGAGGGGGAGGGGCTCGACCCCACACCGGAGGAGGGGGGGGGTCGAGGGTCCCGGTTTCTCTTCTGCCACGTTGGTCCCCGTCTTGCCAGAAAGGTCACGTCTGAGGCCCGGGGCTTGGGCAGCCCTTGATCTGGGAGGGACCGAGGGTTGGACTGGATGGCCTCCAGGGTCCCTAGGAGTCTTTGGGACTCTGAGCCAAGGGCGCCCTGGAGCTGAGGGAGCCGCACTTGCCCCAAAGGGAGAGCCTCCGAGGGATGGCCCCACGCTCTTCGCCAGGCTGCCCTGGCTGGGACTGGCCCGGAGGGGGAGCCGCTCTGCCTGTGGGGCCGGCTCCTTTCCAGGCTCCGTTCAAGGGAGGGCCGGGGCAGCCTGCAAGACCCCCGGGACCCCTGGGGAAGCGCTCGTGGAGGGGGCTAAGGGAGGGCGTGAGCAGCCAGCGGCCTTCCGGCTGGTGGGTATCCCGCCGGCTGATGCTGAGGCTGATGGGACGCGTTGTCCAGGGCCAGCAGGGGGCGCCTTCCACCGCAGCCCCGACCCAGCGATCGCCTTCCGATGGGGCGGCTCCTCCGGCTGCGGCCGCTCCCCGGCGACCCCTTCGCTGCCAAGGGGCCTCCGGCTGCTGGCGGGGAGAGCCGGCAACCCCGCCCGCCTCATCCGCTGCCCCGGAAGGGCCCAGCTGATTCCTGGCCTCCCCCTCCCGGATCAGCTGGGCGGACCCTCCCCCCGTTCCCAACACATCGACGCTGCGGCTCTAGTTTTCCCCCTTTGAATTTGGGCCACCTAGTAAGGAAGGAGGCCACCGAGGTTCCCATGAACAGGGATGGGCCCTTGCCGGTGGGCCCCACGAGCATGGGGGCCCCCTACCAGTCTGGCAATGTGAACCCTTCAACGCACTTCGTATCATATAAATTATGCATATATTACGCAACTGCGTTTAATTTTATTGGCTGTTTACCTTTTTATTCCTGTGCGCGCCTGTCCTAGGGGCCCCAGTACAATGCTTTGCCTGGGGCCCATAATGCTGTTAAGAGGGCCCTGCCGATAGGAGAGAATATTTGCAGCCGAGGGTTGAACTGGGGGGCTCCTGGAGCACGGAGGATCTCACCTAATTTGGTAATAAAACATCTGCAAGCAAAGTATCCAGCTGGGAGATGTCCAAGGTTCCCACAGGAGAGGTTGCAAAGCCCCCTCCCCCAGGCCTATAACCCCTCACTTTGTAGCAGCAATAGCCAAAATTGGGGAGAAATCTCACATTTTTGCAGCTGAAGACTCTCTGTGACTTTTAATATTTATTAATGGGAACAAAATGCCAACCCGCTCATGGTTTTTGACCGTGTATATTGATTAGTATCAATGTGAAATTTCCATTCTTACAATCATTAAACCATATAAAAACATACTAAAAAAACATATTTTTTTTCATTTTAGGCAATAAAGAGATTTCAGACGTGTTGACATCTTGACTCCATTTGTTAGCATCCGGAAGAATAAACTTTTCCCCCTTTTGCAATAATTGTCTTTGCCAGGTTATGTCCCAAAGTCTGCCTTAGGCATGAAAGCTGACTCAAGGACTTTGGGACAGATTCTCTCTCAGCCCAAGCAACCTCACAGGGTTGTTGTGGGAAAATAAGAGGGGAAAGGAATATTACTGTAGGTATGTTCACTGCCTTGAGTTATTCATTAAAAAAATGCAGGATAAAAATAAGTAAATCAATACAGATTGGTTCCATTTTGAACCCAAAATAGGACCTATGGATGGATAAGACCCGGGTGTGCCCTCAGCTGCCCAGATGCCAGCCAAGCACTGGTTTTAACTGGTCAGTCCTTCAGGGCTGCCTTTCTACTCCCCCCCCACCAAAGCCCCTGGGGGAGAGCAGCTGTGGGGAGCACTCCCTTCCAGGTGAGTGGGAGGAGCTAAGGCTGGGGGAGGGGCTCTTTCCCCAGGGTTGGCTCTGGACATCCAGAGGGGCCTCCCCCATACTAGCCCCATCATCAGCCTTTGGGGTCTCCGGGGTTTCTGTGTGAATCAGATGCATTTTATGCTGGGGACGTTTTAACTGCTTATCATTTTAGTGCCCCCAACCGCCAAGTATCCATTGCCACCTCCGGTGCTTTTTCTGCTGGACAAGAGAGGCTGGCCGGCCACAAGTCCTGCAGCCACTGAGGGCTGTTTGCGGAGTCTGGATCCAGAGATCCCTCCCCCAAAGAGGCCTCAGCAGGGTCCGGAGGGTGGGGGGCTCCGAGGGCCTCCTCCAGGCAGGACCTGCCCTGTGCTGGCATCTGGAAGGCCCCCCTGCCTGCCCAAGGCTGGCCTTCCCCCCCTCCCCCACAACCCAGGCACCAGTGAGGTGTCAGAGTGTTTCCTTGGCGGGTGGGGGGAGAGAAATGCCTGACACACCGGAACTTCTGCAAAAGGCGTGGAAGGGAGGGAGGGAGGGAGGGAAGGGACGCCTGAGCTGGGCTGGGTTTTCCCAGAAAGGGCAGCCAAGAAGTCTGGCGAGAAGCAGGAAGTGAAGCTTTCCGCTGTTTATTTCTGCAGAAAGGGAAAGTTCCCACTTGGGACTGAGGCCCAAATGAAGGGCCCAGAGTAGAAGATGCCTCAGGTATTTACACAAAAAGTTTCCTTTGCTATTTACCATCCATCCATGGGAATCTGTGTTTCCACCTGGTTATTTGCATTTGTCCTTCTGCGTACAAGGTTCCATTTGGCATTACTTTGTGAAACTTGCTTAATCCTGACATCCTGTTGCACATCTGCAGTTTGTCACTTTTAAAAAACAGCTGCAAAAAGCACAGAGAGTCCGGTGAGATATTTGATGCGTTCTCACTTTTGGCACCTTCCTTCCTTCCTTCTGTCTCCTTTGATCGCTTCCTGGCTGCCTTGCTGTGTTGAGCCCTTTTCTTATGAAGGGGGATTCCTTTCCTAGAGAAATGAGGAAATTAGCAGCCTTTGCTGCTGCTGCTGCTCTCTGGAGGACTTAAAGGGGGCTTTCCCCATTTGAAGGATTCCCCTATTTTCTATCCTTAAGCTGTCAGAACCTTCCCTGACCAAATTCCCAGCCGGTCAGCCTGGGTCCACTGAGAGAGAAGCAAAGGGGCTGATGGTTGCCAACTGTGGACAAGGGGCCCTTTTCCTCTCTGCCCTTCCCTCAACAGAGCCAGGCTCTGCCCTCCCTGCCTCCCTGGGTGCTATCTGTGTGGGTAGATATTGGGTAGCAACGGTGCCAGGAAACACGGATCCTGTCCTCTCCTCTCCTGCGGAAACCCCAAAGGTATTTCTGTGCCCTGAGAGACCCCCAGCTGGGTGGGAGGGGGGAAAGGGGGACTCCTGGCTTCCCTCCAGCCCATGTCAGGAATACCTGCCCCCTCCTCCTCTTCCTACCCACACTTCCAATGGCGAGTGGGCACACTCTGGGCATCTGGTGGCCAGGGAGAAACTTCCCTGCCAGCCTCCACTTCCCTAACATCTCAGCAGCTCCGTTGGCCGCAAGGCAGGGCTTCCTGTTTCAAGCAGACCGGAGGCTGAAACTCCCCCCAGCATATTTTATCCCGAGGGACTCCCTTTCCTGGGAACCAAGGATGGGCCCAACCTGGCTGGGTTCAATGGGAGTTGGCCAGATGCAGCAGCAGCAGCAGGAGGTGGAGGCCTCTGGACCTAAAGGTGGGACCATGGAGAGGAAGCGTCAGAACCTGTCTGGACCTCCGCCCAGGGGCGCTTCTGGAGTCGTCTTGCTGGGGGGCCCTGGGAAGGGAGGGAAAGGCAGGGAAGCTTACCATGCAGGGCGGTGCCCAAACAGTTCCAGGAAAGGCAAAATCTGGGCATGCCCAGCTGCAGGAGCAGGCCGTGAATGTGGCAGGCTTTGGGAGGCTGGGCAGGGATCTCCTGGCCAAACTAGCTGAACACAGAAACAGAGAAAACTGATGAGAGAAAAAGCCTGGATGCCTTTTTCAGTTATCTCTATTTTTATTTTTTATTTTGTCAGATTGCGGACCTTCACCCCAAGCATGTTTCAACTCTGTTACTGGTGAAAAATGCCCTTCCTTCCTTTTGGGGAGGGACCCCTCCTGCTCCAGGCCAAGCAGGGCTTTTCCTAAGTGCTCCCAGCCCTGGAGGGTGGGGGGGAGGGAGCAGATGGCACAGGAAGGGGGGGCCCTTTGGAAGGAGAGGCAGAGGCTGTCTTAGAGGCTTCTCTGCTGGAACAAGCAGTCTCCCCAAGGAGAAATACCCAGAAGCCCCTGTGGCACCTGGGGGAGGGTGATTAAGGTGGGATCAAAGGTCCCCCTGCTTCAGGCATGCCCAGGCCCCCGACAGGCAGGAGGCAGGAAGGCGGATGGTTGGCCAGCCATGACCTCCAGAGGACTTGAGCAGCCATCTGATTGGGCCTGCAGAGCTACCGCTGGCATCTTGCTGGACTGGTTGCCAGTACCCACACCGTACAACCCAGCAGCCAGATTTATTTTTATTTATTTATTTATTTATTATTAGATTTATATACCGCCCTTCTCCTTGCGGACTCAGGGCGGTGAACAGCCAGAAGTAAAAAACAATTTTACAAAAGTTAAGACAATTTTAAAAGCAACTAATATAAAATTTGGCCCATAAATTTAAAACAATACAATTCATATTTAATATAAAACTCTAAAAATTAACCATGGGATCAGGCCAGTCCGGCTAACTGGAAAAAGTAAGTTTTTAAGACCTGACGAAAAGTCCGGAGGTCTGAGATCGTTCGCAACTCTGGGGGAAGATCGTTCCAGAGGGTGGGAGCTAGCACAGAGAAGGCTCTCCCCCTGGGGGTCGCCAGCCGGCACTGTCTGCCTGACGGCACCCTAAGGAGGCCCTCTGTGGGAGCGAACCGGCCAGTGGGAGGCAATTGGTGGCAGAAGGCGGTCCCGTAAGTACCCTGGTCCTAAGCCATGGAGCACTTTAAAGGTGATCACCAACACCTTGAAGCGCACCCGGAAGTCCATCGGCAGCCAATGCAGCTCACGCAGGAGAGGTGTCACATGGGAGCGCCCTGTTGCTCCCATAATCCCCCACGTGGCCGCATTCTGCACCAGTTGGAGCCTCTGGGTGCACCCCAAGGGGAGCCCCATGTAGAGAGCGTTACAATAGTCCAGGCAAGAAGTGACGAGTGCTTGAGTACTGTGCGTAAGGAGTCCCGATCTAGAAAGGGTTGCAACTGGCGTATCAGGTGGACCTGATAGAAAGCCCCCTGGCCACGGCCGTCGTATTCTTCTCTAAGGACAGCCATGGGTCCAGGAGGACGCCCAAGTTGTGAACCCTTTCCGTGGGGGCTAGTGATTCGCCCCCAATAACCAGTGATGGCATCAGCTGGCTATATTGGGACGTCGCCAGCCACAGCCACTCGGTCTTGGAGGGGTTCAGTCGAAGCCTGTTTCTCCCCATCCAGACCCGCACAGCCTCAAGGCACTGGGACATCACTTCCAAGGCATCGTTGGGATGGTCTGGGGTGGAGATGTACAGCTGAGTATCATCAGCGTACTGATAAAACTCCACCCCAAAACCACGGATGATCTCACCCAGCGGCTTCACATAAATGTTGAACAGGAGCGGCGAGAGGACCAACCCTTGTGGCACCCCAAACACTAGGCGCCTCGGGGTTGACCGCTTCCCCCGTCAACACAGATTGCGACCGGCCGGAGAGATAGGAGAACCACCATATAATGGTGCCCCCCCACCCCCAATCCCTCCAACAGGCGCAACATGATACCATGGTCAATGGTATCAAAAGCCGCTGAGAGATCTAACAGGACCAGGATAAAGGAATAACCCTTACCCTGAGCCCTCCAGAGATCATCCACCAATGCGACCAATGCCGTTTCGGTGCTGTACCCAGACCTGAAACCGGACTGGAGCGGATCTAAATAGACAGCTTCATCCAGGTACTGGGGGAGCTGCCACGCCACCACACTCTCAACAACCTTCGCAAGGAAGCGAAGGTTGGAGACTGGACGGTAATTAGCCAAAATAGCTGGATCCAGAGAAGGCTTCTTGAGGAGGGGCCTCACCACCGCCTCCTTCAAGGCGGCCGGTAGGGCACCCTAACTCAAAGAAGCGTTAATTATCTCCTGGAGCCAACCTCGTGTAACCTCCCAGGAAGCCAGCACCAACCATGAGGGACACGGGTCCAATAAACATGTGGTCGTGTTCAGTTGTCCCAGAATCCTGTCCACGTCCTCGGGATCCACAGGATCGAACTCCTCCCAGATAACACTCTCAGGACCTGCCTCAATCATCTCGTCTGAACTAACCCAGTCAGCGGCCAGATCTTCCCGAATTTGAGTTACTTTATCATCCAGATATTGAAAAAAATCCTCAGCTCGACCCTGTAAGGGGTCATCCTGCGCTCCCAAATGGAGGAGGGAGCGGGTCACCCTAAACAGGGCAGCTGGGCGATTATCTGATGACGCGATAAGAGCGGCAAAGTAGTTAGATTTTGCCGCTTTTATCGCCACTAGGTAGGTCTTAATATGAGACCTTGCCAGTGTCAAGTCAGGATGCTTGGCATCCTTAAATGCTCGGGAACAATGGGGTGCACCAGCCCAGGTCTGCTCTCCAAGAAGTCCCTGGGATGTGCCTGACTGCCAGCCACAGAGTCTGCTGGGCTTGTGGATTTAGAGCAGGTGCCGGAGAAAACTCGAGCCAGGTTCCAGGGTAGGCTGGCACAATCTTGGAGCTGAAGCACCAGAGGAAATGGGTGGAGGAGCTCACCCTGAGCAACTGGCTTAACAGGGGGTTGAATTTCACCTGGGGGGCCAAGCTTTGGGTTAGCCAAAGTCTAGGCAAGGATGCCCATCTGGTCTGGGTGGAACCGAGGAAGGAAGAGGGACAGAGGTCCCTAGTTGGGGTCCTGGGCCTGAGCTGCTTTCCAGGCTTCCTGTCCTTGGGTTGGGATCCCCGATTCCTTTTCTGGGCCAGACCTAAAGGAGCTCTGCCCTGAAGGAAACACGGTCACAGATCCCCAGCTGTAGGATTCCAAGTATAGCTGATACTTCCCAAAATTTGGGAATGCATGCAAAGTTTCCCCCGGATCTGCACTCTGTCATGGCCTCAAGCCGGTCCTGGTGGTTCTGATTGAGGGCGTCTTTCTCCAGAGGCCTTGGAGGCTCCCCACTTCCCTGGTGCCTCTTACAAGACCCCCCCTCCCCTGTGGAATTGGATTTCTGCTTCTTAGCCAAGATCCTGGCCTTGTCTCCACTCAAGGCCATTGCTTCCCCTTTGCCCCTTTCCCTAACCAGCCTCCATCCCATCTTTGGCCAGGACCCCCATCCATCAGATGAGGTGGCGAGGGGAGTTCTAACACGCAGGGTGGTGGGGCCCCTTAATTCCTCCAAATGGGCAATGCTGGGGGACTGATGGCCCCTTGGGGGAAAAGCAGGGTCTGGTAGGGGAGGGGAGCAGCTCTCTTAGCTGGAGTATTGAGGACGGTGCCTGCCTGGTGGCACACAGAGGGGGGAGCGAGGCGGGCACTCAGAGCAGGAGCTCCGTAATGTGCCCACAGCTGGGCACAACCGAGCGAGTGTTAGCCCTGTGCGGCACCACCGCATCCCTGCCTTTGGTGGAAGAAGGAGGCAGCTGCCACATTGTTGCCGAAGTGGCAACCACTCCCTCGGCCAGTCTTGCGAGGTGCTGCTCCCCAGGAAGGGTGCGGAGCAGGGGTGAAATGGTCCCGATTCGGACCGGCTCGGGCGAGTACGTAGTGATGGCAGCGGGCAGTTCGGAGAACTGGTAGCAAAAATCCCTTCCCCCGTCCCCCATGTCCAGCTGAGCCCCCCTATCATCGGAGCCTTTTTTTCCCTTTTAAATGGCTCTGACGATCCAAGTTCTGATGATCCCAGCTGAGTTGCTTGCCGATCAGGCAACTCAGCTGGAATTGTCAGACCTTTTGAAAGCATTTTTTTACATGGTTTTACATGTAAAACCATTATTTGGCCACGCCCACCCAGTCACATGACACCCCCCCACCAAGCCACGCCCAGAGAACCGGTAGTAACAAATGTTAGATTCCCCCCATGGTGCAGAGGCTCCTGGGGGTCCTGGTTCACCCCTCCCATCGGCCGCAGTGGGACGCGGGGCCTCCTTCGTCGAGTGCGGGAGGCAAAATGGGCTCTGCTGCTGTTTCTTCTCTGGCAGGGCTGACGTCTCCTTCTCCCTTGCAGGCCCTCCCGGAGCCCCGGCTACTGTCCATGACTCTCAGGACACCCTGCCGGAAGCGCTGCCTCTGCCGCTCGGCCCAGCTCTTGGTCGGGCTGCTGTGCATCCTAGCCACCCTCTTGGCTCTCGGCTTCCTGGCCGCCATTCGTCATGAGGAGCCGCTCTCGCGCTCACTGCCCTTCCTGATGGGCAGCGGTGTGGGGAAGCGACACATAGACGCCCTGCTCCTGCCGCCACCCAACGCCTTCTCACTTTCCCCATTGCCCTGTGCCCTGGCTGACCCCTGGCTACTGGTGCTAGTGGCCAGTGCGACTGGGCATGCGGCCCGGCGGGCAGCAGTGCGGCATAGCTGGGGGAGTGTGAGGGTGACAGGGGAGCGCACCATGCGCACTGTCTTCACACTGGGGCTGCCTGGGGACATGGCGCAGCAGGCAGCACTGGAGCGCGAGGCGGCCGAGCACGGCGACCTGTTGCAGGCACGCTTCACCGACAGCTACGCAAACCTAACACTGAAGACACTGGCGATGCTGGGCTGGGCTACCACCCACTGCCCCACCGCCCGCTTCCTGCTGAAGGCCGACGATGATGTCATCCTCAACCTGCCTGCCCTGGCGCGATACCTGGAGCGGCTGGCGGGCCCACCCGCTGCCTATCTGGGCCAGGTTTACTCACAAGTGGCACCCATCCGCGACCCACATAGCCGGCACTACGTGCCCACCTCACTCTACTCGGAACCCACCTTCCCACCCTACTGTAGCGGCACTGCCTATGTTCTCTCTGCCCCAGCCGCCGCTGCTGTCCTGCGTGCTGCACGCCAGCTGCCGCTGCTGCCCATAGAGGATGTGTTTGTGGCACTGTGTGCCCGCCATGCTGGCATTGCCCCGCACCACCTGAAGTATATGGCCGGGGCTACCCACTACCCGCCTGATGCCTGCTGCTACTGGGAGGTGCTCTTCAGTGTGCACGAAGTGCCACCTGACGAAATGCTGTCCATGTGGGAGGCAGCTAAGCACCCGTGTACGGCCTGGCAGCGCTTCTTTGGCCTGATCCGCTGCCAGATACTGGCCTGGCTGGCCATGGAGGACAGCCCGTGACTGCTTTCCCACCCATCCACCCACTCACAAGGACCATGGGAGGAGCAGGCCTGGAACCCCCCACCCGGAAGTGGCTGTCTGGCCTTGGACAAGCGAAGGGATTGATTGACTCATAGAAGCACTGCCAGGAGCTCCGCCGAGGACCCCACAGCTGCCTGCCTGGATGCTGAGCTTCCCTCTTGGGACTGCAGTCGAGGCTGTGCCAGCCATGGGAGTGCCAGGCTGCCCTGGTTGATTCTCTGGTGTGGGCCTTAGAGCTGAAAACCTGAAGGAAGGACAAAGGGTCCGCCCGGTCAGTGTTTGTTTAGGGGCCATTCATCCCCGATTGGGGTATCATCCTCTCTTTGGCAACGGGAGCTCCAAGTGGACTTTTCACAGCATCAGCAACAATGGAGAGATTGCCCCAGAGAGCTACGGGTGGGGCCTGAAGGGGCTTGAATGTCACGTGGGCACAGATAGCTGGGCGTGGCTGGATCGGCGCAGAATTTGCACTGGCTAACTAGACATGGGGGGCGGGGGCAATTCTGGGAGAGGGAAGTTTTGGAAGCCGTATTAGGCCGGAGGCTTCCATTCTGCCGCCTTCTCACGTGTGGGAAAGTAGGAGGGGGCATTTAGGAGGGGGGCTGTCTGTAGACATACTAGCGTTCTTCCTGTCGGTCAAGGTCAGGGCCATCCTGCATCTGGAGAAGGAGTGGTGGGAGTGCTGAGTCAAGATGGGATGGCGGTTGATTGGAGCCTGTGGTCGTCTGAGGAGGGACGGGATGGCTTGGGGGGTTTTGATTTACTGAGGGAAAACCCAGACCTCTCAGATTCGGGTTTTCCCAGATGTGCCAGTTTACCTATTCTAGTTAAGAGAACTTTGGAAAACTCATTGCTCATTTTTCCCTTTAATGTTGCTTTTGCAGCACCTCCCTTTGCAAAATTCCTCCAGAACAAACTTTTAATGCCCTGTGATGGCCACTCCCTGCTGGCCCATGATCTGCATCTCACTGGCAGCTTGGGATGCCACAAGGAGGCAAGTCCCCAAGCTTGGAATGGTGTGTGTGTGTGTGTGTGTGTGTGTGAGAGAGAGAGAGAGAGAGGGTGGAGGTTCCTTCTCTGAGCTTGTGGGTTGGTTTCTGAAAGTTTCATTACCAGGCTGCGTAACATCTTCAGCAGAGCCTGGGGGACGTGCCAAGTGTTCCTCTGCTTAGAATGGCTTCGTGTGGTCAGTAGGTCTTGTGAGGTCACGTCAGAAGTGGGTCACATAGGATCAGGGTCTTGTGGTGGGGGAGGTATGGATCGCGTCAAGTGACTGTCTTCTGGTGGGGAGGTCACACCAGGCGAGGGTGTGTGTGTGGGGGTGCTTGGCTTTAGGCAGTTCAGGGATGGGAGGAAGGGGGTGAGAATCTGTTACACCAAGCCAGAGTATGAGGCGCTTGTGAAGGCAGCAGCTGTGGTTTCTTAGCCGGGAGTTGAGGCGTCTGTGGGACCCAGGAGGAGCCTTGCAGGTGCCGAGATCCAGCAGTGTGTGTGTGTGTGTGTGTGTGGCTTTAGCTCTTGGGCAAGGGAGACCTTCTGTAGCATGAAACCCTCTGCCGGTGTCCAATGCCCAGGAATACTTTTGGGGGTGCTACTTTGCCCCCCTCATCCCAAGGATGCTTCGTGCCTCCTGGAAGCCCCCTTTCTTTGCCAACTGCTGAGATTGGGAGGCAGGGGCACCCCCCTCCTCATTCAAAGGGCCAGAGAGATGACAAATATTTACAACCATGCGGAAGCGCACTTACTTTACTGCTCCCGATGCTCCAAAAGCGGGCTGGTGACAGCAGAGGCAGAGTGGGACGAGGGCGCCCTGCGCAGCTCAGCTGACTCACTGAGGCTGCCCACGAAGGACACCCGATTTGGAGCACCGGGCAGCCTCGGTGAGTCTGAAGGAGCACAAGATCGTCCAGCCGAAGGCTTCTGTTCTCTGCGCCAAAATCTTTTGCAAAGGGACTTGGGGGGTACACAGTCATTCAGGCCTCCGTCCTTTTGCAAAATCTTTTGGCACAGGGGTGGGGGGGGAATCCTAAAAAGGAGCGTGAGCAGTGGTGGGATTCAAATAATTTAACAACCGGTTCTCTGCCCTAAGGATTTCTTCCAACAACCAGCTTGCCAAACTGCTCAGGAAGTGAACAACCGGTTCTCCTGAAGTGGTGCGAACCGGCTGGATCCCACCACTGAGCGTGAGGTCACAGCCGCAAAGGCTCCTGTCTGCCGCACCAAGAGCTTTGCACAGGGACAGAGGCCTGAAGCAGCAAGAGGTCGCCCCTCCGAAGTCTTCCGTCCCTTTGCAAAAGCTTTTGGCGTGGAGAACAGAAGCCTTCAGGGGTGCGATCCGGCACTCCTTCAAGCCCCCGAGGCTGCCTGGCGCTGCAAAAGCCGACTAGGGGTGCTGCACAGGCAGCCGCCGTGAGTCAGCCAAACTGAGCAAGGCCGCTCAGTGCTCTGCTTTTGGAGCAGACAAAGAAACCACAGAAGCTCGCTTGACCATGGAGACCTTCAAACGGTCAAGCCCAGGGCCTGTGGGGAAGTGGCAAGGTCAGGATGGGGGATGGGTGGCAAGCATGAGATACCTCAGTAGGTCGGGGGAGGCCTTGGGTCACGGGTGCCAAACTCGCCACGTCATATTGCCGTCACGTGACATTTTTCCTTTGCGGAGCTGGAGTGGGCGTGGACTGCATGCACCTGGCCTGCAGACCACCAGTTTGACACCCCTGCCTTACGTGGCCAGAAGGAGGTGGCCCCCATGATCTTCCCCGCCCTGAGAGACCTCATGTGCACTTTCTGACCTGAGCATTCCATTAGCCAATGCATTGGATAAACCAGGGATGGATTACCATATTTTTCGAAGTATAAGATGCTTCAGACTATAAGTCACACCTCCTTTTTGGGGGGAGGAAAACAAGAAAAAAAAATCTGCCTCTGCCTCCCAGTAATTTGCCTCCTTGCAGCAAACAGCGGAGGCCCGCACGGCAATAGGCAATGGCAATCCCTGCAGCCTGAAACAGCTGAGGGTCGGGAGGCCCGACAATCAGCTGCTTGTGCTAATCAGGCTGTGCTGAAGCTGAAACGGGCTGCTTGCTGCTTGCTGCAAGGTGGTAAATTGCTGGGAGGCAGAGGCCAAAGGGTGAGGGCCATTGGGTGGGCGGGACTACATTCAGTGTATAAGAAGCAAATTTTCACCCTCTTTTAGGGAGGAAAAGGGCATTTTATATTCTGAAAAATACGGGTATGTTCATTTATGAGCCAAGGTGGCACAGCGGTTAGAGTGCAGTCATGCAGGCAGTTCAAATCTCACCAGGCTCAAGGTTGACTCAGTCTTCCATCCTTCCGAGGTGGGTAAAATGACCCAGATTGTTGGAGGTAAAGATGCTGACTCTGTAAACCGCTTAGAGAGGGTTGTAAAAGCACTGTAAAGCAGTCTAAGTGCTATGGCTATCCAATTAATGAATCCTCGGGTTATTACTGTAATTGGCAGGCTCTATTACATTCACAAACTGAGGATTACCTGTAATCCAGTGATGGGTTGCTCCTGGTTCACACCGGATTGCAAGAACCTGTAAAAAAAAAAAAAAATAGTTCGGAGAACCGGTAATAAGATTGGCTGGCCATACCCTGAACTGGTTCCTGGCCGGTCGCCGGCTGCTTACCCTACCCACTCCCAATCTATTGCTGCCTCCTGAGTCCCAGCTGATGGCTAGAGGAAAAAAAACTGTTTAAACTCTTGCTGCGGGGCTTCACATGGCCGCCCTACAGCTGATTAGTGTTAAAAGACAACAAATCAGTAGACTGATGCCTGCAAAAATAGAAACAACAGCCCCTTTCAGCTTCAGCATAGGTTAGCACAGGTTGATTAGATCGGCCTCCCAACTCTCACCTGCTTTGCTCTCAGCTGTTTTGCTCAGGGCTCTGTTGCTAGCTGCAAAGAGTGGAGCAGATTTTTTTCCCCCAGCTATGCTGAAAAAACGAAACTGAAAGTAAAGCATGGTCTTTGCTGCACCGTGACAAAATGAGGCAGAAAGAGATTGCTTTTTCTTTTTCCTACCAAAAAAGGTAAGTGCAAAACTGCAAACTATGGGAAATTCAGGACAAAAGAGGAGAGTTCAAGATTTTAAAACACAAAAGAAAAAAAACTCTATTTAACTAGGGAATTGTAATAATTGAGATACTATTAATTGTATATTGTGTTGAAAGCAGAAATGGTTAAATTGTGGTTTGGAGGAATATTTGGGGGAAATTATTTGGTTTATTATTATTGGTAAATATAATTAATTGATTTGTAAGAAATTGGATTGCATGGAAATAATTGGAATATTCATGTTCATATTGATTAATATACAAAAAAGATAGTTATATAACTAATTGATTTATATTAAAATGTTGAATTTGTATTAAACAACTGTAATATTACATAATTAACCAATGTGAAGATGGATATAAAAATAGATGACAATGGGAAGGGGTATGATATAGAAGGGAAAAACTGAATTTGATTAAGATTAGAGATGAGGATGAAGGGTAATATTGTTTTTTTAAAAAAATAGATGAATAAATATGGCAAAAAGGAAATATAGAAATTGTAAATTTAATTGAAATGACTAAACACTGTTTAAATTTGTGAACCAGCCAAATACTCTGTTCAAAGAAAATACATTGTATGTTTGTTTGTGTGTTTCTAATTATTGCTATTTATTCATATTTGTTTCTTTTATTCTTTAAAGTTTAACATTTATTCTTTATCTTAATATCTTTATATTTGTTTGGGATTGGCTTTCTTCCCTTTCACCATTTTTATTGTACAGCAATCTTTCTCTTCAAACCTACCACCTCTCTCTTTTCTTTCCTTCTTACTTTCTCTCCCTCCCCCGCTTCTTCTCCTCCCTACTTCCTCTTCCTTTCTCCTCCTCTCTTCTTCCCTTATTTATTTATTTATTTATTACATGTATTTATATGCCGCCCTTCTCCCGAAGGACTCAGGGCGGCGAACACAAGTTAAGAAACATGTACAATAAAATCGCACTTTAAATCAAATAACTAATCTTACCCTCACTCCTACTCTAATTTTCCTTCCTTTCCTTCATTCCTCTCTATTGTTATATCCTTTTATGCATATGGTCTACTCAGAGGGCTGAAAAAGTTATTTTTGACTGGTCCTCGCACTTTTGACCAGTCCTCGAACTTACGACTGTCCTCACATTTTACATTTTTGCCCTATCTTGTCACCATGGTGAAGAGAAGCAGTTGTGAAATGAGTGACATGGTTGTTAAGAACGCTACAATGGGCATAAATGATGACCAGTTATAAGTGCAAAGACTGGTCAAAAGTGCGAGGACCTGTCAGAAATCACTTTTTTCAGCCTTCTGGGTAGTCCTTTTGTGCATATGGACTACTCAGAGGGCTGAAAAAGTTACTTTTGACTGGTCCTTGCACTTTTGACCAGTCCTCGAACTTACAACTGTCCTCACATTTTACGTTTTTTGCCCTATCTTATCATCATGGTGAAGAGAAGCAGTTGTGAAATGAGTGACATGGTTGTTAAGAATGCTGCACGGGCATAAATGTGAGGATGGTCATAAGTGTGAGGACCAGTCAAAAGTGTGAGGACGTGTCAGAAGTGACTTTTTTCAGCCCTCTGAGTAGTTCCTATACACATAGCCATGGCCACCTGGTCACATGACCAGCTAGCCACACCCACCCAGTCACATGACCTCCAAGCCACACCCACAGAACCGGTAGTAAAAAAATTTAGAACCCACCCCTGCTGTAATTGGTGAGTGAAATGCTCCTGGTTTGGGCCGGATCATCCAATCGGTAGCAATGGCGGCGGGTGGTTTGGAGAACCAGTAGCAAAAATCCCTGCTGCCCCCCCCCCCCCGCCCCCCATGCCCAGCTGAGCTGCAGGATCATCAGGCTTTTTTTTCTTTCTGCTGAAAAAATGCTTTTAAAAGTAAAAAAAAAAAGCCTCTGATGATCCTGCGGCTCAGCTGGGATCGTCAGAGTCTTTTAAAAGCATTTTTTCTACAACCTCATTGGCCGAAGAGGTTGTAGAAAAAATGCTTTTAAAAGTTTTTTTTTTAAAAAAAAGTTGGCCGTGCCCACCCAGTCACATTAACGCCCCACCCACCCAAGCCGCGCCCACAGAACCGATAGTAACAGATTTTACATTTCACCCCTGGACCACACTCCTGCGCTCTGTTGTATTGAGAGCCTTGTCAGTCCTGCCTCAGCTTGAGCTGCTGAGTAGAAACGATCCTTCATACGCCACTGGGTGGAGAAAAGTACAGTTTACTAGAAGTGACGCACAGTCACACAAAGGCAGAACTGAAAGTTCCCGCATCAAAACCCCCGTGAAGCCTCTTTCCCTTCTGAAGGGGCCTCCCATCCTTGGTCCCCGGAAGCCCAAATCCAAAGCAGACGTTTTTAGAACCGGCTCCTGAGGGATGCGCCCAAGGCCTCGAGCTCCAGGCGGCGCTCAGAGTGGAATGGAAAACCTCTGAAGAACCCCCCCCCCCGCCCCAATTAGGCCCCCAAGTTCATGGCGGACTGGCACCAAAAGCTTCTTGAGGGCTGAGTTGACAGGATGTGAGGGGGAGGGGAGATTCTTGGGATCCAGGGAGGGGGAGGGAAGGAGTTTGGGGTGAGGATGCTTCATCCAGAGGCGCATTTCTCAGCCCCTCCCCTCCCCTCCCCTCCCCTCCTGCAGGGAACGGGCTCCGAACCCCTCGAGAGGCACAATCCCCCTCCCCCCTCGACACCTTCCTGTCCTGGGGGAAGCGGGGCAGAGAAGCAGCCAGACCTGGCCAAGCAAGGGGGCTCCTTGCAAACGGGGGACTGGAGAGGAGAGCAAGGGCAGCCTCTTTGGGCCTCCATCCCGTCCCGCCTGCACCCAGGGCGCCGGGGCTTTCGCTTTCGTTTCCCGGCCCGGAGGCGAGGCGGGAGGAGATGCCCCGCGTGGAGCGCTGAGCCGCCCCTCCTGCCCGGCTGCTCCCCTCCGCGGGGTTCCCGGGGGGGGGGGGGAGGAGGGTCTGGCGGGCCTTTCCCCTCTCGCCCGCCGGACCCAGACCCCCGCGGGGCAGCTGCCCGGGATTCGCTTCCCGGCCCGCGACGCTCCCAGGGCGGTCAAAAGAGAGGAGCGAAGGCCGCTTCCCCGGGCGCTCCTCCCGAGGGGGACCAGGCTCACTTCGGGGCGAGGAGGGGAGGATCCTCCCTCGCAGGACCGGCGTGGAAAGCGGGTGCGGCTCCCAAGGGCCTTGAACCCGCCCTCCGAGGGCGGCTTCCTCCGGGTCCCTAAAACGGGGAGGCTCCCGCGGGGCAGGGATCGGCCGGGATCCCCTGGCGTTGGGCAGGGCCAGCTCTCGGAAGCGCGGCCAGATCGGAGCCCACGGGGGAGGGGGGGGGTGCCGTGCAGCCGCGCCCGGAAAGGCGGAGGAGGTAGAGATTTCAGCACTGGGCAGCGACCGCCGGCGGCCTCCGCTCGGCAAGGGTGGGAGGCAGAGGACCCCCCCCCCCGGTCCTAGAGAGGCCGCCCGCCCCCGGCGCCGCTGAGCGTCCGTTGGGGCTGCCGGTGTGGGAGGAGAGGGGGAGGGACGGAGCCCCCCAAGACTGGCCGGCGGTGGAGACTGCTCACGGTTTTTCCCGCCTACCGTGGCTTGCGTGTGGGGGGGGGGGACCGCAATCGCCTTCTGGGGCTGCAGGACCGCGACTGTCCCACCCAGGCTTAGAGACTGGGGGCGGCTGTTGCGGCGACAGCTTGAAATAAGAGCTCAAGGGGTGTCCGAGGCCCAAAAGAGTCGCTTATGGCCGCTTTCCGGTCAGCTCTGCGTTAGGATACCCACACCCATGGTTCCCTGCCTCTTTAATGGCAGTTATGGCCTTGCCTGCAAACCCCTGGAAGGGGCTGTAGCGGTGATGACATTCAATTTTTTTTACTACTAGTTCTGTGGGCGTGGCTTGGTGGGCATGGCAGGGTAAGGATACTGCAAAATCCCCATTCCCTCCACACTCCTGGGGAGAGGATAAACTTCATTCCCACCCCACTGGGGCCAGCCAGAGGCAGTATTTGCCGGTTCTCCGAACTACTCCCCGGACCCTGTCAGAACCTGCTGGATTTCACCCCTGGGCTAAAGGCTGTCATATTTCAAGTTGCCTGACCTGGGTGTGTTCTCTCTGGTGGCCCCTCGGACCGCCCTTGATCTGGGAGGAGCCGAGGGTTAGACTGGATGGCCTCCAGGGTCCCTAGGGGTCTTTGGGCCAAGGATGTCCTGGAGCTGAGGAAGCTGCACTTGCCCCAAAGGGAGAGCCTCTGAGGGATGGGCCCAGACTGTTGGGGGCAATATGCTATTATGCAATATGCTGACTTGGTAAATCGCTTAGAGAGGGCTGTAAAGCACTATGGAGCGGTATAGAAGTCTAAATAAAATAAATAAATAGAACGTCTTCAAAAAAACCATCTAGCTGGGAGATCGCCAAGGACCCCACAGAGGTTGCAAAGCCCCCTGCCCCTCCCCCAGACCTCTAACCCCACACTCTGCAGCAGCAATGAGCCAAAAATCTCACATCTTCGAGCTGAAGAATCTCTTGTGACTTTTAATAATATTTATTAGTTGGGGGGAAAAATCACAACCCCCTCAGAACAGTAGGGTCTTGAGGGCACAGCGAAAAACCCGGAGGTCAGAGATCTTGCGTATTTCCAGGGGCAGTTCGTTCCAAAGGGCAGGGGCTCCCACAGAGAAGGCTCTCCCCCTGGGTGTCGCCAGCCGACATAGTTTGGCCGACGGTATTTAGTATTTATTTGATTTATATACCACCCTTCTCCAACAGGACTCAGGGCAGTGAACAGCCAAAGTAAAACATAATATACAAAATTTAAAACAATTTTTTAAAAATTATTAAATAGTTTTGGCCCATAATTTAAAACAACCCAATTAAAATCGATTAGAATTAAAACAAAGGATGGGATCAAGTCAGCCCAGCTAGATGAAATAGGTGAGTTTTAAGGGCCCAACGAAAAGTCCAGAGGTCCGATATCTTGCGTATCTCTGGGGGCAGCTCATTCCAGAGGGCAGGTGCTGCCACAGAGAAGGCTCTCCCCCTGGGGGTTGTCAGCCGATATTGTCTGGCCGACAGCACCCTGAGAAGGCCCTCTCTGTGTGAGTGTACTGGCCGGTGGGAGGCTATTGGCGGTGGAAGGTGGTCTCGCAAATACCCAGGTCCTAAGCCATGGAGTTCTTTAAAGGTGGTCACCAACACCTTGAAGCGCACCCGGAAGACCACCAGGAGCCAGTGTAGCTCGCGCAGGAGAGGTGTTACATGGGCGCAGCGGGTTGCGCCCATAACCACCCACGCGGCCACATTCTGTACCAGTTGGAGCCTCCGAGTGCTCTTCAAGGGGAGCCCTATGTAGAGAGCATTACAGTAGTCCAGCCGGGAGGTGACAAGGGCATGAGTGACCGTGCGCAGGGTGTCCCGGTCCAGAAAAGGACGCAATTGGTGGATCAGGCAAACCTGATAAAAAGCCCCCCTGGCCACAGCCGTCATATGCTCTTCTAAAGACAGCCGTGCATCCAGGAGGACACCCAGATTGCGGGCCCTCTCTGTGGGGGGCAAGGATTCACCCCCAATAATCAGCGATGGCACCAGCTGACGCCGGAAGCCACAGCCACTTGGTCTTGGAAGGGTCACGCAGGAGGGGTGTGACATGGAGCATTGGGACACTCCCATCGCTACCCACGCGGCCTCATTCTGCACCAGCTGAAGCCTCCGAGTGGTTTTCAAGGGTAGCCCCATGTAGAGAGCGTTGCAATAGTAAAGCATTTTGGTCTGGGTAGGGGCACAACTGGCACACCAGACGAATCTGGGTAAATGCCCCCCTGGTCACGGTCGTAACATGGTCTTCTAAAGTCAACCATGCATTTAGGAGGATGCTTAAGTTGCGCGCCCTATCCACAGGGGGCAAGACCTTTCCCCCTATGACCAAAGATGGAATATTCCCTTGGAACCGAGATGCCGGTACCCACAGCCACTCCGTCTTGGCAGGGTTGAGTTGGAGCCTGTTCCTCCCCATCCAGAGCCGCACCACCTCCAGGCATCGGGACATCACGTCAAGGGCATCACTGGGCTGATTTGGGGTGGATATTAAAAGTTGGGTATCATCAGCGTATTGATGATACCACACCCCAAAACCACGGATGATCTCCCCCAGTGGCTTCATATAGATGTTAAACAGCAGGGGAGAGAGAACCGACCCCTAGGGCCTCACTACCGCCTCTTTCAAGGCAGCAGGGAAGACACCCTCCCCCAATGACGCCTTTATAATCCCCTGGAGCCAGCCTCGTGTCACTTCCCGGGAAGCCAGCACTAACCAGGAAGGACACGGGTCCAATAAACACGTGGTTGCGTTCAGTCCACCCAGGATCCTGTCCACGTCCTCAGGGGTCACAGGATCAAACTCATCCCAGATGACATTCTCAAGACCTGTGCAGGTATCTTCCCCCAAGACCACCCAGTCGGAGTCCAGATCTTCCCGAATCTGAGTGATTTTGTCATGCAGATATTGAACAAAATCCTCGGCTCTACCCTCCAAGGGGTCCTCCCGCGCTTCCTGGTGGAGCAGGGAGCGGGTCACCCTAAACAGGGAGGCCGGGCGATTATCTGATGATGCAATAAGAGCAGCAAAATAGCTACATTTCGCTGCTTTTATTGCCACTAGGTAAGTCCTAATATGAGATCTTACCAGTGTCTGGTCAGATTCAGAAAGACTGGCCCTCCAACTACTCTCTAGGCGTCTTTTCCGGTGCTTCAACTCCCTCAACTCCTCAGTAAACCAAGGAGCCAAGTGAGATCGACGCCGGGTTAGAGGCTGCAAAGGCACGACCCGATTCAGAGCTCCGGCGGCCGCCCTATCCCAGGCGGCCACTAGGTCTCCAGTCAAGGCATGTGCCAGAGCCTCAGGGAATGGCCCAAGCTCCATCTGGAACCTATCAGGTTCCATCAGGCGCCTGGGGCGGAACCATCTTACCGGCTCCGCCTCCCTGCGACGAGGTATTGCGGTTCGAAAGTCGAAATGAAGGAAAGAGTGATCTGACCATGACAAGGGTTCGATGACTATGTCCCCTATATCAAGATCTCTCAGCCACTGTCCAGAGACAAAAACCAGATCCAGCGTGTTTCCCCCCGTGTGGGTAAGGCCATGAATTAACTGGGTCAGGTCCATAGCTGTCATGGAAGCCATGAACTCCCGAGCCACCTCAGATGTCTCCCCCACAGACGGCAGGTTGAAATCCCCCATGACCATAAGCCTGGGAGTATCAACCGCCACCGCGGCGATAATGCCGAGAAGCTCGGGCAGGGCTGCTGCCACGTGGCAGGGAGCCAGGTACGTGATCAGCAAACCCATCTGAACCCCATGACGCCATTTCACAAGGAGGGATTCACAGCCGGCTGTCTGAGGAACAGTGGCCTCCCTCCGTTTCAGACCTTCTCTAATAATAACCGCAACCCCCCCGCCCCTCCCCTGTGACCTCAGCTGATGGAATGCTTGGAAGCCCGGCAGGCACATTTCAACGAGGGGCACCCCCCCTCCTGGCCCAACCAGGTCTCCGTAACACCTGCCAGGTCCGCACCCCCCTCCTGAACAAGCTCACAGATGAGGGGGGCTTTATTTACTGCAGACCTGGCATTGCACAGCATCAGCCGAAGGCCTGGGCCCTGAGGGTCTGTGCAACCTAGGGAGCGGGAGGAGCCTTGGAGGCCGAAACACGCCACCACTCGTAAACAGCAGGCGCGTGCTCCCCTAACACGATATGGCCCCCTGCTCCTGCCATATCTACCCCTCCCACCTACAGTATTGATGTTCAGTACACTATCCAGATGCGCTCTAACCCCCTCCATGACCCCGGGTCCCACACTCCCCCCGTCACGCTTTATGGCTCGACCCGACTCTCCCCTTGGTGGGTTGTCCCCCCTACCCACTATCCCCCCTCCCCCCTCCCGAAACCCCTTAAAAGTTTAGATAAAAATTTACATAAAAAACCCCTCAACCCCCTCTTTGTGACATGCCACCTCTCTGGGTCCCAAAACCCATCATCGAGGTAGGCCCTCGATAACGTGGAGGGCCAAACCTGCGAGAGGGGAGAGTCTCGCAGCGCAAGTATTCAGCGGTAGAGTTCATTCGTAGACGGAAGAGATGAAGATGGCTCCTGGCAAGGTTCATAGAGTCTAACTGTCCTGGGGACGAAAGGCAGCAACTTTAAAGATGTGGATAGCCTCCACTGTCCTCCCACGACAGTGTAGAGAGTTCAATTATGCCATTTCAGCAGGTCCCGGGGGTGTTTCTTCCAAGCCTCCTCTCACGATGCTTGGGCCACTGTATGATGTTATAAAAAACAACGCACGAAGCTATCCCCACTGGTAGCCATGGCCATGATGACCCGGACTCCCTCAAGGCCCACATCAAGCTGTCCTTTAGTCCGATCCCATAGTCAGGGGTAATGACTGAAATAGAGCCAGTTCAGAAGGTGGATATATCAGCCCGGGAGCAAAAAGTTTGATGGCATTTTACATGATGGAAAAAAGAGTGGCTTACGAGGCTGAGGATAACTGGGGGAATGGCCACAAGGCCTACACAGGCCAGAAAAAAAAAGGGGGGGGGGAGGCCTGAGACAGTCCACCCGTCTCTCGACCATCTTCCTGCCTCTCCCACTCCCCAAGGTCTTTGGCCATTTGTATCCCCAGTTTAAAGCCCCCCTCCCCTCATGGGGGCCTCTGGATTCACACAGGAACGGCCCACAAAGCCAGCTCCTGGCCCGTCCAGGCTGTCGGCCTCTCGCCATGTCGACTTAGGGTGGAAATAGTCGACTGTCACCCCCTCGCCTCCACTCTCCGCCAGGAAAACAGTCGGGGGCCCGCGGGCGCTCCCGCCACCTCCACGAGGGCTCCCACTGTGCCCCAGAAACACTGGGGTCTTTGGAAAAAGCCCCAGAGAGGCCAGGGAGCCAGAGAAGCCCCCGCATCTTTGCCGCTGCCGCCATCACAGAGCTCCCACCGCCGCTCCGACTGCCACCCGCTGAAGCCTATAGGCAAAGGGGACTGCTGCCGAACAGCTGTTTCTGCCGGCGTCCCGCGGCTCCTTCTGATGGCCCTTTCTCGACCGTCAGGATGTTCTAGAGGGCGCAGATATCCTCATCTCGATGGGAGAAAGTCCCTGAAGCTAGGACTGGGGACCAGAATAATCAATACTGGCCCCCGGAACCCTAAAACGCCAGAGCTTTCTTCATCCCCCTGAGAGCGTTCTCAAAGCCCGTCCGCCATCTTGAGCATGCGCAGGAATCTTGACTTCAAGAGTTTTGTCTGACTCTTCATTGGGTCACTCCTATATATAGCAAACTGGACAAGGCCAGACATCCTACTTGCAGTCAACCTCTTGTCCAGGCACGTCAGTGACCCAAAGGTATACCACTGGGAAGGTATAAAACGCGTGCTCAGATACCTAAAACATAGCATGAATGCCTACCTAAACCTAGAGCCAGAGATGTCCAAGGAACCAGTCTTAACCTGTTATGCCGACGCTGACTGGGCAGGTGACACCAAGAGCCGGAAAAGCACATCCGGTTATATATTCCTCATCAACGGCTGCCCGGTACACTGGTACACTGGGAAACAAAACCTGGTGGCCACATCCACAGCAGAGGCAGAATACATCTGTCTCTCCAAGGCGGCCAATAACCTGACCTGGTTCGACGACCTGCTCAACAACATCTGGGCCGAGCCAGCCTACCCGATAATAATACACGAGGACAACAGGGCGGCCATAGACATATCCATGGCGGACGCAGTGGGTCAGAGGTCCAGACATATCGACATCAAGCACAAGCATGTCAGACAGTTAACGAATGTTGGGTTCATTAAGGCAATACACTGCAAAACCTCTGAACAAATCGCTGACATCCTGACCAAACCCCTGCAAAGCAATACATACACAAGATACACACACTGGTCCAAGCGCCAGGCATTTAGAGGGGGATTTGTTGCATATAAATGCCTAGCTCTGTTCCTCATGGCATGGTAAGGGTTACTCCCACCTACCCAGCCAGACCCTCCCCTGGTCGCTCCTTACCTTGACTCCGCCTTCCAAGTATGAAAGGTGTGACCCGGGGATCCAGATGCACTTCCAGATGTTTACCTGTAATAGAAACATTGATGAATAAAAGCCATCTGATTCAATCGCATTTTGTCCTTGAGTTATTGGGTAAGATCCTAGAAATCAAGCAACAAAGTAGCAATAATAAAAAGGAGAATTTCAAAAATTACATTGGGAATAACAATGGAAGAAATAGAAAAAGGGGAAAGAAAGAAAGAAAAGAGGGAGGAATAGAAAGAATATAAAAAACAAATGATTACACTGGGATTATCAGTTAGAATATAAGAAAAAGAAAAAAGGGTGGAAAAGAATTTATTTATTTATTTATTTATTTCAGTTTATATACCGCCCTTCTCCCCGGGAGGGGGACTCAGGGTGGTGAACAACCAAATTTAAAACACATATAATACAAACATTAAAAGAATTTTAAAATTGAATTAAATCATTGGCGTTCCACATAAAAGTCTCAACCCCATTAAAATACCAAATTTAAAACCCCAGAAAATCAATAATAGTGAAAAAATTTAGTTAAAACCCCATTAAAATCAATCAAGTAAGGCCGGCTTGTTGGAATAAATAGGTCTTAAGGGCCTTTCGGAAAGTGCGGAGGTCCGGGATCAAACGAATTTCTGGAGGCAGCTCGTTCCAAAGGGTGGGTGCCCCCACAGAGAAGGCTCTCCCCCTGGGGGCCACCAGCCGACATTGCTTGGCTGATGGCACCCTGAGAAGGCCCTCTCTGTGTGAGCGTACTGGCCGGTGGGAGGTTATCGGTAGCAGCAGGCGGTCCCGCAGGTACCCCGGTCCCATGCCATGGAGCGCTTTAAAGGTCAAAACTAACACCTTGAAGCGCACCCGAAAGACCACCGGAAGCCAGTGCAGCTCGCGCAGGAGAGGTGTCACATGGGAGCGCCCTGTCGCTCCCATAATCACCCGCGCGGCTGCATTCTGGACCAGTTGGAGCCTCCGGGTGCACCCCAAGGGGAGCCCCATGTAGAGAGTGTTACAGTAGTCCAGGCGAGATGTGACGAGTGCATGAGTGACCGTGCACATGGAGTCCCGATCCAGAAAGGGGCGCAACTGGCGCATCAGGCGAACCTGATAAAAGGCCCCCCTGGCCACGGCCGCCAGATGCCCTTCCAAGGACAGCCGTGAATCCAGGAGGACACCCAAGTTGCGCGCCCCCTCTGTGGGGGCCAATGACTCACCCCCAATAGCCAGCGATGGCACCAGCTGGCTATGCCGGGACGCCGGCATCCACAGCCACTCGGTCTTGGAAGGGTTGAGACGAAGCCTGTTCCTCCCCATCCAGACCCGCACGGCTTCAAGGCACTGGGACATCACTTCGAGGGCATCATTGGGGTGGTCAGGGGTGGAGATGTACAGCTGAGTGTCATCAGCGTACAGTTGGCAACTCACCCCAAAACCACGGATGATCTCACCCAGCGGCTTCACATAAATGTTGAACAGGAGCGGCGAGAGAGCCGACCCTTGTGGCACCCCGCAAACAAGGCGCCTCGAGGTCGACCTCTGCCCCCCTGCCAACACAGACTGCGATCGGTTGGAGAGATAGGAGGAGAACCACCGTAGCACGGTGCCTCCCACCCCCAAACCCCCCAACCGACGCAGCATGATACCATGGTCGATGGTATCAAAAGCCGCTGAGAGATCTAACAGGACCAGGACAGAGGAGCAACCCCTGTCCCGAGTCCTCCAGAGATCATCCACCAACGCGACCAATGCCGTCTCCGTGCTGTACCCAAGTTTGAAACCGGACTGGCACGGATCTAGATAGACGGTTTCATCCAGGTACTGTGGGAATGGGAAAGATACAGCAAAATAGAAGAGTGCATGCTCTTAAAAAACAATGATTGTATTGGGATTAACAGTGGAAAGATAAGAAAAAAGGAAGAGAGAGTTCAGGAATTCCACCGTGCCCTCAAGACCCTGCTGTTCCAACAGGCGGGGCTGACCATCTAAATGAATTTTAATTTAGGTATTTTAATTCTGGGTTTTTTAATTTAATTGGGCCGAATTGTTTAATAATTTTAAATTTTAAATTTATGATGTTTGTGTGTTTTGTGTTTTTACCCTGGCTGTGCACTGGCCTGAGTCCTTCGGGAGAAGGACAGAATAGATATAGATAGATAGATAGATAGATAGATAGATAGATAGATAGATAGATAGATAGATAGATAGATAGATAGATAAAATAAAAAAGAAAAGAAAAGAAAAGAAGGGAAAATAAAAATAAAATAAAATATAAAGATAGAAAGGGAGAGAGAAATGGAAGAGGAATATGGGGTAAATGATTTTAAACTATATGGATGTATAATGAATGTAATAATTGGAATATTTTTAATGAAGGGGATTGTAATAACTGGAATATTTTCAATTGCATATTTGAAACTTAACTAAATAAGAAAAGAAAGTTGAAATGATATTGGATTATGAATGAATTAGATATAATTAACTGGTTTTTATAAAAATGTTGAAGTGTACTATTTGGAACAGTTGATAAAGAAAAAATTATTTGAGACTGGAATACGAGATTCTAAGAAAATAATTAGGAATTGTATTATGTTGTATGAGATAAATTTAGGGGTACTGGAGTAAGATTGATATTTAATTGATTTTTTATTGAATATGTTTCATTAATTAGTGAAATTATGATAAATGGATTACTTTTAAAATAAGAGATAAGAATATAAATAATTGATGAAATAATATAATGGCAATAATGAATTATTTAAGTCAATATGAAGACATGACAAAATGAAGGGATGTTTTAAGACTTGAAAATAAGACCCAGAAATAAGAAGTTTAAATACATGAAATTGCAGCAGTCGGAACATTTGGGTTGAGATATATACTTAATTGGTTTCTATTAATATGTTGAATTGTATTATTGGGAATAGTTGATAAAAGAATCATTGGTAATTAGAAGAAGAGAATTTAAGGAAATAATTGGGGATTGTACTATGTTATGTGAATCTAAATTTCAGGGTTCAAATTTTAAGGAGAGAAAAGAAAAACTGAGCTATAATAGGATGAGAAGTCAAGATGAAGGGTAATATTGGTTTTTTAAAATTAAAAAGAATAAATGCTATGAGAAAAATTGAACATATAAAATTGTGTTAAAGATGAACAAAAATTTGTACAAATTTAAGACCGGGCCAATATTCTGTTCAGAAAAGATGTGATGTATGTTTGTGTATTTAAAAAATAAAAAAAACTTTACAAAAAAAAAGAAAGAAACTGGGAGCCTTGAGAGTTCTAGTCCCTTCTTAGGCATGAAAGCCGGCTGGGTGACTATGGGGGAATCACCAGGAGACAGGAGTTCTAGGTCTGCCTTAGGCATGAAAACTGACTCGAGGACTTTGGGACAGACTCTCTCTCAGCCCAAGCAACCTCACAGGGTTGTTGTGGGAAAATAAGAGGGGAAAGGAATATTACTGTAGGTATGTTCACTGCCTTGTGTTATTCATTAAAAAAATGCAGGATAAAAATAAGTAAATCAATACAGATTGGTTCCATTTTGAACCCAAAACAGGACCTATGGATGGACAAGACCCGGGTGTGCCCTCAGCTGTCCAGATGCCAGCCAAGCACTGGACACTGGTTTTAACTGGTCAGTCCTTCAGGGCTGCCTTTCCACTTCCCCCCACCCCCCCCCCAAAGCCCCTGGGGGAGAGCAGCTGTGGGGAGCACTCACTTCCAGGTGAGTGGGAGGAGCTAAGGCTGGGGAAGGGGCTCTTTCCCCAGGGCCGGCTCTGGACATCTAGAGCGGCCTCCCCCATACTAGCCCCATCATCAGCCTTTGGGGTCTCCGGGGTTTCTGTGTGAATTAGATGCATTTTATGCTGGGGACGTTTTAACTGCTTATCATTTTAGTGCCCCCAACCGCCAAGCATCCATTGCCACCTCCGGTGCTTTTTCTGCTGGACAAGAGAGGCTGGCCGGCCACAAGTCCTGCAGCCACTGAGGGCTGTTTGCGGAGTCTGGATCCAGAGACCCCTCCCCCAAAGAGGCCTTTGCTATTTACCGTCCATCCATGTGAATCTGTGTTTCCACCTGGTTATTTGCATTTGTCCTTCTGGGTACAAGTTTCCATTTGGCATTACTTTGTGAAGCTTTCTTAATCCCGACATTCTCGGGCGTTTCCTGTTGCACATCTGCAGTTTGTCACTTTTAAAAGACAGCCGCAAAAAGCACAGAGAGTCCGGTGAGAAATTTGATGCGTTCTCACTTTTGGCGCCTTTCTGCCTTCTGTCTCCTTTGATCACTTCCTGGCTGCCTTGCTGTGTTGAGCCCTTTTCTTATGAAGGGGGATTCCTTTCCTAGAGAAATGAGGAAATTAGCAGCCTTTGCTGCTGCTGCTGCTCTCTGGAGGACTTAAAGGGGGCTTTCCCCATTTGAAGGATTCCCCTATTTTCTATCCTTAAGCTGTCAGAACCTTCCCTGACCAAATTCCCAGCCGGTCAGCCTGGGTCCACTGAGAGAGAAGCAAAGGGGCTGATGGTTGCCAACTGTGGACAAGGGGCCCTTTTCCTCTCTGCCCCTCCCTCAACAGAGCCAGGCTCCGCCCTCCCTGCCTCCCTGGGTGCTATCTGTGTGGGTAGATTTTGGGTAGCCAAGGTGCCAGGAAACATGGATCCTGTCCTCTCCTCTCCTGCGGAAACCCCAAAGGTATTTCTGTGCCCTGAGAGACCCCCAGCTGGGTGGGAGGGGGGAAAGGGGGACTCCTGGCTTCCCTCCAGCCCATGTCAGGAATACCTGCCCCCTCCTCCTCTTCCTACCCACACTTCCAATGGCAAGTGGGCACGCTCTGGGCATCTGGTGGCCAGGGAGAAACTTCCTACCAGCCTCCACTTCCCTAACATCTCAGCAGCTCCGTTGGCCGCAAGGCAGGGCTTCCTGTTTCAAGCAGACCGGAGGCTGAAACTCCCCCCAGCATATTTTATCCCGAGGGACTCCCTTTCCTGGGAACCAATCTTTCAATGGAGAGAGGCCACTCTCTGGGAGGGCAGAGACATGTGTCCAACTTCTGCGTCCTGAGATGCCACTGAGACTCTGCTCGCCTTCTAGCTACTTTTCTTCTTTTTTGGTAGCTCTCCTCTATACAAAACCATACAGCCCCACCCAGTGTGAAAAGCTAAGAGGCTTCCTGCCAGCTGCTGCTCAGGCACCAGATGCGGCAGCCATTAGGAGGCTGGGCAGGGCTGTCTCTCCTGGGACAGTCCCCCAAAACAGGGAGAAGTGAGCCAGCGCTCCCTGGGGCCTGCTCTCTTTCACTTTGTCAGTCAATGGGCAGGAGTGGCCACTAAAGGGAAATACTTGTAGCTCAGGGTTGAAACGAGGGGCGCTTTCTGAGCTGGGTGGCTTTTGGGTTTCTTTCTTCCAGAGGTTTCATGAGGTTCTTGGATTGGGCTGTTCACGGTGAGCTTGTTTGTCAGTTCCTTGATTGGGCTGCTCTTTACTTCTTGACTGTTGGCCTGATGCTCATCTTGGGAGTTACAATTCTGCTCACCTGGGTGCCGACTGCTGGTGGTGGGAGGTGCTGAAGTCTTTGGCGTCCTTTTTCCACAGCATGTAGATGTCCTTTGGGTCCATGAGTCTTTATCGCAAGCATGTTTCAACTCAGTTACTGATGAAACATGACCTTGCTTCCTTTTGGGGAGGGACCAGGCCAAGCTGGATCTCTCCTAAATGCCCCCAGCCCTGGGGGGGAGGGAGAGAGAGCAGGCAGCCTCTGCTGCAGCCAGCAACAGGGCTTGGCCCAGGAAGGGGGGCACTTTAGAAGAAGAGGCAGAGGCAGCCATAGGAAGCTGTTTTAAAGGCCTCTCTGCTGGAACAGGCAGCCCCCCTCAAGGAGAACTACCCACAAGGCTCTGCTGCAACTTGAAGAGGGTGGTTACCCAGAAGGAATCAAAGATGCCCCTGCTTCAGGTATGCCCAGGGCCCCGACAGGAGCCAGGAAGGCGAATGGTTGACCAGCCATGATCTCCAGAGGACCTGAGCAGCCGTCAGGCTGGCCTGCAGAGCTATTGCTGGCATCTTGCTGGACCCGTTCCCAGCCAGAACAGGTCTAGCAAGTGCTCCAGGTTACCAGATGCTTGGGAACAATGGAGTGCACCAACCCAGGTCTGCTCTCCAAGAGGTCCCTGGGATGTGCCTGACTGCCAGCCATAAAGTCCGCTGGTGCCAGAGGAAGCCCGAGAGCCAGGCTCCAGGGCAGGCTGGCACAATCTTAAAGCTGAAGGCTAAGAGCAAACGGCGGGAGAGAGCTTAATGGTGCTGCTGGGGGAATTGGCTCTGAGCAGCTGGCATAACAGGGGGCTGAATTTCACCTGAGGGGGCTGAACTAGGTGGGAAGGCCCCACTTGGGCTAGCCAAAGTCTGGTCTGGGTGGAACGGAGGAGGGACGGGGGACAGAGGTCCCTGGTTCTGGCTCCTGGGCCTGACCTGATCTCCTGGATCAGCCCCGGGAGTCTTTCTCAAGAGCCTCAGAGGCTCCCAGCGGAGAAATTCCCCTCTCCCCCCTTGCAAGACCTTGGGCTGAGGAGCCTGGGGACCGTCCGCCCAGGGGAAGGAAGTGGCTGCTGGACCAAAACAAGGCCGGGGCCTTTAATTCCTCCGCGGGAGGGGGCGGCGGGCCCGGCCAGCTCTCTCGGCCGGGGGAGGGGCCGGCGCCGGCGCCTGCCACGGGCGCGCAGAGGCGAGAACGAGGCCGGCGACCTCACCAGCAGCTCCGCAGCGCCGGGCATGAATTAGCGAGCGCCGCCTCGTCTCCCGCAAAGGTTGGTTGGGCCGGCGCCCCCGCCGCCTCACCGCTTTTGGCGGAAGGAGGGAGGGAGGGAGGGAGGGAGGAAGGCACCGCCGCTACCCCAGCCGGTCTCGCCGGGAAAGGCTGGGAGGATGCCGGGGAGGCCGCTCCGTCCTTGGTCTCCCGGCGGGGCTGACGCTCTTTCTCTCTCCTGCAGGCCCACCTGCCGCCGCCCATGACCGTCGCGCCGCCCTTCCCGAAGCGCTGGCCGCGCCGCTCGGCCCGCCTGCTGGGGGGGCTGCTGGGCTGCCTGGCCGCCCTGTCGGCGCTCATCTTCCTGGCGGGCGGCGGCCACGAGGAGCTGCTCTCGCGCTCGCTGCCTCTCCTGCTGCGGGCCGGGGGCGCGAGGGAGCCCCGCGGGGCCGCTGCCCTCCCGCCGCTGCCCGCCGCCGCCTTCCCGCTGTCCCCGCCGGCCTGCGCCCCGCCCGCCGACGCCCCGGGGCTGCTGGTGCTCATAGCCAGCGCTCCCGGGCACGGGGCGCGGCGGGCGGCGGTGCGGCGGAGCTGGGGCGCGGCGCGGGCGGCGGCCGGCCTGGCGGTGCGCACAGTCTTCGCGCTGGGGCTGCCCGGGGAGGCGGCGCTGCAGGCGGCGCTGGAGCGCGAGGCGGCCGAGCACGGGGACCTGCTGCAGGGACGCTTCGCCGACACCTACGCCAACCTGACCCTGAAGACTCTGGCGCTGCTGGGCTGGGCCGCCGCCCGCTGCCCCGCCGCCCGCTTCCTCCTCAAGGCCGACGACGACGTCTTCCTCAACCTGCCGGCCCTGGCCGGCCACCTGCAGGCGCTGGACGGGCCGGGCGCCGTCTACCTGGGCCGCGTCCACTGGCACGTGGCGCCCAACCGCGACCCCCGCAGCCGTCACTACGTGCCTGCCTCCCTCTACTCACCGCCCACCTTCCCACCGTACTGCAGCGGCACCGCCTACGTGCTCTCCAGCCAGGCCGCCGCCGCCGTGCTGGCCGCCGCCCGCCACCTGCCGCTGCTGCCCGTGGAGGACATCTTCGTGGGGCTGTGCGCCCGCCACGCCGGCATCACCCCGCGCCACCTGGCCCGCATGGCTGGCAGCACCCGCTACCCGCCTGACGCCTGCTGCTACCGGGAGGTGCTCTTCAGCGTGCACGGCGTGGCGCCTGGGCAGATGCTGGCCATGTGGGCCAAGGCCGAGCAGCCGTGCTCCGCCTGGCAGCGCCTACTGGGCCTGGCCCGCTGCAAGGCCCTGACCTGGCTGGCGGCCGTGGAGGATGAGGAGCAGGAGGGCCCCTAAGCCCTGGCCAGCCGGCCTTGGACTCCCCTCTCCGGACTTCGGAGCCCTGCGGCCTTCCAGCAGAGGAAGGCCAAAAGGGCATCGCGTGGCCACTGCACCCTCCCGGTCAGTCTTTTGGGTTGCCATCCCCTCTCTGGCAACTGACTCGAAGTGGACTTTTCAGGCAAGCAGGGAGAAGCCGCCCCACAGAACGGCGCCGGAGGAGTTTGAAGGGGCTTGGACAGGATGTGGGGCTGGTCACTGGTGGATGGGAGAATCTGCAATACCGGGCAATTGTGAAGGCAGGAACTTTGGTCTCTTAGTGGGGAGTTCAGGGCTCTGCGGGGCCCAGGAGCAGCCTGGCCAGATGCGCCTGGGATGGGGGCAGGGCGGCTGCAGCCCTTGGGGAAGGGGGGTTCTCTGTGGCAGGAAAGCCCCGCAGTGTCCAGTGCCTGGGAATATATATTTTTGGGGTGCTTCTTTGGCCCCCTCATCCCAAGGATGCTTTGTGCCCCCTTGAGAGTCCCCCTTCTTCGCCAACTGTTGAGTGGGAAGCGGGGGGCAGCCCCCACCTATGGCAGGCCAGAAAGACCACACAATCTACAAATTACAAGTGTGTATTTATGCAAAGATTCAAAGGTTGAAATAAACCCCAGAGGAGTTTCAGGGAAGGTCCATGGGACCAGCAGTCCAGCGCAGGGCCGGTGCCCCTTAAAGGGAGCTATCCAGAGCCATTCTCCTCCACACGGCGGGGATGTCAGCCTTCTTTGTCTGCTATTTCTGGAAGCGATCCAGCGCTGACCTCTGGGCTGCAGAGAGCTTGGCCTTGGAGGTCGCTGGCCGAGTCTCTGCCTTGGCAGCCAAGTTCTTCTGGACCAGAGCCTGCCGGGAGGAAGGTGGGTAGGTGGGCCTAAACAGGAACTGGCAGATCCCCCCTCCCCCACAAGAGCCAGGACCCAACCAGATTAATGTGCCGATGGCTGTTCCTGAATCAAATGCTCTGATGGTGTATTAAAAGCATGCATTTGGCAAAAAAAAAATTTTTTTTTTAATTTTGTATATGGGTGTGTTTTATTGTTGGCTGTACACCGCCCTGAGTCCTCTGGGAGAAGGGCGGTATAAAAATTAAAATAAATAAATAATAAATAAACCATATTGTGGCTCAGTGGGGCGGGGGGGGGGAGGCTGGGATCCAGGAGGAGGCAACCTCCGGCGACTCACCCGCTGTTCCTCGGCGGCCACTTTCTTCCTCCGCTTCAGCCTGCTGCCTGCCGAGTCCCGGCCCTTCAGCTTCCTCCGAGGGGAGAAGGGTTCCTTGGCCTCCGGGTCATAGCCCTGTGAGGAGCAGGGGGCATGGAGTCAGCGTCCTCGGATCCCTCGCAGCCTCCTCCTCCTCCTCCCATCAGTGCCCACACGTACCAGCCTCTCTGCCCGCTCCTGGCGCTGCTGCTCCAAGGAAATGGGGTCCACCCTGCCCAGCTCTGTGGGGTCCAGGGTGATGAGTTCCGATGGGATCTGGAGAGAAGAATGTGCTGTGAGGAAAAACGGGCTCTCCCTCAGAGCCCCCTCTTTGATCCATGGAGGCAGCTCGATGTCCGGGAAGAGGAGCCCAGTTCTGTGGGAGGGGGCTGGATGATGGGGGAAGTGGGGGCTGAGGGCTCACCTTCTCCAGGAAAGCTTTAACCTCCCACTCCTGCCTCTGCCTCCGGCTGCGGAAGGGGTTGTTCTCCAGGGCGTCAAAGTTTGGCTCCCCGGCACCTGCAAGGCAACCGGGCTGAGGGAAGTCTTCTCCCAAAGCAGGGCGGCCCGTCTCCACTCACGCACACCCCAGATGGCCCCTGCCACCCCTTACCTGGGACCAGGAGGCTGGCAAAGCCCTGCTCGTGCCCCATGCCCAGCACATCCTCAAAGGGGCAGAAGCGAAGGCCGTGGGAGGGGCCGGGCAGCCTGTGGCACAGGTAGGGCTTCCGGGCCAGGCAGACGGAGACGTCCTTGTATACCTGGGGGAGAGGGAGTAGCTCACGAGGGCACGAGTCAGGGTGGGGGGTGGGGGCCTGGCTCAGCCGGCAACATCACTCACTCACCTGCACCACCTCCTGGCAGGCGGCACCCAAGAGCCCCCGCTGGCTGAAATCCAGCAGCCCAGCCCCAGAGGGCAGCAGCAGAGAGTGGAGGCGCCGATACGCCCGGAGGTCGTAGATGTGGAGCTTGTGGTCCAGCCCTGAGGTCGCCATGTAGCTGCGGGAGAAGGGAAGGAGGACCTGTCCTGCATTGGGCATACCCCCCCGCGCCCCCCCCCCCACCCAGGCTGCCTGCCTACTCACCTCCCGGAGGGGTCAACCGCCACGGCCCTCACGGCCCCCTGGTGACACAGCATCCGGGCTAGTGGGGCCTTGGTGCTGGGGCTCCAGAGCGTGACCGTCCCTGCAGCAGAGAGAAGGGGAGATGGTGGGCGGAGGCCCCCTGGAGGAGGGCAGAGATGCCCACATGCCTTCCCCCCCCCACCCACTCACCGTTGCTGTGCCCAAGGTGGACGATGGCATTGGAGGGGTTCTGGGCCATCACCGCCAGCCGGCCTGCCTTGGTGCAGATGGTGGCCACCTCCTTCCCCACTGAGATGTCCAGGTATTGCAGGAACCCTGAGTCGCTCTTGGGGGGGGGGGGGAAGAGAAGAGAACAGTTCTGGGGGAGATGGAGAAAAGTGCCCCCACCCCTGCCAGGCTTTGAAACCTCGTGGCTCATTAGCCCAGCTGACCTTGGGTGATGGCTTTAGCAAGGGGTCAGTCTAGATGAGCATGGGGTTCCCTCCAAACCTGAGAATTGCTGGTTGCATTTTTGGGGCTGGGGCTTTTCTGGTCAGCTCAATCCAAGCTATGAAATCAGAGAGACCGGAGGTGGGGTGGGGCCTTGTGCTGGGGACTCAGGAGACCCGCTTTGCAGCAGCTCTCCACCGCCCCATCAATGCCACTGGGCACCCCCTTCGGAGAGATGGCTGAGGCCTGCAGGGCCTGCTCACCGCTGTGGCCAGCAGGAAGTGGTAGGGCAGGAACTCCATCCGCTGGACGCCGTTGAAGCGCTTCAGGCAGTTCAGCTCCACGCCTTGCTGGTCGTAGACATACAGCCACTTGCGCTGGGCCACGGCAAACAGGGTCTCCGTGTGCAGCCACCTGCAACACGCAGGGCGGAAAGTGTGCCCACCTGTCTGCAAAAGCACAGCGCTTCCTTCATAGCTGGGGTGGGGAGGGGTGGGGTGGGGAGTGGCCAGCTACACCAAGGTCTCCATTGTGGGCTGAAACACTCACAAAGATGGGACTTTTGGGAGCCGCTGCAGTGGAGCCATCGTGGCAGGGATTGCAGCCCCCTGCTGGGCCATGGGGGAATCTCTGTCCTCCCCCTCAGCCCCCCCCCCCCCGCCCCTCTGAGGGGCGGCGAGAGCTGGGCCATGTGTGGGGGAGACTCACGTGAGATCAGTGATGGTCTCCATGACGTTCATCTCGCACATCAGGGCCTTTGTCTGCCAATCCAGAGCAGCCACGTGGCCCCGGCGCCCCCCCAGGAGAAGATGCCTGAAGTGGGAGCAATGCAGGGATGAGCGAGGGAGGATGCAGGGCACCCCATTCTCGGTGGCCCGAGACCCTTTGCAAAGCCCCTCACCTGCCATTCCGTGTGTAACTCAGCCTGTAGGGGCCAAAACGATCCAGGCGAAGCTCAAAGTGCTGGGGGGGGGGGGGGGGAGAGAGCGTGGTGATGAAATCGCCCTTCCCAAACCAGTAAGCACCAGCCCACCCCCACTTCCACCTTGGCACTGGCAGCCAGGTCCACAGCAGCAGCGATATCGGCCTGGGTGATGGTGCAGGTGTCTTCCTCCTCGTCCCCCTCCAGAAACCTGGCCGGGAAGAGAAATTGGGGTGGGGGGTGGGGAGAAGGAAAGGGTCAGTGTTGCACCGTGTCTCCTTTTTCATCCCATAAATAAGTTAGTCAATGAAATAAAAATGCTTTTAACAAAAACAGAATTCCATTTTCAAGGCCTTTTTAAAAGGCTGGTCAGAAGGAATTGGTTGCCTCCCCCCCACCCGATGGGATCCAAAAACGCAGACAGACAAGACCCTCCCCCCCACCTGTTCCTTCCCCTTCGGGCTGGCGCTGCACCTGTGAAGAGGCCCCCCTCCCTGCCTGCCAACCCTGACAATCAGTGTCACAGAAGATAAGAAGGCCCAGAAACTGGGATGCCAGGAAGCAGGGAGGGAGCTTGCCAGATGCTTGGCATGTCAAAGCAGATCTGGAGGGAGAAAGGCTGCCGGCCGGACCTCCTGTCCTCCTAAGCAGCCTCAGACAGAAATGGGCCAGGGAGGAATGAGTTAAGGAGATGTGGGGACCCTCTGGGACAGGAGGCCTCCTGGGGTCCCACAGGGGGGAGAGAGAGAGGGGGGGAGGGAGGGAGAGAGAGAGAGAGAGACGAGAGGAGAGCAGAGATCTTCCTCTCTGCTCTGGCCAGGTGTCCGGCGGATGACCGAGGGCTGCAAAGGGATTGGAGCTGGGCAGGCAGCAGACAGACTGCGTCCGAATGGGCGCTCCTGAAAGGCTCAGCAGGAGCCCGGGGAGACCCTCCTCAAACAGGAGATGGTGCTAAAAGGGCAGCTGGAGCCTCCCTGCGGTCACTGCTTGAGGAGGGGGCTGGACTAGAAGGCCTCCGCGGTCCCTTCCGGCTCTATTCTCTTTTCTCTCCTATTCCTCCCTGCTCAGATCCCTCCTTGAAGCGCCCTCTTCCGTGCTAAGGGCCGGCGGAACTGCCCGCCACAGTTCCCTGGTCCTCGCTGGGAAGGCAGGCGGGGCGGGGTGCTGTGCCAGCGGGGTCGGGAGAGGAGGGGGGAGGGGTCCGTGGGGCTCACCCGGGTTCCTCCAGCAGCAGCAGCTCCATCCGGGCCGCCTGGCGAGCGGCCGCTCGGGCTTTCTCCTCCTGCGAGGCCAGCCGGTGCTTCAGCCGATCGCTGGACACCGACTCCTGCGGGGACACGGCGGCGTCAGGGGAGGGTGGGGTGGCCCCGGGGGGGGGGGGAGGGCGGCCCAGGGTCGGTCAGTCGGTCTCACCAGCTGCTGCGGGGCTCCTCGCTGGAACTTCCGCGCTCCCTCCGGGGGGCTCCCGGGGGCTCCGGGGAAAGGGTCCTCTTTCTGCAAAGGGGGGCGGGGCGGGGCGGGGGGAGAGCAAGCAAAAGGCGCCATTGGGGTTAGGCTTTGCCCGCGACTCCCCCCCCTCCCCCCTCCCCTCCCCTCGCTCACCCCCGAGATCCGCCTCTTGACCGCCGCCTCCGTCTTCCGCGGCCGCCGGGCCCTCTTGGTCTTCGGCGGGGCCGCCCGATGGTCTTCGGCCCGGCCAGGCTCACCGTCCCAGTAGCGCTGCGGCCGCCCGGCCTGCGGAGAGGGAGGGAGGGAGGGAGGGAGGGAATTGCGGGTGGGGAGGGGTCGCTCCATGGCCGGAGGCTTCCGAGAGGAGACCGGGCTGGGGGATGGGGGGGGGCTGTGGCGAGGGGTCGGACTAGATGACCTCCGGGGGCCCCTCTGTCCCTGCAACCTCCCGTCCGCCAGCGCAGGGCCGCGGGGAGAAGGCAGCGGCGCCTCACCTTCTTCCTGGAAGCGGGGGCGACCTCCCCTCGGGCCCCCGCCATGGCCCCGGCCCCGGCCCCGGCCGCCTCGCCCCCCACCATCCTCGCCCGCTGGGTCGCTTCGCCCGCCGCCCCACGTGGAGGCGTCGCTTCTGCCGCCGCTTCCGGCTCGCCCCCCCCCACAGCTGCCTCCCGGAAGTGACGCCACGGGAGGCGGAGCGGGGGGCGGCCGTCATTTGCCCAGCGGAGCGAAGCACCCGCGGCCATTTTGGAGAAGGGCACAGCCTGGCGCTCCTACGCCGGAGTAAATTTCAGCGCGTGAAATGGGTTCTCGAGGGGGACAGGACGGGAACGGATACGAAGCGCCACTCTGGAATCTCGTCGTGCGGTTCCCGGCCGTGACTTCTTAGCCTACGCCGCCTTGCCATACTGTGGCGAGGATACAATAAGGAGGAGCCGAGCGGTAGAAGAAAAGAATCCTTTGCCCCAACTTAAGATGGCTGCAGCATCCTCCGTTCCCCTCCCGCCCGGCCTTAAGATGGCGCTGGTGGGCGGGTCTTCCAGCAGGAGGCCGATCCCGGTTGGCTCCGCCTGCCTTTGAACGCCTGTCTTTCATATGCTGGGCCAGTTGGAGTTCCGCCCGCTTAAAAGTTTGGGGAAAGCGGCTTCAACTCCTGCAGGAGGAGGAAAGAAGGGCGGAAAGGCCGGAGGGCGGGTGCAGGAGAAGGACGGGAGGCCACCAGATAAAGCGCCCTTTCCCCATCCAGAGGTCGGGCGCGGCAGCCCCTGCCCTGAAGTGCCTCGGCTGGGATTGAAGAGACTGAACAGAGTCGGAAGGGGCCTCGAAGGGCATCTAGTCCAACCCCCGAGCAGGCGTCACCCTGCGCCGTTTCTGCCTGATGGCGGCCCCGCCTCTTCCTGAAAGCCTCCAGAGAGGAAGGCAGCTTCTCTTCCACGACGGTTCTCCCTCTGGGAAAGCTTCTCCTTCTTCCCAGGCGGAACCTCTCCTGGGTCGGTTTCCACCCGCTCTTCCTTGTCTGGCCTCTGGGTGCCTTGGAGGACAGCGGGACCCCCGTCCTCCTCCTCCTCCTCCTCTCTCGGGCAGCCCCTCGACTAGTGGAACAGTGATTTTTTTAAAAAATTTGATTTATATGCCGCCCTTCTCCGGAGACTCAGGGCGGCTTCCAATGCGTTAAGCAACAGCCTTCATACTTCTGTATATATTTATACAAAGTCAGCTTATGGCCCCCACAAACTGGGTCCTCAATTGACCCACCTTAGAAAGGATGGAAGGCTGAGTCGACCTTGAGCCTGGCTAGGATTGAACTCGCAGAAATTGCAGGCAGCTGGATCTTAATTGCTGCCTTTAGTAGGAGGCATTAGCCCCCTTCGCTACTCAGGCTCTGAGAAGGGCCAGGGGAGATATCCAGTCTCCCCTGGCCCTTCTCTTCCCTCGACCAGCCAGGCCCTTCGTATGTTTTAGCCTCCAGCCCCCTCGTCCTCCTGTTGCTCTCCTCGGCTCCCTCTCTCGAGGCTCAACGTCGCTTTTTATACTGTGGCGACCAAAACGTGATGCGGTATTCTAGGTGCGGCCTTCCTAAGGCTTTATAGAGTGGTATTAGGACCTCCCTTGATCTGGATTGTATCCCGCTGTTAATGCAATTTAGGATTGCATTGGCTTTTTTAGCAGCAGCTGCACAGGGCTGGCTCCTATTTAGCTGATTGTTCACTAAGACCCCAAGATGCCTGTTAGGGTCAGCCTGTAGCTTATTCCTAACTGTTGGTCAGGCAATATATCTGTTACTTTAAGAAAACAACTGAGCCAAGTAATCAGGGTTTGCTAAACCCTGTAATTAGGCTACAGTGCATAAATACGCAGGGCAGAGAAGCGTTCTTTCCTTCTTGTTCCTGATTGTTGCTTCCTGCGTTTTCCTGCTGCTGGTGCTTGACTGGATCGTTATATGGTACGATACCAAGAGTTACTAAAGTCTGTTTGCTTTGGTAAGGGAGGATTCCTACTGGACTGATATTACTGTTTATGACCTTGGACTGTTTTACCTACACCGAGACTGCATCTTATCTTGTATATAAAGTATTTTTCTCACACGAGCTATACGTTTATCTCCTTCCCTGTGTGTTTCTACTCTGCTCGTTGCACAAGCAACAAATACTTTTTACACACACCCTAACATTGGTTATGGGCCCAGAACGTTCCAGAGCTCTTTAATTTGTTTTTGTGGAAGTGAGAAGTGCAGGCAGTGGGTGTAGTAATCAGGATGATGGTTTTTGAGCAAGGTACAAATTATTCTACCATAACCCGGTTGGATGGTACAAACTATGTTACCTGGTCCACAAAATGCTGTCTATTTTTGCGAAAAGGAGGACTGTGGGACATGGTTAATAATCCACCGGACATAACTGCATTGAATGCTGCTGACGAAGAAGATGCCAAAAAGATAGCGAAGTTTCACAGGGACAACGAGCGTGCTTTATGCATCATTGGCCTGACACTGGGAGACCAGCAACTCGTCCATTTCCGGGGCGAAGAGTCTGCTGCGAGGTGTTGGACAAAGCTAAAGAAGCTCTACGTTCGTGACTCTGTGGGTGTCCATATCTACCTGACACGGAAATTATTTCGATTACATCTTCAGAAAGGAGGAGACATGATGGCTCACCTGGACTCCATGACAGGGCTTTTCCAGGAGCTACAGGAGAAAGACCTTGTGTTTACTGAACTGCAGCAAGTTTATATTATTCTTTCATCGTTGGATGACAGTTATGACTCTTTTGTTTCATCATTAGAAGTATTGTCTAGAGATGAACTAACATTGGCCAGTATAACTGGTAGGTTACTGGATGAGGCCAAACGTAGGCAAGAACGAGACCAGTTAAGGATGCAACAGCAACCAAAAGTGGAAGCTGTATATGAAAATGTCAATATCGTTAAACGTTGTTATGCATGTGGGGCTAAGGGGCACATTGCAAAATATTGTAAAAATAAGAAAGTGTCTGCTAGAAACTCTGCTAAACCTAGGAAAGGGTGTAATTTAGCAACCAGTTCATCTAATCATATAAAAGATGATTGGTGGGTGATTGATAGCGGTGCCTCTCAATCCATAACAAAAAACAGAAATCTGTTTCTTAACATGAAGAAAAGCACTAAAAAGGTCAAATTAGCTAATGGCTGGAATGTGACTGTAGCTGGGGAGGGACTTGTTCAATGTTCTATTAGTAAGCACCCTTTACCCATGCTTTATATCCCTAGTTTGAGATATAACCTTTTATCTGTAAAATCATTACTACATTCTGGGTTTATAGTAACTTTTAAAAACAACAAATGTTTGCTGGAATGTGAAGGCACTGTAGTTACTGCAGAATTAGAAAACGACTTATTTGTCATTAGGGATAAGTCATTACTGTTAGTTCAGTCAAAAGCTAAGTTTGGAAACGTAAAGCCACATGATGAATGCGTACATTTACTACATAGAAGGCTTGGTCATCTGAATTTCAGGTTATTGCATTCAACTGTTAAGCAGTCTAAAGGCATTAAGTTAAGGGCTTGCAGCAAATACCTGAACTGTAATACTTGTAACCAGCATAAAAGTAAAGTTACACCTGCAAACCGCTGCAATGGGTTTAAAACTACTAAACCTTTGGAGGTAGTCTTTTTAGACTTAATAGGGCCAAAGAAACCCAGTTTAGGGGGAGCATGCTATATTTTGAGTATAGTTGATCACTTTACCAGATATGGTTTTTGCTACCTTATGAAGTCCAAAAGTGATACGTTCCAGTGTATCACAAACTGGCTTCGTTTTGTAGAAAGGAAGCAGAAGTTTAAGGTGAAATGCATTGTTACTGACAATGGAACTGAGTTTACTAACCATCAGCTAAGTTTTTGAAGGATGCTGGGATACAGCATAAACGTTCTGCTCCTTTTCGGCCAGAACATAATGCATATATAGAACGAAGAGGCCAGACCCTACAAGCCATGACTAGGACTATGCTGGCTGATGCTTGTTTACCTGATAAATTGTGGGGAGAAGCAATACTATGTGCCAACCATATTTTAAATAATGTGGTGCACTCCTCTACAGGAAAAATTCCTTTTACTTTATGGCACGGGAAGAAGCCTGATTTAAGTTATATACATACTTTTGGTGCACCAGCCTGGGTGCATATACCAGTTAGTCAGAGAAGAAAGGACCAACAAAGAGCAAAGAAAATGATTTTTGTTGGCTATGAGGCTAACCATAGGTCCTATAGGTTCTGGGAAAAAGGAACAACAAAAGTTTTGTGTAGTGCTAGTGCTAAATTCCTAGAACATGAAGGCTGGGACAGGTTAGAAAAAGCAGACTATGGTTTTACAGATGTGGATATTAAGATAGACCATATTCCTGATGATAGTTCATCTGAGATGGATGATAAACCATCTATTAAGGTTGAAGAACAGGAACAGGAATCAGGGTTAGGGGAGGATGAACCCAATATACCTGATGTTAGTCCTGTTACGCCTAGACGATCTTCTAGGGAACGGCGTCCACCAGATCGTTATAAAGCAACAGTGGTTTGCCAAGTAGATATTGAACCATCCAGTTATCACGATATAAAATTATATCCAGAAAAAGAGCAAAAAGCCTGGCAAGAGGCGATGGATAGAGAAATTGATTCATTAAAGAGGCTTGGTGTCTATGAAGTTGTTAGAAAACTTCAAAATGAGAAACTTATAGGCTGTAGGTGGGTCTACAAGGTAAAGAAAAGTGTAGATGGGGTAGTAACCCATAAAGCTCGGCTTGTTGCACAAGGGTTCTCACAGACAGATAGAGATTATGATGAGGTTTTTGCTCCAAGTCTACGAGCGAGCACTTTAAGAACGATGCTGGTTTGGGCAGCTAGAAATAAATGCTCTATTACTCATATAGATGTCGAGACAGCTTACTTGAACGCTCCGTTGAGGCATACAATATATATGAAGAAACCTCCTGGTTATGATACACAGGATAGCACTGAGTGTTGGAGGCTACAAAAAAACCTATATGGTTTAAGGCAATCAGGTTACAAGTGGAACCAATGTATAGTGCAGGAATTACATAACATTGGGTTCTATGAGGGTGTAGCAGATAAATGTCTGCTACAAATGTTTCTACTCTGCTCGTTGCACAAGCAACAAATACTTTTTACACACACCCTAACAATGCCTCTCACAGTCACTGCTATTAAGCCTGATTTCACCCAGTCTATAGGTGTACTTTTGGTTTTTCTTGCCTAAGTGTAAGACTTTACTTTTCTCTACGTTGAATTTCATTTTGTTAGATAGGCCCAGAGTTCGTCTGTCAAGATCCATCTGGATTGAGCCTATCTTCTGGAGTGTTAACTATTCCTGCCATCAATAGGTCCGATGATGGTGGACCTATTGGGAGCACTAGGAATTGGGAATTAATGAAATGGATGAAATCTATAGGATCCATACTAATTATGCGCGTAGGAATAATCTACCCAAAGGAATGCATATTAAATTTGTTAAAAAATTGATTCGTGATGAAATCCTGCATGGGACCAGAGAAAACCCATTAGAGTTTAGAGGAAGACATCTGGTGGTGCTCAAACAAGTCCCTAGAAAGGTAAGAGAATTAAGACGACCCTACCAAAAGCTAACATCTAAACTAACAAGAAAAAAAAAAAACATTTCCGGTGGTTGACTCCAGAAGGGATGATGGTATCCTGGCAAGAAAAAGGGTTTAGACTGGACACAGTTGACAAAGTAGAGGAGTTTTACATACAAAATTTTGACAGTGAGGTTGAGTTGGAGGAAAGAGAAATAAGAGAAGAAGGAGTACTAAGAGGGCAGTCACCAGATAAGAGGGAAACTCAAAGAGTTGAGTTGAGTTGAGTTGATTACATTTCTCTACCGCCCTTCTTCCATAGGACTCAGGGTGGTTTACAGCCATATTAAAACAGTCCCACACAAAAATTAAAACTATTAAAATAATTTAAAGCTATTTGGCTGTAGTTTAAAACCCCTTGCTAAAACCCCTTTAAAACCAATTAAAACCCATTTAAAATGTATCTATTCGGTCAGGCCGGCTTGGTGAAACAACAGTCTTTAGAGCCTGACAGAAGGCGCGGAAGCTGGGAATCCTTCTTATATCCGGGGGGGGGGGGGAGTTCATTCCATAGGGCAGGAGCCCCCACAGAGAAGGCTCTCCACCTGGGGGCCGCCCGCCGACATTGTCTGGCCGACGGCACCCTGAGGAGGCCCTCTCTGTGAGAGCGTATCGGACGGTGGGAGATATTCGGTGGCAGAAGGAGATCCTGTAGGTATCCCGGTCCTAAGCAATGGAGCACTTTGAAGATGGTGACTAACACCTTGAAACGCACCCGGAAGACCACCGGGAGCCAGTGCAGCTCGCGCAAGAGGGGAGTTACCCGGGAGCAATGAGTCGCCCCCATCACCACTCGCTCGGCCGCATTCTGGACCAGTTGGAGCCTCCGGGTGCTCCTCAAGGGGAGCCCCATGTAGAGAGTGTTACAGTAGTACAGACAGGAGGTGACGAGGGCATGAGTGACTGTGCGTAAGGCATCCCGATCCAGAAAGGGACACAACTGGGAGATCAGGTGAACCTGATAAAAAGCCCCCCTGGCCACGGCCGTCATAGGATCGTCTAAAGACAGCCGTGTATCCAGGAGGACACCCTGGGAAATGGGAAAGGAGAGAGTGTGGACAATGGGAAAGACAATGATGGTGGACGCAAAGAATACAAAGAAGTCAGACAAACGAGGGCAACAAGACCTAAGTATAAGTAGAGGCTTACAAGATGAAATAATGATGTTATCTTTAAATGAGAATGATTTAAATGCTCTAAGAAAAAGGGGGGAAAAATCAATAAATTGTATAAAATGAATTTGGATATAATAGTTTTGCAAGAAACACGTATAAAAAAGCAACATCAACACCTATTAAAATGTAACAATTTATGGAATATGTTTATATCTTCTTCTATGCAGAAGAAAGAGGGAATCGTGATGTATGTAAAGGAGGAAATTCTGGCCAAACAAATGTGTATAGATGAGGAGGGTAGAATATTAATAGTAGAGATAATGTTGAAGGAAAGAAAAACTATCTTGGTTGGAATATATGCACCAAATGAGGGTCCAAAATTATTTTACAAGAAATTACATAACATGATTGGAGAGTTAGAATATGATAACGTGCATAATTGGTGATTTTAATGTGATTGTAGATAGAGAACTAGATTGCAGAAATGATAGATTAACAAAAGGTGTCAGACAGATATTACCTAATGCATTTTTTAAAATGGTGGAAGAATTGAATATAAAGGATAGTTGGAGGGAAAGAAATGGGAACAAGAAACAATATACATATTATTCTGGCAGACATCAATCTTGGTCTCGAATTGATATGGCCTGGGCATCAACAGAGTTAAATTTAGAAATTGAGGAAATTAATATTGACATAAACTCGTGGGCAGATCACAATCCTATTAAAATTAAGTGGAAAGGGCAAAAAAAGATGAGGTGGACCCTAAAAAAAGCAATTTTGAATCAAAATGAGTTTAAATTAGATGGATGACCAAATGAGCCTGTTTTTTTCAAAGTAATAAAAAAGTAAAAAGTAAAAAAGTAATAATAAAAATTTGTGGGATACAGCAAAAGCTTTTATAAGAGGGGTAAAAATAACATATATGGCCAAAGATAATAAAAAAGGCAACGGCAGAAAAATTTGGAGGAGGATCTCAGTAAAATGGAGAAAGAATTACAGGAAAAATAAAAAAGATGGGAGTTTTGAAACGACAAATAGATACAATTAAACATAAATTGAATTATTGAAAAGGAAAGTATGGTGCAACAAATAAAAAGTATAAAACAAAATTTTTTTGAGAATGCAAATAAGCCAGCATGCTGGTTGGCTTATAGATTAAAAACACAAAAGGAAAAAAGTCGGATTAGTAAATTATATAATGATAAGGGAGAATGAATATGTCAAAATGAGAGGAAGGGAAAGGTGGCCTATGAGTTCTTTAACAATCTGTGTGAGGATAAAGAACAGATAGAGGAAGGTAAGATATTGCAATATCGGCAAAAAATAGGACTGCCAAAAATCTCGGTGGAATGTAAAGAGTTATTAAATAATGAGATAACAGCATTTGAGATATCCGAGGCAATTAAAAAACAAAAAAGTAATAAAGCCGTCAGAAATCTATAAAAATCACCAGGGGATACTAAATCCATTGTTACTAAAAGTATATAATGATGTATTGAATGAAGCCAGGATACCAGCATCGTGGAAAGACGCAATAATTACATTGATCCCTAAGGAAAATTCCGATTTGATTTATATTAAAAATTATAGGCCGATATTCTTACTGAATTCAGATTACAGAATTTTTATGACAATCATGGAAATTTAAAGAAATTTCTAGAGAATTTTATTCATTCTGACCAAAATGGCTTTTTGCCCAGAAGTCATATAAGGAACAACATTAGGACTATTTTAGGTAACATAGAATATTATGAAGTCCATCATGAAAAACAGATGGCATTGATATTTATTGATGCGCAAAAAGCCTTCGATAACATCAAATGGACTTTATATTAGAACAATTAAATTACACGGATTTTGGGGGAAAGGTTGTATAAAGCAATTTATTTTAGACAGGAGGCCAAAGTGGTAATCAATGGGGAAATGACGAAGAATTTTCCAATCCAAAAAGGGAGAAGACAAGGTTGTCCACTATCACTATTATGGTTTATGTTATCATTAGAGACATTAATTAGAACAATTCAAAAAGATGTACAGATCAAAGATTTAAAAATAAGAAATTTTTAAAGTACAGGCATTTGCGGACGATCTTGTCTTTATTATCGAAGAGCCTATACAATCCAGTTAGGCTGATGGAACTATTAGAGGAATATGAGGAAGTAGGGGGCCTAAAAATAAATAAGAAAGAAATGAAAATGATAGTCAAAAATATGACTGAAGAGCAAAAAAAAAAAAAAAAAAAAGAATTGGAGGGAAAGATAAATTTAAACTTTAAGTTTTATCGTAATCTGAATATTTATCTTTCCGTCCAATTCTTTTTTTTGCTCTTCAGTCATATTTTTGACTATCAATATCTTTTAGGAATTCAATTGACTGCAAGATGCATCACACTCAAAGAAGATTATTATGATAAATTAATGGCAGAAATTAGGTCCTATTTGGAAAAATTGGGAAAATTACAGCTATCTTTAATGGGCAGGATAGCCAGCATTAAGATGAATGTCCTACCGAAAATGTTGTTTCTTTTCCAGTGCATACCAATTCAGCTCAAAAAAGATTTTTTTACTGATTTGGGTAGGCATATTTCAAAATTCACCTGGCAAGGAAAAAAACCAATTGGGGAAAATATTATCAGGCAGCAGCTTTGGTATGGATAAGTGAGTGGATGAATCTCAAAAATACAAGACCATGGGTGCTAGAAGGCCACGATTTACAGACAGGGTGGCATGCTATTTTATGGGAGGAAAAGCATAAAGTCCATCAGTATTTCTGGAGGCATTATATCAGGAGGGCTCTATTAGATATCTGGATTAAGACAAAAAGAAGTAATTACATGGAAATTCCCAACGGTATCAACTTTGGAAATGTAAATTCATCCAAATTTTACTAAATTGGGGGGGGGGGGTTGTCACCTATAAAGATATTCTGAATAGAAGAGGAGAATTGAAAGTGAGAAACATTTTAAAGGAAGAAGGAATTGAATTGGAATGGTGGCCATACTTCCAAATACAATCTAAATTTAGCAAAGACAAAAGGGAATGGGTATAAAGTAAGAATTATCACAATTAGATAAGATTTTATTAAGCAGGGAAGGTAAGACCATAAGTAGATTATATTGCTGCTTATTGGAACAAGACATGATTGAGGAACAAGTCAAAGAAATGATGATAATTTGGAGTAAATATTTCGGGCGTAGTATTGATTTGGACAATTGGCAGACTCTCTGGGGAAAAACATTAAAAATTACATTAGCAACTTCATGTAAGGAAATTTTATACAAGATGTTTTATAGGTGGAACCCCCCCCCCCACCCCCAAGATTAGCACAAATCAATAAGGGAAATTCTTCAACATGTTGGAAGTGCGAGGTGGCTCTAGGGAATGTCTATCATATGTGGTGGGAATGCCCAAGGGCAAAAAAATATTGGAATCTGATAAAGAGTTGGTTAGAAGATTTTTTTTTTAATAAACATAGAAGTCAAACCGGAATTTTTCCTTTTGGGAATGACAGAGGGCAAATACAAAAGAGACATAAATTATCTACTAGTGCATATACTTACAGCGGCACGGATAGCCTTTGCGCAGAAATGGAAAGAGAAAGATACTCCAACTGAAGAGGAAATACTACTACAAATTTTCAACTGCGCAGAAATGGATAGACTCACCTTGGAACTCAAGGATAAAAGCGAAACATTGTACTTTAAAATCTGGGCAAAATTCTATGAATGGTTAGATAAAAGGAGAATAACTGAGACAAATCTGTAGTGTTAGATTAGAATTATATATGCTACTATAGATAAATAGGTATGTGAATTGTATAGGTAGGTATAGGTGGGTATAGGTATGTATAATTGTATAGGAATAAGGTATAAATTGCTATTATACTATGTTTAAATAATGTATAAGGTGTAAGGAATGTATTATTATATTATCATTAGTATATTATGAATAAAGTGTTGGAAGATGCTTGGGACCAGTGATGTCATATCTATGTCCAATGTTTTTAATTTTTAAAAAAACGATTCCTGCCAGTTTAGTATCATTTGCAAATTTGGAGAGTTCCCCTTCTATTCCCTCATCTAAGTCGTTTATGAAGATATTGAAGAGTCCTGGGCCTAAGACAGAACTTTGTGGTATCCCACTGCTTACTTCCCTCCATGTAGACTTAAACTCATTAATGACAACTCGTTGAGTATCGTTTGTTAGCCAGTTATGAATCCAACTGGTGGTGATGCTATTTATCAGGGGTGAAAATCCTGGTTTGGACCAGATCGCCCAATCCGGTAGCGATGGTGGCGGGTGGTTCGGAGAACCGGTAGCAAAAATCCCTGTGCCCCTCCCCCATGCCCAGCTGAGCCAGGCAATCATCAGAGGCTGGTTTTTTTTACTTTTAGCAGCATTTTTTCTACAACCACTTCGGCCAGAAAAATGCTTTTAAAAGTAAAAAAAAAGGCTGGGATGATTGCACGGCTCAGCTGGGATGTCAGAGCCTTTTAAAGGCATTTTTTTACAACCTCTTCGGCCAAAGAGGTTGTAGAAAAAATGCTTTTAAAAGAAAAAAAAGCCTCTGACAATCAGGCAAGTCAACTCGGATCGTCAGAGGCTTTTAAAAGCATTTTTTTTTCCTACAACCAATTCTGCCAAAGAGGTGGTAGAAAAAACACTTTTAAAAGTTAAAAAAAACTGGCCATGCCCACCCAGTCATATTACCACCACCAAGCCACGCCCATAGAACTGGTAGTCGCAAATTTTACATTTCACCACTGCTATTTATCCCACTTTTTTCTAACTTACCAAGATGTAGGTTGCGGTCTAGCTAGAAAAAAGACCTACTGCCTTGAGCAGGGGGTTGGACTAGAAGACCTCCAGGGTCCGTCCCAGCTCTATTCTGACTACCTGTCAGAATAGAGCTGGGATCTAGAGCTACCAAGCCCAACCTGAGTTTGTTCACCAATCTCATTGTACATATGTTGTGCATTGACAATGAAGATTTGAATTCAACTTTGCATGACGGGGAAATTGCTATTCGTGCCTGAATCAAGAAAAGGGGAATTCTAACAGTTTATCTCTGTCCTGAAGCCCAGGGGCACCTCGGCTGGAAGTTCCAGCACAAAGAGCCAGCCCAGATACTTCAGCCTTTGAGGATGTTTGCACAAAGTTACAATTTCACTCATTGGTAACTTGCCACTTCTGGGGTTTGCTTCCTGCTGGTGCAATAGCATGTTCCATCCCATACTTTGCTTAGCATGTTCTCTCTATTAAGGTATTAGGATTCATTGCATAGTCAGCCAGACGTTCAGTCTGGACTTGGCATTTTTGTCTGCCTATTGAGTCCTTCCCAAGGACCTGGGATAGGCAGATGTGGGTGTTTGACAGTGTCACAGATACCGTTGTAGGATGGAAGCTGTTCCGAGTAAAGCTACCTTTTGCAATTGACCAATGGTGGTTTTGTCAATGCCAATGATGCTCCCGTTTTTTTGGGATTGCACCAGTGGTGGGTTGCCCCCCGTTCGCACCGGTTCTATAGAACCGGGAGTAAAACCAGTGGAAGGCTCCTCTCACTGACCCAGTCATCAAAATGCTTCTGTGCTTAAGCAGAAGGGTGCACGCACACGGCCCTGCCGTGAACCAGTAGTAAAGATAAGTACAACCCACCCCTGGATTGCACCCAAGGCACCTATGACTATTGGTACTGCCCTTATTTTCTTTTAATCTATTTGCAGGTCTTTTTATTTTGTTACCTTCTCCAGTTCATTTTCTTCTGTTCTGCTGCCTCCAGGCCCTGCCACATCCACTATCCAGTCTTTTTTGTTTTTCTTATCGACAACTATTAAATCTGGGGTGTTATGTGGCAGGTGCCCGTCTGTCAGAATTCTGAAGTCCCAGAGCAACTTAGCTTCTTAATTTTCTATGACTTTATTTTATGGTCCCACCAGTTCTTGCTTGCAGGCACATGGTATTTCTTGCAGATCTTCCAATACACCATTGTTGCTATTTTGCCATGCCGCTGCTTGTAGTCAGTCTGGGCGATCTTCTTGCAGAAGCTTACCGGGTGATCTACTGTTTCTTCAGCTTCTTTGCATAGGCGGCACTTGCTATCTGTTGCCGTCTTATTATTTGTAGCCTGTCTTTATTGTTTTTACAAATAGCTCGAGGCAGCAAACATACCCATCACACCTTCTTCCTCCTCTTTTCCCCTGTGAGGTAGGTCGGGCTGAAAGGGAGTGACTGCCCAACATCACCCAGCTGGCTTTCATGGCCAAGATGAGATTTGAACTCCGGGTTTTCTAGCTTGATGCCTTAACCACTAGACTAGGCCAACTTTGCTCTCTTTTGTTTATTTAGGGATCCTGTTTTTAGTATGCCAATGGTGAACTTAAACGTCCCGTTACTTTCTTTTGTCCCAATAACGGGGGCTTGTACAACATCTTTTAAAAACATCCCCTGACCACATCCCATCATCAAACTCATGCCCTGCCTGTCGTCTGTGCCCACCAACATTTTCCATTTCTTATGTGTGGTTAACATGAGCAGTTTCTGCTTCCAAGCGCAGCTGTTTATCTTGGTCTCTGCATCTTGGCCCCTCATAAGCCAGCATTCATTCACTACAGAATAATTTATGGTTTAACCCTGGCTGAAGCTCTTACCGAAGCTGAAGTTCACAACTATCTGAGCAGCTGTATTTATTTTTGGATGTTCCTATTGTTTTAAACGTTTTTAGTTCAGAATTGTCAGCTGCCCAGAGTCAATGATTGAGAAGGGTGGCTACAGAAATGGAATAAATCAATAACAAAATACTCAAATAATGGTTTCTCTCTTTCAAGGGGTCACTTCCAGGCTCTCTTAACTCCCGTTTGAAGGAAGGCGACCCGCTGATTTGGGCACTTCTGTGGAATCTGAAGTACCGGAAAAAGGATTTTTTGTCCCATTAGAAACTTCAGAATTCTTTTCTGAACTTTCTGCTTATGATCCATCGAAGTTTTGCAAAATTCTGACAACCCAGCTGTGGGCTTTGCCAGTCCTAAACTTCCTCAAATATAGAGGTATCAACTCGGGGCCATTTTGAGACCAGTGGACTTCAACTCCCAGAATTCCCCAGCCAGCTGAAGTTCACAGGTTGTAAAGTGGTCAGGGTTGACCCCCCCCTCAAAAGCGAGGGTCTCCAAAACAGTGGCCGTGCCTGGGCTAGCGAAAGCCTGAGGGATGCCTGGGCAAAATAAGCAGCTGCATGAGGCGGATTGAATTTCTTCCGCAACTTTTCAAGTGGCTTAAAAAACTGGCTGATGCGCAGCCGATTAAGGGCACCTGTCATGCGTCCATTCATGAAACAAAAATACCTCCTATTTTTAGAGGAGGGCCTTCTCAAAAGGCCACTTTCTCACAGAAGAGGACGGCTCTGCTAAGTGCCTGCCCCCTCCAGCACATCTCAGCCACAAGTGTCCTTGAATGAAATCTCTTTCTTGGAAAATGGGATGATTTGCTATCAGAGGAGACAGATCTTTTGGAGCTTGATCAGGAACCCCATTTTAACACAATTAACAAGAGCTGAAAGGGACCTAGGAGGTCTTCTAGTCCAGCCCCCTGCTTAACCAGCAGACCCTACCGCATTTCAGACGGGTTGCTGTACCAGTCTCTTCTTAAGAGACCTCCTGTGACGGAGCCCCCACAACTTCTGAAGGGAAGCTGTTCCGTTGGTGAATTGTCCTCCCTGTTAGGAAGTTCCTCCTTAATTCCAGGTTGCCTTTCTCCTTGATTCGTTTCCAACTGCGGTTTCTTGTCTCGCCTTCTGGTGCTTTGGAGAATAAGCTGACCCCCCCCCTTCCTTGTGGCAGCCTCTCAAATATTGGAATGGTCCAAGCATATCACCCCTGGTCCTTCTTTTCAATAGAATAGGAAGAGAATAAAATAGGAATAGAACAGGAATGAATAAAAAGGCCCTCAAGACCTTTTTATTCCATCAGGCTGGCCTGGGCTAAATTTTTTCCCCCTTTTTAACATGTAAATTTTAAATCTGTTCTTAATTATTGGGGTGTTTTAAATCTGTCTGGGGCCAAATTGTTTAATTCGGTTTTATTTTTGTTTTTAAATTTTGTATTTATGTGTTTTATCTTGTGGCTGTTCACCGCCCTGAGTCCTTCGGGAGTAGGGCGGTATATAAATCAAATAAAACCTAAACCTAACCTAGTCCAACCCCTGCATACGCAGGAAACTCTCTACCATTCCATACCCAACTCCTGCAACTGTTCTGTTTTAGGGCTAGGGAGGATCCTCAGGGGTGGGGGGTTACTTGGCTCAGGAAAGGCCTTGGGAGACCAGTGGGAGGAAGCCAAGGAAAATAATGCTGGCTGGGGCGGGAGAGGGTGTTGGATAACTTTGGGAGAGCCCCATGGAATCCCCAGTGCGTGAAAGGGCGGCCAGGTTCGTCAGGATCGTTTTGGACCCTTGGCCACGGAGTGTCCTCAGGTACCTCAGCCACAGGCCTCACCTCTTCCCCAAGGCTCCCTGGCCTGGCTGCAGCACTTTCAACGCTTATAAGGCTTCCTGCCTCAAGCAGGGGGTTGGGCTAGAAGACCCCCGAGGTCCCTTCTGTCCACATCCTACAATACCCAGAATGCTCAGCCAGGAAGGACCTGCCTGGGTCGCCTTCCAAGGGTGCAGAACCTGCAAGAAATCCGAGCCCCCACTTGCCCGTCAGAACCGGAATAATTCTCTCTTTGTTCTTAGTAATGAGGGAAGCGAGCAGCGAAATAATAAAGTCCATTTAGTGACCGTTCAAAGTTACGATGCCACTGAAAAAAGTGACCTGTTTTTCAGGATTACAGCCTTTGCAGCATCCCCATGATCAGGGGATCAAAATTCAGACGATTGGCAACTGGCTGGTACTTAGGACAGTTGCAGTGTCCCTAGGGTTAGGGTTAGGGTGAGCCCCTTTTGTGGCCTTCTGACCAGCTGTGTCACTGGGAAAGCCAGATTCGCTTAACAGCCGTGTTACTAACTTACCACTGCAATGATTCACTTAATGACTGTGGCAAAAAAAGGTCGTATAATCAGTTAAATTAACTTTTTTTTAAAAAATTAAATCTTGGCCCCCTCCCTAAAGTTTCAGAACCGAAGCAGCAAGCCAGATAAGCCACATTAATCTAAATGGCATCTCCAGGGATTAAGACCGGAGTCCGGTCACCCTCTTGCGGGCTCCCTCCCTCGATTTCATCCCACTCCCCCACCCAAAGCTGCTGGCCGAGGTCCCTTGGACGTGGGAACTCAAGCAGCTGTTGGGCGCCTGCCTGCTGGCAATGACCTGCTGCCTTTGTCACCCCCTGGCATCGGGACTCACCTTCTGGCAACTGCTAGCGTGAGTGAAGGGCAGAAGCCGGCACATGAGTGAGGTGGCACAGCCAGCAGCCCACCTGCTCCTATGGGGACTCAGCTTCAGGGCTCCTGGCCAAGGCTGCCCCCGGCTGGAGCCCAGGGAAGACCCCGAGGTGGGCTGGCTCCATCCGAGCGGGCACAGCCCCACCCAGAGACCAAGACGGGGCTTCCAAGGAGACAGCGTGTTTTGCACAGCCTCTCTCGACCAAACTGGTGATTCCGACCACGGAGCCTCCCCCACCATCAGTGAAACCGGCCGCTGCTTCTCACAGGTGCTGGGGAAGATGGGGGCACCCCAGGAGGGAGGAGCTCCCCGTCCCGAGAAACGTCAGGCAGGGAGAGGCCATGGCGAGCCAGCTACCATCGTGGCATGTCCTCAGCCACCATGCAGCTCACCACCAACACAAAAGCTTTGCTCTCGGGTCGCTGCCCGTCTTCCTCTGCAAGCGATGAGAGGCTCCAGGTCCCCCCAGCCGACTGGCAAGGATTGAACCCCAAGGCTCGATCTGAGGGTGGGGCGGTGGAGGGAGGACCCCTTGGCACCCCCTCCCTTTCCCTGCAGGAAGCCCCCCTGCACTTTTCTTCCCGCATCCAAAGACCTCCAATCACACGAGACGTAGAAAGGGAAATCTTTATGAGCTGATAGAGAGCAAAGAAAACACCTTTCCTTCCGGCCTGCAGTTGTGGGAGGGGGGCAGGCAGACAAGCCACCCTCACTCCAACTAAGGGAGCCTCTTCAGTAGAGGACTTGGAAAGCGAAACAGTTCACACAGCAGGGTGGGTGGGTGGGTGAGAACCACACGTGGGGTCCCTTGGCTGGTTTTTTTAAGGCGTCCCACCCACCTGGGGGCCCCAGAGTAGGCCAGGCTGGCTGCCAACAGCCCTCCGCACAATGCAGCACCTGGGAAGAGTTTGGGGGAAGAAGCGAGGGCAGGTGCCCGGGCTTCTGAGGGGCCCTGGGGACAGGTAGGGATGCCTCGCCAAAGGGGCGGGATGGAGACGGAACAGGGATCCCCGCTTCCTGAATGAAGAGGACAAACACACTAAGCAGGTTCAGCACCCCCTCCCCAAATTGCCAACTACGATCCAGAGGGGGGAAGGGGGTCTCCCAATGCCCCCAACCTTCCGCAGTCCTTCCTGCAGGATCCAGAGTGAGGCTCCACCACGCAGGAGGCCTGTCACTTTGGAGTGGAGCCCGATGACGAGGACCCGAGTCCAGAGAGCTGCCTCTTGCCGGCCGCCTGGCTCTTCTCGGGGGGAGAAGCAGCAGGCTGCGAGGGGTCAGGCGGAGGACTCTGGCCGCTCGGCTCCGACTTCGTCATCGTTGTCTTCTTCTCTGCAGAGACTGCCGGAGAGAAAGCCGATGGGTGAGGGGCCATGTGGGGCTGCCTTTCAAAGGGGCCAGGGTGGCGGGAGGCAGTCGCCCACTCACCTCGCTGGGAAAGCACCTGCAGGAAGCCCAGGAGCGCAAAGGTGACCAGGAAGAGGCCAATCACATCCTCCACGGAGGGGACCGAGGAGCCTGGAAAGGAAGGGAGGTGGGAAGTCCCAGAAATGGACATCAAGACCCCCCAAGCCCTTTAGGGGGCTCCCTAGACGCCCCTTCCACCAATGCTTCCCAGACAATGGGGGCTCCCATTTCAGCCAGCCCAGATGTTCTCTTAAGGGCAGCAGCTCTCTGGGCGGGCCACGACCCGTGGGAGGGGGGCTGTGCCTTCCACCTCCACACAGCGCCGGGCAGCCCCCCTCCCGTTGTTCCCCACATGTGGCCGGGAGCCTCCTCTGTGCCTACCTGCCACATTCAGCTTCAGGCTCTTCTGGAGCCCCGCCTGGCTCAGCCCCATGTGACTCACGTGGCAGCTGTACGAGCCGCCCTGGTCCCCTGGCTGGACAGCTGGCAGGCGGGCAAAGCTGGTGAAGCTGTAGGTGCCATCCGGCGCCTGCCGGTGTCCTGATTCCCACGTTTCCAGGAGGACCTTTTGGGGGGCGCCGGGACTGTGCCACTTCCAGACCACGGAGACGCTCTGGGGGTAATAGCCGGTGATCTCGCAAGCCAGGTCCGTGTGGGTGTTGAGGGGCACCGGGAAGGGGACCGGGCGGAGGGTGACCCTGGGCGGCTCTGAGGGCAGAGAGAGGTGTCAGGTGGGGGGCGGGGATGCAAGGCTCAAGGCCCCCCTTTTCCTCCCAGGAAGAAACAACTGAGAAACACCAGGTAACTCAGGAAGAGCAGCTAGACAATTTCCAAGTGTGGCGTAGCACACAACAACCACCCTGTGAGGTAGGCTGGCTCAAGAGAGTGACAGGCTCAGCGTCCCAGGCTGAGAGTTACTGCTCTGTTCCAGCCCCTTCAAGCCTCCCCCCCACAACCCCCCGTCCCTGAACCCAGCCAGGATTCTCAGTCTGCGGCTACCAGGGAACCAAGCCAGCTTCACCTCCGAAGGGTCCCCTGCCCTTTGCTCCAGTGGGGCCAGTGCTTGCAAACAGCCACAGAGGACCTTTGCATCGGCAGAGGAGGGGAGACCCTTAGGCTGACCTAAGAGGGTTCCTGGCCTTCAATCCAGGCATGGGCCAAGCTGCCTGGCGCTTCTCCCAGGCAGAACCTGGGGGAGATGGCAGAAGCCTTCCAGTATGAATAGCCCACCACCATTAGGGGGGATTCCCCCTCAGCTACCCCACAAGGACTCTGGAAACGAGGGAGGCGTTGGTGGAGGCCCTCCTGTCCTATGGGCCGGCCCCCCCCAACCGGCGAAGGGGAGAGAGGAGCCACTCACGCACGATCTTGAGCTCCACGGCCTGCTGGGCTTGCAGGTGGGGCAGGTAGACGGAGCAGATGTAGGTTCCCTCGTGGCGCACCTGGGCGCCCTGCAACTGGAGCGAGACGTTGCTGCTCCCGGGATCCAGAAACAGCTGGGCCCCCTCCTCAGACACTGCCATCTGCTGGGTGGCTCCGTCGTAGGCTAGGATCACCTGTCCGGCCCCGCCATGCTGGTGGCGCCACTCGACCGAGAAGGCCGTGGCCGGAGCCGAGAAGCCACAGTCCAGCAGCACGTCCTGCCCCAGGCGGGACTCCAGCCGGGGTGTCTGGGTGAAAACTGAGAGGACGGCTGTGCAGGAAGAGGAGGAGGGTGAGGCACTGAGTCCAGCTGGTCAGCCAAGCCCCACCCACAGGTAGCCCAGCTCTGCCCCCACCCCAGAGCCAGAGGCCCCCCCTGGCCTTAGGACTTCCCATCAACCATTCTCAAATCTTAATGATGTATTTATTATGTGTGTCTCTATATTATTAGAGCATAATTTGCTCTAGTTTAGACAAGCAAGGATTTGAGGCCACATTTACAAATGGGAGGTGTCTCATAAAGAGAAAGGGGAATGTATGAGACAGGGTATAACAGAGGATAATCTTTATGTGTTACAGGGACAAAAGGTTCAACATTCCCAAAGGCCCACATGGGACTTGAACTCAGGGCCTGCTGCTTTCTAGCCTGGAGCCTTAACCACTGGACCATACTGGCCGCTGTTCCTTTACCTATGTTGTTGCCTTTATGCCCTGCACTCGTAAATAAAGCTGGGAGGGGGGAGGGGAGAAAAGAAGGGGAGGGGAAGGAGCGAGGGAGGGAGTAGTAGCATACTCTCAGCAGCAAAAAATGAAAGTGAAAGTTTGCTTGAAAAAAACGTGCATTTTATTCCTCTAAACAGAGTCTGAAAAAGGGCTCTTTGTTGGGGACTTAAGATGCCCCCCCTTACTGAAATCTTTCCCACCAACCACAATCCATGGGATATGTTGGACTGCAACACCCATCCTCCCCAGCTGGCTGGGGAAGGGATCCTACCTTCCCCCCAGGGCTTTATATTGGGGCTACTGCAAGGCAGCCCAGGATTCTTCTTCTCTGAAGCCCCGTCCCTGCTAAGGCCAGGAGGGGCAGCCCCAGGGAGCCCTTCCCCCAATCAACACCGCTCCCCCCCCCGCCCCAATTGGAGGCGTACCTGTTGCCATGGCGACCCTGCTCGTCTCCGGTTTCCCGGGCAACGGCCCCTCCTGGTGCAGGATGCTGCTGACCCCAAAGTCCACCTCGGGGTTCTGGATGGTGGCGATGACCCAGCGGCCCTCCAGCGAGCGGGGGCAGCCTTTCTGCCCCACCAGCCCCTTGGCCCAGGGCACGTGGGCCTCCCGCGGGTGGTAGGGGTTGATCTCGCACGCCACCTCGGCCTCTCCGGGGCCAGACAGAGCGGCGCCCTCCCAGCGGGGACGGGCGCTGGCCTCCTTGCCGCTCCAGAGGGTCCCGGAGGGGTCTGTGCAGAGGGAGGGAGGCTTTCAGCTCCGCGGCCCCGCCGGCCCCTTCCTGCCCACAGAGGAGGCGAGGCGCCCCCTCCCCAAACCCCAACCCCCCCCCCCCCAGCTCCGTACCCAGCAGCTGGAAGGCCAGGCCGGGCTCCACCTCGGCGGGCAGGTCGGGCTCCAGGGCGGCTTCAGACAGGCGCTGGCCGGGCGGCGGCAGGACGAGCAGAGCGCGGCGCTGGCTCAGGTCGCTGGGCATGACCGACCCGGCCCCGCCGCCGCCGCCGCCCGCCTCCTCCACGAACCAGCAGCCCAGCTTGGCGGCGGCCGAGGGCGGCGGCGAGGAGGCGCTCAGGGACGCACCTGCGGGGCAGAACAACAGCTGAGCCGGACCGCCCCGCGAAAGCGGCCCCGCCCGAGCGGGAATCCCCGCGGCCGGAGCCGCGCTGGGCTCGCTGCCAGACGGCCAACGGGGGTCGCCGGGGCTTCGGGCCGTTGAAAGGTTCTGCCGGGAGGCTCCGGCCGCTCGCGGGCTTGGGGTCCCCTCGGGGGCGCAGGATCCCCGCTTTCCCCCGGGCCCCGCGCCCGCACTTACCGAGGAGGAGGAGGAGGAGGAAGAGGAGGGGGCTCCGTTCGCCGCGGGCGGGCGCGAAGGAGGAGGCGGCCATGCCGAGCGAGCGAGCGGGGCGGACGGGCAGGCGAGGTGCGGGAGCTGCAGACCGACGCTGCGCGATCTGTTCGGCGCGGGCCGCTTTCACTTTCGGCGGAGGAGGAAGGGGACGAGGCCAAGGCGGCCCAATGGCCTCGCCGCTCCCGCCCCCCTCCGTGGCTGCCAAGAGACTCGGTCGGTGCTTCCCCGGCCGAGGGAGGAGAACCACGCCAGGCAGTCTCGTTTCCGGGAGGAAGCGATGGGGACACCAGGAGGGGGGCTGGCCTTTGTTCTAATTCTCCGATGCCGAGGGGCCGCTTCACGCCGGCCGGCCTGATGGATCTTCCACAGAGCTCTGGAAGAAATCTATGCACGGGGCTTCTGCCCATCCAGTTGGGACCTTTCATGCTGGCAGTGACCAGCAGGTGGCACTGCAGCTGGGCCCAAGATAAGGGCAGCCAGGCCAGGCCAAGAGGAGTCCCGGGATGGGGGACCAGCAGGAGATCTCAAGAATTATTAGGAAGTCAACCAAGCATGCCGGAAGGCGAAGGGGCGAGCTGCCTGTGCACGATGGGAGTGAGCTTGTGTTGGGGTGGGTGCGTCTATGAAAGCTTCCAGGGGTGTTGAAAACAGACCTGTTCAAAAAGGGACTCTCAAATACAGTAGCATGGTTGGCTCCATGTCTGCATGTACAGCTTCACACCAGCTATAAGGTCCCCTTCCCACGAAATCTTCACCACAACCATGAGGGTGAGGAGGTGGGCCCAAAAGAAGACCCCACTGAGGGCGAAGGGAGCATCTGCTGGAATATGGGCCTCTGGGGGGAGCAAGATTGGTGCTAGTGACAGGCCCTCCCCCCCCCCCCCCCCAGCAAGCCCTTTTGGTCTCCAGCAGAGGCCCAAATAAAATGGCCGCCAAAGGGCCCTTCTGACAGCTGGATCCCAGCAGTGGCAGGAAAAGCCACGTCCCAAACCACAGGCTGAACTCTATTTATTTATTTGTCATTTCGGGAGGGGAGGGGAGGGGTACCCCTTCCACGTTCACCCTTCCCGTCCCTTACTTTCCCCTTCTTTGAGGTCGGCCTCCTTCCCTCCCTCTGGCCAGAGGCTCAAGAGGCAGGATTAGAACTGGATTCCCCTGGAGATCACCCGGGCATTGCAGGGATTGGTGGGAGCAGGACCTACGGAGAAGAGCCATATCACAAGATCACAGGGCTGGAAGGGACCTTGGAGGTCTTCTAGTCCAACCCCCTGCTCAAGGCAGGTGACACTATACAGCCTTTGACTTACAGCCGGAACCGAGGCCAAATTTTCTGTGGCTAAGTGAGACAGTTAAGTGAATTTTATCCCACGTTACAACTTTTCTCGCAACAAGCGCTCCATGGCTTAGGACCTGGATACTTGCAGGACCGCCTACTACCACCAATAGCCTCCCACCGGCCAGTACGCTCTCATAGAGAGGGGCTCCTCCGGGTGCCGTCAGCCAAACAATGTCGGCTGGCGGCCCCCAGGGGGAGAGCTTTCTCTATGGGGGCACCTACTATCTGGAACGAGCTCCCCCCGGAGATACGGAGGATCCCGGATCTGCCCACCTTCCGCTGCGCTCTTAAGACTTTTTTATTTCGCCAGGCGGGCCTGGCCTAACCACTCTCCATTTTTAGTGTTAAATTTTAATCTGTTTTAAATTATTTGGGGTGTTTTAATTCTGTTTGGGCCAAATTTATTTAATCTGTTTTTAGTTGGTTTTAAATTTTGTACTTATGTATTTTTTATTGTTGGCTGTACACCACCCTGAGTCCTTGGGGAGTAGGGCGGTATATCAATCCAATAAAATCAAAATCAAATCAAAATCAAATTGTTAAAAGAATCTTTCCCCATTGATCAGAAGGTAGAAAAAGGAGATCCTGTGACCACAGGATACGGCAACCGTCACAAATATGGGTCAGCTGCCAAGCGCCTGAATTTTGACCACATCCCATGGGGAAGCTGCAACGTGGTCATAGGTCACTTTTTTCACTGCCCTTTTAATTTTGAACGGTTGGTTAATTGAGGGCTAGCTGTACCACCCAATATAAGGACCCCACAGGAATTGGAACCTCCCCCCCCCACTCTGCATTGCCCACAGGTGAGAAGAGGGCGAGGGGGGCGGGCAGGCTCAGGTCCCTTCCCTAAAGGGAAGCTGCTTCAAGGCCAGACACAACCAGGCAATTCCCTGGATCCATCTTAAATTTAAGGCAGATTGTCCTTGGAGTGGGGGTGGGGTGGTAGCAATGATGGGGCAAGAAGGGCCCCTCCCCCAGGGTTCCTCAGTACAAGCACCAGCTCCCCCACCTCTCCTCAGCCCCAGGACGGCGCCAGCAAAGATCCAAGGCAGGTGGGGGCTTGCACAGCAATAAATATTTATAGAGAATTTGTCGCTTTCATTCAGAAAAGGCCAAAACCAAATTGAAGGACATTTATCATCTTGACAAAAAGAACCAAGAGGTGGGGGGGAGAAGAGAGGGAGGACCTCGGAAACCTGTGGGGGAAGGGGGGGCTTCTTGTCTTCCAGGCTGGAACCAGAGCAGAGTCCAGCTTTTTCGGGGGTGTGTGTGTCTAGAGTGACTGGTGTGATCTTCCTCTGGACACACAGTCGGGCATCCAGCCATCTCAGAACTGTCCCTCGCAAAACCCCTTCATGGGGAAAGTAGAGGCTCTTTCCCAAAAGTCTGCACCCTGAGACAGACACGCACACAGAGGGGGGGAAGAGTAGGCAGCTGTTACATCCACGTGATACCACCCCCCCCCCAGGAGGGGCCAGGAGGGCGTTTAGCATCAGCCTCTTCTCTGATTTTAGGCAAGGGCTGCAAAAGCCCCCTCCCAGGGTTGGGTCCATTGCATGATGGGAAGACAGGCGAAAGCGGGGACCCCGAGGAGAAGCGGGAGGGCTCATCCAGGGAAGGGCAGCCCACGTAGTGCCAGCGAAGGGGAAGGAAGGAGGCTCATCCGAGCACCAGAACAGCCTTCCTCGCAGGGAGGGCGCCAGTTCCACAGCTCACATCTTGCTGCTGCCCGCAAAGCCCAGTTCGCTGCGGGGGGACCTCGCGGCAGCCCACTCAGCCTCCCCGGGGCCGTGAGAGGGTGACGCCTCCCTCTTGGCGGGCATGGAGGGTGTCCCCGAGAGGGTCCCCGCTCCGCCCAGGCGGTGGCGCCTCTCGCAGTGGCCCTTGTGGCGCATGAAGCTGTCCCTCCACATGAACTTCTTGGCGCAGACGTGGCACTGGTAGGGCTTGAGGCCCGTGTGGGTCTTCATGTGCTCCGTCAGGTGGTGCTTCATCTTGAACTTCTTGTTGCAGACGGGGCAGTCGAAGGGCCGCAGGTTGAGGTGCATGTTGACGTGCCGGTCGCGCATGCTCTTGTGGGAGAAGGCCTTCCCGCAGTGGCACAGGAAGATCTTGTTGCCCTCCCCGGAGCCACCCGACAGCTGCACCGCCCCGTGCTCCACCGACGGCGGCCCCGCCGGCCCCGCCGCCCCGGCCGGGAAGAGCAGCAGCGGGCTGCCCTGCAGGTCCAGCGGCAGGAGGGTCCGCGGGGGCGGCGGCGGGGGCGGCGCGGGGAAGGCCACGTCCTGGGAGGACTCGCAGAAGTTCACCTGCTCCTCCGGCGGCGCCGCCTCGCTTAGCGTCCGGACGTCGCTGATGCTCAGGGCGGCGGGCTCGGCCGGCTCCTCGTCCTCCTCGCAGGTCAGCACCAGGCCTTCCTCCTCCTCCTCCTCCTCCTCCGCGCCGCCCTGCCCGCCGCGCTCCTTCTTCACCGGCATCCACTGCCGCTGCGGGAGGATGCTGGGCCGCACGTAGGCCGGCCGGCGGGCCTCGCTGCTGCCGGGCTCCCCGCTGCCGTCGCTGGCCGCGTCGTCGTCCGGCTCGAGCGCGCCCCTACGGGCGAAGGGGGCGGGCGGGCGAAGGCGCCGTGGGGCTGCCCGGCGGAGCCCCTCCTCATCCCGATCGCCGCCGCCGCCGCCGCCGCCTCCCACGCGGGGCCCGGCGCTGTCTCGGCGGGGGCTGAAGTAGCTGCTGCTGCTGGGCGACTGGCTCTCCCCGCCGCCGCCGCCGCCGCCGCCGTGCCCTCCGGAGCAGCAGCCGGAGGAGGAGGAGGAGGAGGCGGCGGCGTCCTGGGCGAGGTCGGGGCGGCGCTGGCGCTCCTTGAGCAGCTCCGTGCACTTGTCCACGATGTGCCACATCTGCAGGACGCTGCCCACCGTCAGGAAGTTGACCAGGTCGTCGCGGGCCATGCGCAGCCGCCCCGTGTAGGCCGAGCCCAGCACCAGCTCGAAGGCGGCCGGGTCCATGACGCTGGGCAGCTCCACCGAGCTCATGTTCTTCAGCAGCACCTGGTCGTGGAAGTAGGGCGAGCAGGCGGCCAGCACCGCCCGGTGCGCGCGGAAGACGCGGCCCTGCACGTGGATGGCCAGGTCGCACAGCTGCCCCTCCACCCGCTGCTGGTTCAGCGCCTCCAGCAGGGCGCGCGTCGCCTCCGGGAAGGCCACCTGCACCGCCGCCGCCTCCGCCATGCCGCCCGCGGGGGTCCGCGCCGCCCGCCCCGGCCCCACGCGTCCTGCGCACGCGCCGCCCCGCCCCGCCGGGAGGGGAAAGAGTCCTCGCTCCTCCCGCCCCCGCCCCCTCCCCCGCCGCGTGGAAGAAGAGCCCAGGCAGGTTCCGTGCAGAAAAATAGTCCTTTTTATTCTTAATCCCCTTCCCCGCCCCGCCCCGCCCCGCCCCTCCCCCCAGCAGAGAAGTCCGCTGTCCGGCCGCGGCTACTCTGAGTCGGAGAGGACGATGATCTCCTCCGGGTCGCACTGGGTGGCCACGCTGGTCTGGAAGTGGGGGGGGGGGGAGAGGGAGAGAGATGTCAGTTGAACCCCCAAGGCGCCCCTCCCCTCTTCAACCTCCGAGGGAGGGGAAGCTGCTGCCCCACCTGCAGCCCCCCCTCAGGAGCGAAGGGGCCGGAAGACCCCCCCCCGTCCACCTGCCCCCAGCACCCACCCTGGTGAGGACCTCCTCCGGTGGCTGCTGCTGCAGGGCCGGGGGCCGGGGGCTGCCCTGGCTGCTGGAGACCAGGCCGAGGCCAGGAGAGTCTGGGCGGCTGGAGTCAGCCATGGGGGCCGGGCTCTGGGGGGACAGCCACTCCTCCTCCTCCTCCTCCTCGCCAGAGCTGGGCACCTTGATGTAGCTGTCCCTGCTGCTGATGCTGCTGGGGAGAGAAGCCATCGTTGGGGGCGGTGGGGGGGGCGTGGCAGCTCCCCTCAGCCCCTCCCCACCCCCTCCCCCCCCGGTTACCTGCTGGAAACGGGGGGCTGCCCCCAAGCACGGCTCCTCTTGCTGGGCGGCTGCCCGTTGAGCTCCCCGTTCTCCAGTGAGTGGCCGCGCTTGGGGAGCAGGGAGGCCCTGTCCTGCTCCTGCTCCTGCTGAAGCAAGGGGGCCGGGCTAGCCTCCCCCTCCTCTTCCTCCTCCTCCATCTGCAAGAGCAACTGCTGGGGAGGAGAGTCCCTGGAGGCCGGGAGCCCATCATCTTCCTCCTCCTCTTCCTCTTCCTCCTCCTCCTCTGCGGAGAACAGGACCACCTCGGGCACCCCCAGGTGCATCTGCTGGTCAGCATCTGCATCCAGAGCAGGGGGGTCCTCGCCTGGGGGGGGGGGGGGGGGAGGTTGGCCAAGGTCAACTCCCTGAGATGAGCACTCTTCCCTCCCCCGTGTGTGTGGGGAGGGAAAAAGGGCAACAAAACAGAGAATTTTGGGGAGGGGGGGAATTCCTAGATGTCAGGGAGTGGGCAGAGGGGTGCTCACAGCCCAGCAGGAGTCTCCCCCTCCCCCTCGCTATTAATGCAGGTTGACCCTGCAGAACTCATTACCACAAGAATGAGCCCCTTCTTCAGGGGAAAAGGCTGGAGTCTGGGGGAGAAGAGAGGCTTCTTTGGGCCACTTTAGCCACCCATCCAGGGTACCTGCCGCTGCTGCCTCCTCTTCCTCTTCCTCCTCTCCACCATCCAGGCAGTGGGCCAGCTCTGCCTCTAGGTCTGACTCAGAGTCTGAGTCTTCCTCTTCCTCTTCTTCCTCCTCGTCTTCCTCTTCCTCCTCTTCTTCCCACGATCCCTTTTTTGGACTGCTCTCCTTGGGGCCTGCGCTGTCCTAGTGCAAAGGCCGGTTGTATGGGTGGGGTGGAGCTCCATTGACCCTGGACCACCCCCCCATACACACATACACTGTGGCCAGAGAACCCCTCCCCCCAAGGATTGGATCCATTAGCTGAATCTGGAAGCCAGGGTGTCTGGGAAGAGCCAGCCTCACCCTCTTTTCTGGCCTCCTGCCATCAAAGGCTGCGAGGGAGGGATTGTGGGGCAAGAAATGGGCAATAAAGCAGCAGGGGTATGTGATGGGAAATGAGTTTCTGCCCATGAAAGAATGGGGATTGCCCCTAACATCTAAGCGTTTTCAAACCCCCAGGAGGATCTTTATTGGCTAAAGGCAGACTGATCATGGGAGGGGGGAGGGGCGGGAGGACTGGATGGGGGGGGGGGGGCTTAGTTCTAGCCTGACTTTGCTGCAGCTAGCATCCTTTAGGGAAAAAAACCCCCATCACTTCAGCCAAAGGGAGTCGAGGGTCTTTCTTTCTGAAGGAACCTACCCGGGGCAGGTCTAACACATACCATCTCTACCCTCGTTGGAGTGGGTGTGGCCTTTGCAGCCATTTTGTGATTGTGCCCCTAGCTGAAGGGATACTGGGCTGGACCGAACTGTCCTCCCTCAGCTCAGTGGCTCCCCATTGATTTGACCACATCCCCCAGCAGAACTTCAGAGACAGAAAGCCCTTCAGGGCTGGTGGTAGGCCCTCTGGGGGGAGCTTGGCTGGAAGCTAGGTCCCCCACCCCTCCCACAACGAGCTGCCTGGCCCTCTGGATGCCCCCACCTCCAGGTACCCACGGGGGCTGGAGAGGACTCCACAGCCCCTTGGCCTCCCCTTACCTCTTTGGCGGCTGTGCCCGAGACAGACTCCTTCGGGGAGGCCGGCTCCCCCTCCACGGCTCTGCTGGGTTGGGTCCCTCCGGTGTCCTGCCTGGGGGGTTTCCCCCCCTGCTGCTGCTCCTCGCTCTTGTCCTGCAGCTGAGCGAACTGGGTGATCACCTCCTCCAGGCGCTGCACACCCAGCGCCTGGTTGCGTTGCAGGTGCCGGGCTAACTCCACGTCTCCCAGGGCTGGGTCAGTATCTGCCGGGCAGAAGGGTACGAGCTGAGGGGAGTCCGCCTGCCCCTCTCCCCCCCCCGAGGCAATGTGCTCCCCTCCATGGAAAGACTGGCCCTGGAGACACCTCTGGCATTTCCCTCCGAGGAGGGGCTGTGCCCAAGCAGCCCAGAGCAAAGGGCCTGCAGCTGCCCTCACCAGGAAAGGAAGGGCGGAAGAGTGGCCTTCCCTCAGCTGAGGGGCTCCTGCCTGCTCTCTGCCACTGATGTTTATCCCAGCTTCAGCCAGCCACCCAACAGCCTGGGTAGTTCGGTACAGCACAGATGGCTAGCTCCCCCCCCCCCCCCAATTTTAGACAGCCTCAAAGTCCCCACCTGGGATTCTCGCCAGAAGGCCCCAGATGATGAAGCACAGCACCATTGTACCCCCTCCCCAGTCCTCCCTTTCCTGCTGGGTGACAGTATCTGCCAGGAGCCTCCAGCTGGCTGCTGGGAGGATCCAGCTAGCTGCTCAGAAGGGTGTTGCCCTCCCCCCCCCAGGACAAGATTGGGAGGGGTTTCTAAGAGAGAGAGGCAGGAGAGGTTCCCCTGCCCCAACCTCTGTGGGGCAAGGATCGTGGGCCCCCTCGCCTGAGACTGTCACCGAGGGTAGGCTGCCCTGCCTGGCTTGCCTTAACCTGAACCAATCTGAGGCACTCATCCAGCCCTCTGATTCAGGGCTCGTTTCGGCAGGGCAGGTAAGCCCAGAAAACAGGTTTAGGCAGGACCTGCAGCAGCCCTTGGTGGCAGCCTAGCCTTTTCCCCCTTCCTGGCAGACAAAGGAACTAGAAATAAGAATAGTTGGGTGCCTCCTTTGCGTCCCCAGCTGGTGGCCCCGGGGACTGCCCTAAGCAAGACTGGAACTGGCATAGCCAGGCACCAAAATAGGTCTTCTTGGGTTGAATTTGGGGGTGACAATGGGGTTATTCCAAGCCACCACCTCCCCCAGGTGGAAGCAGGGGCCACAAAGTCTCCCTCAGGCGCCGGACAGCACTCACTAGGCCGATACTGATCGGTGAGATGACTGCCGAAGTTGTACACCAGGTCGAGGCGACGCCGCTCTTGCAGCCGGGCACCCACATCACGGAAGGCGTCAGCTGCCATGACCTCCATCTGGCGCTTGGGCAGCCCCAGGCTGTGACGGGCGCTGGCCTTTTGCACCACCTTGAGGATATCGGCAAAGTCCGGGAAGGCCTCTGGCTGGTTGATCAGCCGCTCGATGCGCCGGTTGACCTCTGGGTAGCGGGTCCCACGGTAGGGGATGCGCTGCTCTATGACGCGGCCAGTCAAGCTGCTGCAGTCTTTCAGCTGGCAGAGGCGCTTGAAGACATGCATCAGCCGGCGCTTGAGGCGGCTCTCCTGCAGGTAGGCTGAATCCTGGCTGTCCAGCTCCGTCAAGTCCAGCTCCTGCTCCTGCAGCCGCTGGATCTCGTTGGCGTAAACCCGCAAAAGGTTCTCCAGGTAGCGGATCTGCCGCTTTGAGCCCACGCAGGGCTTGGAGGGTGCCTGGGAGGGGAGGGCAGCCGGGGCATCCTGGGGGGCTGCGGGGCCGGGGGCCGCAGCCCGTTTCCTCTGCGAATGGGCCCGGAATGTAGTGCAGAGTTCATTAATGTAAACATAGATTTTGTTTCTCCTGGCTTGCACCCGCGTCAGGCAGCGGCTCAGGACGTTGCGGAACTCCACGGAGGCCAGGTACTCCGGACTGGTCTTCTGGTGGCGGCCGGACAGGTAGGAGATGACCTCGGGGTGGTCCTCGGTGTGCTTGGAACAGAAGGCCACAAACTGCAGGGTAAAAGGGGCAGGACAGGCATTGCTCAAAGAAGACCAGGGCTGGCCTTGCCTGCCAGGAAAAAAATGGCAGCTGGGCTGGGAGGTGACATTCCCCCTGGAAGTCTACGGGCAGGCCCCGTAGTCCATAAGGCCCAGAGGGAGAAGCCTTCCCAGGATACTATATTGAGTAGCTGGGTACAATGTAAAGGGAGCTGGTTGGAGAGTGCTGGCTCCTGCGTGAGGCAAGCTGCGCTGTGATTGGTTACTGCGGGTGCAATGGGGGCGTTTCTAATTTTCCCGCCTTTTTCTTTGTGTGCTCTGAATGCCGCCAGATTTACCTCACGATGTAAATGTCAGAATAGATGACTTTATGGAACACAACTTCCTGTCAGCGTCTCCGACTTCATTCGGACAACCGCTGTGCAATTCCCTCAGCAGAGTTAATGGGCACAGGAGCCTTCCAGCCCCTTCTAGGAAAGGACAGTGGCCATTGGGGTGGGGTAGGGTGGGGTGGGGGGCCACAGGTCAAAATCCCATGGGGAGACCTATGGAAGAGGCGCCAAGAGAGAAAGGAGGCTGGAACGTGGAGGCGGACCTGGTGCCCGAAAGGCTGGATGGGGGCAGGAGAGTGTAATTCCGGCCACAGAGAAGACCCCCGAGGACGGGCAACTTAGTAGCTGGAAGGGCATAAGAGGCACAATGGGCCAGAATGCGCCGTTGTGGTCGCTTGGTCCGTGAGGACTGCCTTTGGCCGGAGGGAACCTGCGCCTGTCCCCCACCCAGCCTCTTGGGCACCAGGGACTGATTCCCCAGGAAGGAGCTTTCCTGTGGAGCCCAGGGGTGGGGTGGGTGGGTGGGGGACTCCTCATCTACACTACAATTGGCTGTAAAAGGGGGAGGTTCCCTTTCTCCCCGCCCCCTTTGCCCTCCGTGGGTTGTCTATATTTACCTGGTGATGTTTCTGAACCTACAGGTAGTCCTCAAGTTACGACCACAACCGAGCCCAAAATTTCTGCTGCTAAGCAAAACATTTGTTAAGTGAGTTCTGCCCCACTTTACGATTCTTCTTGCCATGGTGGTTAAGCAAATCCTTGCATTGTTAAACTAGTAACACGGTTGTTAAGCGAATCCGGGTCCCCCATTGACTCTGCGGTCTGAAGGTTGCCAAAAGGGAATCGCGCGACGTCGGGACACAGCAACCGTCATAAATGTGAACCAGTTACTGAGCGTCTGAATTTTGATCACGTGACAGTGGGGACAACGGAATGGTTGCAAGTGTGAAAAATGGTCGGTCAAAACTCTCTTTTTTCCAGGGCCGTTGTAAATTTGAACGGTCACTAAAGAACTGTTGTAAGTCAAGGACTACCTGTAGCTCCTTTGCTGTAAACATAAATGCGAAATATATTTATATACAGTAAAACTACAAGTTCGGTGTCTCTGACTTCCACCTGGACAAAGCTGACCGATGGAGGGGATTCTGGGAAATGGGGAGAAGGCGGGAGGGGGCCTGGGGGGGGAGGGAGGGGGTCAGGTCGCAGGGAGGCCCCCCTCCTCCCCCATGAAAAGGGGGAACTCCTGAGCGAGGGTGCAGGTCCATGGGGGGTGGGGGAGGGAGGGGGCAGCCGATAGTCTCGCACCTTGCAGGAAGGTGGCATGGATGATCTTTGAGGTCCTCTTCGAGGCTTACACGGGGACCTCCCTCCCTCCCTCCCTCTAGGCCCGGAGAGCCACCGCGGGGGAGGCCAGCTGGGTTCCCCTTGAGGAGCCCCGTCGCTTCCCGGGACGGGACTTTCCGACCAGCCGCCGGAGGAAGTGTGGGGAGGAACCGCTCACCTCCTGGAAGAGCCGCTCGTTGTCGGCGCGGAGCCCTTTCTCCCCGGGGCTGCCGTTCAGCGGGGGCGGCGTCGGGGCGCAGGGCCCGGGGGCGGCGGCGGAGGCCGGCGGCGGCGGCGGCGGCGGCGGGGACGGGCCGCTGTCGTCGTCCAAGACGATGATGCAGTCGGAGGAGGCGTCGTCGGGCGGGGAACTCATGGCCGGCGGGGCGGAGGGGCGTCGGGCATCGCCGGTAGGCGGGGGAAGGGCGCCCCACGCGAGAACCGGCCTCGAAGCGACAGGATGCGCGGAGCCCCCGACCGGCCTCCTCCGGGGAGGCGAGCGCGGCGGCGTCTAGGCTCGAGGCGGCCGCTCCACCCGCGACGGCGGCTATCAAGTTTCGATTCCGCTCGCCTCGCCTCGGACCACTGTCCGGCCTCCGCACCCACTGCGCAGGACCGGAAGCGAAGTCTCCGCGCCGCCATATTCTTGTATGGACCGGGGAGGAGGAGGCGGCGGCCTTTTCGCTGCGCGTTTCCTCCGCCGCCAACACGGGCGTCTCCTCGCTGAGGACCGGCCGAGCCGGTAGGCACGTGGGCCCCTCCTCCTCCTCGGTCCCCGCCGCGATTGGGGCGTCGCCATCTTCCCGTTTTGGGTAACCGCTGCCGGCGTCTCTCGGCACGTGACCGGATATCGATATGTGAAGCGCGAAGGCCACGCCCCTCTGGGGGAGGCGAGCTTTTTTTCCTGTTGCGGCTGCGCCCTCGGTTCCCTCCAAGCACCCGCGATGGGTGGGAGGGGAAGAGGATTCAAGACGCGGGAAACGACGCTCCCGCCTGTCAACCGCATCCATCTACTGCGCATGCGCTTTCCCTCCTGCCTGTCCGCGCGAAAGACAATCCGGCGCTGGGCCGCTTCCGGGTTCCCCGCCATCGCCCCTCCCCCTCCTCCAGCTGACCCCCCCCCCAGGCTCTTCCCATCGCCCCCCCCCCGCCCCCTGGAGACCCCAGGGAGGAAAGCTGAAATAAAACTTTTTTTATTCAGAAAAAGTTACAAAGCACAGGAGAGACACACAAACACACAAAGCAGTAAAACAAGTAAAAAAAAAGAGGGAGAGGTGTGTGTGGGAGACGGTCCCTCACTTCCGATTGCTGGAGGCCGAGCCGATGACACACTCGTTCACCTGCAAGGCAAAGGCGGTGGGGGTGATGTCTCCCTCCCTCCCTCCCTCCCCCCACGGCCCCCCTCCATCTCTCCCCCCACCACTTACTTTTCTAGCGAAGCGCAGGGAGTTCAGAGACTCGGCAAAGTTCTCCTCCAGGGGGGAGATGTTCACAAACATCAGCCTGGGGGAGAAGAGGGCAAAGCGGCCCCTGTGAGTTGGGGGTCCTAGGACAGCCCCCTCCCAGACAGCATCCCCTCATCTGCTCTCCCCCCCCCCCCGGGAGCCACTCACATTTTGGAGCTGCCGCCCAGCGAGTTCTGGAGCAGGTAGGTCAGCTTGCTGTTGCGATAAGGGATGTGGGCCTCCTGCAGAAAGGGGGGCAGGTGTGAGGAGGCAGGGCGGAGAGGACACCCCTCCCCCAGCCTTCCGTGTCAGAGGGGCTCCCGCTACCTTGTTGCTGAGGGCGGTGATGACCAGGCTCAGGGTGGAGAGGCTGGTGTTGATGGCCTGGGTCTCCTTCAGCCGCTCCCCTGTGGACAGAGACTTGTCCAGCCGCTCGCTGCCCGCCAGGTCCACTAAGCTTAACACAGCTGCAGGGCCAGAGAGGGCAGGTCAGGGCCCATCCATCTGAAGCGGAGCTCAACAAGGCCCGGGCCCTTTTGATGTCTGCCCCCCCCCCCCGGCCCCACTTACAGGAGGTGCGGAGCCCCCGCTTGGTGTTCGTGCCCTCCACGCGGAGCTGGAAGAGGCTGTGGCTGCGGGAGGAGCGCTCGTTCAGGTTGGTCCGGGCCACGGAGCGATGGGCCTTGGCCGTCAGCAGCAGCCTCCAGACCTGGCAAGGGCAGGGGAAAGAAGGAAGGTGGGTGGGGGCAGGGGGCTGAGGAGGCTGCTGGGGAGGGGGAAGAGGCACAGGAGACAGAGCCTCAGGGAGCCCCTTTTTGAGGGGAGGGGGAAGGAGGGTGATCGGGCACAGTACCTCCTCCTCGGAAGTGACGGGGATGCAGGAGAGATTGGGGACGTGCAGTTCCTCTGTCAGCTGGCTCACTCGTCGGATCTCCAGCTCCCCGTTCTGCTCTGGCCGCAACACCAAAAGATCCCGCAGCGACTCGTTGTAGATCTCCAGGAAGTTGGCTGTGAATTGGTACTGGGGACGGGGGGGGGGGGGGGGGGGAGGGCAGGGGAGAAAAGGCAGGGGTGGGGGAGAGTTAGCCCTCCCAGGGGAGGCAGGCCAGCTTCAGGGAATGGGGGGCTCAGCCAGGCCCAGAAAACACAGGGTTCATTTCTGATTTTGCTGGCCGGAAGGAACTGAATGCCATTTACAAGGGACCTGCATAATTCAGAGAGGGCCTCCCCCTGGGGCCTTGTCTCACCTTCCACCCCTTGGCCTCCATGTCACGGGAGGCTGCGAAGATCTGTCGCACGGCCCGAGGAATCATGCCTGCCGTTTCGGGGCTCGGGTCATCTGGGCCCTCCATCGTGTAAGTCTTGCCGCTGCCCGTTTGCCCGTAGGCGAAAATGCAGACATGATACCCGTCTAAGGCTGACTGGCAGAGAAGAAGAGCACCCAGGAGGGTGAATGCCTGGCAAAGGGGGAGAGTGGTGCCCCCTGCCACCCTCCAGGTGCCCCTCTGTCCCCCACCTGAACAAGCAGGGAGATTTCCTCAAAGACGCTCTCCTGAGAACTGGACGGAGGAAACACCCGGTCAAAGTTGAAGTCGTAGGTGATGTCCTCCTTGCGCTCACGGCCAACATGGGACTGCAGGGGTGGGGGGAAGGAAGGAAAAAAAGGGGTCGCTTTGTGAGAGATGCAAAGCTACTTATTCCTCCCCCTGGGCTCACCCCAAATGCATGCCTGCCTTCCTGCCTCCATTTCATTCCTCTCTGCACGGTGGGCCACAGGTCTCTTCCCCCTGTCCCTTTGTGTGTGTGTATTTGTGCATGTGTGGAAGGGGAGGCAAAGGTACCTCTTCTGCCCTGGAGAGCACAAGGCCCTTGTTGTTGTCAGCCGGGAAGCGCAGGTGGCTGGCGGCCTTCTGAGCCTGCCTCTCGCTGGCCAGCAAGGGCCGCACTCGGCAGAAGACGCGGATGTTTCCCTGGAAGGCCAGGACAAAAAAAAAAAGGGGGGGTGGTGGTGGTTGTCAGGCAGTCCCTCAGGACAGGGGCATCTGCCCCCCACCCACCACCACCAGCGGCTGCGTTCCCACCTTCAGCTCCTGCAGTGCGTTGTGCAGGCAGCGTCGCTCCATCTCTCCCTGGTGCAGCTGCTCCTCCAGCACCTCCAGCCGGGCCATCAGCCTCTCATTCAGCTGCCGTTGCCCGGCCAGGCTCTCTTTGGCCAGCAGCAGCTCTTCCTGTACAGCAAGGAGGGAAGGGTCTACTGAGCCTCGTCTGCCTGCCACCCCTGCAGGCAGATTCAGCAGGCTGCCCCTCTCCCCAAAAGCTTTCCTGGCAAGCATCATTTGCATTGGCATCCTTCAGTCTCAAGAGACGATGGTCTCGTGCTCTGGAAAGAGGTCCTAAAACAGCATCCGGTGTGACTAAAAAGGCCAATTCGAGAGTGACCATCCCTTCCACACTGAGAGCAGATCCATTCTGTCCTCTGCCCAACCCCAGATTTCACTGGTTCAGAGACTGCCTCTTTGCCTCAGCCTGCTGAACAAGTGTCTCTTCGAATTGGAGAAGGCCATGCTGCGTCTTTAGCCTCCAAGCTGAACAATTGGAGGTCAAGGTTTCCCAGTTGTTAATGTTCATTCCCAGGGCCTGGCAGGTATCCTTATATTGCAGCTCTGGTCTCCCTCTGAAGCGCTTTCCCTGCACTAATTCTCCATACAGGAGATCTTTCAGAATCCGACCATCAGCCTTTCTCACGATATGCCCCAGCCAGCATAGACGTCACCATTTCAATAGTGTATACATGCTAGAAATTCCAGCGTGTTCCAAGACTGCGCTATTTGGAACTTTGTCCTGCCAGGTGATGCCAAGAATTCGTCGGAGGCAGCGCATATGAAAGGTGTCCAACTTTCTCTCCTGCCATCCATAGAGGGTCCAAGACTCACTGCAGTGCAAGAGTGTGCTCAGGACGCAGGCTCTATAGACCTGGATCTTTGCATGTTCCGTCAGCTTCTTATTAAGCCGTACTCTTTGTAAGTCTGGAAAACGTGGTGGCTGCTTTACCAATACGTTCATTTAGCTCAGTATCTAGAGAGAGAGTGATCTAAAGATTCCTGGTAAGGCAGAGGAAGCAAAGGGGGGCACAGACTCTTCTTGCCTTCTCTGAGAACTTGCCTTGGGGTGGGGGCGCTTTGATAGGCGGCCTTGGCTACAGGGAGGAAGACCCACTGTGTAATGGACCCTAACCCTAACCTCACCCCCTGAACCAACCTGAGCCTGCTTACAGCATTACAAATGACTGAAAGCAGCCACCTGACAAGGCCAGAGGGAGGAAACCAGCCTTGGCCAGTCTGGGAGTTACCACTTTCCTGGTGAAAATGGTGCCAAGGTTTGTTTGGCCCAGGAGAGGCAGCGACCAAAGAAGAGGCTCAGGAGCGGCAAAAGGAGGAGGACTGAAAGCCGGATGGGAAGGGGCAGCCCCACATGCAGCATGTGCTCCCACATCCCATTTCCCTCCACCTCCCCGTCTCAGTTATCGCTGCTTACTAGCGAAGGATTCAGTGAGCTGTGAGTATGAAAGTGCTTGTGCATAATTTGGCTGTGTTGTGGTCAATAAAGCTGCAAACGAACACAACTGTTTATTACTTCACCGAAAAGCACAGATGGGCGGAGAACTAACTCTAACCTCCACAATCTTGAGACGCCCTGACTTTGCCCCACATCAAGATGCTGCTCTCGTGCCTTGATGGGTGGCAAAGGGAAGCCGTGGACAGGAAGCGAGCCAGGAACCGCCAAGAAGGCCCAGCCCGCCCTCTCACCTCTCTGGCCTTCAGCTGGACAACCTGCTCCCGGCTGCCCTCCATGACCTCCCGGTTGAGGGCTTCCAGCTGCCCAATCCTCTGGGCTTGGCTCTGGCACCTTTCTTTCAGCCGCTTTTCCTTCTCGAGCAGCTCGGACACTTTCTGGCCACTCTCCCTGGCCTGGTCTCGGCAGACCTGCAGTTCCGAAGCCAGCAGACTGCAGAAGGCCATCGGGAGGGTTAAGACCAGCGCCTGGGCACCCGCAACTCCCAGCCGCTGCCCTGGGCCGCAGGCACCTCCTCCTCACCTGGCCTGGCCGCTCAGCTCTCCGTTCCGGCCCGTGGCCTCCGTCAGCTCCTGCTGCAGCCCCCCCAGCTGGCTCTTCAGGGCCTCGTTCTCCCCCGCCAGCCCCTGGATCCTCTCCTTGTAGGCCCCCACCTTGGCCTGGAGGTCGCTGATCTGCCCCTTCAGGTCCCAGGGGGCTCGCTTCCGCTCCCTTCCGCCCGCGGGGGCGGCCGGTGGTCCTGGGGGGAGGGGAGGAAAAGCCCGGGTGAGGAGGGGGCTTCAGGGCTCCGCGGGGGGGGGGGAAGGGGCCGCTCAGGGCTGCCTTACCTGGCTTGGGAGGCGCCCCAAGAGCCGCCCGGCAGTTCAGCCCTGCGAGCAGAGCAGAGAGAGATTGAGAGGAGCCGCCAGGCTGGAGCCCCCCAACTGCCCCCCCAGCCCCGCCCATGCCCACCTGCGGAAGGGGCGGCCGGGAGGGCGGCGATGGTGGCCCTGGCCGAGGACCGGCGTCGTCCTGCGGGAGAGAGAGACGGAGAGGAGCCGTTCGGAGGCGCCCAGGGAGAGAGACCCGGCCCGCCGGAGCAGAGGGACCCGGGAACGGGGCTGCTGACTTACCGGAGACGCGCAGGAGGCCGCGGGGCGCCGCGGGGGCCGCTCGGGGCCGGGGCCCTCCGGGAGCCGCGCTCGCCGCCTGGGACGCCGCCACCTTCGCTCCCGGGGCCGGCCTGGTGCGCGCCCGTTTCTGCGGGGAAGAGGAGGGTCAGGAGGCGCCCCGGGAGACCCCCTCCCACCCCCCCACGCGCGGCCCCGAGGCTCACCTGGGGCTCCGGAGGCGCGTTCTCGTCCGCCGCGGCGGCGCGCTTCCCCCGCAAGCCCGGCCGGGGCAGCCGGGAGTCGCCGGGAGCCGCATTTGCGGCCAGGTGCTGCCGGGAAGCCGCCCGGTCCATCGCCAGAGGATCCGGCTTCACTGGCGCATCCCGCGCGGGCCGATCGGCGCCGCACTCTGCACACGCTCAGAGGCACGGAAGACGGCGCTCGCCGCTCTCGCCGCCCCGGCAACGTCTGAGGGATTCGAACCAGCTCCCGTCGGGACGCGCGCGCCGGAGCCAATGGGCGGCCGGCGGCGCGCTCGTCCAGCCCCGGCAGGCGACCAATCGCGTGAGGACGTCGCCGGCCCGCGTTCCCCTCCGCCCCTTTGGAAGGCGGGGCCTGACGGCTCCTGTGCGTGCACGCGCGTCCTGCCCGCCTGGAAGGAAGCCCCGCCCATCCCGCACGGGCGCCAGGCAGGCCGGGACAGAGGGGCGGGGCCAGCCCGGGGGCGGGGCCGGAGGGCTCACCCAGGGCTCCGCCCCTCCCCCGACCGAAAGGGGCGGGACCGGTTGCGTTTGCTCGCACCGCAGGCAGCAGCCCCACCGGTGCAACTCGGGCGCCCTCCGCCCCCCTCCCGCCGCTGGTCTCTCCACCCGCCCCCCCGCCCCGCGGGGACTCCGGAGGCCGCGCCCGGCCGGCCCGAAGGTCGCGTAAGGGCGCCGGCGGGGCTCCTCCGACGGCTGCGTCACTGGCGCGGGGGCCTCCCGCCAGCGGCCCTCCCGGCAGCTCTTCGGCGGAGGCGGCGATGTGATGGCGAGCGAGCCCCCCGCCGCCGCCGCCGCCCCCCGCGGCACCCGCAGCAGCGCCCGCCTGACCTCCGGCCCCTGGAAGCGCCCGGCCCGGCCCGCCACCGCCTCCCCCCCGCCCGGCCCCGGCGCCGCCCCCGCCGGCTGGCCCCGCTTCTGGGAAGGGCAGGACGTGCTGGCGCGCTGGACCGACGGGCTGCTCTACCTGGGCACCATCAAGAAGGTCAGCCGCGCCCCCTCCGGCCCTGCGGGGTGGGGGACTGGTCACTGGCCCCGCCGGACCCCGCTGACCTGACCCTCCTCCCCCCCCCCCGCAGGTGGACGCCCTCCGGCAGGTGTGCCTGGTGCAGTTCGAGGACGACTCCCAGTTCCTGGTCCTGTGGAAGGACATTAACCCGGGTTGGTGCTGCTCTCCCTACTCCAAAGGGGCTCCCTCTGCCGGCTGGGGGAAGGGGGAGGAGAAGGGCCGCCCACGACACCCCCCCCCCCGCCTCCCGGTGACCCCTTTCCCTCCGCAGCTGCCGTCCCGGGCGAGCAGCCCTCCTGCAGCGTCTGCCGCTCCGAGACCTCCAGCCCCGAGAATCGCCTGGTCAGGTGCGACAAGTGCAGCCACGGTGAGTGCCATGGGGGTGGGGGGAGCAGCGGGGGTGTGGGTGGGAGGTTCCGTCCTTCGGGCCCCCTTTAACCCTGGCACCCTCCTGCAGCCTACCACCAGGAATGCCACCTGCCCCGCGTGCTCAGCGACGCCGCCTGGACGTGCCGGCAATGTGTCTTCGCTGTGGCCACCAAGGTGAGGGGTGGTCAACTGAGTCCTTTCGTGCCGCCCCAAGGAACGGCCCTTAGACCGGCTGGCCTCGGGGTCTCCCTCCTCCCTGGCAGAGACGGGAAGGCTGGCCTGTGCCTCACATGCTCCTTCCCGCTTTCGGGGAGGGGGCTCAATCTCAGTCCTCCCTGCGCCCCCTTATCCTGGCCTTCCCCCAGGCGCCTCCCGCTTTCCTCTCTCCCCCTGCAGCGTGGGGGGGCCCTGAAGAAGGGGCCCTACGCCAAGGCCATGCTGGGCATGAAGCTGGTGCTGCCCTACCAGCTGAAATCTCTCGACTGGGATGCCGAGCACCTGACCAACCGGCAGCAGTGCTACTGCTACTGCGGAGGCCCCGGCGAGTGAGTGCGTGCCCTGGCGGGGGGGTGGGGTGGGCAATAGGGGCAGGATGGCTGCCCTACCTGGAAGAGGGGAGGAGACAGCCTGGCTGATCCAGGAAGGCTCAGTGGAAGTGGGCTGGGGGGGGGGGAGTGCCCTGGCCTAGAGGCTGGTCCCAAAGCCAGGAGTGGAGGACTGAGGCCCCCATGCCATAATCCAACCCTCCTCCTTTCCCTCCTGCCGGCCCAGGTGGAACCTCAAAATGCTGCAATGCTGTCGCTGTGGGCAGTGGTTCCACGAGGCCTGCACCCAGTGTCTCAGCAAGCCCCTCCTCTACGGGGACAGGTGAGCCTCTGGCCCAGGAGATGTGGGGGGGGGGCGGCTATAGGAGGCCTGACCAGCCACCGCTAACCTCTTGAGCTCTGGGCAGGTTCTACATCTTTGAATGCTGCGTCTGCACTCTGGGCCCCGAGAGCGTCCGGCGCCTGGCCCTGCGTTGGTGAGTCTGGATGGGGCAGCTGGTGGAGTGGGGCTGCTCGGCTGAGTTGAGATCAGGGAAGCCCCTGCCCCCCCCCCCCCCCCCGGCAGCATTGAAGCCCCCTAGCAAAAGAGGTGGGGTCCCCAACTCCGGCACTGGTGGCTGCTCTGCTTCGGTCTAAGGTGAGGCCCGGGGGGGGGGGATCTGGCCTTGTCCCAGGGGGCTTTGGAGGGCTCTGGGGCTTTAGGGTTTGCATTTGTGTAGATGCTCCCCAGATGCCGCTTCACTGGCTGAGTCTTTCGCTGTCCTCACTGAGCCTCCTTTGCAATCAAACGGTGCCTGTGCAGGGCCTGGTTTTTCGGGGTCCGGAGCCACAGGCAGCTGTTCTCCTCCCCAGCCAGCAGAGGGCGCTTCCCTCTGTGAAGTTCACAGTGGCCGGAGCGAGGGGCTGCTTGTCCTGGCTTTGGAGCCTGACAGAGGCGGTCAGTTGGGGAGGGGGGGGGGCATTTTTGAAGGAAGCACACGAAGTGCGAGCTGGCTCAATCTCTGTGTGAAGCTTTCGGGCTTTGGGACAGAAATGGAGGCTGGGCCCTGACTCAAGTGCATCTCCTGCTCCGCAAAGGAGTTTTAAATGGGGGAGGGGGGTGTCACAGAGGGCAAAAGTCAGCCCCACAAGCCCTTCAACCCCTTGCCGAGGGTGCTGGTGCGGGCTTGGCCTGGGCCCGGGCTTGGGCTGGCGGGTGTCTCTTACCCAGGTTTTGACGCCTTTTAGGGTGGACGTGGCCCACCTCATCCTGTATCACCTGAGCATTTGTTGCAAGAAGAAATATTTTGATTTTGAGCGAGAAATCCTGCCTTTCGCCAGCGAGAACTGGGACAGCCTCCTGCTGGGAGAGGTCAGAGCAGGGCCTGGCCGGGTGGAGGCACATGGGGGGATCCCTCCTTCCTCCCTGCTTTGCATCGTGGTGGAGGGGGGACACCTAGCAGGTCACCCCAGTCTCCTGCCTCTTTTGAAGAACCCGGGGCATTCCTCTGTGCTCGTGCCCTTTATGTGAAGGGCTAAATGGGGGGGCGCTTGGAGCCACTGAGGAGCAGATTGGGGCTGCTAGCTACCCCTGCCCCAAATGAGATCCCAGGCCTGGGCTCTTTAGCACTGAATCCCCGTGGGAAAACTCGGCAGCCAACAACAGGCTGGGAAGTGGACATTCGTGGCATAAGCACAGCTGCCTATAGACCCCCCAGAAGAAGCCTCCCCTTCAATCCCCAATGACCCTTAATCCCAGCGGCCACTGCCTTGGAAGGAGGGTTTTCCCGTATAGCATGTATCCACCCTAGGGACCACAGCCGGGTCTGGGAAGAGTGTAGCCTTATGGGCGAGGTTGTCCCCCTTGGCTGGCTGTGCTCTCTCAGTTGCTCCCACAAGGCCTCGACCCCGGGAGGAAGGCTCGCCCGGGGAGGCCATCGTCTTCTGGGCCCCTCAGCTAAACCAGACCCTTTTCTTTGGCCGGGCAATGGGTCCCTTTGGGGGGAAAGGCTGTCTTGCCCACGGGCGGCTGTGCAGGGCTGCTGTTCATGGTCCTTGTCCTCCTTGGCCCCCTGCAGCTCTCCGAGACGCCCAAAGGAGAAAGGTACAACCAGCTGCTGAGTGCCCTGACCAGCCACAAGGACAGGTAGGCCTTGCTCGGGGTTGTCAGGCGCAAACCACCGGACCAGGGGTGAAATCTACTTACCTTCCCCACCGGTTCGGAAGTGCACGCATGTTACACGGGCACACGAACCCTCTGTGCACACGCAAACCCTTCTCTGCAGGCGCAGAGGGTAAAAAACAGGTTATTTCCTGGTTCAAACCCGGAAGTAACAACAGGCGGGTGGGCAGAGCCTCGTGCTGCCATCGCTACCTCTGAACCACCCGCCACCATCACTACCAGTTCAGCCGAACCCCTGAACCAGACCCACAAGTGCAGAATTGAGCTGCTGCACTTGGTTGCTCTCTGCCTGTTTATAGGAATCTTCCCAGGTTAGTAAAATCACCTGGGAAAGGCCTGATAAGACTCCGAGGCACTCGAAGGGAATCTGATCTTGTGTTTGCATAGACTAGTGCACTAGTTGCTAGTGCCCTGTTTGACCCCCCCCCCCCCCCCCGGACTGGGATGGTTGTTCACAGACAGGGCCGACTCCCCTGGGTCAGGCGAAGGTCCCGTGTTTGCCCAACATCCTAAGGCAGCTAGCGTTTGGAGGTTTGGCCTGATGGACAAGCTCAGCCCGTTTGGTTTCATTAAAATTTTGTTCTGTGGTCTGAGCCCCAAAATGGGCAACTTACCTGTGCAAATTAATCCATTTCTGTGTCCAGTCATATTTGGTCTAAATTTAGGGGGCTTAAGAGAAACAGCTGCTTACTGAATATAGGGGAGTTTAGGGTTTCAGGATTTTGCGGGAGCCTCAGGTTGAGCCAATTCAGAAACCAAGTGGGGGTGAACGCAGAAAATAAGGTTGTCCAGAAGGGTGGAGGGCGAGGGCAGCCGGTGGGTGCCCCTCCTCCACAGGAGCTCCTAGATCTAGTTTAAAGCACCTGTTACTGCAGTGAGCTGTGTCCTGTCGATCAAAGTGCCTCACTGATATTGTATCACTGACCGAATGGGTGCGTAGGCGACAGCCCCGGTGGCAGCCTGGGTCGCAGGAAGAGGCTGTACTGGCGCAGCCCCCCATCCCTCCTCTCCTCTGCCCCACAGATTCATTTCTGGGAAGGAAATAAAGAAGCGGAAGGGGCTCTTCGGTCTCCACCTGCGAGTCCCACCCCCTGCCCCCCAAGCCCCAGAGCGCCCCGGGCCACCCCTCCTCTCCGAGAGCAGGTGAGAAGGAGCCCTCTCTGCCCCACTGGCCTCCCCAGCTGTGGGCCTGGGGAGAGAAGGAAGCTGCCCCCCCGGCTCCTTCCCCCCGGCCCCCCCTCCGTGCTGCACAGATAAGGAGGGCCCCTTACAGCTTGCTTTCAGGGCAGGGCAGGCGTGGGACGGGGCCGCAGCCCAGGAGGGCCAAGTGCCATCGCCCGAAGGCTCCAGGGGCAGCCTTGAGCACGGAGCAGCGCAGCGCCAGGGAGAGGGAGCGGCTGGGCAGAGCCCTCACTCAGGTAAGCGGGGGGGAGGGGATGGCGGGCGAGGGCCACCAGGGAGGAGGGGCTCCATGCTGGGCCCCCCAGCGGCCCTTCAAGGCTCCTTTCGCACAGGAGCTGGTGCAGAGCCCCATCAGCCCTAACCAGAACTACGGCGGCTACGGCGGCACCTGCAGCACATACAACTTCCGCCGCACCGATGCCCGCTGCCAGGACAGGTGAGGCTGTGGCCAGGGGGCACAAAGGGCAGGGCCAGTTCACCAGGCCGGCTCCCTCTTGATGCTCTGCTCTCCCTCCCTCCCCCCAGCGCTCCGATCCGGATGTTCGCCTCCTTCCATCCCTCGGCCAACACCGCAGGGACCTTGAGGTGAGCAGGGTGACACAGAGGGCCGTGTGGGTCCCCACAGCATCGCCCTGGGGCCAGGATGGTGGATCCCAATGGGGAGGGGGGCTTCTGGCCTAGAGAGGCATTTGGTGTGCCTGCTTCCCACAGCTGGAGTTTCCAGGCACAGCTGAGGCTCTGTGTTGGGCAGGGCATGGTCTGGCAGCCCCCCCCCCCCCCCATGATTCTTCATGGGCTGCTCCGACAGAGGGCCGGCTGCCTCTCCCCAAGGGCTGCTGTCAAGAGGCATTGCAGGGCAAAGACCTGCCCCTTGACGGAAACCAAGGCTGGGCAGGAGCCTTAATGGGCTAGGGGGGTGGGGGAGGCTTTCAAAGTAAAACCCGTCAGGGGTCACCCTTGCCCCCAAAGCAGGGGTTCCTCCTCTGCAGAAATGGGGTGCAGAAGGACTGGTTTTCCCCCAAGGGTGCAAGCAGCCCTTCCTTTGCACCAGGGAGCATAGGGCCCGAGGTTGCCTGGAGCCCCTTCCCTTGCAAGCCTGCTTTGCGAGGGGCCCAATCCCCGTATTGGCTCCCTCTCTGGAGAGGCCCTCGAAGGGTCCTTCGGCTGAGCGGCCAGGAGACCCTCCCCAGGATCAGTGCTTCTGCAGAAGCACCACCCGGAGTTGGGGGCTGTCCCGGAAGTCAAAGAGAAGTCCTGGCACTCTGGCGGTCCCTTCCACCGGCTTCTTCTGCGAGTCCGATCACAGGACCCGCACCCCACCTGGGCAGGAAGGTTCCCAAAGCAGCTGGGGTGCCCACCGCCACTTGCTCCGGTCCTGGTAATGCCACCATGCAGGGTACTGAATGTCTGTGGAGCTGGGCCGCCCGTCTTCTGGATAGGATGTGCCCCAACGGCTGACGGGGCTCCGAGGTACACCCCAGGACAGAGATCAGGCAGACCCCTACCCCCCTTTTCCTTCTCTTCCTGGATGGGAAGCCTCCACAGCGGGGCCCTCTGGGACGGCTGTCGGTGGGGTGGGGGGGAATGGGACACCACTGGACATTGGTGGTGGGAGGGGCTGGCACTAACCACTCCCTCTTCTCTTGCAGCAGAAGCGGTGAGCCCCCCCTTGACCCTTGTGTGGCAGCCACCCCCGCCGCAGAGCAGCAGAGTCCGGAGCGACCTGCCCCCGCCTTCCTGCCCTGCCCGACGCCTCCCCTCAAACGCCGAGCTGTGCCCCCTCCCCCTCCCCCTGCCATGCCCTCCTCCCTCTGCGCCCCAGCCAGCAGCAGCTACTTTGGGGCGATGGGCCGGCTGGCGCGGGGGGAGGCCGTCCGCATCCTGGCCCGGCGCATCGCCACGGACGGCACCGTCCAGTACCTGGTGGAGTGGGACGGGCGGGGCATGTTTTAGGCTGCCTGCTGGCTGAGTGTGAGACTCCACCTGGAGCCACAAGGATCCCCACCCCCGATTTCCACAGAAGGAAGGGTAGCTGGGAACCTGGGAAAGGGACCCTGGCCGGAGGGCACCACCACCTTGCCGCCTGCGCTCTCCCTCCCCTCCTAGCCCCCCTGTGGAGCGAAGCCTGAGTTCGTTTATTTTTGTACTGTTTCTGAGTAAAGTTTTTAGGGAGACTGCCGAGAGGGGCAGGGCACAGCTTCGCGGGGGGGCTGCCTGCCTCCTTTCCCCCCCCCCCATTGCTGACTTCGTTCAAGATGCCGCTGCCCCTCCCCTTGCTTCCCCTCCCGTTCACAGCCAGAGGCTGAATAAAGAGCTTCAGTGAGACTCGGCTGCCGCAATTTCTTCCACGGTGGGGCCCCAGCCACGGGACTGCAGCTGCCGAGGGGTCTGGCCAGCCCCCCTCACACTCCACACAACCCCCAAGACGCGAGGAGGCCCTGGGGGCCCCAGGACAATTGCAGACAGAAACGAGAGCCTGAAACCCCCTGGGGCTTTATTGTGGACACAGCCTGGTCAAGGGCCCCTCACTCAGGGGCCACGGCCTCTTCCACCCATCGCAAGTACGGGGGGTTTCCCTGCTGGATGGGGACGGAGATCACCTCGGCCACTTCGTAGGGGTGCACCGATCTGCAAGCCAAAGGGGGGGAGGGGTTTGATGTAGACACTGAATGTTGTCGCCCCCCCCCCCATCTGCCAGAGGGGAGGGGGGGACTCTGCCTTACCGGACATACTCTGCCAGTGCGGAGACCCTGGAGCTGCGTGTTTTGATCATCTGCAGGGGAATAGAGAGACCAGCCGTGAGGGGGCCCCAAATCTGCAGGCAGGGCTCTGAAGCTGGCAGGAGGAAAAAAGCCTGCTCCCACCTTGGAGCCCCCCTCCCCAATTCCTCAGCCAAACTATCCCTTCTGCTGCAGGTGCCACATGCAAACCCTGGCATGCTTTGGGCTCACTGAGTTGGGATTTCAAGCCCCCTTGTGGGCAAGGAGGGGTCCAATGGATGCGGGGGGAGGGGGGGAAATCAGGACATGGATCAACTCAGTCACCTGGCCACGGGGGGGGGGGCAGGGCACAAGCGAAAGGGGGGCACCTTCCACAACCCCCCCCCAGAAGGCCCAGGGTGGGGGGTAGGGGGCCTCAGTGTTACAACCCCCACAGGGCTGGAGTGCAAGGCTGCCCCCCCCCGCAAGAGGATGGGGGAAGGCAGAGCCCTCTTTGTTCCCCTCCCCTCCTGCGCGCCCCACTTACCAGCAGCACCTCGGCGTCCTCCTCGACGGCGCCCTTCCACCGGTAGCTGCAAGAGACGCGGAGGGGGTAGCTGAGGCCGGGACGCCGCCCCCCCCCCCCCGAGCCCCCTTTCCAAACAGCCCCCCACGGGAGACTCACATGGAGGTGACGTGGGGCAGGACGTTCACGCAGGCCGCCAGCCGCCGCTCCACCAGGGCCCTGCGGACACCAACCATCAGGACCGGCTGCCGCCAGCAGACCCGCCCCCCCCCCCGCCCGGCGCCCCCCCCCCCCCGCGCACCTGGCGATGTCCTTGGCCACCGTCTCGTTGGGGCAGGTGACGAAGGCGGCCGAGAGGAGGCCCGTCGCCGCCGGAGAAGAAGGGGGCTCGGCCGCCATGGAGGAGAAGGAGGAGGAGGAGGAGGAGGCGGAGAAGAGGCAACCGGAGAGCCGCTGCAGCGCCGGCACCATCAGCAGCGCCAGCAGCAGCGCCGCCACCTGCGGGGAGGAAGAGAGCCGGGGTCGCTCGCGGAGGAGCCCCCTTCGGACGGCAGCAACCGCCCAGCCCCCGGCCCTTACCCCGCAGGCGCCCGCGGGCCAATGCAGCCGGGAGGGGGCGCCCCTCTGGCCGGGCATCGATGCCCTCCCCCCCTCGCCCCGACGGACAGCCCCGCGCCGCGCCCGCCTCTCCCCCCGCCGGGACCTGCTTCCTGTCGCGTCCGCCGCTCGACCCGACGGGGCCCCGCCCCCGCCCCCGCCACGAGGTTGCGCCGTCAGGCGGAAGTGCGGCCGGTGCAGCGCGCGAGGGAGCCGGACCCCCCCTCCGCTTCCTTAGCCCCCCTCCCTGCCCTCCCGCGCCGAGGGGTCCGGGGGGGGGGAACTCCGGTCGCGGCCTCGGACAGTTGCCCGCTTTGATCGTCCGGTGCAACACTTGAAATAAAGCAATAATCCCCCCCCCCCGGCCTTTCGGCTTCTGGTCTTGGGGGTGCCCCCATCTCCTTGGCCCCCAGCACTTCCTGGGAGCAATAAGCCCACCCCCACCCCCACCCCAAACGTCTGGGCCAGGGACCCTTGTCCCGATCAGACCTTCTGTTTCTCCTCTCTGCTCAGGAGTGGCTGGTGGAGGCTGCCTTGACCCACCCTGAAGAGGCCAGGCGGGTGTCCCCCACTCCCTCCCTTGAGCAAAAGGTACCTGGGGTTCCTTGGCCTATCTATTTATTTATCTATCTAGGAAATATATATATGGCCACCAATCTCAGGACTGTGATTCTGGGCGGGCAAAACAAAGCAACAAAAACTCAAATGATCATTGAAAACAGTAAGACAGCTCCCCCTGGGGGGGAAGGGCTGTCTCCTGGGAGGGGCTGGATAGCCCCCTTCATTCCTAGAGGGGTTGCATTGAGGGCCAACTGGTCTCAGGTCCGGGGTTAATGTATTGCCATTTTTGACTTGATACCTTAATCACTTAGACCAAACTGGCTCTGTTGTATCTCTTTTTAAGGATTTTGTTTTGTGTTGTATGCTGTCCAGTCTGTTGGAGTTGGACGGCTATAATACATTTTAATATTTATTATTATTATTATTATTATTATTATTATTATTGTTGTTGTTGTTGTTGTTGTTGTTGTTGTTGTTGTTGTTGTTATTTAATCTGTAGTGAGATTCACAGCCTTTGAGGCTGGTTAATAGCTCAGCAGCTCAAGTCCTAACCAAGGACCTAGGAACTGTTCAGGTATCGTCGGAGGATGTAAGCTGTTCCGAGTAAGGTGGTTTTTTGTAGAGTCAAAATGTTCAAGTCCGGTAAATTTAGAGTTTCTAAATAGCGGGATAGCCCTTTGGGTATTGCTCCAAGGGCTCCAATTACAATCGGGACAACACATGATTTCTTTTTCCACAGTCGCTCTACTTCAATTTGCAAGTCCCGGTACTTTGTGATTTTTTCTTGCTGCTTATCTTCAATCCATGCATCACCAAGTATTGCAATGTCAATGAACCATACTTTGTTCTTTTCAACTACTGTTATGTCAGGTGTGTTGTGGACCAAGTGCCTGTCAGTCTGAATCCTAAAGTCCCACAAGATCTTGAGTTTCTCATTCTCTAGAACTTTCTCAACCTGATGTTCCCAGTGGTTTTTGCTGTACTCAAATCCAAACTTCTGGCACAATTTCCAGTGAATGATCTTAGCAATGCGGTCATGGCGTTGTAGGTAGTCGGTTTGTGAAATTTTGCTGCACCCACTGATCAGGTGGTCAACTGTCTCATCTTTCTCATTACAGAGGCGGCATTTGCTGTTGGTGGTAACATGTTGAATTTTTGCCTTCATGCAGTTTGTGGCTAGGGCTTGTTCTTGAGCTGCCAAAATAAAGCTTTCTGTTTCTTTTTTCAGTACTCCTGATCTTAACCAATTCCAAGTTAGTTTCTAGTCACCTTTGCCTTCAATACTTTTCAAGTATTGGCCATGCAGAGCTTTGCTTTTCCAATTTTCAGTTCGCTGCTCAATTACTTCTTTCTTATATTCTGCTTTTGTTTTAGTTGTCTTTAAAAGGCCTCCTTTATTTACTTCCTTAATCATTGGTTCTTCACTTTTCTGGATGTAATCATTCAAGCTGCATTTTTCTTCTTCCACAGTCTGCTTTACTTGTAGGAGTCCTCAAGCACCCTCTGCTCTTGGTAAATATAATCGGTCAACATCACTTTTAGGGCGCAAGGCATGATTCATTATCATAAGCTTCCTTGTTTTTCTGTCCAAATTGTCTAACTCCATCTGGGTCCAGTCAATTATTCCCGCAGAGTATCAAATCACAGGTATAGCCCAGGTATTTATGGCTTTTATGAATAATAATAATAATAATAATAATAATAATAATAATAATAATAATGGATCATTGCACAGTCAGTCAGATGTTCAGACTGGATTTGGTATTTTTGACTACCTATCGAGTTCTTACCAAGGACCTGTGATGGCAAATCTGGATGTTTGACAGATATCATCGCAGGATGGAAGCCGCCTTCTGCAATTGACTAATGGAGAATTTGTCAATGCCAATGGTGTTCAACTGGTGCTCCAGTTGTTTTGGGACTGCACCCAAGGCACCTATTACTATTGGTACTGCCCTTGCTTGCCTTTGCCACAGTTGTTCTATTTCTATTTGTAGGTCTTTGTATTTCGTTTTCTTCTCCAATTCTTTCTCTTCTCTTCTGCTGTCTCCAGGCACTGCCACATCCACTATCTAGACTTTTTTGTCTTTGCTATCGACAGCTTTTAAATCTGGGGTGTTATGTGGCAGGTGCTAAGATGCTAAGAGTTTGGAAAAACTGCCGAGAAGAGCAACTAAGATGATCAACGGCCTGCAGACAAAAACATAGAACGGTTGCAGGAACTGGTATGGCTGGTCTAGAGAAAAGAAGGAATAGAGGGGACATGATAGCAGTATTCCAGGGTATTTGAGGGGCAGCCCCAAAAAAGAAAGGGGGGGGGGTGTCAACCGATTCTCCAAGGCACCAGAAGGCAAGATGAGAAGCAAATGGATGGAAACCAATCAAGGAGAGAAGCAACTTAGAACCAAGGCGAAACTTCCTGACAGTGAGGTCAAGTAATCAGTGGAACGGCTTCCTTCCAGAAGTTGCAGGTGCTTCATCTCTCTCTCTCTCTCTCTCTCTCTCTCTCTCTCTCTCACACACACACACACACACACACACACACACACACACACTCACGATTGGTTGCTGTGGTGTAAAAGGGGAGTTTCCCTTTTCCCCCGCCTTTTTTCTTCTGTGTGTTCCATAGGCTGTCTGATTTACCTCATGATATTCCTGTGCTCCTGACTCTCTTGTGTTTTTCCCTTCTGGATGATGTTGAATGTTAAATATATATATATATTGTTTTATACATACATACATACATACATAGGTAAATCAGAGAGCATGGAGAAGAAAAAAGGTGGGAAAAAAGGGAAACTCCCCTTTTACAACACATCAACCTATCAGAGCGTAGATTGCCTCAGGCAAGAGCCAGCAGCACCCTCCAACCAATCGACTACAGCTGTGGATTCTGCTTCATTGTACACTTTAGTCTTCCGGCTACTAAATTGAATGTCTTAACAGCCTCCAAGTTCCCTTCCATGTCTGTTGTCCTGTTATTCTGTTCAGATGATTCTGGAAAACTGCAAGAGAAGGAAGGCCAATTAGGATGGATTACAGAGAGGCATTCGACTCCCTGCCACATGACTGGATAACCAAGTGACTAGAAATAACAGGAGTCAGTAGAAATAGTATCAGAAGCTTTGTGCAAAAATCAATGTTAAAATGGAAGACACAGTTTGTGGTCAATGGTGAGAGACCGGGAGAGGTTTACTCTCAAGAGAGGAATATTTCAAGGAGATTCTCTTATCATCTCTACTGTCACATTCCGGCATCCTGTGTAAGAAAAGCCAGCAACACAGGTTGATGTTAGAATTGTTTATCTGGAAACATGGACCCGGCACAAAGCGACCATCCAAAGGAATCAACGTTTGTGCTACCCACCCCTTATATTGTGCCCCACCTCCCCTTTGCCACTGTTTGTCATTGCACTGTTTCCTGTGTCAACAATACTGAATAACTCAGGCTATCAAACATCAAAAAAATCCACCAGGCCACGCAACCTCCTTTACATGTGATGATCTGAAGATGTATGGAAAAACACCTTCTGAAAGAGAATCGCTGCTCAATACTGTCCACATATACAGCCAAGATATTGCAATGTAGTTTGGATGGGGCAAATGTGCCACACTCTCCATCAAATGGAAAAATACTGAAAATGGAAGAAATCCAAGATGCCCCACAAAAATAACATTTTTGTGGATGAAGATGATTACCACAAATACTTCAAGCTCACAACATCAAGCAGGAAGTCAGGAAAAGGATTAGAGGTGAATACATCAAAAGATTGAAGTCTTTTGATGTATTCACCTCTAATCTTTTTCCTGACTTCAATGTACTTGATGTTGTGAGCTTGAAGGATACCTATTGAGTCCAAACTCAATGGAGGAAATACCATCAAGGCAAACAACACCTGGGTGACTCCAGTCATTAGATACACAGCTGGAATAGTGGACTGGACTTAAGCAGAACTAAAAGCCATGGGTAGGAAAACCTGAAAAATAATGACAACAAATCATGTCTTTCATCCTCGCAGAGATTGTTAGTATCTCTATCTATGTTGCAAGTATATCAGATGGTTGAAGAAGAAAAAAGTCCTTTGGAAGAATATCTGAAAGACAGTGAAAAAGATGCAATCAAATTAGTATGGTAGGAAGGCCTATTAAGTATTGGAGTGACCAGACTGGCCTACAAGAAAATGAACAGAAAGTGTTCATTTAGAAGTGTTGTTGAATTCTCTACGGGACTCTAACAATTTGAATGGAATAGTTGTAAGGCAAAAAGATTACAGAACAAAAGCATTCACAGATGATCTGGTTGTTACCCTAACACAACCCTTGGAATCAACCATACAGATGAAAAACATTATAGAGGAATATGGTTTGGTTTCAGGTTTTAGTCTGAACCAGAAAAAGACTAAGATGATAGTTAAAAATATGTTGGAACCACAAAGGAGTGAATTGGAAAAGTTGGCAGGCTTTGAAATAGCTACAAAGGTGAAATATCTAGGAGTTCAGGTTGCAGCTTCTAATATAAAACTTTTTCAAAATAATTACGAGGAATTGTGGCACAAGATTCAAAAGGACCTTGAAACTTGGAAGAAACTGCAACTATCTTTACTTGGCAGAATAGCAGCTATTAAGATGAACGTTCTACCTAGATTTTTGTTTTTATTTCAAATGATTCCGGTGCTCAAAAGTGATAAGATATTGATGGAATGGCAAGCAGGTCTAAACAAATTTATTTGGAATGGGAAAAAACCAAGAGTTAAACTTAAAATCATGCAAGATGTTCGTGAAAGAGGTGGCCTCCAAGTTCCAAACTTACATTTATACTATGAGGCAGCAGTGTTGACACAAGTGGGTGATTGGTTTGTTACAACGAAAATAGAAATTTTGAATATAGAAGGCCATGACTTGGAATTTGGTTGGCATGCATACTTATTCTATGAAGATAAGTTGGATAGCGTATTCAAAAGTCACATTTTGAGACATGCTTTGATGAGAGTTTGGAAGAAGCACCAGCTTCAATTGGATTATAAAATACCTTTGTGGTTGGATCTTGGGCAGATTATGCCAAATATAAAGTCACTCGGGGGGATTTTATACAAAGAGATGCTTTTTAATGATGGGGGCAGATGGAGTTTGAAACCTTTGAACACTCTGTTGGAAGAAGGGACGAATTTAACTTGGTTGCAGTACCTTCAACTTCAAGCGAGATGGAGAGAAGATCAGAAAATTGGACTAATGTTACATGAAGAAGATTTGGTGACTCAGATAAAATGTAAAGGGCCGATGCATATTAAGCGAGTGTACAATTTATTGTTAGAAAGAGATTTAGAGGGTGAATTAGTTAAAGATTGTATGATAAAATGGGCACAAAATTTTGCAGAACCAGTAATGTTGGAAACATGGGAAAAGATCTGGGTCCAGAATGTTAAATTTACACAAGCACAGAATGTGAGGGAAAATTTTTATAAGATGTTTTATAGATGGCATTTAGAACCCCAAAAATTATCATGTATGTATCCAAATGTTCAACCTAAATGTTGGAGGTGTGATTGTTTGGATGCAACATATTTTCATATTTGGTGGACGTGCAGAAAACTGAAAGCATTTTGGATTAAACTTTGGTGGGTTATGCAGAACGTTTTGAAGAAGAAGCTTGAATTTTCTCCTCAGTTTTTTTTGTTGGGGATAGTTAAGGATTGCTCACCGACTGAAACGAGATTGATCTTATATATGATTACTGCAGCTAGACTACTGATTGGTCAATACTGGAAAAAAGATAGTGTACCTACTATAGAGGAATGGATATTAAAGATGTCTAATTTTGCAGAAATGGCTAAGATTTCTGCATACCTAAAAGACAGGACCCATGAAGCCTTTGCTAGGGAGTGGAAGAAATGGGTAGAGTATATGCGGAATAAATATCAAAGTAAGAAGTTTCAACTAGTATTTGATTCATAACTATATCTATTAATTATTTTATTAAATATTTGAATTTATATTTTTATTATGTTATACATTTATATTAATATTTAGATAAATTATAATGCTAAAAATAAGTTTATATATCTGATAGACTAGCTTTACTTTATCTAATTTTAAAAATTTATGATGTATTATTTGGATTTTATATATTTTTTTAAAATAATATTACTAAGACTGAATATTTGGAATTATATTTAATGTTAAACATTTATATTATTATTCTAAAAATTTATGATGCTCAAAATTAGTTTTTATATATTTGTTATATTTGTTATATTTGTTAGACTGCTGTAAGTTCTTACAAATGATTTATGGTTACTATATATTTGAATTAAGGGGGTAAAAGAGGGTGTTAGAAGCTTAGATTAATTTTCTTATTACTTAATGTTAAATTTATTATATTTTTATCTGGATCTCACCTATTTTTTTGTTTGATGTTGATTGATATATATGATTGGTTAACAAAGGAAGTCAGGGGGGAGGGAAAGGGAGGGGGTGGTAGTTGGGTGGGCGGAAAGGGGGATAAAAATTGTATTGTAAAACTTTTTCAATAAAAAAAAAAGAAAAAGAAAATGAACAGAAAAAAGGCACAGGAATTTATTTATATTATATTATATTATATTATATTATATTATATTATATTATATTATATTATATTATATTATATTATATTATATTAATTATATTATATTATATTATATTATATTATATTATATTATATTATATTATATTATATTATATTATATTATATTAATTATATTATATTATATTATATTTTTATACCGCCCTTCTCCCTCAGGACTCAGGGCGGTGTACAGCCAAAGTAAAAACACAAACCACCATAAATTTAAAAAAGTTTAAAAGAATTAAATAGTTTGGCCCAGTTTTTTTAAAAAAACCCCCAGAATTAAAATACCCAATTAAAATTCACTTAAGTGGTCAGCCCCGCCTGTTGGAATAGTAGGTTCTTGACGGCACGGCGAAGGGTACGGAGATCGGGGATCCTGCGTATCTCCGGGCGCAATTCATTCCAAAGGGCGGGAGCCCTCACAGAGAAGGCTCTCCCCTTGGGGGTTGCCAGTCGACATAATTTGACCGATGGCACCCTGAGAGCGTACTGGCTGGTGAGAGGCTATCAGTGGCAGAAGGCGATCTCGTAGATACCCAGGTCCTAAGCCATGGAGTGCTTTAAAGGTGGTACCCAACACCTTGAATTGCACCCGGAAGACCACTGGGACCCAGTGCAACTCGCGCAGGAGTTATGTTACATGGGTGCATCGAGTTGCACCAATAATCACCTGCACGGCCGCATTCTGGACCAGTTGGAGCCTCTGGGTGCTCTTTAAGGGGAGCCCCATGTAGAGAGCATTACAGTAGTCCAGACGGGAGGTGACGAGGGACGCAACTGGTAGATCAGGTGAACCTGATAAAAAGCCCTTCTGGCCACAGCCATCATAGGATCTTCTAAGGACAGCCGTGTATCCAGGAGGACACCCAGATTGTGAGCCCTCTCTGTGGGAAGAGAAAACATTGCATGTTGCTGCTGCTGTTGTTATGCAAAGTCATGTCAGGCCCATCGCAACCCCATGGACAATGTTCCTCTAGGCCTTCCTGTCCTTTACCATCCTCTGAAGTCCATTTAAGCTCACGCCGACTGCTTCAGTGACTCCATCCAGCCCCCTCGTTCTCTGCCATCCCCTTCTTCTTTTGCCCTCAATTGTTCCCAGCATTAGACTCTTCTCCAGGGAGTCCTTCCTTCTCATTAGGTGGCCAAAGTATTTGAGTTTCATCTTCAGATCTGGCCTTCTAAAGAGCAGTCAGGGTTGATCTCCTCTAGGACTGACCAGTTTGATCGCCTTGTAGTCCAAGGGACTCTCGGGAGTCTTCTCTAGCTCCAGAGTTCAAAGGCCTCAATTCTTTGGCTCTCAATCTTTCTTACGGTCCAACTTTCACATACATGGCAACCATAGCCTTGACTATACACACTTTTGTTGGCAGGGTGATGTCTGCTTTTTAGTAAACTATCTAGATTTACCCTAGCTTTTCTCCCCAAGAGCAAATGTCTTTTAATTTCTTGGCTGCAGTCCCCATCAACTGTGATCTTGGAGCCCAGGAAAATAAAATCAGTCACTACCTCCATTTCCTCCCCATCTATTTGCCAGGAATTGAGAGGGCCGGATGCCATGATCTTAGTTTTCTTAATGTTGAGTTTCAAGCCAACAATGGTACTCTCCTTCTTCACCCACATCAAGAGGCTCTTGAATTCCTCTTCACTTTCTGCCATTAGAGTGATATCATCTGCATATCTGAAGTTGTTGATATTTCTCCCGGCAATCTTAATTCCAACTTTTGATTCATCTAGCCCCACCTTCCTTATGATGTGCTCCTCATATAAGTTAAATAGGCAGGGCGACAGTATACAATCTTGCTGGACTCCTTTCCCAATTTCGAACCAATCAGTGGTTCCGTGTCCAGTTCTCACTGTTGCTTCTTGACCCGCATATAGGTTTCTCAAGAGACAAATAAGATTGTCTGACACTCCCACCTCTTTAAAGAATTTGCCACAATTAGTTGTGATCCACACAAACATTAGCATAGTCAATGAAGCAGAAGTAGATGTTTTTCTGGAACTCCCTAGTTTTCTCCATGATCCGTATGTTGGCAATTTGATCTTTAGTTCCTCCGCCTCTTTCAAATCCTGCCTGTCCTTCTGGTAGTTCTTGATCCACATACTGCTGGAGCCTAGCTTGTAGGATTTTAAGCATAACTTTACTAGCATGTGAGATGAGTGCAATGGTGCGATAGATTGAACATTCTTTGGCATTGCCTTTCTTTGGAATTGGAATGTAAACTGACCTTTTCCAATCCTGTGGCCACTGTTGAGTTTTCCAAATTTGCTGGCAAATTGAGTGTAGCACTTTTACTACATTTTGAATAGCTCAGCTGGAATACTGTCTCCTCCACTAGCTTTGTTGTTGCTGAGATTTCCTAAGGCCCATTTGAGTTCATATTCCAGGATGTCTGGCTTGAGGTCAGTGACCATCGCATCGTGGTTATTAGGGATGTTAAGCTTGTATAGTTCTTCTGTATAATTTTGCCATCTCTTCTTAATCTCTTCTGCCTCTATTAGATCTCTGCCATTTTGGTCCTTTATCATGCCCATCTTTGCATGAGACATTCTCTTCATATCTCCAATTTTCTTGAAGAGATCTCTGGTCCTCCCTATTCTATTGTTTTCTTCTATTTCTTTGCACTGTTCATTTAAGGCATTCTTATCTCTTCTAGCTATTCTCTGGAATTCTGCATTCAGTTAGGTGTATCTTTCTCTTTCTCCCTTGCCTTTCACTTCCCTCCTTTCCTCAGCTATTTACAAAGCTTTCTTCCATTTCTTTTTGTTTGGGATGGTTTTAGCTGCTACCTTTTGTACAATGTTGTGAACCTCCATCCATAGTTCTTCATGCACTCTGTCTATCAAATCTAATTCCTTAAATCTATTTGTCACCTCTACTGTATATTCATCAGGGATATGATTTAGTTCATACCTGAGTGGCCTAGTGCTTTCCCCTACTTTCTTCAATGTAAGCCTTCATTTTGCATGGAGAAGCTCATGATCTGAGCCAGTCAGCTCCTGGTCTTGTTTTTACTGACTAGATAGAGCTGTGATGGCAAACCTATGCCATGCGTGGCATGTGTAGCCATATCAGTGGGCATGCGAGCTCAGCTCTGGCGTGCATGTGTGCGCTGACCAACTGATTTTCGGGGCTTCTGGACTCACCAGAAGTAGGGAAACAGGCTGTTTCCTGCCTCTGGAGGGCCTTGCGGTAGTGGTGGTGGGGAAGGCCCATTTTTTGCTGTCGCCAACCTCCAGAGCCTCTCTAGGAGTCTGGGGAGGGCAAAAATGGCCTTCCCCACCCCCCACCCCCCGTAGGCCCCCCGTAGGCCAGAAATGGCCCATTTGCCAACTTACAGTGGGACCGGAAAGGCTGTTTTTTGCTGTTCCCAGCCTCCAGAGCGTTTATAGGAGTCTGGGGAGGGCGAAAACGGCCTTCCTCACCCCCCCAGAGGTCCTCTGGAGGCCGAAAACAGACCGTTTGCCAACTTCCAGTCCCACCAAACAGCAAACGTTTTCGCCATCCCCAGACTCCTAGAGATTCTTTGGAGGCTGGGGCAGCAAAATATGGACCTTCCGGTCCCACTGGAAGTTGGCAAACGAGCTGTTTCTGGCCTCTGGGAGGGGTGGGGAAGGCCATTTTTGACCTCCCTAGACTCCTAGAAAGGCCCTGGAGCCAGGTGAGAAAGAAAAACAGACCTACTGGGCCACATGCCAGGAGCGTGGGGAGTGTGGAGGGGGTTGTGTGCACATGTGCGGGGGTGGGGCACATAGAATTATGGGTGCATGCACGTGTGCGCGTGACCCCTCCCCGCCCCCCCCTCCTGGCACGCGATGGCAAAAAGGTTAGCCATCACTGCTCTAGAGCTTCTCCATCTTTGGCTGCAGAGCACATAGTCAATCTGATTTCTGTGTTGACCGCCTGATGATGTCCATGTGTAGAGTCGCCTCTTGGGTTGTTGGAAAAGAGTGTTTGCTATGACCATCATATTCGCTTGACAAAATTCTACTAGCCTGTGCCCTGCTTCATTTTGTACTCCAAGGCCAAACTTGCCTGTTATTCCGGTTATCTTTTGGCTTCCTACTTTAGCATTCCAATCCCCCATGATGATAAGGACGTCATTTTTTGGTGTTAATTTTATAAGGTGCTATAGGGCTTCATAGAACTGGTCAACTGTATCCTCTTCAGCACCAGTGGTTGGGGCATAGACCTGGATTACTTACTGTGACATTGAATGGTTTTCTTTGGATTTGAACTGAGATCATTCTGTCATTTTGGGGATTGTATCCCAGTATTGCTTTTCCTGCTCTTTTATTGATTATGAGGGCTACTTCATTTCTTCTGAGGGATTCTTGCCCTCAGTACCATGTTTCCCTGAAAATAAGACCCTGTCTTAATATTTTTTTGAACCCCAAAATAAATGCTTGGCCTTATTTTTGGGGAGGTCTTATTATTTTGGGGCACGTAAGATGGGGCTCCTCTTGCCGTCTTACCTGATTTCCAGCTCTAGGTTTAAATATTTTCAGGGAGGGCTTATTTTAGCGCATGCATTCAAAAGCCCGATTGGGCTTATTATCAGGGGATGTCTTATTTTCGGGAAAACAGGGTAGTATGCCTGATAGTCGTCTGAATTAAATTCACCCATTCCTGTCCATTTTAGTTCGCTGATTCCTGAGATGTCAATGTTCAGTCTGGTCATCTCTTGTTTGACCACGTCCAGCTTGCCTTGATTCATGGATCTTACATTTCAGGTTCTATGGACAATGGATCTTTACAGCATCGGACTTTCCTTTCACCACCAGATGCATCCACAGCTGAGCGTCCTTTCGGCTTTGGCCCAGTCACTTCACTCTTTCTGGCGCTACTAGTACTAGCCCTCTGCTCTTCCCCAGTAGCATATTGGACACCTTCCAACCTGAGGGGCTCATCTGCTAGCATCATTTTTTTTTTAAATTTGATTTTATATGCCGCCCTTCTCCGGAGACTCAGGGCGGCTTACAATGTGTTAAGCAACAGCCTTCATACTTTTGTATATTTATACAAAGTCAGCTTATTGCCCCCACAAACTGGGTCCTCAATTTACCCACCTTAGAAAGGATGGAAGGCTGAGTTGACCTTGGGCCTGGTGAGAATTGAACTCACAGTAATTGCAGGCAGCTGGATGTTAAATTTATTTATTTATTTATTTATTTATTTATTAGGTTTGTATACCGCCTTCTCCTTACGGACTCAGGGCGGTGAACAGCCGAAATAAAAATCCAATACATAAAAGTTAAAAATTAAAACACATATACATTAGGCTGAGAATTAAAACCAAATAATATTAAAATGCGGCAACGCTACAAACATTAAAAATTTTAAAATTTTAAAAATTCTAAAAATGCAGCAGGGATCAGGCTAAACCGGCAAGTTGAAAAAGATGTGTCTTCAGGGCCTGACGAAACGTCCGGAGGTCGGAGATAATTCTCAATTCTGGAGGAAGATCATTCCAGAGGGTGGGGGCTGCCACAGAGAAGGCTCTCCCCCTGGGGGTCGCCAGCCGGCTTAGTAGGAAGCATTAGCCTCCTACGCCACTCAGGCTCCTGTCTTTCAGTACTGTCCATGGGATTTTCATGGCAAAGATACTGGAGTGGGTTGCCATTTCCTTCTCCAGTGGATCACGTTTTGTCAGAGCTCTCTACTATGACCTCTCCGTCTTGGGTGGTCCTGCACGGCATAGCTCATAGCTTCATTGAGCTACACAAGCCCCTCCCCATGACAAGGCAATAATCTAAGAAGGGGAGCATTGCATGCCAGCATATTCAAAAACAGAAGGCAAAACACATAATAACAAGACCTGCCAATGGCTAAGGGCAGGAAAGGTGAAGAAGGAGACGGAGTGGCTAATTCTGGCTGCACAAGACCAAACTTTGAGAACAAATGCATACAAAGCCAGAACTTTGCCAGCAACAGAGAAACAGTGGATCACCTGGTAAACTGCTGCAATAAGATGACCCAGATCAACTGTAAGCAACAGCATGATAGCAACAATGGTACATAGGAAGATCTGCAAGAAATATCATTTGCCTACAAGCAAGAACTGATGGGACCACATAATAGAGAAAATCATAGAAAACGAAGACGTTAAACTGCTCTGGGAGTTTAGAAGTCAAACAGACAGGCACCTGCCACATAGTACCCCAGACTTAACAGTTGTCGATAAGAAAGACAAAAAAGTTTGGATAGTGGATGCAGTCACGGCAGTACCTGGAGACAGCAGAAGAGAAGAGAAAGAACTGGAGAAGATCACAACATGCAAAGACCTGCAAATAGAGATAGAACGACTGGTAAAAGAAAGCAAAGACAGGACCAATAGTGATAGGCGCCTTGGGTGCAATCCCAAAACAGCTGGAGCACCACTATAGGTATTGACAAATTCACCATCAGTCAATTGCAAAAGGTGGTTTTACTCGGAACAGCTTCCATCCTGCAATGATATCTGTGACAGCATCAAACACTCACATCTGCCTATCCCAGGTCCTTGGGGAAGAGTGACTAGGCAGACAAAGATGCTAAATCCAGTCTAAACATCTGGCTGGCTGTGTGACCTGTAGAAACTGAAACTCCCAAATAGTCTTCAGGGGCAGCCCCTGACATGGCTCTCTGCAACAATCCAAATGGGAAGTGACGAAGGGCATGAGGGAAAAGGAAGAGGATCTCTTCGTCCAGAGGAACCTTGCAAAAGCCAGCTACTCTTTGTGGGTCACAAAGGAGACACCAATCTTCAATCAGTCTGCACAAGGAAGTCTGCACCACCCCAGCCAGATCCAAGGGTGGCTGATCCCTGGAGACAGATTTTCTGTGCCCACAGCCACTCCGTCTTGGTCGGGCCAAGTTTGAATTAAATAACAGAAGCAGAGACTTGAAAGAGACCTTGGAGGTCTTATAGTCCAACCCCTTGCTTGATTGAGCAAGAGACCCTTTATCATTTCAGATAAATGACTATTCAATGTTTTCTTGAAAGCCTCCAGGGATGGGATACCTACAACTTCCGGAGGCAAGTTGTTCCACTGATTAATTGTTCTCACTGTCAAAATTTCTCATTAGCTCTAGGTCAGTTCTCTTCTTGATTCTTCCATCCATTGCTTCTTGATTTGTCTTCAGGTGCCTTGAAAAATACATTGATCCCCTCTTCTTCTGACAAGTCCTACTCAACGAATAGAACAGAATAACAGTTGGAGTTACACTAGACATATCCAGTTACTGCAATCATTCTTCATACGTTTTACTCTTGAGTCCCCTAATCATCTTTGTTGCTCTTCTCTGCACTCCTTCTAGAGTCTCCACATCTTTTTTTCATCGTGGCAACCAAAACTGGATGCAGTACTCCAAGTGTGGCCTTCCCAAGGCCTTATCAAGTGGTACTAACACTTCACCTGAGCTTGATTCTATCCCTCTGTTTATGCAGCTTAGAACTGCGTTGGTGTTTTTGGCAGCTGTTGCACATGGCTGGCTCATATTTGAATGGTTGTTTACTAGACTCCAAGATCCCTCTCACAGTTACTACTATTGAGCGAGGTGCCACATATACTGTACCTGTGTATTTTGTTTTTCTTGCATAAATGTAGAACCTTGCTTTTTTCACTGTTGAATTTCATTTTGTTAGATAGCGCCCAATGTTCAAGTCTGTCAAGATCCTTCTGTATCTTGAGCCTATCTTCCGGAGTGTTGGCTATGCCTGCTAGCTGGGTGTTGTCTGCAAATTTGATGAGTTCCCCATCTATCCCCTCGTCCAAGTCATTGATGAAGATGTTGAAGAGCACTGGGCCTAAAACAGAGCCCTGGGATACTCCACTGCATACTTCCCTCCATGTAGAGGCAGTTCCACTGAAGACTACACGTTGAGTGCAGTTGGTCAGCCAGTTACAGATCCTCTGGTTGTCAGCCTTGGAAGCCATATTAGGCCGGAAGCTTCAGTGCTGCCACCTCCTCATGTGTGGGAAAGTTGGAGGGGGGAGTTAGGAGAGGGGAGTTAGTAGACATAATAGCGTTCTTCCTATCGGTCAAGGTCAGGGTGAGCCAGCTTCTGGAGGAGGAGTGGTCAGGGGCTGACTTGAGGTGGAACGGACGTCGATTGGAGCATGTGATCGATTGAGGAGAAAGGAGGTGGTTTTGGGAGCTTGGAATTACTGAAGGAAAGCCCGGGTTTTTCGGATTCGGGATTTCCCAGATGTGCCAGTTTACCTATTTCTAGTAAAGAGAACTTTGGAAAATGCCTTCTTCCGTGTCTTTACTGGGAGTCGGGGGTCTTCTGGAATGCTGACACTGGTGGTGATGCTGTCTAACCCACATTTTTCTATTTTATCTAATAGTAGGTTATGGTCTACTTTATCAAAAACCTTACTGAAGTCCAACTAAATTATATCAACAGCATTCCTCTGGTCCATTAATTTTGTTACTTTGTCAAAGAATGCAATAAGATTAGTCTAGCATAATCTTGACAAAACCCATGCTGGCTTTTGGTTATTACTTTGTTTGCTTCTAGGTGTTCACTGATTCATTGTTTGATTATCTTTTCTGGAATCTTCCCTGGTATTGAGGTCAGGTTGATAGGTCTGTAGCTTCCTGGATCTTGTTTTTTTTTTTCCTTTTTTGAAGATGGGAACTACATCAGCTCTTTCCCAGTCCTCTGGCAGTTCCCCTGTGCTCCAGGATCTTGGAAAGATGCAGTTCAGTGGTTCTGAGATCTCGTCTGCCAGTTCCTTCAGAACCTTGGGGTGTAATCCATCTGGTCCTGGTGATTTGAACTCACCTAGGGTAGACAGGTGCTCACTTACCATTTTCTTCCCTATTTTAACTTGTGTTCCTAATCTATTTTTTGTGGTGCTGTTTTTGATAGGTTGGACTGTTTTTTCCCTTTGTATAAAGACAGATGCAAAAAAATGAGTTAAATAGTTCTGCTTTCTCCCTGTTCCATGTCACCTTCTTGCCACTTTCTCCCAGCAATGGACCAATAGTTTCCTTCTTGTTTTTAACATGTTGGAAGAAGCTTTTTTTTGTTATTTTTTACTTTTGTCGCAAACCTTTGTAAGCCTTAGCTTTTCTCACTTCATCTTTACAGGCTCGGGGTATTTGCTGATATTCGGCCTTAGTTATGTGCCCCGCTTTCTACTTTTTATACTTGTCCCTTTTGTCTTTCAATTTGTCAGAGAGTTCTTTATGCAGCCATGCTGGTTTCCTTTTGAGAGCTGTTATTTTTCTTCTTCATTGGTATTGTGCTAAACTGGGCTTTTATAATCTTATTTTTCAAAATCTCCCAAGCTTCTTGAGTTGTTTTCCCCTTAAGGATTTTCATCCATGGACTTCTTAACCAAGCTCTCTCTTAAGTTTATTAAAATTAACTCTCTTAAAGTCCAAAACTCGACTTTGTTCTATTGCTTGTGCTTGCATAATGTTGAATTCCAGTATTGCACAATCACTTGCCCCCAAGGTTCCTGTGGCTTCAACACCTTCTATCGTTTCATCTCTGTTAGTGAGAATTAAGTCCCATATGACCAATCCCCTTGTTCCTTTCTCTACGTTTTGGGAAACAAAGTTGTTTGCTAGGTTTGTTAGGAACCTGTTGGATCTTCCACTTGGTGCAGTGTTTGTCTTCCAGTTGATGTCAGAGTAGTTAAAATCCCCCATTACTATTTTGATGTGCTTCCTACATACCTTAGTTAGCTGACTAGCAAAAAGTTCATATATTCCTCTGGTTGGTTGGGTGGCCTATAGTATAGACCTATGGCAATGTCATTTCCCCACCCCCTTTAATATTGACCCAAATGCATTCAAGATAATTTTCATCAATGTTGTGCTCTTTTTCTGTAGAGATGTAGTTATTTCTTATATATAGTGCAACTCCACCTCCTCTTTTATTTGGTTTATTTCTTTTAAATAATTTAAATCTCTTTAGCTGTATGTTCCATTTGTGGGTTTCATCCCACCAAGTTTCTGTAATGGCAACAATATCGTATCTGCCCTCAGTTACTTGAATTTCTAATTCACCCTGTTTATTCCTCATACTCTGTGCATTGGTGTATTGACCTTTAAGTCCAATTTGATTGACCCTGTGTTTACATAGCCTGTCTTGTGCCTGACTGCCCCTGCTTTCTTGCCACCTGTTTGATTACTGCACATGATATGGCCCTCACTATTAATTGCTTGGTTTTGTTTGACAGCAAGGTTGATAATCTTACCTGCACAAACATGCACTGATAACCGTATTAATTTTAGATTGCTGGGGACAGAAATATTCTGTATCCATTAATTCTCTGTCCCTGCTGTTCAGTTTAAATGTTTATCCAGAAAATCTGTGAATTTAATGCCAAGTAACGAGTAGTCCTTAATGGTACTATATCTACATGGAGGAAAGTAAGCAGTAGGGTACCACAAGGTTCTGTCTTAGGCCCAGGACTCTTAATAAATGGCTTGGATAAGGGAATAGAAGAGCAACCAGGATGATTAGGGGACTGGAGACTAAAACATATGAAGAATGGTTACAGGAACCGGGCATGGCTACTCTAGGGAAGAGAAGGACCAGGGGAGACATGCTAGCAGTGTTCCAATATTTAAGGGGCTGCCACAGAGAGGAGGAGGTCAAGCTATTTTCCAAGGTCCCTGAAGGCCAGACAACGAGAGATTCAGCCTGGAAATAAGGAGCAACTTTCTGACAGTGAGAACAATCAACCCGTGGAACAGAAGTTGCCTTCGGAAGTGGTGGGAGCTTCATCACTGGAGGCTTTCAAGAAGAGACTGGAGTGCCATTTGTCAGAATGATTTGAGTTTTGCAAGCCGTTTGAATTGCACAAGACCCACATCTTGTGGCAAGGAGTTCCATAGGTGGATTCTGGGCTGGGTTATTCTTGCTGTCCGGGCTTTTTGTCACCTGTGGCTCGTCTTTTCTGGAGGGGCCTTTTAGCTTCCAGCAGGTGAGAGAGGATGCCATTTTATCCCAGAGGGGAGAGAAAATAATATAAGAATAATAGTCATAGTAATGTAAATAATCCGTGGGCGCACCCACCCTCTGGAACCAACTTCCAGCTCCAGATGGCCTCTGACCTTCGCTCGTTCCACCGCGATTTGAAGACCTGGTTGATCCGCAGCCTGGACTGATGGGGGTTGGGGTTTCTTAATGAATTTTAAATTGTTTTAAATTGGAATTTTAATTTTGTATTGTCTTTAATGAGGAACTGTGCATCTTTACTATTGTGAACCGCCCTGAGTCCTTGGAGATAGGATGGCAAATAAATAAATAAATAAATAAATAGGATGTTGAGATGCTAGAAAGAGTGCAGAGAAGATGCAAGTGAGCAGTTGCCAGGACTGGGCATGGCTAGTCTAGGGAAGAGAAGGACCAGGGGAAACAAGATAGTAATGCTCCAGTATTTGAGCAGCTGCCACAGAGAGGAGCGGGTCAACTTATTCTCCAAAGCACCAGAAGGCCAGACATGGAACAATGGATGGGAACTGATCAAGGAGAGATTCAGCCTAGAAACGAGGAGAAATTTTCCTACAATGAGAGCAGAAGCTGCCTTCAGAAGTGGTGGGAGCTCCGTCGCTGGAGGCTGGACAGCCACTTCTTCTGCTTGAGCAGGGGGTCCGACAAGCCCCCCCCCCAACTCTGTTATTCTGTACTCTTTATTATGGAAGACGGCTATTGGATCACCTCCAATTCTGTCCTCACCTTACGACCACAATTAAGCCCAAATTCTTGTTGCTAAACAAGGCAGTTGTTAAGTGAGTTTTGCTCCATTTTACCACCTTGTTTGCCACAGTTAGTAAGTGAATCTTGTGGTCATTAAGCGAATCTGACTTTGCTTGTCTGGAGCCAGCTGGGAAGGTCCCAATTGGTGGCCACGTGATTCCAGGATGCTGCCATAAATATGTGCTAGTTGCCAAGTGCCGGAATATTGATCGCATGACCATGGGGATGCGGAAATGGTCATAAGTATGAAAACTGGTCATAAGACTCTTTTTCCAGTGCTGTTGTACCTTCAAATGGGCGTAAGTCGAGGACTTCCCACAAGAGGGAAGCTCTTAGGACTTTCATCTTTGTGCAGATATGGAAGTTGTGTTGACTGACTGCTCAACTGCCTTAGTGCTCAGTTTGTTTTGCTGATCCTGGAGTCAATTTTTGTTACCCAAAGACCCATCCTTCACAACCTGCTTCCCCAGTATTTGAAGGTCCCTATGTTTGTTGGCTAGGGGTTGGCCGCAGTCCTTCTACGGAAAGTTCCCCAACCTTTTCTGCTTTGTGGGCTAGGGGGAGAGGATGGTTCCACGCGTATGGAGTGGCAAGTGTGCATGCCGCTCCATTTCCACAAGTGGAAAACACGTGCTTGCCGTTCATGCAAATGGAGTGTGTGTGCACACACTCACCCGAGTGGGGATGTGCACCCGTGCTTGCCCGCCACTTCCATGGCCTGGTTCTGAAAGGCTGAAGGCCCAGGAGTGGGCCGCAGCCCAGGGGTTGGGGACTCCCGTTTTACGGGGTGGGGGTTTGGCACAAGAGGGTAATGTATTTCAGTCCTTGGCATGGTGGTATCTGTTGAATGTCAACAATAGACCATTGTCCTTGTGAGCCAGAACACACCGTTGTCAGCAAAGAGGGTCCCTGGCCTGACGGCCTGGAGGCAACCCCTCCAGATGCCTTCAGGCAGCCAAGGTCAAAGAGAGAACTGTCCACTCACTATCCAATGTACATTCCCTCCTTCAGACCCCAGGCAGCACAGAAGAAGGTGCCAGTGAAGAACAGATGGAAGAGAACCGTCCGTAGACACAGCCCCGTTTGGCCCCATTGCAAATGGCAGATGCAGCGGATGAATTATCAGAAAGGAAATTAAATTCTGATTGAAACAGAGGTGGCCATCTTGCCAAATAACCATCAACCATCCCTGACTCTAGAGCAGGGGTCTCCAAACTTGGCAACTTTAAGACTCGTGAATTTCCCAGCCAGTGGAGGTCCACCAGTTTTAAAGGGCGGTTTATAAATTGAAATAATAAATAAATAAATAAATAAATAAATAAAAGTTGCCAAGTTTGGAGGCTCCTGACCTAGAAGGAGGAAGAGGGGAAAGCAGAGGACTCACACCTATGGACTACACCATTCACACGCACAGAGTGGGTTCAAGCTGAAAGCAGAACTTAGGGAGAAAATTATCTCATGGTTATTTTAAAACTGGCTTTCTCTGGAAGAGAGAGAGAGAGAGAGAGAGAGAGAGAGAGAGAGAGAGAGAGAGAGAGAGAGAGAGCATTCTTGGGTTGGGCTATCAGAAGCCATAAATCTCACCACTTCTAAAGCTTGCCTGGAAACAACTTTGCTTCTGCTGTCAACAGTGTTAATTTTACATGGGGCTAAGTCCTAGAATGCTGCCCCCCCCATCTCTTTCAGTGTGGAGGGAGGGGGAGTCTGTGCGTGAAAGGCCCCGAAGAGAAGAATTTAGGAACTGAATTTTGGAGATTGATTCTAAATCTCGGGAAATGGGTGGAGGCTGCATCAGCCTGGCAAGATGCCCCCTTGCGTAATCCTGGAGGCCCATTTCTGCCAGGGCTCTTGATTTGAACCTGGATGGAGAGAAGAGCATCTACCTGGCTTCCTGCTTATCTGGAGTATGGAGACACTGGTGAGATTGGGATTTTAGAATAGAATTGTCCATTCTACATCCTATACCATTTCAGTCCAGTCTGTTCTTGGAAACTTCCAGTGTTGGAGCATCTGCAATTTCTGGAGGAAAGTCCTGATGAATTGTCAGGAAATTTCTCTTTGGTTCTAGGTTGCTTTTCCCCTTGATTACTTTCCATCCGTGGCTCCTTGTCCTGCCTTCATTTTCACTGAGCACTCAAACAATCTGGACTTTTTAGGTGACTGGAAGCTAAAACATTTGAAGAACGGTGGCTGGAATTGGGTATGTTTGGTTAAATGAAAAGAAGGACCAGGGGAGACATGATAGAAGTCTTCCAATATCTGAGGGGCTGCCACAAAGAAGAGGGAGTCAACCTCTTCTCCGAAGCACCTGAGGGCAGGGCAAACAATGGATGGAAACTAATCAAGGAGGAGAAGCAACCTGGAACTAAGGAGAAATTTCTTGACAGTGAGAACAATTAATTGGTAGAAGGTGGGTGCTTCAACCCTGGAGGTTTTTAAGAAGAGACCGGACAGCCATTTGTCTGGAATGGTCCTTGGGGGATGGGGGATAAAGCAGAGGCCCCCATTGTGGGAAGACACCCGGACTGAGAAGTGGGTCAAAGCCCAACCTACTTAATGGTGAGCCAGTGGTGAGATGCAAGAAAAAGGGTTAGGGTTAGGGTTAGGGTTAGGGCTGATTCAGCTGAGGAAAAGCATGGGGCGGGTTGGGGGTTGCCACCCAGGGGGAAGGCTGGAGGTTCAGAAGGGCGCCTGCATCAACCGCGGGCTGGGCACCTGCTTTCACCACCCTTTGAGGTCCCGCCTGCCCTGCTGCTGCCTGGCCAAAGCCAGCTGGCAGCGCCCTCAGAAAGCTGGGAAGGCCAGGCAGCCTGGAAGCTCCGCGGGAGGAGGAAGAGGCTACCGGGTGTTGGGGAGGTTGGGCGGGGGGTGTAAATTCGGGTCCTCGGAGGCAGCAGCGGGCCAGGAAGGGGGTGGTGATGGCGGGAGACACAACCCCGCGTGGAAGCCCCTCGGCGAAAGGGCGTCCGATTACAACCGCCCGGGAAGGGAGCAGAGCTGCTGCCGCCTTTCCAAGCCCCCGCCCGCAATCTCGGCTTGTCAGGAAGGGTCCCGTCCCGCCTCTTTCGATGCCCGGCTTCGCCCTGGTCAGCGGCGGCGTGGCAGAGCGGCTGGAGACAGACGTCGGGCGGCCGCAGCAAGGGCTCCGGGGCAGCTGGAGGCCCAGAAGGAGAGGGTCCGGGCGGAGCCGGTCGCCAGACCGATGGACGTGGCGGTCCTCCCTTTCGCGCTTCCGGCCCCTCGGGGGGCGCCCGTTGGGTGGGGGTGTCCCCCGCGGGGCAAGCCGCCGGGCCCGGGCTGGCAGAGGAGGGGCGGCGTCGGGAGCGCGCCTTGGATTTCGCCCGCGTGCCGTGCTCCAGCGGCGGCGGCGCAGCTGGTGTTGCGGAGGTTCGGGACGGCCGGACGGCCTGCGCTGCAGCCTCGGCTGCCTACGGAGGAGGAGGAGCAGAAGCCGGAGCCCGCGGGCGGGAGGGGGAGGGTCGGCAGCCCCCGCGCATCACCCGAACCGCCGCCGCCGCCGCCGCCTCTTCTTCGCCGCATCCTCGGCTTGTCAGGAAGGGGTCCCGCAGAGAGGCGCAGCCGGCGGCGGCCGCCCCGAGGCACCGTGGGAGCCAGCGAGCGAGAGGCGAACGGCGGGAAGGCCGGTGCCGGTCGCCCTCCCACCCACTTGCCCCTCTTCCTCGGCCGCCCTCGCCTCTTCCTCCCCCGCAGGCCGGTCCTTGAGCGGCGGCCAGGGCCCCAGCCGCGGATGAAGGCAGCACCATGTCCTATGTCCCCTTCCGAGGTAGGGCGACCTTCCTCGGCGCGCGCGCGGCTTGCGCTTTTCGGGCGGGGGCGGCGACAAGCGTGTTCGCTTGTGCGGCGGGCGGGCGGGCGGGCAGGGGGGGGATCGGCGGACAGGCCCCTCCCTCGGCCGCGGGGCAGAGCCTGGCGCCCGGAAGTTGGAGGGGCGACGCTGCCCGCCCGCTGCCGCTCTGCACAGCTCCGGCGCGGGGCGGGCTGCGGCGCAGGGCTGCGGCCGGCGGCTCCTCCTGGAGGTTTGACCCGGGCCGGGGCAAGAGATGCTGCGCTCCGCCCCGGGGATTCCGGCGCGCTCGGGCCTGGCGAGGCAGGTGGGAGCCAGCTGGGAAAGGGGTCCTCCGGCCGCGTGGGGACTGCGCCCCTTCCCACGCTCGCGGCTGGGCGGCGAGGCCGCGGGAGAGAAGCATCGTGGCGCTCGGCCAGCTGCGGCCGGATGGCGGCCTCCGGATCCCGGGAGAGATGGTGCGCTCTGGAACCCGCACCCGGTGATCTGGGCGCTCCGGCCTGCCGTCGGCCGACCGTAGCGGCAGGGGGGCCGGGGGGAGGAGGGGGAGCCGTGGGAGCCGTGGGAGCGGGAGCCACGGCCGGCCCATGGAGGGCGCGCAGTCCTCGCCGTTGCGCCTGCCCTCGCAGCGGGCTTCGCCGGGGTCAGTGCCAGCGCCTCGCCCGGCTGCGGCCCCGCCGAGGACTCCTGGAGGCCCCGGTGCGGCTCCGCAGGGCCGGCCGCGACGAGATGCCCGATTGCCGGGCTGAAGGAGGCACCTGCTGGAAGAAGGAGCGGCTGGGGGCGGGGGGTGGGGGTCCCGACTGAAGATGCCGCCTTCCCAAGCAGGGGCCTTTGGTGCCAACTCTGGGAGGGGGCTGCTTCTTTTGCGGACCAGCCCCTTCCTCCCACGTGCCTCGGTTGGAAGGCGAGCGGCGTTGCAAGGAGGGGGGGCGGCTATGGGGGAAGCTGAAACGTCCCGGTCGGGCCAGCTGAGGTCGGCGGGGGAGGGGGGACGGTCGCTCAGTTCTGGCCCACCATTATTCCCGCTTCGTCATGGTACCCCAAAACGCTTCTCTCCTCTTCCCCCTCCCCCCCGAAAGAGGGTCACCTTCCCCTCCCCCACACCTTGGCTTTGCAGGAAATGGTCTGGGCGGGGGCTCCGGACCCCCCTCCTCGCCATCAGAGGCCTGCTAGCTCTCTTCGGAAAAGGGAGGGGGCGTGATGTTGCCAGGCAACCCTGCTGAAGGATGCTGGGGGGGGGGCAACTCCGGCATGAAGTACATTTTACAAGATTGGTGGTGCTGCACTGCAGGAACCCTCCTCCCCCCGTGGTTTTATTCCCAAGGCAGCGGGAGGGCTGTTCTCCCTCATTTATTATTTTTCTGGGGAGGGGGAAACCTCCTCTTGTCCTCAGCTGGAACAGCCAGGCTGCTGCTTTCCAGGAGGCGCAGGCAGCCACCCAGCAGGGCAGGTGGGGTGACGCTTCTCTGCTGCACCGTGGCCGGCAGGCAGGCAGGCAGGCCTTTCCCAGCCCCCCAGGACCGGCGGTTGTGACTCCCTGGCTCTGGTGATCTGCAGCCCCCTCACCCCCCTTCTCTGAGTGGGTGACTCTCCTCCTGGCTCCGGCACCGGTTCAGGCCTTGAGCCCTACCGGGGCTGCTCCGCACGGCATCTCTGTCAGCAGCCGCGGGGGTCTTTCCTGCCCGATCCCATTCAGGAGATGCGTTTCCTCCTGTTGCCTGGCGGCCGCCTTGCTGCACATTTGCATGGCAACAGCGGAGGGAGATCGTGAAGCTTGGGGGGGGATGGGACTCCAGCTTTGGGGAGGGGGGACCTTGTATACCTTTCAGGCGTTGGAGGCTCCCGAGGCCGGGTGGTCCTTAGCAGACGTTAGGGGAAAAGGAGGCTGTGGGGGCCTGGGCTGCCCCCCCCCCCACAAGCCCCTGCCTGAGGCTTCGGCTGTGCTGGGAGGAAGAGATCTCAAAGATTGGGGGACCCTGCTTCCCCCTGGATGGATCCCCACTCCCCCTAGAGGGCCCCTTTCAGCTGAGCACAGCTGGGCTGGGATGCTGGAGGGGGCCAGGGACTTGTGCCCCCCCACCCCGTGCCTGCTCAGATGAGGGTCCTGCCCATCCCCACGAGTGATGCAGCTGCACTGAAGGGAAGCCTTGTCTTCAGAGGGCGTCTCAGGCAGGGCAGCCCAGGTGCCCTGCCAGGTCCTCCAGGGCCTGAGAAAGGAGCCACTGGATCGGGGGGCGGGAACCCTCTGCTTGGGGGACCCTGCTTTTCCCTTTGGGAGACTCCCTGCCTCCCTGCTTCCCTGAGCAGGAGGAGGCCTTGTTCTCCTCCTGGCCGGTTCAGGCACTGAAGCATCCTCAGCATAAGAAGTGACACAAGGCTATAAATACCAATCCATGAAATGAATGCAGTCAATCAGGAGGGAATGGCCACCTGGAACGGCCCTGCAGGGGAGGGAGCCACAAAGTGGCCCCACAAAGTGGCCCGGCCAGCCTCCTCTGCCTGCTGAGGGCAGCAGCGAAGCCTCGTGCCGCGGGCCAAGCCGGGCAGAGTGGGGGGCCATGGGGTCCTTGGTGCTCTCCGTGTGCTTGTTTCCTGGCAGGCCTTTAAATTACCTGACTAGGGAACATCATCAGTCCACGGTTCAACCCTGAGCTACAAATATTCTCAGGTTGGGGAAGTTGCTGGGGCTCATCTTTCCCTAGCCAAGGTCCTAGTCCTCATGGGTTGGAGAGATTTCCAGCGGCGGCAGCAGGGGTGGCTCACAGAGGGGTCAAGCCTCTAATCCCCAGCCAGCAGGTTGATGGGAACTGGAGGCTCTTTTTTTCAATGTCAGGAACTCTGGACGGGAGCCCTTGCTAAGCCCTCTGCCTTGTCCGGATGCATCTGGGGCTCCTTTGGCCACTGTGTGTCTTGTCTTGAGCTCCCCTGGACGGGTCCCCTGGCCCTCTGCTTCTAAGCTCTGCCTGTGTGAATAGAGCCCCCTCCTGAATTGCTCTGCCTGTCCCGTAGGACGCCCTCAGCTTACGACCACAACCAAGCCCAAAATGCCTGTCCCTAAGTGAGACGGTTGTTAAGTGGGTTTTGCCCCATTTTACGACTGCAGCTGTTAAGTGAATTAGTTGCTAAGTTAGCAACACGATTGTTAAACGAATCCAGTCTCCCCATCGACTTTGCTTGTTGCAAAAGGAGACCACGCTGCAACCGTCATAAATAGGAGCCGGTTGCCAAGGGGCTGATTTGGACCGTGGGGATCCTGCAACGGTTGTGCGAAAAAGGGTCCTGTCCCTTTTTTCTGTGCCGTTGTAACTTTGAATGGTCATTAAACGAAATGACTATCTATCAACTGGCTTTCTTGGGAGCTGCCCTTGAAGACGGCCCAGAAATTGGCAGCTGGTCCAGAAAGGGAAGGCCAGGGAGATCCCTCCCCGCTTGTGTCCTCAGGAACTGACGGAACTGCTGTTCTGTCAGGACTTTCTGCTCTGCTTCTGTCCCCCTCCCCCCGCCCGCCCCTCTTCTGGCCTGTCGTATTTTCCTTTTAACGAGCCGGCTTTCATTGTAAGCATTGCTGAGCCTTTTGGGAGAGGGCGGCCCACGCGTTAAATCTAATGAATTAATTAATCCACCAATCCAGTTGAGCCAAGGCAGGCGGGTAGAGCAGTTGGACTCCCGCTCCCTGTCCCCCCCCGGAAGGGCTGAATCTGGTCACCACCCTGGCTTAGCCAGAGGACCCATGTGCCACTAGGGCTGGGCCAGGGGTCTGGCTAAAGGCAACTGGCTGGTTTGGGTCCAGAGTTCGCCCACATGGTTCTACTCATTACAACCTGTTGAGTTTCTGTCTGTTTATAAAGACACAGTGCCAAAGTGGGGGCTGATTTGAGCTTTGCAAGCCGTTTGAATTGCACAAGACCCACATCTTGTGGCAAGGAGTTCCACAGGTGGATTCTGGGCTGGGTTATTCTTGCTGTCCGGGCTTTTTGTCACTTGTGGCTCACCTTTTCTGGAGGGGCCCTTTAGCTTCCAGCAGGTGAGAGAGGACGCCATTTTATCCCAGGGGGAGAGAAAATAATATAAGAATAATAGTCATAGTAATGTAAATAATCAGTGATGTCCCCCCCCCCCCTCGAATCACCAATATATCTAAGAGCTTTGGAGGTGAAGAAGCTGCCAATTGGCAAGGTGTTCACCCCCTACTGGTGGAGTCTTCCTTTTTCTTGGGTGGACTGGTCTTGGCAGGACCCCATTTCCTTCAGCTGTGCTTGAGTTGGGCCAGGAGAGAGAGAGAGAGAGAGAGACAAAGAATAAGAGAGGGAGAGGGAGAGGGAGGCTCCTGGCTGCTCAGGGCCTAGATCCCTTTGAGGGTCTCTGCAAGGGAAGCCTGGGAAGGAGGACTGGACGGGTTCAGCAGAGTCCGGTTGGCTGAGCTTGGGGACTGCTGGGGGAACGGAGGGCTACAGCTTGGGTCCCTGACCCGAGTTATGAAAGGGAAGTCAGGTCTTGTGAACTCAGGCCCTACCTATGCCTGTGGAAAAGAGCCAGCTTTATGTTCTCTGGGCCTGGCTGGCCCTGGAGGGATGAAGAGGGAAGAAAGCCCCCCTTATGCTGGGGGAGAGCATCCTGCGTTGGCCTCCCCCCTAGATCTGGTTCTGGGCAGGACGTAGAAGGGGGGCAGCTTCAGGGTCAGAGTGCAGGGCGTGCTGCCTTCCCAATCTGCTTTCTTCAGCCCCCAGGTGCCCCTGCCTCCTTCCCCCCATTTGGGGGATGCAGCGGGTGAAAAGTGGAGAGCTGGCTTCTCTCTCCAGAGACCTAAGGCAGCTCTCAGCTGGCCTTGCTTAAAAGGCAAGGCCCCTAGACAACACCCCCTCCCCCCAGCCATTGCCCCAAGGACCCATTCCTGCTCTGGCCCTACAGTATGGGTGATGCTCCCCTTGGCAAAGGCTGTGTGCTGCACCGGTCAGGGTGGGCAACTGAGCCTCACGGATGGTCATCTCCTGACGGGCAGGATGTGGGGCACAGAGGGCCAGGGGCAAAGAGTCCTGCCTGCCTCCAGCTAGGTGGCCACTGGCTTCTCACCAGCTGGACTGGAAGGCCGTGGGTGGCTTGCCACCCCGAGCCTCTATGAGCCCTGCTCCTCCATCTGTCTCAAACCCAGGATGATGGGGGGGGGGCTGAGGGGGGGCTTAGCTGGATCTTTGAGGGATCTAAAAATTGCTGCCCATGGCTGTGATTCCCCAATGGGGAATTTCAGCCCCTTCCCAGCATCTGGAACCCACCCAGGGTACCACCTGCACATTTCTCTGCCTGCCCCCTTTGCTGGAGGCTTCTCCCCTTTCCCCATTTCCTGGCTCTTGGCAGCAACTTCTTGCCACTGGGGGGCAGCACAGGCCCAGCCGAGGCCTTACACAACTCCCCGGCTGCCCCCACCCGTGCAGGCAGGCAGGAGAGCGGGATGGAGGCCCCGAGGCTGTCGAAAGGCAGGTGGGGGGCGGGAGGGGGGGCAGATTATGCTGGGCTGCTCCCAGGGTCTGCAGAGCCCCTTCCGGTGATAGGGGGAGCCACACTGGGCAGAGAGCCCACTCCCTCCTCTGCTTGTGCCAGTCAGGCTTTGGCTGGAGCCCCCAGCCGGCTTGGAAGGAGGACCTGCCTCAGTGGCCCTAACGGAGCAAGGCGAGGTTGCCAGGTGCCAAGACCACAGTGTCCCCCCCGACACACCCCAGTGGGCAGAGGGCATCATGGGGGGGGGGAGAGGGGACAAGGCCTACTTCTCTCCCGAAGACGGGGGGGGGTGGGTGGGTCGTGGCAGAGTTGGGTCTCTGTGTGTGCGCTCCCAGGCCCTTGTTTGGGGGAGGGAGGCTGGGAGGGGGCACCGGGCCGGCCCGGGTCTGCTTGACTCTGCCCTTCCACTGCAGATGTGCGAGGAGCACCGGGGTCCCGTGCGCAGTATGTCCACTCGCCTTACGACCGTCCCTGGAACGCCCCCCGATTCTGCATCATCTCTGGCAATCAGCTCCTGATGCTGGACGAGGAGGAGGTGAGTGGGGGGGGGGGCAAAGGAGGTGGGTGGGGTGGGGCTTCTCCCTTGAGCCCCCCACTGAGGACCCAGAGCAGGTGGGGAGAGCCTGGGATGGGCCAGATAGACCAGGAGGGTTAGGGTTAGGAGGGGCTAAGTAGGTTCCCGCAGGTCGGGCGTTGGGGGCAAGATGGCTGAGGAAACCATGGTTTGTGGTTTCCCGAGTTCAGCAATACAGTGGTTGCACTGTGGTTAGGTTTCCAGGGTTGGCAGGGTGATGCCTCTTTGGGCTGGGGTCTGCACCGGGAGGTCCTTTGGGCCAAGTTCCCACATTACGCTGGGCCCTTTCAGTGGGTCTGGCTCAGCCGTCGTGCAGCTCCCGAGACATTCATTCCGTGGTCTCACAGACCGGCCGTGGCTTGGGAGGATGTAACAATGGGGGAGGGATCAGAGAAGAGAGGGCTGGGGGGGGGAACTCTCTGCTCCCTCCTCTGATGTGGGCTGCTCCCCCCCCCAGATTCACCCTCTGCTCCTTCGAGAACGCCAGAGGGACGCCGGGCGGAGCAAGCTTCTGCGCCGGACAGTCAGCGTCCCCGTGGAAGGCCGGCCCCACGCTGAGCACGGTAGGAAGGGGGGCCGTGTGGGTGGGCAGTTGAATCTGCATTGGCAGGTTCTGTTTGTGTTGGGTGTGAGACTTTCCCAACAGGGTCCAGAAATTGTGGTTAAGGAAAAGCTGGTCCTGCAGCCTGCCCCCACGGGGGACTTTGTGGCCTCCTTTCACAAAGGGGGTCATGTGCTGGGGGGGGCACCCCCTTTCTGAAGGCCCATGATTGGAACCCTGGTGAAGGGGAGGCCTGGGCTGGGCAGCTGCCATCCCTGGGGTGAAGTTGCCAGTCGGGTGGGCTGTGGGTGCCCCCGTGTTTCAGCTGCCTTCCCTTCCCAGCTCCAAGAGGAAGGGGATTGGGGGAGGCCACGGAGGCCTTTGGGGAGCCATGGGGGGGGCTCACAGCTTCTCCTTCTGCCTCTTTCAGCCCCCTCCCAGTTATCCTGGGGTAACCTCTGTGGGAGAGAAATGATTGACAGGCCAGGAAGTAAGGGGATGGGGGGAGATCTTGCTTGCCAGACCAGCCCCATGGGCCTCTTGGGGGCCCATCTTCTTTTAGCCCAGGCTGACCGACCTGCCTGGGTATGGGGGCTGCTGCCCATCCCTCCAGCATTGGCCCATTGTGGGGGTGGATCTGTGAAGCCCAAAAGGGGGAGTAAGGGGAGCGCTCTGACTTTGCTAGAGGCTCTTGTGAGAACACCCGGGAGGCTGAGCAGTAAGGTTCCCCATCAACAGCCCCACACTGCAAGGGGTCAGAGGAAGCCTCAGGCTGACTGGATCCGCCCACAAGGCAGCTGCTGAGGAAAGGGCACCCACCCGCTCTGAAACCGTGGGGCACAACTGCAAGCTCCCTGGCTATGTGGATACCTGCTTCAAGTTGGTGGACCCAAAAGGGCCCCTAGGAAGGGGGCAGGAGTCAGCTGGGACAGCAGGGCCCCCAGCGAGCGGAACTGGGAGAGCGACTGGGAAGGGGAGGGGCGCCTTGTGGGGGTCCGGCATCCTCCCTCCCCCCCAGCTCTGAGCAGGGAACCCTCAGCCCAGCAGTCTGCTCACACTGGGCACTGGGGACCCCCTTCCCATTTACTGAGGGGAGGGGTCTCCCTGGGGAGGGGCAGCGAGTGTCCTCGTGGAAACCCTGCAGTGGGTGATGCACAATAAGCTCATCTCTGCTCAGACCCTGGACAGGGCACTGCCAGGCCCTCTTGGGAGGGGCCCCGAGCAGAGCACCCCACTGAAGGGGCTTCCAAGCAGGGTCCCTGGATGCCCCGCCCAGACGTTCCGAAGGGCCTCTTGACAGAAGCTCCTTCTCAGCTGTTCCCTGCAACGCCCACCCCCCCAGCCCCAGCCCATAATAGCAAGGGCCCTTGAAAGGAGCTTGACAACTGTTGCTATAGGGACCATATCTCCGCCCCCCCATCGCTCTCTCTTTCTCACCCCCTCCCTCCCTCCCTCCCTGCAGGCCTGGGCAATGGGGTGGGGGGGCTCTGTTGAGGCTGCCCTGCAGGGTCTTGGGCCCTCTGCCCACGCTTCTCCTTGCTTGCACCCTCCCCCTCCGCCTGCTCTCCGGCTGCCAAGGAGATGCGGCTGGGCTTTTCCGCTGCTCCTGGGCCAGGCCAGTCCCCTGGCCCCGCCCCCAAGCCCAGCCCAGCCCAGCGGCTCACCTGCCCAGCTGTTACCTTTGCCTCCCCTCCCCCCACTTTCCCCTCCCGACTTGGGGTTTAAAAAAAGAATTTTGTCTTCCTGAGAAGTTGGCTTAAAAGGTTTCCATGGAAACCCCAAAGAAGAGATGAAGGCAAAGGCTGCCTGCCTGAATGAAGGGACGCCCCCTCCCCTTGGCCGCGGGCCAGCAGCGCCCCCTGCCGGATCCGGCGAGGGCGGGAGCGACCCCTCCTCCCGCCAGGTGACCCCGCGTGACCCGGCCGGGGTTCAGCCGGAGCCCCGGCCCCATCGCCGCCCAGGCGGGGTGGAGCCAGGCTCGGGGAGGAAGCCGCCTTCCCTGTCCGCCAGGCTGGACGGAGCCGCGGTCCGCGCCCTGCCCGGCCGGCCGGCCGCAGCAGGGCCTCCTCCGGGGCGGCCCCGGGATGCTTCCCCGGGAAGCTCCGCCCCCCCGGATCCCCCCGCCCGTCCTCGGCAGCCCGCGGACCGGCCTCGCGCTCTGCTGCACCAAGAGATGCTGCCCCCGCCGGCCCGCTCGCCCCCAGCCCAAAGGTAGACCGGCCCGGGCGGGGGCTCGCGGGATGGCCGGGGCGCCCCGGGCGGGGCGGCGGCGCGGGTCCCTGGGCCCCCAGGGGGAACCTCCCCAGGGACTCCGCCCACTCCCGCCGCCCCAACGGGCCTGGGGGGCGCAGGGGGTCCTCCGCCCGTGCCCACCGCCGCCGCGCACTCCCGGCGCTGATGACAGCCGCGCGTCGCCTAGCAACGGCTGGCATGCCGGGGGAACGCGGGGTGGGCGGCGAGCGAGGCACGAGCGCAACCAGCAGCGCGGGGACCGCAGCTCCGACGGCTGCAGCGCCGGGCGGGGGCCGCCGCCCTGCGGGCCGCGTGGAGCCCTAGGCTCCGGGCCCCCCGCCCGCCCGCTCCCCTGCCCCGGCATGGGCCGCGTCCCGTAGTCGCGGGCGGCGGGGGGGCCTTCCGCTCCCGGCGCCGGCAGGTAAGGGCCGCCCGCCCGGCCCTCCGTCCGCAAGCGGGGCCGGCGAGGGCGTCGCGGCAGCCTCGGGGGGCTTCGGGCGGGGCGCTCCCGCCGAGGGCAGGCCACATGGCGCGCGGCGGCCTCGGTCGTGGGGCGGGGGGGCGGCCGCGCGTGGGTAGCGCCGCTGCTGCCGCCGCGTCCGTCTTCGCGCGAGGCCGCCCGCCGTGGCGCGCTCGGCGTTTGCGTGGGCGTCGCGGGCGGGATAATCGGGAGCGCGCGCGGAGCCCCTCGCTCGAGGCCGCTGCTAGCCCGGGGCGCCTTCCCGGAGGTGGCTGGCCGCTTCCGGGAGCCCCGGAGCAGGCCCGGCAGGGCGCGGGCTCCTCGTCCCAGTCGCCCCCAGCCCCGCGGCCCTTCTCGGCCGGCTCCCGCGTCACCGCCCGCGATCTCCCTCCGGGCGAGAAGCGGAGGCGGCTTCGCTTGCGGGCACCCGACGGGCCTCGAGGGGTGTCTGCCTGCTGGCTGCTCCCATCCCCGGCGCTGCGCCCTTCCCTGCTGGGCACGATGGGCTTCGGAGCTCCGGCCTGGGGGGCGTCAGTGCGAGCGCCGCCGACGTGTAAGAGGCGCAACGCGTCCCGCCCGCCTCCACGCATTGAGGGCTCCGGCTGCCTCGCAGCTGCGTCCGCCGCTGTGCTGGCACGTGGGTGAACCCGGGGTGGTTTTAACCCCCCCCCCGTGGTCCCAGGCAGTCACGTGGCGCCGGGCTTGCCAGGAGGGGGGGTCGTCTCTAGGCAGCTGCTGCCTTTGCTGAAAGGGCTGGGGTCTCCTCACGTGGATGGGGGACTGCCCAGAGCTCCCCGCCCTCATTGCTGCCGTTCTGGAGTCCGGGATGGTGGTGTGTGTTTGTCAACCTCTTAGCCGTGCAGGTGGTCGGGCGACCAGGAGGAGAAGCTGCTGGGCCAGGTGGGGCAGGGGCCTGATCCAGCCTCTGTTCTTCCTTCCTTGGGTGGCTCTCCTGGGGAGGCTCTTTCCAGCTGACAGGCGGGAAGGGGAGGCCGACAAGGGAGGCTGAGGTTCTTTCTCCCTGGGGCTGGTGGGCAAAAGGCCTTCTTTCCTTCCAGAAGGCCAGCTCCTGTGGGGAAGAGGGGGCAGGAGGGAAGGGCTGTCACATGGGAGGGAGGGGCTGCTCAGCCCTTGGGGGAACAGGAAGGCCTGGGGTGGAAGCAGTGGCTCGCAGGGCTGGCATGGCGGAGTGGCAGGCAGGCGGGCAAGACAGATGGTGGCAGAGCCCGGTGGGTGGCTCTACGTTGTGCCAGAATGCATGGGGGGAGGGGCTCTCTGCAGATCCTGGCAGCTGGTGCTGCTCAAGGGCCACGGGGGGCCCTGCTACTCATGGGGGGGGGGGCAAATGTCCAGGCAAGGAGGTCTGTGCCCCTGCATGACAGCAGGCGGAGGGGACTCAGGCCTGGCATCCAGCCAGCCCCATTGGGAGGCAGCTCTGGCACATGGGTTTCCTGTTCTCCCTGCCTTCCTGAAACCCAGCAGGGTCTGGAGGCGGGAGCTGTTCTTCCTACCCACCCACCCTGGCCCTCCTTGCTACCCCATCCCTGGTTGGGTAGCCTTGGGGGGGAAGACAAGCTCCAATGAAGTTGGGGTCCTCTCAACTGGGGGGTGATGATGGTGCTGATTTGCAGGCTTTTCGAAGGTTGCCCTTCATTGCCTCTCAGAGGGCCCTGTGCATCCCGTGGCATTCCCCACACCCCACAGAGCAGCATCAGCATCTGGGCCTCTTGGGAAGCCGCCCCAGTGAGGCCTGTGAACACCCGCCTCCACTTGGGCGCCTTCAGACCCCCCCTCCAGCAGCTCCTGCCGTTGGTTTGGGTTTCCAGGGAGGATGTGACTGTCTGTCGGGGGAGAGAGGCTGCTTGGGAGATGCTTTTGGGAGTCGGGAGGCCTTTGAACTGAAAAAAATAAACACATTTCTTGGCTTAGTGTAGGGTAAAAGTGTTAAAAAGCACCTACAGTTACATTCTCAGGGAGCAAGTAGGAAATCCCTCTATTTATAAATTCCAAAGTGAACTTTTTATATGGTCAGTGCGTGATGGGACTGCACCCAGAAAGCCTTCGGGGATTCCCCGATACACAGCCAGAGGGAATTGCTTCACAACATGCAAAAATAAAGTAAAGGATGGGGTGAAGAGCTCCACTGGGGCCTTCATTCTCCCAGGGGGGCAAGGGGGGTTCTTGGGGGGCTCCCTCTGAGTCCACTTGCCCATTCTTTGGAGTCCTTCTCCAGAGCCTGCTTCCCGAGGGGGGGAGGGATTTGCCAGCCCCCGATTCTTGGCTGAAGGAGCCTGCAATTCCTGGTTGCCAATTCAGAGATTCCCCAAAGTAGGATCCCCCCCTTAAGCCCATTGGGGCTTTCCTTACTTTGGGTTTTCTTAATAAGGCCAGGTTGATGGTTGGCTGGGGCCCTTTGCTGGCCCTGGGGGTGCTTGAGGTCAAGGGGGGACACCTGGGGGGGGAAGAAAAGGGGGTCCCAGCTGGGGCCCAGAGGGGTGGCCATGTGCAGGGCTCTGCTTCCCTGCCCTGGGGCAGCTGCAAGCCGGGCTGACTGGGTCCTCTGGGCAGGAGGGGGAAGACACAGGGAGCCTCTTGTCCTGGGGGGGAGGCGGAGTGGGGGGGCCAGGTGGAAGGAGATGGAGAGGGCTGGGGGGATGGGTCCTGCAGTCCATTGGTCATCATTGGTCAGCAGTCACCTCCCTCCCACACGCACTCGTGGGCCTTTGCTGCCCCCCCCCAAAGTCCTTCAGTGTGGGGTTGCCCCTTGAACGCTGCCTCTCTCTCCCCCTGCAGAGTACCACGCCAGCCGCTCCCGCAGGAAGAGCGTCCCGGGGGGCAAGCAGTACAGCATCAACATGGACGCCCCACCAGCCCCCCCCTTCCGTTCCTCGGTGAGTGACACCCTGCCCCCCCCGGCCATCTTGAGGGCCAATGCCCCCAGGGAAATGGGGTTTTGTGGGGTTCAGCCTGTCACCCCTTGATTGTGATTGTTGGGGCTCTGAGCCTGGGCCTGCCTCCCCCCTCTGCCTTCCCTGCTGGGGCGGCCCTCCTACCTCCCCCTAGAAAAAGCGGTTAGGCCTTGGATCCAGAATGGCTGCTGGGCAAAAGTCAGGAAAGTTTCCACTTCTGTCCGTGAGGTGGCCGAGCGAAGCTGTGAAGAGCAGGGAAAGGAGGCCACCAGGAAAGAAAGGCGGGTTCTGGGGAAGATGGGCCGGCTTCAGACCGGCTTCCTTGATCTAAGCCGGGATGTACGGAGGGCGGTGCCGATGATCCCTGAAAGGCTTTTTGGGCAAGTGGGCACTGGCTGAGGGTGCCACTTGGCCTCTTGGCTCCATAGCCAGGGTACCTGTGGGCATCTCCGGGTGCCAGGCCTTATCCAGCTGAGGTCTTTCCTGGGGGACTGCTGGAGAAGAGGCCAAGACATTCGGTGGAAACGGGCTGTTCCTGCCGCGGCTGAGCAGGAGGGAAAGGGCTGGTGGCTGCTCCCCTCTGGGCACCAGAGGCCCCTGGGCAAGCGTCCTCAGGGGCCCCCTGGCTTCCTTCCTGGGGCCCCAGGGCACCCGCATGTGTGTTTGTGAGCCGGGGCAGCCTGACCAGCCTCTCCTCCCTCCACCTGCAGCAACAGGGTTTCCTCAGCCGCCGCCTGAAGAGCTCCATCAAGCGCACCAAGAGCCAGCCCAAGCTGGACCGCACCAGCAGTTTCCGCCAGATGCTGCCACGCTTCCGGAGCGCTGACCACGACAGGTGGGCCGAACTGATCCCGCTCCTCTGTTCCTGGGGTTGGACAGGAGGGAGCCGGATATTCCGTGGCAGCCCAGAGCACCCTGTGGCCCTTCTGGCTCCCCTGGGGGCCCCCTCGGCCCAGCCTGCCTGCCCCCCAAGGCCTGGGTGCCCTGGGTATTTTTAGCGCCTGCCTTCCTTTCCCCCCTCCGGCTGACGGCAGCCCCGACACGCAGGGGCTGCCTCCACTTACGCTGCTGGCTAAATATATCCTGCTGGGGGCGGCAGCTCCGAGCAGAAATGCCACGGGGAAGCGGGGGGAGCAGCCGCACACGGACTCTGCCAGCTCCTCTGGGAAGGGGCTCTGGAGCTCAGCTGCCTGTGGGAAGGGCAGATCCAGACCCTACCTTGCTGTGGCCCCCTGAGAGACCCAGAGTCTCCCTCCCAGGGTCCAGAGGGGCTCCCAAGGCTCTCCTGTGTCTGCCTGCCTGCCCGCCTGCCCGCCCGCCCGCCCTCCCACCAGCCTCCCTCTCCCTCTACCCCCCCCACTGAGGTCGACTCCCAGATTTCCTGCGGCTGCAGAGATGCCCCTTTGGGGTGCAGATGCCAGGTACCCCCAAGCGGGGGGGTCAGCTGAAGCCCAGTTCCCTGTGGCCCTCTCCCTGGGTCCTGCCCACCCCCCCAGCCACAATCTTCCTGCTGACTTGAGTGTGCTCCCCTCTCCCCCTGCAGGGCCCGTCTGATGCAGAGTTTTAAGGAGTCGCATTCGCACGAGTCCCTGCTCAGCCCCAGCAGCGCAGCCGAAGCCCTGGAGCTGAACTTGGACGAGGATTCCCTCATCAAACCAGTGCACAGCAGCATCCTGGGCCAGGAGTTCTGTTTTGAGGTGGGGGCTGGCGTCGGGGGCCTCTCGGCAGGGTGGAGTGGGGGCTCCTGGACATGTGCAGAGTGCAGCTCACTCCTGCCCCACTTTCTGCCCAGGTGACCACGTCTTCGGGCACCAAGTGCTTTGCCTGCCGCTCAGCTGCCGAGAGAGATAAGTGGATCGAGAACCTGCAAAGAGCCGTCAAGCCCAACAAGGTAAGAGCCCCCTGGGCCCCTCCGACCGTTCACCCACCTCTGCTGGCCCCCTTGGGGTTTCAGGTGTCCCCCCCGGCCCCTGGGGTGCTTCCCTCCACCCCCCTGCCGAGTGGCTTTCAGGAAGAGCCCCCTTTGCCTTCGCTTCTCTGGGCATCCTGGGGCCACTTTGGGGGACCCTGAAGCGGGAGGGGCCAGCTCTCCTTGGAGGCTTGTGGGCGGGGTGTCTCAATGTGCAGCAGTTGCCCATGGCCTCCGGGCGAGTGGGCAGAGGCTCTCGCAGTTGCTGCTATCGGTTTGTGTGATCCGGAGAGAACCGGCTGAATCCCGCCACTGGTGGGAAGGAATTCCCTGGCTGCTTTAATAATAATAATAATAACAGCATTGAGTTGGAAGGGACCTTGGAGATCATCTAGTCCTACCCCCTCTGCTCATGCAGGAGACCTGTACTCGGGATTCGAACTGCTGAACTGCTGACCTTTCTGATTGACAAGCTCAGTGTCTTAGCCACTGAGCCACCTAGTCAGGCTTTGGAGCTCCTGGCCTGAAGGGTTCCAGCCCCGATCCCTGCCCCTGGCCTGGTCGGCTTGGGAGGGTTGATGTCAGTCTTGCAAGCCCCATGATGCTGAGCCTCCTCCTTCTCCTCCTCGCCCCCCTTTTACTGGTTTGACCCGCTTTTCCCTGCCTGCAGGAAGGATGTCCAGAGGTCGGCCATAATGGAAGAGGGCCCTGTGTTTTTCTGCGGGGGGGGGGGCACAGCTGGGGAGAAAAGCTTTCTGCCCAGCAGAGCTATGGGGGAAACTTCCCTGTTACCATACTTCCTTTGCAGGTTTCCTGAGGGAGGGGCTAAAAGGGAGAGTCTGCCTCATTGTCCCCCTCCCACCCTGCCATGCTTTCCAGGGGCCTTTTCCAGATGGGACCCAGAGATTCGCCATCTCCCCTCCCCACTTGCTCTGAGGGAGGCTGCTGGCTCTTCCTGTCTCTCTGGGGCTGGTGGGGGGGGCAGTGGGGGTTGGGAGATCTCTGTTTGAGTTGCCAGCTGTACCTTCCTCATCCTCACCGCCACTGGGATGGTGATCATCCGGGATGAGTTATTCCCCATTGTGAAGTCTGGGAACGAAACAACTGGCGTTCGATGCAAAAATACGATGGAAGCTGGGAGCAGCTGGGTTGGTGCCCAGGTCCTCAGCCCCTTTTGGCCTGTCCAGAGTTTAGGGGTAGCCTTTGCTGAGTTCGCTTGCCCCTCCCTGCAGGTCATTTCCAAAGGGCCAAGACGGAATCTTCAGAAAAACTCCAGATCAGCTTCTTGAGGGAAAATGAAAAGGATCCCCCGGTTGCAAGACGCTCAAAGACCCTCACCACGAAAAGCCACAAGTGGCTCTTCTTAACTGGTGAAATTGGTGACTGGCACTGATTGGCAGAAGGGCTGTGCCCCAGCTGAACTAGTCGCATGATATCTATCCCATGATAATTGCTTATTTGAACTTATCTGTCCCATGATAATTGCTGGGCTGGCCAGCCTGGGAGATTGACTCTGGCGAAGCGTGCGGCAGACCCGGCTACTATTCCCCAGCAGCCCCGGGAAAGAGGGGGGTGCTGCAAGCATCAGAGGCAGGAGTTTTGAGTGTGGGTATTAGCAGACATGGGGGAGGGGGATGGGCATTTTGCCCCTCTTGAGAAGCCCAGAGGGGCCGTGTGCATCCTGACAAGACTGCAGACAACTACAATATCCGCATGGCAGCTGGCCAAGAGATATGAATCTGCACCCACCTGCCCTCTTTCGTTTCTCAGGCTGTGGCTGAAACTGGCAAGAGATTCCCCCTGCAGATCATATCTGGCAATGTCCACCTTAGGTGCCTTGCTGTTCTGCCTCGTCTTCTGTGCTTGGTTCACTGATTGCCGTTTGACTTTTCACTTAGGAAGTTTTCTTGGGAAGCTCTAACAGCTTCCCAAGAAAACTTCCTAAGTGAAAAGTCTGCCACTAGTTCTGTAAATTCACTTGGCTGGAATCAAGATAAATTACTTCCTCGGTGATCCCTCCGTCCACTAAGCTAGCATGAGAAAACTACCGTTCTGGCCAGAGGCCTTATGGAGAAAGCCATGCTGCCCTCTGCTGGTCAAGATGCTGCCATCTTGGTTTGTTATCCTCCTAATTGTAGAAGTTGGACTGAGGGGTGTTTTATTTCCCCAGATCTTGGCTTGTTGGGAATACACGTTGTCTTATCTCCTGTGGTGACTAACAGTAGCCATACAACTCAGCCAGCAGTGACTGTGCTCACAAAACTCAGATATTCTGCCCAGTCAGAGACAGGAGACATCAGGTGTTGGGCTGTCCTGGGTAAGGGCACTGCCAGCCTGTGTGAAATCTTCCCTGCAGGTGACCAGGGTACCAGTAGAAACCCTGCTCCATTAATGTGCCAATGGTGGTGCCTTATGGACCAGAAGCCGTCCTAGACCATATCATGGTGTGGGGAGGGGGCACACCTTCTCTTGAGAACCCCCAGCTGGTGGGAACTAAACCTCTAGAAGAAAGTCTGTGCCAGTTGAATGGTGATCCATTTGGTGCCTATTCTGAGCAAGGCCTTGAATTGGATTATTCAGCAGCCAGTTTATGAACTCATGGCGGGGGGGATGAGGGGAACGGACTCTGTTTTGCTGATAATGGTTGCACCGTCAGGATACCTGAAGAACTGTTTGAGGAGCTGCCAAGAAGAAGAGGGGGTCAATTTATTCTCCAAAGCACCAGAAGGCAGGAGAAGAAGCAATGGATGGAAACTAACCAAGGAGAGAAGAAATCTAGAACTAAGGAGAAATTTCCTGACAGGGGGGACTATTAACCAGTGGAATGACTTGCCTCCAGAAGTTGTGGATGCTCCTCCCAACACTGGAAGTTTTTAAAGAAGAGATTGGACAGCCATTTGTCTGAAACAGTATATTGTTTCCTGCCTCAGCAGGGAGTTGGACTAGAAGACCAAGGTCCCTCCAAGGGGGGGGGGGGGATTCTGGGTGTTTAATGAAGATTCCTAAGACCAAGAAAGGAAAAGGGTTAAGGAGGCCAGAATGATCCCCAGATATTCCTCAGGACAGAAAGGTGGTAATTTGGGGGATACATTGAACTCTTTCCTGGTTGGGATATAAGAACTGACTTGGAAGTAAAAAAAAAAATGAAGGAAACCATTTCCGTCCTATTGCCACACGTCGTGCTTCAATTGTGTCTATTCAGTCTCCACCTTCATGTGAGGGCTCTATCCTGATTGATTGATTGACCAAGTTGGGGATGGATCTCCCTGTATGTGGTGCCAGTGACTTGATAGCACATAATATTCTGAGAGGAAAGCATGGCTCGCGGGGAGCCAGCTGCTTTGATTATGAGTAAGTCTCCTGTGACTTGTCCCAGCTTCTGCCAACCTAGCAGTTCGAAAGCACGTAAAAAATGCAAGTAGAAAAATAGGAACCACCTTTGGTGGGAAGGTAACAGTGTTCTGTGTGCCTTTGGCGTTTAGTCATGCCGGCCACATGACCACGGAGACGTCTTCGGACAGCACTGGCTCTTCGGCTTTGAAATGGAGATGAGCACTGCCCCCTAGAGTCAGGAACAACTAGCACGTAGTTGTTAGTTGAGGGGGGAACCTTTACCTTTAAGTCTCACTTGGCCAGTCCACAAGGGGGAGTGTGGATGAAGGATCCCTTAGGCTTCAGCAAAATGTTTGAAGCTTCCATGAGATCCTCATAGAGAAAATGAGAAAACGTGGCTGGATGTTACCATTAGGTGGACCTGGATCTGGTTGAACCCTTCAACCCAAGGAAGAACCACTGGGGTTTCTGGGCAAGCTTGGGGGAGCAGAGAAATGTTGGGAGCAGTTTCCAGCTCTCTTCTGGGCTCTGTGCTGGTCAGTGATCTTATAAGTTAGGATGGGTTGTTAGAAAATGTGTGGCTTCTGAAGTTGTAGATGGCACTGACCTGGGCAGAATATCAAGATTCAGGAGGATTTTGACAAGCTGGAATGAGGGGCTAGAGGAATTTCAACAGGGGCAAATGAAAAATCAAGGACATGAGTGCAAGATAGGCTGGTATGCCAGGCAGGGGTATCTGCAGAAAGAACGTGGGAAGATCACAAGCGGAGCACGAGCCAAGAGTGTGATGCTGTGGTAAACAAAAGCCAATGGCATCCTTGGCTGCGTCAGCAGAAGTCAAAGGAGGAAATGAAGAAAGTTCAGTTGCCTCTTGGAAAAGCATCCTTGGGACAGCCGTGACCTACGTGGTTGAGAAGCTCCGCAGACAACAGGAATCAAAATGCCAAGACTAATTGTTCCTCTCCCCTCATGTGGGCTAGGCCACTCCCGGAATGTGAGGGCCAATTCCGGACACTGTTCTGGGGTGGTGTTCACTTACCTTCGCTACTGATTCGCAAATGTGAGCACACGCATGTGCTTGCTTCGCTCACATGCACCACCTCCACGCATGTGCAGAGCATCAAATACGGGACGTGATTATGTCCGGGCAGGTGGACAGAGCCTCCCACTGCTGCCGTTACCGGTTTGCCCAAACTGGATAGAACTGGCTGAATACCTCCACTGGGTGTGGTACATTGGCCAACTGGATGGTGTCTCGAGAACACTTTAGCACACCCGCCTGGAAGCATTTGGCGTGTCTTCCCTGAGGAAGAGAAGACGGATGACACAACAGCCATCTTTAAGTAGCTGAAGAGCTGCCAGTAGAAGACAAGAAAGGTTGGGGGGAGTTCCCCCAAAACAGATGGGCAGCACTGCATTTAATTTAGAAGAGGTTTCTCCCTCCTCAACATCAGGAGAAGATCCCTCAACATCAGAAGCAGGGAGTTGGCCCTCAACAGCACACAGATTGTTTTGCTGGAGGCGATTCAGTAGAAAATGGACTCTTGATAGTAGTGGGCAAAAGGGTGAGCTAGATAGTCTCTTAAGGCTCCCTGTCTGGAGATTTTTCCAGCTCTTGGGCTGCAGCTGTTCCTGGGTCCTTTTCTCTCCATCCTCCTGCCGTGTTCCTCCTTTGTACTGTTAGCCCACCTTCTGGTGGATATTCTCCCTGCTGCTTATGAGATAGAGGATATAGAGTCCCTCCCACGGAGCAATTTATCAATTACAAACTCAAAGCAGAGGAATAAAAATTAATAGAACTACAATGGATATCCTTCTGTCAATTAAAATGCTGCGGGAATGATAGAGATGTGCTTGCTGGGGAGATACTTCCTGGTGCACCATAGAGAGCTCATCTCTTTGGGTAGAGGGCCCAGTCCTGCGCTGGGGTGGGGTGGGGGAAGGGGTTGGCTAGGTGTGCACAGCAGGGCGAGGCCAGACTGGGAGGGGGTCTTGGCTTGGGGGAGCTGAGAGAGCTGGGGCTGCAATGCTGGGCTGGAGTTGTCTGGACATCTTGTGTATATCAAACATCCTGTGGGCACGGGAAGAGAGGGAGGGGCTCCAGAGTGAAGGAGAACCCTCCTGCCTACCTGTGTTACCTTGCTGGACAAAATTCCCAAAATTCCCCAGCCAGCTATGCTGCTCAATGTATGTGTTATTGCTATTGCTTAACGCATTGTAAGCCGCCCTGAGTCTCCGGAGAAGGGTGGCGTATAAATCAATCAATCAATCAATCAATCAATCAATCAATGAATGTGTTGTGCTGGCTGGGGAGTTCAGGGAGTTGAAGTCCACAAGTCTTAAAAAGTGGCCAAGGTTGGAGGCCTCCGTTTCAGAGCACCAGCTGAGCACCTCCTCCAGGCTTGGCTCCTTCTCCTCTTTGTGCAGGACAACAGTCGGCGGGTGGACAATGTGCTGAAGCTCTGGATCATTGAGGCACGGGACCTGCCCCCCAAAAAACGCTACTACTGCGAGCTGTGCCTGGACGACATGCTCTACGCGCGCACCACCAGCAAGATGCGCACGGACAATGTCTTCTGGGGGGAGCACTTCGAGTTCAACAACCTGCCGGCCGTGCGCACCATCCGGCTGCACCTCTATAAGGACACGGACAAGAAGCGCAAGAAGGACAAGAGCAACTACATGGGCATGGTCAGCATCCCCATCGCGAGCGTCACAGGGCGCCACTTCGCCGAGCAGTGGTACCCACTCAGCCAGCCCAGCGCCAGCAAGAGCAAGGCCGGCTGCCCGGCCATCCGAGTCAAGAGCCGCTTCCAGGCCATGAGCATCCTGCCCATGGAACTCTACAAGGAGTTTGCAGAGTATGTCACCAACAACTACCGCATGCTGTGCGCCGTGCTGGAACCTGTCCTGAGTGTCAAGAGCAAGGAGGAGGTGGCCTGCGCCCTGGTGCACATCCTCCAGAGTACTGGCAAGGCCAAGGTACGCTCTGGGGGTGGGGTGGGGGAGGTGAGCAGGGCCCCGTAGGGAAGGGGTCCAGGAACCCCAGGAGCAGCACAGCTCCTGCAGCTTCTCTCCCGCCCCTTCCCGGCAGGACTTTCTGTCCGACATGGCCATGACGGAAGTGGACCGCTTCATGGACCGCGAACACCTCATTTTCCGGGAGAACACGCTGGCCACCAAAGCCATAGAGGAGTATCTCAAGCTGATTGGACAAAAATACCTCAAGGATGCAATTGGTAGGGGCACCAGAGGAGGGAGGGCACTTGGGTGGGGGGGGGGGGGAAGGACCCAGCTTTAAACAACCCTGGGTGGAGAGGGAGATGTAATTACAGAAATTTGGGTTAGATTTTGTTCTTTTTCCTGGCTCCACTCCTGTTCTAGAGCAGGGCCTGGCATCTGGAGGAGAGCCAATGAGCTCTTCATCCTGCCTGCTTGCAGCTCCCCTGAACACGGAGGGAGGCTCCTCCCTACTTCACTGGCTGCTTTGTGTGGGGCTGAGCCAGTGGGTGCTTGAGGGGCGGAAATGCTGGTCCCATCCTCTGTTTGCTCTGCCTTCCCCCCCAGGTGAGTTCATCCGAGCTTTGTACGAGTCTGAGGAGAACTGTGAGGTGGACCCCATGAAGTGCTCGGCCTCCACCTTGGCAGACCATCAGGCCAACCTCCGCATGTGCTGTGAACTGGCCCTCTGCAAAGTGGTCAACTCCCACTGGTCAGTGCAGGGCTGGTTCCTTATCCCCACCTCTCCCTTTCCCTGCATATCTGAGTGTGAGGAGGGAAGTGGAGGGGGGTGGGTATTTTTGGATGTGCAACCTGGGGCTGTGGGGCAGCCCTGCAGTGGGGGCAGGCAGTGATCCTGTTCTCCCCCCACCCCAGCGTGTTCCCCCGGGAGCTGAAGGAGGTCTTTGCATCGTGGCGGCTGCGCTGTGCCGAGAGGGGCCGAGAAGACATTGCCGACCGCCTCATCAGCGCCTCCCTCTTCCTGCGCTTCCTATGTCCGGCCGTCATGTCCCCCAGCCTCTTTGGCCTCCTGCAGGAGTACCCGGACGAACAGACGTCCCGCACCCTCACGCTCATTGCCAAGGTCATCCAGAACCTGGCCAACTTCTCCAAGTGAGTGTGGAGGAGGTCAGGAGGCAGTGAGTGCCAGGGGGGCGCAAGCCAGCTGGGCCAGATACATCCAAGGTGATGGGAGTGAGTTTTCCACCATCCGCCCCATACAGAACTCCAGGGCAGCGCTCTGGGGGAGAGCCCCTTCTTGCGGTGTGGCCAGGCTCCTTCCGTCTCTGGCTCCAGCCAAGAGCCTGGTTTTTGTGGCCCTGGCCCTGTGGGAAGGGGTCTCTCAAGACACAGAAGGCAACCTTCTGTCCCTCTGAAAGTCAAGTGCAAAGAGGGGGAACTGATGGAGGCAGAGCAGGGACCGAGAGGGGGACCCGGCTGCCCTCTTGAAATGCCTGCAAGGGGGATGTAGGCCATGGTCAAGGCCGGTCCGCCCTCTGTCCTGGGGATGGCCATGAAGCCAGGTTACAGGGAGGTGGACTCCAGCTGAAGGTGTGGGCAGAGGAAGCTAAGCCCCAGATAGATGGGAGCAGAAGTGGAATGGATGGCCTCAGGGGACCCTCATCGTTCAAGCTGCATTCCACAAGGTGGAGGGGATGGAATGGGAGGGGTTCAGTCCATGCAAGCGCCCCAAATATGCATGGGGCATGTATTTCTTTCAAAATACCCCTGGCCCTTCTTTCTTGGGGTGCTGCTTGCTGACTGCTACCTTGGTGGCAAATGCCAGTTCCCCCCAATTGCACAAAGCGATGGGTGGGACATGGCTGTTGCTGTGCTTTGTATTTCAGGGTGTGCTGGGTGCTCGGGGGAGGGCCGGGTTGGCAAATGGAGGGGCCCCAACTCGAGTAACGCTGCAAGTGACGAAAAAGGTGATTTTTGCGGCAGGTTTGGCAGCAAGGAGGAGTACATGGCGTTTATGAACGAGTTTCTGGAGCTGGAGTGGGCCAGCATGCAGCAGTTCCTTTATGAGATCTCCAACCTGGACACCCTCACCAACAGCAGCAGTTTTGAGGGCTACATCGACCTTGGCCGGGAGCTCTCCACGCTGCACGCTTTGCTCTGGGAGGTCCTGCCCCAGCTCAGCAAGGTGCCTGCCGGGAGGTGGTGGGGCCCGGGGGGATGAGGAGCGGCTGCACCTGCCTGCTTGCTGGCAGTGGTGTTGAGTGCCCATCTGCTCTTTCCTCCCCACTAGGAAGCCCTGATCAAGCTGGGCCCGCTGCCCCGTCTGCTGAACGAAATCAGCCTCGCTCTCAGGAACCCCCACATCCAGCGGCAGCCCAGCCACCAGGGCGAGCGGCTCCAGGCCAAGCCAGTCATCCTCCGCGGGCCCTCGACCGACGTGCAGTCCTCGTACATGATGCGCGACCTCAACAGGTCAGGCCTGGGATGGGGTGGGGGGCATTGGAGGACAGGAAGCAGGTGGACATCTAGCAGTGAGTTCCACCCGAGATGGGCTCTGGTCTGGGTCTCTGCTGGGTTTCCTCATGAGTCAGGCCAAGAGCCTGCAGAAGACCAGAGGACGACTTTCCTGAGTCGTCCTATGGGAGATGTTGGGGGGTGAACATGCCCCATGGCATGGGCTTACTCTGGATTTCTCCCCACAGCTCAGTCGACATGCAGCCCTACATGATGCGAGCCATGAACAGGTAAGGGCTGTGGGGTGTGGTCTCCGGAAGGCTGCATAGAAGTTTCCTTCCCCTCTGGGTCCAGGGTCCAGTCCCTCTGTCCTCCCAAGCGGCCTGGCTCTATTGCCCCTTGTTCCTTGACTGGTCTCCTGCACCCGTTGGCAGAGGAGGGGCTGCCCTGCCACTTCACCTCTTGGCAGACTCCGCTCCCTCCTGCTCTTATCAGTTCTCCACGCTTCCTTCCTCCGCAGCTCCATCGACATGACCCGCTTGCCCTCCCCGACCAAGGAGAAGGGGTCAAAAGACATGTTCTTCGTGCCGCGGCCGCCCCTGGCCCGCTCCTCCCCCGCCTACTGCACCAGCAGCTCGGACATCACCGAGCCAGACCAGAAGGTGCTGAGTGTCAACAAGAGCGTCTCCATGCTGGACCTGCAGGACAGCCGCATGAACAGCGTCTCCAACCTGCACAGCGTAGGCGACCTGCTCAACAGCAGCCAGGCCTCCATCACCGCCGGCCTGGGTCTGCGGCCCAGCCGGCTGTCCCAGGGCAGCGGCTCCAGCATCGCGGCTGGCCTGCGGCTGAGCCAGATGGGCGTCACCACCGATGGGGGCGGCCCCTCCTCTGCACAGCAGCTTCGCATCCCCCTCTCCTTCCAGAACCCCCTCTTCCACATGGCCTCTGACGGGCCGGCTGGCGGCCCGCTCCATATCTCCCATGCGCACCGGCCCGCGGAGGGCAACCCCGCTGATACCTTCGCCCCCTTCCATGGTTACAGCAAGAGCGAGGACCTCTCGGCCAGCAAGCACATCATCCACAGCCACAGTTACAGCGACGAGTTCACGCGCCAGGGCTCGGAGTTCACCAAGCGCCAGCTGTCCCTGCAGGAGAACCTCCAGAACATGCTCTCCCCGCCCCAGATCACCATCGGCCCCCAGCCCCAGCGCTCGGCCCCCGCTCCTCAGCCGCAGCCTCCCCTGCAGCGGGGCAAGTCCCAGCAGCTGACAGTCTCTGCGGCTCAGAAGCCTCGGCCCTCCAGCGGGAATCTGCTGCAGCCGGAGGCCACCTACGCCCCTACCCATGCCCGCCAGCAGTCGGTCACCAAGGAGGCGCCTTCCGCCCTCAAGCCATCCATCACCAAGCAGGTGAGTGACCCAAGTAGCTTCCGGCAGTGGCTGGAGCGCAAATATCACCCTGGGCTTGTAGTTCCTTCGATGGACTCCTGGCTGAGGGGCTCGTAGGCAGGAAGGCCACATGTTTCTGAGCACTGAGATTTAGGGAGGGTTTCAAAATGCATTTTGTGATCATCTGAGAAACCTAAAATTCGGCACCTTTTGCTTCTTTTCCTGGTGACTTTATGGAGGGAAGTTACTGAATCACGGAAGATTTAAAGAAATAAATTCAAGGCAGTCCAGCTCTTTTTCTCTTACATCTGCTGTGCAGTGTAAGGGAGAAGAGGAGGGGTCTCTTTTGGAGAAGGGAGGAGCTGCCTCATTTGCCCAAAGGACTCTTCACCCATAAAGGGGCCTAGCGCCTTCAAGGAGCCAGGAGACGCCTTAGTTGCCAGGGAGGGCAGGACTTCCTCCCAGAGGCCTTCCAGGGAAGCCAGTGCTTCCCCACAGCCCCCCTCCTTGTGCAGGAAAGCGAGGCTACTGGCTGGGACCCAAATCAGTTGGAAGGGACCTTGGAGGTCATCTAGTCCAACCCCCTGGCAGGCCTCTGGGAGGAAGTCCTGCAGGAGACCTGTACTAGGGATTCCAACCGCCAAACTGCTGATCTTTCTGATCTAGTCCTCCTCTTTGGTAGACTAGAAATACCCAATTCCTGCAACCTTTCTTCATGTGTTTCAGCTTCCAGGCCTCTAATTCTCTGTACTCTTTCCAGAGTGTCAACATCTTTTTTATAGTGTGGTCTTACCAAGGCATTATAAAGTGGTATAAGCACTTCATGTGACCTTGATTCTATCCCTCTATTAATGCAGCCTAGGATTGCATTCGCTTACTTACTTACTTATTTATTTATTTAATTAATTAATTAATTTATTTGGCTTATATGCCGCCCTATCTCCCAATGGACTCAGGGCGGCTCACAATAATAAAACACAAGCTGCAATGCAAAATAAAATCTAAAACCTAAAAATTTAAAAATTAATCCTTAACCCCCCCCCCCCAGTCCAGGTCGAGGGATTTAAAAAACCAAGGTTTTAATTCACGGCGAAAGGTGCGATGGTCAGGTGCTAATTGGAGCTCCAAGGGAAGTTGATTCCAGAGGGTGGGCGCGCCCACCGAGAAGGCTCTACCCCTATTTTTGGCTGCCTCCGCGCATTCCTGGCTCATATTTAAGTGATTGTCCACTAGGATGCCAAGATCCCTCTCACATTGAGCCAGATTTCACCTAATCTGCAGCTATACAGTTGGTTTTTCTTGCCAATGCATAAAACTCTTAGATTTAGCTGATCAGATACTTAGGAACTGAGGGCGCAGCGGCACAAGGAAACAACGATCAGTGGTAATAATCAGGCATCAGCACCCTCATTGACAACGGCTGGGCACCATATAAACACAACACGTAGAACAGCCCAGTGCACATATTCTGGAGAGAACCTGAAAGCTTGGAAGAATAAACATTTGTCCCCCGTGATTGACTCAGATTGGATCCCGCAAAGCCTCCTGCTGCCCCCTTCCTCCCCGCACAGCAGTGTGGGAGTAGCAGCCTTTCTCTCGGTGTGGATGGAGAAGGAGAGCACATCCTGTCAAAAAGCCGCAGTGTCGATGTATCGGAGTCATGGAACAGATTTTGCTGCAGCCGATCGCCATGACCACGGGTGTCGGCACTGCCAAATTGAGTGGCTGGCGTTCCTGGTTCAGAGGACGTGGGATGGTCCAGGAAGCACCTCTTTATCCCCCAGGGCCATTGTGACCACATCCAGTGTCCCGGGACAGGCACAGCCGCCGCCCACTCCTCCCAGAATGAAGAGGGTGTGGCGCCCACCCTCTGCCTTGCTTCAGACCAGCCCTTTGGGTTGGCAGAGTGACTGGCAGGCTGCCTTGTGCTGGAGAAGCCGAGGCTGGGAGAGGAGGAGACCCGCAGGCAGGCAGGGCGGCACCGGCTGGTCTTCCTGCTGGGCTCCATCTGAGCACCCCTGGTGGGATTGCTCCGCCAGTCGGGGAAAAGTTGGACCATCCCGAAGGGCGATACTCCGGTGTAGAGAAACATTGGTTGGCAGCAAAACCAGCAAATGGGAACGACTTGAACTTCAGCAACCACCTTCAATGCTAGTTGGGTAATCCAGAATTGGTCAAAGCAACCCTCCAAGGCCCCTTGGTCTGCCTAGTGAAACCATGTGGCTGTTTCTTGAACTTCTCTCCCTCCCCCTTTGCCAGGAGTAGGGAATCTTCTCCGAGACTTGCCTTTTCCTCCGGTTTTGTTCCTGTCCTCCCCGATGTCCATCCTTTGCTATGGTTGGCACTGTGTCTTGCTGGCAGGCCTTTGCGCTCTCCCCGGCAGCCATGGTGACATTACAGCCCTCTTTGAGACTGTGTGTGTGACATATGCCCATTGCCCTCTTTTTGGGTCGAGTTTGCATCCAGAACATGAAAAGAAAGCAAGGACGGAGTCATCCCTAATTAGTGTGAAGCTCCCGCTGCCCCGGGTCTTCACCCGCCCTGGAGGTTCCTGCTGCACCCAACTGCTCCCAAGTGAAATGCTGGTGGCAACCCCGGGAGAAGTCCTGGAACAGTGCAGGGAGCCTGGGGGAGCTCGGGTGGGGGTGCCCAGGACATGCTGTCTTTTCCCCTCGAGTGAGGGGTCAGCAAAGGACCCCTAAGCCTGAAGAGGTGGACAGACTTGGGCTACGCTCTTGCCCATGGGAGGACTTACTGCTTCTTGGGGTATCTTCAACCCTCACCCCGATGGCGACAGCTGCAGGGATTATCCCCCAACTGGCCACAATTTGGCTTCAAGTACTGAGAGCTGGACCCAAAAGGAATCGGTGCAGTTGTGGCTAGATGTTAGCAGCTGACCCTGGACTGACTCTTAGCAACTCTGCCAATAGCCATTCATCATCTCCCCCTCTTCCTGAGAGCCCCCTCCCTCCCCGGCCAGGGAGGAGGGAAGGAGCTTGTAGAGAAAGTGTGCCCATCACTTCTATAGGAGCCCTGCTTGGGCAACAGAAGCCCTGGTGGTGCAGTGGTTAGAATGCAGGATGGCAGGGAAACTCTGCATTTCCACTGCTGTCAGTTCGATCCTGACTAGGTCAAGGTTGACTCAGCTTTCCATCCTTCTGAGGTTGGTAAAATGAGGATTTGGATTGTTGCAGGCAAGATGCTGACTCTGTAAAACGCTTAGGGCTGTAAAAATACTGTGAAGCAGTATGTAAGTGCTTATTGCTGTAACCCCTGCCCTGCCCAGGAGCCAAGGAGGACGTCCACATTCATGCTGACACTTGCACTCCTTGCTCAACGAGGAGACACAAACTGAACTGCAGGAGGCCCAGCATGAACCTTCCTGACCCTCCAAAAAGCCCCCCCCCCAGGAAGCTCTCTCTCTCACAGTGGCAGCAGTTGTGAAGGGTTGGTGAGGAGAGGCCCCACGGGGCCCTCCAGGATTGGGCCCGGGGCCCTTTCATCTGAGTTCAGGCTGAGCAGCAGAGCGACCCCCCTGCCCCTCTCCAGGGATTTTCAAGCAGGGATTTGAAAGCCTCTGGGATTTTGTCAGGAATGAGATGGGTGGCTACAGAAATGAAATCAATGAATCCAATCCCTGACACTGCAGAGATGCTGGAGGAAAGGAAAAGAACACAATTTTCTCAACCTGAGATTCTCTGGCATCACAAAAGATGGCATTTTGAAATTTGGAAAGGGCAAGAGAGTTTACTGTCTCCAAAATGAGGTGTGTGTGTGGGGAGAATGCCAATCGGGTTCTTAGGGAAGTATCTAGAGTGGTTTGCTTTGAGATTTCCTTGAGCAGAGGATCTTGGCTGGAGGACGCCCCCTCCCGCCCTGTGCCTCCCCACCCCACCTGCCTTAGGACCTTCCTTGGCAACCTGGCCCCACCAAGAGCAGCTCCCCACAGATCCTCATGCAAGGAAGTGTGAGCAGAGCTTGGGCTCTGGGGTTCAACCGGTGGTGACCCCAACTCAAACTGATCTCACCACTGATAATAGTGATGATGGTCTAATCCTCTCGGGGTATTAAACATTTCAGCTGGTTGCAGTTCCTGAGAATTGGAAGAAGGGAATGTAAATAGAGGAGGAAGGGAGCTGGAAAACCAAGGAAAAGGGGGCCCTGGGTACCCACCCTGGGCCCCCCCACTTCTGTGTTGGGCTAGGGACCAAAAAAGGGTATCTGATGTCCCAAACTGAGCCCTGGTGGCCCAGGAGATCTGTGGCCCGGTGGTGGAAAATGGCTTCCTGTTGCCCATCTCTGTCTCTTCCTGGTGTGCCCCCCCCAAGGCCGATGGGTTTTTTCCCCCCACACATTGCCATTTGGAAGACTCGGGGTGAGTGTGCACTGACCTCATCCCTCCTCCAACCCGCCAGACCTCGCACACGCCCTCCACGCTGAACCCCATCCTGCCGGCCTCGGAGCGGACTGTGGCCTGGGTCTCCAACATGCCCCACCTCTCGGCGGACATTGAGAGCTCCCACATCGAGCGGGAGGAGTTCAAGCTGAAGGAATACTCCAAGTCCATGGATGAGAGTCGGCTGGACCGCGTGAGCCTCCCTTTGTGGGGCGTCCCCCCCCCTTGGGCTGGGGAGAGGCAGTGGCCCCACCTTAGGCCTGGGTGCCACAGGGCTGCCCTGCCTGAGGCTCCTTTCCCCCCCCCCCCCATTGCAGGTGAAGGAGTATGAGGAGGAAATCCACTCGCTGAAGGAGCGCTTGCACATGTCCAACCGGAAACTGGAGGAGTACGAGAGGCGCCTGCTGAGCCAGGAGGAGCAGACCGGAAAGATACTGCAGCAGTACCAGCAGCGCCTGGAGCAGAGTGAAAAGCGCCTCCGGCAGCAGCAGGTGGAGAAGGACTCGCAGATCAAGAGCATTATTGGCAGGTGAGCTGCAGGGCGGGGCTGCCACAGGGGGCCGGGAATGTCAGGGAGGGTTCCCCCTGGTTTCTTCATCCTGTGGGTGGGGGGGGGGGCACTGGCAACAGGGCGGGCCGTGTGGCTCCTGGAGCCGGTGGGGCGTGTGGGAAGGGGTGCTCCTCACCGGCGGGGCCCCAGCAGCGGTCTCTGGGGCCCCGCCGCTTTTGGGAGCCCCCGTTCCCGCAGCTGCTGGCGGCCCCGGCTCCCGCCGCCTGCCTGCCGGGTGGGGGGGCCCGGATTGACTCCAGTGAAGCTTGTCCCTGCAGGTTGATGCTAGTGGAGGAGGAGCTGCGCAGGGATCACTCGGCCGCCCTCGACACCTCCGAAACGCGGAAGCGGCTGCTCGACGCTCAGGTGGAAATTACAATGTCATTGTCCTTTCCCATGTCTCCATCCACCATCTGCCCTCCCCCCGTCCTCGTCTCCCCCCTCCCCCGCTTGCTCCCCTGGATGTGGCTGCTGTTCTCTGCCCGTGGGGTTAGTAGCGCCAGGAACAGGGGCCCCTAGCAGTGGGATTGGAGCTCCTTGCCTTCTTAGTGCCCAGCCCTGCCTCCCGAGAAGGCCGTGGGGCAGCTGGGTGGGTGGAGGAAAAGAACAGGGTGCCTGGAGACAGCAGTAAAGGAGGTCACGGGAGATCCCGGGTACAGCACAGATGGAAGGGGGCAGGGCAGCTCCCCTCATTCCCCTCGGCCCCCTGGCCAGACTGCCACCTAGGCCCGAGTGAACATGGGCCACCAAGGCCCCTGTGGTTGGGTGGAGGGCGGGCTCCCCAGTCCCAGAAGCGCACCCGATGCCTGTGGGTGGAGGATGTGTCTCAGTGGGTCTGGCAAGTCGCCCCACAGCAGCCCCCTGACTGCCTACCTTCTCTGCGGCGCTGCGGCCGCCCCGGGCTCCCCTGACCCCCTGTGTTTTCTCCGTTTCATCCTAGCTGTTTACCAGGTAACTCTGTGTGGCCCCGGTTTTGTCACTTGAGGGACCAGGGGACCCCGCCATCCATGTGGGGCAGACCAGGTGGGTCTTGCAGGCACTGCTTCTCCAGCCCCCCCATATTCCCTCGGCTGGGATGGGCCCCGTTTCCGCCCCCCCCCCCCGTGGCCCAACATCCCCTGCTGGTGGGGGCAGGGTGTTCAGAGGTTGCGCTAAGGGGTCCTCTGTTGCTGTGCCCAGCATGTCACCCCTCCCACACTGCTGCCCCCCATCATGGCCACCCTTCCATCTCTCGTCTTGTCTGCCAACAGCATGCCATGTGGGGGGTGGGGCCAGGGGGAAGCACAGGCACATGGGCCATCTGGGCACTCACCTATCTGTGCGTGGGTGGGTGGGTGGGGCAATGGGGGAAGGGTGCAGGAGGAACTCCCTCCCTTGGAAAGGGGCCACCAGCCTGTGGACACGGAGAGGTTAGTGCCAGAGGCAGATGGGGAGGCTGCCCGGTGACCCCTTGGTGAACTGGGGAGCGAGGAGGGGGGAGGTCTCCCTTGGATGGCTCTGGGGTGCCTGGCTGGCACCCTCCCCCAAACCTTGTGACAAAGACAATTGCAACAGATCTCTATCCTCTGACCTGGTTGAATCCCTTCCCCCCCAGGGCAGGAAGTTGGGGTCCTCAGCCTCCAGTCCTTACCAGGAAAAAAGCCCCACTTGACCACCCCCAACTTCCAGATCATTTGCTACCTGGTCACCCCTGAAAATTGGAGTGCCAAAGGGCGGGGCTGGGGGAAGAAAAGAGGACAGAAGCTCTCTTCCTTGGGGGAGGCCTCTCTGTCCACAGCCCCCACCTTCATCGCGGAAGGCCCTGTGAATTGGGGTGGGGGTCCTGAAGGAGGGTCGGACTTTCCTGGACGCGCCGGAGCCTTCCTGCCGGGAGGGAGGGGTCGATGAGGGAGGTGGGGGAGGGAAGATGCTTTCGGCGGCGGGGAGGGAGTCAAAGCAGGTGCCTTGCGAGTGCCTGGGCCCCCTAACCGTAATAAATAAGGGGGCGCTCTCCCCTTCTCGCTCTCTTGCAGGAGAGGCAGCTTTCCGCCGTGGGTGCAGCAAACCCGCGTCTGAGCGGCGTTATGGGTCCGCCCTGGAACGGGATCCTACCCGGGCAACCGCCTCCGCTCCCGCGACTCCAGATCACGGAAAATGGAGAGTTTCGCAGCACCGCGTCTGAGCACTAGCGACTGCCCCCTGCCTCGTCCCGCCCCCCCACCAGCCAGCGGGCAGCCGTGGGGCGGTGGGTGGGGCGGGGGGCTAGTCTGGAATCACGCCGGGGGCCGGGGAAGGGTCCGGAGGCATTCAGGGTGTTTTATAGCAGGACAGAGACGACAATCTTACCTACCCCTCGTGCCCGCCTGGGACCGCCCGTTCTTGGACAGAGCCGTGGACGGTGCCTCTCCCTCCCCTCCCCTCCCCTCCCCCGTACTTCTCAGGAGTGGCATCCCTCCCCCCGACTCTTCTCCCCACCCAGCCCCCCCCCCCCCCCCCGGCAGCAATGACTTTTCTCAAGGCAGCGGCGGAAGGGAGTCTCCAGCCCTCTCCTCTTCCCCCCAGCCTCTGCGTTGCTGGGGAAGGACGCGTGGCCTCGGGGGAGGGCAGGCTGGTCCCGGTTCCCCCCTTCGAGCGCTCTCCTCAGCAGGCCGCGGGGACGGTTGGGGGTCCCCGCACGGGCCCCCTCCCCTCGCGCCTTCCCGGGGGCCATGACGTCGGGGCGGGGGGCCAGGGCGCAGGGGGTCGGTCCCTCCCCAAGAGCACCGCAAGGCCTGCCCCTTTCTCTCCCCCCTAAAAAATCAGTGCCCCCTTCTCTGACAAAGGGCTTTGCCTCTCTGTACAGCATCTCTCCCCACCCCCGCAGGACTCCCTGGGGGGTCTCTCTCTTCTTGGGGCGGGGGGGCCAATGCAGGGAGGGGGGAGCTCCCTTCTTCCTCCCCTTCCTCTTCTCCCGTCTCCCCGGAGGGGGCTCATCAAACTCGCAAAAGAAGCCATTTTTCGGAACTGCCCAGCTGCAGGGTGCTGCTCAGGGCGGGGCGGGGCTCGTGCCCCCCGCCGGAGAAAGCGAAGGGAGGGGACCGGCTCCCGACTCGACTCGTGTGGTGCTCGCTCGCGTCCGTCTGTCCGTCCGTCCGTCCGTCGTGCTCGTCCCGGGGCTGCCGCTGGGTGGAAGTGTTTGGCGCGCGCCGCTGCTTCGTCGTGGTGTTTCTTTCTCGCTCTCCCGCTGCATTCCCCCCCTCCCAGCTTCCCCCCCCCGCCGTCCGTCGCCTCCTCCGTGTCCCCCCCCCCCCCAGCCATTCTCCTCCTCCTCCCCCTTTTCTTTGGTAGGACTCCCCGTCCCCTCCTTTCTTTTCTCCCCCCCCCCCGGACAATGACAGGGGCTCAGGTGAGCACCGTAGATATTTATACGTATTATGATGAATATGATGAATTATTATTACTCTTATGACGATGACTCCAAGTTTGTACATATGTGAATCCCCCCCACCCCCCTCCGCTGCCTGACCCCCATGGACTGCCTTCCCCGCCCCGGCTGTAATTACGCGGGATTTGTACTGTACATAGACGAGTGCGCGTCCTCCCCGACCCCCCCGCCCTCTCCCCCTGTACAGAGACCCCCCTTTCCCCTCCCACTCTGCGGAAGGGGGCTCAGGCCGCTCGGCTCCCCCCCCCCCGCTTTCTCTTCTCTCTCTTTCCAGCTCTCGGGGTTATTTTATGTCAGATTTATTTTTTTCTCATTTTTTTCCTGGAGTGTGTGGTGACAACAGAAGAAAATGTTTAATAAAAGCAGTTGGTCTTTTATGCCACGTCTCTTGTTCGGGCGTGCGGGGGGGCGGCGTGTGTGTGGGGCTCCCGACCGCTTCTCCCGCTGCAGGGAAAGGGGCGAAGGCCGGCGCGGAGGCCCTCCTGATGCCCGCGGGGGGTTGGGGTGGGGATCGTGTGGAGGCAGCCGGGAGCAGACCCGGGTCAGACGGACGGAACGCCGGAACGAAGCCACGGGAAGACCACGTGGCTGGGAGCTCTGCGTGCCACGCCCACTCCACGTTCAGCCAATCACGGGAAGGTCCGCTCACCCGTGCAGTATCCTTAGCGAGGGACTGGAAGAAAAAAGAAACACCGCCTATGGGCGCGCAGGTCCAATCGGCGAGCAGATCTACATCCGGGTCAGTAGTCGTCACCGCCTGTCGCTCCTGTCCCCGATGACGCTACAGGGCGGGCAAAACACTCGAAACACCGCCCCCTTCTCCGAACGCTCTCTGATTGGCCCGGAAAGAAGTGGGAGTTCGGGCAGTAGCCACTTTCCGGCTCCTAATTGGGCGAGGCGCTTGGGGGCGGGGCTCTTCAGCGTGCGGAGCCAGGGTCGCTCCTCCTTCCCTGCGCATGCGCAGCGGGCTTCCCAGCTCCCGCGGGGAGGGGGGTTCTCCTGAGCATGTGCAGAGTGCCGCCGTCCCGAGGCGCCCGGAGCCCCGCCTGAGCGCCCGCAGAGTCTTCCACGGAGGCGGCCATGGAGGCGGAGGGTCCGCGCAGCGTGCAGATCGAGTTCCCGCACTACGCGGCGGGGCTGCTGGAGTCGCTGAACCGGCACCGGCTGGAGGGCAAGTTCTGCGACCTGTCGGTGCACGTGCAGGGCCGCGTCTTCCAGGCCCACAAGAGCGTCCTGGCCGCCGCCTCGCCTTACTTCCACGACAAGCTGCTGCTCCGCGACGCCGGCCGCCTCGTCCTGCCGGGCGCCATCGAGCCAGACGCCTTCGAGAACCTGCTGCAGCTCATCTACTCGGGCCGCCTGCGGCTGCTGCTCGACGCCCTGCCCGGGCACCTGCTGGCGGCCAGCGGGCTGCAGATGTGGCAGGTGGTGGACCAGTGCTCGGGCATCCTGAAGGAGCTGGAGGCGGCCGGGGGGCCCCTCTCCTACAGCCGTCCCTGGGCCGCCCGCGCCGCCGAGAGCCCCAGCAGCAGCAGCGGCGGCGGCCACCGCCCGGGCCTCCGGGAGGACGGCGGAGGAGGGTCAGGCCGCCCCCGCCGCCCGCGGCGCTTGGACGAGGAGGAGGAGGAGGAGGAGGTGGTGAAGATCCGGGTGTCCCAGGAGGAAGAGGAGGAGGAGGAAGAGGAGGAGGAGGAGGAGGAGGAGGACCGGCAGGCCCAGATCTGTAGCGGCTCTGCTGACCGGCCGGTGAAGGTGGTTTTGGACGAGGAGGAGGAGGAGGAAGAGGACCGCAGGGGCCGTCCTGGCAAAGGCCCCAGGGAGCCGGGCCCTGCCTTTTCCTCGCCTCACGAAGCCCCCAAAGTCTTCTACATCAAGCAGGAACACTTCGACCCGGAGGAGGTCGCTTCCTCTGTGCTGGGGGGCAGCCCGGCCTCCTGCCTCTCCGAGGCTGGCTACCTGAAATCCCTGGGCCGGACTCCGGGTGTGTCTGAGGTGCCGAGCCTCTGCCTGCCAGAGATCCAGACCGGCGGGCAGCTCGGCTACCTCCCCCTGCCCAGCGGGGCATCCACGGCTCCTGGCTGCTTGGCTGGGAAGTCCCAGGCCCTTTCCGCAGACTCTGTGGCGGCTTTCCCTGAGAGCTCCTGGAAGCCCGTGGACCTGCACGGCAACGAGATCCTTGCCCATGCTGTGCATGGCCAGGCGGTGCATGCGCCTGTCAAGCTGATGTCTGCGCCTGACGGGAAGAAGTTTGGCTGCTTGTGCGGGAAGCGCTTCGCTGTGAAGCCCAAGCGGGACCGGCACATCATGCTGACCTTCAGCCTGCGGCCCTTCGGCTGCTCCGTTTGCAACAAGAAGTTCAAGCTGAAGCACCATCTGACGGAGCACATGAAGACCCACGACGGGAACCTGCACACCTGCCAGGACTGTGGCCGCAAGTTCCGTGTGCAGAGCTGCTTCCTGAAGCACAAGGAGCTCTGCAAGGGGCAGGGCTGGGCCACCGCCTGCTGGACCTACAAGTAGGGCGGGGGGGGGGGGCGCTGCCGAAAGAAGAAGTGGGGCTTGGCCTGCTTTCCCCCCCGAACTCCATCCAAGGGTGGGGGGCTGAGAGCAGGGCGGGTTGCCCGTCTTCTTGCTCGGCTGGTCTTCTGTGGGGGAGGGGGGTGGGAGAGCATGGGAATATCTGGGGTGCTCCCAAATGGCCCTCTTCCCCCGAAGAGAGGTGGATGCCAGAAGCAGATTTTCCTTCGTCTTCCAGTATTACTCTCTTTCCCACCCCCAAAAATGTGGGAATTGTTTGGACGGTAATGCTGCTGTTCCAGGTGCCAACAGCTCTGTGGGCTTCTGCAGCAGTCAAGAGGCCGAGTCCTGAGCAGCCGCCTCTACAGGGCAGGCCGTCTTGGCGGGAGGCCCTGAGTTGAGTCCTCTGGCCAGTCTGACCTCCTGGGGCCTCAGTATGAAGGCCCTTCTCTTGGGTGCTTGAAAGAATCACCCGGAAGCGGGTGGGGAGTGGCTTCCAGGAACACCGTATCCTGGCCAGGAAACTGCCAAGGTTTGGGCTGGGAAGTGGTTTGGAAGCCCTTCTCCTGGGGTTCCTGGGCCCCCCACCCACCCAATGGGACCGTGAGGAGTGAACGGGTGCCAGGAAGGGGCCCTCCAATCTTTTCATGAAGGCATGGGATGAAGAGAGGGGAGTGGCTAGGCGGAACACCTCAGCCTGGAGCCCAGAAACAATCCTGGAAGGTCAGAGGAAATGAGCTGGCTGTAGTGATGCAGAATTGAGACTCAAAACGCCAAAACACTCTAGGATGGGGGGGGGGGGGATGTGCCCAGTAACACTTAGGGAGACGAACCACAGGAACTCTGATGGAAGTCTAAGCCATCCCGGTGGAATTGCTCAGTCCATAAGAGGCGGCCAGGTGTGGCAGCCGCAGAGACAGTAAAGGCTGCCTTCCTAGAAATACAATTTCCTATTCGCAAAGAATTCTGTGGACTGTTCATTTTTGAGCACCAAGAATGACTGAGACAAATTAGCAAGATTGAAGAAGAGCTGGAAATCCTTGGCTTGGACTGCCCAGGGGTGGTGGTGGACTGGATGGCCTCAAGGGGCCCTTCTGGTTCCCCTGCCAGTGAATTCTCCCCTCCGTTCTGTACCCAGAAGAGTCCAAAGGGATGTTTAAGCAAAAGTGGGCACAGTGAATTCTCGGGGAGGGGCTCCTGGCCACTGCAGACCTCCCATCCCACAGGAAGACTCCCAGGAGTCACCGCTGCCTCCCCCCCCCCCGCTGCTCATTGGTCACCCCCAGAAGAGACTCCCTTTGGAAGCCATGAGGTGGGGCTGGGCTGGGCCGGCCTCTTGCTCAGCCGTTCACCCTGCTGCTGCTGCCACCGCTAGTTCCCCGATGGAGAAGATGCCCACGGAGGATGGGGGTTCTTGGCCGAGGCACTCTGGTGGGACCTTCTTCCCTGGGGGTGGGGGGGAGGAGGGAGCAGCAGTTTCTCAAGGAAGGGGTCATGGCTGGGCTGCAGATGCTCTGGCTCAGATGCAGATTGGAAGCCCCACAATTGAGGGTTTTATTTTCCCAGTTTTTGGTGACTTCTTCACCCCCGTTTTCCAGAGATGTCACTGAGATGTGGCACTGAAAGGAGTTTTGTTCTAATTCAGACACTGTTCTGTTTTCTGACACATAATCACCAATGAAGGAAAAATGTTTAATCACGGTGGGTGAGTGATTTCATTCTGGGATGGGGACCAGGCGGCTTTCTGTGGAAGGAGCTGGGAGGTGGTTTGGTGCATTGGGACTTTCCAGGGACTGGCCAGGCTCTGTGGTGGGACGCACTCAGCTTTTCCCAAAAGGAGGGGGGGGGGGGCTGGTGTGTCACTGGATGCTTGGTGGAGGAGCCAGTCAAGGGCTGTACCCAGAGGGGAGCTGAACCCCGTATGGTGATGGTGCTCTGATCTGTGAATCCAGCTGGCATCAGGTAAAACTCTGTGTGTGTGTGTGCGCGCCAGGCAGGGCGAACAGCCCTGAGTTTGGCCTCCTTTGCAAGGAGCCCTCCTGGAGGCTGCGGTGACTGTCTCTTGGGGGAGGGAGCGGCCAAGGCAGATTTAGGGGCCACAATAGGGCTGCTGCTTTTCCCAGCATGATCAATTTCATAATCTGGGCAGTTCTTCTGAATCCATAAATTTTATTATCCTTTTAACATTTAATAAAGTGGAAGATGTGTGCAGCTGCACACAACATGGACTTATCTCTAGGCCACCTGAGGCACCCACAGCCCTGGCTGCTTTCCCGTGTTCCCCACCACAGACTGGGAGGGATTCTCAAGGTGGTGGCCCCGTGGCCTAGTATGTGAAGGGGTTGGGCAGGCAAGCAGGCAGGCAGCCACTGCTGAGAGAGGAACTGGGGAGTGGGGGGGGGCTTTCTTGCCTCCACACCCAAATGGGGTGGGTGGTTTTTGAAGCTGGGTTAGCCCTTGACTGGACACCCTCTGCTGCCTGGGCTTAAAGGCTCCATCCCTTGTGGCTTTGGGGACTGACCCCATCTCTCTCCCTCTCCCCGTCTGACCCAGCAGCTGCAGTTCCCCCCCCCCCCCGCCCAATTTCCTGGGCTTGGATGCAGAAGGCATCCTGTGCCCTCTGCATTTCTCTTTATTTTTGACTTTTGCCCAAAAAGCTTCTAGAAGAATCTCTCTCAGATCAGCTATTAAAAACATTTATGCAATAAAAGAAAAAATCAAAAGGGAAGTAGCAACACACACAGGCACAAACATACCTACAAATATTTCTCATCCTCGTTTCAGCTAAAGTTTTAGTTTCAATAAAATGATTTTATAATCCTCCAGACCACCTCCTAAATGTGACTGAAACTTCTCCAAAATCAACAGCCGTGGGGTGGGGTGGGAGAAGCTCTCTGGATCTCTGGCATGGAAAGCCCCCAACCCATGGCAGGGAATGGGGTCCCCTTCATTGGTCCTCGCGGGCAAAAGAAATCTTGGCATCCGGGAGGCAGACGCGGTTTCTGGCTGCGAGCACAGCTGCGTAATCTCCCTCTCTAGACCCAAGCGAGCCCCAAGAAGGCCCGGCTCAGTTCTCTTCTATTGGGGCGAAACGGGAGGGGGGGGGCAGAGACACAATGCGATGTGTGCGCGCGCGCGCGCCCTGGTCCAGCTTTCCTCCAAGCCCCGCGCCTTTTTTCCTCCTCCAGCTTTACGGAGCTTCGTTTCCCGTCCCAGCGGCCCCGCTTCGATTTCTGACCGTCCCGCTTGAGCTTTGGAGGCCGCACTGGAGACAAGAGGCGGGCGAGGCGGGGCGAGCGGAAGAGTCACTTCCGGCCAACTGGGAGCCGCGTTTCCTCGCCTTCTGCCGGCCCGGCCCGGCCCCTCGTTCGCCAGCGGTTCCCGCCGAAAGGTCGGATTGGCAAGGCAGGCAGCGCTCACCCCGCGCCCGGGACTATCGCGCTTGCCGCCGGGATCGGCGCCTTTGCCCGCGGCCGCGCGTTGCCTCCGACTCGGGGTGCGCGCAATCTTGGGGGCCTCCCGCGCCTTTCTTCAGCCGCGCCCCTCCGCCGCCGCCGCCTCTGTCCTGGGCTGCACCGCGCCCTTCTGGGCTCCGGCCTTCCGCAGCTGCGGCCCGAACTCCCGGCGGCAAAGCAGCCTTCCAGCCGCGGAGCCCCCCCGAGGAGCGGGAGGGAGGCCCGCAGCCGCCCGCTCCGCCCCCCGGGCCCGCCCCTCGCTGCCTCCCTGCCTCGACCGGAAGCGCCGGCGGAGCGGGCGTGCGCACGGTCGGTGGGTCGGTCGGGGCGGCGGCGATGGAGCCGGGGGCGGCGGGGCCCGTCGGGGGCGGCGCGCCGGCCTTCTCGCCGGAGTGGATGGCGTGCCTGCTGGCCGAGGCGGAGGCGCTGCTGGCCGAGCGGGTCTCGGCGCCGGTGCGGGCGCGCTGGCGGCGGGAGGTGAAGCTGCCGCGGATGAGCCTGGAGGGCTGCCTGGAGCAGCTGAGCGAGGCGCGGCGCGGGCGGGAGGCGCTGCTGGCGCGGGCCGGGCCGCTGTCGGAGGCCAAGCAGGAGCGGCTGCAGACCTTCCTGCGGCTGGAGATGGCGCTGCTGCGGGAGATGCAGGCGCTGCGCGAGCGGGCCCTGGCCTCGGCCTTCGCCATCGCCAAGAAGGGCGAGCCGCCGCCGCCGCCGCCGCCAGCGCCGCCGGGCCTGGGCCGCGAGGAGGGCGGGGGCGAGGCGCGGCGCCCGGGCTCGCCGGCCAGGGAGGAGGGCGGCGGGGCGGCGGGGGGCCCGCGGGTGGTGTCGGCGGCCGAGGCGGCCTCGCAGGCCAAGGCGGCGGCGCAGCGGGAGGCGCTGGCCGAGGCGTTGTGGGAGCCGGGCGGCGTCGGGGACCTGATCGCCAAGAGCGGCGACCTGCAGCTGGCGCTGGAGCAGCTGGTGGGCGAGCGGCTGGGCGAGGCGCTGCGCGGGCTGGAGCGGGCGGTGCGCGGGGAGGGCCGGGCGCGGGTGCGGCAGCTGCTGGCGGTGCGCGACGCGCTGCTGGAGCAGGAGGGCGGCTGGGCCGAGCGCGCCGGGACGCTGCGCGGGGAAGCGCGGGCGCTGCGCGGGGCCTCCCGGCCGGGGGCGCTGCGCGAGAAGGCGGCGGCGCTGCGCGACTGCCTGGCCGAGGCGCCGCTGGAGGAGCTGCGGCCCGCGCTGGAGAAGGCGGTGGCGCTGCTGGAGAAGACGGACAGCTGGTGGGTGGCCTGGCTGGAGAAGGCGCTCTGGGCCGCCCCGCTGGAGGAGGCCGAAGCGGCCCGGCGGGAGGCGCAGGCCCTGAGCGCCGCCCTGCAGCAGCAGCAGCAGCAGCAGCAGCAGCAGCAGCCGCCGGTCCTGGAGACGGAGGAGGCGGAGACGGAGGAGGAGGAGGCCGGGCCGGTGGGGCTGCTGCTGCGGGCCCTGGAGGGCGAGGGCTCGGAAGCCTCGCCATCGGCCTCCCCGCGGTGGGGCTCGCTGGAGGAGATGCGCGACGCCCTGCAGAGCGCACCCTTCGACGAGGTCTTTGCCCTGCTGAAGCAGCCGCGGGCGCTGCGCCAGGCACTGCACGAGAGCCCAGAGGTGGAGGAGCAGGGCGAGCTGCTGGCCGTGCTGGGGGCGCTGGAGGAGGCCTTTGGGCGGGCCCGGCCAGGTGCCTGGCGGGAGCAGCTGAGCACCCTGAGGGGCGGCCGCTGGGAGGAGGAGGCGGCGGCACTGCTGGAGAAGGTCTGGGCGCTGAAGACGGAGATCTTCCTGCTCGCCTCCGACCTGGACCGTGAGGAGAAGGTGGCGGCGCTGGCCAAGGAGCTGCAGGCCCTGCGGGAGGCTGCTGCCGCCGCCCCTCTTAGCGACCGGGAGGCGCTGCAGGAGAAGCTGACGGCCCTGCAGGTGGCCCTGCAGGCCTTGCCTGTGCGGGAGGTGCTGCTGCTGCGCGCCAAGGCCAAGGCGTTGCGCAAGGCGGCCACCGACTTCTGGACGGAGCCGTTGGCCGAGGCGGACGCGCTGCTGGCCGAGGCGGACGCACTGCAGGACGCGCTGGCCTGCTCGGCCCTGCGGGAGGCGTTGTGGGCCAAAGCACAGGAGCTGCGAGGGGCACTGCGCGAGATTGCCAAGAAGAAGATTAGTGTCCTCTCCTACTACCTCTGGAATGTCCTCTGGAGCCCCCTCTGGAAGAAGGTGGGCGACATGCAGCGGGCCCTGTGGAAGACGCCACGCAAGGAGGAGGGTGCCGTGCAGGAGAAGCTGGCCGACCTGGAGCACGCGCTGGACGAGATCCTGGAGGACAACCTCAGCGGCCTGCCCCGGATCCTCTACGCCCTGCCGGGCATCGTGACTGCGCTGCAGAAGAAAGTTCACGCGGTGCGCGAGAGCCTGCAAGAGACGCCGCCGGAGATGGCGGTGGCCCTGCAGGGGAAGGTGGTGGCCATGCAGGAGGCGCTCTGGAAGATCCCCTTCAAGGAGGCCCACCTGATGCAGGAGGACCTCAAGGCCTATTGCCTCGCCCTGCAGAGGAAGGTGGAGGCCTGGTGGGCACAACCTCTGGAGGCAGCCCCGGCCAAGGTGCCCCCCAGGATGGAGAAACGGGACGCTGGCTGGACCAGGAGGGGCGCCCCTGAGCCAGGTACGGCTGGGTCTGGGTAGGGCAGGGATCCCAGGGGGAGGTTGCGGGATCTGTGGGGTGTCTTGTGGAAGATGCTGAGAGCAGGGGAGCCTCTGCCAGGATGGGGAGGAGGAAGGTCAGTGGGGAGGGCATTGGGGGCAGGCAAGGGAAGCCTGCTAAGCCCTATGTTGGGTGTCCAACTATAGCCACTTGAAGACCTGTGGACTTCAACTCCCAGAATTCCCCAGGTGGCTGGAGAATTCTGGGACTTGAAGTCCACAGGTCTTCAAGTGGCTAAGATGGGGGGCCCCTGCCTGCCATCTTATTGAGCATTGCCCAAAGAGATGGGAATGCCACAGGCCCCCCTCAGCCGAGAGAGAGACTAGCCAGACTGGCATTACCCAGTGAGGCTCCCATGGGCACCACATTGGCTGCTTCCATCCTGGGTGGTACCTGGCTTTGTGGAGAACCAGTCCCATCTGTAGCTGGGACTGGGTCCCTCCCTGGGGCTCCCCAGTCAGGTGCCCCCATGGCTTCATTCAGTTCCCTCAACTGGCTTCTGGGCTTCATAGAAAATGGGGCCTTCTGGGGAGGCTGCCCTGATCCAGGGCCCCTGCGGTCCCCTTCCTTCCTTCTGAGAGCTCTTCTGTCCTCTCTGCTGCTTGGCAGCCCTGCCCTCCGTTCCTGCCTGGCCTCAGACTTTGAGTGAGTTTTCAGCTGAGGGGGGGTAGGAAGGGGGGGCCCGGCCCTGAAATGTGGGGGTGTCCAGACCAGTGAGGAAGGTGGCTGGGGGAGGGGTAGAGGAGGCAAAGCGCCCACCCACCAAGCAGGTCCTTGCTTTAATGGGATTTGAGCCGCCTTCCTCTTGCTAATTCATCAAGGGACGTAAGGAACACAGAACAGCGCATCGTAGGGCTGGAAGTGACCTCGGAGGTCTTCTAGTCCAGCCCCCTGCTCCAAGCAGGAGACCTGGTTCCATCCTAAACTTCACAAAGACAAGTTGCGAGTCTTGGTGGCCACTGGAAACCAGCACAGAAATACTGCTTGTTAACAACGGTATGTTCAGTCACTTGTTCAAAGTCGCAGCGGTGCTGATGAGAAAACTTGTGACTTGTTCTCCAAGTGTCCCCACAGCCAAGTGAGCCCTTTCAGGTGCTCAGCCGCCGAATGATAAGGGTCGCTGTGTCCTGGGGTCAAGGGGCCGTATTTGTGACCTACGCTCTCCTCTCCTGCCAAGCACGGGCAATGGGGAAGCCAGTGGCGGGCAGGCGGGTGGTTTGACAGCTCCTAAGTCTGGAGGTTTTTAAGAAGATACCGGACAGCCGCCTGTCCGAAATGATACAGGTTCTCCTGCTTGAACAGTTGGCGTAGAAGACCTCGAAGGTCACTTCCAGCCCTACGATGCGCTGCTCTGTGTTCTTTACGTCCCTTGATGAACTGGCAAGAGGAAGGCGGCTCAGATCCCATTAAAGCAAGGACCTGCTTGGTGGGTGGGCGCTTTGCCTCCTCTACCCCTCCCCCCAGCCACCTTCCTCACTGGTCTGGACACCCCCACATTCTTCCCTCCAAAGTTCTGGCAGCTGTACTCTGATTGGTTGATTAATTGATTAATGGCAGGTCCTGCCCTGCCCTTTCCCTCCCTCCCTCCCTCCCTGTGAAAAAGCCGGTGGCCTCCCTGGGCCTGGTTCGCGGTCTCTTGAATGAGTTCTCTTTTCTTTGGAGCCCAGCAGCCGGTGGCCAAAGGCTGGGTTGGTCAGTTCTGGACACAGGCCTGGTGGCAGCTCTTGTTTTTATCTGTCAGCCTGCTGACCTTCTCTCTGAGCTAACGGGGGAAACCTTCTCTTTAAGCAGCTGCCGATCCAGGGGATGCTGAGGCTGGAGGAACCAGGCAGCCGGGGGTTCCCTCGCCGGCTCTCCTGGCCACACCTGGGGCACCCAAGTAAGAGACCCTTTGAGGGGGGAATGGGCGAGTGAGGACTCCCGGGGATCGTTCACCCAAAGGGTCCTTAACCTCTGTTTCCCTAAACGCTTCCCCCTAGTCATTTTTTCCCTTCACGTTCAACCGCGAAATAACCGCTGCCACTGCTGCTGCTTGTGGTTTAATTTCCGGCTCTGGAACCCAAATGAGAAGCTGCAGGGTGTCTTTTGTGGTCCTTTTCCAGCCCCTCAACTGGAGAAGCTGCACCCGCCGTCGGGCCTGGGCGTTTCCAGTATTCTGCGCTCAAAGCGATTCCACACTCCCATTTCCAGCAGAGGAAAGACTGGTATGAGAACACCGACCAAGACCTCCGCGATTACGTGGTGCAGAGGCTGTGAGTAACCCTTCGGGGGTTTCTGGGGTTTTTTTGGGGGGGGGGGGAGAGGGCTGAACTGTGCCGGGCCACGGCTTGGAAGAGGCAGCGAGGAAATGGGAAAGACAGGAGAAAAAAAGGCTTTGATGTTCCTTGGTTTTTGATGTTTTGTGGGGAGAAAAATAATCTGCTTTTTATTCTGCTCCTGCATCTTCATCTGTGGGAGGTTTGGGATGTGGGATTCTAAATAAAGCCTGGTTCTCCTGTGTTTTCTAAACTTGAAGCCTCTCAAACCCCTTTGCATTATCTAGGGAGCTATAAAAATAATGTTTTTTTAAAATTACTTTACTTATTTGACTGCATTAGCTCCCCTGGCCATCCCAATGGCCCCAGAGGACTCCTGGCCATCCCAGGAGGCAACTGGACTTTTCTTTTTTCTTTTTGAAGATGTTTCCCTTCTCATCCGAGAAGCTTCTTCAGCTCTGACTGAGCAGTGGAGAACGGAAGGATTTATACTCCTTGCAGATAGCTGGTCATCTGCATCTTTTAGAGAGTCCTTAAGGCCACCTGGAAGTTGATCTGCGTCCTCAGGGTGGCCTCCAGGGGGCCTCAGTGACTCTCTAAAAAGAATGCGGATGACCAGCTCCTCAAGGAATAGAAGTCCAGTCCCCACCGTCCTGTCAGAGTGGAAGAAGCTTCTTGGAGGAGAAGCAAAGCATCTTCAAGAAGGAAGAAGAAGAAAAGTCCAGTTGCCCTCTGGGACAGCCATGGCCTGGATGACTGAGAATCTCCATAGACTCTTGTGGGGATGTCTTGCCAGTCCTGCTGAGGGCCGGCCGTCTTTTCCCCCTGCAGAGTCCATGCCATCTTTCCCGCTCCTGACTTGGCCGTCCTGAAGGATCACCAGGTGGAGAAGGTGGTGTCCTACAGCAAGAAAGTGGAAGGGGATGTCTACCAGTCGACCAACCACTGGGTAGGTGGTCTTGCTCTCCTCCTCACCCAGATGCCCCTTTCCCCAGGCCCATGCCCAGCTGGGGCTCCCCTCCCGGGACTTGCGCTTTGCCTACCCAGATCTGGGCTTCACGTTTCTCTCTCTGAAACATCATTAAACCCGTTTAGATCTTTTGGGGGTCTTCTCTGTCTAAAGTAGGAGCTGCCCACCCAGCCCTGCATCCATCTGGCAGCCTCCCAAGGAGAAGAGCCCGGACAGAGCCCTGGGACCCCACTCAAACTGCAGCACTATCACCCCCCACACACTTTGGGTTCTTTAAGGGCTGATCTGTTTGTTTGTTTATTTGTTTCGATTTATAAACTGCCCTTCTCCAACCGGACTCAGGGCGGTGAACAGCCAAGGTAAAACATGATGTATAAAAATAAAAACAATTTTAAAAAATATTAAATGATTTCGGCCGACAAATTAAAACACTCCAATTTAAAATCAATTACAATTAAAACAGGATAGGATCAAGCCAGCCCGGCTAGGTGAAATAGGTGGGTTTTAAGGGCCCGATGAAAAGTCTGGAGGTCCGGTATCCGGCGTATCTCCGGGGGTAGGTCATTCCAGAGGGCGGGTGCCGCCACAGAGAAGGCTCACCCCTGGGGGTCGCCAGCCGACATTGTTTGGCCAACGGCACCCTAAGGAGGCCCTCTCTGTGCGAGCGTACTGGCCTGTGGGAGGCTGTTGGCGGCAGAAGGCGGTCTCGCAAATACCCAGGCCCTAAGCCATGGAGCGCTTTAATGGTGGTCACCAACATTTGAAGCGCACCCGGAAGACCACCGGGAGCCAGTGCAGCTCACGCAGGAGAGGTGTTACGTGGGAGCGCCCCCTTGCTCCCATAATCCCCCGCGCGGCCGCATTCTGGACCAGTTGGAGCTTCCGGGTGCACCCCAAGGGGAGCCCATGTAGAGAGCATTGCAGTAGTCCAGGCGGGAAGTGACGAGAGTGTGAGTGACCGTGTGTATGGAGTCCCGATCCAGAAAGGGACGAAACTGGCGTATCAGGCAAACCTGATAAAAAGCCCCCCTGGCCACTGCCGTCATATGCTCTTCTAAAGACAGCCTTGCATCCAGGAGGACACCCAAGTTGCGAGCCCTCTCTGTGGGGGCCAATGTCTTGCCCCCCAATAGTCAGCGATGGCACCAGCTGGAAGCCACAGCCACTCGGCCTTGGATGGGTTGAGTCGGAGCCTGTTTCTCCCCGTCCAGGGAGAACCCATGTTGATGGCTCTGCTGAGGCCCAGAGGGAAGACGGCTACCGGCAGAGCTCAGGACTTACAGCAGTCTATTTAGTGACCGTTTGAAGTTACAATGGCTCTGGAAAAAGGAAGATGGCCATTTTTCACAGTTACAACCGTTGCAGTGTCCTCTTGGTCATGTGATCAAAATTCAGACACTTGGCAACTGACTCAATTATGACGGCTGCAGTGTCCCCTTTTGTGACCTGCTGGCAAGCAAAGTCAATGGGGGAATCCAGATTCACTTAATGACCGTGTTACTAACTTAACCACAGTGATTTACCTAACAACTTTGCCAGGAAAGGTTGCAAAGTGAGGCAACCTTCACTTCCTTGTCACAGTCCTTCAGGGGCCCTCTGGGATGGTCCCCAGGGGCCCCTTGGCCGGTTCCTTCCCGCGCTCTCCTCCGTCTGGCCCAGCGGATGGATGCAGCTCCCTTCTCCCCCCTCCGCTGCCCTCTTGGGGGCTCTGCCTTCCTCCCATCACCCTCCCTGTGGCTCGTCAGCTGATTCCGTGGCCAAGCCCTTTGGGGGCCTTTGCGGGAGGAATTCACGCCCTGCTCTACAGCACCAGCTTTGCTGTTTTCTAGGACGTGTATTGCTGCCTAATTATGGTGAAGCTCTTCAAAATAGAGAAAGAACTGAGGGAGAAGAGGACCTTCCGGGGCCACAAACAAGGCACCGCGGACGGCCAGGTCTCGCCTGTGGGACCGACCCAGCCTGGGGTGCTTCTCAGTGAGTACTCCGCCAGGGAGCAGCGGGAAACAGGGAGGCCTCTGGGTCTGTGTGTCTCTTTGAACCGGGTAAACTTGCTGCCCCTCCTTCCCCTCCAGACCCCAAACGGATGGTCAGAACTGCCCTCCTGAGCTTCAGCCTCACTTTGCTAGATGCCAGCTTGACATGTGGACGCTGGGGGGAGGGAGGGAGGGAGGGAGCCGATGGGGAAATCAGAACCGAAACTTCTCGTGGGGCTCTCCTGAGACATTGGGCTCATCCTCCCGAGGCCAGAATGCAGTGGCCCCTCCTGATGCAGGGACCCTTGCCAAAACAATTCCTTTGAATGTAAGTGGACAGTGGGGAGATAACAGGGGAGAGGAATGAGCATAGGGGAAAGTTAACTGGGGAACCTTCAGGTCCAGATTTTTAGTTCTGGCTTTGCTCCAGTTTTAGTTTAAAAGTATATTTCTTGCACAAATGGAGTTGAGGGTCTTTCTTTCCTAAGAACCCAAGTTGGGGCAGGCATGACATCAACTCTGGCCGCTGTTTGAGCAGAATTTCTCCTGTCGAAAGGATGTTCAGGGACAGGTTTTGTGAGAGGTGGGCTTCCTCTCACCAAGGTTGGGCAGGGTCTCTGCTTTGCTGACAGCTCCCTGAAAGTTGGCGGGAAGAGGAAGCCGCCTTTGAGGTGAGCTTTCTGGTCCTGGTGCGGAAGACGTATCCTTCCCTTAGCCTGGATGCTTTCTGGTGTTTTCTATTCACTGGCTTGGGCGTAATTGTTGTTTTTTCTAATAAAACTTTTCTCTGGAGGACTTTGTTGCTCTGGTTGGCTTTTGCTGTTTGGCCCTTCCGGTTGTCCTGGATCACAGCTGTCTTTCAAAGGTCTTTGATGTTCAGAGATTTTGATGGTTCAAGGTTGGTTGATGGACAGGTTGGACCAGTTCAGAGCAACAGACCGGCAGTTGTCCTTTTGAATGGCCACTTGTCTCTCCATTGGGCCTCTGGGACAATGCCTTCCCCAGGCTCCTTTTGGCTTCCTCTGTGTTTCTTGGGCAGTTGTGATTCACTAGCTGTGAGTGTCTTCCATCACAGCGTCTTTCTCCCCTCCGGTCCAACCTGCTGCAGACTCTGCCTTTGACTAACAGAGCCTTTTTAAACAAAACCAGCCTGTTTCCGATCACATCTTTTCACTCGATGGAGTCCAGCAGGGAATGGGGCAGGCAATCCCCTGTTCTGAACAGCCAGAAGACCCCCCCCCCTCCAAACTGGTCCTGAGGCACTTTCTGTGCCCACCTGCTCCCTTGAAGGCCGCATGTCTTCCCCTCTCTTGAACGGAAGATCTGTCCAGAATAGTCCCTCGTGATTCTCCCCACAAAGGCTCCCTTTAGTTCGTGAATCGCAAGATAATTTTCCATTAAGGGAGCATTTGTGGCTTGCAGCAAGTTAACTTGGCTTCACTTCTCACTAAGGGTGCTGCACAGAGGTTATCCCCTCGCCTCCCCTCTCCCCCAGGGTTGAATATCTGGCCCTTGAGGGTGAGTTGCAGGGACTAAAAAGCCCTTTTAAGCCAGGCTGATGAGCAAAGCCGACCGTGTTTTGCAAAGACAGAATGCGCTTACGTGATCCATTTTTTACTTGGGCGGCTTCACCCTTCAGCAGAACCACGGAAGAGATTGAACAGGGTTGTTTGTTTTTATTGACAGGCAATCAGCTGAGCGCCCCAGAAGTGCCTCTGAGCCCCACACGGGACCCCCCAGGTACACTTCCTTTCACTTTTGTTATTTGTAGCCAGCCTTCCCATCTCGGCGTCAGCTTTTCCTGCCCTCAAGAACCCAAATATTTAAGATGACTCGGACGGGAAAGGCTAAAGCAATGGAGCCGTTATCCCACAATCGCTGCAGCCAAGAATTTGGTTTCTTCTGGTTGGCCTGGCCAAAGGGGTGGGGGGTGCAGCCTCAGTTGTCCGACTGGCTCTGTGGCGATGCCTGGGGTCTCTTCCTGGGGCGCAACCCCTGCCTGCCTTCCCTGTTTGGATGGGCAATTTGGGCATGTCCAAAAGGTTTCTCTCTGTGGGTGGCATCGTTCCTTCAATCCTTTGCAAGTTTCATGTCGGCCCTGCTTCTTACGGGAGCACAGTTTTTCTACCTTCCTTTAACCCAGGCTCTAGCGTGTTGTGTGAGCCTGTTTATTTCATTGCCAAGGTGAATTTCACCCTTGCAAGGTTGGGGCTTGGGAGCAAGTGGCGTTCAGATGCAGCTGGCAGCTGCTGAGCTGTCCTGGGGTGCCTTTTGCAGGTGTCAGTCAGCTGAACCCCATGTCCATTTGGACCATCCAGAACTCTCCCACTTCGCTGGGCCCCCCAGCGGCCTCTCCGACAAATCTGCCTGCTCAGACTCACGACGAGGAAGCGGCTCTGACGGTTGGTCCCCCCCACCCTTGTTCTTCGCCGCACCCAGATCCTGCACTCTAACCACTGCACCACCACGGCTCTTTATCACACCAGCCCGATGGGTGGCTTGCGGGGTGGATCTCACCATGTTAAGACATTCATAGTGTGACTCTCCAAGGCGGGCATGGCAGATACACGGGGGGTGGGAGGGAAATCTCTCCTGCAGAACAGGTTTGTAGCTGTGCTGATCCTGAAAGGAAAGAGTCCTTTTCTCCCCAGTACAAAAGAAACCCCTCTCATTTCTGGGTGGGAAAAGCCCTGAGCTTTGGGTGGGGAGGGCTGCATGCGAGGGATTCGGATCCGGAGATGCCCCCCAGCCTTTTTCTTGATATGCGCCCCTTCCGCTTCAAATAGGTGCCCCTCGCACCCGTGCCTTGTAGCCTGATGGCCTGTCTTGTTTTCTAGATGGCCGCCTCTCCCCCTTGGATGCCTCAGCCCCAAAGCGCAATGAGGGCCTCTTCGGGGACCATTTCGAGTCCTCCTTCAGCCCCTGGCCAATTCCTGGCCCCGCAGCTGTTTCCTGCCCCCCTTGGAGCTCTGGACACCAGCGGGGGCATCCTAGGGGAATCAGGTCTGCAGGGTGGAGGAGTCCAGGTAGGCCCGGGGGAGGGGGGGGGAGCCCCTCTGCACCATTCCCTTTGCCTGCTTGGGTGGGAAACGGGGAGTTTGAGGATTTCAGCTGGCAAAGATCTTTACATTCAGGGTGTTCCCTGCAAGGGGCCACTTCACTTGTGGGCAGCAGAATCTCTGGTCTTGTCCGGTCTCTATCTGATGCCACAACCCTCTAGAGACAGACTGGCACCTCTAGTGCCAGTCTGCCAGTTGCTGCTGCTCATGCATGCCTGTGACCGGCCCTGAAGATTTGGGATGGGGGGGTCCATCTGCCCCCCTCCTTTGGTTGGGGCAGGGGCTCCTTGCACAGGGGGGCCCTGGGTGGGGTTTGATGAGCTTCTGAATGCTCTGCTGATTGTTCTTCTTCCTGGCAGGGTCTGGATCCGGGCTCCCCCCTCTCTTACCCCACGCCCACCGTGGCCCCTCTCCCACCTCACGCCTTGCCAGGGGCCCAGAGTGAAAGCGTGTCCTTGGGGCCGATGGTGGGAGCAGCACCAGGCCTGAGCCCACAGCCCCCTCCGCAACAGCAGCCCCCACCGCCCTGCCCGAAGCCAGCCCCGGGCCCTGGCACCCTGGTGAGAGCGGAGGGGGGTTTATGGGGCTGAATCGGCCTCCTGCCAAGACCCTTCTAAGCAAGAGCCCCAAAATGGTGCCAGAAAGGTTTTCAGGGTGCTTCTTCCACCGGGTGGGGGAAATCCTTGCCTTGGGCTCTCCTGAGGGCCCCCTGCCCCTCTTTTCCTCCTTTTCTGCCTCTGAGGATTTCCAGAGGCAGAAAATACCTTTTCCACTTTGGCAGTTGTGCAAAAGCGTCCTTGCAAAACCCACTTATTATTTATTTATTTTATTTTATTACATGTATTTATATGCTGCCCTTCTCCCGAAACATGTACTTTAAATCAAATAACTAATTAATGCTATTTAATCAACTTGTGGCTGTTCTGGGCTCATCCAGCCTGTGGAGGGAAGCCCTTGGGTGGGGTGGGGGTGGGGGGCTGAGGGGGCCTCAAGTGCCTGTTTGGTGTGCAGAAACTCACAGGCCGGAGAGAGGTTGAAGCCGGGTACTGGAGTGAGACTGTCAGTCCACGGAGGGGCTCCACCTGCAGAGCTCAGAGGAAGGGGGTGGGTGGATTGAGAGCTGATGGCCTCCAAGGTACCCCCAAATTGCACCTTTTTGGGGTTTTGCCCCCAGAACACAGCTGCTTCCTGGCAGTTACATCAGTCCAGGGGGGAGGTCTTGAATTCAGAGAAAAAGGGCCGAAGGGCGTTTTGGGGGAGCCTCCTTTCTGCCAGGAATTGAGGTTCCAAGGAGAATCTATTTTTTTCGTCAGAGCTCTCTTCCTGGCAACCATTTCTGACTTTTGTTTCCACCAGGGGGACCCCCATTTTGGGACCAGAGAGGCCTCCTCCCACGGGCTGCTGGGTAAGCTGAGCGGGTCCGGTTCTTCCACGCCTTCCCCCTGGGGGACACGGAAATCCCCCCCCCACAACCTGTGTCCCCCCCCCAGAGTCCTCAGGGAAGAGCCCCTCCCACCCGCCAGGGGGAGGGTTCCAAGGCCAGCTGCAGCTTTGGGTGCAGCAGCTCAAGGCTTTTCCCCCCAGGCCAGCCAGAGGCGCTTGCTGCTCCTTCCTGGGCGGGGGCCACTGGTGACCCCCAGCCCCCCGTTTTCCCCTGTGTGGGAGGACCAGGGTCTTGAGGAGTCGAGGTCTCTAGCACCATCCTTGAGCCACCAGGGCAAATGTCCCATCCTCCCCCAAGGTGGACCTCTCTGCCCCAAAGGAGCAAAGCTTCTACCTGGCCTGCAGGTGCTCCCAGAGGCATTAGGAGGCGTCCTTTCTTTGCAGGTAAACGCCGGAGACTGGCAGACGGGGCTTGGAGGGTATCTCCTGCTGGCTCCTCTCCCTCAGCCTTGCCCAATGCCCCAGCGCAGCCGCCCCTGGTGACGCTTGAGTCCCTGCAGCGCTCACTGGAGGACCTGCGGATCTCCGTCCTCCGCAACTGTAAGTGGGGCAGCCCCTTCTGTGAACCCCACTCCTCTAACCTGTGGGTCTGTTCCGGCAGCCTCTTTCCCCGGCCCCCTCCCCCTCTTCTCCCCACAGCCCCGCCTGACTCTCCCCAGTTGCCTCCTTTTGCAGTGGGAGCCGTGCACAGGCAGGTGGAGGCCCTGGAGAAGAGGATCCACACGCTGGAGCGCTGGCGGGCAGAGACGGAGGGGCGCCAGCAGCTGCCACAACCGTAGCCGCTGGCCGGGCTCCCTTCCCGCTTCTCCTTTCCATGTACAGAACGCCCTGTTCTCAGGACGGCTCCTCCTTCGCTTCACTTTTTATTCCTCAACGTGTCAAACAGAAGACAATTTTCACTCTGTTCCTTGGACGGCACGGCCCGGTTGCTGGAGACGGGCCTCCCTAGCACGTCTCCCCACCGTGCTTCATCTGGTGCCAGACGGCCGTGGTGCCCAGTGATGGAATGGCCTTGAAGCCGAAGTGGAAGGCTGTGGAAGCCAAGGCTGCTCCAGGAAGTGCCCAGCTGTCACTGGGTCCCGGAGATTGTGTGTGTGTTGGGGGGGAGGTCTCAGGAGGCCACACGGGCCGAGCCCAGTGGGAGCCGTGGGAAGTCCCCGTGGGAGCTGGGCTGCTCTGGCCGATCTGGGTGGTAGTGGCGGGGGGCTTGGCAGCCCTTCGCCTGGAAGATCAGCTCACGCTCTGAGCTTCCCTTCGTGACCGTGAACATTGTGCCTGACTCTGGGTGCGTCCTGGGACTTCATCTCCTCCATGAATGTCGCTGCCCTGGACGAGCCGGACATGGACAGCAATTTCTCCTCCACAAGCGGCCTCTGACCTGATGGCAGGACTTGTGCCCGGCCGGCAGGGAGTGACGCGTTGCCTGGCCCTTGGGCCACCTGGACAGTGGCGGGAGGCCCACCTGAACGCTCCCCTGTCCAAGAGGAAGGGCAGGTGGGGAATTAGTTCCACCCGGTTTGTGATGTTAGGTTTGATGCGAGGCAGTTTGGGAATGAAAAGATTTGCAAAGGGACCTGGTCTGTACGTTTGCCGTGAAGACAAGGATTGTGAAGGCTGCACTCTGCCTGGGTGAGAAATAACCACCTTTGGAGGGCATCAACGCTGCCAGTCTCTGCCAGATGCTTTCAAGGATAACATTTCTTTCAGGTCATTGTAGGAGAAGATCTGGGTTAGCCTAGGAGGCCCCGAAACAGGGGTTGCCTAGTTGCTCAAGAAAACTTCTCCCTTTTAATAAAAACTGTTGGTTGGAAAAGACCCTCTGAGCTCCTGGTTTCTTCTAAGCGGGGAGAGAGAGACAGATTGACTGAATCTTGGCCCAGATTTTCGAAAAGGACATTCCTGCTGCTTCCTCCTGCCGCCCCCAAAGACAGGAAACCCCCAGTTTGGAGTGGATCTGATAACCTGATCCCTGGATTTGAGAGAGATTTTGTCCTTGGCAGAGGGGCTCCTTTGCCCACCTGAAAATACGAACCCTCCCCCCTCAAGTAATTCAGGCAAAGCAAACAACATTTATTAATGGGGGAGGGCAAGTCCTTTCATGAGACACACAAACACAGGGCACACACTCAATAGAGGAGGCGAGCGATCAAGGCATGGATTAGATGTGAGATGTGAACCATAGAAATCGTTGACTAGATAATATTCCACAAGGAGCATGATTTATGGGTTGCGTTGCTCCTTCCCAGCTGGGTTGGTGTTTAACTTTAAACTTCCAAGTGTATTCAAGGACTCCCAGGATATAGTCTCTGTTGTGTAGTAGCCAGAAAAGCAAATTGTCGCATAGCAAAGAAAGGGCCTTGACTAAGAAGAGAAAAACCTGCTTTCTTTAAAGTCTGCCATATTAAACGAGCTAATATCTCCTTTTAAAAATGCTAATGGTGCAGGAAAAAAATTCAGGCAATGCTTCCTTGTGTTTTTGTGGGTCACAGGTTGTTCTTTGATGCCAGCAGGGCTGTGAGGACCCCACTATGGCTCTTGGCTCCCAGGGTTGCAGGTGGCAGCACGAGGCTGGCAGGGAGAGACTCCCGGCGCCACCAGATGAGGGTTGGCAGAGGGAAAGGCAGCTGCCAGAGGAAGCAAAGGAGGTGGCCATAATGAAGCAGATTTCAGCGGGGCCCATTTGGGGAGAGGCCAAAGGTCATGGTTGCTAAGACAACCAGTGGGTTGTTACGGCTGGCTCAGGAATTCTGGGAGTTAAAGTCCGCAGGTCATAAAGTTGCCATAGTTACCCTCCCCTGCTCTAGTGCCTTTCCTCTTTGGATGGCCAGAAGAAAAATGGGACTCCTGAGTCTGTCCAGAGGAAAGTGGCACATGGGCTTTGTGCTGACCTGGACAACGGACGTGGAACAGAATGGAACCGTACCTGCTGCAACTCTTCCACGCTGGCTGGGAGAATTGCAGCTGCCCTCCGCGGATTTCAGGCCTCCTCTCCAAATGAAGTCCCATTGATCTTAAATACCTTTTCCTGAGCATATCCTGGGCTGTGCAGTCCTCAAGGCCACGGAAGGGACCTTCTGAGCAGATGGTTGGGCTCTGGGTGGCCTTTTATTTTATTAGCTAAATAAAGCCCAGCCTCTCATTAATTCCATATTTATCAAATGTCCACAATCCCCCAGTTGCTGCTGGAATTCTGTCCTCTGTCCAGGCGAGGAAGGATTGCTGCGATCCAATCAATCAATCAAAATATAATGGGTGGGTGGGCTGGGCCTGATTCATCCACAGACTCGGCTGATTGATTCCTGCAACCAGATTTGATTGCAGAAAATGTAACCCCCTTCGGACAATTTGGTGTCAAACAAAGGGCCCGTCTTGCTACAAGGAGCCCCTTGGGAGATGTTCAGGTGCCAGACTCTCTCCAATTGTAGGCACGCTGCACGGTAATCCTGTTGGCACCACCGCCACTCGATGGCTTATTTGCTGATCCATGCCAGCTCCCCCCAATGGTTCTTCCTGTACCTCAGGTCTGGGAACAGCGAGTCTCCAACCAGAGCCGACCCACCAAAGCCCACTTGAGAGCACCCACAACGTGAACGGAATCCAACTTCCTGCCATAAATTGGAGTCTTGGATTTGGGGGCAAAGCTGGAAACTTGTTTGGCTGCAGCTAGAATTCTGTTCTTGTTTTTTCGCTTTCATTTTATCATTTTTTCCTTGTGTTTTGAGTGTGAAACCTTTTGGTGATTTTAGAACCTAGAACCTAGAATAACAGAGTTGGAAGGGGCCTTCGAGGTCTTCTAGTCCAAACCCTGTTTGAGCAGGAAGCCCCGTTTCATTTCAGACAAGGGGCTGTCCAGTCTCTTTGTGAAAGCCTCCAGTGATGGAGCGCCCAAGATTTCGGAAGGCAAATACTTCCACTGGCTGATGGTCCTCACTGTCAGGAAATTCCTCCTTAGTTCTAGGTTGCTTCTCTCCTTGATTAGTTTCCATCCGTTTCTTCTTTTCTTGCCCCTCTGGTAGTGGGGAGCAGAGGAGCTGGGGGCTGGCAGCAAGGAGACCGAAGCAGCCAGTAGCTGCTTCCCCACAGTCAGAGGAAGGGAAAAATTCCGACCCCGGGGGGACTTTCCCCCTTATTATGTGATGTCAGATATTAAACACTTCAGAGGATCAGAGAATCAAGGAAATTTTCCTCCTTAAAAAAATATTTTCCACTATCAACCAGCAGAGGTCAGACTTCAACCATAAATCCTTCCATTCCCTACCATCCAGTCAGAGCTGAAGAAGCTTCTTGGATGAGAAGCAAAACCTTTTCAAGGAAAAACCAGAAAGTCCAGTTGCCTTTTGGAAAAAGGCCACTTGGGACAACCAGGACCTGGGTTGACTGAGAATCTCCATAGACATAGGCTTACATTTTTTAAAAAAACAAACCAGGAACAACTGACAGGTCAATCGTGCTGGGGCAGTGCTGGGGCAGCCTTTCCTCACCATTGCAAAGAGAGTTGGCCTCTAGGCACCGTCTGGAGCAGAAGGGCCCGCCCTCCCTGCAGCCCCCAGGCTCGGTCTGGATAGGGAAGCCTGTGTGTGTGTGTGCCCTGCCCTCCTGCCATTTTCAGTCATGGATCATTTTCCCATCCACAGGGCACGAGGCTGAAAGTTTCCCATTTGGGGATCAGTGAATTGTGTGGCTTCTCTGAGTAAGAGAGCCAACCTGTTCTCATCTGTTTTCTTCTCTTTGGCTGGAGTCTTCACAGAGGCTAATCGAGGCTTCCTGGTGCAATTTTGCAGCATTTTCTGCTAGGACAGAAAGGGGAGAGGGATGAGATCATACCACTCTGAGGTCCCACAAGGATTATGGGGTCACCCAAGACCTACAGAAAACACGTGGGAGTCCTTTGCCTGCCTGGACACCCAGCTCTCCCGTCGTCCCCTACTTTTGAGAAAACCATAGAGCATGTTTGCACAGACTTAGATCTCCAGACTCATCTCACAGTAGGAAACAGACTCCGGGGGCAGCAGCCTGAGACTCCTCTTCACTGCTGTGAGAGGACAGTGAAGCCTGATGGACTTATTCACACCAGAAATGGGCGGACTCTTTCTCCTGGACCTTTGCTTTTAAGATGTTTTATGAATCCTTGGCCTTATTTATTCTCTCAGCTGAATTGTGATGTATTTATTAGCCGATCTCTTAGCACTGCGAGATTCCCCCCTCTCGCAGGCCTGGCCCTCTTCGTTATCGAGGGCCTACCTTAATGACGGGCTTTGGGACCCCGAGAGGTGGCATGTGGCAAAGAGGGGGCTGAGGGGTTTTTTATATAAATGTTTATCTAAACTTTTAAGGGGTTCCGGGAGGGGGGTGGAGGGGATAGTGGGTAGGGGGGACAACCCACCTAGGGGAGGGTTGGGTCGAGCTGTAAAGAGTGGTGGGGGGAGTGTGGGACCCGGGGTCGTGGAGGGGATTAGAGCGGATCCGGATAGTATATTGAACATTGTTACTGTAGGTGGGAGAGGTAGATATGGCGGGAACAGGGGGCCATATCGTGTTAGGGGAACATGTACCCGCTGTTTACGAGTGGTGGCGTGTTCCGGCCCCCAAGGCTCCTCCCGCTCCCTAGGTTGCACAGATCCTCAGGGCCCGGGCCTTCGGCTGATGTTGTGCAATGCCAGGTCTGCAGTAAATAAAGCCCCCCTCATCTGTGAGCTTGTTCAGGAGGGGGGTGCAGACCTGGCAGGTGTTACGGAGACCTGGTTGGGCCACGAGGGGGGGGTGCCCCTCGTTGAAATGTGCCCGCCGGGTTTCCAAGCATTTCATCAGCCGAGGTCACAGGGGAGGGGCGGGGGGGTTGCGGTTATTATTAGAGAAGGGTCTGAAACCGAGGGAGGCCACTGTTCCTCAGACGGCCGGTTGTGAATCCCTCCTTGTGAAATGGGGTCATGGGGTTCAGATGGGTTTGCTGATCACGTACCTGGCTCCCTGCCACGTGGCAGCAGCCCTGCCCGAGCTTCTCGGCGTCATCACCGTGGTGGCGGTTGATACTCCCAGGCTTATGGTCATGGGGGATTTCAACCTGCCATCCGTGGGGGAGATGTCTGAGGTGGCTCGGGAGTTCATGGCTTCCCTGACGGCTATGGACCTGACCCAGTTAATTCATGGCCCTACCCACACGGGGGGAAACACACTGGACCTGGTTTTTGTTTCTGGACAGTGGTTGAGAGATCTTGATATAGGGGACATAGTTATCGAACCCTTGTCATGGTCAGATCACTCTGTCCTTCGTTTTGACTTTCGAACTGCAATACCCCACCGCAGGGAGGTGGAACCGGTAAGATGGTTCCGCCCCAGGCGCCTGATGGAACCTGATAGGTTCCAGATGGAGCTTGGGCCATTCCCTGAGGCTCTGGCACACGCCTCGGCTGGAGACCTGGTGGCCGCCTGGGATAGGGCGGCCGCCGGAGCTCTGGATCGGGTCGTGCCTTTGCGGCCTCTGACCCGGCGTCGATCTCACTTGGCTCCTTGGTTCACTGAGGAGCTGAGGGAGTCGAAGCGCCGGAAAAGACGCCTAGAGAGTAGTTGGAGGGCCAGTCTTGCTGAATCTGACCGGACACTGGTGAGATCCCATATTAGGACTTACTTAGTGGCGATAAAAGCAGCAAAATGTAGCTATTTTGCTGCTCTTATTGCGTCATCAGATAATCGCCCGGCTGCCCTGTTTAGGGTGACCCGCTCCCTGCTCCACCAGGAAGCGCGGAAGGACCCCTTGGAGGGTAGAGCCGAGGATTTTGTTCAATATCTGCATGACAAAATCACTCAGATTCGGGAAGATTTGGACTCCGACTAGGTGGTCTCAGGGGAAGGGACCGGGGCAGGTCTTGAGAATTTTATCTGGACTGAGTTTGATCCTGTGACCCCTGAGGATGTGGACAGGATACTGGGTGGACTGAACGCGACCACGTGTTTATTGGACCCGTGTCCTTCCTGGTTAGTGCTGGCTTCCCGGGAAGTGACACGAGGCTGGCTCCAGGGGATTATAAAGGCATCATTGGGGGAGGGTGTCTTTCCTGCCGCCTTGAAAGAGGCGGTAGTGAGGCCTCTCCTCAAGAAGCCTTCCCTGGACCCGGCAATGTTGGTAAATTATCGTCCGGTCTCCAACCTTCGCTTTGTGGCGAAGGTTGTTGAGAGCGTGGTTGCGAAACAGTTTCCCCAGCACCTGGATGAAGTGACGTATCTAGATCCGTTCCAGTCGGGTTTCAGGCCCGGGTACAGCACGGAAACGGCATTGGTCACGTTGGTTGATGATCTCTGGAGGGCTCGGGACAGGGGGTGCTCCTCTGTCCTGGTCCTATTAGACCTCTCAGCGGCTTTTGATACCATCGACCATGGTATCATGCTGCACCGGTTGGTAGAGATGGGGGTTGGAGGCACTGTGTTGCGGTGGTTCTCCTCCTATCTCTCCGACCGGTCGCAGTCTGTGTTGGCAGGGGGGCAGAGGTCGACCCCGAGGCCCCTTATATGTGGGGTGCCACAAGGATCGGTCCTCTCGCCCCTCCTGTTCAACATTTATGTGAAGCCGCTGGGTGAGATCATCCGTGGTTTTGGGGTGAAGTACCATCAGTACGCTGATGACACTCAGCTGTACATCTCCACCCCAGACCACCCCAACGATGCCCTTGAAGTGATGTCCCGGTGCCTGGAGGCCGTGCGGATCTGGATGGGGAGGAACAGGCTCAGGCTCAACCCATCCAAGACCAAGTGGCTGTGGTTTCCGACGTCCCGATATAGTCAGTTGGCGCCATCACTGACTATTGGGGGCGAATCACTGGCCCCCACGGAGAGGGTTCGTAACTTGGGCATCCTCCTGGATTCACGGCTGTCCTTGGAAGGGCATCTGACGGCCGTGGCTGGGAGGATTTTCTATCAGGTCCACCTGATCCGCCAGTTACGTCCCTTTCTGGATCGGGACTCCTTGCTCACGGTCACTCACGCCCTTGTCACTTCCCGTCTAGACTACTGTAATGCTCTCTACATGGGGCTCCCCTTGAGGAGCACCCGGAGGCTCCAACTGGCGCAGAGTGCGGCCGCGCGGGTGGTGATGGGAGCGACATGGCGTTCCCATGTGACACCTCTCCTGCGTGAGCTGCACTGGCTCCCGGTGGTCTTCTGGGTGCGCTTCAAGGTCCTGGTTACTACCTTTAAAGCGCTCCATGGCTTAGGACCTGGGTACTTGCAGGACCGCCTACTACCACCAATAGCCTCCCATCAGCCAGTACGCTCTCATAGAGAGGGTCTCCTCCGAGTGCCGTCAGCCAAACAATGTCGGCTGGCAGCCCCCAGGGGAAGAGCTTTCTCTGTGGGGGCACCTACTATCTGGAATGAGCTCCCCCCACAGATACGGAGGATCCCGGATCTGCCCACCTTCCGCCGCGCTCTTAAGACTTTTCTATTTCGCCAGGCGGGCCTGGCCTAACCACTCCCCGTTTTTAGTGTTAAATTTTTTTTAAAAAATTTTTTTAAATTATATTGGGGTGTTTTAATTCTGTCTGGGCCAAATTCATTTAATCTGTTTTTAGTTGGTTTTTAAATTTTGTACGTATGTATTTTTATTGTTGGCTGTACACCGCCCTGAGTCCTTCGGGAGTAGGGCGGTATATAAATCCAATAAATCCTAAATCCTAATCCTAATCCTTCCCCCCTCTTTTGGGGGAAACGGGTCTGTTCTGAAACTGTTTTATCTTAATATAACTATCATATTTCTTATCTTGCCCTTCACTGACTGTATGACCATTTTATTTATCAATAGAAGAGAGAATTTGTAGCTCAAGGTGGTTGTTGATGTTACGGAGCTTGGTAACGAAATATCTGCAAGCTCAGGGAGCATCTAGGACTCCACGATTTTAATTAATTCACTTTTTGCACTGACTGAGGAAGTTGCGTGGATGAGCAACAAAACCTCTCAGAGTAAAAAAATTTGGTCCAGTTGCCATGATTCAACCTTTAGACATATTACTTCACTTATTTTACTGCTTGATGATTATGTTTGAATTTAATTTCATTAGTCTTACACTGTTCGTATATTTATTTCCTTTGGTTTCAAAACATCTCAATTGTCAATGATGCAAAGGAAGCATACAAGTCGAATAGTAACTGCAATGAAAAATGAAACATTATGAGCCTAAGAAATCAATTCTCTATCAGTTCCCTACTTTTATCATTAGGTGTTCCTTGGTGTTTAGATCTGGTCTCAGGATGATAATGTAGCACTTGGGGAAGAAGATGCAGCCCAGCAGCCCAGCACTGGAGGCCAAGATGGAGAAGACCTGCACAGCCACCATGAATTTCCCTTTAGTGCTCAGGTAGGTGGGCAGGAAGGAGACCCAGACGCTGCAGAAGACCAGCATGCTGAAGGTGATCAGCTTGGCTTCGTTGAAAGCCCCAGGCAGGTTCCTGGCCAGGAAGCAAATGGCAGCTAGGAAACACATATAGCTGAGGGTGACATAGAACATAACAACTAAGCCTTCATTGCATTGCAGGATAATCTCTCCAGGCTGGGAGTGGAGGTCAGAGTCAGGGAATGGGGGAGAAATTCCCAACCATAATGCACAGATGAAAATTTGGCCAGCAGAACCAGAAAGGATGATGGAGTTGGCCAGGCTCTTCCCCAACCATTTTCTAACCCTGTTCCCTGGTTTAGAGGCCAGGAATGCCAGCACCACTGTGATTGTTTTGGCCAACACAGAAGACACTGCTACTGAGAAGACAATGCTGAATACCATCTGTTGGAGAAGGCAGGTGGCTTTCCTCGGTTGTCCAAGGAAGAGAAAAGAGGACAAGAAGCAAAGCAGGAGGGCGACCAGGAGGATGTAGGAAAGGTCCCGGTTGTTGGCTTTGACAATGGGAGTTTCTAGGTATTTTATGAATATGATTAAAATAAAAACTGTGGTTAGAAACAAGAGTAGGACAAAGGAGACTAGGATGATGCCCAGATGTTCTTCATAGGACAGAAAGGTTATTCTTTTGGGGATACATTGGACTCGGTTCTCAGTTGGATATTGATCATTGGGGCACATGGTGCATTTTTCAGTATCTGAGAAGAAAGGAAAGTAATTCTTCTTTTAGTACTGTTTGTTTTATAGTCTCCTTTCACATTTCAAGAAAGACCTTCCTTGGATGACAGCTGGGAGACCAGAAAGCCCATTTGGACCATTTGCAAGCTTCAGTTGCTTTTCAAGAGCCACCTCATGTAGAACACATTGCAGCCATTCAAACAGAAAGTAATCAAGGCACAAGCAATTCCCCCAGTCCAGGAAAGGGCACAGTTGCCACACAGAAAGTACCTGTGTGAATGCCCCTTTAGGGATGGCACCCACCTTCTCATTCAGTTGCAGCCCTCATTCTAGGATGAACCTCAAATTAGGCACCACCTCCATCCAAGGGTGTGTCACACCATCTAGAGTCATAGTCGGCTTGTCACCAGGGGCCCAAAACACAAAGCCAGAATCCATACCTCCAGATCCACACCTCCTCCCGTGCTCAGTGAACACTACAAGAGCACTACACTCCAATCTTGTTTGTTTAAAATTTCTTTGTTTTAGTCTCATTTTGCAAAATACTTTATTGTTTTATTTTAGGTCAGCCAGAGTCACTTTGGATGAGACGAGTGGCAATAAATAAATAAAAATTCATGTAAATAGAAAGAACATTAATTCCTGAAGTAGTTCCCAAAAAGAAACCAAATCTGTTATCTGTCTTTGCAAACTTTTCAGTTTCTAAAAATGAGAAGATGAAGCAATATATTTCCATATTCTCTAGGTTTGTAACAATTTTAAAGTCTGAATAAGTTCCATATTGGTACAAATTGATTTTATGTGGATTTTTAAATTCATATTCTTAATTAATTAAGATTATGTACCACACATTTCCTTTCCATTATGGCTGGTGTCAGGGTTCCAAGGAAGACCCCCAACGAAATAAAGCCCCGGGGCCTGAGGCTCCTCAAAGTTCCAATTGATTAGATATGTCATGTTGGCACATCTGGAAAACCTGAATCTGAAAGCTTCCAGGTTTCCCCCACCCAGCTAAGAGTTCTCAGCCCTGCCCCACACCCACAAGTTCATCCCATTGTCCAATCAGCTCTTCACACTTCACCAGATACTATCTTCATGCAGTCTGCATCAGACGCAGGCAAAAGTCCTTGAGTACGGAATGTTGTTATGACTAACTTTCTACTGCTCCAACAACAACCCCCTCCCAACTTCCCCAGCTAAAATATGTGGCAGTTTAGAAACAAAAAGAAAATTGTCTTCCAAAACTGACAGCTGCTTCCTTTTAACCCCACAATTTATCAAAGGCTTTTTTTCTTCCTTTCAGAGCCACAACTGTATTGCTTCTTTGTTTGCGTGGCAGTTGTTTGAATTTCATTATTTAACAACAAGAAAATGGCAAAAATAAGAAGAAGAAAGGCCCAACAGGAATCCCTCCAAGTAATTCATGATGCTGGTTATGCTAAGCCTGGCACTGTTGAACTGGCCTATAAACAATATTTGTGTTTTACCTCCTAATTCATAGCATGGACATTTAGAGCATCTGTGAGGAGAGATGGAGAACTTTATCCATAAAACAGAAAACTTAGCTTTCACCCCGCCTCTCACATGGATAAACTCTCGATGGATTTTATGGGGAGTCTTCCATTCGGCTTTGTCCTGTCTCTTGAACCTGACTGCTCTCCCTCCATACTAGATTTTTCTGCTTTTGTGGCTCTACGGTCTTAATAATGATTAACTGATTGAATGATTGACTGATATATCCTTTGGCCTGCAATGTAAAATTGGTTAAGCTGAGCAAAAGCCATTGACCTGAAACCATTCCTCAAGTTTCAAACAATTAAGATGTTCCTAGGAAAGGTAAACCTGGAAACATGCTTCCCAACTGCTAAATAGAAGAGAGATTTCATCTGACGGAAGAAACCTTTTCCAATCCACCATATCCTCCTATCTCTTCCTACCTCATCCTTCAAGATCTTTTTCTTATACCTCCCATGGTGGAAGAAGCTGGGGATGTTGAAAATAAAGAACAAGAACAAAATAATCAGGCTGATATGTCTTTTTTAACACACACATTGACCAAAACCAGCATCGTTTCCTCCAGTGTCACTCACCTTCCTGAGTGGAGAAGGTCCCCTCTGGGCAAGGGAGGCAGTCATAGCAGCAAACTGGCTCTCCTTCTCGAGCCCGCTTGACAAATCCAGGAAGACATTTTTCTATGCATCTGGACTGAGGCAGAGACTAAGCAGAAAAAACAAGGAAGGCCAAAGAAAATATGTTAAGACTAACCTTCTATGAAAATGGAAGTCAACATAGGCAAGAAGTCTCTGGACTTCACTTCGGTCAAGATGAAATCTCTAGCTAGTTCCAAAATGTTGTGAGAGATAAAAGTAGTTGTGGATTCTTCATTTAGTTCCTCCCTTTTGCTTCTGGCATATCACATTGCAACACGAGGCTTTCCTACTTCATAAAGTCTAGAGAGATGGAATTGGGAAAAGGTTTAAGCATTAAGTTCCTCCTCATGGCTGTATTAACACTTATTCCTCCATTCTTCATGTAGCCATGATATTAAAGAATTAGGATATATTCTTTTTAACTTTTAGAATAAATATATATATTTAAAAAGATGTATTTATTTTTTTATTCTATTATATTTATTAGAATAAAAATTGCATGAAGAAACAAACTTCTGACCAATAGGATCTGGACGGGTATCTTCTGGACTACATTGTGAATGTTGTTTTGTGTATTTTTGAAAATAGTTGAAAAGTGTCTTCCAGTTAAGATACAAAGGAAAAAAACTTTTTTTAGGGTTCCTCAGTTTATATGGTTGCCATATAAATGGTCAGTTTAAGACTAAAACTGACTGCGTAGTTTCTAGAACTGTAGTTAGGTGAGGTGGAGGTGAGGTCATGAGAACGTGTCCCTTGAAAGGGACCAGTCAGGAGTCTTGCTGCAGCAAGTGAGACATGAGACATGAGTATGAGCCCTTGTTCCTTGTCTTGTCTTCTGGTGTTTTGGAAAATCTTAGTTGCTCTTTGCACTTTTTCCAAAGTCTCAGCATCTTTTTTGTATTGCCATCACAATCCCCAGCGCTTGAAGGCCTCTCTGACCAGTTTTATGGAGATACTAAATTGTGGAGAGGACACAAATGGCCCATGATCTATGTCCTAAAATATAGTCACCCATCATCCCATGTTGGTTGTAGCTGAACCAGCTTAAAACAGTGTTCCATACTATATAGCATCTGAAGGCCACCTTGGTTGATGCTAGTGCAGAATAGAATAGAATAGAATAGAATAGAATAGAATAGAATAGAATAGAATAGAATAGAATAGAATAGAATTTTTATAGGCCAAGTGTGATTGGACACACAAGGAATTTATCTTGGTGCCTATGCTCTTGGTGTAATAAAAGAAAAGACACATTCATACGTTCATGATAGGAAGCCTCCCAGGGCAGTCTAAGAAAGCTACAAGGGCTTTACAACCCACATTCAATTGTCAGTTCGAGTCATCCAACTTGCTGACCAGCCTTAGCCCCATTGAGATAGGACCTAAGTCTTTTGAAGAAGGGAGAAAAATGCCAATATCTTTCTCACCTTGTTGAGGAACTGCAGCTGTGTGAGAGCACTTTGACTGATCACCAGTTTCTGTCTTTCAAAAGTCCCTAGTAGCCCCTGGATGGGATGTCCCTTGGGGAGAACCAACAAGCCCATAATTTTTAGAGCTGCTGCCACATCTCCATTTTGGTCCAAGTAGAGTTTCATGTCGGAAAAATTGCCAAATTCATTCTTCTCTAGAAAGGGGTAGAACTAGAATGGAAACATTCAAGAACTTTAAAAGCAGAAACAGTGGCTTCTTATCTCATGTGGCTTTTCACTTCTGAATATTTCTTCAATGGTTGTTTAATTGGAAAGTATTCTTAGCTGGGAGAACAAGTTGTATACTACTATCTTCAAAAGAGACAACCAAAAGTTTAACACAATTTTTAAATCATATTGACAAACTATGTATTCAGCAAATTAATAACTGACAAAATTTGTCAATCATAGGGATTAGACTCGAGCCGAATCAATTGAACTAAGAAACTATAAAACTATAAAGGGACTATTCCTAAACTCCTTCAGAAAAACACAGTGATTATCAGAAAGCATGGATTTGTGAAGGAGAAGGTTGCCAGGCTAATTCTCTTCTGGCTACACCACTTCAGACAAATGGTTATACAACATCTTCTTAAAAACGTCCAGTGTTTGGAGCATTCACAACTTCTGTAGGCAAGTTGTTCACTGATTAATTGTTCTAACTGTCAGGAAATTTCTCCTCAGTTCTAGGTTGCTTCTCTCTTTGATTAGTGTCTACCTATTGCTTCTTGTCCTGCCCTCAGTTGCTTTGGAGAAGAGCTTGACAGACTGATAGAGTTGACAAATCATGATTTTGTGATTTATAGCAACTCATTTGGTTTTATTTAAAAAAATACCCTGATTTCAGGAAAAAAATTATGATTTCCAGATAGAGAGAAGTGCATAAATAAAATCCAGTAAAAATATATATATCTGATTTTAGATACTATGAAAAACTATTGTATCTCATGTAAGAGCAAAATAATATAGACCTTTAATCAGTGGTAGGTTTCAACATTTTTACTACCGGTTCTGTGGGCATGGCTTGGTGGGTGTAGCATGGTGGGTATGGCAGGGGAAAGATACTGTAAAATCTCCATTTCCACCACACTCCAGGGGAAGGTTACTGCAAAATCCCCATTTCCTTTTGATCAGCTGGGACTTGGGAGGCAGAGAATAGATGGGGGTGGGGCCAGTCAGAGGTAGTATTTACTGGTTCCCCAAACTACTCAAAATTTCCGCTACCGGTTCTCCAAAACTGGTCAGAACCTGCTGAATACCACCTCTGCCTTTAATTAAGATTTCATTTGTACTTTTTCTTACATTATTATATAGGTGCACTGGTCACTGATTCAAATAAATTAGTAGCAATATTAGTGGCCAGGGGGGCTTTTCATCAGATTCGCCTGATTCGCCAGTTGCAGCCCTTTCAGGATCAGGACTCCTTACGCACAGTCACTCATGCCCTCGTCACTTCCTGCCTGGACTACTGCAATGCTGTCTACATGGGGCTCCCCTTGAGGAGCACCCAGAGGCTCCAACTGGTCCAGAATGCGGCCATGCGGGTGATTACGAGAGCGAGAGGGCGCTCCTATGTGATGCCTCTCCTGCGCGAGCTGCACTGGCTTCCGGTGGTCTTCCGGGTGCACTTCAGGGTACTGGTTCTCACCTTTAAAGCGCTCCATGGCTTAGGGCCAGGGTATTTACGAGACTGCCTTCTGCTACCAATAACCTCCCATTGGCCAATACACTCTCACCCACCAGTTCTCACTTTATGCTTAAATCTTTTTTCAACTCCATCCCTTCAGATTTTATTAAGTAGAAAAGTTTTTTGTTGCAATGTGATATGCCACAAGAAAAAGAGAGGAATTAAACGAAGAAAAATCTGCACATGTTATATCTCCCATAATATTTTGACACATGACAAAAATATATGAAGAATATATGCAGAAATTGGACATCGCCATTCAGAGAAAAGACGGACTAGGGGTGACATGACAGCAGGATTCCAATATTTGAGGGGCTGCCACAAAGAAGAGGAGGTCCATTTATTTTCCAAAGCACTAGAAAGCAAGACAAGAAACAATGGATGGAAACTAACCAAGGAGAGAAACAACCTGGAATTCAGGATAAATTTCTTGACAGTGAGAATAGTTAACCAGTGGGAGCGGATGGCCTCCAGAAACTGTAGGTGCTCCATCACTGCAGGCTTTTAAGGGGAGACTGGACAGCCAATTGTCTGAAATAGTACAGGGTCTCCTGCTTGAGCAGAGGGTTGGACTAGAAGACCTCCAGGGTCCCTTCCAGTTCGATTCTGTTTGATTGAAGTTAAGAGATTTTATACTTATCTAAGTGAAGCCCAGAGACTCCTTGGCTAATGCTCATGTCTACATCCATTTTACATCCATGGTTAGTCCTAACATATTTTCTTTGGCATTCCTTGCTTTTTCTGCTTAGTCTCTGCCTCAGTCGAAATGCATGGAAAATTGTCATCCTGGATTTTTCAAGCAGGTTCAGGAAGGAGAGCCAGTTTGCTGCTATGACTGTATCCCTTGTCCGGATGGGGCCATCTCCACTCAGGAAGGTGGGTGAAACCAGAGGAAAGGCTGTTGATTTCATCCAGAGCATTTTGACCAATGTGCATGTTAAAAGAGACATCTTGGCCTGACTACCGTATTTTTCACTCCATAAGACACACTTCCCCCTCCCCAAAGTGGGTGGAAATGTCCGTGGGTCTTACGGAGCGAATAGGCAGCAGTGGCGAATGGCAGCAGTGATCCCGACCCCCTGGAACAGCTGATTGGTGGAAAGCCAATCCAACCACCGAGCTGCTCGGTGGCGAAGGCTCCACCATTCCCTGGCGGAGGCAGCAGACACAGAGGAGGCAGCAATGGCAGCATTTCCAGTTGGCCAGCCCATTGATTGGCTGGGCTACAGGAGGCCAGGATCCAGCTGTCACTCAGCTGACTGGTGGTGGGTGCAATGGAGCACAGCCCTGACGAGCCACATACTGGGGCTGCGATAACACGATGAAGCTGACCAGGTTATTGGCTGCAAGGATGCTAGCCAGACGAATACCAGATGGTGGTTGAGGCATGGCCAGGCAGAGGAGTGTGGACACCCCCCCCCCACACAAAAGACACTGGGGGGCAGAGGCAGATTTTTTTTCTTGTTTTCCTCCTCTAAACCTAGGTGTGTCTTATGGTCAGGAGCATTTTATGGAGCAAAAAATATGATATTTTGTTTTTATTCTTTATTTTCAAATGTCCAATTTCTTCCATAATGGGAGGATCAAGAAAAGGCCTGGAGACTAAAACATATGAAGAGCGACTGCAGGATTTGAGCTTGGCTAGTCTAAAGAAAAGAAGAATTAGGGGCGACATGATAGCACTATTCCAGTATTTGAGGGGCTGCCACAAAGAAGAGGAGGGGATCAAATCAGAGGGCAGGGCAAGAGGACAGGGCAAGAAACAATGGTTGGAAACTAATCAAGGAGAGAAGCAACCAGGAATTAAGGCAAAACTCCCTAACAGTGAGGGCAATTCACCAGTGGAATAGCTTGCCTTCAGAAATCATGGGTGCTCCATCATTGGAGGTTTTTAAGGGAAGACTGGACAGCCAATTGTCTGAAATAGTATAGGTTCTCCTGCTTGAGCAGGGGGCTGGACTAGAAGACCTCCAAGGTTAGTTAGTTAGTTAGTTAGTTTATTAAATTTGTATACCGCCCTTCTCCTGACGGACTCAGGGCGGTGAACAGCCAAACATTAAAATACAAGCAATATAAAAGTTAAAAATGATCTAAAACATAATTAAATCAAATTTTGGCTTCCCCAAATTTAAAACCACTCATAAAATTCACCCATTAAAATCTACGTTAAGCCAGCCCAGCTTGCTGGAATAGAAAAGTCTTTAATGCCTTGCGGAAAGTGTGGAGGTCTGGGATTAATCGAATCCCCGGGGGTAACTCGTTCCAGAGGGTGGGAGCCCCTACAGAGAAGGCTCTCCCCCTGGGGGTTGCCAATCGATATTGCCTGACCGACGGCACCCTGAGGAGGCCCTCTCTATGAGAGCGTATTGGCCGGTGGGAGGTTATCGGTGGCAGAAGGTGGTCTCGTAAGTACCCGGGTCCTAAACCATGGAACGCTTTAAAGATGAGAATCAAGACCTTGAAGCGCACCCGGAAGACCACTGGGAGCCAGTGCAGCTCGCACAGGAGAGGTGTCACGTGGGAGCGCCAAGTCGCCCCCATAATCATCCATGCGGCCGCATTCTGGACCAGTTGGAGCCTCCGGCTGGTCCTCAAGGGGAGCCCCATTTAGAGAGCATTACAGTAGTCCAGGCGAGAAGTGACCAGGGCATGAGTGACTGTGCATAAGGAGTCCCGATCCAGAAAGGGACGCAACTGGTGTATCAGGCGAACCTGACAAAAAGCCCCCCTGGCCACGGCCGTCATATGCTCTTCTAAAGACAGCCGTAGATCCAGGAAGACGCCCAAGTTATGAACCCTCTCTGTGGGGGCCAAAGACTCGCCCCCAATAGCCAGCGAAGGCACCAGCTGGCTATATCGGGACGCCGGCATCCACAGCCACTCAGTCTTGGAAGGATTGAGTTGAAGCCTGTTCCTCTCCATCCAGACCTGTACCGCCTCCAGACACTGGGACATCACTTCAAGGGCATCATTGGGGTGATCCGGTCCCTTCCTGCTCTATTCTATTCTATTCTATTCTATTCTATTCTATTCTATTCTATTCTATTCTATTCTATTCTATTCTATTCTATTCTATTCTATTCTATTACCTTGAAGGATGAAATAGGAAGAGATAGGAGAACATAGTGGATCCACTTCTGTCAGAAGAAATCTCTCTTCTACTGGTCAGTTTGGGAGTGTCCCCATTTTCTTAGGGTAGGTTTCTTAGGTAGTTAACCTTTCTGAGGAATATCTGAAATCATTGAAATTCCAGGAATGGATTCAGGTCAGTGGCTTTTGCTCACCCAACTAACTTTATCTTACAAGGCAAAAGGTATATCAACCAATCAATCAATTTTAAGATCATAAAGACACATAAGCAGAAATATCTAATTGTGTAGACATGGAGAGTGAGCAGTTGGAAGGACTAAAAGATAAATGGGAAAGAAGGGACTATAAAAGAAATATTACTTTCTGTTTTCTCAGATGCTGAAAAATGCACCAAGTGCCCAGATGATCATTATTCAACCGAGAACCGAATCCAATGTATCCACAAAACAATAACATTCCTGTCCTATGAAGAACATCTGGGCATTATCCTGGTGTCTTTTGCCTTATTCTTGTTCCTAATCACAGGCTTTGTTTTAATCGTATTTTCTAAATATCTAGAAACACCCATTGTCAAAGCCAACAACTGGGACCTCTCCTACATCCTCCTCCTGGTCGCCCTTCTGTTTTGCTTCTTGTCCTCCTTTATCTTCATTGGCCAGCCAAAGAAAGCCACCTGCCTTCTCCGACAGACAGTTTTCAGCATTGTCTTCTCAGTGGCTGTGTCTTCTGTTTTGGCCAAAACAATCACGGTGGTGCTGGCATTCCTGGCCACAAAACCAGGAAACCAAGTGAAAAGATGGTTGGGAAAGAGTGTGGCCAATTCCATCATACTTTCTTCTTCTGCTGTCCAAATTTTCATTTGTGCCATCTGGCTGGGAGTTTCCCCTCCATTCCCTGACTCTGACCTGCATTCTCAGCCTGGAAAAATCTTCCTTCAATGTAACGAAGGCTCCGTCACTATGTTTTATGTTGTCCTCGTCTACATGGCTTTCCTACCTGCCATTTGCTTCACGGTGGCTTTCCTGGCCAGGAACCTGCCTGGGGCCTTCAACAAAGCCAAGCTGATCACCTTCAGCATGCTGGTCTTCTGCAGTGTCTGGGTTTCTTTCCTGCCCACCTACCTGAGCACCAAAGGGAAATACATGGTGGCTGTTCAGGTCTTTTCCATCCTGGCCTCCATCCTGGGCTGCTGGGCTGCATCTTCTTCCCCAAGTGCTACATTATCATCCTGTGACCCGATCTAAATTCTAAGGAACATCTAAATATAAAAGTAGGGAAGCCATAGTGAGATGGTTTCTTAGGTTCATAACATTTAATTATTCATTGCAGTTATTATTGGGTGCACATATTTCATTCATATCTGTTTCATTTTAACAATTAAAGTCATTTAAAACCAAAGGAAATAAAATTGTGAAGACTGTAAGGCTAATCAAATTAAAATCCAAAATTAACCTCAAACAGTAAAATAAATGAATTAATAATTAAAATTGCATTGCAGCCAGTGATGGACAGAATACAAAATGAGAACTTACATTAGCCTGTGACAGCTGCAAAGGAGACAAGGCTCCCAAAATTGGGAGTGGGAGAGAAATCCGTTGCCTAAGGTGGGATGAGTCTAGCAATCTGAATCTGTTTGAACCTGGTTTCCTCTGTTATCCTTCCTGAACCAGGGAGCGAGGGATGACCCCTTGCAGGGCCAAGCTGAGGATTTTGCACAGTTTCTGCAAGATAAAATCGCTCAAATTCGGACTGAGTTGGACTCCGACTGGGCAGAATCCACTGAGGAGACCGGGGCTAGTCTTGGTGAAGTCTTCTGGGCTGAGTTTGAGCCTGTTTCGTTGGATGAAGTGGACAGGATTATGGGTTGGCTGGAGGTCTCCACGTGTGTTTTGGACCCGTATCCCTCCTGGCTTGTTTCTGCAGCCAGAGAGGTGACCGGAGACTGGATCCAGGCAGTTGTTAACGCCTCGCTGAGGGAGGGTTTTGTCCCCGCCTTACTAAAAGAGGCGGTGATATGACCTCTCTTTAAGAAGCCTAACCTGGATCTGGACTCACTTAACAACTACCGTCCTGTCTCCAACCTTTGCTTCTTAGCGAAGGTTGTTGAGACCGTGGTGGCACAGCAATTCCCTCATTTCCTGGAGGAAACGGACTACCTAGATCCTTACCAATCTGGCTTCAGGCATGGCCACAGCACAGAAATGGCATTGGTCGCCCTAGTGAATGATCTCTGGTGGGCTCATGATGAGGGTTGTTCCTCCATCCTGCTCCTTCTTGACCTCTCAGCGGCTTTCGATACCATCGACCATGATATCTTATTGCAACAACTCAGGGGGTTGGGGATAGGAGGCACTGTGTTGCAGTGGTTCTCCTACCTCTCGGGCCACTTGCAGTTTGTATTGGCGGGGGGTCAGAGATCCTCCCAGAGGCCTCTCACCTGTGGGGTGCCTCAGGGATCGGTTCTCTCCCCCCTGCTCTTTATCATCTATATGAAGCCGCTGGGTGAGATCATTCTTGGCTTTGGGGTGAGGTATCACCAATACACGGATGATACCAGCTTTACATCTCCACCCCGGGCCACCCTAGGGATGCCCTTTCCATGATGTCCCGCTGCCTGGAGGCAATGCAGATTTGGATGGGTAAGAACAGGCTCAGACTGAACCCCTCCAAGACCGAGTGGCTGTGGGTGCTGGCATCTCGGGATCCAGAGATACCATCGCTAGTGATCGGTGGGGAGACTCTTACCCCATCCGCAATCTGGGTGTCCTCCTGGATTCTCGGCTATCCTTGAATGACCATCTGATGGCCGTAACCAGGGGGGCCTTTGCGCAAGTACGCCTTGTGCGCCAGTTATGCCCTTTCCTGGACCGAGATGCCCTCGCCACGGTCACTCATGCCCTCATTACTTCTCGGTTGGATTACTGTAACGCCTTCTACATGGGGCTGCCCTTGGAGTGCATCAGGAGACTCCAGTTAATTCAGGCCGTGACCGCGCGGGTAATTAGGCGGGATCCTTGTTACTCCCGTGTTATACCTCTCCTGCGCGGGCTGCATTGGCTACCGGTTGCTCTCCGGGTCCATTTCAAGGTGCTGGTGCTTACCTATAAAGCCCTACATAGCTTAGGCTAGGGGTACTTACAGGACCATCTCTTGCCTTCCTCCCATCGTCCAGTGCGCTCTCACAGAGTGGGCTTCCTCCGGGTGCCATCAGCAAACAATGTCGGCTGGCGGCCCCCAGGGGGAGGGCTTTCTCTGTCGGAGCCCTGACCCTCTGGAATGGTTTGCCCTCTGACCTCAGGACGGCTCCCGACCTCCTCTCCTTTTGCCGCGGACTAAAGACGTGGCTGTTCCAACAATATTATGATCGTGGGGTTGTATAGTTTTTCAATTTTTAGAATGATTTTAATGGGGATTTTAACCTATTTTAATTTATTTTACTGTGATTTGTATTGATGATTGTTGTATGTAAGCCGCCCTGAGTCCTCAGGGAGAATGGCGACATATAAATCACAATAATAAATAAATAAATAAATTTGTTTTTAAAATTAAGTAAGGGAAATAGAGTTGGGTGTCAAAACCATGCAGATGACCCCAGTTGCAACACTCTGGATGAGCTATCCCAGTTATTTCTGCAAGTGTTAGGTGACATCACAGAGCTTGTGGGACCTCCAGACCTTATTTATTTATTTAATAGTCACATTTCTATGCCGCCCAACTCCCTAGGGACTCTGGGCGGCTTACAGCAAAAAAACAATGTGAACAATATCCCGTAAAATTTTTTTAAAAGAAAACATTAAAAAACCATACACTTCATTCTATGGCTTAGTGTGGAATCTTCAGTCTCCCAACACCCTTTCTGGACAGATCCCAACAGGAATGATCCCACTGCAAAAAGCACCTGAAAGGTTCAACACCATAATCATAATCATAAGTTTATTTTGTCAAGCATATATAAGATAACAGGTAAAAGTATAAACATAATTTGAATACTTACTACTTACTCGGAATAAGACCAGACAACATTGATAAGAAAGATTGGTATATATTTGTCCATGTCTCAACAGCGGCGAGAATGGCATTTGCTCAACTGTGGAAAGATGCAGACATGCCCCCTGACCATCTGATAATAAATAAGATTCTTCAATGTGCTGAGATGGACAGGCTAACGTATATCTTAAAAGATAAGAAAGATTCAGTATATAATACAAGTTGGGACAGATGTTTAGTTTGGCTCAAAAGAAGATTAAATTTAGGAGAAGGGTGATAAGATCATCTAATTAGATTAACTAGATATTCACTAGGCTTTATAATTTTGATAAAAGCAGACCAATTGTTTTGTAGTTAATAAAAAGAACCTGATTGCATTGAAATGTTTGGCTAGGATGATATTAGTTAATATTAATTGGAGAGTGAGCTTAACTCTCAGTTAGTCTTGTTTGTTGTTTGATTTTAGTCTTGTGTTTAAGTGTTTCTATGTTTTGCTTCTTATATTGCTTTTCAATTATTATTGTGTATTAATTTTACTGTAAATATTTAATAAAGATTATTTATTTTAAAAAATAATTTGAATACATGAAAAGAGTAAGTAAAAGGGAATATTAGGACAGGGATGGTAGGAACGCTGGTGCATTTATGCACGCCCCTTACAGACCTCTTAGGAACTGTCAACAGTAGACAGTTTAAGGTTAAAGTTTTGGGGGTTTGGGGAACAAACTACAGACTCAGGTAGTACATTCCAGGCATTGACCACTCTGTTACTGAAGTCATATTTTCTGCAATCGAGTTTGGAATGGTTTATCTTGAGTTTCTATCTATTATTTGCTCATGTATTGTTGTGGTTGAAGCTGAAGTAGTCACTGACAGGAAGTACATTGTGGCAGACAATTTTATGTACTATGCTTAGGTCAGACTGAAGTCAGCGTAGTTCTAAGTTTTTTAAGCCCAAAATTTGAAGTCTGGTGGCATAAGATATTTTATTGCGGTTAGAAGAATGGAGGACTCTTCTCGTAAAATATCTCTGGACTCTCTCGATTGTATTTATGTCCGATATGCAGTGCGGGTTCCAGACAGATGAGCTGTATTCAAGAATTGGTCTAGCAAATGTTTTGTATGCTCTAGTTAGTAGTACAACATTACCAGAGAAGAAGCTACGCAAGATTAGGTTAACAACTCTTAATGCCTTTTTGGCAATGTTGTTATAGTGGGCTCGGGCACTTAGATCTTTAGAAATGAGTACTCCATTTCTTCATAAGGTCCTTGACAGAGTGAGGGTCATCTACAAGGTTATGTCCATCTAATTTATATTTTATGTTTTGATTTTTTTTGCAAATGTGCAAGAAAGAGCATTTGTTGGTTGATATTTGAAGTTGCTACTTGTTAGACCAATCTGACACATAGTCAAGGTCTTTTTGAAGGGTAGTTGCATTGTCGGTGGTGTTGAATAGTTTAACATCATCAGCGAAGAGAACACAGTTGCTTTTAATATGATCACAAAGGTCACTTATGTAAAGTATGAAGAGTGTTGGACCTAAGACACTGCCTTGGAGAACACCGCTATTAACATTTGATAGAACGCTTCCTATTTTGACCACTTGTTGTCTGTTTGACAGGAAGGCAGCTATCCATTTATGTAGGAGTCCAGAAATGCCATAGGATTTTAGTTTTAGAAGTAATTTGTCATGTACCACTGAAGACAGAAGTCTATGTAAACTGCATCTATTGCTTTGCCCTGATCGAGATGTGTAGTCCATATGTTTTTGCAATGTAGTAGTTGTAAATTTCAGGATAATTTTTTTCTGAAATCAAATTGTTTATTAGAAAGAAAGTTGTTTGTCTCTAGGTGTAAGGTAATAGATTGGCTGGGAATTTCTCCCCCATTCCCCAAGTCTGATCTGCACTCCCAGCCTGGAGAGATCGTCCTTCAGTGCAATGAAAGCTCTGTCACTATGTTTTATGTTGTCCTCGGCTGTATGTGTTTCCTAGCTGCTATCGGTTTCACAGTGGCTTTTCAGGCCAGGAACCTTCGTGGGGCTTTCAACGAAGCCAAGCTGATCACCTTCAGCATGTTGGCCTTCTGCAACATCTCGGTCACCTTCCTGCCCACCTAACTGAGCACCAAAGGAAAGTCCGTGCAGGTCTTCTCCATCCTGGCCTCCAGTGCTGGGCTGCTGGGCTGCATCTTCTTCCCCAAGTGCTACGTTATCAGCACTTGGGGACCAGCACTAAGATCTAAGACCAGATCTAAAGACCAAGGAACATCTAATGATAAAAGTGATAGTGAAATTGATTCTTAGTGTCATAACATTTATTTTGTTCATTGTAATTATTATTGAGTTTTTATGCTCCCTTCACACATATTTGACAATCTATCTAATTTAGAACCAAAGGAAATAAAAATATGAGGAATGTAAAACTAATAAAATTAAAATCCAGGATAATTATCAAACTATGACATTAATGAATTAATAATTATTACTATGTTTTTAAACAATTGGTAGCCCTCCTTTTCCTCAGTCAATATATAGCCAATATTTCCCTTAAGCAACCCTTCAAGAGAAGACACATATGAGCCCTATCCTGGGCTTTGGAGTGCTGTATGCTTGGCAGGTAACTTCAAAGTTATTTAGGAGGGTCTCGTCTTTTCTGTTTCCTTGTGAATAGCGATTTCCATTCCCCCAAGGTCTGGGTTGTGCTGGGAGGGGAAGGGTTTATTTATTTATTTATTTATTATTTCAATTTATAAACCGCCCTTCTCCTTGCGGACTCAGGGCGGTGAACAGCCAGAATAAAACATGGTACACAAAAGTTAAAAACAATTAAAAATTATTAAATATTATTTGGCCAAGAATTAAAACAACCCAATTTAAAATCAAATTCAAATTTAAAAACGGAGGATGGGCTCAGGCTAGCCCAGCTAGATGGAATAAATGGGTTTTAAGGGCCCGACGAAAGGTCCGGAGATCTGGAATCCTGCGTATCTCCGGGGGTAGGTCATTCCAGAGGACGGGTGCCGCCACAGAGAAGGCTCTCCCCCTGGGGGTCGCCAGCCGACACTGTCTGGCCGACGGCACCCGGAGGAGGCCCTCTCTGTGCGAGCGTACTGGCCGGTGGGAGGCTATTGGCGGCAGAAGGCGGTCCCGCAAGTACCCAGGTCCTAAGCCATGGAGCGCTTTAAAGGTGGTCACCAACACCTTGAAGCGCACCCGGAAGACCACCGGGAGCCAGTGCAGCTCGCGCAGGAGAGGTGTCACGTGGGAGCGCCACGTCGCTCCCATAATTCCCCGCGCGGCCGCATTCTGGACCAGTTGGAGCCTCCGGGTGCACCTCAAGGGGAGCCCCATGTAGAGAGCGTTGCAGTAGTCCAAGCGGGAAGTCACGAGAGCATGGGTGACTGTGCGTAGGGAGTCCCGATCTAGAAAGGGACGCAACTGGCGTATCAGGCGAACCTGATAAAAAGCCCCCCTGGCCACGGCCGTCATGTGTTCTTCTAAAGACAGCCGTGCGTCCAGGAGGACGCCCAAGTTGCGAGCCCTCTCCGTGGGGGCCAATGTCTCGCCCCCAATAGTCAGCGATGGCATCAGCTGGCTATATCGGGATGCCGGCAGCCACAGCCACTCAGTCTTGGAGGGATTTCTCCCCATCCAGACCCGCACAGCTTCCAGACACCGGGACATCACTTCGACGGCATCGTTGGGGTGGCCTGGGGTGGAGATGTACAGCTGGGTGTCGTCAGCGTACTGATGGATCTCCACACCAAAGCCACGGATGATCTCACCCAGCGGCTTTACATAAATGTTGAACAGAAGGGGCGAGAGGACCGACCCCTGCGGCACCCCACAAACAAGGCGCCTCGGAGTCGACCGCTGCCCCCCTGTCAACACAGATTGCGACCGGTCAGAGAGATAGGAGGAGAACCACTGTAGAACGGTGCCCCCCACCCCCAATCCCTCCAACCGGCGCAACATGATACCATGGTCGATGGTATCAAAAGCCGCTGAGAGATCTAATAGGACCAGGATAGAGGAACATCCCCTATCCTGTGCCCTCCAGAGATCATCCACCAACGCGACCAATGCCGTTTCTGTGCTGTGCCCAGGCCGGAAGCCGGACTGGAGCGGATCTAGATAGACAGCTTCATCCAGGAACTGGGGAAGCTGCCATGCAACCACACTCTCAACAACCTTTGCAACAAAGCGAAGGTTGGAGACTGGACGGTAATTGGCCAAAACAGCCGGGTCCAGAGAGGGCTTTTTGAGGAGGGGTCTCACCACCGCTTCTTTCAAAGCGGCCGGCAGAACACCCTCACTCAAAGAAGCGTTAACAATCTTCTGGAGCCAGCCTCGTGTAACCTCCCGGGAGGCCAGCACCAACCAGGAGGGACACGGGTCCAATAAACATGTGGTTGCATTCAGCCGTCCCAGGATCCTGTCCATGTCCTCGGGAGCCACAGAGTCGAACTCCTCCCAAACCACACCCCCAAGATCTGCCTCGATTATCCCATCCGGATCTACCCAGTCAGAGGCCAGACCTTCCCGGATCTGAGCGATTTTGTCATACAGATACTGGACAAAGTCCTCAGCTCGACCCTGCAAGGGGTCATCCCGAGCTCCCAGTTGAAGGAGGGAGCGGGTCACCCTGAACAGGGCGGCTGGGCGATTATCTGATGACGCGATAAGAGCGGAAAAGTAGCTAGACTTTGCCGCTTTTATCGCCACTAGGTAGGTCTTAATATGAGACCTCACCAGTGTTCGGTCAGATTCGGAACGGCTGGTCCTCCAACCACTCTCCAGGCGTCTTTTCCAGCGCTTCATCTCCCTCAGCTCCTCAGTAAACCAAGGAGCTGGCTGAGTTTGGCGCCGGGTCAGAGGCCACAAAGGCACGATGCGGTCCAAAGCCCCGGCGGCCGCTCTATCCCAGGCGGCCACCAGGTCTTCAGCCGAATCATGAGCCAGAGTCTCAGGAAACGGCCCAAGCTCCGTCTGGAACCTATCAGGTTCCATCAGGCGCCTGGGGCGGAACCACCTAATCGGTTCCGCCTCCCTGCGGCGGGGTGTAGCGGTTAGAAAGTCTAGTCGAAGGAGAGAGTGGTCCGACCATGACAAGGGTTCGATGACTATATCCCCTATATCAAAACCACTCGACCACTGACCAGAGACAAAAACTAAGTCCAGGGTGTGTCCGCCCGTGTGAGTGGGGGCGTGAATTAACTGAGTCAGGTCCATGGCCGTCATGGAAGCCATGAACTCCCGAGCCACCTCAGACGTTTCACCGACAGATGGCAGGTTGAAATCTCCCAAGACCAAAAGTCTGGGGGTATCAACTGCCACCTCGGCTATCACGTTGAGTAGCTCAGGCAGGGCTGTTGCTACGTGGCAGGGAGCCAGGTACGTAAGCAGCAGACCCATCTGAACTCCGCGACCCCACTTCACAAGGAGGGATTCACACCCTGTTATCTGAGGTACAGTGGACTCCCGCGGATCAAGACTCTCTTTTATGACAACCGCCCCCCCCCCGTCCCTGCCCTGAGCTCTCGGCTGATGGAATGCATGGAAGCCTGGAGGGCACATATCCACGAGGGGGACTCCCCCCTCCTGGCCCAACCAGGTCTCCGTAATACCTGTTAGAGAGGATGATGTGGTGTTGCAACTTCAACAGCTCTGATTGGTAAAAATCTTAGCCTACCTTGTAACCTTTGATTAACCTCTATTATTATGACTACTGATATGCATGATGTTGCCCTTAGTGATTTGTGTATACTGATATATGTTCTCATGATTACTTCATGACAATGTATCTTTTCATTGGGTGGCAAGTGGGCAGAGGCTCAGGCCTCGGGGAATGGCACATACCTGGGCCCCGGCCCCCAACCCAGGGCAAAGGGCGAGTGGGCAGCATGCTTACCTTTGGTGAGCTGAGCAGAGCAGGCGAGACACGGAGGCAACTGGCGAGGCAATTAGCTGGGACTCATGGCCAAGGCAACATATATAGGGCTGGGGTGGGCAGGTTGAGCAGTGAGCAGGTGGATGGGGCAAGCGGCAAGTGAGCAAGTGGGCAGGCGTGGGCGGGGCCATCCAGAGGTGGCATTTACCTGTTCGGCGAAACAATTCAAATTGCCACTACCAGTTCACCTGAATCGATCCGAACCAGTCGAATACCACCTCTGGCTCACATCCCATCAACTCGCATCCAAAGGAAGAGTCACCAGGGGCCTCTAAACCAGAGACCAATGCCACTATCTCAGCTGCAGACCTCATAACCCTCTGTTTGAAAACTAAGAAATGTTATAATATTAAGGATTTCAGGGTCTTACATCAATAGGGACACAGAGTATAAAGGGGAATGTAAATTTCTCTCTACTGTATAACTTTCTCCCTATTTACCCAATAATACAGTTCATGGGCTGTCACTTTCCTGTCTCTTAGTCAGCTCTCATCCAAAAATCGATATTTCTAAAAAGGATGGGAAACAAAATTTCTCACCCACCACAAACAATTTTAAAATCAGCTCCAACTTAGGATCCATATATGGAGATTTAATAGTAAAGAAATACGATCTCTCAAGATCACGCAGCTTTCAAAGGTACTGATTACTTTCTTGGTGTTAGAAGATGGGCAGCAACAGGGTGAAGGATCATCAACCTAGAGTGGCACCAAAATACATAGTTTTGGGAGACCTTCCCCAGCAATCTCAAGACACCATATTGAAGGACAGCAGAAGTCAAATTCCTAGTGGTTGAACTTTCTTCCTCCAGCATCACTTTCTGGATTTGCTCTGACAGGAAGGACCACAACCACAGTAGAACATTGTCCTCCAGGGACAATAATGTTCTTTTTTCCCCCAACTAATATGCTTTTCCCCAGCTACCTCTCTGCACATGGAGCACTGGAGAAATGTAGGATCCCCAGAGTAATTGTTTCTCATTGTAATTATCATCACCATCCTTTCCGTTGAGAACTCTTCTGCTATTTCTCCATTTACTTAATTTGATGTAAACATCAAACTGAAGCATCACGGAAGGGATCTAACATTAGAAAAGGATAAATGCATAATGGATGAATGCCTCCAGTCAGGCTCTCTGTGGCAGAACTTTGGTTCAAGCAGGATCTGTGCTCTTGAATGTACCTTTCTCTCCTTTTCAGATGAAACTCGGTTTCTCTCTGTCTAGATCAGGAAAGCCACCAGCATTTCCATGTGAGAATGCTTTGAGTTTTTCTAACTCATCTTGTTTTTCTAGTTTACAAACAGGAAGGGCATTAATTCATCCCCATGAATTATGGGCCTCCTGCTTCCGCTTCTGGTGCTGCTGATGTCCCAGCCGGTCTCTGGCAAGCACAGAATGAAATGCCTGCTGAGTTTGGAGCACCAGTAATAGCTCCATGGAAAACCCATTGAGCTACTACAGGCTAGGAGACCATCTCATTAGTACAGTCATCAGTGCCACAAAACTATTGCATACAAAGTTGTCTTTCAACACAGCTCCTTTTTTTCAGTTTTGCTCGTAAGTCAGTCAGTGTGACGGAGTTGCATTCCCTTCATTTGCAGTTGTAACAGTCTCCTTCTTTTTCATTTTCTCCTATACTGTAGGATCTTCCTAATTTCATGAAAGATTTTGATGTTCGTGGCTTTTCTCTTTTGTCCGACTTTGTGCAAGAGACACAAATCCCAACCGGGGGCAGAAAAAAACCCTGAAAAAACTCCAGGCTCTCTCCCCATGTCAAATCCTGAGTTCATCTTTTAATTACTGACTTTTTTTTTTAAAAAAAGTAGTGATTGAATCAGTTTTACTTGCTCCTGCCAAATCCATTGTCATGTTTTTATGATCACTCATTGATACTCAGTGCTCTATACTTATAGGATTAGATGGGGTTTTTTGGAATCATTTATGAAACAGCCTCTTCCTTTTAGGCTGATTCAAGTTCAGTGATTGAAAGTGAAGTGGCTGGGCAATAACGAAGCAGCACAGACAGGCTAGTCACAACAGCTCTTTATTGTATGGTGAGACTCCAGCAACAGAACGCTGGCAGCAGACTTTCTTATATACACTTTGGCTGCTGGCCAGCGACCAATCAGAAACACCCCCTGATTTGAAATTCCCGCTCTAAACAGCAACAACATAACACCCCTCCCCTCCCAGAATGCACATTACTAAAACTATTTACATTTTTGCATACGTAGTCGTGCAAATGCGCTGGGCGTGACTTAGTCCTAGTCGACCTGCGCAGTTCAGTTGCAGGCGGAGCGTCGAGCTGGTCGGAGGGACCTCCCGTCTCTCCTGGCTCCGCCAATGGAACCTCCGGGATTCTCTCGGAGGTGTGACTTTCTCCGGCTGGGAGGAGCGGTTCGCTGAGGCAGCGCGGGAACTCCGGCTTGCCAGATAAGTACTCCGGCTCACTCGGGTTTGAGGTAGTTGTGTTGGAAGGACCTTTGTAGTTAGGGCCCGGTTTGCATTCAGTTTCAGTATTTTCACTGACTACTCTGCATCTTAGTTGGTCAATGTGACGCCTCCACATTCTCCCTTGACCAATATCCACCGTGTAAGATTTGGGCCCAGAAATCCCTGTTACAATGCCCTCTACCCACAAGGGACCTGTGGCATAATTCCTGGCATAGACTGTGGTACCAATGGAGAATTGTCTGAGGCCTCCCTCTTCCCCTTTAAAATTGTCCTTGGAGTAATTCGGATGCAATCGATCCAGAACACACCTCAGTTTTTGGCCCATTAGGAGTTCGGCTGGGCTCTGACCAGTGGCCGTACACGGAATGGCGTGCTGTACTGCCAAGAATTGGTCAATCTTGGCTTGCCAGTCCCCGGATTCTAACCTGGATAAGGCTTCTTTGGTCGTTCTAACAAATCGTTCGGCCTGACCATTAGAGGTCGGATGAAAGGGGGCCGATAGGGCATGCCGGATGCCCAGCTCGGCAAGGTAACTCTTGAATTGGACTGAGGTGAATTGTGGCCCGTTATCCGAGATCAATGTGTCCGGAAGGCCATGTGTGGTGAAAAGGCGGCGGAGGACTCTAATTACGGCCTCCGATGTGGTTGAAGGCATTAGGAAAACTTCGAGCCACTTTGAAAAGGCAACTACTACAATCAGGAATGATTGGCCATGGAATGGCCCAGCGAAATCGATATGGAGCCTCCCCCATGGGCCTTTGGGTTTTTCCCACTCCCTGACTGGGGCGACTGGGGGATCTGGGCGAGACTCCTGGCAGGGCCTGCACTTCTCCACCCACTCAGCAATGTCCTGATCTAACTGTGGCCACCACACATAACTACGGGCAAGCCCCTTCATTCTAACCATGCCCAGGTGACCCACATGCAACATTTCCAACACTCTAGAGCGTAAGCATTCAGGCACAACAACCCGATCACCCCACAGTAAACATCCCCCCAACATTGACAGTTCATTTTTCTTAGTACAGAAAGATTTATACACAGTAGCGTCAATTTGAGTAGGCCAGCCACGTAGGACCCAGCCCATGACAGTACGAATAGTCAAGTCTCTCCTAGAAGCCTTGGCAACCTCAGCCGAGGACAGGGGGCCTGGCGGTACAGCGTCCAGTAAAAGGATTGGGGCTTCGGGAGTCAGGTTGTCTAAAATGTCAGGCAGTGGGCACTGGCTAAGAGCGTCTGCATGGCCCATTGCCTTTCCAGGGCGGTGAATAAGTCTGTAAGAATATGCGGCCAAAAAAATGGACCATCTAGTCATTCTTGGTGACAAAGCAGCAGGGGTAGGCCTGTCCCCGGCAAGGAGGCCCAGCAGGGGTTGGTGGTCAGTAACTAGGTCGAAAGAGCGACCAAAAAGGTATTCGTGAAACTTTTTCACCCCTGCGATGGCGGCTAGGGCTTCCCTATCGAGTTGACTGTAATTGCGCTCTGCGCATGACAGAGTCCGGGAGTAGTAAGCTATTGGCGCCTCTAGGCCATTTGGAAGTCTATGGCTGAGCACGGCGCCAATGCCAAATGGAGAAGCATCGCAAACTAAGACCAACGGTAGTTCAGAGCTATATTGCATTAGGAAACTATCTTCGGAGAGAAGCTTTTTTACTGCGTTAAAAGCTGCCGCTTCTCTTTTCCCCTAAACCCATGGAACGTTTTTTCCCAATAGTCTATGCAGGGGTTCGGCTACCGTGGCCTTGTCTTTTAAGAACATTGTATAAAAGTTCAGAAGGCCCAAAAACGCTTGTAGCTCAGTCTTAGTTTTGGGCGTGGGGACACTTTTAATAGCCCTTACTTTACTCTCGGTGGGGTGGATTCCCGACCCATCGATCCTGTAACCTAGAAACTCAATGGATGGGACCCCAATCTTGCATTTCAATTTCTTTAGTTTCAGTCCGGCTTCCCGGAATCTCGTTAGTGTCGACCTGATTCGTTCTGCCAGTTGCTTTTCATTTTGGCCACTAATTAGGACATCGTCGAAATACGGGACAACTCCGGGGAGGCCTTGTAGAAGGCGCTCCATTGTGCACTGAAAAAGGCCAGGGGCTATGCTGACACCGAATTGTAATCGTGTATATTTAAAAGCCCCTCTATGAGTCACTATTGTTTGCGCCTCTACCGTAGCGTTGTCTACCGGCAGCTGTTGATAGGCCTGTGCTAGGTCTAGCTTTGCAAATATTTTCCCTGAGCCTAGGGAGTGCAGCAAGTGGTGAACTACCGGAACTGGATAAGCGCTTTGCTGCAAGGCCTTGTTGATGGAACATTTGTAGTCAGCGCAAATTCTTATGGATCAATTGGCCTTAAGTGGGGTCACTATCGGGGTCTCCCATCTCGCGTGGTCAATTGGCACTAAAATGCCCTGGCTGATAAGTTTATCTAGCTCTGCATTGATCTTTGGTTTCAGCGTGAAGGGAACCCTCCTTGCTTTAAGTCTAATTGGGGCAATCCCTGGGTCTAAGTTGAATGAAATCGGGGTCCCCACGTACTTGCCCAAGCTGTCTTCAAAAACATCCCGGAATTCGTGTAGGACTTGTTCTTTCAACGATGATCCATTGAGACTGTGGACCCCCGTGAAGCCCATTCCGAGGGCTCAGAACCAGCGTAGACCCAGGAGGCTGGGTAGCGGATCTCTCACGATCGTTAGTGGAAGCTTTTCTTCGAACTCGCCGTAGGAAATGGTGAAGGTGTCGACGCCTTCTACTGGAACGCGGTTCCCCTGGTAGTCTAGTAGATGGACGCGTTGTTTGGAAAGCTGGCTTTTTCGGTAGCCCGGTAGCAGGGATTGTAGCATAGCCCACGACATGATGGAGAGTGCCAATCTGGTGTCGATCTCCATGCTGCAGGATTTACCGTTGATTTTGACGGTGGTGAAGACTTTCTCTTCGGTTGCTGTGCTGGCTTGGCCGACTCGTGTACTGTAGGTTTGAATTTCGTGGTGTTTTTCGGTGCCCTTGTGTTGGATTGGCTGTTTCGAACGTGGCGGTGGCTCTGATTGGCTGGTCGACTCACGTGACCTCGGGAAACGCGGAAGTTGCGCTCGGCATACTCGCGCTAAATGGCCTCTCTTCTCACAACATCTGCAAATGGCCTCGCGATATTTGCAGTCCTGTCTTGCATGCTGGCCACCGCAGCTCAGGCAACTTTCTTTACGGCGGCTTGTTTCGCCTTTCTTTTTGTCCGTTCGGAAGACGTCCTCATCCGACTCTTCTTCCGAACTTGTTCTGGTCTCCTTGTGGTGAACTGGGACCGCTTTAGACCCACTTTTCTCAGGCTGAGGACGCTGTAAAGCCTCCGACGCCTTTGTTGAAGCTTCATGTGCCCTAGCTTCATCTAAGGCACTGGCGAGAGTCAGCCCCGGCTTTGCGAGCAACCTTCTCTGAAGCCGGGTGTCTTGTACGCCGCAGATCAACTGCTTGAGCAGCGCGTCGTCCAAGTCGCGGTAGTCGCAGTGGGTCGCAGCCCTGCGGAGCGCTGCTACATAGGCAGTCACCGGTTCCCCTTCTTTCTGTATTCTTTGCCGTAGTTGATATCGCTGGACGAATTTGGAGGGTGCAGGGGCATAGTGCGCCCTGAGAGTCGCATGGAGTGTGTCCCATGGTACGGTTTGTACTGGAGTCGGCTCACACAGTGATTCAGCCATTTCGAAGACGTCGGGTCCACAATGGCTCAGGAACAGGGCTCGTTTACGGTTTGCTGAGAGCCCGTGCATATCGCTTGCCTCGAGTGAGCACTCAAATTGGGTCATGTAGGACCCCATTTCTCCCTTGTTGGATCAAAGGGAGTCGGTGGCATGTACGCGGCCATGGCTGAAGTCTGCGGTCCCAGTGGGCACCGTCTCGAATTGCAAGCTCTTTTTGGAGCCTTCTGTGTGCTATCCCACCTTCGTCACCAAATGAAGTGGCTGGGCAATAACGAAGCAGCACAGACAGGCTAGTGACAACAGCTCTTTATTGTATGGTGAGACTCCAGCAACAGAACGCTGGCAGCAGCCTTTCTTATATACACTTTGGCTGCTGGCCAGCGACCAATCAGAAACACCCCCTGATTTGAAATTCCTGCTCTAAACAGCAACAACATAACAGAAAGAGTCTGAATCCTGGCTACCGGGCAGAGGAAACGAGGGGCTGCTACCAATAGAATAGAATAGAATAACAGAGTTGGAAGGGACCTTGGAGGTCTTCTAGTCCAACCCCCAAATAATGATCCAATCAAAACTATGTATCTTCTGTAAAAAAAAAAAAGAAAGAAAGAAAGAAAAAAAGAAAGGAAGGAAGATCTAGCAATGATGAGAAGCTCATATTTTGTACATAACCTTAAGCAAAATAAATGATATTTTCAGTCATGAACAAATTCCAGATTCATGAAAGGAACCCAATGAATTATCTTATCTACAGTTAATAAAATGCATATGTCTTACTGACTTCTTGGGATCACAATTTTTTAATTAACCGCTTTTTTAAAAAAATGGAAGCACATTACCCAACATGTCAACCTTTTCCCCTCCAGTATATTCATGATTAAATTTATCATAAAAGACTTGGAAAAAAATGAAACTCCTGAAGAGGAGTTTCTAGTGAATGAACTATTTAAAACATGTCTTGACTGGTAGACATTTGATTAACAGACAAATAACTCCAGCAATAACACAATTCAGTAATAGATGGCTATAATAGTTTCTATATACTTAAAATGGAATAAAAACGACCCTAGCAATAACTGGCCAAATCATCACAGATGTCAAATTCGCAGCGTCGTGTCACCATCACTTGATGTTTTGTGACTTTTTTTCCTGTGTGAGGCTGGGGATTGGCATGGCCTGCACGTGACACATCCGGCCTGCGGGCTGCCAGTTTGACACCCCTGATCTAATAGATATTATAAAATATCCTCATTACAAAATATTAATTTCAATATTAATAGTACAAAATATAGAAAAAGAAACTAAGGGGTCAGCTATCCTCGACTTAATTCTCACTAAGAGAAATGAAATCCTAGAAGGGATTGAAATTACAGGAACTTTGAGGTAGAATGTCTTGGAATTCAGCATAATGCAGGCACAAGCAATAAAACAAAGGCAAGCTCATGTCTTGCACTTTAAGAAATCTGATTTCAACCAATTAGAGAGAGCCTAGAAAGGATTCTGTTGGATGAAAATCATCAAGGGGAAAACAACACAAGAAGCTTGAGAAATTCGAAAAATGAGGTTATAAAAGCCGAATCAAGCACTGGGAAAGAAAAATAAGAAGTCCCACAGCAACCAGCATGGCTGCATAAACAACTCTCTGATAAACTGAAAGAAAAATGGATGAGTATATAAAGTGGAAAGAGGGGCACATACCTAAAGCAGAATACCAGCAAGTAGCGCGAATCTGCAAGGATGAAGTCAGGAAAACAAGGAATGAACTAAGATTTTCAACAAATGTCAAAAATATTAATTAAAAAAAACTTTCAACATGTAAAAAAAAATCACCATGAAAATCTCAAGGAAACAATTAGACCACTAATGAGAGGATGGCAAGATGTTGACGAGCAACAGGGAGAAAGTACAACTGCTTAATTAATTCTTTGAATCTATCTCGACTCAAAAGGGGAAAAAATGTCCAACCCATCAAAAACAGTACCATAAAATACAGTTTAGGACAGAGTTCCCCAACCTTTCTGGCTTTGCAGACTGGTTCCAAAAGGCTCAAGGCCCAGTAGTAGGCTGCAGCCTGGTGGTTGGGGACCCCTGGTTTAGGAATACAAGTCAACATAGGCAGGAAAATGGTAATACAACACCTATCCACTCTAGGCAGATTCAGATCGTTAGGACCTGATGGATTACATAGCAGAGCTCTGAAGGAACTGTCAGATATGATCTCAGAAACACGGAATCATATTGTTGTCCCCAATTTGGGTCTGAGCCAATGATGGATGCCAGGCACGAGCTGCAGGTTTTGTTTGCTTTTTATTGGAGTACTCCAATAAAATGCCAAGAACCAAGAACAAAGGATTAAGGAAGCTTTATACTTTTTCACTAAAAGAGAAGGCGGGACAAGGTGAGATAATAAGAAATATCATATAGTAAACATTTTAGTAATAATTCTACAATTTGTTCTATTGGTCTCTAGCTGTCCCTATTCCTAAGCCTTGGCTAATGAATGCCCCGGGAATTATCTAATACACATTTTTTTGGCTGCAGGCCATCCCTATTCCTAATGGTTAGCTGAGATTTGCAAGTTGTTAACTTTCTTCTTCTTCTTCTTCTTCTTCTTCTTCTTCTTCTTCTTCTTCTTCTTCTTCTTCTTCTTCTTCTTCTTCTTCTTCTTCTTCTTCTTCTTCTTCTTCTTCTTCTTATTATTATTATTATTATTATTATTATTATTATTATTATTTCAATTTATATGTCGCCCTTCTCCGGAGACTCAGGGCGACTACAATGCGTTAAGCAATAGCCTTCATACTTTTGTACATACCTGTTTAGTAGGGCTCTCGCCCCCCCCCCCCCCCCCACTTTATACAGAGTCAGCTTATCCAGAATTCAACTACCCCAAATTGTTACAAGATTTACATATGCATATTTCCTGTAGATAAGCATTCTTTGCCAGACATGCTCCTCAATTACAGGCTTCCTGATTTTACTTTCAAGTGTGTGTCATGACCTGGCTTTATTTTCGTATACAGCCCGTCAATATCTTTCAGAGATCCTGGAGCGCTGGGAAACTGCCAGATGACTGGGGGGGGGGGGGGGGGGAATGCTGTAGTTCCAACCTTCAAAAAAAAAAGGGGTGGGTGGGAAATGGATCCAGGAAGCTACAGACCGATCAGCCTGACCTCAGTGCCTCAGAAGATACTGGAAAAGATAACCAAGAAACAGGCCTGCCAACATCTAGAAACAAACAAAACTATAGCCAGAAGCCAACATGGGTTTATCAAAAAATAGATTGTGACAGACAAAACCTATAACATTCTTTGACAAATTGAATTAGTGAACAAAAGCAAGATAAGACATAAGGTAGACCAAAAAAGACAAAAGCAAGCCAGCCTAGAGAAAAGAAAGACTAGGGGGTGACATGACAGGAGTCTTCCCGTATTTGAGGGGCTGCCCCAAAGAAGAGGAGGTCAACCTATTCTCCAGAGCACCAGAAGGCAGGACAAGAAGCCATAGGTGGAAACTAAACAAGGAGAGGAGCAACCTAGAACTAAGGAGAAATTTTCTAATGATGAGAACAATTAACCAGTGGAACCGTTTGCCACAAGAGGTTGTGGGTACTCCATGACCATTGGCTTTTAAGAAGAGATGGGATAACCATTTGTCTGGAATGGTCTAGGATCTCCTGCCTGATCAGCGGGTGGGACTTAAAGACCTCCAAGGCCCCTTCCAACTCTGTTATTCTGTTAAATGTAAATAAATAAGTGAAATAAAAATACATAAATAAAATTTGCATTCTTTATTCTTATTCTTTTTAACATGATTGTTTTTTTCTATTCTATTTTTATATATGATCTTGTTAATGTTGTCTGTATGACTAAATGCTGTGTTTCTTCAAAAATACAACTGGGTGTTATTTTCTTTTGACCCCCCCCCCCAAAAACAGCTAGGCCTTCTTTTCGAGGGACGTCTTAATTTCCCCCCCACGCGCCTCGCCTGGCCACCGGGCTGCTTCTTTTGTGGCCGAAAAGAGCGAGCGACGCAACCCACTCGCCTCCTGCGCCCTTGCCTACCTGTAACGGTCACTCCAGCAACCGGTAGCTGTCCACCCAAAGAATCCTACTGTTCTCCACTCCGGCAAGCCTGGCCAAGCATGCATTTAAATAGGGCCAAATTTTGGGGGGTAGGGCTTAATTTTAACACATGCACACAAAACAGTGCTGGATTTTCTTTTTGGGGTGGGTTATGTTTTAGGAGAAATACAGCAATAATAAAGTATTATATTATGTTCATGAGAACCAAGTTGGATTTATCAAAAGCTAATATTTTGGACCCAATTAATCTGACCCAAATACTAGACCCGTGATGGTGAACCTATGGCACGCGTGCCGGAAGTGGCACACAGAGCTATGTCGCCTGACACGCGCGGTGGCACCCATTCCTCTTCCAGGTTTCCAGGGCATGCATGCTAGTCTGCTGGTTACTGGTGCACATGGGTGCGCAATGATCAGCTGGCCTTCACGCGTGTGGCAGCGGCCAGCTGAAGGTGCAGTCTTAGCACGAGTGCGCAGCAGCCATGCCGTCGTCACCCACATGCAGCCCCAGGACATTCACCCCTTGCCAGCCAGGAGCGCTGCCGCCAGTCGCTCCCCTGCATCCGCCCACCTGCTTGCCTCATCATCACCACCAGCTTGTCCAGAATGCGGCCGCGCGGGTGATTATGGGAGCAACCTGGCGCTCCCACGTATCACCTCTCCTGCACGAGCTACACTGGCTCCCAGTGGTCTTCCGGGTGCACTTCAAGGTGTCGGTTCTCACCTTTAAAGCACTGCATGGCATAGGGCCAGGGTATTTGCGAGACCGCCTGCGGCTACCGATAACCTCCCACCAGCCAATATGCTCACACAGAGAGGGGCTCCTCAGGCCAAACAATGTCAGCTGATGGCCCCCAGGGGGAGAGCCTTCTCTGTGGGGGCACCCACCCTGTGGAATGAGCTGCCTCCTAGTATACCTTCGCACCTTCTGTAAGGCCCTAAAGACTTACCTATTCCAACAAGCCCGCCTAGCCCAAAGGGTTTTTTAATAGGGTTTTTAAATTATATGGATTCGGGGTTTTAAATTGGAATTTTATGGATTTGGGGGTTCTAAATTGAGAAGCCAAGGATTTACATTTATTCATTTTAGTTCCTTATAATTTTTGTATTTTATATATTTTAATTTTCTGGCTGTTCACCGTCCTGAGTCCCTTTTTGGGAGAAAGGGTGGTATATAAATCTGAAATAAAACTAAAAAAAAAAAAAAAAAACCACCGCTCCTGCAAGGAAAGGCCCTGAAGCTGCACTGCCTGGGGTCCATGTGGGCTGCCGCAGGGGGAGACCAGGTGTGCTGGACGCTGTCTGGAGTGCGAGGCTAGCAGGAGGAGGAGCCCCCGTTGCCTCTTAGCTGGCGTGAACGGCCTGCCACCGCCACCCTCTCTGCCCTGCCGGCTGCTCCTGCCACTGCCAGGGAAGCGGCAACACGAGAACTGCTGCCTCCAGAGGCAAGAGGGGGGCAGTGGCAAGGATGGGTGAGCCAGTGCTTCCCTGTCTCTCCACAGGAGCAGGCTTCTAGCGTGGCCCCAGGCCTGGGGGTGGGGCGATTGAAGCCCCAGCATGCCCGTCCTTTCCACTGCCACACCATCGCCCCTGCTGCTGGCGTTTCTTATGCTACTGCTTCCCTTTCAGTGGCAGGAGCAGCCGGCGGCAGGCTTCAATCCCTTCCCCAGAGGCCTGAAATTCAATGCACTTTTTTGGCCTCTGCAGGCCCCATTTTTGGATTCGGAGAGGAAAGGATTTTCAGGTGTCAGCGCTGAGATCCTCTCTTAATCAAAAAAGTGCACTGCATTTCAGGCAGCAGATCTGGCCAGGAGGAAAGAGAAGGTGAGTCTGCAGAGAAGGAGGAGGAAGGGCGTGGTTCTGCAATGTGCACCAAAGAACCACGGAGGAAAACCTTTTCAGGCAGCAGCGCCGCAATGCGCCCGCCCTCCACAAATCCATCCGAAAAGGCTTTCTGGCCATGCCAGAAGCCCGCTCGGCGGGGAGACAGGGAAGCCCCGGCTCGCCCATCCTTGCTGCCGCCATCCCCTCGCTCCTGGGGGCGGCGGATCTCACGTTGCTGCAGGGGGCTTGCTGGGAAGCTCAGCACCCAGTACCTAGTGGGGAGGAGCCCAGGCAAGGCTGTGTGTTCAGAGCTTTCCCGGCCAACACATGGCACTGCCTCTGGCTGGGGAACAGTGTCTCATCAGGGAGCAGTCCAGCATATGGTTGTCCTCTGGTAAGAGGCGCACCGGCTCCCTTGGAAAAAGTGCCGGCACATGCGCAGGGGAGGCGCATGCACAGGGCGTGGTGCATGCATGGGGGAGGGTCATGTGCCCATGCACAAATGGGGCATGCATTGCATTATGGGTGCTGGCATGCGTGAGCACAATAGCGTGAGCATGCTTGGACTTTTGGCATGCAATGCCAAAAAGGTTTGCCATCCCTGTACTAGATAGCATTTTTCATTGCTTTTTCAGATCAGTGAGAGAATTGCTTCAGAGGCTCTGAGTGATAAAAGTCAGTTCCCTTTTTTCCACTGATGCTCCCCAAAGAAGGAATCATGTACCCAAGAATTGTCCGAGTGCTCCTCCATTTCAGATGGACCTTCATTGGTCTCTTTGCTTCAGAGACAGAGAATGGAGACAATTTCATGAGGACTTTTACTCCTTTGCTTGTTAGGAATGGAATTTGTGTTGTTATATCACAACGAATCTCAACAACTACACCTACAACACCCTTCAGGGATGTTATCTCCAAATGGAGACAAGTCAATGTCTTTGATCACTTCATGGAATATGGTTCCCTCGTGGACAGAATTCTTCCTTTCCATGTAATACTGGAAGCTTTGCCAGGACCCATTGCAGGGAAAGTCTGGCTCTGGACAACCTTGGCAGCATTTTCATTAGGAAAGGACAGTTACTACAAATACATCCATAGCATTTGGAATTTTGTTTTTCAGGAAAAAGAGATGCCAAAAAATGATGTCTTTGAAATGAATCTCTTTGTGGAGCGCCAGTTTCGGGATCAGTATTTTAGATGTTATTTTTCAAGGCACATTTTTTCTGTCAAAGGCCAGAGAAGATGCACCCAGAAAGCACCACTGGAGACCCAAGAGAAGAGGAACAGGATCCAATTTAAGATCACAACTGATGATCATTTTTCCAGTGTCGTAAAGACTCTGGCCCAGGCCTTGAATGCTGCTTATTCCTCCAGATCCAGGAGGAAAAGGAAGGAGGACGGAGAGAATTTGGGGGCTCCAAGGCTGCAGCCGTGGCAGGTAAAAGGGTCCCGACAAGGATCCGTCAGATTTAGTTCCTTTTCAGGAGGAATCCACATGATTGATTTGATTGATTGATTGATTGATTGATTGATTAGATCTATATACCGCCCTTCTCCTTGCGGACTCAGGGCGGTGAACAGCCAGATAAAAACAGTACATAAAAGTTAAAAAAAATTTAAAATCCATATAAACTTTGGCTAAAATTAAAACAATTAAATATTTAAAATACCACAACCCTACAATACAAAAGATCTTAAAAATTCAACAGGGGTCAGGCTAGACCGGCGAGGAAGGGAAACCATCTCAACCTCCTTGTGCTACAAAAGGCCAAACGTTTTGGCCAATCTAATCCCTTGGGCCATGATGTTCCAAAGAGCGGCCACCATGGCATATATATTTTTATATTAAACATGGCTGATTTTAAAACAATATATGCATTTTTAAATGTATTGCTGTATATAGGACTTTATGATTAGCATCATAGAATTTTACATTTATAAATTTGAACAGGACCTTGAGGCCATCTAGTCCAACCCCTCCTCTCTGTAGGAGTCCCAGTTAAAACTTCTCTGACTGAGGGCTGCTTGGTCTTTGTATTCAGTGAAGGGAGGCTGAACGTCTCCAGTCCACTGGCTCAGAACTAAAACTGCTCTTCCTTTTAGGATGGTTTTCCTCTCCTTCAGCCAGAATCTCCTCCCTTGTGGCTGAGTTTTCTGTCTGGAATAACAGTGAAGAGATCTTAAGCTTCTGAGTAACATCTTTCAGTTATTGGAAGAGTTCTGGATCTTCCCTTTTCCAGCTGAGAGATTGTGTGAGTCGAAGGAGGTGCTCCCAGAATCCTTCTGACTTTTCCTCCTCACAAACGAAGACGGCCCTTCTCTTTCTTACTTTTCCTGAAGGCTAAAAGCAATTCCTGTCATCTCCTTCTTGTCTTGATTCCCCTTCCCTGAAGCTGATCCTGTTCCTATGCAGCAGGGGCGGGTTTCAAAACCTGTTGCTACCGCTTCGCTTGTGGGTGCATGCAAAAGCATCCGGGCGGGTGGGCGGAACTTCCTGTTGCCGCCACTACCAGTTCACCCAAACCAGGGCAAACCGGTAGCAACCCATCACTGCTATGTAGGGTCTTCTCCAAGTGTGGTACCTGCAAGTGGACCCCGTATTTGAGTTGGGGGTCTCTTCCCTTTGTGAGATTCTTATTGGATGCATTTACCTTCTTTCCATGAGCATCTCACTGCTGGCTCTCATTCCCTTTACAATCAAATGATCTTGAGATCATTTTCATAAATATTCTTATCAAATTTTGTATCCCTCACACTTCTTCCCTTGCTTCTCATTTTACTTCATCTAAGTGAAGAAGTTGGCCTTTTCCTCTCTCCTAAAATTCCATTTGAGATTTTTTTTTGGGTAACGCATCAAGTTCGGTATCAATTTTATTTTGTGATCTGTTCTAAAATCTTCCCTTTACCCAGCAAATATAGTCTACTATATTTTACAATACATATTTTATTTTCAAAATATAATAACAAATTTCGCTAAACCCTTTTCACTTTTAAAGATAACGGTAACACTTGTTCTCCCAACTAACAATATTTGCAAGTGAGACAACTGTAAAAGAAGGATTCAAATATGAAAAGACTATGTAAGATTAATAGGATGTTTATAATTCCTGGATGCTTCCATTCGAGTTCCACTTCTTTCTGGAGAAGAATGAGTTTTGCAATATTTCCTGGAAAAAAATTTACTTGGACCAAAATGGAGAGGTAGCAGCAGATCTGACCCTCAGGAGCTCTGTGGTTCTGCCCAAGGAGGAGGCAATCAAATTGCAACCGGGAAGTTTAGAGAGACAGAGACTTCTCACCAGCCAGGAGGCTCTGCCACAGCTGAAACTGTTCAACAAGGTGGGAGAAATATTGGGCTCTTTTCTCCATTTACCAGACCCGTTTCAAATGGACTACGCCTGGTCACCAGGGTGGAGGGCCTTCAGTGGGAATTGAATGTGGAGAATAGGAACCTTAGAGTACTCGCAGACACTTAGGAATCTTCAGTACAAGCTACAGCATGGAATACTCCAACCGTTCTCTCGGCCACAGAATTCAACGTCAAATGCAGCAGAAAAAATCCCAACTTTTCTCCCTCCATTCATAAAGGAGCTGCTGCAGCCCCAGGAGGGAGGGAGATGTGGGGGAAGCAGCTGGAATGGAGCCATTTTCGTGAAAGGCAGGAAAATGGGGAAGGAGATTTTCCTGCCAGTCATCCATTCCTCAATTTCAGCACAGACAGAGGGAAGGATGGTAGCAGGAATATTCCCCTCCCCATTTTCCTGCCATTCGCAACAAAGAATGGCTGGGAGGGGAGGGGCTGGTGAGGAGCCCCTTGATGTGAGTGATGTCGAGTTGGCCACACTTACCCGGTCACATGACCTCCCCCCAACAAGCCACGCCCACAGAACTGGTAGGGGAAATGTTTTCATTTCACCACTGTTTAAAGGTCCCTTCCAGCCCTATTTAAAATCATGGTTATATGAAGAATGGAGGAATGAATGTTCACACAGTCATGATGAGGAACTCACTGATTAATACTTAATGCTTAAATCTTTTCTCGATTACATCCCTCCAGACTTTATTAAGTAGAAAGTATTTTATTGCAATATGACATGCCGTAAGGAAAAGGGAGGAACTGAATGAAGAATCTGCCAGTAGCTGTATCTCCTACATCTATTCTGAATGAGTCAGTGATTTCACATTTACCTAAGTGGAACCCAGAAACAACTTGACTAACGTTGAAGTCTACATCCATTTTCCATGTAAAAGATATTTTATTTGGCATTCTTCTTAGTCTCTGCCTCAGTCCAAATGTGTGGAAAGTTGTCATCCTGGGTTTGTCAAGAGGGCTCGAAAAGGAGAACCAATTTGCTGCTACGACTGTGTCCCTTGACCAGAGGGGACCATCTCCACTCAGGAAGGTGAGCGAAACCAAAGAAAAGGGCAGGCCTTGTGGAAGTGGATTCATCCAGGACGTAGTCATTAAAGTCCAACTTAAGAGACACATTGATGCTCAACTGTTGTGTTGTTTTTTTGTTTATCTTCAAACTGCATGATTTCTTAATTAAAGGCAAGAAGATCATAAAGACCTTGAAGGAAGGGCTGGGAAGAGTGAGAAGAGAGTGTGGCAGATTGGGCAAGCTTTTCTTTTGCCAGAGAAAATATCTGTATCTATTCTCTTTTTTAGTTTGGATGTGTCCTGCCAAGTTTACTCTCCTAGGAACATCTGAGTTCTTTGAAACTTGAGGAATTGTCTCAGGTCCATTTCCTGCAAGGATTTTTGCAGGGCTTCCTACCTGGGCTTCCCCTTGAGGATCACTGAGAAGGTGTTGCTAGTGCACAATGAGCTGGGGTGGAGAGTTGTGGATGAACCTCATTAGACCCATATTATCTTTGCTCCCAGTAGCCATTTGCAGAATTTATTTTCTCTTGCAGCTTCCTGGGTTTCAAAAGATTGGCATCCTCTGCGTCCAGTCTATTAAGAAGCACCATCTGCCAGGACCCAGAAAGACTGCAAACATTAATTGATTAATTATTTCCCCTGCCTAATAATTTAGGTTCCTAAGTAGGTTCTGCATATTACACAAAAATAATTCTGGCCCCAAGACTTCTTCTAATTTTATTAACTATTAGAAATATAGCTATATTTTAGAAAAAGATATTCTTATTATCTTTTTTTTTGTGTGTGGCAATTTTAAGCAATGCTTCTGTGAAAACGCTGCTGGTAACAGTTATTGTCCCACAAAGATATCGTTTGGATGGTAAAAGGACAAAGTATTTAAAAAATACTGCTCTGAGTTTTTTTCAGATACAGAAAAATGCTCTAAGTGTTCAGATGATAAATATCCACATGAGGACCAAGTCCAGAGTATCCCCAAAGTTATAACCTTCCTCTCATATAAGGAACATCTGAGCATCATCCTGACCTCCTTTGCTCTGTTCTTGTTCCTATCCACAGGCGTTGTTTTATTCACGTTCATTCAACACCTAGAATCTCCCCTTGTCAAAGCCAACAACCGGGACTTTCCTATGTCCTCCTTGTCTCCCTCATGCTTTGCTTCTTGTCTCCTTTTCTCTTCCTTGGTCAACCAAGGAAAGCCACCTGCCTTCTCCGCCAAATGGTCTTCAGCCTCATCTTCTCAGTTGCCATTTCTTCTCTCTTGGCCAAAACCATCACGGTAGTGCTGGCTTTCTTGGCCACAAAATCAGGAAACCGAGTGAGGAGATATCTGGGGAAGAGCTTGGCCAACTCCATCATCCTTTCTTCTTCTGCTGTCCAAATTATCATCTGCTCCATCTGGCTGGGAATTTCTCCCCCATTCCCTGTCTCTGACCTCCATTCCCAGCCTGGAGAGATCATCCTGCAATGCAACGAAGGGGTTGTTGTCATGTTCTACGTCACCCTCAGCTACATGGGCTTCCTGGCTGCCATCTGCTTCACGGTGGCTTTCCTGGCCAGGAATCTCCCTGGGCCCTTCAACGAAGCCAAGCTGATCACTTTCAGCATGCTGGTCTTCTGCAGTGTCTGGGTGACTTTTATTCCCACCTACCTGAGCACAAAGGGAAAATACATGGTGGCTGTGCAGGTCTTCTCCACCTTGTCTTCTAGTGCTGGTCTACTGGGCTGCATTTTCTTCCCCAAGTGCTACATTATCATTCTGAGGCCAGACCTGAATATAAAAGAGCAGCTTACAAACAGATGGGAGATAAAAATGTGAGCCTGAAGAATTTTGACTTAAAATTTTCCAAAAGTCCAAACTTTGAAAATGGTCCAAACATGATCAGGGCCAACAACTTTGCTTGAAATCAGTAAAGGGTGACTAGATGCTAGTGGCTCACATCCTTTTCCAGTAAAATTGCAAGATGGCCTCTTATTATTTTGCAGTAGTTAAGAATATCTTGTGAACATGGACTTTCTGAGTTCAAAAATGCCATACCCACTTATTTTAAACATGACAGTTGTGCAATTAGAATCTTGTTGTTATATCAGAAATTATTGGAGAAGGTCTCTAAAAGTTCCATTTTTTAGTTGTATCTTAGTTTTTCTGCATTTGGGGTTCTTTGGAGTATTGGACTCAATATACAGAATAATAGAGTTGGAAGGGATCTTGGAGGTCTAATCCAACCCCCTGCTCAAGCAGGAGATCCTAAAATAGGGGTGTCAAACTCAATTTCAATTAGGGCCTCAACAGGGCTGTGTTTGACCTTGGGGTGGGGTGGGGTGGGGTGGGTGTGGCCAGTGTGGGTGTGGCCAGCTCAATGTCACTCATGTCAGTGGCATCTGTGGTTGCCCGAGCGCTCTGTCACAGAAAATGTGCTCCCAGCGGCCTCCTGCAACCCTCTGCCAGCGAAAATGGAGCTTGTGGCCCTCCTGAGCTCCATTTTCTCTGGCAGAGGCATTGCGGGCCCTTCCTTCACTATTTCCAGGTTGGTCCCATGGGCCAGATCTAAGCTCCTCATGGGCTGGATCTGGCTCCTGGGCCTTGAGTTTGACACCCCTGCCCTAAAGCATTTCAGTCAAGTTGCTGTCCAGTCTCTTCTTAAAAGCCTCCAGTGATGAAGCACCTACAACCTCTGAAGGAAAGCTGTTCCATTTGTTAATTGCTCTCATAGTTAGGAATTTTCCCCTTAGTTCTAAGTTGCTTCTTTCCTTGATTAGTTTCCATCAGTGGTGAAATCCACATTTTTTTACTACCAGTTCTGTGGGCGTGGCTTGGTAGGCATGATGTGGCTTGGTGGGCGTGGCTTGGTGGGTGTGGCAGGGGAAAGATACTGCAAAATCTCCATTCCCACCCCACTCTGGGGCCAGCCAGAGGTGGTATTTGCCAGTTCTCCGAACTGCTCAAAATTTCCGCTACCGGTTCTCCAGAACCTGTCAGAACCTGCTGTATTTCAGCCCTGATTTCCATCCTTTGCTTCTAGTCTAGCCCTTGGAAAACAGGTTGACCCCCTCTTTTCTTTAACAAGTCCTCAAATATTGGAACACTGCTATCATATCACTCCTGGTCCTTCTTTTGTCAAGACTAGCTGTACCCAATTCCTGCATCCATTCTTCATATGTTTTAGTCTCCAGGCCCTTAATCATTTTAGTTGTTCTTCTCTGCACTCTTTTCAATTCTCAATATCTTTTTTACAATGTGGTGACCAACACTGGATGCAGTATTCCAGGTATGGACCTACTAAGGTTTTATAAAGCAGTACCAAATACTTCACATGATCTTGACTCTATGACTCTGTTTATGCAACCAAGGATTGCATTAGCTTTTTTGGCTGCTGCCGCACACTGCTGGCATAAACCATATTTAAGTGATTGTCCATTAGGACTCCCTCTCATAGTTATTGCGTGTGAGTCAAGTTTCACCTAATCTTTACCTGTACATTTTCAGCCTAAATGTAAAACCTTACTTTTCCCTACATTAAATTTCATTTTGTTGGATTGGGCCCAGTGTTCAAGTATGTTGAGATCCATTTGGATCTTGAGCCTATCAGCTGGGGTGTTGGCTATTCTTTCCAGCTTAGTGTCATCTGAAAATTTGAAGAGTTCCCCTTCTATTCCCTCAACTAAGTTGTTTATGAAGATATTGAAGAATACTGGCCCTAAGATGGAACTTCCTGGTGCCCCACTGTTCAATTCCCTCCATGTAGAAGTAGTACCATTAAGGACTATTCATTGAATGCAGTTTGTCAGCCAGTTACAAATCCATTTGGTGGTGACTATTTTGGACTTCTGTATGGCATTTGATAAAGTAGACCACAACCAACTACTCGATAAGGTAGAAAAATGTGGGTTAGATAGCATGACCACCAAATGGATTCATAACCAGATAACCAATTGTACTCAACATGTAGTCCTTAATGAAACTGCATCCATATGGAAGGAAGTATACAGCGGAGTATATCAAGGCTTTGTCTTAGGCCCAGTACTATTCAATATATTCATAAATGATTTGGACAAGGGATAGAAGGGGAACTCATCAATTTTCAGATGACATCAATCTGGTATCAAGCCTCCAAGTAATATGTCCCCAGAATGAATAATCCAAGGCAAACATATTCCATCAAAGTCTTTTTATTAGGAACATATCAAATTGGCAAGGTCTTGGTGTACTTCTGGCTCTGACCTAATGCTGGAATTACATCCAGTAAAAAGCAAAAGTTTGAAATTTCCCCCCATAGTCACATTCTCCAATCAGCTTACAGTCCAACTGTCCAGTGACTCAAAACTTCACCTTCAGCTATCTGCAGGCACATTCTCAGTTCCCACGGGAAAGAATGCCACCTAGCCACAACACCCCCCCTTATCCCTACAACCCCCCTTCCTACTGCTAGAATGTAGTGAGCCTGAAGCTTCGTTAAGTCTGTCAGAATATTCATGACTGGAAAGACATGGGAACAAGGTCAGCCAATCGGCAGCTGAGACAGACTGGAGCCAGGGCGTCTCTTAGTCTGCAACTTCTGAGTCTGTGCAGAGAAAGAGAAACTGCAACCAGTGTGTGTTAATCTCTCTCTGTTGTAATCTGTGAACATGTATGCTGATCTGAGCTGAAGAATCAACTATTGGTATTGTAAATACTTTTATGTGTTATTATGAATATAAAGAAGTTAATGAACCCAGCTGATTCAGTTATCTGTGTGTGCTTTTGGAGTTGATTTTTGCAAGAAACTCTGACAAATCCATTTGCAGAATACCTAGAGAAAGTTTAGAAAAAGAATAGGAAATGACTACAATAAAACATATGTCAGCTTCAGGGTCGACATCTGGCAGGAGTAGCCAATACTGTAGAAGATAGGCTCAAGATATAGAAGGATCAGAACACACCTGAACACTGGAACCTATCTTAAAAAATGAAATTCAGTGGTAAGAAAAGTAAGCAAGAAAAATCAAATGCACAGGTATAGAATAGGTGGTACCTGATTCAATAGTGCTAGCTGCAAAAGTGATCTAGGAGTCCTAGTGGACAATCACTTAAATATGAGTCAGCAGGGCACGGAACCTGCCACAAAGGCTAACACAGTCCTAGGTCGCATTAACAGACAACAGCTTCCCATTTGTGGACCAGAGGATCATGTGGCTTTTTGGATTAGAGACCAATCTGGTTTCAGGCTGTTTTCTTTCTTTTGGGGATACCTTCACAGAGAATGTTGAACCTTCCAACTGCTGCTTTGCAATGGAGTTATTCTTGTTGAGATATATCCAGAAAGGGTTTTGGGAGAATAAACACTCTTCATATTTTTTATTTCCTTCCATTTTAAGTAACCTTAATTGTAAAACATATGCAAAGGAAGCATACAATTTAATAACTGCAATGAAAAATTAAACATTATGAGATTATGAAACAATTTCACTATAAGTTATGTACTTTTATCATTAGATGTTCCTTAGTATTTAGATCTGGTCTCAGGATGATAATGTAGCACTTGGGGAAGAAGATGCAGCCCAGCAGCCCAGCACTGGAGGCCAAGATGGAGAAGACCTGCACAGCCACCATGGACTTTCCTTTGGTGCTCAGGTAGGTGGGCACGAAGGAGACCCAGACGCTGCAGAAGACCAGCATGCTGAAGGTGATCAGCTTGGCTTCGTTGAAGGCTGCAGGCAGGTTTCTTGCCAGGAAAGCCACTGTGAAGCAAATGGCAGCTAGGAAACACATGTAGCTGAGGGTGATGTAGAACATGGTGACAGAGCCTTCATTGCATTGAAGAACAATCTCTCCAGGCTGGGAGTGGAGGTCAGAGTCAGGGAATGGGGGGGAAAACCCCAGCCACAATGCACAGATGAAAATTTGGACAGCAGAAGAAGAAAGGATGATGGAGTTGGCCAGGCTCTTCCCCAACCATCTTCTAACCCTGTTGCCTGGTTTTGAGGCTAAGAATGCCAGCACCACTGTGATTGTTTTGGCCAACACAGAAGACACTGCTACTGAGAAGACAATGCTGAATACCATCTGTTGGAGAAGGCAGGTGGCTTTCCTCGGTTGTCCAAGGAAGAGAAAAGAGGACAAGAAGCAAAGCAGGAGGGCGACCAGGAGGATGTAGGAAAGGTCCCGGTTGTTGGCTTTGACAATGGGAGTTTCTAGGTATTTAATGAATATGATTAAAACAAAGCCTGTGGTTAGAAATAAAAGTAGGGCCAAACAGAGCAAGATGATGCCCAGACATTCTTCATAGGACATGAAGGATACTTTTTTGGGGATACATTGGATTCGGTTCTCAGTTGGATACTGATGATCCGGGCACTTTGTGCATTTTTCAATATCTGAGAAAACAAAGTAATATTTCTTTTATAGCCCTTCCTTTCATATTTCAAGAAAGAGCTTTTTGGATGACAGCTAATACTGAGAGGCAGGAAAGCCATAATAAATGTTAACTAGGAGCCTGTATGATTCGCTGGTGGTGCAATTTGCCGGTTCTCCAAACTACTCAAAATTTCCGCTTGAACCAGTCGGAACCAGCTGAATTCCACCTCTGGTAATGCTGTCTATCTCACATTTTTTCTAGTTTATCAAGAAATAGGTTGTGGTCTACTTGTCAAATGCCTGGTTGAAATCTAAGTATACTATGTCCAAAGCATTTCACTGGTCTACTAATTTAGTCACCTTGTCAAAGAATGAAATAAGATTAGTTTGGCATGATCTGTTTTTAACAAACCCCTGCTGGCTACTAGTTATAACTTTATTTCTTTCTAGATGTTCACAGATCTGTTTTTTTAAACTATCTTTTAAAATATCTTCCTAGGTATTGGTATTAGGCTGATTGGCCTGTAGTTTCCTGGGTCTGTTTCCCCCTCCCCCCTTTTTTTTGAAAATGGGAACCACATCAGCTCTTTTCCAGTCCTCTGGTAGTTCATTGGTGCACCAGGATTTTTTAAAGATATGGTACAATGTTTCTGAGATAACACCTGTCAGCTCCTTCAGAACTCTGGGATGTAATAAAACCAAAAGATTATTACCTGGCATTACAACTGGGTAGATCCAGGGGAGATGACTGGGGCAGGTCTTGAGACTATTCTATGGGAAGAGTTTGACTCTGTGACTCCAGAAAAAGTGGACAGGATACTGAGCAGTCTGAGCGCAGCCACATGTTTATTGAACCCGTGTCCCTCCTGGTTGGTGCTGGCCTCCCGGGAGGTGGCACGAGGCTGGCTCCAGGGGATTATAAATGCTTCTTTGAGTGAGGGTGTCTTCCCCACTGCTTTGAAGGAAGCGGTGGTGAGGCCCCTCCTCAAGAAGCCTTCCCTGGACCCGGCAATGTTGGTAAATTATCGTCCTGTCTGCAACCTTCGCTTCGTTGCGAAGATTGTTGAGAGTGTGGTTGCATGACAGCTACCTCAGTACCTGGATGAATCGACCTATCTAGATCCATTCCAGTCAGGCTTCAGGTCCGGGTACAGCATGGAGACAGCATTGGTCACGTTGGTTGATGATCTCTGGAGGGCTCGGGACAGAGGCTGTTCCTCTGTCCTGGTTCTATTAGACCTCTCAGCGGCTTTTGATACCATCGACCATGGTATCATGCTGCGCCGGTTGGAGGGACTGGGAGTGGGGGGCACCGTATTACGGTGGTTCTCTCCTTTCTCTCCGACCGGTTGCAGTCTGTGTTGACAGGGGGGCAGAGGTCGACCCCGAGTCCCCTTGTATGTGGGGTGCCACAAGGATCGGTCCTCTCGCCCCTTCTGTTCAACATTTATGTGAAGCCACTGGGTGAGATCATCTGTGGTTTTGGGGTGAAGTACCACCTGTATGCTGATGACACTCAGCTGTACATCTCCACCCCAGACCACCCCAATGATGCCCTCGAAGTGATGTCCCAGTGCCTGGAGGCTGTGCAGATCTGGATGGGGAGGAATAGACTCAGCCTCAACCTATCCAAGACTGAGTGGCTGTGGTTTCCGACATCCCAATATAGTCAGTCAGTCAGTCGGCGCCATCACTGACGAGTGATGGCCCCCACAGATGGGGTTCGCAACTTGGGCGTCCTCCTGGACTCATGTCTTTAGAAGGGCATCTGACGGCCGTGGCTGGGAGGACTTTTTATCAGGTTCGCCTGATTTGCCAGTTGCGTCCCTTTCTGGATCGGGACTCGTTACGCACGGTCACTCATGCCCTTGTTACCTCACGCCTGGACTACTGCAATGCTCTCTACATGGGGCTCCCCTTGAGGAGCACCCGGAGGCTCCAACTGGTCCAGAATGCGGCCGCGCGGGTGGTGATGGGAGCGACATGGCGCTCCCATGTGACCCCCCCCCTCCTGCGCGAGCTGCACTGGCTCCCGGTGGTCTTCCGGGTGTGCTTCAAGGTTTTGGTTACCACCTTTAGAGCGCTCCATGACTTAGGACCAGGGTACTTATGAGACTGCCTTCTGCCACCGATAGCCTCTCACCAACCAGTCCGCTCCCATAGAGAGGGGCTCCTCAAGGTGCCGTCGGCCAAACAGTGTCGACTGGCGGCCCCCAGGGGGAAAGCCTTCTCTGTGAGGGCACCTGCCATATGGAATGAGCTCCCTCCAGAGATAAGGAGGATTCAAGACTTACGCACTTTCCGCCACGCCGTAAAAACGTTTCTATTTCAACAGGCGGGTCTGGCCTAACTCTCCTTTTAAATTGGGTTTTAAAAATGTTTATACAAATTAGATGTTTTAAATTTTTTGAGCCTTAATTATTTAATTTATTTTAATAGCTTTTAACTTTTGTATGAAAATGGTATTTTATTTTGGCTGTTCACCGCCCAGAGTCCCTCTGGGAGTAGGGCGGGATATAAATTTAATAAATAAATAAATAAATAAATAAATAAATAAATAAATAAATAAATAAATAACCCTTCATTGAGGCCACCCACATTTTCATCCTGTGCTTACCTCAACCTATTGCAACACTTTTGGAAACATCAAATTCCCTAGAAGGTTAGAAGGCTGGAAGTCTTTCAGAACTCATCAGGGAGGGTGTTCTATATAGTGGCGGTCCCCAACCTTTTGAGCATCAGGGACTGGTGGAGAAAGGTTTTTCTGTGGACTGTGGGGGCGTGGCTTTGCATGCTGCCTGCATCCTGCAGATAGGGCTTCACTTCTTTGCGTGGATTCGTTTCTGGCATTCCGTGGCCTGGTGCCAGCCCACAGACTGGGGGTGGAGGTTGGGGAACCCTTTTCTCTAGGGCAGGGGCTGCAATAAAAAACACAGAGTTCCAAGGATCCACAAAGTGGCAAAGTTTTAGGGAATGGACCTGGAGCGTGGCTTTCCTATCCACTCTGGTGAGACAAGGAGATCTCAAGGAGATCTCAAGGAGACAAGGAGAGGAAGAGGAAGTCCCACAAGTACCCTAGTTCTATGGATGTAGAGCTTTAACTGTGACTTTAATTGCATTTGGGAATAAACTGGAAGCCTGTGCAGCTCACACAACAGGGATGTAACTCAACATTGTGCGTGCGCTTCCATTTTACTCATACATTCCAGGTGACCCCATGCAAAGCACAACGCATTAATTCAAGCAAGAAGTGGCCAAGGCATGAGCAAGGCCTCCAATCCAGGAAAGGGCACAGCTCCAGGAAAGGGCAGAGCTGGTACATAAGAAGAATCTGTGTCAGCAGCTGACATGAGTTTATCAAAAACAGATCATATCAGACAAATCTTTTTGCATAGGTTGGCAATATGACTAAATTAGTAGACCAGTGAACTGGAGTATGAGATTTCCAAGGTCCCTCCCAACTTGGCTATTCTGTTAATCTGTTGTATTGTTATTCCATTGCTCTCACAGTTATATCCTCCTGATGGATTTTATGATGAGTCCTCCATTTGGTTTTCTCTTGTCCCTTGAGTCAAACCACTCTCCCTCAATGGTCCTCCCAATTAGATCTTCCTGCTTATATTGCTCTATGATCTCAGTAAGGATTGATGGATGGATGGATGGATTGATATCTTTTGGCCTATAAGGTAAAGATAGTTTGGGTGAGCAAAAGCCATTGACCTGAAACCATTCCTAGTGTTTCAAGGGTTTCAGATGTTGCTAACAAAGTTAAACATGGGAGGACACTTCCAAGTTGACCAATAGAAGAGAGATTCCACTATGACCTCCCATCTTTCCCTACCTCGTCCTTCAAAATCTTTTTCTTATTCCTCCCACAATGGAAGCAATTGGGTATGTTGAAAATAAAGAACAAGAACAAAATAGTCAAGCCTAGATGTCTCTTTTAACATGCACCTTCGTTAGAATGGAATGGAATGGAATAGAATTCTTTATTGGCCAAGTGTGATTGGACACACAAGGAATTTGTCTTGGTGCATATGCTCTCAGTGTACATAAAAGAAAAGATATGTTCATCAAGAATCATAAAGTACAACACTTAATAATAGTCATAGGATACAAATGCTCTGGAAGAATCTAGTACCCTTTCCTCTGGTGTCACCCACCTTCCTGAGTGGAGATGGTCCCCTCCGGACAAGGGATACAGTCATAGCAGCAAACTGGCTCCCCTTCCCGAGCCTGCTTGAAAAATCCAGGTTGACAATTTTCCATGCATTTCGACTGAGGCAGAGACTAAGCAGAAAAAACAAGGAATGCCAAAGAAAATATGTCAGAAGGAAGTATCAATGGAAAATGGATGTAGGCATAACCATTAGCCAAGAAGTCTCTGGGCTTCACTTAGATAAATATGAAATCACTGACTCATTTCCTACTGATGTAGGAGATATAATTATTGGCATAGTATTCATTTAATTCCTCCCTTTTGCTTCTGGCATATCACATTGCAATAAAAGACTTTACCACTAGCTAAGTCATTGAATGACAAGCATCTGGGTTCCTCCTCATGGCCATATTAGCATGTATTCCTCCAATCTTCATATACTCAAGATTTTAAAGTATGGTGATCTAATATTAAATTTTAGAATAAATAAAATGTATTTATTCTAAAAAAATATTCTAAAAGTTTATTAAATTTTAATAAATTAATTCTATTAAAATAGTATAAAATGATGGTAAAGAAAGAAACTTCTGACCAGTAGGTTTTGGGAAAGAGTCTTGTGGACTACAGAAAACAGAAAACAGTTTTCATTGCAATGAAATTCAATGGTGAGAAAACCATTTCTTGTCTACATTTAGGCAAGAAAAACCAAATGCACAGATATAGTACATGCTGGGCTCAACAGTAATAAATGGTGCTGGGCTCAAGAGTAATAAGTACGAGAGGGATCTTGGAGTCCTAGTGGACAATGACTTAAATATGAGCCAGCCGCCAAAAAAGCCAACACAGTCCTAGGTTGTGTTAAGAGAGAGATAGAATCAAGATCACGTGAAATGTGAATACAACTTTATAATGCCTTGAAATACTGTGTCCAGTTTTGGTCACCACAATATAAAAAAGATGTTGAGACCTTGGAAAGATTACAAAGAGACTCTAGAAAAAGCACAGAGAAAAGCAACAAATATGACAAGGGGAAATTACTTTCTCAGCAATTTTATGGAGGTACTGAAAAAAAGAGTGGACAGAAAATTTCCTGTGTCCTAAGCAATAATTATCCAGCGTCCCATTTTGGACATGGCTGAATAAGCTTTAAACTAGGTTCCATATTATAGCAGCTGAAGGACACCTTGCTCAATAGTACTGAAGGCATCCCCCACAATTATAAGGGTTCTAGGACCACCATTTAATTCTCACTGAAGGTCATCCACCTTTGTGACTAGGTTTAATTCCCTTGAAATGGCTCCTAAGGCCATTTGGAAGAGAAGAGAAAAGCCACCGATATTTCTCCCACCTTGTTAAGCAACGTTAGCCGTGAAAGAGCCTCTCTGTTGATCATAAGCCTCTGTCTTTCATAACTCCCCAGTTTCTCATTGAAGGGTTTCTCCTCAGGACGGGTCACCAAGCTCATGAGGTTCAGATCTGCTGCTACATCTCCATTTTGATCCAAGTACAGTTTGTTCCAGGAAAGATTGCAAAACTCATTCTTCTCTAGAAAGGGATGGAACTAGAATAGAAACATCTGGGCATTTTAAAAGCAGAAAACTCCATGTCTTGTTTCAGGTGGTCTTTTCACATTGGAATGGTTTTTATGGTTATCTAATTTTCAAATATACTTATTTGGGAAAACAAGGAATCTGCAAATCTATCAACGATTTCAAATCTCTGACCAACACTTTTTGGAGCTTAGAAAATTACAGAAGATCCTTTCTGAATTTCTTTCTCTCCCAGTTATGTAGCTCTCGGATCTCACACTCACTCTTCAGGGGTTGACCGGTAAAAAGTATCTCTTCCCCCCTCCCATTGCCCAAGGTAATTTATTTATTAAATTTATACTGCCGCCTATTCGCCCATGGCATTGCATTGCATTCCTCACCAGATTGTGGGAACGCCAGTGATATAATTTGATTTTGTAAAATCCTAACAAACTATTTCCTGGTGTTATTACAAACCTAGTTAAATGAGAGCTGCATGGTACAATAATTAGGTGGATAAAATTGTATTCAAATAATAAGTGAAGTGGGTGTAAAGTTCTGCACTTGGAATAAGAAAAAACGAGAAGCATGGGAAGAAGGCTGAAGGATACCAAATCAGAATATTTGTGAAAGCAATCCTAAATAGTGGTTGATTGCAAAATTACAGGGAGTCCCGAGCATGATGCTTATGGAAAGAATGCAAATGGGTCCATTATTTTGCTATATTATTTTATTAATTTATTATATGATTCTCTCTTTTATTAGTTTTATTGTTTTTATAGGAAGTTTTATTTCTCGTAAGCTGCCTTGAGTCGCCATGTGCAAATAGACGGCAATATAAATTTCCAAATAAATAAATAAGAGGCAAAGGAAGTGAAATTTGTGTTTTGGGGACACCCCAACTCAAATGCAAGGTCCCCCTGTGTGCACCATTGTAGGAGACGGCTTTTCACAAAACCTGGATGAGGTTGAGGGAAGGGCAAGGAAGCCAAGGAAGCTCTTAGACTTGAGGAAAGACAACAAGCTAAAAATCAGGAGGAGTTTGGAAACAACTTTTCCAACTAACACAATCTCTTAACTGGAGAAGAGAGGATACAGCACTTTTTAAAAAAATAACTGAATATGTTTCAAAGAAACTTAAAATCTGTTCACCATAGTTCCAGAATGCCAGACATTGAAAAATGATTTTAATTGCAAAAGGGGAAATTCTGGCTAAAGGAGAGGGAAACGAGATTAGATTAGATTTTTAGATTAGATTTATTGGATTTATATACCGCCCTACTCCCGAAGGACTCAGGGCGGTGTACAGCCAACAATAAAAATACATACGTACAAAATTTAAAAACCAACTAAAAACAGATTAAATGAATTTCGCCCGGACAACATTAAAACACCCTAATATAATTTAAAATTTTTTAAAATGACACTAAAAACGGGGAGTGGTTAGGCCAGGCCCGCCTGGCGAAATAGAAAAGTCTTAAGAGCGTGGCGGAAGGTGGGCAGATCCGGGATCCTCTGTATCTCTGGGGGGAGCTCATTCCAGATAGTAGGTGCCCCCACAGAGAAAGCTCTCCCTTTGGGGGTTGCCAGCCGACATTGTTTGGCTGACGGCACCCGGAGGAGCCCCTCTCTATGAGACCGTACTGGCCGGTGGGAGGCTATTGGTGGTAGTAGGCGGTCCTGCAAGTACCCAGGGCCTAAGCCATGGAGCGCTTTAAAGGTAGTAACCAGGACCTTGAAGCACACCCGGAAGACCACCGGGAGCCAGTGCAGCTCGCGCAGGAGAGGTGTCACATGGGAACTCCATGTCGCTCCCATCACCACCCGCGTGGCCGCACTCTGCGCCAGTTGGAGCCTCCGGGTGCTCCTCAAGGGGAGCCCCATGTAGAGAGCATTACAGTAGTCTAGACGGGAAGTGACAAGGGCATGAGTGACCGTGAGCAAGGAGTCCCGATCCAGAAAGGGACGTAACTGGCGGATCAGGCGAACCTGATAGAAAATCCTCCCGGCCACGGCTGTCAGATGCCCTTCCAAAGACAGCCGTGAATCCAGGAGGATGCCCAAGTTACGAACCCTCTCCGTGGGGGCCAGTGATTCGCCCCCAATAGTCAGTGATGGCGCCAACTGACTATATCGGGACGTCGGAAACCACAGCCACTCGGTCTTGGATGGGTTGAGCCTGAGCCTGTTCCTCCCCATCCAGATCCGCACGGCCTCCAGGCACCGGGACATCACTTCAAGGGCATCGTTGGGGTGGTCTGGGGTGGAGATGTACAGCTGAGTGTCATCAGCGTACTGATGGTACTTCACCCCAAAACCACGGATGATCTCACCCAGCGGCTTCACATAAATGTTGAACAGGAGGGGCGAGAGGACCGATCCTTGTGGCACCCCACATATAAGGGGCCTCGGGGTCGACCTCTGCCCCCCTGCCAACACAGACTGCGACCGGTCGGAGAGATAGGAGGAGAACCACCGCAACACAGTGCCTCCCACCCCCATCTCTACCAACCGGTGCAGCATGATACCATGGTCGATAGTATCAAAAGCCGCTGAGAGGTCTAACAGGACCAGGACAGAGGAGCACCCCCTGTCCCGAGCCCTCCAGAGATCATCAACCAACGCGACCAATGCCGTTTCCGTGCTGAACCCGGGCCTGAAACCCGACTGGAACGGATCTAGATACGTCGCTTCATCCAGGTGCTGGGGAAACTGTTTCGCAACCACGCTCTCAACAACCTTCGCCACAAAGCGAAGGTTGGAGACCGGACGATAATTTACCAACATTGCCGGGTCCAGGGAAGGCTTCTTGAGGAGAGGCCTCACTACCGCCTCTTTCAAGGCGGCAGGAAAGACACCCTCCCCCAATGAAGCCTTTATAATCCCCTGGAGCCAGCCTCGTGTCACTTCCCGGGAAGCCAGCACTAACCAGGAAGGACACGGGTCCAATAAACACGTGGTCGCATTCAGTCCACCCAGTATCCTGTCCACATCCTCAGGGGTCACAGGATCAAACTCAGTCCAGATAAAATTCTCAAGACCTGCCCCGGTCCCTTCCCCCGAGACCACCCAGTCGGAGTCCAAATCTTCCCGAATCTGAGTGATTTTGTCATGCAGATATTGAACAAAATCCTCGGCTCTACCCTCCAAGGGGTCCTTCCGCGCTTCCTGGTGGAGCAGGGAGCGGGTCACCCTAAACAGGACAGCCAGGCGATTATCTGATGACGCATAAGAGCAGCAAAATAGCTACATTTTGCTGCTTTTATCGCCACTAGGTAAGTCCTAATATGGGATCTCACCAACGAGGAGCAGTTCCAGAGCTGAGCCACTGAACCAGAGACATTCAGTCTCCCATTTAGTGATTTTCTTAAATGCAAAAACCAAACTGCCATCAATCTGAACAGCTTTAAACTGCAGAGATGAAGGGTTGGGCTAGATGGTCTCAGGCTCTCTTTTAAATTTATGAAGTATTTTAATCTCAAATTCATACATACAGGAATTTATGTAAAAAAATAATACACATCCTTTTTAAAATTGGGAACATTCAATGTCAAGATAGGTCTGTTATGGTGCCTGCTCTTTGGAACGTTATACCCTGAGGTATTAGATTGGCCAAACGGTTGGCCTTTTGTGGCACAAGAAGGAGGTTGAGATGTTTCCCCTTCATCATCCTCCAGGTTCCTCCTCAAAAGGAACTAAATCTGAAGGATCCTTTTCCGGACCCTCATACCTGCCATGGCTGCAGCCTTGGAGTTCCCAATCTCTCTTTGCTTTCATTTCTTCTCCACCTGGATCTGGAGGAATAGGCAGAATTCAGGGCATGAGCCAGAGTATGAACGACAGCGTGAACATAGTGGTAATTTGGGATCCGGATCCTGTTCCTTTTCTCTGTGGTCTCCAGTAGCGCTTCCTGGATGCACTTTCTCCGGCCTTTGACAGCAAAGACGTGCTTCAAAAATGAACAGTGAAAAGACTGATTTTGGAATTGGGCTTCCACAAAGAGATTGGGTTCAAATCCATCGTTATTTAGTCTTTTTTTCCACTGAAAAGTAAAAGTCCAAATACTATGGACATATTTGAGAAGTCTGTGCTTCTTTATTGAATATGTTCCCAAGAGAGTCATGATCCAGACTTTCCCTTCAGTGGGTCCTGGCAAACCTTCAAATGTTGAATGGAAAGGAAGAATTTTGTCCCAAAGAGAATCATATTCCATGAAGTGAACAAAGACATTGACTTGTCTCCACTTAGAGACAGCATCCCTGACGGGTGCTGTAAGGCCAGTCTTTGAGATTCGTTGTGATACAACGACACAGATTCCCTTCCTGACGAGCAAAGGAGTCAAAATCCTCATGAAATGTTCTCCCTTCTCTGTGTCTGAAGCGAAGAGTCCAATCAATGTCCATCTAAAATGGAGGAGCAGTTGGATAATTCCTGGGTACTGGATCCCTTCTTTGGGGAGCATCGGGTGGAAAAAAGGGAACTGACTTTTATCACTCAGAGCCTCTGAAACAATTCTGTCTCTCATCTGAATAAATAATAAAGAATGCTATGTTATACTTTAGGGTCTATGACATTCAAAATAATCACTTTTAATAAATCCAACTTTGTTCTCATGAATAGATTAGAATAGGTTTTTGATTAGTCATTAAGTTATATCAAGGTACAGAATTAAAGGACAGAGAACAGTAACAAAACTGTATATAAAAATATAATAAAAGAAAGAAATTAAAATAAAACAAGAACAATGAATAAAAGTCGTATTTCTGTGTCAACTATAGAATTTACCTGAGTCAGACCCATATATACAGATCAAGTGAACAGTTTTGTTTCAAAAAAAGGGCTGCATTATATATAATATTTAAATTCTTATTGCACAGGAAATATGTTGTTTTAAATATTACCAAAAGTTATTTGTCTAATGTGCAATCCAAGACACTGATTTTTCTTATAAAATTGACATTCAAATAATAGATGTGTTACATCTTCTATCTCTGGAGTTCCACAAATAAAAAGGACGTTTTGTATCTTCCTTATTTAACTGTGTCCAGAAACTCAAACATTTTTCAAGTAAATACTTGATTATCAACGCTTCTCTGAGTGAGGATGTCTTCCCCGCCACCCTGAAAGAGGCGGTGGTGAGGCCCCTCCTCAAGAAGCCTTCCCTGGACCTGGCTATATTAGCAAATTATCGTCCGGTCTCCAACCTCCGCTTTGTGGTGAAGGTTGCTGAGAGTGTGGTGGCGCGACAACTTCCCCGATACCTGGATGAAGCTGTCTATCTAGATCTGTACCTGTCGGGCTTCAGGATGGGATACAGCATAGAAATGGCATTGGTCGCATTGGTTGATGATCTCTGGAGGGCTCAGGACAGGGGATGTTTCTCTGTCCTGGTCCTTTTAGATCTCTCTGTGGCTTTTGATACCACCGACCATGGTATGTACTATATGTATTTAGTACTTTAGGCATGTGTACATCCGACTCTCTCATTGGTCCGGATAAGTAGTTATTTCCTAGTCTTAATAATCACGGTGCAAGTATGGAGCCTGGTTTTACCACCTCAGTAAGTATCAATTTCTTGGCTCCTTTGATCCCAAACTGATCTCTCTCCAACAAGAGCTAGTAATAAAGGGCTGTGATCAGGGCCACTGGTGCTTCCATTGGTCTTCATGCCTTTTATGATTAATTTGATCAGGAGCATTTTAGGCTAAAAATATTTGATGTGTTAGATAATGCGCCTGAATTTTTTAACAAAATGGTTAATTTATGTTAGTGATCCCTATGAGCCCATAACACACATATATGTATTATCCACTGTACTGTAATTAAGATAATCCATTGGGATTTTTACTGTCAAAATAGAAGGCACAATCTGCCAGATGGAAGTGGACACCGGATCGTCCAAGTCTATTGTGTCCTGGTCGACTATAAAGAAGCTGATACCTGACCTATGAAAGAATCAGCTGCGCCCCTGCCCTGTCAAGCTTCAAGATTATCAGGGGAATTACATTCCCATAATTGGGCATGGCCGTTTCCTAGTGGAGAAGGATAGTTTTGTGGGGCATCTTCCCTTGATTGTAGTTGACTGTTCTCTTCCCAGTCTCTTGGGGTTAGATTGGTTTAGCTCTCTGAGTCTGGGCATTACAGGAATTCCCTCCACGTCATCTAACAATTTTGATGCCCTGAACCACCGAGTTTGCTGACATTTTTGATGACTCTCTGGGTAAAAATAACACTTAATTTGGATCCTCAGATCGCCCCTATTAGGCTCAAACCTCGTCGGTTTCCTTTCTCCCTCCACCCTGAGGTGGATGCTGAGCTGGCAAGCCCAGAGTGTTTTGGAACCTACTGACCACTCATGGTGGGAAACCCCGATAGTGATCCCTATTAAACCTGATGGCTTGATTTGTATCTGTGCCAATTTTAAATGCACACTAAATAAGGCATTGCAGGCCAATGCATACCCAGTTCTGGTGGTCCAGCATTTACTCCATTCCCTCAGTCCTGACTCCATTTTTGCCAAATTGGATTTGGCTCAGGCTGACCAGCAGCTCCCAGTGGATGATGCCTTGGCTGAGGCTCAGACCATCATGACACACCGGGGAGCATACCATTAGGGCAGGTGGCTGAACCATTTTTGCCTTTCTGGTTCTGGCAGTATGAATTGTCCATCCAACAGGGATGTTTACTGTGGGGAAATAGGGTGGTGATTCCACCCAAGCTACAGCCCTCAGTTCTGGGGTGTTTACACAAAAGTCACCCCAGCATTGTCAGGATGAAGGGCCTAAGCCGGAGTTATGTTTGGTGGCCCCATATTGATAGGGACATCGCCAACTGGGTCTCCGGGTGTCAGAAATGACAGCTGTCAAGACCTGCTGCACCAGCCCTCCTAGAGAATGGGAAACTCCTCGGGGACCTTGGTCGCGAATTCATCTGGAATTCATTGGCCTGTATATGGGTCGCACTTTCCTTATTGTGGTAGATGCTTATTCTAAATGGGTGGAGTTACAGTTAAGGACCTCCACCACCTCGGAGGCAGTCATCAAGGTGTTGCACAGGTTATTTTCCACTCACGACCTCCCTGATGTACTGGTGTCAGATAATGGGCCGCAATTGACATCTGCCACTTTCAGCTGTTCTTGGCCAACTTAGGAATCCGCCATGCCCAGGTTGCCTCATTTCATCCAGCCAGTAATGGCCTGGCTGAATGGGCCGTAAGGATGGCCAAGGAGATTCTGGCCAGGCTAAAACCTGCTGACTGGCAGGAAAGGGTGTCCATTTATCTGCTCTCGCAACATATGATGCCTTACTCAATCATTAACTGAAGCCCCGCTGAAATGCTAATGGGTCGCCACCTACGGACCACTCTAGACCGGCTGCATCCCACTTACGTGCCAGAAAGCCCTCGGGATGGCTGTTGGGCCTCCAGGGCATTTAATAAGGGGGAACCTGGTCTCCACGCGCAACTACAGGGGCGAACTTGGATGGCTGCTGGGACGAGTGACCCAAGTAACTGATCCCTGCTCTTACAGAATCCTGCTTGATGATAGCAGAATGTGGCGGTGACATTTGGACCAGTTACGAGGACGACTTGCACCCCCACTGCAGACTGGCATAGAGGGGGCTCCACCTGCATTCTGAGAGACTTCCCCACCCATTCCAACACTAGACCCCATTCCCCTGCCCACCCCTGGTGTGCAAGAACCACCGCTAGATGTACCAGATGTGGCCGTGCCGACCGATGGCCCGGAAGAGCTGCCAGCCAGTGCACCGGTCGACCTGGGACCCGCCCCACAGGCTTCATTCCTGAACTGAGGCGATCTGGGCGAGTGTGCAAGTGCCCTGCCTACCTAAAGGATTATGTATGCTCCATTCGGGGGGAAAGGGGTGTTGTGTTCAGCACACTGCCTGACAATGGAGACACTGTGTTCCAATTGGCCGGAATGAAGTTGCTGCAAGCACAGGAGTCTCTGTGCTTCCTGATTGATAAATGGAGTCTGACAGCTACTATATAAAAGCTGTCAGCCTCAGTTGTTGAGCGAGTTCCACGAGCAGCGGTTAACTGTTGTACCATTAATAAATAGTTGTTGAACGTTCCATGTTGCCTCGGTCAATGCCTGCCAACTTTTGACAGAGCATTTATGAATCTGGGATTTATTCATGTTTGAAAATATTATTTTTGCCATTATTTCAGGGGTGAAATGCTCCAGGATCGGACTGGATCGCCCCATCCAGTAGTGATTTTTCCCTGTGGTTTGGCGATCTGGTAGCGATTGCCGCCTGGGTGTCATTACTTCCTGGTTTTAACCAGGAAGTAATGGTTTTTTTCGCATGTGCAGAAGGTGTGCACACACACTTGAACCGATAAGGAAGGTAAGTAGATTTCACCCTTGCATTATTTAGTTTATTGGTGTATTTATTTATACCCTGCTTTATTGCCTTTATAAATAACTCAAAGCCATGAACATACCTAATACTCCTAACTCCTCTATTTTCCCCAGAATGACAACCCTCTGATCATGTACAAAATACAAGGTTCCCGTCATTGCTGCAACTTCTGTCACAGAAGACCTTTTCATTAGGCTCCTCTCACCTTCACAAGTGCACAGCAGATGCCCCCAAATCAGTCTGGATGGTATCATACCAAGATGTGGCTGCTTTTATCCTCACCCCTCCCCACTCTGGACCCCAATCCACAGTTGTGGCAGCTACAATGACCCTTAGTGAGAATTCCAGCTCTCAAATTCCATAGAGAAGATAAGGTTGGGTCTATTCTTCACCCACTACAACCCGACCAGACACACACACACACACACACACACACACACACACACACACACCTGTGGGACTTTGTAGGTGCCTACTAAGTTTGACATCTGGATGGAGATGTCCTTGGTAGCTGCATCAAGAAGAGCCAGAAGCTTGTCCTCCCTTCCACAGCTGTAGTTGGGGATGTTGGCTTCTCCAGTAGAGAGCAAGTCCAGCAAGGCTTCTGAAGTGCCAAGGGTGTTCATATAGTTGTCATAGAAGTTGTAGCCCAGTGTGAGATTGTGCAGGAGTCGGAGATTCTTGTTGACAACTTGAATAGCGGAAATGAAGGGTAGTATTCTGAACTCATTAAAAGGTAAACTAGTGTAAGGAAAGAAAGTGTTCATGTTATCAGCAGCATCAGGAACAGCAACAACAAAATAGTTTATTTTTCCATTTAATTTTATATGTCTCTACATGCCTACCGTGTCCTAAACCAATACAGATCCAAAATCAGAGGCAAATGATAGTCACCCATCACTTTTTTATTTTTATGAACATTGAGAAGATGGAAGGAAGAGAGTCCACCATCAGAGTTGAGAACCACAAATATACCATCATTTGTAGCAATAGTCATTTTAATCTACCCAGTGCTAGTATTCAAATTCATTCAGTTATTAAATTAAAACGATAATAAAAGGAACACTTATGTTTCCTAAGTGATCTAGAAAATCTCTTTAAAAAAGCAAGCCATACTCCATTCTTATAAGGACTAATCATTGAATATCAATGAGCATTTATAAAATTATGGAAATGGACAACCACTTCAATCGCTACTTTATACAAATATCAGTATTCAAGTGACGAAGCCAGGGCTGGACAGGGGTAGGAAAATAACGTCAACTTCTTTCAGGGTTTTTTTCCCCCCTGCCTCACCTGGATTTGATTATTTTCCACAGGATAAAGCAAAAGAGCTAAACCATGGAAATCAAAATTATTCAAGATATTAAGCAGGTCCTGCAATTCAAGAGTAAATGAAATAAAAAGAAAAGAAGACGAGTGTTGGAACTGAAAACGGAAAGAAGGCAACTCATACTGAATGACTTACAAGTGAGCCTGACTATAAGGAACTATGTTGAAGGTCAGTGTTGTAGACGATATTGTTGTTGCGGTGCTGACCAAACTAATGATGTGGTCTCCTGGCTTGTAATAGCTCCATGGTTTTTTCCCATCCTGGTTCTCCAAACTCAGCAGACACTTCATTCGAAGCTTCTCAGAGCCTGGCTGGGATGCTGGCAGCATCAGAAACAGAAGCAGGAGGTCCATAACTCATGGGCTGAATCAACGTCTTTCCTGTTTCTAAACAAGAATGAGAAGAATTCAAAGAACTCTTATCAGGTAGAAATGCCAGTGGCTTTCCTGATCCAGACAGAGCAAACCAAACTTCACGTGGAAAGGAGAGATGGGTACATTCAACAGCACATCCCTTGCCTTTCCTGAATGTTGTGCATGAATGTTGTGCATTTATCCTTTTCTGATGCAAGATCCTTTCCATGTTACTTCAGTTTGATGTTTACATCAAAGGCAGCCCCTGGAGAAATAGCAGAAGAGGTCTCAAAGACCAGGATGTTGATCATTACAGAGAAAAGCAACTTCTCCTCTGGGGATCCTAAATTTCTTCCAGGGCTCCGTATGCAGAGAGATAGTTGGAGGAAAGCATGTTAGTGAAATATTACATATGTACCCCTGGGGGCATTCTTCTGTCTATGTTGTGGTCCTTCCTATCAGGTCATGTTGTGAAAGTGCTGCTGGAGGAAGATTTATTTATTTATTGGATTGATTCAGTAATTTGTTTTTAAATTAATTTCCGATTAAAAATGAAACGGTTCAGTCCATGCCTTCTTGCAGCTTTTGGAGCCTGGTGGGTGCAGAATGGACCTCTTCTTTGGCTCTCATTTCTCCTCCTGGCTACAGCACAACCACCATCTGGTCTCACCTGTTCTGGAAATGATGTCTCAACAGATTAAAACTCCGTGCCAGTTCATTGGAGGCAACCATGACTACTTTACTTATTTATTTATGAAATTTATTTACCACCCATCTCATATCCAATGACTATGGGTGGCTTATAGCATAGAGGCATAAAATCATTAACAAATAAAATCATTAACAGCAGATGGCAAAGAAGGAAGCTGGACACATGGGGCAGGAAGGGGGAGAGGGGTTAAGTTTTAATTAGTCAACCACTCCCATTATGAAGTTCCTTCATTGGGCCCTCAAGCCAATTGGAAGTGTACGATTGGTGGGTGAAGGATGAGGAACCGTTCCCCCTGGCATGGAGTTGTGATCCAGCAGTTAGATACATTGATGTTGTCTGTGGGAGAATTTTACCACACCCTTGTGCTTGAGCTGTAGGTGGGGATGCAAAAAGGAAAACACACCTGTTCCTTTCTCCCCAGCTTCCAGTGGGTTCCCCCAGGCTTTGTGCCACCCCAGTGAATAAGCAGCATCAATCGGCCAGTCTCAGGATCTGACTGGGAAAACAGGAATAATATCTCATTGGCAGATTCCTTGCCTTAAGTGGGAAAGAGGAAAAAAACATCATCATCATCATCATCATCCAGAGTGAAGGGACCAACCAACTGGAGCTTAGAGAAGATAAAAATTTCTTGCAGGAAGAGCAACTTATTTTTAATTTAAAAAAAATGGAATAATCAGAACAAACAATATTCCTTATTTGATATAAATAGTATAATTAAGATGGGATTTTTTTTCTATTAGTAAGAGGGACAAAATGCTCGTATTTATGGTTTAGCCTCCAAAGCTTCAGCTGTTCTTCCCAGCCTTGGCCTGGACATCCTCTTTGGCACAATCCAAAGCGCCTGGAGCCAGGGAGATTTGCAGGCCCTTTCAGTCTTTGGCTGGAGGGACCTTCTCTTCCTTGAAGGCTTGATGTAGACTTGAGGTACTGGAGGTCCAAGAGTGATTCACAGTGGTGCCCATCCGTGTGTGTGTGTTTATTGGTTCATGGTTTCCATGACGGCTGTGGACCTGACCCAGTTAGTTCATGACCACACTTACATCAGAGGACACACGCTAGACTTGGTTTTTATCTCTGGTCAGTGGCTGAATGATCTTGATTTAGAGGAGTTAGTCATCAATCCCTTGTCATGGACAGATCATTTGCTCCTTCGGCTGGACTTTCACACTGCTTCCCTTCGTTGCAGGGAGACAGAACTGACTAGGTGGTTCCGTCCCAGGTGCCTGATGGACCCGGAGAGGTTCCTGACGGAGCTTGGGCCATTCCCAGAGGCTCTGGCTCACGACTTGGCTGAAGACTTGGTAGCTGCCTGGGATAGGGCGGCTGCTGGAGCTTTGGACCGCGTCGTGCCTTTGCGGCCTCTGACCCGGTGCCAATCTCAATTAGCTCCTTGGTTCTCTGAGGAGCTGAGGGAGATGAAGCGCCAGAAAAGACGCCTAGAGAGTGATTGGAGGGCCAGCCACACTGAATCTGACCGGACACTGGTAAGATCTCATATTAAGACTTACCTAGTGGCAATAAGAGTGGCGAAACGTAATTATTTCTCCCTCTTATTGCATCTGCAGAGAACTGCCCAGCCGCCCTGTTTAGGGTGACCTGCTCCCTACTGCAAATGGGAGCGCGGGATGACCTCTTGCATCATAGAGCTGAGGAATTTGTGCACTATCTGCATGATAAAATCACTCAGATTCGGGACGGCCTGGACTCCAATTGGGTAGCCTCAGATGGGATGATGGGGGTGGATCTTGAGAATGTTATCTGGGAGGAGTTTGACCCTGTGGCTCCCGAGGACGTGGAAGGATTTTGGGGAGACTAAACGCCACCACATGTTTATTGGACCCATGTCCCTCCTGGTTGGTACTGGCCTCCCGGGAGGTTACATGAGGCTGGCTCCAGGGTATTATTAATGCTTCTTTGAGTGAGGGTGTCTTCCCGGCCACCTTGAAAGAGGCGGTGGTGAGGCCCCTCCTCAAGAAGACTTCCCTGGACCCGGTTATTTTCGCTTCATGGTGAAGGTTGTTGAGAGTGTGGTGGCGCGATAGCTCCCTCGATACCTGGATGAAGCTGTCTATCTGGATCCATGCCAGTCGGGTTTCAGGATGGGCTACAGCATGGAAACGGCATTGATCGCGTTGGTTGATGATCTCTGGAGGGCTCGGGACAGGGGCTACTCCTCAGTCCTGGTCCTCCTTGATCTCTCAGCGGCTTTTGATACCATCGATCATGGTATCATGCTGCGTCAGTTAGGGGGTTTAGGAGTGGGAGGCACCGTGATGCGGTGGTTCTCCTCCTTTCTCACTGACCGTACGCAGTCCGTGTTGATGGGGGGGCAGAGGTCGACCTTGAGGCACCTCATTTGTGGGGTGTCACAAGGGTCGGTTCTCTCGCCCCTCTTGTCCAACATATAAGTGAAGCCGCTTGGTGAGATCATCCATGGTTTCGGGGTGAAATGTCAACTGTATGCTGATGACATGCAGTTGTACATTTCTACCCTGAACCACCCCAATGATGCCCTTGCCGTGATGTCCCGTTGCCTGGAAGCCGTACGGATCTGGATGGGGAGAAACAGGCTCAGACTCAACCCTTCCAAGACAGAGTGGCTGTGGCTTCTAGCGCCCCGATATAGCCAATTGGTACCATCTTTGGCTATTGGGGATGAGATCTTACCCCCCTCAGAGAGGGCTCGCAACTTGGGCATCCTCCTGGATGCACGGCTGTCTTTAGATGATCATATGATGGCTGTGGCCAGGGGGGCCTTTTATCAGGTCTGCCTGATTGCCCAGTTGCGTCCTTTTCTGGATCAGGACGCCTTACACACAGTCACTCACGCCCTTGTCACTTCCCGTCTGGACTACTGTAATGCTCTCTACATGGGGCTCCCCTTGAGGAGCACCCGGAGGCTCCAACTGGTCCAGAATGCGGCTGCGCGAGTGGTTATGGGAGCGACTTGTTGCTCCTGGGTAACTCCCCTCTTGCGCGAGCTGCACTGGCTTCCGGTGGTCTTCTGGGTGCGTTTCAAGGTGCTGGTCACCATCTTCAAAGCGCTCCATGGCTTAGGGCCGGGTTATCTACAGGACCGCCTTCTGCCACTGAATATCTCCCACCGCCTGATATGCTCTCACAGAGAGGGCCTCCTCAGGGTGCCGTCAGCCTGACAATGTCGGCGGGTGACCCCCAGGGGGAGAGCTTTCTCTGTGGGAGCTCCTGCCTTATGGAATGAACTGCCCCCGGATATAAGAAAGATTCCCGACCTCCGCACCTTCCGTCAGGCTCTGAAGATTCTGTTGTTTCACCAAGCCGGCCTGACTGAATAGATTAATTTTAGTGGGTTTTAAATTGGTTTTAATGGGGTTTTAATAAGGGGTTTTAATAACGGCCAAATAGCTTTAACTTATTTTAGTAATTTTAATTTTAATTAATTTTTGTGGATTGTTTTAATATGGCTGCAAACTGCCCTGAGTCCCACGGGAGAAGGGCAGTATAGAAATGTAATAAACTAAACTAAACTAAACTAAACTAAACTAAACTAAACTAAACTAAACTAAACTAAACTAAACTAAACTAAACTAAACTAAACTAAACTAACTATTCTGGAATAAAATGGAAGCCTCCAAACCTCCTCACCCACGTTTGTGGGTTGCGAAGCAGCCCTAAGGAGGCAGCCAATCACAATGCAGAGATGGGTACCCTAACCTTCTCCAAATCATCAGGTCCAACAGGATTCAACTATCACCAGATAACCAGATAAGACATTTTGCCAGCATCTCTAATATTTATTTCTATTTAATATGTTTTCTAGAAACTAGGAACAATGGGTTGTGAATTGTCAAAGAATACCAGTATGTCAACCCTGTCAGGAGGGCATTGGCTATAACTATGCCTGCTAGAGGAGATTCCTCATTAGAAGTGAGAAATTCTGTTCTGCACCTCAGCCCAGAGAAGCTGGGACTGGAGACTGAGAGAGAGGAAGCGACGAAGAGGGTGGAACTTGATCTGGAGCTTAAATGAACTGAGATGGGTGAGAAAGAGAAGAGTAGGAGAAAGGAATTACTGAGACCAGTTAGAGCTATTGAAGTTGCATATGTTATCCATTGCGTTGGTACAATGACTTTGCATGGTTTATATAGGCCAAATATTGCCTTATGTGTATGCTGAGAAAAAGGACTACCAAAATTTTTAAAAACATGAATACTTATTAATTCATTTATTTAATTAATATCTTCTATATTAATCTGATTAGTTTTACAGACTTTTTACTTTAATTTCCTTCAATTTTAAATAGGCTAAATTGTCAAACACATGCAAAGGAAGTATACAAATAGAATAAAAATTTCAGTAAATAATTATATGTTATGAACATAAGAAATCATTTTGCTATGATTTCCCTTCTTTTATCATTAGATGTTCCTTAGTATTTAGATCTGGTCTCAGGATGATAATGTAACACTTGGGAATGAAGATGCAGCCCAGCAGCCCAAGATGGAGAAGACCTGCACAGCCACCATGAACTTTCCTTTGGTGCTCAGGTAGGTGGGCAGGAAGGAGACCCAGACGCTGCAGAAGACCAGCATGCTGAAGGTGATTAGCTTGGCTTCATTGAAGGCCCCAGGCAGATTCCTGGCCAAGAAAGCTACAGTGAAGCAAATGGCAGCTAAGAAACCCATGTAGCCGAGGACAAGATAAAACATAGTAGTAGAACCTTCATTGCATTGAAGGATGATCTCTCCTGCTTGGGATTGCAGGTCAGAGTCAGGGAATGGGGGGGAAACTCCCAGCCAGATGGCACAAATGAAAATTTGGATACCAGAACAAGAAAAGATGATGGAGTTGGCCAAGCTCTTCCCCAAATATCTCTTCACTCGGTTTCCTGGTTTTGTGGCCATGAAGGCCAGCACCACCATGATTGTTTTGGCCAACACAGAAGACACAGCTATTGAGAAGACAATGCTGAAAATTGTTTGTCGAAGAAGGCAAGTGGACTTCCTTGGTTGGCCAATGAAGAAAAAGGAGGACAAGAAGCAAAGCAGGAGGGCGACCAGGAGGATGTAGGAGAGGTCCCGGTTGTTGGCTTTGACAATGGGAGTTTCTAGGTATTTAATGAATATGATTAAAACAAAGCCTGTGGTTAGGAACAATAGTAGAGCAAAGGAAACTAGGATGATGCCCAGATATTCCTCATAGGACAGAAAGGTTATTCTTTTGGGGATACATTGGACTCGGTTCTCAGTTGGGTATTGACCATCTGGACACTTGGTGCATTTTTCAGTATCTGAGAAAACAGAAAGTAATATTTCTTTTATATCTCTTTTCACATTTTTTTTAAATTTGTAATTTTATTATAACACATATATGACATTACACAACATACAACATATAGATATCATTTTAAAGCATTGTTTCATTGTGGTCTTCCATTTATATCTGTTTCACATTTTCTTTGGATGACGCCTGATACTGAGAGATAGGAAAGTCTTGGTAAATGTAAATATATATGTGTGTGTATATGTGTGTATGCATGGGTGAATATAATTGTGCTTGTGAAGAAACTGGGAGCCTAAGCAGCTTGCACAATAGGGGTGAATATAGGGAAGCACAACATTGTACATGCCATTACATTCTGGACCATTTGTATGTTTTTGATGGCTTTCAAGAGCACATTGCAGAATTCAAACAGGAACTGAGCAAGGCATGAGAATACTCCCGTCTAGTAAAAAGTGCAGCTGGTGCACAAGAAGAAACAGTGTGAAGGCCTCTACCCATTCCTGCCTTCTGCACATTGACCTGGAGCTTGAGTCTATGAGGTTCCCAAAATTGTGCATCCAGGAGATTGCTACCCCATCTAGGGCAACAGGATCACCCACCTGGCCATAGGTGGTGAACTGATGACACCAGAGCCCATGGTCTGAAAAGTGACCCCCCTTATCTCTTTCAGGTAAATGATTGAAAGGAAAGGAGAGACTCAAGTGGGATTGACATCAACTGAAGCCATACAGAAAGAAAGAGGAACCTTTGGAAAACACTGCCTTCAATTTCCAAACTCTGAGGCCAGCCCAGAAAGATACCATGGTTGATACTATCAGAAGCCACTGAGAGACTTCCAGTTTGGTGTTACGGTGAGACAGTCGGGGAAATAGTGGGCTCTGATGAGCCCCATGAAAACCGCGGTTGCCGAACCACCGCCGATGGGTCTTTGGACCAGAACTGTCCTGCAGGGATGGGGGAAAAGGAGGAGCACCTCAGATGACCAAGAGGAACAGGCAAATTCCTTGGAGGTCAGAGAGAATCTCTGTGTGTCAGCGGCGGGGGGCGGCAGCCATGGCAGCTGCCACGAAGCTGAGACTGGGCAAGAAATGTGCTGGAGGAAAGTGGATAGAAATGGAGCTCTTTGAAGCCAGGTGAGTGACAACCAATCCAGGCTAGAACAAAGCTTAGAGCAAAATTAACATCTATAAAATCCCTAGCTATAAAATAGCACCTGAATAACAAAGGGGCTGAAAATTTAAAATATTACCTTAAAGAAACAAAGACCTGATAAACAACTAAGCTTTGAATAGGACTAAAGGAATTAAATATTGAGATATGGGACAAAGACTGGATATTTTAAAACTTTAATTGGATTAAAAAAAAAGATTGGATACTTTTAAAATTAAAAGAAGAAGAAATAAATTGGATTGTTACATAATAGCACAAAATGGCTACTCGCATGACTAATAAAAATGTGGATCATAGAGGGACACCATCTGGTTCAAAAAGGAACTTTGTAACTCCTTTTTTGTGGAGGTGGGGTTTTTTTCCCTGTCTGCAGGCAGCTTGACTTTTGTGAAAAGAAAAGGAATTATAATGGAACTCCTATAGTTGAAACCATAATAACTTAAAAAATTAGTGCAGGAATAAAAGAAGGAATAAGCACAGGCCCAAGAGAAGATTTGATATATCATATTCAGAATAAAAATAACAAAAAGATATAATATGACTTATGGAAGACAGAATTGAAAATTTTGAAAATGGAAGGAAATATATGTTTGCAGGCAAGGAGATGAAGATACAAGAGAAACAGGACTGGAAAAAGAAAAAAGAAGATTGAAACAATGTGATTAAAAAATAAAACGATGTACAGGTGGATTGTAGTAATAAAAAGAAGGTTTTTACAGAAATTAAGAATGTTAAAAGGAATTTATAAACATATTTACAGGTGTGTTTGAAGCAAGAACCATGTCTCAATGTTAAATTGGTATGAAAAAGGATAAGGATAAATATGATTAACTGAAAATAAGCAATGTATAGATGGATGGAAATAACAAAGAAAGGATTAAGTAGGGATAGTTAAACCAACCATGATTATGCTGTGTTTAACAGCCAAAAATTAAAAATAGATATGCTGTGTAACAGCCAGAAAACAAAATGACTATGCTGTGTTTAACAGCCAGGTATAAAATGGTTATGCTGTGTTTAACAGCCAGGAAATAAAAATGATTGGTTTAACAACAAAGATGAAGATAAAGATGTTGGGTTCTATAGCAAAATAAAATGAGGTGGGATAGCCAAATAAGGAGGAGCATGTTGAGATTAATAGTTAAAATGAAATGAATAAGTTAGTTTTAATAACAGAAATAAAGACTATAAATGTTGAGTTCATTAGTAAAAATAAAATGATTGTGTTTGAATTAATTACTTTATGAATGTTTATAATAATTGTGATGATTTATTTTGTTAAAATATATCCATCTAAGCAAATGAAAGAGAAAAATGGAATTATAACTGATTAGGATTTAAGATTTAAGTAACAGGTTTTTAGGTATAGTTAAATAGATAAAATTGAGGGAAATAATTGAGTAAAATATTAAGTTGTGTTAATTGAAAATTAAGATTTGTTAGTGATTTGTACTAATTTGTGACCGGATCAAAACTTTGTTTTGAAAAAAATGTGTTTTCTGTTTATGTTTTAAAAAATAACAAAAAACTTTTATATATATATATATAAAAAGAAGCCATTTAGAGATCCAGGGGGGCCAGGTTTGTTGCAACACCCCCATTGATAGGATATCTGCAAGAGCAACCCATGTTCTCTCAGCACTGTATCCCAGCAATCAGCCTCCATAATGCTTCTGAATGCCAATTATGCCCTCTACAATTGGGCACTGGGTGAAACTTGTCTAACATGCTTGCAACCACGAGAGCCTCTTTAGAAAGGGGTACACTAAGTCATCCCTCAGGGCAGATGGTGGTAAGACCCATTCCTGGAAAGAGGCACTAATTACACCCAACGTCAAATTAGCTCCAAACCTTGAGGCCTTCTGGAAATTCCTTAATCTGTGATTATTTCAACAGAACTGGGGATCCAATGGTAACAGAGCCCTGTGTACTAATTGCACCATGAGTAACATCTCAACTTACTCCCCTCTTGCCATCTTAATTTTTTTATGTTTCATTGTTTTAATCTAGTTTTACAAAATGTTTTATTATTTATTTAAGTGTATGCCATCCAGAGCCATTTTGTGTGAGACGGGCAGCAAAGGAAATTTGATAAATATCTAATAATTGTTATAAACAAAGTTATCATAAGGCATATTAATTCCTGAAATAATTCAAGAAGAACATGTCTGTTAGGTCTTTGCAGTCTTTTGATTCTAAAAATGAGAAGATGAAGCAATTTCTTTCCATACTTTCTATATATGCTAACAATTTTAAAGACTGACAGGTTGCAAAATTCACCAGATGTTTAAACTGGATTTGGCATGTTTGCTGCCTAACGAGTCCTTCCCAAGGACCTGGGACAGGGAGATGTGGATGTTTGATGGTGTAACACGGGGGTCAGCAACCTACGGCTCTGGAGCTGTAGGTTGTGGCTTGTGGCTCTTTGGGCCCTCTGCCACGGCTCCCTGTCCCATAACTGACTGGCCCTGCCCCTTGCCCTCCGCTCCCAGTCACTCCTCACCTGGCCTGAGAAGGTAAGAGTAACAATGGGGGATAGAGAAGCAGCCGGGGCTGATTCTCCAGCACCTCACTCTGGCTGGAGCTTTTTCCGGCCCTTGTTGGTGCTGTGCGTGCTTCAGTCACTTGGGGAGATGCGCAGTGGGAAAAGCGGGCTGTCCCCACCGAACCTCGCACATCCACTCCACCCCTGGGGTCAGAAAAGCTGAGGCTGGGCCAAGTTGGCGAATGCTTCTTGGGGCTCTTCGCTACTGCTTTTCTTTCTTTCTTTGGAAATCCGGGAATGAGTGCGAAGCGCAATGGAGGCTTCCCTTTGGGCGACCCTCTTTCTCCTCTCATGACCTCCTGGTTGGCTGTGGCAGGGCTGGGAGTGTCCGCATAAGCAGGGAGACCCTCCTCAAGCAAGCCAGTGGGCTCAACCAAAGCGCAGCAAAGGCGTGCATGGGGTGGGTGGGTGCTCACTTGAGGAGGATCTCCCCACTTCTGCGCACATTCCCAGCCTGGCCAGGGGGTTGTGAGAAGAGGAGGAGGAGGAGGAGGGTCGCCTGAAGGGAAGCCTCTGTTTTGCTTCATGCTCATTTCTCAGCCAGCCCGGATTTCCAAAAAGAAAAAAGGAAAGCAGTAGCGAAGAGCTCCAATGAGAGGTTGCTGAGCTTTCTGAGAGAGTGAGAAGAGACACAGACACACACAAAGAGAGAGAGAGATACAGAGAGAGGGGGAAGATAGAGAGGGGGGAGAGGGGGGGAAGAGAAAGAGAGAGAGATACAGGGAGAGGAGGGGGGAGAGAGAGACATAGATACAGAGAGGGGGGTGAGAGAGAGAAAAGGGTTTTGTGGTTCCTGGTTCTCTGCCCTAATGACCGGCTGATAGGTGTGGCTGGGGGGGGGGTCATGTGACTGGGAGTGAGTGATGTCGAGTTGGCCACATCCATCCAGGTTTTGGGTTCCCAAGTTTCTTTTTCTGTGGGAAACAGGTCCAAATGGCTCTCTGAGTATTTAAGGTTGCAGACTCCTGGTGTAACAGATATTGTCTCAGTATGGAAGCTGCTTCGAGTGAAGCCACATTTTGCAATTGACTGATGGTGAATGTGTCAGTGCCGATGGTGTTCAAATGGTGCTCCAGATGTTTTGGGACTGCACTCAAGGCGCCTGTTACTATTGGTACTAAATTTGCTTTCTTTTGAGCAGCAGTTCTACTTTTATTTCCAGTTTATTATCTTTGCATTTTATTATCTTCTCCGGGTCTTTCTCTTGTATACTGTTGTCATCAGGAACGGCCACATCCACTAGACAGATTTCTTCGTTTTTCTTTTCGACAATTCCAGGGTGTTATATGGCAGGTGGCTTCTTTTCTAAAGTCACAGAGCACTTTAGCTTCTTCATTTTCTATGATTTTCTCTAGAGGGGGACTTATGACCCCCCTTGCTTGAAGACAAATGGTATTTCTTGCAGATCTTGCAATGAACCATTGTTGCTACTTTGTCATGCTGTTGTTTTTAATCATTCTGTATGATCTTCTTGCAGCAGCTAACCAAGTAATCTTCAACTTCTTTGTAGAGGGAGCCCTTGTTATCTGTTGTGTCTTGTAACATTTCACATCCACCTATTTTCCTTGGTAAGTAGAGACTGTCAACATCGCCACATGGATGAAAGGCATGGTTCATTGTCATTATTTTTCTGGTGTTCCTATCTAATGCTTTTATTTTTACTCAGGTCCAATTCACTATTCCAGCCGTGTATCTAATGACTGGAATTGCCCAGGTGTCGATTGCTTTGATGGTATTTCCTCCACTGAATTTGGACTCTTCTTCCCATACTTAGTGTATTCATTCATAAACTTTTTCTTGACTTCAGTGTACTTCTTGTTGTCATCTTGAAGGATGCCCAGGTATCGTATTGATTGTATTCTTCCAGGCTCTTGAAGTTATTTCCACAGGAAATCTTGATCCCTTCAGTTTTTTCTTTTTTTTCCTTGTTGATGATGAGTGAGGCACATTTATCCAGTCCAAACTCCATTACAATATCTTGGCTATTTCTCTTTTACTACTCCTTTCTCCTAAGTCTGGTTCATTTTGATCAAAACAGTGTATGTAAGGTTTTGTTCCCCATTCAAAACCACAACTGGATTTCTTTAGTGTTAGCATTATAATTGTTTTTTATTTCACTATTTAATAACCATGAAAATTGGAAAGGTAACAAGTGCAAAGGTCTAGCAGCAATCCCTCCAAGGAATATATGAAGGTGATTACACTGAACTCTGGAATGTTGAACTGTGTTATAAACAATATTTGTGCTTTATCTCTTAATCCATAAATGGACACTGGAGAGGAAAGAGGGAGATTTTATCCCTAATAATGGTAAACTTAGTTTATATCCCTTCTCTTACACTGATATTCTCTAAATGGATTTTATGGTGAGTCTTTCATTTGGTTTTCTCTTGTCCCTTGAACCTGACCCCTCTCCCTCCATGATCCTCCCAATTAGATCTTTCTGCTTATGTGTCTCTAGATCCTAGAGTCAATTCTAGATTGACTCTAGGATCCTAGATTGACTGTTTAATTGGCCAATAAGGAGGTATATTAGTTTACTGAGTAGAAACCATTGACTTCAAACCATTCCTCATGTTTCTAGGAATTCAGATGTTCTTGAGAAAGGAAAACATAGTGGGACACTTCCAAAATAAGGAATAGAAAAGACATTTGTTCTGGAAGAAGGAAATCCCCCATGTCCTTCAATCTCTTCCTACCTTGTCCTTTTTGACCTTTTTCTTAGTTTCCTCATTATGGAAGAAGTTGGGCATGTTGAAAATAAAGAACAAACAACAAGAAAGTAGTCAGGGGCAGATGTCTTTTTTAACACGTGGATTGATCAAAATGCTCTGGAAGGATCCAGTACCCTTTCCTCCAGTGTCACCCACCTTCCTGAGTGGAGAAGGTCCCCTCTGGACAAGGAACGCAGTTGTAGCAGCAAACTGGCTCTCCTTCTTGAGCCCGTTTGACAGATCCGGGATGGCAATTTTTCACACATTTGGACTGAGGCAGAGGCTAAGCAAATAACAGGAATGCCAAAAGAATTGTAATAAGACTCATCGTCCATAGAAATTTGAGGTAGACGTGAACATTAGCCAAGTAGTCTCCAAGATTTACTTAGTTAAATAAAAAATGTATAACTAATTCCAAATGGTTGTAAGAGATGCAACTAATTGCAGATTCATAATTTACAGTAGTTTCTTTTCCTTCTGGGCTATGACATTGGAAGGAAGGAATTATCTACTTAATAATGTTTGGAGGGATGTAATTGTGAAGATATTTAAGCATAAACTGATAACATGTGGGTTCTTCTTCATAGCCATTATTAACTTCAGTGGTGAAATCCAATTTTTTTTTATTACCAGTTCTGTGGGTGTGGCTTGGTGGGCGTGGCTTGGTGGGGATGGCAGGGTAAGGATACTGCAAAATCCCCATTCCCTTCCCACTCCTGGAGGAAGGATATTGCAAAATCTCCATTCCCACTGCAGTTTGGGGCCAGCCAGAGTGGTATTTGCCAGTTCTCCAAACTACTCAAAATTTCTGCTACCAGTTCTCTGAACTACTCCAAATTTCCGCTACCAGTTCTCCAGAACCTGTCAGAATCTACTGGATTTCATCATGCATTCTTCCATTCTTCATAAATCCTTGATTTTAAAGTATGATGATTTACTATTATATTTTATATTCTAAAAGATTTATTTTTTTAATCCTATTGGATATATTAAACTGTGTTGAATAATGTAACTTCTGTGTCAGCCTCCACCTTTATATTGCTTGCTTGCTTGGCTGCCATTGTAACGGGGGGAGGCGGGAGCTGTCTGGATGTCTGGGGGGGGGGGGAAGTGAACTGGTGGAGTAAATGGGAGAAAGTTTTCCTCAGCTTTTCTCTGCAGCTGGGAGGCATGCTGATAACCACTCAAGGTCAACTGTCATGGCATACCAGGAGGACGGAGCCATCGGAAGCTGCACCCCACATGACCCCTTGGGGGGATGTGGATTGGATACTCCTGACTGGACGATTGGGGGGAGAGTTTTAAGGATGATTTCTATATGTGATTTTCACGCCTATTGCCTCAAACCTTGCTTTTCTTTGGTTGCATTCAGTAAAAGTACCTCTCTCTATGAAAATGGAGTCGGGGTTTTTCTTTCTTGAGTGTTGAAAGGAGGCATACCTGACATTCTGACTAATATCAGTTACAGTTACAGTAACAGAGTTGGAAGGGACCTTAGAGGTCATCTAGTCCAACCCACTGTTCACACAGGAGACCTGTACTAGGGATTTGAACCGCCAACCTTTCTGATTGACAAGCTCAGTGTCTTAGCCACTGAGCCACCCTGTCAGGCAATAGGACCTTGAACGATTCTCCTAGACCACATGAAACATTGCAAAGCCAATCCTCTATCAAGGTAGTCTAAAAGAGTCTCCCAGTAAATTTAAGAAGTAAAATTTCCTTTACAAACTGTCAACTTTAAGGGACATATTTTTGTTTATTTTTATATTTATTCATTCATATGACAACCATGCTGGTGAAATAAAACTAAAATTGACTGGCCAGTTCCTCGAACTGCAGTGAGATGAGATGGAGGTGAGGTCATGAGAATGTGTCCCTCAAAAAGGGTAAGCCAGAAGACATCTTTTGCTACAGCAAATGGGACATGGACATGAGCCCTGTTGGAAAGGGATGTCTATAAGGCCCAACTTGGTATCCAAGGCAAGGTCCTTTCTTTTTAAGAATTACAATTATCTGACACCAACTGCCATGGGAAGAGACAGACATTTATGATTAGTTAAATTTGGAGCCTCCTTTTTTCCAGAGAGACATAAAACAGCTAACAATCAAGATACACAAATCCCTTCAAATGGTTTTCAGGCAGTGCCGTCTTACAAGTCAAAGCCCAAATCTAGCTATAATTTCCTTTCAAATTGTCCCTCATTATACACAATGTCAGGAAGGGGTCATTTGGATCAAAGCTATTCAGAGTTTCAACTTTCTAGAATAGTCTTTGCCACACGTCAGCTGAGTCACAATGATGTTATGTGAACTGAAAGTCTTAGATATTCTTTCTTGAGCAGCAGGCCTACAGCACTATCCCAGTGGGGTAAAAGAGAGGACTCCGGCCATGTCTGGTCTGCTTAAAAACTTCACAGACCATGGATCTACCCTTCCAGAGAAACCTGTCCCCAACTAAGACAAACTGAATCCCAATTCTAAGGCTTATTTCCCACTGGGACCAACAGACCCTCTATCCAGTCTTGATTCAATGTCACTGGATTCAGTCCAAGTCTGAACTTGGGCGCTGGTCAACAAAATTGCCTTCTTTGCTTTACGAGGACAAGACATCATTGAACTTCAGGCTAACACAGCTCCACAATCCCCAGCGTTTCAGGGCCTCTCTCATCAGTTTTATGGAGATACCTCATGCAGTGGGCCATCATCTGTGTCCTAAAGTATAATCACCCAGCAATCCAGGTGTGACATGGCTGAATGGAGACTCTCAGTCACCCAGGTCATGGTTGTCCCAAAGATGTTTTTACAAAAGGAAACAGGACTTTCCTGGGTTGGGTTTGTTAAATTTTTTGTTTGCTTGTTTTTTTGTGTTTTGAAAATGTTTCACTTCTCATCCAAGAAACCAGTTTGCTGCTATGGCTGCTTCTTGCATTAGTAGTGAAACATTTTCCAAAAATCCCAAGAAAGTTCAGTTGCCTTTTGGAAAAGCACTCTTGGGACCTTGGTCAGTGGTACCGAAGCCTCCCAAGCAGTCTGAAAAGATTATAAACGTTCTATTCCCCACATTCAATTCTCAGTGAGGGTCATTCACCTTGGAAACTAAACTTGAAGTAGTTTTGCAAAGCAGAAAAGTTGGTAATATTTCACTTACATTTTTGAGCAGCTTTAACTGTGACAGATGGTCTTGGTCGATGATCAGTCTCTGCCTTTCTAAACTCCCTACTTGCTCTTCAACGGGATTCTCCATGGGGGCAACCAACCAGCTCATGATGTTCAGATCTCCTGTGACGTCTCCATTTTCATCCAGGTAGAGTTTGTCCCGGGAAAAATTGCAAAACTCATTCTTCTCCAGAAAGGGATGGAACTAGAATAGAAACATCCAGGAATTTTAAAGCTTGGTTTCTTGTCCCACGTGGTCTTTTAACATTTGAATATTTCTTCTGCAATCATCTAACTTACAAATATTCTCAGTTGGGAGCGCAAGTGTCACTGCTATGTTCAAAACTGAAAAACAACAGTTTCAGCAAAATATATTGCTGAAATAAATTTGATTTATATGCCGCCCTTCTCCGGAGACTCAGGGCGGCTTACAATGCATTAAGCAATAGCCTTCATACTTTTGTATATTTATACAAAGTCAGCTTATTGCCCCCAACAAACTGGGTCCTCAATTCACCCACCTTAGAAAGGATGGAAGGCTGAGTCGACCTCGAGCCTGGCTAGGATTGAACTCGCAGTAATTGCAGGCAGCTGGTTCTTAAATGCTGCCTTTATAGGAGGCATTACCCCCCTACGCTACTCAGGCTCTTGTTATTGACAATATAATATATTGACAAAATATATTAAAAATGTATGTTGTGGGGAAAATTCTAAAACAGGTGAAAAATTAATTGAATAAACAAATAAAGATATTATTTATAAACATGTTCAGAACCAAAGGTTGATTACAAGAAAGCATGATTTTTTCAAGCTGAAAGTTGGGAGGCTAATCTTATCCCAGGTAGACCAGATAAGATAATTCTACTTTATTGTAAGGCTACATTAAGAGAATCTTGCAAGCCTGAAAGAAAAAAAAAATCTTCCATCAAGTCTTTCCGTAGCTTGAAAATTTAGGGAAGATCTTCTCTGACTTTCTTTCTCTGCCTGTTATGCAGCTGCAGGTCCCTACTCTCTTATCCAGTTGTTCCTACGAAGCATTTCTTCCCCTCATCTCCCATATTGTTACATTGCCTTAATAGATTGTGGGAATGCAGGTGATATAATCTGTTTTCAGCAAAGTATTAAAAAAGTACTTCCTGATGTGAAAATTAGCAGTCTAGTTAAATTAGGCTGGGATGGAATGGTAAACGGATAAAAACTGTCTTAGTTGTACTCAAATGCTTTTCAATGTTTCTCATAAAACTGGGGAATTGTGAATACCAATTAACCCCTTGACATGTATTCTATATAGTGGTTAATGCAGTAGAGTTAATAAATCATGATTTCTTGACGCATGATTTATATCAACTCTTGAACAAAGCTATTTGATCTCTTTCGAATAATACCAAGCTTCCTCATAGAGCTACATGTGTAAGTAAAGTATTCTAGTAAAGAAGTATCTTTGGTAATTAGGAGTTGTCAAACTATGTTTTCTCATTTAAGAACAAACAGACTACAGTTACAATGTAGATGTTTCACAAAGATTTTATTTGTATTTTTTCACATTATATATAGAGACTGATCATTACTCCTAATTAATTTGTAGTACTTGAATGATTTTATGATGATCAAATAGTGAATTTAATGATAATGTGATTACTGATACACAAGAAAAAGGATGAGCGAGAATCTTCATGAGATTATTTGTGAAAATGATCTCAAAATAGTTGATCAATAGTGGGTCAGCAGTGAGAAACTCATGGAAAGAAAGCAAATGCATCCATAAAGGAAGTGAATTATTTGGTTTGGGGAGACCCAACTCCAATACAAATGTTCAACTTTTGGACATCATGCTTGGAGAAGACATTGCATAAAACCAGGATCTGATTTAGGAGAGGCCAGGAAGTCAAGGAAGAGATCAAAGGGGTTACTCTTGATGATGATGTCATCCATTCAGCCGAGTCCGACTCTTGGTGATTCTATGGGCCAGGTGGTCTCTCCACATCTTCTGATCTCACACTGCTCGTTTGAGTTTTTCTATGCTCCGGCTGGTGTCCGGCCACCATGATCTTTAGCAGGCTGTTTTCCTTTTACTGTTAACTCTTCTAGACATAACTGATTCCTCTGGTGAATTCCCCTGCATAAGATGGCCAAAAGATGTGAGAACGAGCTTTGTGATTTTGAGTTACTCTTAGTGTTGAGGAAGGAAAAAGAAGAAGAGTCACGTTGGTCTACATGGGCTGAAAATTAGTAGTCTGGAATTTTCCAACTAATAAAATCTCTTGGTTGGAGAAGGGGGGATGCATCACTCTTCCTGAAAGATGTTACACAGAAGTTTAAGATCTTTTTGCTGTTATTCCAGTGCTGGATATGGTAAAACCAACTCAGTCACAAGGGAGGAGATTCTGGCTGAACGAGAGGAAAAACATCCTAAAAGGAAGAACAGTTTTAGAGCTGAGCTTGTGAACCAGAGAAGTTCAGTCTCTCCTTCACTGACCAGGCAGCCAACAATTTGAGAAGCTTTAATTGAGATTTGTGAAAAGAAGAGGAGGTGAGCTACATGGTCTTGGGGTATACAACAAATTTATGAATATAAAATTCCAGAATACTAATCACAAAGCCACATAAATGGGAATTTATTTAAAAATGCACACATCTTTTTAAAAATTATCAGTGATTCGTTTTGAAGTATATTTAACATGCCTGTTCATTGTAACCTTATGCCATAAGCTTTCAGGTGTCTGTTTGCCTTTTATAGCACAAGGAGCTTGAAATGGTTCTCCTCCCCTTTTGCATTCCTATCGGATAGGAACTAAGTTTGATGTATTATTATTTTTAAAATATATATTTTAATTTATTGCCAAAGTTGAAATACAAAATGGGGGGGGGGGGAGAGAAAACAAACAAACAAACAAACAAAACCCATCAGAAACTAGGTCTGATGGATCCTTGTCTGTACCTCCTTACCTCCCATGGCTGCAGCCTTGGAGCCCCCAAACTCTCTCCGCCCTCTTTCCTTATCTTCCTGGATCTGGAAGAGTAGGCAGAATTCAAGGCATGGGCCAGAGTCTTGGCGATACTGTAAACACGGTGGTCATTTTGGATATGAATCCCGTTCTTTTCCTCTCGGCTCTCCAGCGGCACTTTCTGGGTGCATCTTCTCCTGCCTTTGATGGAAAAGTTGAACTTTGAAAAGGAACAGTGAAAAGACCGGTCTTCAAACTGGGGTTCCACAAAGAGTTCAGGTTCAGCGGCTGCATCTTTGGGGCTTTTTTTCTTCTGAAACACAAAGTTCCAAATACTATGGACGTATTTGAAAAGCCTGTGGCTTCTTAGTGCCAATTGCCCCAGTGCTGTAGTGATCCAGACTTTCCCTTCAATAGGTCCTGGCAAAGTTTCAAGTGTAAAATGGATATGCTGAATTCTGTCCAGAAAGGAGCCGTACTCTATGAAGTGAACAAAGACATTGACTTGTCTCCACTTAGAGATGGCACTCTTGAGGTGGGCTATATGCCCAGT